>CM022393.1:35212665-36506982 GCA_011833715.1 Carcinoscorpius rotundicauda
TAAGAAAGTCAGTGTAAATAGTACCATCAGTGTACTACATAGCATATATGTGTTCCAAGGCTTACAACTCGAGAGTGAACACAAAAACTGTAGAGGGCATTCTGCAAGTAGCCACTGAGCCACAACAAACAACAGTTCTCACAGTGTCACCTGATTTTAAACCATCCATATAGACAGAAATAGATAAATGATTTGAAAAATTTTTAGCCAAAAGATATTACTTTCAATTGGGTATAACTGCTTTCCTCAGATGACTCAAAGAAAATTCAGGAGTGGGGATACTAATTAGTCATGGTGGGATGGGCTGATTACATATGTAATACACATTTTGTTCCTGGATAGTATGTGTTATTTCTTAATTGCTTATATTGTAAAAGTACAGAAAATGGCCATTATTCCCCTCAAACTTTGCTTTTATGACCTGGATAATGAAATTTAGAAATTAACCTATTTTCTATGTAAAAATGGGCAAATTTGCACATTTTCACTGACATAAAGTCTGAGTAAAACAATATATGAATCAAGATTTACATGTATTTATGCTAAAGTTATACAAAAATGAACAAAAATGTTTAGAAGTGAGTAGTTTTTTTTTGATTTGCGACTGTAATGTAAATCACTTTCACGTATTAGCCCCTAAATATAATCTCCCATCATGCTTTCGTTATATGCTCCCAGGCCAAAAAAGCAAAGTTTGAAGATAAAAATAGGCCTTTTTTGTTTACTTTAGGCATAAGCAATTGGGAAATAACACTTTCTGCTCAGGAATAAGAAAAAGTAAAAATTTGTTACATAGTGTTATGAAAGACACCAATATCAGAAAATGGCAGACCCAATTCAGCCAGCTGCACCTTGATATGAAGGCCAAAAGAAAGAATTGCATAACATCTATTTCAAAAGAAGCCCACTGAAGAAGGAAGGTACTATCCCAGAATGGGATGCTTTGTTAATGATCAAAGCTTAGTAGCATATTGCAGAGAAAGTTTTAAATGGCAGAGAAGAAAAGGAGGTTCATGGGATTAAGTGTACAAACTCTGAACTGAAGAAGTGCAGGAAGTTTTGCACAAAGCCGAAGTCCCAGATGGTAAACAACAGAGTCCCTGGCAGAAACACAGACCAGAAGTTCATCTCTGGATCAAATGAGGGCATGATAAATTTCAATCACAGAACAATGATCTACTCCCCAAGAGATGGAAGAGAGAATATGGAAAATGTTCAGTGTCCTTGTACACTTTACACATCGCTGCTTAATACGAGAAATGAAAGTAAGATTATACTGACAAAGATAAATACCAAGTACTTTGCCTTAGGGACCATATAAAGAACAACTTCACTGAGATTGAGCTTGAGATCAAGGTCCAAATCATATTGGTGGCCAAAGTACATTTTGGAGAAAGAATTAGTAAAACTGTTTTCTGTGGTCCATTTCAACAACATACTGAGGGCAGTTTCAAGCCCCTCTCAGTATATCACATTTTTGACAACCAACATGAGACATGGAAGTCATTGACATTGAGACTGTTTGCAACTGTAGGAGGAAAATGTCAAATAATAGCACTGATTTTCATTTAAGACATAGCCACGAGAAACTCCACGTTCCTGCATGAAAGAATGTGAAAGGGTGCAACCCACACAGACTTGGAAATGCCCATCATTTAAAAAAGTAAAAATAAAAATAGGCAAGTGGCAAAGCAACCCATATGAATGGCATTCCTGCAAAATGCTGTACCTCCAAGTAGTGTAATACGCTTTCTCAAGGTAAAAAAAGACAGAAAAAAGAAATTGTTTCTTGAGGAAGACTTCCTCTCTGATAAAGGTTTCAAGTTGAATCAGGTGGTCTATGGTGGAGTGTTGTGAAAGGAACCCATACTGGGTGGGCAAAAAAATGTAATTTGATCCAAGGAACCAAAAAAGATGAGAATTAACCATCCTCTCTAAGACAGCTAGTCAAAGCAACAGGACAATAACTAGAAGGAATCTTGGGAACTTTCCCATGCTTAGAAAAAGGTAGGACAACAGCCTTGCAACAAGCATCAGGAAAAAATGTTCTGCTGTTACATCTGGTTAAAACCAACCAGAAGAAGCGCAAGAGAGGTAAGAGAAGGATGGTGCAGCATTTCATAGTAAATGTCATGAGGTCCAACTGATAAGGAGTGAGCTTGTGTTCCATCAATGTAAAGGGGGTGATTGTAATCATAAAGACAATCAGCCTGAAAAGAAAGGGGAGATTGCTCTGCATGAGACTTGATGGCTAAGAGGGGGTAGGAGAAAATGGGGTACTGGAAAGATAAACAAAGCACTCCCAAAGAGTATTGGCAATGTATGTCAGAAACTTCTTGGCCACCAGAGAGTAAGAGAGGTGCATTTTTATTTCAGGTGGGTTTCTTGTCATCAAGAGAGACAAATGGATTCCTGGTGGCAGGAATGACCTTAGCAATCAATATCAGCACCACCCCAAAGGAAATTATGTTATTAAAGTCACCCAAGATGAATAGAGGAGATGGTAACTGTTCTATAAGAGCATTAAGGTCTGACTGATCATAAATCTTTCCAGAAGACAGGTAAAGAGAACAGTGATGATATGACCCAATGAAATACTAATGGGTAGTATATTGAGTAGCACAGAAAGGAGGATTTACAAGCTGATCAGCTAATAATGCCACCCTTCAAAACCTTGTCCATCACACAAACTGTCATTCCAGTGTAAATAAAACTGCTGAAAAGTGAGAGTATCATCAGGTTTCAGGAATGTTTCCTGTCAGAAAAGACATACAAGATGATGGGAATCAATTACTATTTTAATGTCATCAAAATCAGAACAAAATCCTCTACAGTTCCCAGTATCAAAGTGACCATTTTTAATTAGGTAGAGGAGAAATGGGTGGAGAACCCTTCTGCTTGTGACCATGCCATTTGTCTTTAACAGAAGGTCTATTGACCTCCAAGGAACCTACCCTGGGTCAACTGGCACATCTATTAGTACAAGCAGATTCCAATTACTGAAGGTGTGTACAAATAATCATTCTGCTTCACAAGTATGAAGAAGATAGAATCAAAAAGATACTGGATGCAACAGTGGGGACAGAGATAAAACTGCATGTTGACTTGTCTACTCTTTTATCTACAGAGGGCAAAATACTCTGTTGGAAGCATGGAAAGATTTATTTACTCTCCCACTGCTACAGAAATTCTGTTTATGGAATATAAATGTTGAACTTCTTTCTCCTCCATTCACTTAGCACAAAACTGAAAATAAGAAGGATGAAAACCATCAACTGATGTAAGTGAGGATCCACTGTTGACTGTCATACGCATTATGGTCTTTGTCTCCACAATAAGCACATGTCAAAGAACCAAGACAATATATTTTAGAACGTTCAAATCAGTGAGAGTGGAAATATCTGTACCTTAAAATACACTTGGAGGTAGATTTAAAACACAGTTTTTTCTAATGTTTATGTTACCTATAGCTGTAATGTTTTTTTCTTTTCAATTTTTCTACTGTTAGAAAAATAGATATTTATCAGCCTTGGCAACTGTGACATCTAAAACTGTCTAAAATTAAAAAAAAAACAGAAAAATGTATGTAGCATTTCATTTTTCTCTGAATAATTTTAAAAGATCTTCAGCTAGAAATAAAAATGAGAAAATGAGGTACAGAAATGGATTTGGGTGGTGACTATGGAACAGTCCTCCATATGTGGTCACTTACCAATTGCTTTTTACTGTTTACTTTTTATTTGGAGGTGGAGGATCCACAAGAAAAAGATTCAGTGCCCACTGACCCCCACCCACCCTGAAGTCTTATGGAGGGATGCAATACAATGCCAGACAAGTACACTGTTTCAATGCCATGGCTTTATGAGCATGATATACAAAGAACAATATCAGACAATGTCCACAACATCCACTGAGAATGCCTAATACTGGTACTCAACTGACCCTAGCCTAACAGAACCAGCTGATTGATCTAGGCAGTGGGGGGCACCCATCTATGGGAATTCAAGGCCAAGGTGATGTTTGCCCAGATCCCAGAGAAGGTAAACTGAAAATACAGTACTTTTCCCAGAGGTACCCTCACCACATAAAGGAATTCACCTTTAGGGTTTTTCATTGTGGAGAAACAATAAAAAAAACCTTAGTCTCAAGAGCATTTTAAAAACAACCTCACAAATCAACTTGAGGGCAATCTTAATCAATTATTAATTTACTTCTTGATAATAAACACTTTATTTTCCAGTATATGTTAAACAAGAGTATATGAGGTATTTAGTTAAACAACCATTTTAAATAGGTCCCCAATTTTATTAGATGAAAAGAAGTAATTTACTTTTTAGTAGATGTTTTGAGTAACTGTTTAAACTTTTGACGTTTTTTCGAAAGGAAATCTTTATGCAAAAAGTGCACAAGATTATGTTTGTTCCCACATGAAACTGAAGAGATAGGAGAAGTCAACTTTTATTTTTTTCTTGTTAGACAAATGATTGTTAAGAGTCAAGGGTTACTAAAATACCAAGAGAAAGTTAGTGTCTTGTATAATATACAGAATGTTACCCAGAATCAGAATATATCTCAAACTTCCTCAAGTACCTTACTTTCTCACATTTGCAACATTCACCAATAAGATTGGAGTTCAAAACACATTATATTTTTTTAATGTTTATGTTACCCATGACTGCAATGGGATTTTCAATTTTTGTTTATTAAAAAAACAAACAAAAAACATTTACCAACCTCTTCACTTACACAAACACTGCGGCAACTGTAACACTCACAAATGCAAGAAAAATATTTAGATGGTCAGTTTTTATGCCTTGAATCTGAAACCTGTTTTCTTCTTCTAAGAAATCAAACCTCAAAGGCTGGAAGTCTTCTCATTAAGTGTTGTGTGTATATATATCTAGAAAAATTCCTACCCTTCTTAGGATGTTTTGTTGTACAAGTTAAAGGTTCAAACTGATCTAATATGTCACATTATTTGCTCATTTAACTATAATTTTGAAAATTTCTGGACATAAACATATAAAGGTTTAACAATATGTAACACCATTAAACTATTTACTTGAACAGGACTTCTGTGTAATTACAGCTAATTTTAGCAAGATAGAAAGTACTGGGGAAATGAGAAGAGATTTTTTTAATAACATATTCCTACCAAATACTCATTAGTTATTTATTGTAGTTATTTGTATTCAGACTTTGAACAGTTTGAGTACAAGGCTATGTTCATGTTAAGCATAAACATACTTTTTTCATCTTACATAGTTCAAATTTCAATTGCATAGAACCTCCTATATAACGAATATAAAAAAGTTTTTCAGTAAATTTTTACATTTTATTTTCCTTTTTCTCTACAATATTTCTAATTGTAGCTATTATTATCAATGTACAGTGCAATGAAAAGTTCAACATTAAGAAAAATAAAAATATAAACTACATTTCATTTTTTTTTTTAAATTATCATACATGATTTTCTTTTTAGTTATGTTTAAAATTGCAAGCCTTTACACTTTAACATACAATTTACTTTTAATGTTTGGTTTCCTGTTTCCTTTTTTGTCAGCATTTCCTAATTATTTTGACACACGTTAATAGGCACCTATAGATAATAAATACTGCAACAAAATGTTCTCACACTCACATGCTAATTCAGGCCTCATGAACAGAATTAAAATTTGGGCTATGTGAAACAAATTATTAAAATTTTCAAATGTGCATTTTAAAACATCGATAGCACATCATTAACTAAAATACAAAAGTAAAACCTAAATACTACTTAGCTATCTAACTAATGTGTATTTAGGTAAAAAACAATGCTAAAGATAAGAATGGAAATAATGCTTAAAGCAGTTTGATGTATTTGGTAGTGAATATTCTATACAAATTTTAAAACAACCATTAAGAGATTGCAATTTAAAATGAGCATTTTCTGTTGTTTATAAATATATATATATATATATCAAATAAGTACAAGTTGTGTAAATCTCAAGTTTAAATATAAAATGTGGGAGGTAGCTTCTGTTAGGCATTGGAAATAATTTATTTCTTGTTTCTAAAAATTAAAACAAGGATTCCTAAATAGTGCAATATATTTAGCTTGTGTTTAAACATTAGATGTAAAGTTTAGGTCCAGTACCATTCAATTTATAGAAACATAGGGTAAGAATTGTTAAACCTTGTGGGTCATGTGACAACAAAAATGAATTTGAATTAAAGGAATAAAAAGTTATATAATAAAAAACTTTGAATTATAATGTACTTTATAATACTTATTTCACAGACATATATTGATACTATAATTGTTCAATTAACTGTCTAATGCAAGTCACCTAACATTATTATAAATTTTCTTGCCAAATACTAAATATTGCAGTTTGTTTTAATAGAATTAAGAGTAAATTTATTTTAACTGAATTATATATATATATCACAGTGTGAGAAGAATCTTTACTAGTTTTGTCACATTAAAGTTAACAATTATTTTCAACAGAGAATTTAGCTGCTTATTTACTTTAACCCTTTTGTAATGGTTGCAGTACAACATAAACAAGTTCTTTTTCACATCTGACATGTTAAGTATTTGCACTATGACTTTTGTGTATTTTCACAAAATTTGATACGCTTTTAGCAAAGATTACAAGTATCCTGTAGACAAAAATTAAATTTCTAATTAAAAAAGTTTATAAAAGATTTGTTTGTGAAAATATCAGGTCTGTTTTGTTAGTAGTCTCAGTGCAAAATAATTTTATGATTTAAAAAGAACTATTCTTCATCTCAAAAATCTCAAATATTTGTTTTCAGTAAGATTTTATATTTTGTTATTTTCTATACTCTAACTATGTGTGATCTGTCACTCAACCAATCTTGTAACCATTATAAAAAATTAGGAAACAGACAAGTTGTTGTTTTCATGCTAGAACAACTACAAATTTAACAAAAAAAATACATGTAAGTGCACAAAAATACATATATTTAGTCTAAGTAGCTTAAGCCTCATAATGCTACATATTTATTAATACATTTATTATTTTTTTATTATACTGACTTTCCAGTCATGCCTAGCTGACATTACATAACTTGCATTAACACAGTGGACATGCACTCATTTTACCTATCCAATAGTTTTCCCTGTCTTGGTTGTGTTTTAGTGGACTAGTATTTTGTAATATATAGTCTCACTTTAATTATTATACATTATATACGTATATTGATTATTGCTATTTAAAAATAAATTAATAAACTTCTCTTAATATACAGAACAATGAATCAAGAAGTAAAGCAAACAATTATCTCTTTTTGCTATAACCTTTGAACTTGGTTGTTGCTGGGTATAGTTTGCTAAGCCTTTTATAATTTTGCATGTGGAGGATATCAAGCAGGTTTTTAAGAGTTGAATGACTAAAAAATCATAAATAACTATACTGATACCACAGAATTCCAGTATAATTTATTAAGCATAGTAACTACAATGTATTTAGGTTTAAAAATAATAAAAACTTCATTTTAAAAACTTCAAGCTGACTAAAAATATAACTTACCTTCTTGAAATCTTGGTTCAAAAGAATGCATAAGCATTTTCACAGATTAAAATGGTTGAGAAAAATACCAAGGAGGCATCCTAAACTGTCTGTTGATTATGCACGTCATATATTGAAGTAAGTACATATAAAGAACTGTTTTAAAAAAATGGAAAGAGGTGAATGGAGCCACTATATTTCATTCAGTACATAAGCCATATCTTGACAAAGTGAAAAAGATACGAGGTTCATTTTTCTATTTTGCGGTTAATATTGATAACTTGAGTTTATAATTTGTATTAAACTGTAAAATTGGTATTTTGACATCACAAACATCTAATTTTAAAGTGTTGCATTCAACATATCACATGACTAACAAAAATCAACATTAGCCGTGTTCTTTTAAATTAATAAATTAACTCACATATGATATTAAAGTTTGAATTATAGCCTACAATTTGATTCCAAACTTAATGACATAAATTCATAAAATAGTAGTTCAATAACATTGTGAATGTGAGTCAAGAAATGCGATGACTTTTTTACCTGTAACCTGTTGTGAAAGGGTTAAGTAGAGTTCTTTCATGAAAGATTATGTGAAGAAACTCACATGATATCAATTGTATTTTTAGCTTGTTACATGTTTCATATGTGTTACTTGATTTCATGTACAATCAGAACTTGAGAAAAACAACTTAATCTTAAATTATTACACCTGAAAAACAGTTGTACAACAAGGAAATTTTGGATACGTCTTTAAACACAACAGATTAATGAGTCTTACCATTAATTTTTCAGCAGTCCACTAACTGTCCTGTTTCAATCAAGTAGGAACTAATTAAATCTACCTTCAAATTGATCTAAAGGTTATTTTATATATGCACTGAAACTAGAGGAATTTTTTTCCATAATAAGGACAATCTTCCAATAACCCAGTAATCATTTCTTACTCACCTGTAGAAATGTATGGCCTCCTGTATTAGAAAAACTAAGCATCATCTTAAAATTCAAATGCATAAATATATGAGAGTATATCAGTCAAAGAACAGTCAACAGACTGCAATACTTCAGGATAATGATCATGTATGGTGTTTAAACAGCATATCAGACTTCAGAATTTTACTATAAACAAGTCAAAAACTAAACTTCTCATAAAAAGAAAAACTTGCTTATTATTTCCTTTTCTCTTATAATAACACACAATCTTCACACAAAATTCAACAGTACCCAGCATAACTGTTATTGTAGTCGTATTCTTATTTCTGTAGTTTACTGCTAATGCAATGCTTTAGTTGTGAAACATTTAATAAACTTATTTTGTCATTTACTTTAATATTTAAATATTGTGGCTACAGCATTTAAATAATAAAAAATTGATATGATATACATCAAGAATAAGTCATAAGAAAAACATTAATTAAAAGTTTGATAATAAAACAACCATAGATTTGATATATACATTCAGAATTGGACTACAAAAACAAAACAAAATATTTAAATATCACTTAAACCTCATTACAAAAATACGATACTTTAAAACAAATCTAAATACAGCTTCTACCTAAACTTGAACCATTAAAATTTGTTTGCTTTTTCATTTAAAATTTCATCTTGTGTTTTGTGTATAAATTTATATACTGACCTTAGTTTCACAATTTTTCACCAGGACAACATTTTCTATTCTTATACCAAATCTTCCATTTTCATAATAACCTGGTTCTGAAAACAAAATGTAACATCAAAATTAATACAGAATGATTTAAAACTTGACAGGCATATATATTCCTTTAATACTTTTACAACAGCTTGAATCTTTACTGAATTTCATGCATTAAACAACATAATTTTAAAATTTCATCACACAACAAAATATCATGTTCTAAATAAGGCCTTGAAAAATAGCAACATTTTGCAAAACTGCTTTATGCAACCAGCAGAAATGATTACTTATTCAAGGGGATATCTAAGTAGAGATGAGAACAAATTACAAATTTCATGACTCTCATTAACTTGATAAAACATAATTCCAACTTCTGTCTAGAAATTTTAATGAAAACGAAATCAGTTTGTCTTCTCATTATTCTATGAATTTCTAAGAGAAATAAAACTGTACAAAAATAATATTATTTGTACTCTAGCAACTTTAAATTAACAAACTTCATTATTAAGCTTGGAATAAGTATCTAAGCCAGTCTACAAAAGAAGGTATTATAAGATTTAGTATTATGATTCGAGTTCACACCACTTGTAGAAATATTTTTCGAGATTAT
The DNA here is from genome assembly GCA_011833715.1 of Carcinoscorpius rotundicauda. NCBI lineage: Eukaryota > Metazoa > Arthropoda > Merostomata > Xiphosura > Limulidae > Carcinoscorpius > Carcinoscorpius rotundicauda. The sequence goes on from CM022393.1 coordinate 35,222,453, forward strand.
TTGTATGACATATTATACATACATTTATGATTTTATTGATTAATGGCATTTCTAATTACATGCAAATCATACAAAAACATTTCAACAAAATTCCATCAGTATTAAAAACTAATCCTATTAATATCTACTGGAATCATTTATATACAAAAAGAAATATGAGTGACTTCATTCAGGTTGTTTGCTTAGTTTTTCACATTGAGAAAATATTAAATTACTCATTATGATGCAGTAAGTGGACTCCAATGGTAGAAAATTGCACAACGAGTTGACAAATTGAGAGTTAAGTATGAAAGTAATACAATTAAACTGAATTTGGGGTTATTAGCTATAATAAGTTAACTATTTCTCAAGGATTACTCTTGAATCTTTTTTTTCCATCCAAAAGAAAAACCTCAGTAAGGAGCCCAAAATCTCACTTGAAGGCTGGAACAAAAGTAAACATGTTACTCAAGTATGACTATGATAATCTTACTGATCTTTCTTCCTACAATAAATCCATAATCATAGTTTGTTTCATTACATCATGGGAAGTGCTTTTATAAACAAGTCTTCTCAGATTATTAGATATATCTATTTCTTTATGAAAATGCTCATACTTGTAACAAAAAACAAAATCTGATATTTGCAGTTTCATGGTTTTAAGAATAATTTGTATTGATTACTCTTCAAGAAAATATTATTTTGTCACTTACAACACTTGGAAACAATTTTGTAAAAGATGCAAGTTGTGTCTGACACTACATTGTGGATATTTGTGTTTATATTTTCTCTTCTTTATTCTTTACCATACATGAATGATATTACTTCATACAGATAGATATTCACTGCATGTTAAAATTAAAATATATGTCCTTCAATCAAGATGACTCATAAAAAATTTATTACACAAAGAGATTCAAGAGGGCTGTTATTAAACATTTTGATCTTCAAAATAGATTTTTACATTTTAGAATAAAAGCTTCATTTTTGTAAACTGATGACATCCAAAAGAAAGTATTTACTGTTGTCTAGCATAGCTTAACGTTTTCTATGATAAAATTAGATATGCCCAGATGCCAATTTTACATGTTCATGAATTCAAGTCTAAATGAACAACAAAAGCAATAAACAATTACTCTTTGTTAGTATATATGAACAGTGTTTGTTTAAACAAATACAACAAGTTTCATCACTGGCACTGCTGTTTGAAGTGTGTCACATGACAGTATTTGTATTATACTTTCAAACTGTGGTACTGTTTATGAATAATAAAAATTATTTAAAATTTTTGAACTGCCAAATAAATCCAATTATATGAATGTGAAATTAGAAATTCATTCTATTGATAATTATTTCAATTTTCTTACATTTTACTACTCTATATTTTCAATAAAAAGTGTCAAACATGGCCTTAAAACTCTCATTCTATTTCATACTCAGAAAAGTATGTTACTTCTCTTTCCTCTAATAATACTCTGTCATTTATGAGGTCTTTATACTTTTGGATGAAATAAAATTGTTTTGAGCATATGTCTTGTTACAGCATGCTCAATTTTCTTACTACGTTTATTGACAAGTATACTTTGTACAATGGTACATTAGGAACTAAAAAAATCTTGTGTAACTCTGGGTGTTCTTTTACACAGGAGATAAACATTTTTCATAAGGTCCTGAGTAAGAATGACTACCATTAACCACTTTGTGCTTTCCTGAATACATAAAAGAAGTTGATCACATCATTACACACCTGGTGCAAGCTTGTTTTATTGGACCATGTATTCTAGTTTCTTTTCACTTAAGCAAACCAATGTTTTACCTGGGTACAGAGAATGATTCCTGTTCAGCTGACAGTCCAACAGCTTCAAAATCACCTTTTTTGAAAAATTCCCATCATCACTTTTGTCCACCATTCCAGTGTAAATAAAAACATTCAGAACAAAGTCTCTAGCTCACATATTATATGTTCTATATGATACTTGTGTTTTATGTATGTATGCATGCATGCATATTTATATACCATCTCTCCAAAGAACTACTATTCCATCATTATACAGTTCACAATAATAGTATTTCTTTTACATTAAAATGGAAAGTGTTAAACCAATGAGCTAACTTTATAAAACCTATCTTCCCCATAACCTGTAGAATCATCAACAAAATGTAGATGTTTCATTACTAAAACAGGTTATGTTCAACAAAGAATGCTCACCTACCTTCCAAAAATGCTGCAGTTTGGAAAGTTACATACACTGATGTCAAATATCACCAATTTATGAAAATGCTCCCTTTCACTTTCAACGGTTCTTAGTATTTTCTTGTGTTAGCTGTGTGCCATACTTACCTTTTGCATTGGTACCAATGCAAGAAAGTTTTAAATAACTATAAGAAACAGCACTATCAGAAAGTTGCACAAATATGCTCTGATTCAGTCTGATGTTAAACATGGTTTGTTGACAGGTCATTTATACCAACCCTTTAGCAAATATCACTGTTATCACCCAAACTATTTGATAAAATATGTATGTTATGCGCAAAAAAGAACAATGTATTGTGATGGGAAGTTTGAAAGATTTAAAATTAAACTACCACAGATCTGAGAATCATTTCATTGATTCTTTAATACTCTTTTCATTCCTGAATATGTTTTATTGTTGATTTATATTTTTCAGTTTATGGGTCTTTTTTTACAATTTATAGCTGGAAGTAGTCATTACTGCAGTAACAAAATAAAAGTATCATAAAGAAATATGTTATTCACAATCAATTAACTGAAGTATTTTAAATCCCCTCCCAAAAAAGTCTTGCAGCAAGATTTCCAAACTTTGTCAGTTTATCATGACCTGAAACCCTTCAGCTGTATTTTCTAATACTTATTTTACATCTCAAGCTAGTTCAGAAGTATATATTATTCATATGAAAAACTTATGTTACACAAGTTCATACAAAATAAAGTGATATTAATAATATTTTATTATTATACTTTTTTATTAATTCAAAAATTAAGGTATTCCATATAAGAAGTAGCATGTAATAATTTATAACATTATACTGATGCATGTACTTTAAAAATTTGTGTTCTAGTTTTTATATATATATATCCAAGGTAGCATAAGTAGAATTACCTATTATTCCCATAAACACAGGTGAGGGTCAAGTGTTTATTCCACGACTTTTTGCAAAGTACCATTCAACAAGGCATCATTTATTTGATATTAGTTTTATTAACTATTAATTTTATGATACATTGTTGATTTAGTGACAATTCACAGTAGAGTAAATACCAGATAAAATGTACAGAAATACTGAAAAAACTGTAGATATGCATTTTTAAGGTTGCAGAGATTAAATGAATGTAATGTGCAAACTCTACGTATAGATGAACAAAAGTATTTTTATTCTTAACATGAACATCACATTTCAGACTGATTCAACAGAGCCTAAGTGTGTGTGTTTATTATAGTACAGCTACATTGGGCTATCTCTTGTGTCCATCGAGGGAAAATGAACCCCTGGTTCTAGCATTGTAAATCTGAAAACTTTCCACTGTCCCACCAGGGGACCATATACTGAGTATAAATACTTTTTAACACATCTGACAATTTTGTATACAACAGACTTGTACATTTTCTAAAAGACTGCTACACTTTGTGAAGATACACATATTAAATACTAAATCATGGTCTTGGTCCAATAGAGAGACCATGTACAATGGGTTATATAATACTAAATAAACACCTGCATTGTACTGTTACTGCTCAAAATTTGAACCTTCCTATAAACCTTTAAGAACCTAATCTCATAACAAATAAAATATTTGCAAAACTTTCACTGTGCAAACAACAGTTGGAAGCTTGGAGGTGGTGGTATTAAATGCACAAAATAGAAAGAAAATATGTTATTAGTTCCTTTCATCATTATGTGCTGTTATTCTAGAAAATGATTTTTCCTAGAATTTTTTTATGCTTCTAGTTTAATTTTTTTAAAAGATTACAAGTTTTATTCGATGTTTGTGATTCTAAAGTAAAAAAATTAAAAAGAAAAAAGTTACATGAACTTGTGATAGATTGTTAAGGCAGAGTATTCATGATGAAACTTTGTAGAATGGATGGTTTAATATTGTTAATATAAAATGATTCTGATTTTTCTTGTCTTCCAGAATTTGTCTGTGTCAATCATTCTAGTTTTGTCCCAGTTTACTCTGTGTCCAGTTGATGTGGCATGCTCTGCAATGGCCAAATTTTGTGTTTTCACAAGTCTTGTTCTATCTTTATGTTTTTTTATTCTTGTTGCGAGTTTTCTTCCCTTTTCTTCTATGTATGTACTGTTGTAGGAATATGGAATTTCATAGATAACGTTTTTGAGATTATCTTTGGTAGATCTCTGTTGGTTTTTTATCAGAATGAACCTTAAGGTATTGTAGGATTTCCACTAGACTTCTATGTTGAATTTCTTGGCTATGCATTTGAGCTTTTCACTGAAATATTATAGGTAAATGTTGGCAACTTTCTGATCTTTTCTTTCTGTTGTGGTCTTGAAGAAGTTTTTAATGAAGGAGGGCATGTAATCATTCTATTTAAAAACTCTCTATGATCTTTTGGCATTCTGCTTTGATGGATGTCTTATTGCAAATGTTTTCTGCTCTCTTGTTTAGGTATTAGGTTATACCATGTTTTATTGAGAAATGTAGGTATTTGTCTGTGTGGGTGGGGTTTTCTATATACAGTTGTGTTCTTTGTCTTGCTTGTTTGCCGAAGAGTATGTCAAGAAATGGCAGATTGTTTTGTTCCACTATTTCCATAGTGAATTGGATTCTTTTGTTTATGGAATTGAGATGTTCTAAGACTGGTAAGTTTGGCCTCATGGTCATGAAAACTTACCAACCTTCTTAGAACATTCTTAAATTTATTTTTCTTAAAAAATAGAACAGTAAATAAAAAATATGTGGAAAGCAGTGATCTCTACTACTATGGAGAGTTTGTGGTTGTGCATTATACTTACGAAGCCCCATCAATTTCTGCACACAAAAGATGTAAAAAGTAATAATTTTTGTAGGTTCTATACACGGATTTTGAAATTGAAAAAAATATTATAAATAACTATATCGATACCATAAAATTCCTCTGTAATTTATCAGGCATCCTAACTAAGGTGTATTTGGGTGAGTAAAAAAAAATGATCATTTCCAATAATCATACGGCCTTGATCACCACTCTTCAAACTCTGCAAAGGGTGTAAGAGCTTTACCCATTTAAATTCTTTTGGAAGACCAACAAAATAACATTTTTTGATTAGTACAAACATGTACCCAAGACAAGTTGATATAGGTTAATAAATATTTTCAAAAGAGAAAGTAACTGGTCGAGTCACCATAGTGGGTTCAAATAAGAAAGGTACAAGATCCTCATTTTATATTGTGGTTTATCAGTACTGGTAGTTAAAGTTTTAATTTCATTACCAACTGCAGACTTCACATTTATGGTACCCACAATATAGTCTGAGAAAATACTTAATCTTTTTAACATTTACTTTGGAACTGAGAAATTAAATACTGTATAATACTAGGATTTAAGTTAAAAACTACAGTTTAATTCACATTTATGGACATATATTCGTTAAACAGTGGTTTAATAAAATTTTGAATGTAATTCTACTGACCATGATGACATTTACCCTGACTGTGATCTCTATAACCCACATTCAGATGATGTCTAGAAAAAAACCTTATTGAAATATGCAATTGTTAAATAACAGCCATTTTTAAGCACTTCAGCTAATTTAAGCTGATAATTCCTGGATGAAAGTTAATAATGATACTGTGATAAACTATCAGTACTGGTAATGGTAATTTTTTTGTGTGAGTCCAGTTCACATATAAAAGGTTAAAGTATTAGATGCATTTAAATGTATTAAATTATTTATGTCATGAGTCGTGTTCATCCTTTATTAATCCTTGGGTACAATCATTACTGAAAAAGATTGTGCAACAGGACTGGCAACATCTAAATATTAACATATGGAACAATAAAAAGTGAAACAATAAATCCTTGAAGAATGAATAATTCACCCAAAATTACAATGTTATAAACTTTTACTAAAAGGCAGAAAACAGCAAAGAGAAACCAACCAATACTGATACAATAATAATCCAACAATATCCTTAGCTACCCTTTTTATACTCTATAACAGTGTCTAAATCAGTTGATATTTACCATTTGAAAGTATCACCCCTTGTGTTAATCCAGGATCATCTGAATTGGGTCTCCAGCTGATGCCTGAAGGTCCTACAGAATAGACATAATAATACAATGAAACCTAAAAATAACTGCATGCCAACTTATAAATGAATATGCTGTATTTCTTTCAGTGGCCACATGGACCAGTATAAATTAATGCTAAATTAAGAGTACTGACAAGCAAAAGATCAATTACAGCCAAAAAGTATACAAGTTTTTATTTTATTTCTTTGTAGTTATTATTCTAGTTACACATATATATTTGTAATCAGTTTCTTTTAATAAAATTGCATATAACCATATCACAGAGCGAATCAAGAATAGCTAACACTAGAATACAGTCTTAACTGATATATGTTCAACATTAAGTCAGGAAGACACGAATTACCTTCGTGAACATTAAGATAAGCACCAACACCGTGACCAGTACCATGTAAGTAGTCAAGGCCTGCTTCCCATAGGGCTTTACGAGCTAAAGTGTCTAGCATTTGTCCTAGTGGCAGAACGAAAGAACAGAATTAAATATTTATATTTTATATGGAGTTTTTCTCACCTATTTTAAAACTAAGATCCAAAACTTATATTTCAATAAAAAAGATAAAAACACAAAGCTGAAACTCAAAAGAAATTACAGAATTTTATTTGACATTTCATTTACAATGAATATTGCAACTGTTTTAAAATACTAAACAAGTCAAAAAACAAAAATCCATACAGTTTTTTATGAATACCTTTCGTTCGATTTGGGAATACAGCAGAAGATAAAGCAATATGTCCTTTCAGAACTCTGGTGAAACACTCCTAAAAATATTTAGATATAATCATCCTTGGACAACAAGGTAATAAGATGAAATAATGTACAAAAATGAAATGAACAAAGTAATGAATGCAGAGAAACAGACACATATAATAACTTCACATAGGTAAATTTTAACATTTCAGTACTCTTAGCTGAACCAATACAAAATATAATTTAACAATTTATACAATCAATGCAGAATCATTTACTGTTTTTCAAAATATATCCACAATTAACACATTTGTAGAATTCTGGTATCTTAAAAGCAATACACTGTTAACCATTTTACAAAATTAGTTACACTTATACCTTTTTTTTCTTTTTACACAAACTACTAATTTTCTATTACAGGTCTTATTTTGTTCATCACAAAGTGTTTGCTACATTAAATAAAAACATAACCAAATTTTACTGTAGATGAAGAAAATTTTCTGCATAAAACATGTACATGCAATGATTCCTTAAGCCCAAACATTATTTAACACTTAATCACAAGTGCAACCAACTTAAAAGGTGCGTTCCATAACTAAATTATAGTGGCTTATATTTCAACAAAGTTCTTTATAGAAATATCTGAACAAAATTGTTACTCACATGATATCTGCTCTAAATTCCATCAAAAACGTGTAATAATGTAATAAAAACTAACTTAAGAACTTCGTCTTCTATTAGTACTGATTTAATCCACAACTTAAAAACAATTTGACTGCATACCTTTTCATACTGAGATGGGCTCCCAAAATGCCAGGTTCTGGTTATGTCAGTTGTTCCATCCCTAGAATGTAAATATAAAAACAAAATTAACATATAATATTTAAATTTAAATGTTCAACACGTTTGTTGTTTACCAAATGTAGTAACTCACATGGAGAACAAAATCTACATTAATGTATCAACAAAGAAAAAATTGTTTGTTGTTAATTTGATCAATGTTAGGGATGATACAAGTTTAACAGTAAAGCTAAAAAAATAACTTTTCTTTAATATGACCTCAAAATTAACATATCGTGATGTACAAGTGACGAGAGCAAGAAGTGTATGAAGAGTATTAACGATGCTCTTAATTCCCTCAACACTATATATACATAGAGTACATTATTAGTACTAGTCTTTAAGGAATTAGTTTTTATTACAACCAATAAGCTGTTAAAAACAAGATTTACAAAAATAAATAAATAAATAAAATAAAAATTTTGACATTAAATTGAATTTTATTCTATTTATTAAATTCAACCTAAATTTGGGGGGAAAGGCATTTTGTAGCAGCCCATAACGCATTTACGGTTTGCACACTATGAGTCCTGATACAGTTTAGTTCTTTCTATGCTAAATCTATAGTTTAACTGTCATATGACATAAACCATAACTATTTTCTTGATAATATCATCCACTGATAATCAATCACAACCAAATGCATGAAACTGAGTTTTATGTGTGAAGACAGCATCATACAGAAAAAAAACTAGAAGCATCAGATATTATTTTAGCAGCTAGGAATATAATGTATTTCTGAATGGTTCTTTCCCTTTTTAACAAGATCAGCTCTTCTCATATAGTGCTGCTCTCTATATGCAAACTTATATTTAATTACCCATGCCACAAGCCTTCTGCTCCCCAAAACCAAATTATTCCACCATGTCTCTCATGTGAACCATCATGTGTTACTTCTCCCTCAGCAGAAGAGTAGCATATTTCTTTGATGCATGTGACTCCCTCTATAAACCTTTACCATACTGTCACTTTGAAGTTTGACAGAAAATGTACACACTGAAGGAAAGGCTGGGAAGTGTGAAAGGAGGTAACTGCCTATTAAAAATACATTTTTAATATAAAAAAACTATAACTTTCAATATATTACTTGCTTCCTCACAGAAGATTAGCTAGAATCTGACATAGAATAAAAAGCAGGAACAGTGCAAGGGAATGATAAAAGTATCCCCCCAAAAAAGCATTTCAAGGATACCCCTGGAAATCACAAAGAGTCAGAATCAAGATTTGATGAGGGGAATTGCACCACTTTTGAAGCAAAAACACTCTTTGCCTATCTGTGGAATGTGTAGAACATATGAGTGGAAAAAGAGAGAGGAGCCCACTCAAGTGGAAAAAATCTGTGGCAGGATAGTGATCCCAACCACAAATTATATTGTAACTCAATTCCACATACTATAAAAGTGGGTAAATCAATGGGTGTGGAGTGACTAGGGTGTAATGAACATTCTAAACCCATTCCATCTGGAACTGACATCCATGTGAGAGTAGGATTAGGATCATTCCCCCTTCATCTCAAGCTAAAGAGATTGGAGGTAATCTAGAACCATCCTGACTCCTAAGCACAATACGTGCAATATCATTGATATATTGAACTAGGTGTAACTGACATTCAGAAATGAAAGAATCTCCACACAAAAGAAATCAACTCCCCCAACAGTGAAGCTTACTGAAACCATCTGAAAATGATATCCTCAGTGCAAGATAGATATAATGAAGGAAAGCGAAAAGGGCAGAATTGGAAAAAAATCTCCCTTTTCTCCATTGCAACCAACAACACAGGAGTATGACTAAGGAAGCAATACAGACAACCATAAACATGTGGGAACTTATGTTGGCTGGTTCTCTTTAAATCCAAAAACCACCCATGGGGTACCAAATTCATGCAAATATAGGAGGAACATTCACAACTGAAAGGGTAAAATGCAATTTGATGTCTCACTCCTTTGGGATTGTAAAATTCAAATTACAGGATATCATGCCATCTATACCTGTAGAACACTGCCACCATATTCTGCACTGAAAAGGTATAACCAATTTGTTTGAAACCCATTCAGCAGAATGCCCCCCATGGTCAACTACTATAGCAGCTTGGAATTAGAAAGCAGCAAGGACTCTTATATCTCACTACAAAAAGGGGGAGGAGGCAATAACACACTGAAGAGTCCATAGGAGTGTTATCTCCTGAGACAGTAAAATGGTTGTCCACAAAAACCTATTCCAAAAAGCAGACTATGCCAGTTTAGTCAATACAAGGCATGAATCCACAGTTGGTAAAGTCTGGAATGAGTCAGTTTATGTGGCAATTACATTGCCAGGTTATTCACCTATAACTATCTCAACAATAAGCATTGTAAATCCATGGAAGTTTAAGCATGTGTCAACATGGTTGTACAGTGATGATTTCTAACTGAAGAATACCTGATCAGATACCACATGCCACAAACTTTGATCTGTATAAAGAATAAATAAAGCAAGAGCCCCTGAAATTAAAATAAAGTATGAACATACCCAATCAATGTTGCATCAAAGCTTAACAGCGACTGGTGGAAGAAGCAAACCCAATAAAGAAAAAACCGTAATATGGGGTAAATAATAGGAGAGAACATATTAGGTGTAATCCCTGTGCATGACCCTAGAATTTCCTCCAATGGCTGATAAAAACAAGATGTTGAACCTGATAAGACCTCTGAACATATTTTGGCTGGAAGAATAAGTCAACTGAATCAAATTTGAACCAAATTGGTGAGGTAGGAGGGAAGAAATCATGAACAGAAGAATACTGTCAAAAGGATAGAGAGTTAGGAATGCATACTAAGGAAGAAATATGACTGGGCAATATAGCAACAAATAATAAAGACAAGACACAGAAGCCTATCCATAATAAAAATAAGATAGAAATGAGAAGTAGAAGGAAGGAAAACAAACCAAAACTCCTTAGCTGCCAAGGTCTTTAGGAAGAAGGAGCAATCTGGATGAAGAAGAAGATAAGTGTGGCAGTAAATCATATGTGAAATACAACGGCAAGCAAATCAAACTTTAAATATCCACTAACTAAGAGAAAAAAGGAAAAGGTGGCACATGGAGCCCAAAGAAATACGTTCAAATAATATACAGTGAGGAAAACAAACTTTAAATATCCACTAACTAAGAGAAAAAAGGAAAAGGTGGCACATGGAGCCCAAAGAAATACGTTCAAATAATATACAGTGAGGCAATAAAAACCACATTAATATCCCAGTCCACTAGACTAGGTTGTCCAGGGAAGATAAGAAATCTAGAAAGAATGCATGAACAAAGTAAGGAGAGGGGAAGCAAAAAATTAACAGTATCAGGAAAAATGAAATGTAATGGATAAGGCAGTTTGATAAACCATGATCAAATAGATCAAAACCCTTGTGAGAAAATCAACCACACGAGTCACAATCAGACAGTCCACATCAGTAGTGGACCACCATGGAACACCTTCCAGTTGCACTGATACACCTCCACATAAGAAGGATGTATGGAATATTGTTGAGCACTAATTAACACAACATTCAATTATATCAGTATACTAAGTTTACTGTGACTATCATGTTTATATATGTGGCTCAAGGTGTACATCCGCATAAAGTAGTGTCTTCTTAAATGCCCTTATTTTTAACTAAAAATAATTTAGTAATTTTCTGTAAACTTCCTCTAAATTTTACTCATTTGTATTTATTACAAAATAATTTTATATAAAATGTCTTTAATTAATTCATTTTCTATTAATTTTTGTATTAGTATTTCAACATTATTAATAAAATAATTACAATAATTTTATTACAAATTTTACAATATCTGAATAACTGCAGAATTATAATGTTTGTAACAGACGGGGATGGTACATTACTATTTAAGGAAGGTAAACCACAAATTAGAACATCAAAATCTTTTCTTTTGTCAAAAATAAATTATATTTATATCCTTTTTATCAATTACTTTAATTTCTAAATCTAAATAATATGCTGGATAAATGGTATCAATAACATAATATATTTCAGAATTATTTATGCTAATTAAGTCAGCTACATATCTGCAAGTTAAACATTTCTGGATATGCGTAGTTTTCAACAAATATATTTTCATAATAGTACAAATATAAATTTGCCACACAAGTTGAATAGTTAGCCACCATATATATATATATAAAATAATGAAAACTACTTCCTTAAGCCAGTACTATAAAAACAAACTGATTAGTTTGGACAGATGTTCTCATTAAGGAGATTGATATGGTTTGTTTTCTAACACAAATAAGAAAGTAAAAAGTGAAACAAACATTGGTAGAGCATAAAATAAAAAAAATATAACAAAACTTTCATATTCTATCATCAGATAATATTATAACTTGCTCCACACAATACACATGTCAACAGCCCAGGGAGCCATAAGAAACATAATGAAGAAAAGCCTATCTAAAAATATTAGTAATTGTAGTAGTGTTTATGATTAAGTTTTTTTTTATCCTCCTAGTCAGAAACCATTTTCTTTTCTCCATGTTTCAAGCACATTTGTGCTCAAACTTAGGTACAATAAAACCTGACTTGAACTCAAATTTCACTAATCATAACAGCCTTATGAAATAAGTATGTATTGATGAAACTGATCATTCTGTATCTTAGCAGTTTTTTGACACATTTCATAAATCTGCAAGTTGAAATCAAAATTTTCAATAAAAAATATATATGAGAAACTACTACCTGTATTGACCACCTGAATCACACAAGTAGAGTTCATCAGCTGATAGCATCCTATTTGTTTCCTCAGCTGGTCGATAGTGGATGATAGCTGCATTGGGACCAGATGCTGATATCATTTCGAAGCTTGGTCCAACGTAATCAGTCTGCTGACTGAAGAAAACTTTTACTTTAAACTATCATACATTAAAACAAAAACAAAAAAACAACTTAAATTTGTAGACTCATAACAAGCAGGTTTTATTTGCTACATGTATTCATCATATTTTAAAAGCTTACATTAATATTAAGTAAATAATTAGTCTAGGATAATGATACAAAAATTATTTTAATTTTAATGATTCAAAAAATAGAAAACTACCACTTTGTTACTGAAGAATAGTATATTTTAGTTATGAATAAATATGATGTTTTATAATATTTCTACTGAAAGATTCCAATATACAAAATTCAACTGATATCAAAGCTAACATTTTCTAAAGCCAAAAATGTATTGCCAATAATACTGAGCTCTGCTGATACTAGAGCTATATCTCCATCTTTGGGGTTTCCACTCTTTGCTCATCCAAACACTGAGAATGCTTGCTCTAGTCTTTTATACCTCACTCAAATGCCTTAAGCAAATTCTAATTTGCAAACTTTTCTACCAACTTCAGTATGTCCTCTATTTAGCCTAAACATAAACCAGCTTTTAGTGAGAAAGTTGGGAGAGAGAGAGATTCAGCAGAGTTAAATATTGTGGACAATATATTATCAGTTTAGGAAAATATTAACTTCTAAAACATACTTACTGACCATTAACATTATAGCTAGAATTGCACACTGAGAAGGTGGAGGGGTTGATGTAGGCATAACCCATATAGAAAGCAGCTGTATAGAACAGGAGTGTACCAACATAAAAAATGTTCTTCACCTGGAACTGGAACTATATCAAAGATGCAATAAAACATGCATAAACATCAGTATAGGCCAGCCCTAACTAGACAGCCAAGGTTCCACAACTTCAGACTGAAGATATGGGATCACTGTACTTCTATCCCATGTTGATGACTAAGGTTATTGGACAACAAGTGTATATATACTTTTGACTGGATCCCAACCTGTAGCCATAAAGTGATGCATTCCACACCACCAAATTACAGTAAGAATGCAAATCACACCTAAGTGGACAAACTTCCTCCTCTGCCTGAAGAAATACAAAAGATAACAACCTTGACTCAAAATGACAGGATTGTGTATGCTGCACTCAACCAAAGGAAAAGAATTATAAACATTCATCCTCACTCACCAACCAACTGGATAAAGAGTATTTTGCTTGGTCCAACAAAAGACTTAGAATGGGACCACTATGTTCATAATTATGAAGAGATAGTGGACCACCTTCTATGAACAATATACAAAATTAATACTGATTAAAGAGAAGGGCAATGAACTACCCAACTGGATAACATAATGTCAAATCTAAACTGGAATTACAAATAGGCTCTTGTGGAGGCTGGTGCTACTCTTACTGGTATCTGAGAAACACACACAAGGACCTGGATAGGAAGGCCTCCAACTTCGCCCTCTCCTCCAGAGTGAAGGAACACAATCAAATACTCTGGAGGAAAGCTGATGTTCATCACCCTAACAAATGGAAACTAGGAATGGTAAGAAATCCCAAGCTCCACTAATAGATGCTGTGAAAGTAAAATGCACTGGGAAATTCTGAGGAATAGTTCAAATAGGTAAACCAAGTTCCTTACAATTTTAAAAGCAAACTGATCATTATTTATTCAACCTGAAGTGAGCAGGATTACCTCTAGCTTTACTCATGATTGTTCAAGAGTGGAAGTCCATAATAAAGTAATCCCATGATGGTCTCATGAAACATCCCATTTTGGCAGAGCCTGTTGCAACCTGTAGTCATTATAGTGAAAGTTGTTGTTAGTGCACATCTGTTTGGGCAACACTTGCCACAGAGTGGAATCTAGTGAAAAATAAAGGGACCCTGAAAATAAGAGTTTAGGATTAAAGTCTAACAGGTGTGGTCAAAATAACTACATGGGACAGTAAAAAAATGTTGGGAAAAGAAATTGCTAGATAATGTAAGCAGTGAGATAAAAAAGCCCGCATAATGTCTTCTAGAAGATAATTAAACTGGGCAGCTAATAAGACAGAGATATGACAAATCTGTTGAGATGTGCAACGTGCAAAAGATTCCTCCCCTGTAATAATAATCCACTATACTCCACATACATCAATTTTCAAAGCTGCCTTGTGAAGGAAGTAGGAGATAAGTAATGGAAAATAAAAGGATCCCAATGAATGAGCAATTGGTTCCTAGTACCTTGAGATGAATTAGTACAAGTTACATAACACTTGAAGGCCCTAACATGATATAACAACTGATCAAGATCAGAACATAAAGGTGAGAAACAGCTGACATATGGATTGGTAAGAACGATCTTTCTCCTTCTCTGGCTGCCAGAGTTTTGGGAAGAAAACACCTATCAAGGTGAAGCAGGACAAATGTGGAATGTTAATGAGTCCTATGCAGATGGATTGCAAACAACTCACACCAACCATGTCCATAGACCCTCAACAACAAGAAAACAATTTAAAATAATGGTGAAACAAAGAATTAATATTTGAAAATGTTGTTTGAGTTGAAGAATATGAAAGAATTTTAGTAGACTATATAAAATAACTGAAAATAGTGAATAAGGATGCCTTATATAAAGCTACCATTAATGAAGCAAGACCCTTCTGAAATACCCAAGTTAGAAAATGGGATATAATAGATACTTTAGGATATAGAGATTTTAAATTTCTTTTAATACACCACTGATGATAAATATTCCATTTCTGTTGATAAATTATTGTGGTAAGCCTACTGAAAGGATTACTTAAATACAGAGAAACCTTAGAAGCTAAACCCTTGTGTTAGGCAAAGGACTGCATAACTTTCAAGCATAATTACTGAATTTTCAGACAGCTGGGTGGAGAATTTTGGTCGAGATTGTCTCAGCAGAGACTTTCAATGTGGAAGAGGTAGAGGTGGACATTCTTGTAGATAGTAAGGAAGTGAAAACCACACTTCAGCTGACCGATAATATGCAACCAAGAGAACCCGGGACAATACCCAAATCGGGGGAAAGGTATATAGATATAAACCTGTCTAATACTGACTGAACACATCTACTGACAATGCTTGAAAATGTGGTATCAGAAACTAAATCAAATGTAGTTGAGATTTCCAATAAATTGCAAAAGCACTGACTGCTGAAACTCCTAAATGAGAGTACATCCACTGAAAAACCTCAAGATATAACATTCATTTTGTCAGAAGAATCCAACTGAGTACAAAAGAGTAATCTGAAATTAAATTCATCACTCCTAGACATTCTAAAAGACTGATATGATTAGAATGAGTCCAGAAGAGAAGATACAAGGTATAAAAACAAAGGTCTTGAAAATGTGTGCCTCCTTGATGAGAAATCTGAAATACCACCATGGAATTCTCGAGATGTTTCACGACAAATTTTCCCTTCAAGAAAGACAGACTTTGAACCATTGCCTGATGCACTGAAAGAATATGTAAACAGATGGATTTCAGGACGAGGTGACCTCAATTGCAGTGATCACCATTTGCAATAAACAATGTTGCTCCTGAGTAATGAGACAAGATAATCTAAAGCATTACAAAGCATAAATCCATTGTCCATGTAGTGACCAGTGAAAGGACCTCATATATGTTCATCCCAGTGGAATAAGAGGCTTGAGGGATACCCACATCCTCAAATGAGAAAGAACCAACCACACAGAAGGAAGGAGAAGTAAAATCCTGGCAGCTCTTACCATGATAGAGGTTGATTGACGACAACTTGGGTAAGTAATGAAAAATACCTGTGCAGACAAGATATTGCATCACTGACAAAATAGATTTCTCCAATCTGATAAGGAAGCTCACTTCTCTGGCTTCTGAAAGGAGAATTTTAGAGTGATGTTCTGCTTACTGAAAGAATGAAGCCAGTCGTCCTTTGTGTGCAAAGGTCCAAGGAATGCACAGGTGACAATAAAAAGTCTGAATATCTCTTCAGGGGATATAAAGTTCTGATGCAAGAGCAGAAGAAAGAGCCCAGAACTGTAGCATCTGACCCTTGTGCACAAACATGCGAAATCTTCAGGAAGATTCTGTTATATGAAGATAAGTGTTAAGAGCATTGAACTTGGTCATCTTGTTAAGCAGGAGGATCTAAAACATAGTTAAGACAGATCACTGATTGGATGCCAATCTTTTATCTTCTTTTGCACGACAAATAAATTGAAATAAAATTCCAGAAGAATAAAACAACTCTCAATAGTGGTTTTTTTGATTAACAATGATGATAAAGAAGAATATAAAACAAGTTGTATCAATTCAGGACTGGAATGTCATTGAAATTCCAGCAAATAACATGGGACAGAGAAAAAGACTTTCCTGTAGCTCTCTGAAAACAGAAGACAGAAAACAAACCTTTTTTAACAAAGTACCTCTACCCAACAAATCAGCTAAGAAACCAATGAAAGAAAAGAAGATAATCCACTAAGGGGAATGTTGATAAGCTTCAGACAAAAGTTGGATCAAAGATAAATAACTCAGGAGTTATAGGAGTACGATGAATCAAACAAAACTGTGATTTGTTTAAAATGATCACAGGTTCCAATCTAGAACTGCACAGGTCCAAAAGGGGGTCCCATTCACTCAGAATCTAAACAGACTCCCTCCTGGCAATGATAAACCAAAGTATGTTGATCTAATAAACTGGGACAAGACATAGCTACTTTATTTTGTAACTGAGTGACAAATCTCTCAGCATGATCAACAGCATCAATAGGAGAAGGGAGAAACCACATACTTATTTGTTATCCTTTTTGCTAACAAGGATGAAGTTGCATGCAATAGGAAAGACCTCAACAACTCCACAAACCTGAATAACCAATTGAATAAAAGGGTCTAGAGGTGATAAAAATGATCTTCTGCTGAGACTGATGTACTAAAAGGAGCCAGAAAAAGCAAGTCCAAATTCTCATCATTCATTCATGGGTCCCTTGGAAAATCTATCTCAAAATCCCTGTACTATGTTCATTCCAATTCTACAGGGTTTTTTGTTCATTTTTAAGTTACTTGTACTTGTATGAGCACTATCCTTAGATGGGTTCTTTTAATCATACATGATAGTGTTAATTAAAAGTATGAAATTACACTTCAACTTTTATAAGCAACACTTTTATTTCTTGCTTATGATCTTTGCATTTGAATGTAGTTATACAAACACTAATTTTATTACATTAACAACAGAAAGAGCTTCATGCAAATGCCAATCTTTGGAAATTATCATAATGATTATTTAAGTTTCTTGAAAAAGGTAGTTATTTCAATATTGAAATACCAAAAGTACAAATAAAAGATATATTTTAATTAACTTAGAACTAATCTTTCACTCTAACAATATTATGAAAATATTAACTACAGATCTAAATAAGGTTACGCTATGTTACAATATTTCATGCTTACATTTTTTATTTCATCAAATACAGTCAAGATTTAATAAAATATGTTTGTCATTAGGTTTCTATGTAGTTATACTATGCAATAAACTTCTTATATTACATGTATACATCTTTCTTTAAATATTTCTTTGATATTTCTTTTTATCTTGATGAGCCAATTTAACTATGTAATGCTGACAGAGTAGAAATGTAACATAGTAAAAACATTAATGTAATTTTCATTACATCATTAGACTGGAAAAAATATTTGTCTCACAGAATACACCTAGCCTAAGAGATCATTAAAAATTTATAAAGTAATTTACACTGTTGTTACCTAACAGTAGATAAAAATAAACATTCCTTTAAACAAAATTGTATGGGGTTAATCCGACTGATCAACCCCATACTGTAGAAGGAATGTTGCCTAAGGGTTCTATAATCAAATAGCTGAATTTGAACACCACTATTATTATGCATTTTTGGCTCAATGTGTGAAGAAGCTTCTCTACTGAGAAGTTGTTGCTCACATGATATATCCAGGTAAAATAAGACTTATTCACAGATGTATGTAGAGTGTTGCTTAAAACTTAAATATATTTGAAAATTAAAGAATCTTAATATATAGCATTTATTGCAACAAAACATACAAAGCAACTTGATTTAAGTGAAATCAATATGCAATGACCTAATATTAACCAAACAAGTTCATATTAAATTGCATTTTTACATATCACTAGTTATTGATGCTGAAAGGTAAAATGTACAATTTGTTTTTCTATTTCAGGTACCTACAATTTTTTTTAGATCTTTTAACATTTCTACTGATTAGAAACTATTAACAATAATCAAAACTGTATGTTCAAGTCACAAATAACAGTTTAATTAGCAGCAACATTCCTGTAAGTTAAAACGTAAGTGCAAAAATAACATTCATTCAAGTAATACAAATATTGATTAAAGAACATTTTACTGTAAATTATGTGAAAGGTTTCATTTAGTTAGGCTCCACATGTTTTGTAAGACACTAAAATCCTTAATATACTCTTTTCAATAAAGCATGACTAACCTTCTGAATTTCTCAAGTTTTTGAGCAGCTGAAAGTTCTGTTACTTGTCCACTAGGTATTTCTTCCTCTAACCAAGCAAAAAATTCACAAATAGCTACTGCATCTTTTATCTGTTTAAATAAAAGAGAAATTTACATTCCAGTCAGATTTTTCCTATTCAAAATGGTTTTTAATAAATATTTCAAACATGTCACTAAAGCTTTAAATATTTCAGTATAATAGATATGACTAAAGAAAATGTTTATTATAAAAGTGTTTAACAACATATATTGATAAGTCACCTTAAAGACCTTTTTTATTTCTATTATTATACTTTAAAATTTACTGCATTCAATTTTTTTCTTTTATAACTAGGTAGAATGAAAAACATACATATGAAAATATTTAGAAAACCTTAATCTCACTGCAATATGTATGAAACAAATTCATTCCATACAAGAAGCAGCTGGAAACATTTCATAAAACTTTTCAAAAAACTATTTTCTGTAAAAATATAACTTAATACTATATTCAGCATTTCTATGAATTCTTAACTTTAAAAATATTATTGTACATTGCAATTTCTCACTGGCACTACTGACAAATTATTTTTCTATCCAAAATATATTTTTACTTTCCAAAATAGAAATTAGACTTAAAAAATAAATACATTTATAGAACTTTCACTGCTTACTATAATTAGTAATAATATCAAACAGAAATCCTACATCATTACAAGCAGCTCAATAAGGTTACAACCCAATGATTTCAAAGCAAATATCTTTATTTCAAGTAATAGGTGATATAAAAATAAACATTTAACACTTTGTAGTAAAAAAAAAAATTAAAGTTATAAATGTATTTAGAAAAAAAAATTACAAAGTGTAAATGTAAATTTATATTTAAAAGTTTGAAAACTGAATGTTTATATTCAAAGTTGTAAATGTTACCACTCATACAATCATAGCTCTTGTATTTTTACTTATTTTGGTTATCAATGATATCAAAAAGATCTTTCTCATGAGTGACAATCAGTGATGTCGAGAAACCCACTTGTTGAGAATTTTATATGCAAAAACGGCTCGTTTGGGTTCAGAAAATATTTTAAATAGAAGAGCGAACAACGTTTCGACCTTCTTTGGTCATCGTCAGGTTCACAAAGAAAGAGGTAACTGACCGGAAGCTGACCACATGTTTGGAAGGGGTTGTGTAACTGAGTGTCGCAATGTAGAGGGCGGGGCACCCCTAAAAATTTTAATATGTTCTTGCACCTCTTAAAGTAATTATTTATTTAAGAATAAAGGTGAAGGTGGCCAAAACAAATTTTTATTATTAGTTTTGATGACATATAAACAAAAACAAAACATTTGGAAAAGAAAAAATATCACAACAAACTAGGAGTTACATAAACCCTACATGGCTTACAAAAATATAAATTTTCATCCATGCATGAAATGAATGTTTGAATTTGAAATGTTCATAAGCCAATTTAAATTTAATGACTCTTTTGTTCCTGTTTATTTCTTACAAGTTTTTCAAAGTGTGGCACTTTGTTGCTGATAGTAATCTGCAAGTCTGCCTGTGCAACCAAGCGATTTCTAGATTTTGTCTTGATTGACAAAAGGGTACTAAATCCAAACTTGCATATGTTGTTGCAAATGGGATGAGCACATTTAGTACTTTTTCACAAAGTCTTGGAAACTTGTCCATTACCAAACACCAATATTATTCCAAAGTTTTGCTTTCAAATTGCATTTCAAGAACTCGATTTGTGCGCAGTTCAATAAGATCTTTCTTCAGTTCTTCATCATCCGACGTATTATCCAAATTGAAGCAGTACGAATTCACAATCCATTCTTCAAAAGTTTCCAGTTCTTCTCCAAAGTATCCATCAAATGACTTTGATAGTATTTCCAAATGATACACAATTTCTTCCCACACATATGGAATTAGAGATTCATCCTCACCAACCATTTCTTCGAGTGAAGGAAAATTTGAAAGATTCCCTTTTTAAATTCGTTGACGCCAAAGATGCAACTTTTCTTTGAAGACATTTAACTTTTTGCAGCATTTCAATATGCTTATGTTTTTTCCCTTGAAAAGATACACTCAGGTCATTCATACGAGTGAAAATATCACTCAAATAGGCTAGCATTTGGTTGAATTCTTGTGATTCTATTTCTCTGGGCAGATCACAGTCACGTTCCTTCAGGAAAGTTTTGATTTCTTCTTGCAGTTCAAAGAAGCATATTAAAGCTCTCCCATGTGACAGCCAGCATACTTCTGTGTGGAAAAGCAAAACTGAATGCTCACTTCCAAAATCTTCACAAAGTGACTTGAAGAGGCAGTGGTTCAGAACACAACCCCTAATCTAGTTGATGGCATTCACAGAAGTGTCAAGGACCTTTTTCAACTTTGGAGGCAATGTGTTTGATGCCAAAGCATGTCAATGAAGAAAAAAGTTATTTCCTTGCAAGTGCAGAATATCTTGTTTCATCAGTGCAAAAAATCCTGATTTATTTCCTAGCATAGCAGGGGCATCGTTGGTACACAAAGAACCAATAATTTGGATATCTACATCATATTTTGCAAAGAAGTCTTTAAGACACTAGAAGACATCTTTCCCTTTTGGGGTTGTTTTCAGATCTTCACAGAACAGGAAATCTTCCATTGTGGCACCATCATGGACATACCTCACAAGTGCAATGAGTTGATTGCAATTTGCAACATCAGTCGTTTCGTCCAATTAGAGAGAGATTTTCAAGGGACTAGCCCTCTGCAATAACTTGGTCCAAAATGTCTGAACTCAAATCACCAATTCAGTTTTGAATAACATTATTTGATAATGGCACTAATTTAAACTTGTTTGAGGCTTCTTTTCTCAGAATAATTGTTGCCATTTCTAATGCACACGGTTTTATCATCTCTTCTGCAATTGTATGGGGCTTCTTCGGTTTGGCTACTTTATACATCATGTGGTATAAAGCCATCAGCAATGGTTTGTCAAAAAAATAAGAAATAAAAATCGAACGTAATTTTTAAACAGTACCTTTAATATAAACAAAAAACAAAACAAAAACTGAAATGTTACCTCGCACCCCCTGGTTTGTTGTTTTGAATTAAGCACAAAGCTACACAATGGGCTATCTGTGCTCTGCCCACCATGGATATCGAAACCCGGATTTTAGTGTGTAAGTCTGCAGACATACCGCTGAGCCACTGGGGAGCCCCCCTGGTTGGAAACCACTGTTCTAAGCAATACTAGCAATACAAAGCCACATTATTAAAATGTCTAAAAAAGCCAAGACACAGAACATTAACCATAGATGTCAAAATTACTAACAATGACAAATAATCTTATTACTTTTGCAATAATAAACACATCACAACCAAATTCAATGACAGTGGGAATCAAACCCCAGATGCTGAAATCATTGGGAATTTCCTACCCCAAAACACCTTCTGATAATTTAGTTTTCTGTTTAACAAAAAACACACATAAAGTCAACAGTTCAATTATTTGGGTAGCTAGAATTAACGGAAACAGTAACTGATCAGAAACCCTAATTTTCATTAGTTGATTAATTTGTAGTAACTGTTGTAATCATAACTTTGATTAATTAATAGCTGAAAGAATTAAAAGTAGTAGTAATAAGAAACACTAATCTCAATTAATTGGTTATTTTAAAGACATTAAATAATTAGCTTAGGAGATGTTAATAATGTAACTACTGCTCATAGGTAATGATTATATCACCAAATACTCTATATGAATATTTATTTTTTATTACTCATTCTGTAAGACAGAGAAACATATTACCATATTTCTAATATGCATTCACCAACTTATTCAATATATATGTCACATTTAT
Organism: Carcinoscorpius rotundicauda; assembly: GCA_011833715.1. Taxonomy (NCBI): domain Eukaryota; kingdom Metazoa; phylum Arthropoda; class Merostomata; order Xiphosura; family Limulidae; genus Carcinoscorpius; species Carcinoscorpius rotundicauda. The sequence continues at coordinate 35,245,390 of CM022393.1, forward strand.
ATTATTGTTTTCCAATGCTTGTTTTTCAGTTCTTATTTGAAAATGGTATCTGCTTCCCATTTAACAGTCTCTCATGAAGATTGTAGTTGAAATTATGTAACTATTTCTACCAACATTACATCCAATTCCTAACACATTCAAAAATATAATGTCATGAAAAGCTGATATTTTAACATATTTTTCTAAACTATTTAAATTATTTTCCAAACATGAGCAGGATGCAGAACATAATATTTATATTTCCTTTAGGAATACAACTATATTATTTAAATATTTGCAGAATCACTAATCAAGTTTGTAAAGTTAAGTACCAGGCAAAACTCCCAGGGGACAGGCACTGACCACTCAGGTGAAGGCTGAATACTCTCTGCAGGAGGTAAAAAGAGATTTCCTTTATGGATGAGATAAAGTAGATTTTGGCTGTTTTCTGTCCTAATGATTCCCTACTTTCAACTTTTCCTGGCAAAACTATGTGGCACTTCATTTTTCAAAAGCCACATTCCTTTTCTATGTTACTGAAGACCTCCCACATTTGCTGTTTATGCTTTACTAGCAGAGAATATCAAAATAAAGACTTATTCTTGTCAGCTTCCTTATTTAGCTACACCACTCCATGTCCTGTACATAAACCCAGAAAATGTACTTACCATGCAGTTGCTTTATCTGTCTGGGGTACAATCACTTGAAATATTATGCAGTACTGGATGAGTTAGTCACGAAAATTTTGTTTGTGACACTGTCTTTTGGTAGTTCATTACTTTCACCAATACAAAAGAGAACTTTTATGTGTAAAAACAGCTCATTTGGGTTGAAAAACTATTTTACGTAGAGGACTGAACAATGTTTTGACCTTCTCCAGTCATCTTTAGGTTCACATAGAAAGAAACGGGTAACTGACCGGAAGCTGACCACATGTTTGAAAGTGGTTGTGTAACTGAGTGTCAGAATATAGAGGGTGGAGTTAGATGTTTGAATATATAATTTTATATTATTCATTTTATTATTTTTAATATAGGTATAAAGGTGTTCCTTTGTATTGGTTTATTTTGGGTTTAAGTCGTTGTATAAGCAAGGCTTCTTTAATTTTGTGTTTATGTTTGTTTCTTTATTTAGTATTTGAGTGTTTTCTATGGTTATGTTGTGTTTACTTGACTTGCAGTGTTCGAAAACAAGTAAAAGTGACTTTATGTTGTTCGCTCCTCTACGTAAAATATTTTTTTTAACTCAAACGAGCCATTTTTACATATACATTTCTCTACAAGTGGGTTTTCTTGACATCACTGAAAAGAAAACTTATTTTTATGACTTCCACTGTTGTGTTGCTAGTAAGAAACTTGAATGTTATACTAACCTGAATGGCATCATTTTTTTCTTTTTATGAATTAGCAAATGAAATTATCATACTGAAAAGCTATAATATAAAATAAGAACCTTCAGTCTTTTACATTTATTGAAATATGACTACATTTAGAAAATCAAACACAGTATCCCCAATCACCTCTTCCATTTAGGACATGCTGATGTACAACTGATTCACTCTACCATACATTTATAACAAAGCAAAAGAACTCCCCTACACTGTTTTTTCCATTCAAGGTATCTATTTCTTCAGAAAAACCTTTATGTACCAAATTTTTGAAGGAAGGGGTAAGAAAAAGTGTTTTGTGACAAACAATACTTTTTTGATAAAAATAAAATAATTACTGATAAATTACAGTGGAATTCTGTGATACTAGCAGAGTAACTTAAAATTTTTGTGCTTTAAAGAAGCATATATAAAATCCAAAAAGTTATTTTATTTTGTATCCTCCCAGTGCAAAATTTGGCATAAGTAATAAATATCACTGTTTTCACATTTCTTTATTTACTGTTCTGTGCTTTAAGTAAAATAACTGAAATTAAAATTTTATTTGTATAGAGTTACACTATATTATATGTATGTCATGTATTATAACCAAAATGTAACAGTATTTTACAAAACACTAGTCCACTAGAATAAGCAAAGACATTACTTTTTAAGTGTCAATATTATGCTAGTGGAAAAGGAAAGATGAGATTAACATTATACGTAACTGCAACTTCTATAATGTTAGTCAGGCATAACTGAAAGGTCAAAGAAGTGCAAATAAAAAATAGATGTATAATGTTATGAGATTTAAGCTATTTAGCATACACATTTGTGATTTTATGTTATGATTTATAGCCATTCTAGAAAAAAAATCTTTAAACTTTACTTCCAAATTTTATATAGTAATTACAAGGTCAGTGAATTTAACAAAACCTGTATAAAGACAAGATCCAGTTTTTCATTTAATATTCATCTGAATCTTATTCAAAAACTGAAGAGATTTAACAAATGGACAATTTTCTGATGAATAAAGGTATTTTTAATCTTAACATCAAAATTACTTTGCATGTTGGATAGTTAACAGTTGAAAAGAAAAAAATGCATGAACAAATCATTACTTAAAAATTTTTAAAGTTAACAAAAAAAAAACTGATATTTTGTGTACAAAAACCTTGCTGTATTTAATGATTATCTGCCAAGTTTTACGAAGATACTCATACTGTATTAAAAGTTACAGAATGAAAACTATAAAAAGCATAAAATGGTTATAAGGTCAATCCATGGGACTAAGATTAGAGTGAAATGATTAACAGGAACAAAATAAACTCTAAAACCAGATCCCAATGGAATCGGGACCAATACCATCACTCATAAAGCAGAAACTATAGCCATAAAAGAGTTTTCAGTAACCCCCTCTGCCACAAATAAAAACACTAATACTACAACAAAGCAGGGTATCTTTGCTGGTATCACTACCAAAATAATACATAAGGGTCTAAATGTGATGAAGCTAGACAAGATTTCAGTTGTACCTTGAAATAAGTGGTTGTTTGCAAAGAGTAAAACAGTCAAAAAAACTTGAAGCATACCAGCTTAACTCTACTCGAACCTGTCAAGTCTCCAAGCATTTTCAATGGAATTTATATTCTTGGTGTACTTAAGCATGTATTTAGAAGTTGAAGAATGTGAGGCAATAGTCTTTTTTCACAGGAAATTACAGAAAGAAAAGAGCTAAACTGATATGGCTGTTCTATTAAACCTTATCTCATGCAGAAACTGCTGCAACATCATTAAGAACCAGAGTAAATAATGATCACAGAGGAAACTAAGGTGTTCAGTATTAGAAAGTTAAGCTTTATCAGTGCTTCTAAAATTTGTAAATACTCTTCTTTACTTTGAAACTGTTCCTCAGTTTATGTGTATGTATTTCGCAGTAAATTTCCTACACAAAATCCTGTGCATAATTATCATTTATCATGTGTTTGGAATTGATTTTATAAACATACGTTTTATAATCACAATTAAAGCAAGGTTAATCATCACTACATTTTACATAGCTGTGATGCATCACCCCAAGAACCATGAAAGTAAAAATATTTCACAGAAAATAGCATGAAAAATCAGTTAAAGATACACTATTTGTCCTATGTTGCATCATGTTTTAAATTTCTCCTGTTAAAAAGTTAATAAATAAAGATATCAAGTTGATGACAGCACACAAGCCAAAGGTTTCTGAGATTCCAGCTACATCCAAAGTCAACAGTTGTTTCAGAAAGCAAAATCACTGAAAAATCTTGAATCCCATCCAACAGCTCCAAAATTCCTTTTATGAAAAACTGAACAAGATGAGGGGTAAAATCTAACAAGATTTATCTCTATAATAGAAAGTTGGAATCATAATTTCAGAATTCTCAACAATAAAGCAGAAAAATTAGACACAGTATGATCACCTACAATATTATCTGTGGAAGCTAACATGAACATGTATAAAAGCATCATAACTTAGGATAACTAAACTAAACTGTAAATCAAAAGCAATATTAAATAGTCATTAATTCACAGCACCATAGAATATCATGGCATTTATAAATTGAAAACACAAGTGTGTGACACTGAACACAACAAAGTACATGGAAAGAACAGTTAACAAATGAATAATAAGAGACTGCATCCAGAATCTTACATGTGCTTGTCTTATACATTCAATCTCCACATCATTCTTCACTCCCTTCTTTAACAGAACAGGATTTGTTGCTTTTATCCAGCGACTCTGTTCAATTAAAAAAAAACTATATATACAAGTCAAAGAATATTTTAAAAATAAGTAATGTTGACTGCTGTTGATGGATCTTAATTATAGTCTCCACATCCATACAATTGAAGATGCATCATTATTTATTATTATGAATATTTGTAACATTACAACTTTAAAAGATTATTACTTATAAGCATAAAGAACAGGCCACAAAAGTATAAATCACTTAAATGAAATAAAATTTAATGAACAGATTCTTTTTCTTTTCCAAATAAACATGAAACTATAAACTAAACACATATCTCAAGACAGATTTCTTGGATATGGTATCCTAATTACATTGGTTTACAAAGAAATTGAGGCAAGCACAAAAATAGCTGTTTTAACCTAATTTGGGGGTGCTGAATTCAGATTTGAAATCCGTTTTTACTCATCACCTCTAGTTTTTTAGATATGCATACTGTACATTTTGTACACATACTGTACATAAAGGCGTATATGCATTCAGGGTTAATTTCTAATATTGTGTGACTTATGTCTTCTTTTTTAGTTATTATGCAATAAATGCAAATAAATAAGATGAAGAAATGCCTCCAAGGGAAGATTCTGCCAAGTCAATCTCTTCCGAAGATACTGACTCTTCTTATTCAGGAACAAGTGGCAACGAGCCACACTGGATCACGCAAGAAGACCTGAATGACCTTGCTCGTGATTTGTATCTGTCAAAACAGCAGTCAGAGCTCTTGGCTTCTCGGCTTAAACAGTGGAACCTAGTCCAGGAAGATGTAAGGATCACCAGTTTCAGGAATCGGAACAAAGACCTTGCTTCATTTTTCGACATGGAAAACAAGTTGTGCTACTGCACAAATGTACCTGGCTTGTTCACTTTCCTTGGTTTGCCACATAATCCTTCAGACTGGCATCTTTTCATAGACTCTTCCAAGCGAAATCTCAAAGCTGTGCTTCTGCACAACGGGAATAAATATCCCAGCATTCCCACTGCACACTCTGTCCATCTAAAGGAGTCCTATGACAATATGGAGCTTCTTTTAGAAGCTGTTAAGTACAGCCAGTACCAGTGGAGTCTGTGTGGGGACCTCAAGGTCATTGGTCTTCTTATGGGTATGCAAGCGGGCTTCACAAAGTACTGTTGCTTTCTCTCTCTCTCTCTGGGATAGTCGAGCTGTATCCCAGCATTACAAGCAGAAAGACTGGGGGTCGAGAAGCACTTTCGTTCCTGGCGAACACAGCATCAAGGAGAATCCTCTGGTTGACATGAAGAAGGTGCTTCTTCCTCCTCTTCACATCAAGCTTGGTTTGATGAAGTATTTTGTGAAGGCCATGGACAAAAATGGTGCTGCCTTCCAACACTTGTCTACTGTGTTCCCAGGTCTCAGTGCTGCTAAGCTCAAAGAGGGCATCTTTGTCTGACCTCAAATCCGAGAAGTGCTGAAGGATACTGATTTTGAGGAGCTTCTTACCTTAAAGGAACTGAGAGCATGGGAAGCATTTAAGTCAGTCTGTAGTGGCTTCCTTGGTAACACACGCGTACCAAATTATTAAGCCTGTATTGAGAAGCTGCTAAAGACTTATGAGGATATGGGATGCTGAATGTCACTCAAAATTCATTTTCTCCATTCCCATCTCAACTTCTTCCCTCCAAACCTTGGAGCAGTGAGTGATGAGCACGGAGAAAGATTCCACCAAGACATTACGAAGATGGAGAGCAACTACCAAGGCAAGTGGAACCCCAACATGATGGGAAACTTCTGCTGGATGCTCTTGCGTGACATCCCGGAGGCAAAATACACCAGATCATCTAAGAAAACACACCTCCATCTGTCTGCGGTACTATGAATTGTGTACATTGTGTCATCCAAGTATATTTATTCCGTCAATGTTCTTTATCTATCCTGTTTTATCTGTAATAAGCTGCTGCAACTGTTGAAATAAGCACGTATATACTCTGTATATACTAAAATGAGACCATTTAAAAGCCAGAAAACAAGAGGTGATAGAGCAAAACTGTTTATAAATCTGAATTCAGCACACCCAAATTAGTAAAAAACACCTATTCACATTCTTGCCTCAGACAAAAAATATTTTTTGTAAACCAGTGTTATTGCAAAAAAGAAGTTTACCAATAAATATTATTATGAAATTTAAAGATAAGTCAAACTCTACAAATTTGCTACACATAAAATCATCGATGTTTTTTGTTTTTTTTAATCTGTGACAAAATACATGCTTCACAAGGTATTCTATAACAACCTGCAAATATGTTGAACATTATCCATAAAATAATTTCAATTAAATTACCTTAGGCACAAGACTCACTAGGGCATAGCTTGACTTGCTGCTGATCTACAAAGTAAATAAAGGAAAGAAAATTGAGCAGTTAATATTTAGACAGTGAAGGGTATGGTTTCAACATATACACATTTCTACTTAAGGTATAAAATGTTTGTTTGTTGTTAAGTACACACACAGAATGATCTACCTGTGCTCTAACAAATGATGAAATGAAAACCAAATATTTACCATTATAAGCCCCCAGACTCACTACTGAGCCACTGGGGAAGTGTGAGTGAAGGGGGTATATATCAAAGAGACAACATTCTGCAAGCAGTAAAAACTTTGTTTTTACTCACTCTCAAAATATGTTAACAGTTTTTTTCTTGTTTTAATACAATAAAGAGCTAGATGATAAGGTTTGGTGGAATGTTTTAAATATCTCAATTGTAGTGAATATTAGAGAATACACAAACTTTTTGGTTGTCAGGATATAATGTACCATTTATGCCAACTTACAGGGGCACCAGTGCAGTTTTCCTGCACAGTTGGAATGACAGCCTCATAGCTGTTTAATTACATGCCATGTAAAACTTATTCAATTATAAATCAGCATTATGCCAAAAACTCAACAACAATTTCAGTAGCCTACCTAAAACAATTAGTTGGATTTTTCAACTTTCCCTTTGTCATTAAATATGATAATTAAAATGATTATATTTTTAAATATATTATTATACCAATGATAAACAGATTAATTCATTTTTGGCTAATTGGAGTTTGTTGCCAGACTCAAATATTATATCAGCTGTACTATAGTTACTACATCACTGAATCCTAAAGAAAAGTAAAATTATGCAAATGACTTAAACAGAAGAAATTGCCAACTGGAAAGTAAGTATAAGCAAAAGAAAGCACAACTTCTGTATTCCACATATTACATGAATACAAAATTAATCAGATGTTCAGAGAAAATGCTCCGTTTTCACATTTCCAAACCTTATATTTGAAAAATATATTGTAATAAAGATGGAAATAAAATTATACTCAAAATTTAGAAGGTAGATTATATCATTTTTTATGAAGAACAGTTGAGATTTGACAATGTTAATTTTTTTCCTACACAGAATATGCATTTTCACTAAATATTTCCATTCACCTAATAGCTTTTCTCGAATAAAGCTATCCTCTATATCAGGAGTCACCAAACTACAGCCCACGGGCTGGATATGACCTTCAAAGTCATTTTGTCTGGCCTGCCAGCAGCTAGCCGCTTGGAAACAAAAAGTGGCATTTCATCAAATATCCGACTGTCATAACAAAATAAATCACACTGATGGTCGCTTTAAGCTGGCAAACACAAGACGTTACGATAAAAAGAAACAAGGCTGTCACTCGCACTTTTAACCAATAGGAAAATTCTTCTCTTGTACTTGCTGCCCGTTTATTCATATTGAGGCACTTATCTATGAAAGCATTAGAATTTCAAAAAGAAGTACAGACTTAACCCTCATCCTATCTACTCGTCTTGTAAATTCAGCGGCCTAGGGTTACCGCTTCAGCAAGCTCATTTTTATTAGTAGTCAGGTTATGTGCTTTTCGTAACTCGTTCTTAGGTAAGTGTCGTGGGAACCGTACGTTTCAATGTATTTTGTTTGTGCGTTCTTGGACCAGTACAAAAGTGAACTCTGAGTGTCATGCTTTCAATGAAGAATGGGGAGAAAAGTACTTCTTTGTGGAAACAAAAAACCAGCAAGCTACTTGTGTGATATGCACCAAAAGTGTTGCCATGTTGAAAGAGTACAGTTTTCGGCGTCACTATGAAACAACATCTATCAACATACTTGAAATTTTCAGGAAAGTTCTGTTCTAAGAAATTTGAATCCATGAAACGTGTTTTTGAATCTCAAAGGAATCTATTCATGAGAAAGTTTGCTGAAAATGTATCTGTCACTCGTACAAGTTACAAAATAGTGCAAAGGATGGCATAGCAAGGAAAACCTTTTACTGATGGCAACTTCATCAAAGAGTGTATGATGAAAGCAGCAAATGAGCTGTATCAGCCTTTCAGCAACTCCAGTTGTATGGAGAGCAGAAGAACTTGGAGAGAAAATCGCATTACAGATATACTAAAAAGCTAGAAACTTCCTGTGGTATTCTCTGGCACTGGATGAGTCTACTGATCTTTTGAGTACGTCACAACTTCTTGCGTTCATTCATGGAGTTAATTTGGACTTTCAGATCACAGAAGAGTTGGCTTCTGTTTGCAGCATGCACTGAAGAACGACTGGAGAAGACATTTTCATGGAAATGCATAATCAGTGGAATCAGATCAGAGGTGAATAGTTGATGGAGGAAAAACATGGCTGGAGTAAAGAAAGGTCTGGTGGGATTGATCAGGAAACAGTTGGAAGAACTTCAACTCCCAAGTGCTCTGTAAATACACAGCATCATACATCAGCAAGCACTCTGTGGAAAAGACTTAGATATTTCTTGCGTACTAAAACCGGTCATTTCTGCAGTGAACTTCACTTGAAATCATCACCAGTTCAAGGCGTTTCTTGAAGAAACTGATTCGAATTTCTGTGACTTACCTTATCACATGGTGGTGAGGTGGCTCAGCTGTGGTAAAGTCTTGTCTCGTTTTTATAAGCTTAGAAGAGAAATAGATATATTTCTTATCAAGAAATATAGAGCCAATCCACTTATGTGGAATCCAACGTGGTTGTCAAAGTTGTCACTTTTGGTTGACATCATCCCACATGAATGAATTGAACTTGAAACTTCAGATATGTTCAAGAATTGAACATAACAATTGTGCTGCTTGCTCTTCTCATTCCCAAAGTAATCTGGCCCCCTATGAAAAAAGTTTGGTAACCCCTGCTCTATATGCTTATTTTTGTTGTTTACCACTACACAGTCTTAACATATCCATATTTCTAAACATGTTTAATATCATTCATCTATGCTGCAACATGCAAAAAATATGCAACAACCCTCCATCAATAGAAGCAAGGCACACTCTTCTTCTACTGGGTTACAGAATCTACCCTTACTTCAAGATTAGACATCCAGAAAACAACATCAGAAGTGACAAGGAAGGGTGGAAATTGTAAAAGGTTATAAGCATCTATTGGAAATACATATTCTTGATAAGAAAATTATATAACTTTCAATATGGTGCTTTATCTTTTCCACACAACAGCTAGAATCCTAAACTGATTTTTTATGGAAGAACCACTGGAAAATCACCTAGATGAGCCCCTCTTCAGAATGCATCAAAAGACACTCAAGGGACACCAAATCACAATATACATTTTTATATGATGAATGACAGTACTGCTAAATGGGCAGTAAAAAAACACAAATAATACTGAGTCATACATATCTCAGGTATAGTATAGACAAAGCACATCAGACAATAATCAGGGGATCAACTTCATTCCAAATCAACAGAATCAGGATTGGAACATTCTGTCTATATTAAGATGAGGGTCCTCAATTTTCTGTATCCAAACTAAAAAAAAAATTAGGAGATCAACTCCAGCCCCAAACTAGCATTACTGGAAATGGATCATCTGGCCCACAGTAGGATAACCTCTGCCGACTTCACCTCAGACTAAAGAACCACAAGGGAAAGAGCTCTTCCATTCTGAGAGCCCAAGGATACCAAACATGGCCAAGAATTGTACCCCTGAGAACCAACATTCAGATGAGAGTAAGTCGGTGGAATGTTATGTCAAAGGTTAAAAACCATGCACTACAGGGTATGTATTGTCCAATCTGTAGTAGAAAGGGGGTTCCTGCTCATTTCTATGTGAGGACTTCTGTTGGCTGGTTTGGTTCTAACCAACACAAGTTACCTGATAACCAACATTCAAGAGGTGGTAGGAGAAACAGTTCCCCATTGGAGGAATGCAATGCCTTTTATTGGTAGATTCATCCAGTCCAAAACCAAACAGCATCTGGAACTGTACATCAAGTCCACAGCAAAAGAGTGCAACACCAGCAACACATACAGAACATCACCACCCTACTCTCAGCAACATGAGATTGAATACACTCAGGAGGAAGCCTCCATTTTTCACCATCCCAGAAGCTATGAGCTAGTAAATCGACTCCTGTTCTACACCAGAAGAAAGTAAGGATGCACTGGAGAGTACAGAGAGATGTAGTGCTGGAAAATGTGCAATGGGTGATCGTGAAAATGCAAACCATTCCCAATTTATTTAACAAAAGCAATAGCAGGTGTGAATGGCAATTCCATTCTGCAAGGAAGAATCTACATGCAATCTTGAGGAACACAACATCTCAATGTTGGACACAAATAACCTTATTGGTCATACAGTGCAGATTTAAGAGTTAGCATAGGTGAACACACATCACTTGCTATTGAATGGGATCCAACAAAAAGCTATAAAAAAAGGACCTTGTAATGAAAAAAACTGATAAAGAAAGTAAACTAACTCATTTATAGGTGTACTATACCATTTAAGACTGCAAGAGGAAGCAGGCAAAATCCAGATGAGAAGTAATGGCCAAAGAACATAGACAATGTGAAATGAAAGTGTGAGGAATGGTCCATATGCCAGCCTGGATGATGATCTTCGATGGATGACTAGAACAAGCAGTCAAGGGCATAGTGAGAGAACAGACCTGGTAGGAGGAAACCTGGAGAAGGTGACAGCCATTTAAGAATAAGGAAGAATATGTCAAATTAACAAGTTAGCAAATCTCTGGATGGGAAAGACTTCCAGCACATGAAGAGTTGGGAACAGAATTTTCAGAAGGCAGCAATGAGTGTCATAATATTGTGGAGCTCAAACTGGACACAGGAGTTGCTCCAGAACAAAAAGAAAATACAATTTGGAAATGTAAGACAGAGAAATAGGGGTGAATACAAAATTACTTTTATGAGCTGCCAATATTTTGGGAAGGAAGGTCCTATCAGAATCTATGATGATACAAGTACTGTTAAACACCAATAACAAGTACCGCCAGCTGTCAATGCCTATGAGCTAAAATGAGGAGGAAATACATTTTCAGGAAAATGTGGTACATGAAACAATCCATCAAAGGCTCAAATAGGGGAAAGGAACAGAACATTTAGGACTACATTTAAATTTCATTCTGGTAGAGAAGAGAATTGGGGAGGGCAGAAGGTACAAAAGAAATGAAACAAAATGGAAATGACAAGAGAGAAAAAAATAAGATAAAACTGAAAAGAATGGAAGGTAGAGGGAAAGTTACCCAGAAAAACTACTGTCAAATAACCATGTGAAAAAGTGAGGTACAGTGGTATGAAAAGAAATGAGACCACAATGAAGCAACTAATAGGGAAAAAAAGCAAGCCATTTGCACAAATATGCAGATAATGAGAAATGACATACTGAACAGAATATAAGGGATTTTACCCATATAAAAAGACCTACACTTTTTAACAAGGTACCAGACTAAAGACACATATGAAGCCAGAGAGTGGAAACAGAGAGATGAAAAAGTGATGGCAACAGTAGAGGCTGTAGTAATAGGAACCAAATCTAAGCAAGCCAGAATAGTGCCACAAGGAGAACTCAACATGAAGTGGTTTGAAAGATGGATAAGAACCTGAAAGGACAAGTACATATATATAATGCTCTTTTAAATCATGGCTGAAAGCATCTACCAACAGTGTTAAAGATTGTGGAACTGGTTACAAAAAGTTAAAGGGAATTTAATTTCCAATCGGTGGCAACACATGTAACTAGGGCATACTTAGCTGAGAGTACCACCACTGGAAAATATTTAGATTGAGGAGCCACTCCATGGAAAGAATTCTGTTGGGCCAAGATAAGAGACACACAACAAGATCGAGAGCACCTTGAATATGACAAACCTATGATTCCAGAACAGAAGATCCAATGTTCAAAAATAAAGGGACTGAGAACAGGTGCCCTCTTTTCTGGTGATGTAAGAGACCACTGTTAAATTGACAGGATGGGCTATGGCCTATTTGCCTTTCAGAAGGGAAAAGAAATGAGCCAGAGCTTGACAAACAGCCAAACATTCTAGGAGACTGATATTAAGCTTAGACTTGATCACCAATCATTGACCTGAGATCTCTCGCAAATCCAAATATGCTTCCTAACCTGACAGAGAGATAGAAGTAAGAAGGTATAAATCAGGTCTGAAAATAAAAGAAGAATTCCAGTCATGGTGCTATCTTTATTTAGTCACCAGATACAATTATTGAAAAGGGAGGGAATGAGATTGACAGGTGGATCCCTCACATGGCCCAACCAAGGGAAAATAAGGCTTTCAAGGACATCAAAGTCCCCAAAAGTGATAGAACATCCTGAGCAGCTGAAGTAAGAAAAGATTGTGCTTTATGATCTATCAGCTCCATAGACTATAGTCAAACTGGAGAAGGTTGAACATGACTGAAGTTGAGAGTTAAAAAGACTCCAAAATAAATGAGATATTGTGTTGTTGTCAGGATGGACTTCTTTATTTTAATCATCCAAGTCATCCATGAAGCTTCTATAAGAAGAAACTACTAACACGAGAACTATAAGAAGCAAGTCATCCTTGTAAGGATGGAAAAAAGGTTCTTAAGAGTGGAGCTATTTAGCAAAACCTTGACTACCTGATAAAAAATGTATGGGGCTGATGCAAGTCTGAAGAAAAGAGCTCTGAATTAGTAGAATTTGTTTTTGTGGGCAAATCACAGGAACCAATGAGATGCTAGGGAAATGGCAGTATGCACTAGACACATTAGCCTTTGTCACTCATATACCTGGAGTAGATACTCACCAGGCAGATGTAAATGATTCCATGCCGAATCAAAAAAGTGATAGCTCAGATGGGAAAGGTTTGGTTGCAAATCCCATCTTTATAGGGACAACAAACAACATGAAAAGACTGAGCCACAGGTTGTATAGTACCTTTGGAACTGCTTCAGAAAATCACTAACTGGATATGGAATGCTGAAGTAGAGGGAATAAAACTGGCAAGGGATATAAGGGAAGAGGTGTATGCTAAAGAAGGGAGAATCCTTCTGATAAGACTTGTAGAGCATTAGGATCTATAGTAAAGGTTCTCCATATATGAACAAAGTTGTACAGTGTGGACAAATCAGTCCTGTACAAATCAGATAGTCATTGACATCATAGATGTCCAACTAGTTGGCAGCAAATTCAATGATGACTTGCCTTCAAAACCTAAGCATAAGGAATGGGTAGGGAACAGAAAGGGAATGATGGAATACAGATATAGGAGCAGGGGAAAATTGTAAAGAAGGAAGATTGGCTGACTCTACATCATACTCCAAGGACTCTGGAATACTCCAAAAAACATAATGATGCAAAAAGGGTATCATGCATAAGTCTGTTAATGAGGGGGTGGTACAAATGTACCCATGTCAGAAAGGCATCTCTTCTCAAAGAATCTCAACAAGGGAGCCAACGATCAGAGTAGAGGACCAAAAAAGACAAATATAACAATGTGGAAAACAACAGGGTACAGTCATCAACCAAAAATCTCTTTTGGGAAATGATGGATAGTATCAGACAAATGGTAAATGGAAAAGATGATGAAGGTTAATGCTAAATGAAGACATAAGAACTATGCCTGGGGAAAAAAGAACCAACATATCAGATTCAAAACCCCAAACTGGGATTAAAGAATCCAACTGCTGATAATCCAAAAAAAAAGATTCAAAGCCCAATGGCAGACCAATGCACAAGCCTCAGAAAAGTAAGGAAAACATAGCATGCTAATTCCTGAACATAACAGGTTAATGAAATGTTCAGCTTGAACTCTAATATTATGAGAGGGAAGAAAACAAAAATATCAGGAGCCAACATGTCATGTAACAAAGAAGGGGATGGTTCACATGACACATGATCAAAACATAATAAACCTGTGTAATAAGTTTAGATGTATCAGTCACAGATAAATAAGGCTGTACAACAAAACAAGGATGATAAAAAAGGCTGCCATGATTTTGTCCTCCTTTTCAGTGTCCTAAGGGAAGAGGAGAACTGGCTGAGAATCATGAGAACCCCCACCTTGCATGAACTACTCTACAGCAGAGGGTGCAGAAAACATCCTATGCTGATAATGTGACACCAATCCATGGTTGATCCATGTTAGTGATAATGAAAATAAATGTCAAATTCAGTATGAAATCCTGGTAAAATGAGTTGCTGTCAAAAGAGTGAAAGAAAAATTTTCACAGAAGTCAACTGCTACTGAGCAACTATTAAGATTATTGAAGTTAAATGTTTAATTTCAGAAATTAAGTTCAATAGCAAGAAAATGCGAGAACTCAAAGCATGGCAAGCAATATATGTAATTTCTTGTGTGTCAAGTTGAGAAGTGAGGTTAAATTCTATCATCCAGAGGGATACAGCTGCACCAATATTTTGTGCTAAAAAAACTGACCATACAGAAGGCTGCATTAATCAAGAAAAGTCAGTATTTGAGTAAAGGTAATGTATCATATGGAAATGTAATATCTAATAAATTATTACTTATATGTTATTATAAATACTAGCCTTAATATCCTGATGTTACAAGTAATATATTAAAATCTAACACACTCACTCAAAACCTTTATTCTCACAATGAATGTAATTTTGATCACTCACTTGTGGCCATTGTTAGATTTACAATATAAGTTATGTTTACTTGCATACAAAATATAAACTTAACATTCTTGCTATCAGATGAAAAACAATAAAAATAGTTTTACCCATATTTTGCCTGGCTTCTGATTAACTAAATATATTAGGAATTCTTTTATCATCTTATAGGGCCTGATTTCAACTTTTATACCATCGGATCTATCATCATTTTGAAAATGTCGGTGCACTGAGGGGGTAAGCTTGCTTTCTTCAATAAACAAACTGAAAATATACAGTTAGAAAAATATTTAATAAATAATATTTTCCAAGGGATTTTAGAAGATACATGTTTATAAATGCTCACAAATTCATATTAAGACTGCCATAGTTTTTTTGCAAGAAAAATCACAAACATAAATAAAGGAATACGAAAATGAAATTTACAGCAAAATTACAACTTTTTTAAAGAGAAAATAAACCTATAAAGAGAAATTTAAGGTCTTCAAACCAAATAGTAATTTCTTTTCATAACTAGAAAAACTCAAAATAAGGATATATATTAATATATCTTTCTAAACATTCACGATTCTTTACTAAAACAACATGCATACTTATTATACCTGATCCAATAAAATGACAATCAATGACAAAAAAAATTAAAACAGAATTTCTTTGCAGTAATATCTCATGCATTACTTAGAGATTGAAAATGATTTCTTTATTTCAATTATTTTTTAAGAAAATAGAAAAATGTATTATTAAATATTGGTGCTATGTATGGGCAACTGAATTAAACGTTTTAATTTTAAAGCAAAAATTATGAAGAATGACTTTTATAATATCTGCTAAAACAGTTTGATATGTTTTGCCAAATATTTCTTTAGAAATGACATACCTGATACACAATTATTCCATTTGTTTATTCTGTTACTTTTCCAACAAACCAAAGCTACAACTGATAGTGAAGTTTTTATGTGGCAAGGTTAAGGTTGAGAAGCATTTAATAAAAGTACATTTTGTTTTTGTTTCAAGTTATAGAAATAGGAAAAAAAAAACGAACTAGTTTTAGGGATGGATAAAAGTTGTAACTCACCATTGCCTTCCGAGACATGTACAGCAAGCCAAAGAGAAGCTACCTTAGTTACAAAGTTAATACATTCCATTCTATATACTTTATTCAAGACCTCTGTTCAACTGTTATCAAAAACCATGACAGAGCTCTGGGATTGGAAACTCTTAAAAACCTCAGATTGATAGTAGCACTGAAAGCCCTTTTGTTTTATTTTCTTCAAGTTATACAGTGCAGTTTAAAATATGTGTTCAAAGATAATGGTAATGGAGCTAACTTACCTATTTATTCATAGCTTATTTATCTGTTAACTCTTACATCAATAAGATATACACAGAACTTTAACAGAAAAACATGTTTATTTCAACAAAAAATACATTTAAATTCAATCTTTCCTTTCATATACATTTTTTGTATTTAAGAATTAGTTCCTAAACCCCCTCTTTTGATTTTAAAAGATACTGTGATATTGGCAAATGAATTGATAATTAGCAAAGATGTCTTAACATTGTTAAAAGTTATGGTGACTTGTATTCTATTACCAGCTTGATCATGCTAGTTCCCAAACTTCTTAGACTTATTAACAATACTTACAAGACAGAATCAACTGTAATGACAGCATAAGCAAAGAATACAGGATTAAAGTCAATGTCAGATCCCCGTAAGTTGAATAACCCTATAAAACGCAACCAGTATTAACAAAACTTATTGCTGAATTAACTTGTGGTAAAAAAGTAATCAATTACCATGAAAAGAAAACCAAAACTCAGTTTTATCCTGTTTTTGCTGAGAGTTTAATTACTGAGCATTTACAAGTCAAACTTTAAATTTTTTTTTTTAAATTATAGATTATCAGGTGATCATTATATAAAGTACTTTATAGTTACCAAATCTGTAAATGTAATACAAAAATTAGCCTTATAAAACACTTAAATGTTAATTAATTTTATATAACAGTTAGAGTTTTGAAACTTGAAAATTGTTCTCACATTTCTTTCTCATTACAATATGACCTCATAGCGATTTCTTAAATTCTGGATTAGTTCCTGAATCATTTTTTCAGTAACATAACAAAACTATGACACCTCTCAGTTTTCAAATCACACAAAATCACAAGCACACCTGTTTGTCTTCATTTCAACCTTTATACATAAGGGAAAACTTTTTATAAATCTTCAAATTTTTTGTTTGAAATCATGTACATCATACATGTTATTTTATTTTATTATTTAAGTTTCATATATCTTTGCAATATTGTACTACTTCCACATTTTAGCTCAACAGATCAAAACTTAAGTAAAACGTGACAGACTGTCATGAGTCCTACAATTTCTTAATAATATATTAAATAAAGTTAGCTTTTATTAAAAAAAAAAAGTCAGAATGTTCATTTCCAATATAACTGAATGAAGAGAAACTTGAGCGTTTTATATGTGACCTGAAAACAAATAGTTTTCAGATATCTAACCAAGTCTGTACAAATTATCAATACTTACAAGCAACTTCATCCAATGCTGTAACTAATAAAGCTTCTGCCATCTCCTTTGTCATTTCTTCTCTTATTTCAATAATTTTTTCTTTCCAGTGTTTTCCTTATTGATAAGATTTTTTTTATTGCATGCACTTTTAGGATAAATAATATCATAACAACAAAATTATGTTTTATTCAACAAATGTGATTTTCCTGCTTTAAAAAAAGCTGTTTATACATTATTACATTTTTTGTCAGGCTAAAGATAATTCCAAAACATTAGTTTCCTTGTGACCAAGAGGGAAACTTTACAAAGATTATTAAATTTTTAGAATGATATAATTTTCAAACTGGAAATGTACACTTCTCTACCTACCAGTATATGATGAAGGTAAGGGTTCCACCTGATTACAAAGAGGCGCTGGACGATCTTCCCACACCACATCCACTAAGTTCTGACTCACAGGCACTAGGCTATGTCCTGCTGCAGCCAGTTTCTTTTGTAAAGGTTTCCACATATCTGTGGGAACAAGACATGGGCATTTTAAGTCTTTAGCAAATTAAAAAATTAGTGAGCTAGAAGAATGAACTAATTATAAACCTCAGGCATATAGTACCTACAGATCAGTATGTGATCACAAAATGATAGCTGTTTATGCTGATATTCCATCTGATAACTTGTAGAGAAAATATTTAAGAGAAAGGAACAAATGTAAACAAATCATTTTCATGTACATTGTTGTTGTACAAAAATCAACAATATAACAATGTAGTTAAGTTACAAAATCAACAGCAATTACTTAGGCATATGCATATCAATATAAGAGAACTTGCAAATTACTTAATTAAATTAAAATAAACAGAAGTAAAATAAGATAGTAGATTAATTTGAACAAGATTAGTAAAAACTGCTAATTTAAGAAGGGAAATAGGGATTGTCAAAAAAAGTACCTAAAAATTGGATCAAAATGCAAAGATTATATCTGGACCCAACATCTGCAGTATCTATCAATCTTTATGGAACAAAATTGGAATTTTTATTTTAAAGAAAAAATGTAGACAATGGTATTCAACTACAACAAATAAAATGTAAAGTTGATCTCAAAAGACCATTTCTGAAGGCAAAAACTTTATTATCACAGATTTAATGACAGCCTTCCACCAATGTCACAGTGTAACAAAACAAAAGTTGAGCAGCAACAAAGCAATCTCAAAAGAAGAAAATAATGTTTATTCTACGACAGTACAACACAAATAGATGCAGTAACATTTATCTTGTTAGGTCTACATCAGGGGCTACCAAACAATGGCCCTCGAGGTCATTTTATTCGGCCCGCCAACAGCTAGCTGCTTGTAAATAAAAAGTGACATTTCATCAAATGTACGACTGTCATAACACAATAAATCACACCGATGGTCACTTTAAGCTGGCAAACACAAGACATTATGATGAAAAGAAACAAGGCTGTCACTGGTCTACATGATACATAGTTTCCGTCCATAACTGTTCACTAGAATATGGTGTCACAAATACTACATGTACAATGGATAAAGCAACACAATTAGCACAAGTTACCAATTATTTACAATAACCTATTTTCACACCAATAGCTATATAAAATTGTGCTATATGCAATAGTAATAAATACTGAATATGCACTCATGACTTCAGTAAAGTACAAGAAACAGTTGAATTATCATTGTCACATGCGTAGAAAAATCATTATATTAATTATTCTTAGTTAAAAACATACTGAAATACAGTTGCAGAAATTCATGTGGGGACTTCAAACTAGTAATGCCATGCAACAGTAAAACAGAGCCTTTCATGTGGTACTTTCCAGTTAGTGCATTAGAAAATGCAAGAGTTGTAGTTTCCAACTAATGTAAACCCTAGGAAAGCACATGATTTTTTTTTTTGAAATAAAGGACTCAGAAAATTTCACAAAATGACAAAATTAAGATTTTTGCATAATTCCATTTGCAATCTCAAAGTACAGTACATAGCACTTGCAATAATTTTATAGTGGAATCATAATATAGATTTGTAGCTTGAGTAAACTATCAACAGTAGATCACCAGCCTTGTTTGCTTACTTTTGTAGATTTTAAATTTCCTCCATTTTAACTGTTTTGTATGTTGACTTTTTTAATGCATAGCAATGAGCAAATATATTCCTAGAGTATGACACAACCACCACAATTTTACGAGTAGAAAACAGCCTTTTCAAATAAAAACAAATACATCTAAAAACATCATTTTAACTAAAGCTTTATGTCTTTTAATTTAATTACTTGGTAAACCAGATGGCTGTGTGTCCAATGTTTCATGTAAACACACATTTAAAGTGCATCAAGTACAAAAGCATACCCTCAGATCAACATTGCATCTATTACATATTTATAATAAGTAAATCAACTTTCAGTGAAAAATAATCAACTTCTAAATAATTCATAGGCATTTGCAATGCTTCATTATTGTATATCTGTCCAGTTTTAAGTACAAAATATCCAACCACTTTTGTTGTGGGCTTGTGAAACAATATTATTAATAATAATATGAACAAAAAAAAATGATTTTATCTACATCTGTGAAATCACTTATTTTGTTTATTATTTGTGTTTGGGTGGTCTTAACTATTGAAAAGGAAGGTTTCAAATGTTGTTTCAAAAACAAGTCTGCTTATTAATGTATTTTTTTACCTAAATGCTCTGTTCAGAGTTTTGAGCACACTCCTATGCAATTCTTATTATGGATTAATATTGTGGTTAACAATATGTGAAAGATGTGTGAAAATTTTGGATAATTGAAATGTCTGTGGAAATAACTACAAAGAGAGTTGTACCTAGATATTAATTTTATTAAAGAGATTGGTTGTAACAGTTCAATTAGATGCTTCTGTTTTATGCCAATTCTCCTTTTTGGATTTTTTGATATAATTTCTCCATTAAGT
Source organism: Carcinoscorpius rotundicauda (assembly GCA_011833715.1). Taxonomy (NCBI): domain Eukaryota; kingdom Metazoa; phylum Arthropoda; class Merostomata; order Xiphosura; family Limulidae; genus Carcinoscorpius; species Carcinoscorpius rotundicauda. The sequence goes on from CM022393.1 coordinate 35,265,884, forward strand.
TCTATTGCTTCATGTCAAGAGTTTGAGAGAACAGGATAAAGACGTCAAAACTACACAGAGTGACATTACTGTTTAAACTATGCAAGTGCCATAAGAAGATAAAGCATTTTTTATTGGCTGTTTATTTTGTAAACACAAGGTTACAAAATCAATTTGACATATTTACTAAAATTAGAAATTAGAGAAGTGTAAGAAATCATGTGGTTTTTTTATAAATTTTCAGTAGATCATAGACTTTTAATGTTCTTGGTGAGTTGGTAAGTAAAAAAACTGTATAGTTCAAACATGATAACACTATGTAACAAAATTTTTACTTTTTCTTGTTCCTGGACAGAAAGTGTTATTTCCCAACTGCTTATGCCTTCGTGATCTGGGTAATAATATTTTCAAATTTACCCATTTTGCAGAACATTTCAGGTAGATTCAGTGCTCAGTAGCTGATAGAGAATTTTCTTGAACTTACAAGAATTTTAAAGAACTTTCTGGTATGTTGTAGAATTTACAAGAATTTTTTAGAATGTAGTAGAACTTACAAGAATTTTCTAGAACTTTCCATAGTAATTAATATATATACAGGGGCTCACCACTTCAGTTTAGTTCTAGCTGCTTAAGTGAACACAGACCTATTTGAATTTATCAGAAATGGCATCAAGAAGCTGAAAGCATTCTCCAGATGCATTCTGCTATGTATGTGGCCAATTTATAAAGAAGAGAGTGAAAAAGTACTCTGTGACAGCATCTGCCAAAATGTGTGAAGCCTACAAGGCATATTTCAGCCTGCCTGTCAGGGATTAAGACAAACCCTTGGCACCTCACGTTATCTGTGAGCACTGTAAAAAACTCTAGAAGGTAAGATGGACAATTTTTGCTTGCTTGAATAGTAAGATTTTACATCATACAAATTTTAGACCTTTTAAAACTTAAATATCTTTTTTTTTAAATTTCCAATAGTATAGAAAAAATATCACATATAAAATATTTTGCATGAAACTTTTACACATTAGGCTTTACCAAGTTTTCCTGTTATCACTGCTTTTGAGACAACAGGGACACCGCAGCATACTACAACAGGAAGCACTAGCCACAACAGATTGAGTTCTCTGTGGGGAGGCACAATGTCAAGTATAAGCCACTAGTGGACTTCCAGAAGGTGTTGTTCCACCATTGCACATAAAAATGGGTCTTATGAAACAATTTGTCACAGCTCTCAATAAGGAGTTTGCAGCCTTCAAGTACCTTTGAGACTTCTTCCCTAAGCTGTCTGAGGCAAAGGTCAAAGCTGGTCTTTGATGGATCACAAATAAAGAAGATCCTGGAGTGCACAGAATTCCCTAAAAAGCTCAGTAGGAAGGAAAACAGAAGCTTGGGGCAGCTTTGTCACAGTGGTTCAGAGCTTCCTGGGTAATCACAAGACAGAAAATTATGTGAAACAGGTTGAGGCTCTGGTGAAGAACTATGGCAAAATGGGCTGCAGGATGTCCCTGAAAGTCCATATCTTTGACACTCATCTTGATAAATTCAAGGAGAACATGGGAGCATACTCAGAGGAGCAAAGTGAGCACTTCCACCAAGATATATTCAACTTTGAACACCACTACCAAAGAAAATATAATGAAAACATGATGGGAGACTATATTTAAGGACTGATAAGTGAAAGTATTTTTCATTACAGTCACAAATCTCAAAAAACTACTCATTTCTAAACATTTTTGTATAACTTTAGTATAAACACACGTAAATCTTGATTCAAATGTTCTTTCTATTCAGACCTTATGTAAATGAAATGTACAAATTTTACCATTTTCATATAGAAATTAGGTTAATTTCTACATTTCATTATCCAGGTCACAAAAGCAAAGTTTGAGGGGAATAATGGCCATTTTACGTACTTTTACAACATATCCAATTAAGAAATAACACACAATAAAAACTGAATCTAACATAGCAGAAGATAAATCAGAAAAGGTTTATCAAGAAAAACAAACAAAAACCAGGCACAAAAACGTGCATCTTTGATTATTATTTCACTAAGTATTCCTAATCTGATCTTTTAGATAAAAACTATTTAAGTTCATCTAATGTTTTGATTAGGCTTTAATAAATAACCTGTCAGCTCACGTAGACTGATATGAACGTGTGTAGGTAACTACTATGTATACTCTAAGTTAAATACATTATTATATTGTTGAATGTTGATTAAAATATAATGTTTTTTACCATTTAAACTGTGTACTTGAGAATAATCACACCAAGGATCAAAATGTCATCTGTTTAAAAACTACTGTTCCTTACTTTTGAAAAAACAAACAAAAACCAACTTATAATCAGTAAACTCAAATAAAGCTACAAGTAATTATACATTTCTTTATCACTACTTTTCAAATATAGGAAGACTATAAATATACAGATGTCTTTAACGACAATTCTCAGAAGTTATATATGTACTTACAATTCAATGAGGTGCAAACACATGCTATGATTAGTTTTTTTCAAAGAATTAAACTTATCTACTGTTATCCTTACCATAAGACAACAGGAAAGGATCCACACCTACTCTGCTCCCTAGAGGTAAAACCTAATAAAGTTTCAATTAAATCATGAGAATTAATGCATGGAACTGCACTCAGCCAGTCATACAAAAAGAAAATGAAAGAAGTACTTTTTTATAATTTTTACAAGTTGTATGTAATGTCACCCATAAAAAGACACAAGAGTATGATAAACAAAAAATATTCAAATATTGCTATTAAAATATTATTTCAAATTTTATTTAAAAGTGCCACATTTCCACTAAGAATTCTGTTATTTAACTACACAAGACTATGACTAAATGAAAATTGCTTTTAATGAGATCACAAAAAAATTCATAAAATCTTTAACATGACAAATTACTTCCTTTTTAAACTCACCAAGTTTATGCACTCAAACTAGCAAGTCAGACTTTGTTTACAAAACTTTGTAATCATAAATGTTTGAATCTCATTCAAAGCAACACTAGCCATCCCTAATTGAGCAGTGAAAGACTAGATGTAAGGTAGTTAGTCATCACCATCCACTACCAACTTGTGGACTACACTTTAATAAACAAAGAGTAGATTGACCATCACATTATAGTTCCTCCATAGCAAGCATGTTTAATAGTATAGGAATTCGAACCCACAACCCTCAGACTGCAAGTCAAGTGGGCTAATCACCTGGCTATGCCAGATGCATCAGATTTCAAAAGAAATATTCTTCTTGCAAAAATAATAACAGACCTGAATGGTTAAATGTAAAGGTTTAGAGAAAATTACTAAAACTTTTTAAATTTAATTAAGATTGTATAACGTTTTTTTGTTTTATTAACTTTAAACCTTGAAGAACTTCCTTTCAGACTGTCATCAATATTTTTCAGTACAATAATTAATTTCATGTTGTTACGGATTTTTTAAATGTTTTATATTCTTCGTGGATTAAACGCAACAGAAAAACACAGATAACAGCTTGTATAATTTATTACACTAAACTACTAACAAATATAACAGATATAATATAAATTATATGATAACAGTGACAGATATTAAGTTACAATATTCGAAGTTAATTATAAAACAAAATATTAGTTTTAAACTTTAAAATTAATCACAACACAAATAGGTACTGGCCTGTATCTAATGTAATGATCTAAAATTAAAGTCTCAAATTCCTGTCTAGGGTGTGAATTTGGTCCCACGAAGTAATTCCGAAATAGTTCACAGTTCAATAAATTCACCGTCTCTCAGCACAAGCAGTAATTCAGATGTATCGTAGAGATTGACGGAATAAAATCACAGCTTCCGTAGATCTAACTTCAAATCACAAAACCAAGTTGAATATTCACAGCAAACACTTAATCTTTCTCAAATAACTAACTCTCTCTTTTTTTTTTCAAATAAAAACTGATGACTGTATCCCTCACTTGTTCTTCGAATAAAACTAATGACTGACTCCGCCTCTTATCTCCGTCTGTTTATATATATTATTAGAAATCTTTTTCTCGAACATTCACCGGAAATTCGACAGAGTAATCTGCGCATGTATGTTTTTGCACGAGACTCTACGTCTAGACGCTAGGCCAAACATTTCCATTTATAGTCATATATTTGATCTACCTAATTCGAGAAAGTTCTAAAACGTTACCCTAAATAAATAACATATTTTAGTTTAAACTTCGAAACAATAATATCAATATGGAAAAATGAATAATACAAATGAAAATTCAAACACAATACATGTTGTCGTTTACAAAATATTTATACATATACATAACAATGTTAAGGTTTAGTTGTAGTAACTTTCCTATCATGCTAATATTTTAATTTTTCCTTCATTACCTGAATTAATTTTTACTTATAGGTTTTTACATATAATTTGATAAGTTTTTTTAAAGTTAATAACCTTGTCTAACAAACTTTAAGCTTATGAAACTAAAAGACTGAAAAATGTTCAATAATTCCTGTTAGGAATCAGTCATAACCATGACATGTGAAGTAACAAGGTTGGCCTTAAGTTATAATTTTAATGCAATTATTATCAATGTGCTTTTTAAATGGTTTTATCTATTCAGCCAAATACTGTGGAATCAAAACCCTGAAAAGACTCCAATGGGAAACAGTTCTTCTTAATTTAATTCCATTAAGTAAAAGTTTCAAAGAAATTTTGGTACATTTTTTACAGGACTTTTGTTTGTTTATTCTTGGTTATAGTGTTTTGTTCCTTATATAGTAACACATCAGATAATACACACAATTATCATGTGCAAATGTTTTAGTCTTAAATTATTTTACTATACATAAAAAAAATCTCATCCAAGAATCTTTCAAGTCTATTTCATTTTAAATAAATACAGTTCTTAAATTTGACATAAAAAGAGTGAATTTTCTACAGTGCAAATGCCATAAAATCACTACTTTAGTTGCAGTGCTGTCACTGTCAACATTTTTCACAAGTTTTGATAATAAAATTTCTTTAAGAAACATATAATAGAAAAAAAAATCAAACCAAAATTTAATAATTTCATATAACAGTTCATGCCTTGCTAACTAGAAATTGTTCTAAAATTTAATACTGCAAGATACTGGTTTTCTTCAAGATAAAAAAGCCTAACTTATCTAAAAAGTTTTCTTTTCTGTAGTACAATAATACATACCAAAATAGAAATATAAAAAAAATTAATAAAACATATAAGATATGAATTTACATATTAATAAAAATTATAAACCTAGTGTTTTCAAATATTAATGGGAAATACTGAAGAAAAATATATCAGTTTGTAGATTTGTAACATTTTTTCTTCATCATTGTACCACAGAAAAGACTGTGACAGAATAAAAAAATGAGGTGCAGATTTTATATGCTTGCTTGTTGTTGTTATTGTTGTTTGGCATTTTATGGTGCAAAGCAACTAGTTTATATGTCCTAAACAACTGGTAAAAAAATAATAGTGAAAGTATCATAAAGTGTAAAAGGAAACTAAGTGAAAGCAAAATAGTAGCCCAACATCAGATAAACTCTTAAGTAGAATTATAAAGAGCAATGGTCCTTAAAAAAATAAAAATATTTGTAAGGTGGACAGTATCACCATCTCCAATTACATTGTCCAATGTCAAGGGTAAAAACATGGTAAAAATATGTCTAAAATGGTGCCACTGTTCATGATTGTAACAACAGTAAAATGTGGGCTACTGTAACTTGAGTGTTGCATAGACCACAAGTTGGTGCATCAGTCCCAGATAAAAGCGAACAATGAGTTAAAAAACTGACCAATAAGCAACCTAAGTAGGACAACTTCCTCCTGATCCTCAAGGAAACAATATGGCCAAAGTTAAACAGGAGGTTTTATCTGGAAAAGCTTGTTATCATGTTGCTCATTCCAAGCTGACTGCCAACTAACACAGGGCCATAGTCCATATATGGAAAAAGAACAGCAGTTATAGCACCAGAGCAGACAGACTTAGCTGTGATATCAGTGAGCTTGTTCTCCCAAACACCAACATGGACTGGTATCCAGAAAAACTAGATAGAAGTAGGTGGTAGAGAGAAATGAACCAGTCAATACTGAATATTGATGAGAACAGGATGAGAACTAACATGAAGTGATTCCAGGGCCAGTAAAGAGCTAAGCGAGTCAGTATAAATAGTATAGTTCATATATTTTATAGTTTCTATGTGATCCAGGGCAAAAGAAATGGTGTACAATTCAGCACTAAACACAGAAACTGCAGAGGCAATCATGTGTGCAACCACCAAATTACAACAAATGACGACAGAGCCCACAGAGCTGTCTGATTTCTAAACATCTGTATAAATGGGAATGGAAGAATAATTCAAAAATCAAAATGCGCACCGAACACCATTATACAAATATACAAGGCTTACATCCATCCACTAATAGAGTACGGATGTCAAGTAACATACAATATGTCAAATAACACACTCCAGAAAATCCAAGTACAGCAAAACAGAATATTAAAATCCGCATTTGGCCTACCGTCATTTACGCCAACAAACTATCTACACCAAATTAGTAATTTACCAATGATAAGAGATAGAATAACAGAACTTTCTCTCAAATATTATCTAAAAGCAGAAAAAAGAAACAAACTAACGGCATCACTACACAAATTATCAAGTGCACCAACAAAATACATTTCACCGTACAATATATTTCAAGAATCACATTCTACTTAACAAAGAATCTAAACAAATAAAATCCATGTCACTAACACGAATTCCTTTTTTTTTTTCTCTCTCTCTCTCTATATATATATATATATATATTCAAAAATAATAATAATATTATATATATACACACACACAAAAAACACCACTTAATCTTAATAACAATCTACGAAAGGGGACGAAGAGGAACCACAACATTCCTGAACACCCCGGTTGGGGAGAGAACTCTTCCGATTTCTCTCTCTCTCCAAACTGAACCCCTGCCACGTTAGTTTAGTTTTAGTTTTTAATTCAAAAGATCTTCGGCAAATAGAAGACAGTATTTCCAATCAGAAATATTTGTCTTCTTCAGATGACTTAAACAATGGTAGAATGGGGTAATGTGCAGAGGCAGCAATGTCATCCTAGGACAGATCTGATACAGCCAGTTGCACCTGGATCCAAAGACCAAAAGGAATAAGAGCAGACTGTTTATTCTAAAAAAGCATGGACTACTGAGGAAGAAACTCAGTGCACAAACTCTAGACTGGAGAAGTGCAGAAAATCCCCATGCAAAGCTAAATCCCCTGATGGTGAACAGAATCCAACATCTTTAGAGCCAAAGTTCTAACAGAGTCATAGATCAGAGACCCATAGTCCAGTTTTGAATGAATAAGTGCATGATAGATCTTGAGCATAGAACATCATTCTACTCCCCAAGAAGTGGAAGAGATGACACAGAGGATGTTTAATGTCCTTGTACACTTGACGTGTAGCTGCTTATGTGTATAATGAAAGCCAGCTTATGGTTAAGTACAAGTCCCAAAGAACTTTGCCTTGAGGACCACAGGAAGCTCAACTTCACCAGAACAGAGTTTTCAATCTGGCTGAATACTCCATTGGTGGCAAAAGTGCATGCAGATGATTTTAGTACAAGCCTCTTACTAGGTAGCTATATCCCAAGAAAAGCATTTTATGTAAATAAACTGTAGGTAACAGCACTTAACACCACCTTATTTTAGAATTACTTTGAAGTTACATTGCATTTTATTTTCTTTATTTACAAAGAAATATAGAAAAGCAAAATACCTCTGAGAAATTACATGCTACATATCTTTTAAATTCTTTTTGAACATAGTATCACTGTTGTGAGCAAAATACAAATAAAAAACATCACACATATACTAACACATAGATCACCACTGTATAAAGCTTAGTCTTGTTTTACTGATGAGGTGGAATTACCCATGACTGCTATAACTAAGTAACTCAAAAACTGAATTGGCTTCATATTTATTTTTAGTATTTCTGAACAAGTTGTTTAAAAAGCATGATAGATTTACAATTGTATACTTATTTTAATATCTACCTTTGCTTAAGTATATATACATATAAATGCATATAATTTATACTGTTAAATGCATATTGCAAAATTATCACCTATTCACTAAATTTGTAAATGATTCTTGATTGTAAGAATCAACACTATGTATTTTACATATTTGATCAGTAACATTTGTATATTTTGAACATTACAAACCACTTAACTTCACCAAATTAACATTGGATGTTAATATTTTATGAAGACATTGTATAACTTCAGTGGTAAAGACTCACAAAGCAAAGAAAATTGTTAAGTGAATTGTGCTCTTATCAACTGAAAATTGATTTACTCATCAAAAACCCTTAATAGGACAGCAAGAAAGTTCCAGATCAAATAGAAGACACAATAGTGTTTATACATTTGTAACAATTTCTGTATATAAATTATTCTTTGTAATAACTGTTATTGTATTGTTGTTTGTATATTAAAATATATTTGTGTTAAGAAAGAAAACTGTGTGTATCAATCTCATTAGCAAATGTAATAAATTAAATACATCTCAACATTTAACTAACTTCTAAATCCAACTTAAAATTTAACTCAGTTTTAGGCCATTTCAAATTGTAACATGTAACATAATAAATTGGAGGCTCATACAAAATAAACTGTAATAGTTAACAAGTTAAAGATTCATCCACAATTAATTATAATACATAACAAAAGAAACATAAAAACATGAAAGTTACACACTTTAACAGAAGACCTACCACAATACAACTAAATAAAAGTTTAATCATTAAGAATATAAAAATATCAAATAACTAAAAGGCTAACCTTATTTAACCAATCCCCTTGTGATGGTGTATCAGGAAGTCCTAATAAATGAAGTAACACACATTCAAAGATTTAGATATAACTAACCACAAGCTCAAAAACATAATTATATAAGCATTTTGAAGGTTAACTAACACTTAGCTGATGGGTCATGGCTGAACATTATTGATAGTAATGGGTAGGTAAGAAATGTATCTGGACCAGTTGGTGACATAACACACTAGTATGATAAAACTGATGGCTTAGCACTAAATACCTAAAATTCTTTTAACTTTTTTATATATTCACACATTTCACTTTTCCCATTTTTTGCAACAAAACTGTCATATTAATTTCTTAAGTTCAACATGCTTAATCTGTTTATTTCTGACAATAGTTCAGGAAGTAAATTAAGAGCTAGTCAAAAATACTTTCTCTGTGGATCATTGTCAGAACATTGTTTAAATACTGAAGAGGAAAATTAGTGTTTTGAAAAAATTTAATTGGTAATTTTTGACTTAATACCAAGTTATTTTCTTTCTCTGTGGAGTGGCATTGGAAACTGTTTAGTTTCTTGTTCCAAAAACTCTAGAGTATAATACCAAACTATGTATACAAGTTATCTAGTACATCTACACTTACAATATTCAGATTTTGAACATTTTAATGATTTCACACGTATAACTGTAGAGACAAATCTTACAAAAAATACAATATATATATGTAAAATTCTGTTTCTTTGATTAACTGTTCAAAGACGCATCATCAGGTTATTAATAGTGGTCACCAGCTGCTGGAGTCTGACAAAGGGAAAATATAATTCAATAGGCTTCTATACAAACTGCTTGAGTTTGACAAAGGGAAAATATGATTGAATAGACTTTTACATTAATTCCTGAAGTCTGATAGCTGGAAAAGATGACTGAACTGGTTTATATACCAACTGCTGGACTCTGAAAAAAAAAGAAACAAAGACTGACCAGATTTACAACTAATGCTGGAGTCTGATAAAGGAAAAAAATGACCCTATAATCTACTACACCAACTTTTAAAACTTGATAATGGTAAAAAGTAAAAAAACAGATCTGCAAGGTGCATAAAATGTCAAATAAATGGCCAATGGCCTAATTGACTGATTCATTTACAGGCTGCCATCAAAATTAGACAGTTTTCAACAGTATAATACAATAAACATAAAAAATGCCATATAGCATCCATAAATATGTCTGAAAACTGCTTTTATGCCTCATAAAAGTACTGCTTCAATGGTACTTAAGACAACAAAAAGTGAAATATGGACAATGAATGAATACAACTCCTAAGCAGATACACCTTATCATGCCTCTTTTAGACGTGGAGAGATCCTTGTATTTATATACATAAGCTCAAGTAATCACCTGTATACCACATGATTAATGTATTTTATAAAAAATAGGTATTATAGTATTTAAAAAATAGTTTTATAGGTATGCACAAAGTGAGAATCCCCACATGACCATAATGGATTGAAACATAGCATGATTTGCAAAATTTCTCATTGATTTTGTTTTTACTTTTTTTGGAAAAGAATTCAGTTACCTGTACTTATTTACATAAATGTGACTTTTTCATTGTTGATCCATATACTAACTTATCAAAGAAAGTGTCAAATGCACTTACACTTTCACTTACATAAGCATTATAAACCAACAAGTATTTACAAAAAATCATTCACCATCCTTCATCAATGTCCAGTTATGATCAAGCTGGTGCTCTGCCTGCAGGTAATACCTCCCATCTGTCCATAATGCTGCTGCCTCTTCTGTCACAACTGCAATTCCTATAAGAATGAAGTTAGTGTGGAATAAAGTGCTTTACTGTTTTTCTTAACTAAAAGAAACACTTAAGTAAAGTTTAGTATTACAAAGAATACTATTATACATAACAGCTTTTCCATAAACACATATAATAATAATTTATGAACAAGAATCAAACATAGAGATGTTTCAATTAACTGACAGGTCATCAGTAACACAACTAGTGATTAATCAGAACAGTTTACTTATTAACTCTAAACAAGTCACTAAAAACATAAATACTGGAATTCTACAAATCTTGATAAATTGGTAATTTATAAAATTAATAACTTTTAAGTTTTCGCAATTTGCAATCTTAATTTGTCCAGAAGATAGCTTAATCAACAGTATGCAAAATTTCTCTGGTACTGAATCACGTGATTATAAAGTAATAAATTTTGCTTTAAGTATTTCCTTAACTTTTGAAGTTAAAAATATTCTAAAAATTAATATATATACATATATAAAATTCAAAACAGACTAAATTCTACATAACAATAAACTGTGTTACAAAGTCTCAGTCACTAACTGTAGAGTAGTTGTTTTTCATTACTCTATCAAGACAATCAATATATACAATACTAGTACAATAATTTTCATAAGAACAGAAAGTTTAAAGAGAATGCAAGGTTAATGTCTAGTCTGGCATGTGACAAAATAATACTGACCATTATTAGACAGAAAAAAATACATAAATGTATAAAGTCAAACATATATTATAATAAATTTTAAGAAAAAATACATATTTTTAAAATATATAAAAAATTAATAAATAATTGTTTGTTTGATGTTTAGCATAAAACTCTAAAATTAGTTATTTGTGCTGTGCAAATGACAGGAACTGAACCCCCAAATCTCAATATTATAAGCTCAGCTTAACAATGAGCCAACATGGGTTCTTCCCATAAAGAAACTGCCTACTGGTTGCCTACCTGAACTACCCATGAAGCCAGAGACAAAAAGTCTTCTTTGATCACAAGGTGCTATGTATTCACTCTTGAAAAAAAAAAAAAGAAGTTAACCACAAACTAAGTGAGAATCAAGACACAATGAAGCTAAGTTAAATTTCTGATACATAAAAATATGATAAAATATGTTGCATCATACATAATATTTGAAGGTATATTCTGTCAGCCAAACATTGATATACCTTAACAGACTATGAATCAACATCTGTGTGATACGACATTGAACCTTATCATTCATCCTTAAATAGAAAAGAAGTAAAAGAAAATAAATCTTTGTTACTACAACTTCTAAATTATATGGATTGCTCTAAGGAAAAAAGTATTAAATTCATATATAATTTAAATTTAAATCATGATAAACATAAATTAGGTTAAACATAAAACACCTTAAGCTTTGGTTTTGGATTATTGTTATAAATTATCATAATTAACAATTATGAAAAGGTCATGTTCCTGCATCCACAATGAAACAGGTATCACAATTTCTATCTGTTTTACTACCAGAAAATACAATGGTAATCCCAGCTTCTTACATACAAGTTACAGATATCTTAAAGAAAATGTTTCAGTTACAACTTTCTTTCTAAACAAACTAACTTAATTCTTGATAAATTAATGCATCATGTTTGTTACATACACTATAAGGCAAAAACACAAAGAATAGTTAAAAACATTCCTTTAAAGACTGATAATCTTAAGACAACCATTTTATGGAAACTACTTGTCTTTCATGTTTTGGTTGTTATTCCCTGTAATATATGAATAAGATAGTAAATAGTAACAATTTTTTCACATAATGTTTAACAAGAATATATTAATTTTCTAGTCTTTATTCAAAGCAAGAAATCAGAATTTCCCATGTTATTCAAAAGTTTTAACTTCAATATCTTTCTTCATCTAATCTATGATGAGATCCCTTTGCTGTTTACAATGTTTAGAAACATGTTATATTTTATGGTGTATATGATTTAATCCTTTGACAGAATACCTACGCTTTAATTTTTTCTTCCCTTTATCAATTTCAGTGTTATCAGCTTTTCTACTGACAGATGTTTTTTTTGGTTATCTCCCAAAAATGACAAACTTGAATTAAAGCAAAATTATCATTGACAAATCAATACCCATACAGTACTATCTTAATCAAAATTAATAAAAATAATTTTTGTCTATTATGCTCATATCTGTACCTTCCTTTCATACACAACTGTAGTTGCAAGTATTATTAGCAATAAGCCTGTAGATAAACTTAAACAGAATAAAAGTTAAACATACTACAGACTGTTTCCTCGAAATGTGCACCTAAAATACTGTCAAAGAGAAAGTGGACAGGTTACAAGTTTTCTGAAATGTATGTTGCAGTTTATTGCATCTACTTTATATAAGTGATAAATGTAATAATTTATTGGTTTTACAAGGAATATTTCATGATCTTAGAATAACACAATACCACAAAACCTTTTATGAACACTTTAATGAGATACACAGATAAAATTATTAAATTAGGAACAATAATGACAAAGGGCAAACATATTGCACTTGAAAATTTAGCTTCTTGAAATCACACAAAATGTCCATCTTCTGAGAAAGGACAAAAACAGATTTTTTTTATGACTTGAGATTTTACTGTGAAAACACACACAAAAATCTTTTTTTTCTTAAAGGTAGTGGTTGCTATACACAAAATAATAAAATATATCTTACCAAAGTTAATAAAAACAAGACAGTTTTTAACTTATATTTTAAACATTTGTGGTTCAATCAATATCTTAAACTATAACAAAACAACAATATCTCATATGAATATAACTACAGCAAAAATTTAAACAGTTATACCACTACCAGAAAAACAAACCTTTAACCTACCTGATGAGCATCACCAGAGGGAATTATGTAGGCCTGTAATGATTCACTAACATAATTTCGGTTTTTCATCAGAGCTCGCAATTTCCTTAAAGTGATACCTGTATTTTTAATACCCATTTTTGTTGGCTGTATTCCAACACTATCTAAAAAAAGAAAATAATAACCGAGTAGAAAAAAAATGAATTTGTTATAAATATAACAAAAAACAACTACACTGAAATAGTTTTAAATAAAGGTTTTCACAGAGAATCAGTAAATATTAGGTCACACATGCTTGCAAAGTCTTTACGACATAAACCATAATATTCCTTTATCCTACAATAAATTTCTATAACAATCTTACAATGAATTACAGTTTTACAAAGAGGTATACTAAAGACTGTACTAAGATAGTTTTTTAAATTTGTAATTCACATACGTTATATTATTATTTATCTAAATATATCTCATGAAAAACAGTTCACATGCAAAAAAAATCTAATGATAACAAAAGACTTGTAGGAGGTCAATAGAACTGTGAAATGGTGAAAGTGTGGCAGTATTTAACATCTCCCTGCTTAGAGCTAGACAACTGACTCAGTTACCTATTAGCAACAATTAAATTGATCAGTATCATATAAAATAACTGGTTAACTTAAATTACAATTAAATAAAAAAAAATCAGCTACTGTTTTTGGTTAATTGTATTTCCAGTTGTTCAAGCTGTATCAGTGCAAAGAAATATGATCAAACTGATTTATGTCACAAAAATAATAAGCTACTTGAATTTAGTGTTTCTGATTACTACAGGTTTACATTATTCCAACTATTCAATAACGCCATTGTTTGTTTCAAGTTAAGTGTAAAGGTACACAAAAGACTATCTGTAGTATGCCCACTGCATGTAATGAAACATGATTTTCAGCAATATAAGCTATTTTTCAAAGTTCTCAGAAGAATAACCAATTTGTTAAATATAACCAACTAATAAGCCTGATAATTATTCAATTAGAATATTCCACTAGTTGCTAAGCTCTATTCCAGATTGAGTATATTGTTATGATTTATGCTCAGTTGATATTTTGATGTATTCACTATTTACTTGTCCAACAGTTGATGTCTTTATATGATGTACTGATTTCTTTGTGAAACTAAAGCCCAGTTTAGTTGCGTGTTTTTTTCCTTTCCAATATACATTTTTTATGAATTTACTAAACTTTGCAAAAACTCTGGTTATATCATCAAAAAAAAAAGTACAAAACTATTCACATGAAATAAAGGAAAGTAAACCATTTCAACTTAATTTGTCACAAATGTCTGAATGAATTTTTAATTTGATAATTCAAATTGTGTTCATTATGCATAAGATGATGTTTCAAGATGTATAATTAATGTTAATGATAACATTAAAATTACTTCAAAATATTTTTGTGAAAACTGATGTTACATAAAAAAACACACATGAACATGGGAAACATTTACTACAGTAACACTATCAGATTTTTTCACAAGTTGTATAATGAATCAGAAATTAAGTAAACAAACATTACTTAGCCTGTTTCTATTTTTTAGAAATATCAGTAAGCCTGCAACAGCCTAGCATTGTAGCTAAAACAAATTGAGAAGAGTCCGTCCCTCCAAGCTATATAGAACAAATGGTGAAAGGGTGCTGAGACATATGATAATTGGGAGTTTGTGGTGAATTACAATGAGGAGCATAGGATTATAAGTGAAAACTGGTCTTCATCTGGTAAGATTGAAGTTGTAGCTAACAATAAATAATTAGGTGGATCTTGAAGGTGAATGAGACAAAAATGTGTGGGTTTTTTTTGCGTGTTTTTTAAATACCCAAATGAGCTACCTCTGAAAAAGTGAAATCCACTACAAAATGTGAAGCTTTAGACAGTAAACACAAGGGACTTCAAACTGTAAATTCCTGTATGACTATGAAGAACAAAAAGAAGTAATCAGTGTTGACATCCTGTATCTTTTAAATGCTTCTGAAATATAGGTTTATGTTTTCTTGCATTTTTTTTAATCTCTGACTTATCCAATATATTGCATACAGTGACTAAATATGTTATTTTAGAACAATTTTGAACCCTTCTCACATCATTACAGTCCATCTCATAATGCTTTAATTAATGGCATTGTATCATAACAGTAGCACTGCTGCAAAGTTTCCACTGCTAAAGGTTCTGTTGTAAAGCTGTCATGTCAAAAGCATACCACTACTCCCTGTCGGAGTTCCATATTACATGTAATGTATGAAGATGACAATTTTTCAGTTATCATATAAAGTCCATAAATGGATATCTTGCACAAGCAATATGTGTATATGTGACTTGTATCTCTATTTTCCAGATAAAAACACCTTCTTTGTTATGTTATATTCTGTTGCCTAGGGCATATGAATGGTTTTTGGCACTAACCTACATGTCCTCATCTGTCACTTGCTAAAGGTCTCTTTCTTGATGGTTCTTGTCCTAAGGTGATCCATATTCATTTATTTTCCACCAAAAACAAACAATATTACAATTCTTGAAATTTTAAATCTACAATTTAAATATATCTTTATGAGTGTATTAATATTCTGCACCTGAAAAAGCTGTTAAAACCCTTCCCAATATGTAATATTCACACATTCTGTTCCATCATGATTTTATACAGATTGTGGTGACTTGCTTATTTGCATATTCAAACTTCTTTTAATATAACATATTCATCCATTTTTATAATTAATAAAATGTTGTATCCAGTGGTATCAGCATTTTAGTTATCAATTATATTAATGTTTTCATTTCTTTTCAATAACTGGCATTTAAATGTATTGTTTTAATGAAATCAGCTGAATCACATTTCATTAAATTCACTTTGAATTATTCAAACCTTACGATGACTCCTGAATCTAATTTATTACTAAACCACTCCACAAAATAAATTTCACATTACTTTTGAGTTGTTTCTTGATATTTGTTCTAAGTGTGAAATTTTCTTCAAGGTATAATGCACCTAAAAATCAGTCTCTTTTCAAGGTTGTAACAATTGTATGTGCATTTTGGGTTCTGGTGTTTATTTTATTCAAATTACATCTAAATTTTTATGTCTCCACACTAAATTGTTTTATGGCTTTGAATATTTTTTGTACAAATTTTTAATTAAATTTTACATTTCTTGAAATTTTCTTTGAAAATGGCCAGGCATGGCCAGGTGGTTAAAGCACTTGACACGGAATCTGAGGGTCACAGGTCTGAATCCCCATCACACCAAATGTACTCACCATTTCAGCCATGGAGGCATTATAATGTGACAGTCAATCCCACTATTTGTTGGTAAAATATTAGCCTAAAAGTTGGTGGTGGGTGATGATGACTAGCTGCCTTTCCTCTTGTCTTACACTGCTAAATTAGGAACAGCTAGCCGTATAGTTTTGCACAAAATTGAAAAAAACAAAAAGACAAACAAATATTTGAAAATATTATTATTATTATTATTTTTTATTTATTTCTGTGAAAGTAGTGTCTTGCAGCAAATTATTTCAGTGTATATATACTATCTATTTGTAAATATTTTAGCCCAAATTCGGTTCTGAAAACAATTTGTCTCTCAGCCATTATCAGTTAATATGTTCAAAGCTTTAATACCAATCTTACCTGTACAATCTTATTAGAGCTTATTACACTTCCTGTAGAGCTTAGAAGTGTCATACATGTGTAGCAGCTTGAGTTGTTAAAAAAGTGGTTTATTATTAAGTATTAAAGAGTTAACCCTTTAGATCAGTTAGTAAAGCACTTATCTTATAAGTGACAGCTCTCATGAAAAATTAATTACCATATTGGCACCTAACTATAGTGGTTGTTCCACATCCTTGGAATTGAGTTCAAAGATTAGGCTTGTTTGTAAGAAAGGAAGAATGTAACAGTGTGAGTTGTTAAAAGCAATTTACTAGTAATGCTAGTATGTTAATCTTTTGGCTAAGATGGTTAAAACTCACCCAGTATGTGACAGGCCTTAGGTTTAAATGTGAAGAGAGGAAGTATACTGTACAAAATAAATTACCATACAGATATGTTGTATACCATACATGCAGCTAGAATTTCTATAATATTCTAAACAAATACTTCTTTTTCAATTCTACTTAATCAACGAATAAATTGTGTACAGTATTTATTTTTCATGAAAATATGCATAGAAAGGAATCTGTTGATTAAAAATAAAGTTTTGTTTATGTTATCCAAAAGCTACACATTAGTCTGCAAGAAATTTCATGGTTTATGATACAGTTCAGCTATTGTAAGGTAAAGAATAAAACAGTTCTCAAAGACAGGCATAAAATTACTATTTTTCCCTTTGAGCTTAAAATATTGTTTATTAGTTCACTAAATGCTAAATGCTTTACTTGTTGTATTAACGTGTCTAACTATAGATGTGATTAAATTATGTTAACACTTCAATCTTATATTGAAAACAAGATTTAAGACAGTTTATATGTATGATAGACAATTAAACAGTAGTACTATGTCTAAAATGGTACACCAAAAACATTTAATTTATATTTCTATCATGAGTATTCCTTATAAGAATAAAATCCAGAGATGTTACTTAAAAACTGTAAAAGTATGGGTCTATAGCACTGTACAACAAATTTTTGCTTCTTGAATGCTGTTGGGTGTTCCTTAAAAACTTTTGGCTGCTGATCACAAAAATAACATCCAAATTTGCCCATCACGTACCGTTTTATCAAAATTTTCAGTTTTGCTACAATTGAAAAACGATATCAGGGCAACTGGAATCCATCAATGCTTGCTGACTACTGTTAGACACTACAATGTGATGCACCGTACACTGAATACAAACAAAAATCAGGAGCAAAACACTTTTAATTATGTTGAATTTAATAGCATATTAGAAACTTAAATGCAATTAAAAACGTTATTGCCGGTAAACAGTTACCTGTCTATTTCTCAGATTTCCTACGTGATGAAGCAAAACCAAAACCATATTCGTGCATACCCACCAGGTACCTGTTACAATCAGCAAATACTTTTCAGGAAGCAAAACTTTTCAAAAAAATTGCTGTGCAGTGTAGTTTGGTGTCACACTGTTCTTGTTTATATTAAAATTTCTCTTAAGAAATAAATTTTCATATTTATTTAAGAGAGTTGGAGTATAAAGATAAATGTACTATTTTTTTTTACTCTGAATATTCTGGGAACTTAAAACACATACAAGCATAAAGATATAATTAAAATATACACAGCTGTTAATGATAACCAAGAACATGTTTTGATCTGTCCTTACATGTTTCTCAAGTAACAAAAACTTAACATTAAAACAATAATCACAGACTGTGATATAAACGAAATCTGTATAATTACCATTTTTTTCTATTAAAAACATATTACAATTATTTTCTTCATTGGAACAAAGTAAATAAATACATAAACATAAAATTTTGTCATATATTATTGATATCTACAGCATACTGTAAAACTTACATGTAACTGAAGTCTGATTTTTTTCCTGATCCACATAAAACAGTCAACCCTACTTACTAGCTGCAGGCCACAGACTCACATGCAAACAAACCACTTCTGCCTACACAATTAAAAAGAAAAAAACAACAACAAAACATAAAACAAAATGTGAAATTTAATTACTTATTTCATTTATATGCATGACAACGTGCAACATTCCAACTTGCCATATCAATTGATATGGTGATAAAAATTAATGCATATTTTTTATGCATAACTGAACCATCAATACCCTTCATTCTTCTCACCCCTAAGGCAATAAAAGTTTAATAGATTTACAAACACACATTTCTAATTATTTTGCTTCAAATATATCCACGTATTATCTACTTCAAATTTTAACAGCTACTGTATAAAAATTAAAATAGAATCAGTGAAAAAAAAAATCACCAAATTTGGTGCCAACTGTTGTTCATGAATCTGTTATACTAGGGAAGATCATAATTAATAGCTGTTACAAGACTGTTACCACATCAGACAAGGATCTTATAAAAGATCATTAACTTGCAGCTTAAAAGTGACAATATCAGATAAAATGTGTTAAGATGTACAGGTAAAGTTAAGTTACACACTTGAAATTCTGTTTGCTTTTTTTTCTTAAAATAATAACTCAAAATTACAAAGTTTCCACACATATATGTACACATTCATTATTTACTGAATTACTTTAAGTACACTTTGCTTTTCACAATTTGCAAGAAAGCTTGTATGGCAAGTAATTTTCATTTCTAGATATGCTACTGTCACTAATCAAATGAATGTAGAATGTGTAATCTGACATTTGACATCCTTCATAAGAACAGTATTAGGATAAAGAAAGAACAAAACTACTGAAAGGTATGATAGATATACATTACCAATAGCCAAAACATGAGGTTTATAAAACAAAAATAATTTCAACAATTCATACATATAGTTTGACAACTTTCTTTGTAACAATAAAGAGCTTGTGGCAAAATACTACATGCAAAACAAAGCACTGAAGATGAGCTTTACAGGATCATGCAACTACTCAGAGTGAACTTGAGTTACTATATGTCTGTCATTCATCAAACAGATACAATGCATAGAGTACTTCCACATATATTGTAGATTGGCAACCCTCCTTTATGTCTCCGTACCTGAAAAAACTTTCAAACTGATCAAGCCCTTCTCCCTTTCTCTATGAAGATGTGCTTTCAATGCTATCATAGAGGGAATCATTGATGCAACAGTGGCTAGTGGACAGCTCACTGACTGGTATTTGATGGTTTCACTGAACAGACCTAAACTGGAGCAGAAGTTCTCCTCTGTAGAATTCTTCACTTCAATTTTTGTAGAATCCATAATTTTTTGTCGTAAAAGAATGGGTGGTGGATGGCTGTGCTTGTTGTTGACTTTCTTAATGTGTCTATACACAGTCACAGCACGGCCAGGACATTGTCGATTTCTAGCACAGCGCCAATATATGGTTCCTTCTTTTCCATCTCGCACTTTGTTGTATCTGTGTCCATCATACAGTAAAGCAACTCCACCTCGCTGAGTAGCAACATACTGGCAATTCATGCTGTAGAAATGACCAAACTTCACTGTGCCACAACCATGAAAACTACTGCAACTAAAAACTAATTAAAAATGCTTTTTAATAAAGCACTATCTCACCAATAATATCTTTGCTTTTGTTTAACATAACTGTTATATCTAAACAATATTCTTTAACACTTTACTCTTAGCTCACTTAACATAGTGTTAGTTGATTACTCATGCTATAAAACAAGTTGCATAACTTAAAGCTATTTATTATTAGACATTTAGTATAAATCTGATTACTTTTCAGTTAATTTTTATGCTTTTATAATTGAAGAAAAATTTATTAAATATTTTTCTCCATTGAAAAAATGTTATAAGCACTGACTTACTGTAACTCTTACTTAAATGCTGCTTCAAGTAATCAAAAATAGCATCAATCATGATAGTAATGTGATTGTGAAAACAATATACACATCACAGGTGATATTTACAAAACCTTGTAGTTAATATTAAGAAAATAACTGATGTATTTTACACTAACATCTCATTATCACAAGCATAAAGTTTGCAGTTTACAATGTGTGTAATACATATATTTTTGAGTAGAATAAAAAAAATTCATAAGGTTACTACAAAAATTCATACTCTGATAACTTTTTTGGTCTTTCACACGTAGATGAACAAAACTCCACTAATGATAATTTGACCAATGCCATTCTTTTGATTAGAATTTGTTTTTTAATCATACAGTATGTTTTAAAACTACATAAAAAGATATAACCTATTGTTCATGAAATACACAGTGTCATTTCTTTACAAGTGTGCATGCTATTTTCTACCAAAGACATAAAGATAGAAAAACAGAAACAATCTTGATTCACTCAAATTACTGTTAATCTGCCAGAGATCATTTTTAAGTTATCCTAGAAGTTAAAGTGCAAATAATAACTTTTTTTTCAGAACAAACAATTACATATCAATATTATAATTTTTGGTGTCGTAGTATTTAATCACTGTTAAAATAAATAGACAGAGTAATTTCTTACTTTTGACAGCCATGTTATGAGGTATGGGATGAGTCCAACACTAAGTCTGATGCTTAATAAACACTTAAATAATCAAAGCAACATTCAACAGCACTGTTAAATTTTATGAAAAATATTCATACTTTTGGAGTTGTTAAATTATTTTAAGCTCTCATTTGCATGTCTGTGATGTTGTCAAAGTATAATTCCAAGTCCATTTTAGTGTTTTAAAATTCAGCCTACACCTGGATGCATTTCACTTTGGAGATAAAGCAGCTTTTGAAAAAATATTTCATTATTAACCCATTCACTGCAGCTGGGATGTATTTTTTCCAGTGCCTCCACCTCCTCACACTGTGACTGTGACATTTCCCAGGGCTCAAGTTGTTTACATCTTCCTCTGCTGGGTCCATGTTCATCATCATTAGATGGAGAGCTAGCATTCTCTCGTCCCATTGCCTCTTCATCATCACACATTCAACAGCACTCGACTTACTTTCACTATCTTCTAAGTTATCTAAGTCAAGCAAATCAAGCATATTTATATAGTAATTAGGGTTAATACATGCACTCTAGCAATGTGTATGTGGCCATCACACAGTTATAAATTTCACTCAGGCATCTTTTTAGTTATTGAAAGATTGAGTGGGAAACATTGAAAGAAACCATATATAAACATTAGATAGAAAACAAATAAATACTTTAAAACTCATTCTACTGCTACACATCACAATCACACACAGCAATTTTCAATGACAATGGGGAGACATTTATCCCAGTCATAAGGTGATGTAAGGAGGTGAAAGCAGCAGTAACTATATACCACAGACACAATGAAAAGGTTAAATAATAGTTATGGCAAGACTATTATAGTTAAATATTCTTATACTGTACTTGATGCTGAGTTATTTTTTGGTACCATTCTGCACATATAGAGTACATCCAATTGGTATCATATAACAAACAATACTGATAAAAGTATGTTTATTTCAAGTTTCTTCTTGATTCAGTTATGTCTTTCATAATTCTTGATTAATCACATATAAAATGAAATTTCAATAAATAACTTATCAGGTACTAATATAACAATGCATGATTGAGTCTACATTTGCAGGTCAATAGTTTAAGAGACTGTGCAATGCCTGTCATGTCAAAAGGATTCAAAGCAATAATCATAGTTAATACTAAACATCAATCAAATCTCAAAGAACACATTCTTAAAAACAGAAATTGATGTATTATACTTGTAAATGAAAATTCCAGTGTTGGGAAGCTCTTATTAATTATACTTTCCTATTTTTGATCAAATTCTATTGTTAACAAAACTATTTATTATGATTTTGAACAATGTATCACAAAAAAAAAAAAAAACTTATTATACTTTCACTGCAAGATATGTTCATTTAAGAAGCATGAAGGTTACATGAATATTTTTAAAACATTTTTTAAGATTAGGGAGATACATTTTATACCAATTTATAAAAGGTTTCATGCATTACTAGCTTCTTACAAATTCAGATAATTATATGCAAGAGAATATTCATTCCTCAGTATTATGGAAACCTACATGGAGTGTGAAGAAAGCTGACTGACATGACTTAGAAAGTTTGAACACATGATTGTTGTGCTGGAAAGTAATCTTGATAGATTGTTTAATAGTTTTCTTTAAATGTGCTTGTTTGTTTTTATCTAAATCTCTAAGCTAGGTATGGTAATGGTATTATTACATCATAAGTTAAAAAGTAACTTCATTTCTGTTTTTTTACAATGAAAAAAACTGGCTTATTAATGAAAACTGTATTAAACTAGAGAATAATAGAATTCAACTTCTAAAATTAAATATCTAAGCTTAATTATGTATAACAAAATTTATTCAACCTAATTTATAATTAGAAAATATCTTAATATTAATCTAGATCTTCAACAGAACTGAAGTTGAAGAAAGGTTTACATTTCGTAAAATGACAAACTTATAGTACAGGTACAATAGTCATACATGTTCAGATCTGCAAATTTTAATCTTTTACTGTTCTTTACTCTCTGCTATTACATATGCCAAGGTTTTCAGTTGCTTAATGAATTTTAATATAGATTATACCATACAAGCTATACTTAAACCACTATTTTAAAAAAGTTTAGAAATGATGAAAAATTATAATACTGATTCTTTAAAACCATTGTCATAAGTGCTTAACAGATACCAATTCTCTTACTAAAAATGGTTATTTTTGTGGTTGTGAAACAGCTATATATGAAGATTATGCTTATTATTACAAGTATTAAACATAATGGGTATATTGGAAAGGATGGCAACTAACTATCATAAAAATAGAGGGAAGGAGAGCAACGTTTTGAAAGTCTTCAATCTTTTAGTCCAGATTCATTTTAATTTATTTATTCATACTAAGAAAGACTTGAAACTATAAAGTATTTTATAATTGCAATAAATAATGTTGAAAACAAATTAATAAGGCATTAATTAAAATTAATTTCAAACCACTTTACCATGAATACTGAATGTGTTCCAACTTCAAAAATAAACTTGTTTCATTTCTATATATATCACTAAGATTCTCACATTGTATATAAAATGCACAGTAGAGTTGTCTTTATTTTTGAAATTCTGATTTATCACATTCTCAACCTTTCATTTTTTTTACCAATATATAAGTGAGTACCACACACCAGATTTTACCCATACTGAATAAAATTAAGAGGTTGCTCAAGTTAGTAAAATTTAATCTTGAAACTAGCATTTTATCTACACATTCTGAATATTATAAAATCCTTGAAAATATTTTAAAAGGTTCTAGCAATATTATGTCACTTTTATACTTCTGGAATATTCTGTATGACATAATAGTAGTTTCTTACATTTGTGGGGGAATATACAAGCACTTAAATTTCTCTAAATCATTTCACCTAACAAGGAATCTGTGTGTCACTGCAAAAGGATACTGCAACAAGAAGTAAACTTATACTTGGGTTCTTTGCTTCAGAAGAAATTGAAGGGGGAGCAAATTACCTTCAAACAGGCAAGTGCTATAAGAAAGTTTCTAATATCACAAAACATTAAAGAATTATCATAAAGGTTGTGATTTAAGAGGTTGTAGTTTTTAGGATCAAAGATTAATTTCCAATTTATCCATATCATGCCATTATCAAATTGGAAAAGCTTTTTGAAAAATGGGCTAGCTAAAGAAATATTCATAAAGGAAAACTAAATCCTGGTGAGCTAATGAAGCACAAAGTGTCTATACTTTGGATGACCTTTTCAATATCATTCATAGGGTTACTCTGACTCCCACAAATTAGGGCTTCATTTTTGCTCAGAAGGAAGAATGTTGTGGATGCATAAGGCCCAGTAGACAAGGTTCTTTCTTTAAAAGAATCAAGGACTGAGAAAAGAAGTAAGGCTAATGTAAAACAGGAAATGGCATAAAGAGCAGAAACAGCAAGTTGTGAATGCTAGAAATCATACTATAGCAGTGATGAAGAATTTAGCAGATACAGTACCAATAACAGTAATAAAGATAGAAGAACAATTGGAGAATCATCATATTCTTAAACTAAGAAGAAGAAAATAAATATTATTCCTGACAGATATGGACAGAAACAAGCCAAATAAAGAAGGCAATGTCTGTCTTTACTACTACAACTTCCAGCCTTGGTCATGATGTGCAAGAGCAATGGTAAAGGCACTAAATGAGAAATAAGGCAAGGATGAACATCTAAGACATGTCCAACTAATTATTAGGAAGCCTGAGGACATGTAAACTGAAGACTTTATCACAAAGTATATAACAGACTACTTTAGATTCCTCAAAATTCCACTTGGATCTCCAGATTATGACCTCAATTCGTGGTAGTTTAGAGAGGACTACTAAAGGGAGGCACTAAAGACAATTCAGCAATATATAAGAAAGGAAAAAGAACAGAAACTAATTCCTCCTTCAAGTTGGGCTGGTACATGATGCTATCCTAATAGAAAATAATAATAATGCATAAGTGACCAAAAACACCAAAATTATATAATTATACTATTGTACTTGCACTAAAATAATAATATACTGTAAGTCATTTACAATACATAACAAACATGCTTTTACATAAAATAATGCATATGGTACCAACCTACTGCAAATTCACCTTTATTAAACAACCTCTATGTGACCTTGACATTCATCTTCAGAGAAGTGATATAAGTGAGAAGGACCTTAAGTTGGTTTGGTCATTCTCTTTTCCTGGATTTGTTTTAAGATTCCCATTTACTTCTAAGATTTTCAGGTTACCTTGTTTATTTTTTCATAGATATGCAGTGCTTTTTCCAGACCAAATTAGTGCTTAAATTCAGTAAGGTGGAATACAAAGGTTTAATCCGTTTTCCTTCATTTCCAGCTTGTAGAATCTTCAATTTTTGTTTCTCTGGGATGTCCTGCTTGACCTTTGTATACACTACTACAGTCTTGACACATTAATCCGTTTTCCTTCATTTCCAGCTTGTAGAATCTTCTTCAATTTTTGTTTCTCTGGGATGTCCTGCTTGACCTTTGTATACACTACTACAGTCTTGACACATTAACTGGTAAATACCATTGTTACAACGCTCTTCAATTGTGTCTTTGTTGTTACACTGAACAAACAGAACCTTTCGAATCACTTGTTTATACCTTACAAAAATGCCCACTTCATGGATCTTGATTCAACCATGTTTATAAATTGCCTGTGATAGCTGAACTGCCTTGTCTGTTATAATATACCTGCACATCTTAAAAAATTAAATTTGTGTTACATCTCATTAAATTGATCATTTGGCAATGTTTTTGGCTTTCCTGTCTTGGTATACATTAGAAATACAGGCCAGCAGGCAAATGATTCTAAATACATTTTTAAAATTCTTATATCACACTGCTTTCTACAGTTTCAGGATTTTGTTTGTCACCTATGGTCATTCTCAAGATCCAATGGAACTCATAGCAGGAGAGTTAATTTTCTCTTTAGTTTTTATTTACCTGTCCAACACCTTTATTGTGTACATTGACTTATGCATTTTTAGTAGGCCCACATTCATATTAACAATCAAATGAGTGTCTGGAGTTGATATGCAATTTGCTTTAAAAACCTTATCTCTTATCTTAGGATAATTTACATTTATAGTTTACTACAACCAGAACTTTTGCAGGTTCTTATTTACCCCCTACATTTGTCCTTATCATATATGCACAGTTTACAGTCTTCCCCTACTCAGAATTCACGTTATTTAAACATCTCTGTTTGTCCTAGACACAAACTCCACCATTTATGCTAATGCTTCTTGAAAGTCTTGTGCATCCTAGAAATAGACAGATGTTATCTGGTAGCTGATGATGTCTTTATGGGTACATTTCTAACCTCTCTGTGCACATTCTTGGAGAGAATTAGATACAATTGAGGGAGGTCAGAAATATCTGACATATAACACAGTTTAAATTTCCTAATAGTACCAGTCTGTGATAGTGAATAACCTCTTAGACTGAAAATAATCTAGATATCACAAGCTACTGATTAAAGAACTGATAAAAGTTTATTTTTACTGATGTGAGTTGGGCAAATTTGGAAAATATTATGCAATATAAATATTATAGTAGCTAATGGCAGATGCTTACTCTAGCCTAAAAAACTTGAAAGGTTTTTTTAAAATCTGTTAGGCTATATGACAAAGAGTTTGGTCAGTACTACTTAGGGTGGTAAGTTCTACCAATGATATTTTACATTTTGCCATATGGGATATACAGCTTTCAAAATATTTTATATATATATATATATATATATATATATATATTCCTTATATGTGTTGAAGCTCTTATAATTATTTAAAGTTTAAAACTTTTTACTGAAAAAATGATAAAAATAAAAATAGAATGCTGATTTTCTCAAAACATTACTTTTGCTCAAATTTTCTTGGTAATACAAAATTCTTTTTGAATAAAAAAAGACTTTTGTTAATACAGATTCTCACTTAATAAAAATCTAAGTTATAATTTTCCTATATTGAGAATACATTTCCAATAGGTACTTCCCTCTTCTCACAAATTAAGCTTTTCTCATTTTGTGCTGTTCTCTATATATAAACTTTTTACAACTCATGCAACAAGCATTCTGCACTGAAATAAGTAAATTGTAAGACCAAAATGTATTTTAGTTCTTAACATCAACATGCACTCAAACTGGTCTAAGTCCAACTGACTTCATAAATTCATGACAAATCATTAGTAATTATTTTGAAAAATATTTTTGTGCATCCCATCCATGTATATAATAGCCTTATAATGTTTACTAAAATCTTACCAAATTTATGAGAATACACACAGTAAATTTAAAATTATAGCAAAAGTTAAACATTATGGGCTTGATCCAATGAGCTGACCTTATGTTCATGGGGTTTAAATTGACACTTGTTTTTGTATTAATTAAAAAATACTTTTTCTTTATTATACTATTCATCACCTGTATTTTTACCGAGTCTAAAAAAAGTAAAAATAATGAATGCATCATGCAGGTGTTATAATAACACATTACATTAATCTTATTTTGTAAATATGTTTATACACACCTTAAAAAATTAATAGATAAGAGTAAACAGGCATTCCACTTTGTATTCAGTTACATTTTTGTAAAACTGACTAATGTTCTGTTTCAAAATTCATATTATTCAATTAAAAATTTCCAAGTCAAATTTCATAACAAATGTACAAATTAAGGTATTATTTATGACAAATACTGAAACATCAGGGAAATAAATCATAAGTGAAAACTAAAGTTATAGGAAAGATAAAAATGGAAAGTAAGATATGAGTATATTGAGTATCATATATTTTATAATAGGGTTTTCAATGGTCAGTAGGTAACCCTAAAAGCCCAGCATGCAATATACAACATTTTTTAAATCTTTTTGATTAATGAATAAAATGTCATAAACACAATATGTTATTTAGATAATTAAAAAATTAATGTCTTAGATACCAGACACATTCTTTATTTTTGATAAACATCATGATAAGCACAAAAATAATGTAGAGCATCAAATACCAACTTTTAGAATTACCCATTACATTAATCTGCTAAATCCAGTCATAATTCACACCATGTGCTCATGCCATTAATTATTCTAATTTTTTGTTATTTTTAGTAGCAATTGTATCTTTCTAAAAACCTTAATATCTGAAGTTATTTTATATAAAAACTGAAGAAACTGAAGGGAAGTTTTTTACTGTTGTCAGTCTGATGAGGATAAGCTTGTCAAAATATTTGACATTTTTAATCAATTGTATCATCAGCTTTTGAAGCCATTTCCAAACATTTATTTTCTAAGAATTGGGTTCCTTAACACCATAACGGATAATATACAGCTCCCTTAGAGAATGTTCATTTTCTTTAATATACTTAGCTGTCACAGTTACAAATTATTTCATTTGACACTACATTTAATTCCAAGTTTGACATGATAGTAATATTCTATTTAAACACATTCTCATATAAATGAGTTAATGTACAGTAGTACGTATACAGAATACATCTCAACATATATATAGTCATTTAGAAAGTTTAATCTTTTTTAGGCCATAGTATGTGCAATGTCCAGATTTGTGGCCTAAACTGTAAATAAGAAACAATGATTCAGCTATGACATATTTCTCAACGTAATTTCCTTCCTAGTCTTTATACTTACACCAACAGTGCTCCAAATCTTTTATGCCCTACTAAAATAACTCTTCTTGGTCTTCAGTCCACAAGTGGACAATATGTACAAGATTGTTCTGAAATGTCTAACTTTTCAGAAAAATTTTAAGTTGAGGTAAGATAAAGAAGTCACTTGAAGCTAAATTTGACAAGCAAGTGGTCAATTTAAAACCAACATCATAGATTAATGAGCTTGGACACTGTTATGATGGAAGACCACACCTTTTCTAAGCAATGTTCCTTTGTGTTTATTTTATGCATATTATTAATCAATGATGCATAGTAGTCTTCCATACTGGTCTGATCCTTCTCCAAGTAGTCAACTAGTAAAACTTAAAACTTCCTTGGCATCCCAAAAATTGATTTCATGACCTTCCCCACAGAGGATTTTAACTTGAACTTCTTTGGAGTGAGTGAACTTGAGATCTTCCCTTACAAACTCTGTATTCTTGACTCGAAATCAAAGAGGTGAACCCATGTTTCACCAATACTTAGAAATATGTTAAAATCTTTGGAGTAGGCTTGGCTTTCTACAACTTGAAACTATTTCTGTACAGGTGACAACATCTTTAGTACCCATCTGGCACTAACCTTACTTATACCCAAATTGTCACTTAAACTGCTTACTAGAGTTCTTTTAACAATTCCACTTCCTCTGCTAACTTCCTAATGGTGATTCTTCTGTCATATATAACCAAATCAAGAACTTTATACTTTCTGCAGTGATTGATGTAATGGACCAACCTGACCTTGGATCATCTTCATATGATTGTATAACTAGCTTAAACTCAGCACATCACTTTTTCACTGTCAAATATGCCAGAGCACCCTCTCCTAATTGTTGCTTCCATGTCCTGGTAGATTTCTTGTTGTAGTGCCATTTTCCTTTTAACTAAGTATTTGATCACAGTATTCTGATATTCTCTATGATGTTTAGCAATGCTTACTTCTTTCCTTCTAAGATTTGCAACACAAAAAATTAACAAAAAAACAGTTCAAACATAATATTTACCAGAAAACAAAAAATGTATTCCCATTTGTTTAAGATCAGGCCACAAACTTTTCAGACAATATTCATTCTGCTATAAAACACTTTACTTTTATGAATGCACAAACATTTTGGTTGAAATTTGTAAAATCAAATTTATAAAGGACTGATCACATTTGTTTAACTGTGACTTACAGTATAACAGTGCCTGTGTCTGGCAATTTCTTATACAACAGTTACAAATGTTTATTAATCTATATGGATAACTCTTGAAGAATGCACTCATTTTACAAAGTTCATAAGTGTTGTCTCTTATTGGCATGAAAGATTTTATAAAATAATTTGTTCTTCCAGTTAGTTTATGTGGTGTACCTGTTTACTTTTATTTTATACACTTGGATGAGATTATACTTAATCCTACAATAAATTGAAATTAAAATGTTTCTCAGTATCTGGATGTAACAGTTCCTTAATTTTGACAATTATTTTGGGTACCAGTTTATACTTTTATTAATTAATTCATATAGTTCTTCTAATAACAAGACTACAGCTCACAGAGCGCATAATCCAAAATTATAAATACTAAAGGTTTATGAATAGACAAGCATTTCTTTATTCATATAAAAACTATATTGTTTATCAGGTCCAACACACCATTAGCTTTCTTTGTACAAACATGAAGGGAAAAAATTAAATCATGTAAGTTTGCACATCTTTTTAATCTTAAGTTTTGCATATCAAAATTATGCAAAATAATTCAATTTTGGTTTATCGTAATCTAAGTATATAACCCAACATTTATTGAACTTAGTTCAAAAGTTGTCATTCCTTTGTTCATTTTAAAATAGTATTTCTACAAGTGAATGATGAATTTCATTTTATAACTTGATACCAGCTATAAAAAAAAAACAAGTACACATTTGTGTTACTTCTTTTAAATACATCCTTTAGGTAAAAAATGAGAGATAAAAAAGCAGTTCTATAGATAAAGTCAACCCAGTTTGATAAGCTGTTGCTGAGCAATTTTTAATAAATGCAACAGTCCACATAAACAAATGACTAATAAATCCATAGGTTTCCAATTTGTTCAATAAACCTTCGTGGGTACCAAACCAAAGGCTTTGTGATAATATTTAAGTAATGCCAACATACATACTTTTATCAAGTGGTTTATACCAACTGCAATTAATTTCTAAAAATGGAGAAGCTTGATCAACTGCTTCTAAATATATACTACCAGAAAATAATTTATCTTCCACATGATTAACACTAATATCTCTATAAAATGGTTCCATTACCTGGATTATCACCAGTGTTAAGATTAACAGGCCTGTAATTCATGCATTAATTACAACAAATTTGAATAGTAGAGAAATAATAATTTTTCACCAATCACTAGAAACCTCTAACTTTACAAATGACTTGTTAACAATCATATTTAATGATGCAAAAAGTTCACTCTTTATTCTTTCACCAAATTTGGCTGAATGAAATCCAATCCTGGAAGTTTAGCTTAATTTAATAATTTTAATTCATCCTAAACTAATTTTGGAGTACATTAAACTTCACAAATACAGTAAAAATGTTGATCAATTTCCAGTGCATGTCTATCTTCTATCATGAAAACACTACCACAAGTGTTTTCATACACTGTACATTTCATAATAGTCATTAGTATTTTTAACTTGTAAACTAAGCACAGCAGAGACTTTAGTTTTGTTTTTAGTTTTAACAATCTAACTCTTACTCTTCAATCTAATTATCATGAGATACAAGTTTAGGCTAGAGTAATGAACAGTTTTATTTCCTTAGTGCAGTACTGGAACACACAATTTGCAAATATCAGTGGAAATATTTTGAAAAATAAATTTATAAAATTATCAATGGGTATTTTTCAAATAATTCAGCTGACTGTGATGTAAGTTACGACCAATATAATACGTGTCAGGATTTCAACCAGTTAACTGTCTATACCACATCGTAAACTGAAAGGACAGGTCTGTATGGTATAGATTATATAAATTGGAACGACTGCTTGAGCTCGATTATTAATTATTAGCCTATACTTTACATTAACGTCTCCTCTTTAAATATAATTTAATGAAGGCTTTTGGGGTTTGTTTTTGCTGTAATAATACAGCATTAAACATAGACGTTATATATATATTTACTCTAGCTAAGTTTAAACAAATTCAATAAAAAGGTAGTACTACTTTTACCACAAGCAACAGCAATATCAATATTACCAAAGTACAGTTTGTACAGCAGAAATTAAAAGGCGGTAAATCGTAAGTAGCTATTACCTCACGCTAAGCCTAACTTTATATTTCAAACAAAGATTAATTAATATATCCACAAAACTT
The DNA here is from genome assembly GCA_011833715.1 of Carcinoscorpius rotundicauda. NCBI lineage: Eukaryota > Metazoa > Arthropoda > Merostomata > Xiphosura > Limulidae > Carcinoscorpius > Carcinoscorpius rotundicauda. The sequence continues at coordinate 35,298,485 of CM022393.1, forward strand.
CAAATACGGAGTATGTTCAAATAAAATTTAAACAAGTCTAAGTAAAACCAGTATTATGTTTAATTTCAACACTTACTTGAACTTTGAATGTAAAAAATATTCCAGCCGGATTTAAATGCCTGATTTATTTAATCTCAAATAGTTTCTGCCTCCTGTTGATAAACAGTAGTAAAATTATTTTTCAATTCTGCAATTCTTTGAACAATTTGATATAATAATAAATGAAATTATTTTTACTTGGCTATATAAAATAGGGTTTTCAGATAAAATCAAGGGAAGAAAAATAACACGGGTAATTAAACTTAATCTGTTATTTAAACACAAAAAGTCTGGGATAAATGACATTAGCTTAAACTGTATTAATGAGTAGTTTGATAGATTTAAAACTATAAGAAGGCTTGGGATTTTGTTTGGAAATATAAGGATATCGAAAACAGGATTATAAAGAAAATAGCTGATGATGTTGAAATTAAATAAACAGCAATGATTCTTTGGTATGTTAAGGGCAACCAAAAGGTTATAATGAGGATGCTAATGACAAGATTGTAACCAATGTTTTTTTTTCCCCCATTAACTATAACTAAAAATGTCTAATAACAAACATAAATCATATCGGTTAATGCACGCTTAACTATAAACGGTAAAACGAAAACGTAATAATGACGAAAAATAAAAATATTTAATCTGGCATACATCATCATGCAGTGGGAGAAAAGCGGTCTCTGTGTATGGGAATAGAATGCATCAGAAATGCAGGAAGTAGTAATGAATTTAAATCAAAAGCATATTTCATGAAGATTTTTACAAGTATTACCAAAGACAAAATAATTATTTACCTTTAAAAGAAAAGTTTTTCTCACTCTCATATACCACCGCATTGCCTTGTTTTTATTTGTTCTTCAATTTGGTCTATCATCAAATGCTAATACCCTGAAACTACAAACACTGCTGAAAATCTAGTTGCCACATCTGCATTTTAAGCCTATGTGGAGAAAGTATTCGGTTTTTTTTATGGAGAGTTGATAAAATGAAGGCACAACAGAAGCGGTGTAACACTAGAGAATAAAGTTTTTCTAAGAATTCATTCCAAGTTAATCAAACTAAACTGGTGCAATATTAAATTAAAATGTGTCTTATATCTACAACTGAAATAGTTTAAATATGTTTCATTAAAATACGAGAAGCTGAAATAAACAGAATTGTTAAAACGCCAATAAGCTGAATATATTTGTCTATTATCTAATTGTGTGAAAAGTTCTTTAGACTTGGATAGTAAAATCTGATCATTCAACTTCGGGAGCTGGTTAACCTAGGGAGAGTGTTGTGGAGGGGTTAATCAATGTAGAGTCCCGAGTTTTTGTTTTCTCTCGACAGATGCCAAGGCTGTCATTGCTCGGTTAACTATGATAATAACTAAAATGATACGTACTGTTATTTGTAGTTAAGCTCAAAAGATACACAATGGATTATCTGTACTTTGCCCACCACGAATATTGATACGCAGTTTTCCAAGACGTGCCACTGTGTCACTGAAGGGCATGATATGTATTTAATTGAAATAACTATAACTATAAATAACTAAAACTAAATGTATAAATCCTTAACTATAATTAAAACAACTGGTTTGACGGACTGAATCAAAACATCGCTACAAATAGGGTCGAACAAAAAAACACGAATTTATAACTTTAATAATCACAGGCATTTAACACTAAAAGAAGTTAATAACTATGTGCCTAACTAAGACTTGATATTAACATTAATGAACAATAAAATATAAATATCAGTGACATTAATTATTTCAATAAATAAGCCCCCGAGTGATACACTGTGGATCCACACCGCTAGAAACCAACTTTCGAAACCCCTGGTTAGCCCATTGTGCAGCTTTGTGCTTAATTGCAAACAGACAAATCAATCAATTGTTTGTTTGTTTGTTTGTTTTGGAATTTCGCACAAAGCTACTCGAGGGCTATCTGTGCTAGCCGTCCCTAATTTTGCAGTGTAAGACTAGAGGGAAGGCAGCTAGTCATCACCACCCACCGCCAACTCTTGGGCTACTCTTTTACCAACGAATAGTGGGATTGACCGTCACATTATACACCCCCACGGCTGGGAGGGCGAGCATGTTTAGTGCAACGCGGGCGCGAACCCGCGACCCTCGGATTACGAGTGCACGCCTTAACGCGCTCGGCCATGCCAGGCCTCAAATCAATCAAAATGAGGAATTATGAAAAATAATAATTTAAAAAACACAAAAAACAGGCAATATTCGAAAATTAGACTACTACAGAATTAATAACTATACTGAGCAAAAACCTAACCATAATTTGTTTTGTAAACTCACTCCTTTAAGCTCAAGACAGGTTTATTATTATTATTTAGTTTTAGACCGCAAGGTTACTTCTCATGTGACAAACTAATTTACATAATATTTCACATCATTAATACTTGTACGTCACCACTAGGGAAAGCTAGCGTCTGTTTCAAGATGCAATTGTACTCAAATTCACCATACTCTAGTTATAATGTGAGTTAGCGCTTTAATTTAACTAAAAATCGTAGTTGAACGATAATTTAGAAGGAATAACGAGAATTTAATCAAGACCGTGTTTGGGTGCTTTTTTATTATAACAGAGCCACATCGGGTTACCTACTGTATTCAACGAGGGAAATCGAGTGTTTTAAAAGTGTTTTTCTGAAAGCAGAACAACAACGGGCTATCTGCTGAGTCTACCGAGGGTAACTGAACTCCTGATTTTAGCGTTGTAAATCCGTATAAAGGAAATCGAATCTCCGTGTTTAGCGTTATAAATCTGCAGACTAACTGTTGTTCCAACAAAAACTAATCAAAACAATAATAAATAGGAAGTGGAGTAACTAGCAAAAAATATTGTATATATTTCAAAATGTGAATTTAAAAGAAGACAACATGTTATTCAGTGTCAGTGAAAGTTATTTGTTGTGGAGAACTTTTGAAATAATTAATTATAGATATTGAAATTTTATAAGTTAAATTTATGTCCTGTTTCTTTACTATGTTGGTCTACAGAGAAAACACAGGATTATTCGTTTTTTGCTTTGTTTTGGGCGTGTGTGTGTTTTCACGGAAATTTCCATATGTTCATTGACTCTAATTAGTAGATTGCGTTTGGTTTTGTCAATATAAGAGGCCTTACTTTAATGCCCTGGCAACGAACGTTAGCATAGTGAAATCAGATATTGTTATCTTGGTTTTTTTTGCCACCTCCTGTTCAGCGATGGTGATGATAATGAAATACTGCCCCATCAAAAACATCGTGTTAGTGACCTATATGTCAATATTTACTTCGTGAAATCTTAAATCTTCAGTCGCTGTCTTCTTCATTCTTCAACCATTAAAATCTCACTGTGCACTATCTAACACTTATTAGCATAAGGTAGTGAAAGTTGATTTCTCGGGATCCTCCCATTTGCCTCCATATATAATTCCAAGCATTCCTCACCGCCTTTAAGGATCACAATTGCGATACCGGCTGTTGATTTAGTTATCACCTCACCCTCAGATATTTCCTTCTTTTGTCTGTAGCCGAACAACCTCTGGTTACAAAATTAATGTTCCTCCCTTCATTTCTTTCACATTTCTTCACAATTAAGTTTTCCAAGTTACTTTAAAACATGAGCGAGGCGCAAAGGAAAAAAAAATCCAACATTCCTCAAACCTTTGTTTAGGATTATATAATTTTAAATTAAAATGTCTACTGTGGTATTTATTTTATAACACTTGTAAAGATATGTAAACCACGAACAAAGAGAAATTGGGAGGTCTTTCGGATGGAAAAAATCCTATATATATGACACTAGTTTAAACTTGTTCTGAAACTAACTCCTGCGTAGTAAAGTTGAATTACGCTTTTAATTTGACTTTTTATTGTTAAGCTTTGTTTACCAGAGTATGGAAAAACAAGAGTATATAGTAAGTTTAGATAAAGTTGGTAGTCTGGGTGGATATGAGAGTTCCTCACTTAGAAAAGCATTAGTATTTGTTTTTCTAATAAATATTGTTGATAGCTGCATGAGATAAATTTTTGGGTGTAAATTGAGGTACGTGAAACTGTTTGTTCGTCTTCTGAATTTCGCGAAAAGCTACAGGAGAGCTATTTGCGCTAGCCATCTTTAATTTAGCAAGGTAAGATAAGAAGGAAGGCAGCTAAGTTATCACCGCCTACCGCTAACTCTTGGGCTTCTCTTTTACCAACGAATAGTGGGAATTACCGTCAAAGTATAACGCTCTCACGATTGAACGGGCGAGCATGTTTAGTCCTACGGAGATTCGAACCTGTGACCCTCAGATTACGAATCGAGTGACTTAACCACCTGGCCACAGGTATCAGAGGTTATATTATAAGTTCTGTTGAATAAGCTTGTTACAAGATCTCTTTCATATGTGAGGAGGATAAGTATGTCAGATTGTATAAGAATTCAGTAAACTTTTTTTTCTGTGTACTGATTTACTAAATCCACTAGTGTTACACTTTACGATTATACCTAGAAAAGATAAATATTATTGTTTTCGACATCGCAAATGAAATCAATGGCAGGATGTTATTAGCTCAGGTATTCTAAACATTTTGATAGTGGTTCTTGTTGTAAAAAAGAATAAAAGTGTCGACCACAGACCTTTTGTAATGGTAAGTTTGAAATCAGAGGAGCAGGTTTTGATGTGTGGAATGATTAAGGTTTAAACTGTGAAACATGACTAGGAAACCTTGTTTAAGACTGAACAAGTGCTATGATAAGATGGTAAAGAAACGGATGAAGCATTATGGAGAACAGGTCTGATTTCGGTGTATGACAAAGCAGCTGATTAGATCTGGCTGGACCGGTCAGTACCTGGTATTCCAGCAACTTGTCCAGTAAAGCAGTGTTTCTCAAATGAATCAATGGGTCACTCGAGGGCTTTGTTTATTTTATTTTATATTAATTCTAGTTGTAGTTTAATATATATATAAGTTGTTGTAAATAATTTGCAATTTCAATGATCTGTTAGGAAAACTTATAATGGTAAATTATATTGGAAAAGGTTGATAAGCGCTGCATTAAGGTACGACTCACAAGAGATGTGAAATGTGTGAAAATGTATGGAATACATTGGTCAGTCGTATATGTACATCTCATATAATTCTCTCATACACTGACATCACTAGGAGCCTGATGTTAAGACCAATGAATCATAGGAGTATGAGGATTTAGTCGTAAGTCATACAATCTGCTTAATAAAGAAGAAAGAGCTGAAAATGTCTATCAAGCAACTGTATAAACTATACTTTCTTTCTAACTCCAGAAATTATAATTTGGTTGCCCAGGCCACTGAAATAAACCTTTCAGTTGATGTGGGGAAAACTCGTCATCAATAACTAAGATAGTCTTTGAGTACTTAACAATGTAAAGGCAGTAGTTATCTTGCTCTCTAAGCTAGTGCATGATGTTGTCTGGCAGAATGTATGGACTACATCTTGCAAATGCAATTCAAGCCTCAGTAGCTAAAATGATTGTTTGTCCAAAATGATAACAATTGAAATGGTGTAAGGACCCTTGTTTTCCAAGCCACTTAGTAGCACACTGTTTGTAAAATTGCACCTCGTAGTCACTAATCTAATCATCAGTTACAATAATTGTTAAATTGAGAAAATGGATAATGAAAGAACTTTTTGACAATTGCTTTCTGAGCTATTATATGATATTGTGAAATATACTGTATGTACTATGTTGTATAAATAATGACAGCTAGGATGGTTTGTTGGTTATAAAATTAACAGAACCGAACGGTTTAGCCATTATTGATTTCTGAGTTATTAGGTTGAGTTTCAAAAAAGGTATTTACCAATTATCATGACAACTAAATGATCTACTTTATAAACTAGAAAATTAATGTGACTGAAAAATAACAACTGAAAATATTATGATCTATGCTCTTTGAGCTACTGAGAATTTTGTGTTGCAAAGCATTGTCCAAATTTTGAAAGAATCATTCCTGTGATTTAATTGAATAGTGAGTACAGGGTAATATGCTTTGAAGTTTTCGATCTTACATTCGGCGAGAGAGTGGTTTTTCCGTCAATGGATACTGAGATACAATACTTAAAAAATGGATGAAAGTAGCTATTTATTATTTTGTGATACCCCTAATGAAAAATAAGCCTAGCTCGATGACTTTCAGATACCAATATTTTTGCTACCTGGACACAGCCTCAGAAAGTTTGTTTGTTTGTGAATTTCGAGCAAAGTTACACGAGGGTTATCTGCGTTAGCCGTCCCTTATTTAGCACTGTAAGCTAGTCATCACCACCCACAGCCAACTCTTTGGCTACTCTTTTACCAGTGAATAGTGGGATTGACTGTAACATTATAACGCCACCACGGTTGAAAGGGCGAGCGTGTTTGATGTGACGGGGATTCGAACTCACGGCTCTCAGATTACGAGTTGTGTGCCTTAACCCTCTTGACTACCTCAGAAAGTAACCACGAGAAGCTAATTGGGGCAATTCACGAGTGAGAGAAAGGCAACTGTTATAACTTACTAGAAAGCATTTGATAATGCATAGTATTGTTCTTTTCGGGTTTTTTTAAAATCTGAAACATTATAAAGAAGTCAGAAATGCTAGAAGACAGTCTTCATAGCTAAAAGGATAAATACTGTTCGATTTTATATGTTTGAAAACGGCTGGTTTGAGTTGAGAAAAATTTTATGTAGAGGAGCGAACAACGTTTCGACCTTCTTCGGTTATTGTCAGGTTGTGAACCTCTACATAAAAATTTTCTCAACCCAACCTGTCGTTTTTACATATATTTTTCTATGCAACTGGGTTTTATCATCATTACTGACTGTTCTATTTTGTTTTTGTTTCAACTAAGTCATTTATAACGAAGAATTGTTAGGCTAGTTTAATGCAACTTTTCTCAGTCGTGTTAAAATATATTGTTAAGGAGCTAATTTTTTTTCAAGAGCTTTCATTGATGCAAGTTAAATCGAACACTTTTCAGTGTGCTATTTAGTTATAAAATATTTATTCATCTATGCAGTGTTTAAATTTATTTTTGTATTTTCAATTTAAAAATAACAATTTCAGAATATTTTTTTACACCAACAAACCACAGCATTTTCACACAATTCAAACTCAAAACAGCCTTTATTTCAGCGTTGTTATTCTTGATTAGATCTTAAATTACTCGCTTTACGATCAGATGGCATACTTTGGTTTTATTTATACTTTCATGTATAAGATGTATAATAATTAAAATATCAAAAGAAGTATTAATACCTAGACAAATAGATCAAACTCCATACATTTATTCACTAAACTCATAAATGTACATCATCAACATAGTTACAAAGCTTACAGCAAAGAGATTGAACAAAAAGCGATCTCCTTATTAAAATACACTAAAAAGCAACATTAACTCTGATTTTTATACTATATAAGAAATGCAATTAACAGTATAATAGATATCCATCAAATGCATATATTATATAATATGTATGTTGAGAAATTTATTTATAAGATTAAAAATCAAATTTTTATGAGGAAAAACAAACAATTAAATACATACATAGCAACCCAACCATTTATTTCTAAACATTGTAATAGTTATTAATAATCAAAATATTCATTTTAGGTAAACTTTCATAACCTAACTTATTTAAATACCTGTACAGGTAGTAATAGTAATTAAACGTAAAAAAAAAAAAGAGGTAAACGCAGTGACACTTACCAAGGTAATATAATTTAACGTAGCTATTTATTTTTCACACTAACACAATAACGACAAAATAAAACGATCGAGAAATAAAAAACATATCTGGGAATTTTGCGACTGTAACATAGAGAATGATTAGGGAAAAACTTAATGTTTCTTAAAAATCTACTTGAAGAATGCAAGTTATGTTAAAATATGAAGAAAACTGATTGGGTTTGGTATTTAGGTATAGCTTTAACTTGAATATTTTAATATTTTGCCTCACTTTATGCATCATAACATACATAGTAGCGTACGATACAAGTTCGAGAAAATCAAACAAAGTTTAATATCATATATCGTAGTTACTTTTGAATTCTTTACGATGTTTTTAAAGAATTTGAAGTATAATATTTTACCATATTTATTACTTATTAATTTTTGTTCTTTATTATTCAAACTCTTTTGTATAACTAATTTGTAATAATATTAGTAAATAAGCATCATAAAAACATTTCTTTGATTTGCTCTAAGAAATGATTTAACAAGGAAAACAATATCTTGAAATAATAACAAATATAATAAAGAATTAAAATTGTTTTATTATTGGATTAACGTTAGTTATTGTGTTAATTAATATAAATATATTACATCTGTTTAACATTTTAGATTTATTTGTTTCTTTTATGCAAAACTGCACAATGGATAATTTGAGCTGTGTCCACCAGAGGGATCAAACTCCAAATTTTAGCGTTATAACTCCCCAGCTCACCGGCATGCCGCCAGGAGGTAAATATTTTAGAATAATAATAATAATAATACATTTATGAAAAAAAATTGTTTACAGTTTTTTTGGAAATTATAAGTGAAAAATTGCGTAAATATTTTGCTTATGGTTTTCTTGAAGGTATGAGAACTGATAACCTTCGCATTATTACAGATCATTTTTAACTGACATTATAAATGTAATTAGTTCCACGAAAATTGCAGAGCATTGAAAGCTACTCTCTGCAAATTAATTATTAGAAATATACATATATATTTCAAACAATTAATTTATTTCTCTCTCTCTCTCACTCACTCACTCACTCACACACACACACACACACACACACACACACACACACACACACCTTTGTTGTAAATGATAAATGATGTTTTTAACTCAACACGGTGATTACAAAACGTTGTTAACATCAGTGAGCAATATACCTGTAGAACAGCAGGGAGTGTAACGTTACATTGAACTGGCCTACGGATTTTCCTTCTGTGCTGCTTTACTAAATAATATTAATGAAAAGAAACACTAAGATAAACAAAGTATTCAAAATCTCAAATGACAGTTTGGTACTACTCACTTATACCATTTTACACACACGAAACGTAGGGAAGTTTCAAAGAAAGAATGGCTTATAATGTTAATTTTCTATTATTAGAGAAGGAAATTACAGTTATTTGAATTTTATTGTTGGAATTAGCGACTCCACACTGGGTTGCTAAGTCGTGAAAAATATAAGAACAGTAAGTTAATGTAACAAATTACTGGAGATGTTTGAAAAAAGAAAACTCTCTTCCCAGATAAGATTATTGTTATGCTTATTTGTTGTTAAGCACAAATTGGTCATTTGTTCTCTACCCACTGCAGGTATCGAAACCCAGTTTTTAACCTAATAAGTCCTCAGACTTACCGATGAGTTAGCGTGGGGCACGTCATTGGTAGTACTTTGAAGATAATATGGCACCAACTGGGAAAACTGAATAATATTATTCGGGTGGTAAATTTTGTTTGGGGTAGAAAAACATATTTTACCATTCACAGCATTTCAATTTCACTATTCCTTTGCCAGTAGGTGAATTAGAACTTGAAAAATCAGGAAACAAGTCCGCAAGCTCGCATGAAATAATAATAAATAAAGGATGGCTTGGGTAGTAAGATATTGCTTAGTGGGCTTTTCAGTGAGTTTAAAGTGAAACATTAACACGTGAAAGTGAATATTTTAAAATTAAATAAACAACAGCAGCGATACATGAAATATACAACAAATACAATAATATATTTGCTGTTGTCAATTTCTGTAGTATCAACGGGTGATTAAACTTTGTACTTTAAATGCATGTGTTAGCAAAATTAAACAAAAATTAATGGTAAAGTGAATAAATGAGCTAGTTGTTAATGATATATCACGCTAATATTTGTTGATATAAAATAAATTGTCAGCATAAGTTATTATGTTGGAAATTTATTTACATTGAATAACAAATTTTAGAATCACCTCTGTTGAAACATATTTTAAAGATACAAAATATTAGCTTCCTTATTTTACGAGGTATGCTGGCATGGTCGAAAAAATTTTAAAACTGATGTAAAATATAAATTTGTATGAATTTTATTACTTGCATTCTTTCTTAACTTGATTATTTTCTATTACTTTCAGCAGGAACAAGCGTGATATGTTCAGTTTAACAGTCAAGATATTATATTTTATTTATTATTTTACAACGTATTAGATTTCATTATGTTTTAGATGTTTCACTACGAATTTTAGAAATGTAACATTAAGCTTTTGTTTGGTGTTTAAAGCAACGTGTGGTTTGGCAGTATGCTGAATGAACGCTTTCACTCAATCAGAATTGTTACATTTCAGTGCTACGACAACATAGGTTTGGAAACACTCCATGCTTGTAAATTTCACGAAAATATTTTTCCTGTTAAAAATGCTAGGAATAAATTTATAAGTAGAAAAAAAATCCACATCAAAAGCAACTTCTAACACTCAACTCTAAAACTGACGGATTTCTTTCCATATCAAACATCAGTTTAACAGAAGTATCTTACTGTCACCTTACAAGTGCGACAAACATGTACAACTTACATCAGTTGTTTTGTTGTTGTTATTAAGAATAAAACACACATATTTTACAAGACGTTTGAATAGCGCAAAATCTACAAGAAAGTGGATGTTAAAGAAACACATCAGTAAGTAGAATACGTTATACACATATTATCAAGTAGAATGCTCATAAAACAGGAGAGAATAGCTGTACAATTGAACTTTCGTGCGTTTCATATTTGTGTGTGTGTGTGTGTGTGTGTGTGTGTGTGTGTGTGTGTGTGTGTGTGTGTATGTGTATGTACTACAGCCCTAGGCTGTCAATGATCGTCCAGCGAGAAGTACAATTTGCTACTTACAATCATAAGGTTATGTTACATAATAAAACCAACATTTAACTTCAATAATGAAATATGCGAGCTTTTGAATAAAATATGTAAATATTATCATTCGTAACAAAAGTTTATTGTGATACTAAACCTTACCATAAAAAATGTACAAAATCAATTTATATAGAAAAAAACAAAACAAAATGAGTACAGTCTGTTTTTAATTTAGATCCTTACGTCATACTTCGCAATTTCCGAAGAGAAAAACAAAAAAAAAATAAAATGTTTTAGTTAAAGAACGGAAAGATGCAGAAACGTACATAATACGAATGCTGATAGATCAAGAGGTAGCGTAGCGAACTGGAATGAGAGTTAAACACTAGGAAAGGTTTGTAGCAGCCGGCTCTCCCTCGTCTGACGTCATTTAAGGCGCTTCCATTATAGACGCAGAACAAATAGAGTCATCCGCTACTGGCAGACAAATAACACAACGTTTGAAACAAGGAATCACAACACTGAAAAGAAAACTAATCACTAATTTAACATTTTGTCGAACACTTGCACTTCCTAATAATCTCTACCTCAGTCCGGTACGTCTTGTGATCAGGGCACACCATCCTCACGCGTCGTTTCTTGATCCTCTTGGGCCGACAGCAGTCTATCCCACAGGATCCTACACAGCGGACCCGTTTCATTTTCTTCTTGGACCGGCAGCCATTCTCCACGTAGTACGCGCGGGTCTGCTCCTTCTGGCAGGTGGGGGCTGAGAGAGTAAGTAGATAAACGCAATGAAAGTTTAGAAAAACGTGAACCGAGATCCCTACATTTTGAACAATGAATTTTAATTCAGAGTTAAAATGTTTCTTTTTTTATTTTAGTCAAAGTAAATAAAGGAGTTTTAGCACGTTTCTCTGGATTAGTTGATAGACCTCAGAAAGGAGTGAACACTCGGTTTGGTCTCCCTTCTCCATATATTTCGTAACATTGAGTTTTTGGTAAACAACAACTACTCATACTAAGCAGGTTTATTCTAAACTGAATTTGGAAACTGGCTACCCTGAGCCAAACAGATAAGATGAGAACAATAAATCAAAAATATAATGTCATGTAAATTTATCATTACAAATTATTATTTTACGTCAATTTCACCAGTGTTTTTTTTTTATTTTCATGATGGCCCGGCCTGGCCAGATGGTTAGAATGCTCGACTCATAACCTGGGGGTCTCGGGTTCGAATCCTCGTCACACCAAACATGCTCGCCTTTTCAGCTGTGGGGGCGTTATTATGTGATGGTCAATCCCACTATTCCTTGGTAAAAGAGTAATCCAAGAGTTGGCGGTGGGTGGTAATAATTACCTGCCTTCCCTCTAATTTTACACTGCGAAATTACGAAAGGTTAGCTCATATAGTCTTCGTGTAGTTTCGCGCGAAATTCAAAAAATATACAAAATTAAACAAGCCTTGGCAGCGTGGAAAAATGTTTGTTTTCTGAAATTCCGCAGTCTAGTAATATATTAGACAACGTCGCTTCTCCTCCTCAATGAAACTACTATTAACATAGATTAAATCCACTCTTTATGTTAAGACGATTAACATTCTTTACTTAGTGCGATCTAGGGCAATGGATGAGAGGTTAGTTATGTCCAACAGACTTAGGGAAGTGAAAAAAGAAACACATAAGGCTTTTTAAAGTGTTATCATTGGAATAAATAAAACCAAACAGACACGTAACGAATATTATATGGTTTGAGTATTATTATACACTCTTCTAGCTTTTGAAACTTTATAAAGGATGAGTTAAAGAATGAAGTGTTTACAAATGTAGTAGGCTTAATACTAATAACTTATTACAAGTATAATCATGCATCGCCAGCTCGTAAAAGGTGATTGAACGTTCACACTGCAACATTTTAGTGCTGTATTACTTGTTCGAAACTCGAAATAGACAAACTGTGAGAAGTTGGAAGGGAATACCTTACCCTTTCGTCTTGGTGGTAAAAATTCTACTGTTTCAAGGCAGTGCTCTAGAAGGGGATATGTAGGTCTCCATGGCAGTGAAAGAGTTAATACACACAAATATATATATAGAGAGATGCCAACTATTTCAAATTACTGAGCGTAATGACTGTAGACAGAACCAGTACAGATATCGTACAACCACTGGATACAGTTTTGAGTCATCCATGTCTGTGGATTCATCTGTGGCTAAACTGTAAACACTGTTAGTAAGTATGCTTGAAATCATTTTGTCATCTTCACAACCCAACATTTGTACAATGGCTGTAGTTTTGGTTCCAGCACAGCCATATATTTTCGCTATATCAGAGTCTGGGAATATTTTTGAGTAGATGTCCTGCATGATCGGTTACAGCTAGGGGTAAATTATGAGCCATGATGTGAACATCACTTCGGCATTTATGGTTTCATATTGTGAATTTTTACTCATAAATGTCGTTATCTGCATCGTTTTTGTCTTCGCTTCAGCCTTTTGTTGGTGAGATGCCGATTTTGTATTCTGGAACAATCGTTTATCCCACCATGGCCCACAGAAAAATCGATGTGACAAACTGTACAAAACGCATGACTGTCACTGACTTTTGATGCAATTACCGGATATTTTGCAATATAATTTTTCCTAAATTTTTTGATTGACAGTTTTAGTCCTTTTAGATTTGCCAGAAATAAGACAATCTGGGAAACGAGGCCTCTTTTTTTCCAACTTGTGAACGATCACATTGGTGTTTCTAGGCCGCTTACAAAACGAGAAATATCTATCTACGCGAGCGCTGATTGGCTGACAAGCACTGATGACGTAACTATGAATTCCCCAGGTACCCAGTATGGAGAAGCGCCGCACTCAAACTATTGGTAGACGTCGGAAATACAAATATTTTTTATTATTTCAAGTACAAACATGATTATCGCAAGTAGCCATTTGGACTATTATTTTTATTTATTATCAAAATTTATTTGTATTTCACTAGAAATTTTCTTTTCACCCCTTTCAAGCCCTGGGGGAACAATTTATCACTTTATTGTATAGGCCTATATAATATATAATAATTTGGGAGTTGTAAAAAGTCGTAATATTTGTCTATATGAACGTATAGTCGTAATATTTACACCAAATCGCAATGATTACACTCAAATCGTAATGGTTAGCATCTCTGTATATAGTCTCACTTGAGTGAAGCGTGCTTTTAACAACCTGTTACTTTAAGTTAGTACGCAAGCGTTCATTTCAGCCGCACGCGAGTGTGTTGCTATTAGGATTTCAAAAAATTTTGCTGTTGATCTGCAAGATGAATGAATGCTTACTTGAACTTAACAGTAAAACCTATTACAACGCATGCGCAATGTTGACTTATCATAATCGTCATACGATTTATTCCAACATAATTAGTTAGTACAAGTTGATTATGTTACACGGTTTCATTCATACCTTTTACACTGAGTATCAGTCAAACGTTTTCTTAAATGTTTTGTTCTACTTTTTGCTGAAGTTTACTTTAAAGGGCTCAAACTGGCATATCGTTTTGTCTCTATAGTATATTAACTTGCTGAGGGCTGTAAGACTATACGGTGTTCGTTTAACATGTTTAGGGGACAATAACAAGTTAATAGTCACCTTGATTACAGAACTGGCCGCTCCAACCACGATAACATTTACAGTGGTAGCTATAGGAATCTTTAGGTATACATTTCCCCTTCTCACACCGATGATATTTACACGGATCTGGAGCGTCGAATTCTTTACAACCTGGAGAAACACTTCGTTGCTTTTTGGCCACAATGATGTCCAGATGTTTAGCATTCACGTAGATTTCCTTCATGCAACCTGAAGATTAAAATATACCATAAATATGTTTTCTAAAACTCTATGAAACAATCTGTTGCTAGTTTTGTAAAATTAATGAATACAAATTCATGAATACGAAAGCTGTTTGGTAGGAAATTTTTCCAAGCCTTAGAGTCTTACTGTGGATTAGCGTTAAATTTACGAACTTACAACAATATAATCAAAAGTTCGATTCCCAGTGGTGTACAAAGCGCAGATAGCATATTACATAAATATGCGCAAAAACAAACAAGTCGTATACTCCAAATGGAATGAAGTATTTATTAATATTAAACATTTCTATCTTATAATAATTTAACGCAATGATGAACTGACTGATCCCGAAATTCTTTAATCAGTGTATTTATAGTTATGAAATTATACAAAAAAATAGGTCAAATAAGACTACAATGCACTTAGTAAATACTGTTAAGCAAAATTCGGTACTTTCGTTAAAAAATATTAATTTACAACTTAAAACTTCTAATAACTATTTTTAGTTACGAATAAGGTTATTTAAGAATTTGGCACTACTTTATACGGATGTACACCTTGCCGCCTATAAAGGCTTGTTTAGAACATGATAGTCACAGTAAACTTGGTAAATGGATGGTAGTTGGGAGCTATACCAGTTTGAGTAGCTGGATGGGACGCTTCATGCTGATACAGTTTGCTGTGCTATCAGTTAGTGCCTTTCTACCATATTGGGGCTAAAATGCTAACTTCAAGAGGTAAGCTTTCAACAAACTTACGCCCAAAAATGATAGTACCTTATTTTATTTCAATTAATTTTCTTCTTTAATTGGGAGAGTAGTCACCTTCCCGCAACCGTCTGCAGGCAGTGAAGAGTGATATAGATGTGAGACATTGTGAGCTTTGACACCCACATTTCGCTCTCCTAATTTCTATATCTATTGCTACTCTTATTTTTTAATGCGAGAGTGGCGAATGAAGGTTAAGACTGATAGACGGTGTATCCCCATCGCAATGTTATTCCTACTTCCGCAGTCAGTCACCTCCAAAACCAAGGGTACGTTTTATAATCTACATTACAGTTTGCACCTTTGGATCTTTTCAGTTAGTGCAGCGTTTTTTGTTTGATTTATTTTTATTTCGGCTTGTTTTTTTTAGTTATAAATTAATTTACACCTGTATATACTCATTCATATTCCGGACTATATAAATAGCAAGTTCCACAAATGAAAAATAATTTTATTTGGTCATACGACTATCTTTACTGAACACTACAACTGACGAAAATAATAGTTATAATATAAATGGAGTTTGTTTGTTGTTAAATACAAAGCTACACAATGGACTACGTTGACCTGATCAACACGGACGTCGCTAAACCCAGTTTTTAGAGTTATAAACCCTTGAAGTTGTCACTAAGTCATTGGAGAGCCATAAATTAAGAAATTTTCAATAGTCACATAATCACGTTCTGGGTGAGAACTACAACTGTCACCTAGTGGTATAGCGGTATGTCTGCGGACTCACAATGCTAGAAACCGAGTTTCGATACTCGTAGGTGGCAGAAAACAGATAACCTATTATGTAGCTTTGTGTTTTATTCCAAAACAAACAAACTGCAACTGTATAGAGCCCTTTGGTAGCTAAGTGGTATATTTAAGGACTTATAATGCTAAATTCGAGTTTGAATACTCTTGAGGGGTACAGCACGAATAGCTCATTGTGTAGCTTTGCACCAGAAAACAAACTAATAAAACAACTATTTGAAATCACAGGAAGTATAATATTTACTACATTGTGCAACCTAATTTTTAATGAAAATTCAAACCGTCAAGAACTGTTTTTTTGTTTTGTAGTTAAGCGCAAAGGTACACAATGGGCTGGTTATCTGTGATCTTCCCACCACGGGTATCGAAACCAGTGCCAATGGGAGGCTTGACCACCCAAAAAAAAATGTAAAATATATTTTTATTGCAGTGTAGTCATATATATATATGTGTGCATTACAATATAAAAAAGTAAAGTAATGTCATTTTCACCGTGTTACATCACTTTCTTTACAGTACAATAACTTATGGCCCGCGTGTGGCCTAGTGGTTTGCGTTCAGAGCTAAGAACCTGAAGGTTTGAGTTGCAAATACAATTACGTTTTATACTTTTAGCCGTGGGCGCTTTTTAAAAATAATAGCTAATCCAGTTATTCGGTTTATAGTAGTAGTAGAGATTACTGACTGGTGTTTTCCTTTTGGTATATTTTATGTTGAAATTACTAAAAACCTTAACTTCTGCCTAGTACAGTAATTACTTGAATACACTGTCCAATTTGCAGTGTGAACTTTGATTCTTACAAAAAATACAAAAATAACCAGGCATCCTAATAAAACATTATGTATAAAAATGTTTTTGTTTTCGTGTTTTATTTTCCCTCAGAATAGGTAAGAATAAACTCCTTGAAAGCTACACACCTGAATGTAAACCTATTTTTTAATCAACACCATTGCTGCAAATTCTTCAGTACTATAGTTATAATTATCCAATTTAGATTCATAGAAATACAACAGAATTTCTGAGGTAGGGAATTAATCCAAACGCTACTATCAGAATTAGAGCTTCCCTGCTAAAGTAACAGATTTCTCCGTGTAAGTTTTACAGTTGCTTACAGAAATTCACATTTTTGTTAGTGATATGATTTATTTATATACATATAAATCCATATTTTGTTCTGTATTCCTTGAAAAAACCTACTATTTCAGTGGCAGCTGGAAGGCCTAGTAACAAAATTTACTGAATTATACTGTAATTAAGCAGTAAAAGAGTAAACGACCTCAAATAATATAATATTTACTATGCTACATTACCCTAATTCTTAGTTAGAACTATATTACAGTTATATCAAGCTATAATATAATAATGAAAAACAAATTTATCATCATCGATTTTTCGTGTTTTTAATATTAACAATAAATAATATAAAATCATAGAAATAACTAAAATAGATGCATGTATTTTCCAACATATTTTTATACGTAGGAAACATAGGAAAACAGCGTAAGACATATTACTTCATAACAACGTTGAGCAACAGATGGCAGTGTTAAACGTTTTACTAAGCAAGACCAGAATCATTGAATACATTTAAGAAATATTAAATGTTTCTATAGTAAACTATTTATGAGCCAATAAAGTGTAAGGTGAACTTGTATTAATTTTACTTATAAAGTTACAGAAAGTTTGATGTTAATTTTTTGCTTCTATTTAACTTAACATAAATAAAATGCTCAACCATAAAACAAGAAATACTCTCTATCTTAAGTTAATTAAATCACGCTGTACTCTTGTGATTTAACAAAGACGTGTTTTATGTCCCACGTGAATAGACTTGTACAAAGCACTTACTTTGCAAACTAGGCGTGTTTTGTATCCCAAATGAGCAGAGCTACGAAGTACACTTACATGTAAATTTGATGTTTTGCTGTGACCTAAGTAGATAGAGATGTAATGTTCAATTGCTTTCTAAACTAAACGTATTTTGTGTTCTAACAGAACAAAAATGATGGTGCACACTTGTCTTCTAAGATATAAGTATTTCGTGTCCAAAGTAAACAGAGCTTTGGTGTACAGTTACTTTTTAAACTAGAGGTCATGTGGTGTCCCAAGTAAATAGAACTTAAGCATATTTCTAAACTAGAGGTCGTAGTGTCGCAAGTAAATAGATGGTGTACAGTTAACTTATAAACAAGAGGTATTTTATGCACAAAGCGAGTTCAATTAAGGTGTATTCTTATCTTATAAACACAGCGTATTATTTGACCTTTGTGATGTGAGCTGTGGTTTACATTTGGTAATAGTTTTTAACTACAGTTATAGTTAAGGATTTGTATTATTACTTTACTGACAGTTATTAGTTTTATTTTAGTTAATATCATAGTTAACATAGTGGCGACGACCTAAACTAATGAAAACAAAGCAATACGGTGGTATATGTGGGTAAGAAAAACTTATTGTTTAAATTTATATTTTCTTATAGCAAAGCCATAGCGGGCTATCTGCTGAATCCACCGAGGGGAATCGAATCGCTGATTTTAATGTTGTAAGACCGTAGATTTACCGCTGTACTACCGGAGGGGCTTATTTAAAGGTAAATCATTGTTATCTTTTTGGGAATATTTGCAGAAGGCTTTAGTAAACATATTTTCGATTTTGCTATGCGAGTATTTCCTTGATTTCTGATGCATTGTATTCACATACATAGGGATTGCAGTTACGCATCTTCTCCTCAGATGCACGTGGATATCAGATAACTAAATAATTTTACTTATTTTTTAGCTACTAATACATTATATTTGATATGTGTTTTAGTTGCAATAACACTTATTACTAACTGGTATAATTTATATTCATTAATAACAACAGGTATTTTCGTCGCAGTTAATTAAAAACCACTTGACATTTACTTTTTAAACTAAATTCTTTTTTTTTGTCTCAAGTGAATAAAAGTTTTTATTTACATATACATTCTCAAGCGGCAGATTTTTTGTTCAAAACTAACTTAACTATGATGTACAAACTACATGAAACATTTCATGCAAAGTAACTATAGGCAAGAAGAACATTTCCCTTTTAAGTTAGACGTATTTATTTTTTCACGTGAATGGAGCTATAGTGAATTTTTTACCTTCTCAACTATTAGAAGTGTTAGGTCACAAATGAATAGATTTATGGCGTTCCCGTATCTTCTACTTTAAAAGGTATTTCATGTGAATACAGTTATTGTGTATTCTAAACAGGAATTATTCTTTCATCCTAAGTGAATATAATTAAGCTACACATTTATTTTATAAAGTACATGTTTTGTCTAAAGTTAAGAGGTATGGTTTAAACCATACGTCATGTTTTGTTCCATGTGAAGAGAGCTATTAGGTATTTTTAACTTTTAAACAAGGCGTACGTTTCAAGCAAAAAAAAAGATGTATACTGAATATTTGTTCTTTAAGTTATATACAGTTTGTATTCCAACTAAAACAGAGTTATAGCCTAAACTTATATTCTAAAAATAGCTGTGGTGTTGTGTCCTAAGCGAATAGATCCGAGGTGTACACTTATGTAAACTATACTTATTTTGTATCCCAAGGGTATAAACGTACCTTTCTAGCATAAATGTATACTGTGTACAAATGGAATGGTATGATTGTGTATTTCTACCTTTTATACAACAGGTATTTGTTGCTCCAAGTAAAAAGAGCTATATTATAATTTAAGTTTGCGTCCCAATGCTAATATAAATATAGTACTGAATAACCTTCCAACTTATAAATATTGTACAGAATTACCTTCCAAATTAGACTTACGCCCCCAGTGAATAAAGCCGTAGTTTATATTTATCACCTTCTAATCTAGGATACTTTGTGTCGTGAATAGAGATATGGTATAATTTTAATTCTGTCCCCCATTGGCACAGCGGTATGTCCGTGTACTTACAACGCTAAAAACAGGGTTTCGATATCCGTGGTGGACAGAACACAGATAGCCCATTGTGTAGCTTTGTGCTTAATTACAAACAAACAACAAGTGTTTTTAGTAAACACATATATAGTCTACACTTATGAGAACTATCTCAAGGGTTATCAATGGGTGGAGTTGATTTGCTGCCTTCCTTGTAGTCTTTCATTTTAAAATTAGGGAACCTTTTCAATAGCTTTGCAAGAAAATTCTCAAACAAACAAACTACAGATAGTATGTAGTACTCTGTGAACTACATGTATTTCGTACTTTCTCAACCAGACGTACTTTACAAACGAATACTCTTTTAGTTTACAATGATTTTATATTTCTAGAGTATCACTGACGGAAAGCGTAAAGTAATAACGGACCTTCTAAAATAGACATATTGACATCGGTGAAGACCACTAAACTCACCTTCTAAACTAGACGTATTACGTAAGTGCCACTGACGAAGAGCACTACCAGCAACTTCCTGAGGAACACCACCTATGTAAAGAGGCATAGAAGTTTCCAAGTACTCTTTCAATCCAGCATTAATAATCGTTCGAGCGATTCCGCCATCGACACGCATCGTGAAGTTCTTTCGTACTAAAATCAGTTCTATTGTATGATAGTGACCATCAGATACCATTTCATAGCTGAACATGGTGGACACGGGGTAATTACCTACGTCAAAACTGACCCGGACTCGTCCACGGAATAACTCAACTGCCAGATGTTGAGAACCTCCAGTGTATGCTACTACTCCATACTCGTTATTAGTTGCTAAGGTTAAGGTAATGTTTGCTTGTGGTTTGGGCATTAGAGGATCAAACTCCAGGAACGAGTTGCTCTGAAAGCTAACACTGGATAACCTTTCACAGCGCTTCCCGGTGAAACCTGAAGAACAGTTGCAAATATAATCGGTGGAGCCGCTCGGTTGAAAGCATACACCGTGTTTACAGTCGTGTTGCTGACATGGGCTGGTTTGAGGATACAACATGGCAACCATTGGGACAATCTCACAAAATGTTCCTGAAAATCCCTTTGGACATTCACACTTATAACCTTTGATTCCGTCCAAACAGATGCCCCCGTTCTGACACAAGTGTACCCCACAGTCGTCAATGTTCTCAGTGCAATTTTCTCCTTGAAATCCATCTGGGCATACACAGCTAGTAAAACAAAAATAAGAACAGACAGTTCCAGTTAACATAAATCAGTTTTGTTGAACAGAATAAGGAGCCGTTTTTAATTTCCTTAATAACTAGGTTAAAACACACATAAAATTATCAAGCTAACATTATATTTAAAGATAAATATACATACATTAGTAGACAAATTGCTAAAGATGTTATTTATTATTACAGTTTTCACAGTATTTCATTCCAAATTGGATTTAGAAACTTTATAAACCAAAAATATTGGTTATAATTTCTCATTTAATACTCACTTCACCCTGAATTTTGAAAAAAAAAATCCATTCATCGATTTGTTTCCACAAATTATCTTGAAATTATGTAATAAGATAACAAGTTACATAATAATAACAGTATTATTATAAAGAATATTCTCAGTAGGATTTTACATGTTTTTACGTCAAAAGTTGATTGTGTAATGTGTACATTTTGTTACAGTAACAAAAATAAACGAGCAAATTGGTTGATTATTTCAAATACTGTATGAAGTGTATCAAGCCTCAGAAACATAACTGTTTTCTGTAATTCATCGTAAGACTGAAGTAGGTTTTACACGTTTTAAACAAGTTTTACGTTATGTTTCCACTTTTAAACAACTAAACCTTCTAACCTGTAATGAGTTTCATGATCGACACACGTTGCCCCATTTTTACATGGATTAAACTGTTTAGAGCAGAAATCAATCTTCTTTTCGCAGTAATTTCCTGTAAATAATTTAAATGTTTTTTTTTTAGATTATTTAACATCTATCTGTTCCTTTTAATCTTTAATCACATTTACAAATAACCTAAAGAGAAAATCGATTATGTTTTTATACACTTTAAGAAGACGAAAAAAGCGACACTAAGGAAATAAAGACGAAGGAATTGAAGCAAGACACAGAAATTTACACAACAGAAATCTATATAATCAGTATTTAAAAAACTGCTTTAAGTCAATGAACATTCGTCCTCATTAAATGTACTATATGACGTTAGCGTAAAAGTATAAAAACATTATTAAAACAGATAAACAACAATATCAAAAAAGAAATAAGTGTTAACGGAAAGAACAGATTTACTAAAATAACGTTCTTATAGAGGACACACTATAATGTCATTGGATTGACCTTGAAAACTGCGATAACTAAATTTGAGTTTGGAGGTTTATTCCGCATTGACGAAAATATTTTTTCTTAAACTTTCCAAATTTTACCAGTTTCAGATAAGTAATGAAATATTGCAATAAGTCTTTTTGTTTTGTATTGTGTCTTTAAAAACAAACCTACTAAGTTGTTTATCTATAAAAGTGGTAGTGTGAGAGTTGAGATAAAGATAAGGAACAGAAATATTGAAATAAAGCGATATCGAACGAAACATAAAGATATAATTTTTAGTCAAAAGTTTTCTCATGTAATGGTGTAATTAATTAACATTATCTGTTAACAAATAAATTGATTTATTAATGTTTTTGTTACTAAATCTATTTTTAGATTCCATGTGCTTTGTTGATAAATAGACATATGTTAGCAACAACGAACATTATTTTACCCCAATTTTACAACCTAGAAAATAATGCATCTTTATTCATATGAACTGGGTAAACTTTTCAAAACGTTCGTTCAGATGTTCTACAAATAGCTCTCTCTCTCTCCCTGGGATTTGGGTAATCTTATGTACCCTGAAGGGTCAGATGCGCTTTGACCTCTTCCTCCTTCCTTTACTTTCATGACCATGCAGTGTATGTTGGTATGGCTATTGCTTTAGGGTCTGAGTTTATTCAGATCCTTTTCACGGTAACTAGCTGATATTCTAGTATTGTTTGTTTTTTTTTAATTTCCCGCAAAGCAACACGAGGGCTATCTGTGCTAGCCGTCCCTAATTTAGCAATGCAAGACTAGAGGGAAGGCAGCTAGTCATCACCACTTGCCGCCAGCTCTTGAGCTACTCTTTTACCAACGAATAGTGGGATTGACCGTACCATTATAACGTACCCACGGCTGGGAGGGCGAGCATGTTTGGCGCGACCCTCAGATTATGAAGCGCACGCCTTAACGCGCTAGGCCATGCCAGGCCACTGATTATAAAAATGTGTTTGGGCTACCTTCACTTTTATTTTTAAATAAATAATTGAGGGGTGTGAGAACATACTGAAATTTTTAGGGGTGCGGAGCATAAAAAAGGTTGAGAAGTACTAAACTAGAGGGAAGGCAGCTAGTTAATACCATCCACCACCAAACCAACTGTTGAGCTACTCTTTTACAACAAATAGAGAGGATTGATTGTAATATTATAACACACCCACGGCTGAAAGGGTGAGCATGTTTGATGTGATGGGGATTCAAACCCACGACCCCTACATTACGAGTCGAGCGCCCTAACCACCTAGCCATGCGGGGTCGACATTCTTGTAAACGACATGTGAAATAGTTCGTGGCATATTAAAAGAATACAAGTTACTGACAATAACACTAACGCAGAAACAAATTATAAAATTAATAAAGTAAAATCTGGTATTTATACCTTGAAAGTTTTATTTTGTTTTTTGGATATTTGCGCAAATTTAGTGAAGGACTACACTATGTAACAACATTTTTACTTTTTCTTGTTCCTGGGCAGAAAGTGTCATTTCCCAATTGCTGAAACCTAAAATAAATTGAAAATAATTATTTTTCTATTCAAACTTGCTTTTGTGACCTGGGCAATGAAATTTTCAAATTTACCCATTTTCCAGAACATTCCAGGTAGATTCAGTGCTGAGTAGCTGATAGAGAATTTTTTTCGAACTTACAAGAATTTTCAAGAACTTTGTAGAATGTTGTAGAACTTACGAAAATTTTCTAGAACTTTCTATAGTAATATATATACACTGCTGGCTAAAATCTTAAGGCCAATGAACATAAATAAAAAAAATATGCATTTTGCGTTGTAAGTTTCAATCATTTATTTGAGAAAACTTCGAAAGATGAAAATAAAAATAAAAAAAAACTTTTTAGCATATAATAGGGAAAATGTGAACACTATGAAATTAATAAAATTAATAACAAAAATAAATTAATAACAATTTTATTTTGCTCTTTCGCAGGATGGACCAGAGGGGAAAAGAGAGCCATGAAGTTCGCTGTTCCAAGAATTTGGCGTGAACCCACTGACCACCCAAGCAATTGCTACATCTTGATGGTGGACTCTTCCAAACGTCAGGCTGGCATGAATGAATCTGCTATCGTGTATCCGGACCTTCCACATCCATCGCCCCAGTGCCACAATGTCTTGAGCTCCTTGTACCCATTCCGCCAGAGAAAAAGCAGCCAGAAAGTGATTTACATTACAGCCGCGAATCTGGAAAAACTACTCACTTCTGAGCATATTGTATAACTTTAGTACAAATACATGTAAATCTTGATTCATATGTTGGTTTTGCTTTATTCAGACCTGATGTAAATGAAAATGTACAAATTTGCCCGTTTTTTTACATAGAAAATAGGTTAATTTCTATATTTCATTACCAAGTCACAAAAGCAAAGTTTAAAGGGAATAATGGCCATTTTATGTACTTTTACAACATAAGCAAATAAGAAATAACACATACCATCCAGGAACAAAATTTTTGTTACATAGTTCTATCTTTTTATGCCATTTCTAATTTTCAGTTGACAGGCTAGATGAAAAGAAACTAGTTAATAGCACCACCATCAACTCTTAGGATAAACTTTTTTGAATTAATGCAAGATTATAATACAATTTATTTTATTGTCGGGGACTGCCCCCCAGTGGCTCAGCGGTATGTCTGCGGACTTACACGCTAAAATCCGGGTTTCGATACCCGTGGTGGGCAGAGCACAGATAGCCCATTGTGTAGCTTTGTGCTTAATTCAAAACAATAACAACATTGTCGGGGACTATGCTTCCCAACTGGCGGGAACCACATGAGTGGACATGTTTTAGCATCATGAGCTGATATAAATCACTGTATCAATCGGAAGATGACATTTGGTGTCAACTGTATGTGATGTTACGTGGTTCAAGGCCATGTCAAGATCAAATGTTTTTAGTCTATTGAGAATACTTCTTCTAGGGTTACAGACCACAGTAATCATTTCATACATTTTATATTTGCTTGGTCATGCTGCTGTATTATTACAAACTTGGAACATGGATCATACTAGTGTGAAAAAATGGTAGATATATATATATATGCAATGTTGCAAGTTTCCTCTTGGATGTATGAAATGAGAATGGTATTATTGGGATAGGTAGTCTAACATCATAATCTGTAAGTGAAACTACATAAAAGGTTATCTGCACATACTTATACCAAGTTTTGAACTTGAAGTTGGATAAAAGACAAAAAGTCAACAGGGTAGCTCTTGAATCATTCTACTTGACCAAACAATGAGATTTGACTATTACTCTTATGTGTATTTTTGCAGCAATAGAGCCATAAATTATGAACCCTAAGATTCATAATCCTTGTAGGCATTAGCCTAGTTACTAGATCATGCACAGCCCATTCTAGTAGGTTTAACAGTATGATGAAGATATAATTTCACATTCCTTTAAAAGATTAAGTGACAAATCATGTAGTGAAGAAGGCTTTACTTTCTCTGAACTCCATAAGTCACGTCAGTAGTTTGCTATAACTGAACAGATGATTAATGTACTTTTATTAAGCCATGTTCAGGTAATTTAATTTTTTTATTTCATTTAGCTAGTTAATGTTCTTGAAAACAAGAGGTGTATCATACATTTGTTCTAATCTTCTATCCTCTGTCCTAGACAGAGGTTACATACTCTACGTGTGTGACTGTTTTTTGTTCCACCGTTCCTTTGAGGTGCTGGGTATACGTAAGTATGGAGGTGATACACAGATTAAAAAAAAGTTTAAGTTGGGGTTTCGCCTTTCTTGAATGTATTGTAATGGATCTACTATTGTATATTTATTTTAATATATATGTTTGTTTCAGTTTAATATGTATTTATAAATTTATAATTGTATATGCATGTTACGCATATTGTTGAATGTGTTTTTTGAAAGTCCCGCCTGTACCTAAATTTGTAGAAGATTCTGGAGTGTGAGAATAAACAATATATATTTTATAAAAGCATAAGCGTATCTTCGAATATTATTGCCAAATGAACTTTCGAGAATTTCATCTTCAAAGTCTATAAACCTACGTGCCAAGAGACGGCTTAACATTGTTGGTTTGCTAGTTACTATACTGTAAACCTCGGAAGCAAAAAATGTGATAAACGCTCATTAATCAGAAAATTACAGATATTTGACCAGAAATGCTTGCAGATTTCGAATATCAAAAACCGTTTAAATTCAGCGAATTAATTCCGAACGTTAATATTTCTACGAAGATGTTATACAACTTCAGCAAAATACCTTACGTATGAAGGAATAGCTAGCTTTCCGTTAAGTGAAATGTACTTTTGCATCAACATTGAATTAATTCGCTCATAGTGAACCGTCGATAAAATATTCAATTCCAGACCAGATAGAAGACTCAGTATTGTTTTTAAAACTATTGTATATAAATCATTATTTGAAATAACCGTTATTATAAATTATATTGCTTTTGGTTTCTTTTGAATTTTGCTCAAAGCTGCTCGAGGGCTATCTGCGCTAGCCGTCCCTAATTTAGCAGAGTAAGACTAGAGGGAAGGCAGCTAGTCATCACCATCCACCGCCAACTCTTGGGCTACTCTTTTACCAACAAATAGTGGGGTTGACCGTAACATTATAACGACCCCATGGCTGAAAGTGCAAGCACGTTTGGTGTGACGGGAATTCGAAGCTGCGACCCTCGGATTACGAGTCAAGTGCCTTAACCAACTGGCCACGCTGGGGCGGTATTGTTTT
Organism: Carcinoscorpius rotundicauda; assembly: GCA_011833715.1. Lineage (NCBI taxonomy): Eukaryota > Metazoa > Arthropoda > Merostomata > Xiphosura > Limulidae > Carcinoscorpius > Carcinoscorpius rotundicauda. Next base: position 35,325,697 of record CM022393.1, read on the forward strand.
TATGTTTGTATATCAAAATATATTTGCGATAAGAAAGAAAATTGTATCAATCTTGTTGGCAAATATCATCAATTTAATACATATCGACAATCAATTAACTTTAAATTAAAATTTTCGGTCGTTTGAAATCGTAATACATAACATAAAGAGCCGGAAAATTGTTCGAGATAAATTGTAATACGTCACTTAATATAAATAATCACTGACGCAATTAGTGTAACTAAGATAACAGGACACCGTACTAGAACTTTGGTCTGATTTGACAGTGAAGTATCAACGCATCCTTATTCTGTATTCATCTTGTGAAGAAGTTCCTTAAAGTTCCTCTCAGCTTTAAGAGCCAGTAGAAGAATATTAATAATAAACTTAGAAACCAGTCTGTTTGATAAAGCTTGAGTAATATTTCTGTTTATCATCAAAATAGAGATTGTCTGTGTCAGCATACATGCTTGATCCTTTTCCATTTGGGTCCTTCATGTGTCATGTTCCGCCTATTAAATAGCTAGGTATTTCCTGATGTGTAGGCCCGGCATACCCAGGTGTTTGAGGCACTTGACTCGTAATATGAGGGTTGTCGGTTCAAATCCCTGTCAGACCAAAACATGCTCGCCCCTTTCACCTGTGGGTTCATTATAATGTTACAGTCAATCCCACTATACGTTGATAAAAGAGTAGCTCAAGAGTTTGCGTTGGGTGGTGATGACTAGCAGCCTTGCATATAGTCTTACACTGGTAAATTAGGGACAACTAGCGCAGATAGTCGTCACATATCTTTGTGCGAAATTCAAACCTTTTATATTTGCACATCGGAACCAGTATCTGGTATGTATTTATAGCAGATAACACAATGTGAGACTTTGTGCTAAATCGAAGCAAACATTATTCTGCTACATGTACTCGCCTCACTTCCCTCAAGCGGCATAGCGGTATGACTGTGGACTCACAATGGTAGAAACCAGGTTGCGATACCCGCAGTGGGCAGACCACAAATAGACCACCGTGTAGCTTTATGCTTAACTTCAAAACAAACAAACATACATGTGTTCGTCTCTCTAGTGTACAAACTGGATGTGATGCTTTTTTTTAAACGTTTCCTTTTCTTGTAAATTATGATTTTTTGTATTATTACAATGTATTCTAGAGTTTTGACTTAGTGATGAATGTTTGTAACATATCCTTGCGATTTCAAATCATAAATAGGGAACCATTAACTTATCAGTGTAACAACTTCAAGTGGTTGGTTTGTATAGTCATGAGAGTTAGAGGACTTACTCAGAAAAGATAGTAAGAAATTATAGCTTAACTATTCACAATTAATATTTAGCTCATTTTCTTTTAAGTACACAAAATATAATATTTTGTCTGCCATAAATGATTTTGCCATTCGACCTAACTTTATGTTATCCTTACCTGTGTAACCGACTGGACATCTACATTCGTAGGCTTGCACTAAATCAATACACGTGCCATTGTTTTCACACTTGTTTGCCATGCAATCATCAATATTAGTTTCACAATGATAACCTTCAAAGCCTGGTGGGCAGTGGCAACTGTTCCGAAAATATAGTAAATATTAAGATATTCGTGAACTTTTAAACAAAACATTTTGCTTACTTGTTTATAAAGACCTAGATTTTAGTGCGGTATGGTTTTATGCACCAAATCATTAAAGAAATAAAATAAACAAGTTATGAATCAACTGCAGGACTAATTATCTTTTTCTCACAGACTGCTTCACGCGCCAGACATAGTAACTCGAATTCCCAAACTGAAAAACCACAATACAACATAATCTAAGTTAGTACACGATAAGTCATCAAATGACCAAATAAATAGAAAAATATTTGTTACAACATCCCTTGTGAAAGTGGACTTCGACCCCTATGCATTAAAAAAAAACGACATAAAATTACAGTTCAGGAATTTAATTGACATAAAAATTTCTATAACAACCATAAAGGCAGAGAATAGGACAATAAAATAATAGGATAAGAACAGCATATTCGAAAAAGAAAGATAAAATAAGCTTTCTGCGTCCACTTAACGGTTAACACATTCAGTCAACCTGGCAAAATCTGGAAAACCTTTCGAAATGTTTAATTAATCTCGTTGATCAAACTCCTAATCGGGGAAACTCCAGACGTTTGGAGAGCATACCAACTAATCTAAAAAAAAATTGAACATCGAACCTTAGCCACTTCCACTCATTTGCTGTAATAATAATAATAATATAAACCATTTGACAAGTGCACAACTTACCAAGCATAAATATGACGGATAATCAATCGCCACAACATTGTCGTAACTACTTAAATTAAGAACCATTAGTTTCATTAAAATTATCATTAACAACTTTCCAGTAACGAAACTAATAAGTTTGTTTAATTTGTTCCAGAAATTGATCAAAGTAAAATTATTTTGGACCATGCTGACGAAATATGCAAGTAGACGAAAAATATGTATTATTAATTTGGTTATTTGATTTCTTTTAATGGATAGTAATTTACATTTTGGCCCTACCAGTGGCTCAGCGATAAATCTGAGATTGTGTATTCATAAGCTGAGGCCTGAGTTTATTGTCAAGGATATGAATACAAAATTACTTTACTTTTATAAACTGTTGTTACCTGTGTGACGTCATATAAACAAAGTAATTGTGTTTGAATATTTGTGGAAATAATTTAGTCATTTTTATCCTACAACGAATACTGTAAGAAAACTTCAAACGGCAATCTAAATTTAGAAAGTACTGTCAAACTTCTAAAACAACCAGTATTACCTGCCAAGTGCTAAAGACCAGCAGGACGGCGGAGGTCACAGATGTAACAGCACCTACCTGAACCGTCCAGCTTCCAAGACTTTGCAAGTTCCACTGTTGTCGCAAGGATTTCCATAACAAGCGTCAATAACTTGCTCGCAATTGTTACCATGGTATCCAGGTGGACACGTACATTCATACTTCCGCAATGGTTTTGATACACACGTGGCACCGTTGCAACAAGGAAAAGTGTAGCACATGTCACATTTCGCCAGAACGTCCGCTTCCGGTTTGTCTGTGATGGTTAACGAAAGTACTCTTTAAATTATTTTAATAACTATATATATATATATATATATATTTATCAAATGAACAAAATACGATATGACGAACTGGGAGATAATGTACATACTACTTTACAAACACACAAAACAATGCAATGTAAGTAATTGTATTATTTTGCTGGGTTTATATAACTTATTGTTTGATTTAAACCAGAATATCTTTCTTTTCTTCTCATTCAAGCGTGTTTGAGTGAATATGAAGATATTTCTTCTAACGCTACAGCTTTTCTTATATTGGTTTTCGTGCAACTTGGTAAACTATTGTAAAGATTTAACACGACATCTGTGACAATGCATAAAAGGCGCATTCAATATTACTGTTTATCATTCATTACATTACTATGATTAATAAGTGAATGACTGAGTTAAAATACACTTCAAGACATTACTGTTTATTTAGTTTCTAATAAGTAAATTCTAGTTTGTGAAAAATAACGCAGCAAATTTCATCATTTATTCCATAGTTTTAAATAGCATAATTATCAGAAGCTGTGCTAAAATAACCTGCATGCAGAAGGCTCAAGAATACAGGGGCGTAGATTTTTACATCAGATGGAGGTTTTGATTTTTGCAACCACTTATATGAACTGTTCAATTTGCAAATTGGTAATCTCTGAATACGTGAACCTGAAAGCTGTAAACATGCAGCCACAGAGTAATCCTATTGCCACGATACTTCAAGGTTTCCATGAAGGTTTGTATAAGTGAAGCGTCGTGAACAGTTTTCAAAATGTTAATAGAATAAAAACAAATGTGTCACAAATTAACTGCTACATGAATTTATTCCTGCACACTGAACAGTATAAAACCTTATCATACTTGACAAGGTTACTAATAACTTTCATTGCATGAATTACGTTTTCAAATATTAATAAAGTTAGTAATTACCCTTAATAAGTTTATCTACTGAAAAACTGTTCTTGTTGTTTGATAAAAATAATTAAAATGTATTTGAGAACTCTTAAAATTACACATTACAATGTAGCACATGATTATTCATACTTTTCATTGAAGTAAGACTCATTTAGTTCTCTTGTCTACATGTTCCCAAACGTATACCTCCTTCGTGATGATCTGTTTATGAATTATTTCATAAGCTCTTCTATATTTATCTTGTCGACCTCATCTTTGTAAGTGTGACAAACTGCCACATGGTTGAGGCGGTACTGAGACATAGTTGACCTTAACCACGTCTTCAACAGTTTTAATAGAGAAAAGCTGCGTTCACATTCGCAGCTGGATATTGGACATACAAGCAAAATTTTCATGGGAAGAAACACTTCACTAAACATCTGCTGGCTTATTTCATGCATTTTACAGTAGGCATCCTTCGTACCTTTCAGAGATACTGCTTTTCTTGTTCCTTTAAACATGGACAAATGAAACTCAAGCTTTTGTGCAGAGATTTCTGGATAGAAGTTTATAACCGAGTTGTCAATCTTGCCAGGTGTGATCATGTTCTCAAGTGCCAGATATTGCCTCAAGTCATTGTTGTCTGCATTGAATCTAGTGGTCAGATGTTCTTTGACTGTGTCCACAAATTCAAAATATTGGCTTCTGTAGTAATCTCTAGCTGTTGCAGAATGGTGTGCTGAGCCATCACCTGTGATCTTTCTAGGGGTCTGCGAATGCGTGGTAGTTCAATAGGCACCAGATCTAGGGAAGTTACCTTTTTCTCAGCTTCATCAAATATCTTGTAATTTTCCTCTGTGCGCAATATCCGCAGTTGCTCAACTGTCATTGCAGATGCTTCAATCATGCTAGATACTGTCGTTGATTTTGCTTGGATTTTTCTCTAATGCAGCTAATGGATGCTGAGTCATCAACAATCCTACAACTGTATTTTCTTTGTCAAATATGTCCAGCAGACCTCGTGCTTTCACTGCTATACCTGACTTTTAATTTTCTAATTCAAACAAAGAATCAACAACGTCACTGTAGTAATTATTAGCACATGTAATTGCAGATTACAACCAGCATGTTGGACAAAGTGGGTGGATGTATTTAACTGGATCATTGTGGCTGTTTGACGACACAATATTTTCAAAGATTGTCTTGCATTTGCCTAACCTCTGAAACAAGCCACCAAGTTCATGTACCCACTGGATAGAATCTCGAACACATTCAAAGCTTCAACTGCATGTTGCATTATTAAATTAACCTTGTGTGCTCCGCAGTGAAAAAACAAAGCTGATGGTTGCTTTTCTTTTATTTTTGCCTGGCATCTACTGTACGCACCACTCGTGTTAACGGCTCCATCGTAAATTTGTGCTCTTAATCCTGACAGTGGTAAATTGGGTCTACTCAGTACATCAAGTATAGTCGAGGATATTGTTTCATCAGTTGTATTGGAAACGCTGTACAAACGAAGAAATGTCTCATGGACGTCAAGGTTCTCATCTATGTATCGCACACATATTGCTTCCTGTTCGGCACCTGTAACATCTTGAGTGCCATCAACCATTAATGCAAAGATTTTACTTTGCTGCACTTCGTGTGCTATGTTCCTCAGTATTTGATGGCTGAACATCTCCATTATTTCATTCTGAGCCTGGGGTGATGTGAATGTGGTTTTCTTTGACAAGTAGGCCGTCAACTCAGGATCTTACTCTTTCAGGAGCTTCATTAACTCCAGGAAGTTCCCCTCCGTATCAGTATTCCACGTAATGCTAAACCTTGACGCAGTAAGAAACGTAAACCTCTGAATATTTTGGCTGGACTTCTTTTGCATTCTTCCTACTGCTTCTTTTTTCCACCATGTAGCTGGACAGTCACTGAAGTTACATCAAGTGAACCTTCTGGATATATAGCGAATCTGTGCTGAGAGGAGGATTGATGTTCGTTGAATTTCTGTTTTGCCTTTTTCCAGTTGCAAAAACCGGATATGAAGGTATACTCCACTGGCCTCTCCAATTTTCCTCTAAAAAGGCCTTTATATTCTGCCTTGGCACAATGAAAGCATATGACTTTTTGAGTCTGATTGTCGAAGTGCAGCCATGGGAACTCATCAAACCACTTGCCCTGGACGTTGATATTTTAAGATTTTGCTTTCTGTTGTGGTATAAGTTGTGCGTCTGGATGATATGGCTTTAGACACTGTATCTGTGGAGTGTCAGACTTTTCATTACTGCACAATCTTGTTTCATAACTATCTAGTGTATCTGCCTTGGCACAATGAAAGCAATATACGCAATAGTTGCACAAGCATTTTCAGACTCGTCCTCTGATGAACATGGTAATTTCCTCTGTATGGCAAGTTTCTATTCCTTTGCTTGAGGTTGTTGGATTATCTGCATCTGCATTGTCACTTGTAGTACAAGTAACTGGGTTGCAGAACTGTCAAATATCGGAAAGTTTCAGACGCTTGCTTGTCATAATTCGAATCTGTTTTCCAGATGACTCAACATCTAAAATACAGTCTTTATTGAAAAACTCTAACGTACAACGAACAAAGATTGAACAGAATGGAAGAAGGACTAACCTGTACAATGTATTTAAGTCGAACGCACGAATATCACAGTGACTACCGAGCCGACTGACCGCCTGGGCATCGTTGGGACAGTAATATGTGCAAGTTACAACACAAGTAATTGCAAGTTTCTCAAAAATACTTATATAATTACAAGTGCATTATATTCTTGTTAAAGCTCATCAAAAGGCAAACAAAAACTAGCAATACAATTCGAGTAGAGGCTTCAGGCTTTTGTGTTCTAATTATACAAGAAAATAAAATATTTTTACTATCTATGATAAGAAACTATATATTGTTCTTTTACCATAAAGCACCAGTACTTTATTAGGGGAAAGTGATAATCTGAAATTTCAGGGATTAATGAGGGCCACAAACACAGGTCTAATGAGCCCTGTTGTAAAATCGAGGCTCAGACTAAAGGGAGCTAAGGGGGGTGATGTAGGGCGCGTCCGAATCCGAGCGGCCCGAACCTGTCGTTAATTGTTCACAAAACGTACACTATGGTCCGAGGCTTCGGCAGATAAGGAGAGTTAGGCGTTCGACAATAAAACCTGCTAGACACGCATAAGACCAAATGGCATAGGAAAACCGCACAATATACACATAAGATTGATCCATCTACAAGCTACAAATGGCCTGCCAGATCTAGATCACAGAAGTTTACGCTTGGGAGTAATATTTTCGAATTTCATGCTCTGTTCAATCTGTTGTGATGAAAATTTTGCTTAATCTTACGCTACGTACAAGATATTGGTAGATTCTGTGATATTGCTTGCAAGCCTTGCATGTATACTTACGCCTACTGACTGATACTTTCGCTGAGATCGAAAAGCTTAGAAGCACGCGTATAATAAAGATGTACATTTTGGCTTCTGAAAAAGCCTACATCTAGGCCTAATTATATAATTCGATTGGTAAGAACACGAGAATCACAAAAACCAACACACAGTTTGTAGGCCTGTGATACAATAAAACAATTCAACAGACCAAACTGCAGGGGTAATGACTGTATGCACCATACATCCACTTAAAATGAAAGGGTGATGTATCCCCCACCCCCCAGGATCTACGCCCCTGCAAGAATACAAAAAATATAATATTGTATAAAGTTCATTTAGTAGACCAATAGAATATTGTGGTAAAAATACTACTCCTGGTGCCGTATGAGAGAGATGCAGAGAATTGATAAACAATAGAGGAGGCCTTGCTAGATATAAAAAACACATTTTGCAAGGTGTGTTCATCTTGAGTTATATTTTGATATTTATATAACCAAATGCTGTAATTTTTGCTGATTCTGCTTTTTCCTATTTGTAACTGAATTTTTACGACTTACTTGGTGTGTGTGTTTTCGTATAGTAAAACCTTATTGGGCTAATCTGCTAAGACCACTGAGGGGAATCAAACCCCCTGATTTTAGCGTTGTAAATCCATAGACTTACCGCTATACCAGCGGAAGAAGACTTGCTTGGTATTGTTTAGCCGTGATATTTATATTAAACAAGATTCGTGAATATCGAACGTATTTGTGTTTTTTTTTTTTATAAGTAGTGTATTTATGCATCGTATTTTACATTACTAACACAATTGAATACTACTTAGTAACAAATGAAACTAATATTGTAATTTCGCATAATTAATACTTAAAATAAAGCTAAAAATATGTATTATTATGAAAGACGTCAAATTACTTGCAGTAAATACGGAAGGGAACTGTTATTGTTGCTCTTGACTGAATTAACAATGCTCTTACCGGTACAAAGAAAATGACTAGATGGGGCTGTGAGCACCAGTTTGTTCTTCATCAGTCGAGGTTCTGCACAGCGCGCTATTCCCGGTTCAATGTAGTCACGTTTAATCCAATCAGACAGCCACTTGAGAGTGCAGTCGCAGTACAGTGGGTTGGCCCCTAGAGCACTAGTAGTATGGATAAGGGAGAAGGATTTTTAATGGTTATATGAACTTTTTAAAATATGTTAACAAAAGTATGCGTTCTTTATCACGAAAAATCCACTTGAAATAAAAATGTACCTCAGAACGGCTGGTATAGGTATTAACACTTTACTGATAAGTATAGAACAACGTTTCGACCTTCCTAGGTCATCTTCAGGTTTAGAACACCTTAACACCTCTTTGTTAACCTTGGAAAGTTGAAACGTTGGTCTCTGCTTATCAATAAAAGTGTTAACACCCATACCACTCGTTCTGATATATAAAAGTATATGTTACATGTATCTACTTAAACAATGAATAAAGTGAGAAACAGGACTGTGAGACTCACTGAACAGTAACCCATGTTACTAAACAAACTAAATTTATCCTTTAATTTCATTAAGAGATTTGCCAAGTTAAAACGAAACAACAAGTGAACGTGACACAACGAAACTTAACATTATTTTCATATAATTGTACCTAATACTGAAAAGGAGGTTTTACTTTCAAACGTTCACAGTGCAGATCTTGCAGATTTGTTACAAAAATGTAATATGATCAACGTAACTGATTTGTTTTAAATTTCGCGCAAAGCTACACGAAGGCTATCTGCACTATCTGTCTCTAATTTAGCAGTGTAAGACTAGAGAGAAGGAAAATAGTCATCACCAATCACCATCAACTCTTGGGATACACTTTTACCAACAAATGGTGAGATTGACCATAACTTTATAATGCCCCCATGGCTGAAAGGGCGAGCATGTTTTTTGTGACGGGGATTCGAACCCACGACCTTCGGATTACGAGTTGAGTGCCTTAGTCAACTGGCCATACCGGGCCAATAAATGTAATTCTAATTACTATAAACCTACTGCTAACTACTTAGATACATGAATCAACCCTGATTGATCATACAAACTACGTCCATAACAGTTAGATGATGCATTAATGTTATTATCATTGTTGCGATACACTCATAATTTTAACTGAAAAGAAGATAAAATGGTGAAAATGTGATTAACTACTACATGAGCTAGTTTAGCACTTTTTAGTTATTTCGCTAGATCTCGATGAATAAAGTTTGGCACAAGTTCTAAAACGAAAAACTAAACAATAATGAAAAGTACGAGATGGAGAAATCTATACATATTATATATACTATGGTAGTACCATTGTGGGCATTATACCATTCTTATTATATTTATCCTCAATGCAGATATAGCATCTATACTATGAACATTGCTAGGAAAATCATCTTAGTGATGCATAGTATATCTGCTTCAACTTTTATACTGCATCTTTGGTCTTTACTGTGCCGTTATCTTCACAAAATATTGGAACTAGTGATTTCTCAAATATGATTCAAATCCACATTTTTGAAGGTAACAATAATATTGTGCCCCCTTTTTTAATGCTTCGTTGTCAATGAAGTAATAAATTGAAGAATCTCCAACTAAATTGATATGTCAGATTGATGGGGATATCTTCGAATAAGCTATTTCCTCGTCCGATCTAGACCCATGGTTTAGTTCAATCACTACACTTAAAGTATCACACTCACCAATCACAGGTAGAACATTTCGTGCATGTTTCACTGCTACATAGTTTTACTTTATATTTACAAGTTAACTTCTCCGTGTTGGTGTTACGTTTTTTTATGTGGACTGAACGCAACAGAAAGACACAGATAGCAGCTTGTTTAATTTATTATAATTATCTACTTATGTGATAGACACAAAATATATTATCTAATGGCAATAACAGATATCCAGTTTCAACCATCAAAACAGCTTACAATACAAAAAGTACTGGCCTGTGCTTAATAATATGATCCAGGATAAGTGTCCAAATCCGAAATCCAAAGTTCTAATCTAGGCGTTGAATTCAGTCCCACGGAGAAATTTTCGAAGTTTGAGTGGGTAATTTCAAACAAAAGTTCACAGTCCAATTCCTATTGACTTTCGATATAATCCGTAATCCGACTGAATTGTAAAGGTTGACGGAATAAAATTTTTCACCGCTTTAGTCGATCTAGTTCTATTCACAAATTCAGTTTAAACTTTCTCAAACAAGACAAACTTCCTGATCCGAATAAAATGGACGACTTACTTCTTGACCCGAGTAAAAGTGGCTGCTTTTCTCTCTCGCATCGCCATCTGTTTATATACTATATCGCGTAACTTCCCAGAATTCCACAGCACAAACACCAGGCAAATACAAGTGATCAATCTATTTAGTTTTAAAAAATTTCTAAATGAATTTTAATTAATTCTAAAATGTTATTTTAAATTTCACCGATTTAAACCTCGAAACAATAATATAAATATAGAATTATAAACAATAAATATGGGAATTCAAATACGATATTACATTATATTTACATAACATATGCATGATATTTACATGACATTTACATAACACTCGACATGGTTGTCGTTTACATAACATTTACATAACACTCTCGACAACATTTACATGATATTTACATAACAGTTGGATCTCATGGTCACGACCTAGACCTTGAAAATAGTGTCAAACGTCTTCTTTTTGTCTGATCCAATAAAGCCAGACTATTCTGTAATTACTCATTTCGTGAATCGAGGTGTTAAGAAAATGAAAATTGTAAATTTATGCATTATGGTTCTTCGGCTTGCTCGGTGTATAATTAATCATGGTTTCTATAAGTCCTGTTATATATAAAAAAAAACATTATTGGTTGAACTGAATCAATAACTAATTCTGGTGACTCATCAGCACTTAATTTTCAATATAGTCCCTCGACAGTTCAGCGGTGAGTTCGAAAGCTTATAATGCTTACAATCACGTTTCGATACACGCAGTGGCCAGAGTATATTTTGCGTAGTTTTGTGCTTAATAGCAAAAACAAACCAAACAATATTTAACATAGTTTCATCGTGTAACATTTACAACAAAATGTTTTTGACATTTTCTTTGAACACTTGGGACACACTGAACTTGTTGCTTTTAAAAATGTAAAACCAATGTTGTTGTTTTTATTCAAGTTAAAAGCAACTACAAATCCTACTGGCAAAACGAAAAAAGAAAATCAAAGACAAAAAAACTGGTGTGAACTAACAGCTGTCAACCTCGACTGCATCTTAAATGAAAACATGTTCCATTGTCTTCTACATTTGGAAACAATATTTTCTCAAGGAGATCACACTCACCCACAAATATAGGTAAATGTGATAGTATTATTCAACATCTTTTACTAAAGCTAAATTGAGAAATAGTAGTGTCAAAGAACTAGCTGCTAAAGCACTTATAGGGAAGCAGGTAAATAAACATTGTTTTTAGCAATTTTTCTACTTATAAGTAACAGAAAACTTTCATTTGTACGACAAACACTTTGTTGTTAACTTACATGTGGGTAATAGAGATAAGATCTCGAAAAGCGCCCTCTGGTATCATTGATACATCATTTCCGTGAAGGGAACTATAAGATAAGTTTACAAAAAAATAAAAACGAATAAAAATGTATTCGAGAAAACTCATTCTTGTTTACACAATATTGAAATATTTATACATACCTGAATAATATTTTCAAAATATACTGTCTTCACTTCTCTCAATGGAGGTTTGAATTGCTGCGTTAGTTTCACGAAACTTAGATGTTATTCTCACTGTTTTATTCATATTGAAACCAATAATCATAATACATATGAAAAATATCATTTATTTCAATATCCTGTCGTCCAGTGTAAAAATTCTAAATCGTCAAACTGATGATTTATAACTGAGTGACCAGTTAGTGTGTTTGGACAATTAGTTAAATACTATAATAGAGCATTTTGTTCATCATTACACTATAAATCATTAAGTCTAACTGATTTATCTTTAAATGCGTACGTAGTAATGGAGGAAGACATTGTCGTTTTAACAGAGTAAGTATTAAAATAAACATTAGATACAAAATACCAAAAAATCACAAACGTTTATATGCCACGTAAACAAGAACAAAGAAAACAGTTCCTTACACCCACAATGTAGTAATTGTTCCACAACTTAGAGAAATAAGAACTATAGTAATTAAGATTATAAAGTTAAAAATCAGGTTATATATTAGAATATCTGTAAGACAAAGATAATCGACTGTTTGAAATTCCAATACTAACAGGACGCGTAGGGATTTTAATCCTCTAAAGCTGTCCTTCTGTATACACTGTAGTTTGTTGTAGCTTAGAATCCTGTGAATAAAAAAGGTAGGAATGAGAAACACGTGCAAATAATCAGAAAATATATATACGTAATGAAAGAGTAAGAAATTCGATTGTTTTACATTTGGTTTAGTTTGAATTTCGCGCAAAGCTACATGAGGTCTAGCCGTCCCAAATTTAGCAGTGTAAGACTATATCAGTGGTTCTTAACCTAACAGGAGGTACTGAGTCCCGGAAGTTTCGTACTTGCATTCATTGAACCCTTCGTAATTGGAAAAATAATTTTTTTTTCAAATTCAAAACATAAGTAGATATTTTATTAGTGCACAAAATGAACCATGCACAGTTGCACACAATATCACTGTGTTCAAAGAACAAAATATGAATTTCACACAAAAAGAAAAACATAACGAATATTTACAGCAAATCAATGTGACTTTTGCTGTTGCCTTTCAGAGACAAGTTCAGAAATGCGCGGCTTCACCTTGGCAAGTGCCACTCTCATATCATTTTCGCAACAAAGGCTGTTCCTTTTCTTCCTTTTTATGCCTACCATCCTCGAAAAGAATTGCTCGCAAAGATACGTTGTAACAAACGATATAAGTATCTCAAGGGCTTACTTAACAACAAGAAGGTACGCTACGATTTTGTGACACCAAAACGTTGAGAGCGTTGTTGTTCTGAAAAGTTGCTGTTGCACTTGGCTCTGATTAATAAGTTCAATGATTTCGTCTAGGTATTCATCATTGACATCTGTTGTTGCAACACTAAACGTGAACGGCTGTCTCACCCATGCTGGATATGACTCTCTGGTGGGGAAGTATCCGTCGAGAGACTTTGCGAGCTCATCTAAGTGCATGGCAATTGCTTACTTCAGTTCCCTGAGTACAGAAATGTTTCCGATTTCAGACACATCTTCGATCTTACTTACACAATCGTCCAGTAGGGGAAAGTTTGTGAAGTTATCATTCTTTGTTCGTCTTTTCCATAACGGTAGCTTTTCTTGAAAAGCCTTCAGGTTTTCTTCCGCTTCGATGATGTTGACTCCACCGCCCTGCATCTGTTGATTGAGATGATTGAAGATATCGACCATGTACGCCAAAATGAGAATGAACTAAGATTTTTCGAAGCAATCTGCATGACAATGTTGGTGCTCTCGCAAAAACAGGGCTAATTCTACACGCATGGCAAAAACATGATTCAGCACCTTTCCCCGGAATAACCACTGAACGTTAAAATGGTACATAAGTACCTCGAATTCAGAGCCCATTTCATTACACAGCTCTTTGAAGATGAGGTGTTTCAGGGCACAGTTCATACATTCAACTACAATTTTTAATACATCTGTCAGTTTTGAATGCAATGGTTTTGTTGCCAACGCATGCCTGTGCAGAACACAGTGCGTTACAATGATGTGTGGTGCATCGGCTTTCACCACCGCACCAAAACCAGAGTTTCGTCCCAGCATGACTGGAGCTCCGTCCAAAAAAACTGCAGAAACCATATCCCACGAAAGATCGTTGTCTCTAAAGAAGCCATCACATGTTTCTTCACGTCGGCTGCTTTAGTTGTTGTTGTAAGAGGCTTACAAAAAAAATATTTTATCTCGTCGTTCGTCACATAGCGCACGAATATAACAAGCTGGCTTAGATTGGAAATGTCGGTGGTCTAATCGAGTTGGCTGAATTTTGCTGGGCTTTAAATAAGATCTGCAAATACTTGAGCCAAGATGTCATCGTTCATGTCATCTACTCTGCTGCTGATGGTGTCATTTGAAAGAGGAATTTGGGATAACTTATTTTCAGCAGCTTTTCCCAGCATGATATTCGCCATCTTCAACGCAGCTGGTTTTACGAGTGCTTCACCAATGGTTTGTGGTTTGCCCGACTTTGCGATCAAGTACGCAAATTCGTACAATGCTGAGAGGATCGGTTTTTTGATGGATACAAGGCCGAGAACAGGCAAAGTAGCCTTTTCATCGAACCTGGCTCTCTTTACCTTGAATTCAGCAAGCGTTGTGTTTCTGTATTTCCTATCTCTATGCAGCTTTAGGGAGTGTTCTCTTAGTTTTGCTAGTGCTAGACTAGAATTGCTCAACTTGGCATTGCAAATCAGGCATTGAAGACGCTGACTTCCTTCATACTATGTCGAACAAAAACAGAAAATGGTCAGACAAATACGAACAATATGGATTCACGTGTATAACGGAACATGATGGGACTTAAGCGATAAGGCCAAGTGATGTGACGTTGTCAGCCATAGCCAATGATGGCCAAGTGGAGCATGACGTCACGAATCATACGACTAGGGTAAACGGAACGGACACACACACATTTTATATGCAAAAACGGCTCGTTTGGGTTCAGAAAATATTTCAAATAGAAGAGCGAACAACGTTTCAACCTTCTTCGGTCATCGTCAGGTTCACAAAGAAAGAGGTAACTGACCGGAAGCTGACCACATGTTTGGAAGGGGTTGTGTAACTGAGTGTCGTAATGTAAAGGGCGGGATTAGATGTTTGAATATATGATTTTATCTATAATATTAATATAGGTATAATGGCATTCCTTTATATTGGTTTATTTTGGGTTTAAGTTGTTGTATAAGTAAGGCTTCTTTAATTTTGCGTTTGTTTATGTTTGTTTCTTTATTTAGTATTTTAGTGTTTTCTATGGTTATGTTGTGTTCATTTGACTTGCAGTGTTCGAAAACGTGTGAAGGTGACTTTTTATGTTCTTTGAATCTGGTTTCCATTTTTCTACTTGTTTCTCCAATATAGAAGTCGTGGCAGTTATCACATTGTATTTTATAAATAATGTTGGTGTGGTGTTTGTCTGTGTATTTCTTACATAGTATAGACCTCAGTTTTGTGCCTGGTTTTTGAATAAATTTAGTATTAACTGGAATGTTATATTTTGTTACTAGTTTTTGCCAAATGTTGGTTATTTGTTTGCTGATGTCAGGAATATATGGAATACAACAGTATATGGTTTCGTGATTTTTTGATTCGTGAGATATATTTACTTTTGTTGGTTGATTTTGCTTTCTGTCTAGGTGTCTGCGTATAATGTTGCTGGGAATGTCTATAATTGGGTTAGGGTCTCGGATATAGAGTTCTAAGGCTATCTTGCAGGCTTCTGTTGTTGGAACTTCTGTAAAGAGGGATATAACATCAAAACTAGCCATTAAGGCTTTATGATTAAGTTGATTTAGATTAGACTTGAAATTAAAAGAGTCTTTGATGAATGAGCTGGCTGATGTTACATATTTGGAGAATGCCCATGCTATGTATTTACCAAGACTGTAATTAAACGATTCATATATTGACATTATTGGTCGTAATGGACAATGTGGTTTATGAGGTTTGGGGATGTCATATATTTGTGGTGTGCGTGAGTCGGGTTTCCTCCACAAACCGTAGAAAACATTATGCAGACACCTAGACAGAAAGCAAAATCAACCAACAAAAGTAAATATATCTCACGAATCAAAAAATCACGAAACCATATACTGTTGTATTCCATATATTCCTGACATCAGCAAACAAATAACCAACATTTGGCAAAAACTAGTAACAAAATATAACATTCCAGTTAATACTAAATTTATTCAAAAACCAGGCACAAAACTGAGGTCTATACTATGTAAGAACTACACAGACAAACACCACACCAACATTATTTATAAAATATAATGTGATAACTGCCACGACTTCTATATTGGAGAAACAAGTAGAAAAATGGAAACCAGATTCAAAGATTGTTTGTTTGTTTGTTTTGGAAATTCGCACAAAGCTACTCGAGGGCTATCTGTGCTAGCCGTCCCTAATTTTGCAGTGTAAGACTAGAGGGAAGGCAGCTAGTCATCACCACCCACCGCCAACTTTTGGGCTACTCTTTTACCAACGAATAGTGGGATTGACCGTCACATTATACACCCCCACGGCTGGGAGGGCGAGCATGTTTAGCGCGACGCGGGCGCGAACCCGCGACCCTCGGATTACGAGTGCACGCCTTAACGCGCTCGGCCATGCCAGGCCCCAGATTCAAAGAACATAAAAAGTCACCTTCACACGTTTTCGAACACTGCAAGTCAAATGAACACAACATAACCATAGAAAACACTAAAATACTAAATAAAGAAACAAACATAAACAAACGCAAAATTAAAGAAGCCTTACTTATACAACAATTTAAACCCAAAATAAACCAATATAAAGGAACGCCATTATACCTATATTAATATTATAGATAAAATTATATATTCAAACATCTAATCCCGCCCTCTACATTACGACACTCAGTTACACAACCCCTTCCAAACATGTGGTCAGCTTCCGGTCAGTTTCCTCTTTCTTTGTGAACCTGACGATGACCGAAGAAGGTCAAAACTTTGTTCGCTCTTCTATTTGAAATATTTTCTCAACCCAAACGAGCCGTTTTTGCATATAAAATTCTCAACAAGTGGGTTTCTCGACATCACTGGACACACACACAGTGTGTGTCTTGATCCCTGCCGAGCCCCTGACTCACCAAACCCCTGGGGTACAAATGAATCCAGGTTAAGAACCACTGGACTATATAGAAGACAGATAGTCATCACTACCCACCGTCAACTCTTAAGCTACTCTATTACCAACGAATAGTGGGTTTGAGTGTAGCATTATAACTGTCCAAGGCTGAAAAGGCGAGCACATTTGGTGGGACAAGTATTCAAACCCAGGACTCATATTACGAGTGGAGCGCTCGTAACCACCAGGGCCTTGTCTTACATAAGAAAATGTTATACGTGTCTATTCCAATAAAACAGTAAATTACTTGTTTTCTAAAAACAGTTATTTTTACACTTAATAAAACAGTAAATTTAGTTTTATTAATGTATTTTCATGGTTTATAATATAATGAAACTTCGAATGTGTACTATCGGATAATTCTATGGTGCCGATTCTATTTGTCACCTTGAAGTCATCACGGATTGTGCCTGAAGTCATAGTACACAAACACGTTGCAGATACCCCATCTATTGACAGCTAGGGCCGATAACGACAATTAATCACTTAATTTTACTCCAAAGCTTGTTTTGCATTAAGTTCATTAGTTTGTAATAGTGCCGATTTAATCGCCTATTGACAAATAACTTAACTAACAGTATTATGACTATTTATTTATTTATATCCAGTTAACACATTTTCAGTACTTACAAAGTTGATAATTTCGTTAAGTTATTGAAGACATTATTCGGAATAATGGAGATCTGGTTATTACTCAGGTCTCTGAAAACAGACAATAAAGCAATTATGAAAACTAAAGGCTACTGAATTGTCGGATTGGTTGGTCAAAACTACTACACCAGCTTTTGCATTTATTAATAAAATACCGAATTATTTGTAGAAAAAAAGATATTGAAGAACATTAAAAAAAAAGTAATTAAAAAGCTCAAATTACGATATTAACAGGACCCGGTTTCTAGAGTTGTAAGTTCGAGGACATACTGTTGTACCACGGGCGGAGCTTTACACATCTTAACACGTAATAAAATACACGTTGTTTTAAAGACCCACAAGTGTCACTGCAAATAGTAATACATTGTAAATTCTATAAAAATAAAAAAATACTCATGCATCTTCTACTTGTTAGTGCAGAAACGTATTAATAGACACAAAAATAAATATAATATAGTTATACTGTGCTTGCTATATTTTACAACGTTAATACTGTTTGAGTGTAAACTAATGAATGAGTTTGATTAAATAACCTTTAAAAGGTTAGGTTCAGATCACGTACTGAATTAGCTAAAACTTTGATAAACTATATTTGTTCAATTAGAGTTAGTTATATGCTTGATATATACTAGGTCTACTTTATATAGTCATTTACTACACTAGATTACACAGACCTGCTATGGTTTCAATGGTTTTAAATTTTTACATATCTTACGGTATTTCCTGTACGCTGAATCCAACAATTATATCCATTTTACTACATCACGTACACATTTTTCACAGAATGTTATATGTATTTTTACACAGAGAAATAATTTTCTGTGAAATAAGGTTTCATTTTGTTATGCTTAAAATTTTGACAACCATTGGTTTAAGATTTCTCTCAACCATTCGCAACGTGAGAGTTATCGATCGTTCTAGAACCAAAACAAAATATTACATTTTTTATTCTGGTAAAATAAATAATAATTTAACCCGAGTTTTCTTTCGTTCCGATTTATTGAAAAATCCTTACGTGATACAAATAAACTTAATATTATTTCCGAAATCTGTATTGCTGAAGTATGGAAAATGTGTTGTTAAGACCAAAATTCGCAGGCTTGTGTTAGTTATTAAATAAGCACGTTAAAAATACATTAGCTTCATACTAAACAAGTCATTACTGCGCAAGTGTATCATACTAAACATGTCATTTTTACATTCAAGCATCATACTAAGCATGCCATTGCAAGATAAGAGTATCCTGTTAAACACGTCTTGATTACATTAGAGTATATGCTAAATACGTCATTTCTACGTGAGAGTATTATACGAAATACCCCATTATTACACTTGGGTAACGTAATAAACAAGACATTATTATAAAACAGTACCATAATAAACACGTAATTGCTACATTATAGTATCACACTAAATACGATATTGCAACATAAGTCGTATTAAAACACATCACTACTACATATGAATATCATACTAATTACGTCATCGCTACACTATAGTATAATACTAAATAAGTCATTACTACATTAAGGTGTCATACCAAACACGTCTTGACTACATTGGAGTATCATATCATAATAAACACAGGTAATTGAGTTGGTCACAATATTATTAAATCTGATGGCTTATTTAAAACAAATATTTTTTTCTCGAATTTATTGGGAATAAGAGAAACAGAATACTTTAAAATAAAGAACATTTCATAATATTATTTAACAATAAAAACAATCGGCTGATTTATATAAAATACTGAGAGCAAATTTTAAAATAAAACTGGAAAATATACTGACAATCGTGTTAGTTCAATCAGAGCGTTGACGCCATCTGGAATAGATGAGATACTGTTCACGTCCAAATACCTAAATAAATGTGAAAAGTTAATATGAATTTTTTGTGGCAACAGATGCCTAAAACATGTGACAACATAAGATTAGAAAGTTTGTGTTATAACAGACACCAACTAAATACATGTCACAAAAGTACACGAGAATAGAGAGACTGTGTTGTCCAAGATGCCTCTATGATAAATAATGGGTGAATAAAATTACCAGTAGAAAAAAATTCTAAAGAATATTGAATGTTACGTTTAATTACATACGTACCAATCAGAAAACAAAATCAGAGATTGATGCGAGATGCTTGATTACACATAAAAATAGACCAGATTTAATAATGTCTGTCAGACACCGAGAACAGATTCGGTATTGTCTTCCATAAAATGTGCATTTATAACATAGTTAATAACGCCTGTCTGGTAAAACAGACGTTTATAACACATTCAATAATGCCTGTCTAGTAAACCTAGAACAGATTCAACCCCAGTTTAAAGCATGAGCTTACCGGGCTGAAGTTCAGGACTTCACACAAATTAGGGAACTTCAAGCTATCACTATAAATATATTACACATAAAAAATCTGTCTCGAGGGGTCTCTATATGTTGAAACGCCTAGGACCAATAAAATCCTTAATCCGGTCTTGATGTCTAGTAAAAAAGACAGCTAGAGTAGATTCAGTAATGTCTGCCTGGTAAAACAGGCATCTATCAGTGTCAAAAGAGAACTATATTATGAAACGCGTACTAACAGACACTAAAACGCCATGTCAATAAACCAATTGACAAGATTTAGGGGGAACTTATAAATAGTTTTTAAAAATCTTATTGTTTTATTCTTTGTATGAAAGTACAAAGCTACATAATGGACTATCTACGTTCTGCCCATTACAGGAATCGAAACTCGTTTTCTAGAGTTGTAAGTCCGAAGAAATACCACTGTACCACTAGGGGGCTTTACATATCTTAAAACACAATATAGACTTACTATAAAGACTCGCTAGAGTAACTGCAGCATACGTTATCTAAATTATAGTTTTGTAAAACGCATCTGGACATACAGGAACACGTTTTCTTCCCGCAGATGGAAACTGATGAAATTCTCGACATGTGCGTCTTGTAGCAAGACGACCCCTACTCGTTCCTAAAGTGTTATTTCGCGCTCTTCAGACCCTGCTAGATTGAGTTGAGGTGTTTTTCCCGCACCTTATAGGTTGTACCTCTGGCTACTTATTCTTAAATCAAGGATCGTATGAGGTAAAGATTTGGTTCAATTCAAGAAAGCGAGCTTGTCAATGTGTTTGACAAATGGCGAAGTCGCCTGCAAAAATACACGGACATCAAGAGAGGTCATATGAAAGTAATATAAGACCTGGGGATGCGTAGAACATGCATTTTATCGGATGTTCTTTGTTGTTGTTGTTTTGAATTAAGCAAAAAGCTACACAATGGGCTATCTGTGCTCTGCCCACCACGGGTATCGAAACCTGGATTTTAGCGTGTAAGCCCGCAGACATACCGCTGAGCCACTGGGGGGCCGGATGTACTTTACTTATTTAAAAGTTATTACATTTAAAGACGCGTAGAAACACTTCAAGACACAGCATATGTAGCTAAATACATATTTATAATTCATATTATTTAAAATTGTTGTTGTTGTTGTTTTGAATTAAGCACAAAGCTACACAATGGGCTATCTGTGCTCTGCCCACCACGGGTATCGAAACCCGGATTTTAGCGTGTATGTCCGCAGACATACCGCTGAGCCACTGGGGGACATAATTTAAAAAAAGGGCAAATATTAACTCTGAAAAATTACACAAATGAAATAAAACTTCGCGAATAATATTTAATTTAAAAAATCAGTAACTAAGCCTCTTTTTTTATATATCAGTTGTTTCAATATCATAATATTCAGCCCAATAACAGTAGCCTCTCCAAATCCAAACGTCTCAGCAAATAAACTCTATTATATGCTGACTAAAATTATCAATATCACAATTAAATCTGTTTTTAAAGAATGCTTTTAACTAATTCGTATAAAATGCATAAATATAATAAATTACAATTGTAAATTGTGGCTGTTTTATTTTATCACTATAAAAATGTTGGTTAACTCCAGTAACGCGTCTTTTCAATATTCAATTAAAATTGTAATTGGAATTTTTACTTCATATGCTAGTTTATAAAACTGAAATGAGAACCAATGTTCATGTGCTTACATACTTATAAAACAATAAAAAAAGTTCACATAGTTCAATATAACAAAACAAATATTTTAAACACTTAACAGTAAAAGGGTGAAGTGGGTGGATCAACAAACACACCTTAACTAATTAAACTACCATTAGACTACCTTACAGTGAAAGGGTGAAGTGGGCAGATCAACAAATACACCTTAACTAATTAAAATACCATTAGAATACCTAACAGTGAAAGGGTGAAGTGGTCGAATCGATAAATACACTTTAACTAATTAAAATACCATTAGAATACCTAATAGTGAAAGGGTGAAGTGAGTGGTTTAATAAATACACCTTAACTAATTAAACTATCATTAGAATACCTGTTATGTATAAAGCGTTTGGAATGCCATGTTGTTGTTTATATTATTGTTTCGAAGTTCAAATAAATAAAATATGTTGTTATTCATGTGGAAATTTCTAGAATTAGGTAGATCGATCATTTGTCTATAAATAGAATGTATTTTGGCCTGGCGTTGGCGTCTAGACGAGCCTCATGCAAAAACAGGCATGCGCAGATTACTCTGGAATTCTGTGGAAGTTACGCGATTGTTCGAGAACACAGTAGGCCTACTAGTATATAAACAGATGGCGATGCGAGGGGAGTCAGTCATTTGTTTTCATTCGATTCAAGAGATGTTGTCATCGTTTGAGAAATTTTCAACGTTTGCTGTGTGTTTATTCAACTTGGATTTGTGACTGGAGCTAGATCTACAAAAGCTGTGATTGTATTTCGTTAATCTTTACGATTCATTCGAATTAGTGGTTATACTGAAGGTCAACAGGTATAGGACTGTTTAGGGGAGACCGAGGCAAGTTAGAAAACGACAAATTTGAGACATTCATCAAAGACATCGTAAAAAGAACTTCGTCAAATTTATTGAACTGTGAATTGTTTCTGGACTTCTCCATTCAAACTTCGGAATTTCTTCGTGGGACCAAATTCACACCCTAGACTGGAATTTTGGATTTCTGATCTGGACTTTTGAACTTTCATTCTGGATCATTATACTGGATACAGGCCAGTACCATTTTGCATTGTAATTAATTTTGAAGGATAAAACTGAACATCTGTCATTGTCATTATATAATTTATTTTATATCTGTCACATATATAATAGTTTATTGTAATAAATTATATAAGCTGTTATCTGTGTCTTTCTGTTGCGTTCAGTCCACATAAAAAAAACGTAACAGAAAATCGGGGGCTCGTCCGGGATAGATCAAACAATTTAATTCTATTCCAAAATTAGATTTATATTCTATACAGATCGACAGCTTGTATATTCAAAATGGCATTCCAACTCGAAGATTTCATAGACAAATTTAATCAGAATACCTCTTTCGAATTGATCAGTGAGTTAAAAAAATCTGGATTGGTTGATGTTGGAAAACATTTCAATTTGGAAGTGAAGCAAGCAATGAAGAAAGCAGATATCAAAGAAATTGTTGTTGAACATTTGGTCAGCCAAAAAGTTTTGCCTCAAAAAGTTGTACAACAATTGCCTGCCGCTCATTTTGACCCAGATTTTGAATTAAAAATAATAGAAATGGAAATGAAATTTCGTTTAGAAATTGAAACCAAACGACTTGAGGTAGAACAAAAACGTATTGAGGCAGAACAGGAAAACAAACGCCTTAATGCCGAAATACAAAAAGAACGCATTAAAGCTGATAAGGAAATCAGTATGAGAAAGGCACAGACAGAAGAAAAGGTTGTCCAAATACGGTTGGATAATTTTGATGCTTCCAAACAAATTCGTTTAGTGCCTCCATTCAATGAGAAGGCTGTAGATAAATATTTTCAGCAATTTGAAAAATTGGCCCTTAGGCTAAAATGGCCTACCGAATATTGGACAATATTACTTCAGAGTGTTCTCAAAGGTAAAGCTCAGGAAGTATTTTCCAAACTCACGGCCGAGCAGAGTTATGATCACGAGCACGTCAAAAAATGCATTTTGAATGCTTATGAATTGGTGCCAGAGGCATACAGACAAAATTTCGTGGTTACAAAAAATTTGACAGCCAAACTTATGTCGAATTTGCTCGTGAAAAAGAAACTCTGTTCGACAGGTGGTGTGATTCCAAAGAAATCAAAGATGATTACACAAAACTCAGAGAACTCATGTTAGTTGAAGAGTTTAAAAGATGTATTTCCCTAGAGCTCAAAATTTACATCGATGAACAAAAAGCTTCCAAAATTCATGATGCTGCTGTCTTGGCAGACGAGTATGCTTTGACTCACAAAAATTTGTCATCCAAAAGCAAAACAAATCACACAGCAAAGAAACCCAATGACTCATTCAAACATCATGCAAATGTCGACAAAGATAAAAAAGAGCAAACTTCTGATTCTCGAACAAAGACTTCATCTCATTCTCAAAGCTCATCATCTACCAAAAACGTGTCATTCTCATCCAAAACATGTGCTTATTGTAAGAAACCTGGCCCTCTGATTTCTGAGTGCTATAAGCTCAAAAACAAACCATTACCCCATAGTTTCAATTCGCCCTCGTTGGATACATCATTGGTTCCCAATGATTTTGACCCTGTCCAGTCCACTGTAGATTCCAAGTCCAATATTCTTGATGTACCCGAAGATCTTGCTGAGGACAAATTTAATTAAGCCTTTCATCACTGAAGGTTTGTTTCTTTTGTTGGCGATTCACATCTACAACCAATTAAAATCCTGCGGGATATTGGAGCTTTTCAGAGTTTGATTTTGGAAAGTGTACTTCCGTTTTCTGAAAAGTCATCCGTTGGGGCCAATGTGCTCATTTCTGGTGTAGAAGGTGGCGTTGTTTCTGTCCCTGTTCACAGATTGGATTTGCATTCGGACTTAGTCTCGGGCCCAGTGACTGTGGGTATTAAATCTTCATTGCCTGTTGAAGGTGTGTCTATGCTTTTGGGGAATGATTTGGCTGGTAGTAAGATGGTACCAGAGGTTCGTGTTGTTGAATTACCTGTTGTTAGTCCCAGTACAGAGCAACTCGTTGAAGAGTTTCCTGATGTTTTCCCCGCCTGTGCTGTTACTCGTTCTCAAACACGTTCTCAGGAGTCCAAAGAGGATTTCCCTTTATCTGATACGTTCATGTCTCACATCGATGAGATTTCTGACTCAACTTTGAGGTCTACTGATGACTCCAAGCCATTTTTCAACTCTCGTCATCCAAACAAACTTGTTGAAGATCAGGACAATGATCCTGAAACTCGTTCTCTTCTACAACTGGCCGTTGATGAAAATGAAATAGGAACTGTCCCTATTTGTTACTTCCAGAAGTCAGGTGTGTTAATGAGAAAATACAGACCTCCTGACGTTACTGCTGATGAAGAGTGGAATGTTATTCACCAAATCGTCATTCCAAAATGCTATCGGAATGATATTCTTAGTCTTGCTCATGATCATGTGTTGTCAGAACACTTAGGTGTAAGAAAGACCCTAGATCGTATCCGACGACATTTCTATTGGCCAAAGATGCGCCAAGATGTTGTTGACTATTGTAAGACATGCCATTCTTGCCAAATGACTAGAAAACCAAATCAGGGAATTCCAAAAGCACCACTACAGCCTATTCCTGCCTTTGAAGAACCGTTCTCAAGGGCCATTATCGACTGCGTTGGCCCAATGCCAAAAAGCAAAGCAGGAAATGAATACCTCTTGACAATCATGTGTGCTTCTACACGTTTCCCTGAGGCTATCCCTTTGAGAAAAATCACTGCTCCCAACATTGTCAAGGCTCTTGTCAAATTCTTTACCATGTTCGGGATTCCAAAAGTTGTGCAATCAGATCAAGGCTCAAATTTTATGTCCAAACTATTTCAACAAGCCATGCATGAACTAAACATCCATCAAGTTTCATCCAGTGCATACCATCTTGAGTCACAAGGTGTCCTTGAACGTTTCCACCAAACTCTGAAAGCCATGCTTAGAAATTACTGCCACGAGCACTCAAAGGACTGGGATGAGGGTGTTCCCTTGTTGGTGTTTGCAGTTCGTGAGGTTGTTCAAGAATCTACTGGATTTAGCCCTTTTGAGTTGGTTTATGGTCACTCAGTTCGTGGTCCATTGAAGTTGGTTAAGGAGAAATGGTTGGAGGACAAAAACTGACAAATTAGCTTGTTAAACTATGTCTCTGATTTCAAAACCAGATTGCACAATGCTTTTAATGTTGCCAGGGAAAACCTGAAGTCTTCTCAGGAAGAGATGAAAACCTGGTGTGATAAAAGGGCCAGGAAGCGATCTTTTAATGTTGGTGACCAAGTACCAGTCTTGTTGCCCACGTCAGGCTCTTCACTTCAAGCTAAATATTTTAGACCTTATTCAGTTAAAAAAAAGAAAAAGTTTTCACAAGTTCAAACTTTATTTTTGCTTTTAAGGGGGAGAGTGTTATGTATAAAGCGTTTGGAATGCCATGTTGTTGTTTATATTATTGTTTCGAAGTTCAAATAAATAAAATATATTGTTATTCATGTAGAAATTTCTAGAATTAGGTTGATCGATCATTTGTCTATAAACAGAATGTATTTTGGCCTGGCGTTGGCGTCTAGATGAGCCTCGTGCAAAAACAAGCATGAGCAGATTACTCTGGAATTCTGTGTCTTTCTGTTGCGTTCAGTTCACATAAAAAACGTAACAATACCTAACAGTGAAAGGGTAAAGTGGTTTGATCAAAGGATTTTGTTTTTGCTGTATTGTCATTTAAACACTGTAAGATGTTTAAATGAAAGGGTAAGGTGGGCAAATTAAAATAATTTATTTGACTAGAAATGACTGAAAATAACTGTATCAACTATTGTTAGTTATTGCAAATTCATTGATGTAACACTTTCAGTTTTTGTCTTCCATTGAACAACACTACTGTAATTAATAAGTCTTTAGAATAAACTGTACGCTTAGGTAAAAATAGGCTTCTTGCTCCTTACAAATTGTCTCAATTGTGTTATTCTCTGTCCTTAAAATTATTTGCTAGTTGTAACTAATTTGTCTAAAACTATCACTAACACTCAGGAGTCTTAATTTTTTACTTTTTTTTTAAAATACCACTCATGTTGCTGGTTATTTATCACAAAGTCTAATTAAGAAGTCAAATAATTAAATGAAGGTGACACGTTTTGGAAAGTTCTGATACGTCCAAAGTACAACAGATATTGTTTTCTAATTGACATAGATATATAAGTGTAGGTCTAGGTGTAGCTTAGTTGTTAGCATGCCAGACGGTGAATACCAGAGTCAATAGTTCGTACATTTCGCGCTCGGTAAATTGGAGTTGTAGGCGCGTTAGAGAAGTGAGTTAAATTATAGTATTTAATACCAATATCCCAAGAGTTAACTAAACATGTACTCTCTAGTCTATAAGTTTCAAATGGGGATGGCTACCGCAGATAATCTCAATACTGAGTGTTAGGTTTAACAAAAATAATGAAATTTATTCATTGTTTGTTTACGGATATTTACTCAAAGCTACAAAAGTGTTGTCTTTAGATAGGTAGGTAAATGTTTCACGTTCATTGGCACAAAGCTACTAAGCTATCTTGCCAAACAAGATGCAGTATACTATAATGATATTTGGAAATGAATTGTTTTTTGTTTGTTTTTGAATTTCGCACAAAGCTACTCAAGGGCTATCTGTGCTAGCCGTCCCTAATGTTGCAGTGTAAGACTAGAGGGAAGGCAGCTAGTCATTACTATCCACCGCCAACTCTTGGGCTACTCTTTTACCAACGAATACTGGGATTGACCGTCACATTATAATGCCCCCAAGGCTGAAAGGGCAAGCCTGTTTGGCGCGACGGAGATGCGCACCCGCGACCCTCAGATTACGAGTCGCACGCCTTAACGCGCTTGGAAATGAAGGTAAAAGACTGAAGCATGAAGTTCAAACTTGCTGTCAGTCACCTGAAGTTGACCTTTCCAGTCCTGGGTTCAGGTCAAAATAAAAATTAAAATGTGTGAAAGAAATTATGCTAAAACAGTGCATAGTCCAATAAAAACCTTAAGTCAAAAAGACTAATGGCTCTTAAAAATGTAAAAACATAAGTAAGGCGGTCAGTATCACCTATGACATTGGCTAATATCAAGGACAAACCTACCCTAAAAATATATTTAAATTGGCGTCGTCGTTCTTGGTTGTAACGACGGCATGATAATAAAATATGTATGATTGTAATCCGAGTTCATCACAGACCACACATCGGTGCATCAGTACCAGATAAAAGGAAATGGCGAGTTAAAAATCTGTGGCCAATGCATAGCCTAGCCAAAACATCCTCCCTTTGATCTTTACAAAAACAATATGGCCAAAGAGCTAGAGAAAATTGGATTAGAAAAAGCTTATTATTTCGTTGCTCACTTCAAGTCGACTGCCAACTGATGTATAGTCGGGTTTTGATAACTGAACCATAGTCCATGTATGAACAGGGATGGTGGTGATAGAGCCAGAGCAGATGGACTTTGCCGCTTTATCAGTTAGCTCATTCCCACGAACACCAACATGACCTGGTATCCAAAAAAACTGGACAGAGACAGATGATAGAGATGAGATGGGCCAGTTTGATTTGGATATTGATAAGAATAGGATAGTAACTACATGGAATGATGTCAGGCTCAATAGACAGCTGAGTGAATCAGTATAGATCGTACAATTCGTATATTGCATAGTTTCAATATGATTCAGGGCAGTGAACAAAGAAACTGTAGAGGGGATTGTGTGAGCTACAGCCGAACTGTAACAAGCCATGGCAAAACCTGGATCGTTTAAAAGATGTTTAGCAAATAAAGAGCGATATTTCCAATCGGGACTACCGGCCTTCCTCGGATGACCCAAAGATAGGTCACAGTTGGGGATAGCAATTAGCCATGGCGGAAAAGGCTGAACTATTGATACTGCTATGCTATTCAAAGATATATCAAATTTTTCTCATTGTTTCCGAATACGAAAGCTAAAAGGAACAATGGCAGATTTTCTATTATAGAAAAGGGTGGCCCACTGAGGATGGAAATCACAACCCCAAGTAGGATGCTGTGGTAAAGAGCGAAGTTTGGAAGCATACATAAGAGACAGTTGCAAACAGCGAATATACAGAGGAGCTTCATGGGACTCCAAATACAAACTCTGGATTGGAGAAGTACAAAAGGCCCCAGTGCAAAGCCAAATCCCCTGATGGAAGATAAGATCCAGCATTTTCAGTGCTGAGGTTCTGGCAGAACCATATATCATAGACTCATAGTCAAGTTTGGATCGGTTAAGGGTACGATAAATTTTAAGCATGGAGTTTCTATCTGCTCCCTAAGAGGTGGAAGAGAGGGCACGGAGGATGTTCAGTGCTCTTATACATTCGATACGAAGTTGCTTGATGTTGGAAGTTTAATTTACAGTCAAATATAAGACCTAAAAGCTTTGCCTCAGGAACGACAGTAAGTATAGCATCATCAATATGAAGTTCTCGATCTGGATGAATACCCCATTGGTGGCAGAAATGTACACAAATAATTTTAGAGAGAGAAAGTTGAAAACCATTTACTGTGTCCACTTAAGTATATGATTGATTGTAGTTTGGAGCTGCTGCTCAATAAACCTCATGTTTAATAACTGACATGAGATGTGAAATTCACCAAAGAAAAGACCATTTGCAACTGTATGGGGTAGCTGTTCACTGATGGCATTAATTTTCATAATGAAAACTGTGATACTCAGAACACAGTCCTGAGGGCCTCCAAGTTCCTGTGGGAAACAAACGGGAAAGTATTGAGCCTACACGGACTTAGAATCAGCAGTTCATTAAAATGCTTAATAAAAAGTGGCAAATTGCCACGCAATCCGTATGAGTGAAGGTCTCGCAAGATGTTATATCTCCATGTTGTATCATAAGCTTTCTCTAAATTAAAATAAAAATAGAAACAAGATATTGTCGCTTCAAAAATGCTTCTCTAAGTGATGTTTCAAGGCGAATTCAGTGGTCTATCGTGGAGCGTTGTCTTCATAACCCACACTGAGTTGGTGAGAGAAGGTTGTTTGATTCAAGGAACCAAACAAGACGAGCATTAATCATCTTCTTTAAGGTCTTACTGAGACAACTCGTCAAAGCAATGAGACGGTAATTCGAAGAAGTCTTTGTATCTTTCCCAGATTTAAGAATAGAGTGTACAATAGCTTGGCACCAAGCATCATGAAAGACCTTCTCTTGCCATATCCGATTAAAGACAGCCAGGAGAATAGTAAGAGAGGCAGGAGAAAGGTGGTGTAGCATCTCATAATGTATATCATCAGGTCCAACTGACGTATTGCCAGACCGATGAAGCATAAGTTTGAGTCCACCAGTGTAGATGGCAGATGTTTAACTTGTGTTTTAATAGCTAAGAAGGAAGGGGATGAGTTTGAAGAGCTTGATACATGATAGAAACATTCATCAAAAGTATTGACAATGCTCTTAGCATCAGCAACTTCATGGCCATTGAATATTAAAATAGAGAGGGGAGCAGAAGTATACCGTCCACTCACCTTCCGGATCTTGTCCCATATGACTTTTGAACTGGTGGTTGAAGAAATGCTGGAGGTAAATTTAATCCAAGATTCCTTCTGGCTTTAACGTTTAACTTGTCAAGCCTGTGCACGTGCTTGTTGAAATGCAATGCGGTTTGTAAGCGTGGGATATCTACAAAATTTATAGCAAGCACGTTTCTAAGCTTTACGTGTTACAGAACAAACAGAATTCCACCGAGGGCGGAAATGCCGTGGGAAAGATGTCGAGGTTTTGGGGATGCACTGAGCAGCTGCTTGGACAATACAGTTAGTTACTGCTGCTACACAGTCATCTAACGATGACTTACGTAAGATGGTAGAATCAAGTTCCGAGAGAGCAGTGAAAGAGGGCCAGTTGGCCTGGTCCAACTTCCACTGAGATACACAGGTCAGGTGCCACTGACCACGGTCAGTCTCTCTTAATATGATAGGAAAATGATCACTACCCCATGGATTGCTATCAACCTTCCAAGAAAAGCAAGTGAAAAGCGAAGGGGAGCAGATAGATCTATAGCAGAAAATGACTGACTGGGTGCATTAAAATAAGTGTAAAAAGCAGTATTGAAGAGATAAAGGTTGGGATTCAGGAGCATATGTTCTGTAGCACGACTAATCACATCAATAATAGAACCACCCCAGAGGGGATTCTGCCCATTAAGATCCTCCAAAATTAAAAAGGGGGTTAGCAGTTGCTCAGTGAGAGCCTCAAGGTCTGAGGGATAATTTTTTCCAGGATAAGGTATAGAGAGCAAACAGTGATAGTACAACCAAGGAGATACGGAAGACTACAACTCTAAGGGCGTATTCAATGACAAGTACATGGTGGGCACATGTTGATCAACTGACAGTGCAACTATCCCATGTCCTTTTTCAAATACATGACCTGTCCTTTTGGTGTAAGGAGTATTATCGAATTGTGACTGTATTAGTAGGTTTTAAAAATGTTTCCTATAAGGAAAGACATTTGGAATGATAAAAGTCAATCAAATCTTTGATGTCATTAACATTTGATTGAACACCTCGATAGTTCCATTGGATTAGTGTGGCCATTTTTATTTATTTTGCTTGCAACTGCGCTTTTTTCTTTACTGTATGTGGATTGGTCGCTCTCTTGTGATCCTGCTCTGGATTGAGTAAGCAGATCGGAGTTTGTAAACATGCGTTCCAGTAACTGAGGACGTAAACAAATGGATTGTTTAATTTTTGGGGTATTAAGATGTGGTAGGATAGAGATAGAAGTAGATAATGATTCGTTATTTTGTTTATTTTGAAAGGCACTAGATTAAGATGCGCTGTTAAGGATTCTGTAAGAGGCACGAAAAGGTCTGTCTGAACTCCTACTGTAGTAGTAGGATGGATTACAGCAGCATAAGTCCGAGATGAAATTGAGATCAGAGTCCCCGGGTAAGTAATATTATGAACTAAAATAGGAAGGATGTGGACCATCACAGTTAACACAATTCGGTTCTAGATGACATTCAAAGTATCATGGTCTTTACCAGCACAGCAAGCACATGTTAAGGAACCACTACAAGATGTTTCCGAGTGACCAAATCGTTGACAATGAAAACATCTAACAGGGTTAGGAATGCAAGGCCATACCTTACAACTCGGTTATCCTGCCTTGATTGTGGTAGGAGGACACGATGTTGTAAAATGATATTATTAGAACATTTGTCGGCTCTACAATCTCGTTTCTACGAGTAAAAATTCGGCGCACGGCTATAACACCTTGGCTGGTGAAACCTGCGAGAACCGTTGACTCTGGAATGGTCTTTAAATCCCTTCCCAAATATCGAGGTAGAATGAGGAGTAACCTCAATGGGTATATCCCCAATGGCCATAGATTTCAAGAGAAGTTTGGAATGTTGTGATGAAGCTGTTTTCATTAAAATGTTCCAAGACCGTAATTTATTTTACCGATTTAAGTGAGCCAGAAAGCCCTTCTAACCCCTCCTTTCTGAATAAAAAATTGAGACATTTGCCCTAAGGGTTTTTCACTTAAGGAATGTATAGTTAAAAATCGCGGGACAGATTCAAGTTGTGAGTTTGACCGTACAGAGTCATCAATGTTTGCCAGTATTAGGATTATTCTCTATACTGTCATGCTTGTTTATTTTTTTATTTGAGGAATATCCATAAAAAAACAGAATATTTCGGTGCCCACTGACTCCACCCACAATGAAGTCCTACGAGAGGACGCACTACAGTGCTATATAAGGTCACTGCAGCGACGCCAAGGTTTCGTAAACACTATACTTGAACACCAGTATCAGTGATATCCACTACACCTATTGAGGACGTCCTACGCTGGTACTCAGTTGACCCTGGCCCAAATGAATTAGCCGATTCATCTTGGGGAGTCACTCCAAGACCGCCCTCTACAGGAATTCAAGGCCAAAGTGGTGTGTTGGAATTAAAGTCCTTAACCACCAGGATCCTCTCTTCCCCTTCACGGGTCACCACGCACGGCAAACACTCCAGTGGATTTTTAGATACCAGAGGAAGTAAACTGAAAGTACAGAACCTTCTCTGGGAGGCCCCTCACCATGTACAGGAAGTGTCATCTATACTATAAATATTTAAAAAAATACTTTACTAAGAACTGATAGTGGGTTAACCTTCTAGTGAGTTAGCTATATAAGTATGAATATAAGCTGAGCAAATAAAAAAATATTTACTACGTGCTCTGAAAACGTTTTGATAATCCAATAAATTATACGTTTTCCACTAACTGACATATTAATGTCATTATAAGAGATACCAACTTACAATTCTGTGGATTCTACAGGAATATCTTTAGGTACCACTTTCAATTTCTGTCGACTGCAGTGAACAACAGATCCAGTACAAGTGCAGCCCGGTGGGCAGGGAGAACGTGCGCCACACCCATCAGCTAATTCAAACTCTGTTAATAACAAAAGCAACAACAAATAGTTCCAACTACAGCTTTAAGGAAACAATCGAACACTAGAACTAGTTATCACTTTAAAGTTGAAATAAATATTAGGGTCTATCTACGCTGTGTTACAACGATTAGAAAAAAAAGTGTAAGATATATTCTTTGTTAACCTAAAGATGACCTAAGAAAGCCAAAACATTGTTCTCTAATTTGTTTTAAAAATGTTTTAATACCCCTACCAGCTATCCTGATACAAATTCAGGTTATAAACAATTCTCAGTAAAACTTCTTACAGTAGAAGGACGCTTATAAGTAATTGTTAAACACCTCAGAGCACGAGCAATATTGAAAATTATAGTGGATTCATATAGCACTAGTAAAAGATTCTATCAAAAATAATACAATGAAGCAGTTTCTAAACGTTGATATCTGTGGCATCGTAATTTAAAAAAAAATTAATACAATCGCTGGTCATGTTGTGTAGTAGAAAATGAGACAACAGTATAAAAACCTAATTTAATAACACACATCACATCAAACTGGAATATTGTTATGTAATATACCTGTCGTACAGCATTAAAACACTACAACACACGCTACCTGTTGTACAACATTAGAACACTTCAACATACGCCTCGTGTTGTATGACATTAGAACACTACAACATATACTACCTGTCATACAACATTAGAACACTATTATTGTGGGACAGTAATATAACACAATCCATCACATAGTACTGCAGCACTTACCCTCTGATATGGCAGAGCAGAACACATAAATGTACGGCACAACGCTAATGTGTACATATAACATATAATGGTACATATAAAGAACTTAATGTACCACAGAAGAACATTAATCTGTTGGATAATTATACCACAAAATAGCTACGAAACGTGGCATTGTATTAGAAATAACACTTGTTGTACCTCAATAAAATAACAAAATGAACTAAACCTGTTACACCACACTAGATTGAAGTGTCCCACATGTCGCATTACAGTAGAGAACTTTGAATACCCGTAAACTATACTGTACATTAGACTGAAGTTATGTAAATTCATTATTAATGAAAGGTCATCTCAGGACATGAAAAGTTGTTTCTTTTATATGCAATTTAAAAACAAAAACTCTCTAAACGCCCATAAAAACAGCAAAACAGAAAATGTAAAACCGTAGGTTACATCCATCTTCTCATGGATCCAACAAACCTTCTTACCAAACTTGGTGAAGATCCATCCATGCAAAGTAGTGGTACAAAATCCGCAAAAAACACTAAAGAATGCAAAATTGAAAATTTGTGTGTATTTTCCCATGGACCTAATGAACCTTGATACCAATTTTGGTGATGATCCATCCAAACTTTTCGAAGTATTTATATAAAAATACAACAGACCATACTATCGCACAGTAACATCTGTCTAAGACGGAATCTCACCGGACCGAGTAAAATTTCCGGCTTAAGCAGGTTTTCTGGCTTAGACGCAGTGAACATACATTTCCTTAGTTATATACAATTTTTGAGCGGAATGCTATACTTGCTTGATTCAAGGAAAGTAAGACATTTGTGAATAAAGTTATTATACCACTTATGCTATATTTGTGAGAATAAGAACAAAAAAAAAACATCCAAAATATACATAAGTACACAAAATCTTAATCAAATTTATTTGGAAAAAGTGTCCAATTTCAACTGTTTCATTTTTAATGGGTCTTCTCATGCGGTTAAAAGAACTCAATTCTCAGGCCTATTCATAAAGTTTATTTTCCCCCTTCATTTTTGCATACAATTTAAGTGTTAATACAACTGAACACTTGCGATGAAGTAGGAATTTCTATTTCCTCGCTATCTTTTCCATTTTGTTCATCTTCTGAATCTCTCACAATGTTACCATCTTGCGATTCTATTATAGATTTTAAATCAATTTCATCAGTTTCTGTTAAAACATTCTTGTTAACGTTCACAGAATCATCTGGATCAATCTTCTCTGTCAGAATTTGGATTTCACTAGAATCGTCATAACAAACAACTTCTCCACAATTTCCGCCATTATCAAGAATAAATTAATAGTTCCGAAAGCACTTTATTACGCATTTGATTGAATGACTTAAAAATGCAATTGCATCTAACACGTCAATTTTCATTGTAATTTCAGATGCTCTATTACAGTCGTCCATGTTTGCAATAATATGCTGGAGCATCAATTTTATACACTGCATAATTCCATTATCTAGTGGCTGTAGAACTGATTTTGTACATGATGGTAGAAAGACTAAACAAACATTTCAAAGTCGAACTTTTGAGTAACAAGTTGCATTATCTAGGAAAAGTAGAATATTCCTTTTTTCTTGTTTTATTCTTTTGTTTACTTTGTTCAAAAATACCTCGAATACAGCATTTATCATTCACGTTTTATTATTCACTTTCCATTGCACAGGAAATTTATTCTTCCTTAATTTTTTTAAACAGCTCGGATTTTTACTTTTACCTATTACCCATGGTAGATTTTCCCTAAATTTTAAAATTAGGGAAGATAGGAATTTTTTTTTCGTGAGAAATATTTAAAGAGTAGAATTTTGCACTTAAACGTCAAATATATTTCTATAAATCGTAAATCTAATTTAATTGTAAAAATATTGACGGCAGAAAATAGAAGATAATATATTTAATCAATACTTACTGTAACAACATGCCCGAGAATTTATTAATATTTAAAGAAATTATTAATCAAAAACATTTTTCCGCCTTACTCAGATTCTAATTTTTACCTGTTAATAGATAAGACAGGTGAAAGATAATTTCCGTTCCCGTTATGCAGATTCCGTCATACAGAGGGCCTTTCATAAGAGAAGTCTTAAGATAATGCTGTAAAATTTTGATATTTCCGCCCTATGCAGTTTTCACCTTAGACAGGTTTTATTGTATTTATATAGATGGCGACAGTGAATTACATCTGCATATGACGTATATATGACGTCACATGTCTACACTCTGAGAATAGAGTAAAAGTTCACCGTGACGGTAAAACTATCACCCATATTGCAAATCCAAATGTACACACACAGAAAAAATGTTGCGAATTTTGGGTTGCACATTGCGTAGTAAAAAAGTTTTTGCAGTATCATATAAGCAAGAATTTAGTTATACTATGACTTGTTGGACTGAAGCCACTGCATGAAAATCATACAACAATAGAACACCATAACAGAATCATCAATAAAATAAACAAGAAATTAATACGTTTTAATAGCTCATTAATTTCGAAATTATAAAACTATTTTATACAAAACTTTGCACATTACATTAAAACATTATTCTGCACGTAACGTTTGCATCATATTAGAACATTATTATTCACATAACCTATACACCATATTGAAATACTATTTTATGGATAAACTTTGACATCACGATATCAATCTACAATACAACTTAAAACACACAAAGGATTCAACATGTACCGCTGCATTGGAAGTCCTTTAGCTGGACGTCACTAATTGGCATTTCCTTCAAGGAACTGGGAGACTCACAACGAGGGCTTCCAATCACAGTCTTTCTCTCATGAAGCCACTCGGCCAACCACCGAAGATGACAGTTACAGTTGAGATTATTGGAGAGCACATTCCTGGTCGAAATGAATTTTTAGTTTTATAATATTAATGTAATAAATAACTTTTACTCCTCTTATATCTGAAATATATCGTATCAGAAAATCATATGAATATAAAGGGCAAGGTTTAAATATGTAAATGTATATTTATATACCTATATTTCAAGAAATATATCGTAATAGGATTGATTATCAATGGGATATATTTCAATCTTAAGAAATGCTTGAAAGCATAATTACATTTTTAAGATTTCAGTGAAATATTGTAAATGATTTTTCGCTGTTGAATGTATGATTTAGTGCTTTTTTACATCAAACTTGAGCGCTATTAGATTTTTTTAAAATTGTTTTAGTCGATGATCAAATTTGGTACTTCCTTGGCTAAAAAAAATAAAATGTGTTACTTTTAATCCATAAGATTTAGACTACATCTAGAGGCCCAGTCACATTATTTTGAGAGACACTATGTCTTGTTCTTGGTCTTCAGCGGGGACCTTGAAGGTCAGTCAGAAAAAAAAAGTAAAAATAACCACCCACTGATGACCAATCTAGAAAACGAACTTTACGTGAGTGATTTTTGGTTTCCATAAGCTAAATTTACAAATCCAATTTGATAGATTTTGATATCTGAGTCTGTTGGTTGTACATGTTTGTACAAATTGATTTAAAAAGTTAAAATTATAGTATAGTAAAAAAATATAAAAGTAGGCTTTACTTACAGTGTTGAAAGAGCTCTCATCCTTTCGAACGATCCCGACATGATACATCGTATATTGTTGTCGTACAATGACCTGGAAAAGAGTGAGAGGTTTACTTTGTAATATTTAAAAGTGTATAAAAACCACGCACACACACAGAAATATATCACAGCGTATTTAAAAACAAAAGCACATACAAACAAAATGACACTGAAAATTATTTTCTATTCTTGTATCTTACCAGCGTATCATGTCTTTTAACTGTAACTAGTAGTTGATATTTATCTAACTACCAGAAATGGAAATAATTAAATCAGGCACAAAACTTACCGAGTAATTCGCAGAGTGTTGTGTTAAGAATAAGGAGTTTGTGATAGATTCATATCAGTTAGATTTTTGAAACAGTACAAAACATAAGAGCCAATTTGTAACATTTAAGATACTTTTTTGTTAAGTAAAAAACTACACATTTGGGTACCTGTGCTGTGACCACCACAGAGATGTATCTTAGAATTTTAATGTTATAAGCCTTTTAGCTTACTGCTAAGCTATGGGGTTTGTCAATTTCGAAGAGAAAATAGCCTAAAGAACGTATACATTAATACTACTTTATTTTGATTTGTTTTTTACATTCGAAGATTTACAAGTTGCGAAAATCGGTAAAAAGAATGTGTCCGAAACAAAGAACAGCAGTATTAGGTTCATAATTTATAAAACAACAAGTACATATGTTATTGAAACAAAAGTTTATGTGATGATCTAGTCAGGCAAAGAAAGTTACACAAAATGTACTGGGTTCATACGTGATAAAAACAAGAGTTAAAAGTATAATAAGTATTAAAAGTTACACAAAATGTATTGGGTTTATACGTGATAAAAGAACAGTTAAAATTATAATTTATACTGGTCAGTAACAGAAGTTACACAAAATGTATTGGGTTCATACATGATAAAACAACAGTTAAAAGTATAACAGACATTGGCCATTATAAAATAAGGCTACAATGCTGAAAGTGACTGTCAAATCTATGGATATTTGCTTACTTCATCTAGATGCATTAATGTCGGATCATCGAAAAATGGAAGTAGAAAACTTTTATGAAGATATACAAAAGAGAATAAAACAAGTAAAACCAGATGAAGTACTAATATTTTATGGTGATATGGATGAAAATGTGGAAAATTATAATATAATATCGTTGAACATCAAGATTTTGATTCAATTCCTTGAGGAAAACAGCCTAGTTGCAATGAACATATTCTTGAAACAGCACTAAAGGAAACTGTATACTTGGAAAAGTCCAGGTGATGTTTACAAGAGTTCAAATAAATAAACTTTTTAATGGTCTATATAAGGTTTGGGAATTCTGTAACAGGCACAATAACATACCCAAGTAATGACTACAAAAGTGACCGTGTACCAATAATGTAAAACATCAGGATAAAAGAAAACCTCGAACAAGAAAGATAATTTACTAGACATCGCCCAACTAAAGCAACCAAAAGTTATAGAGGGATTTCCATAACAAAACTAGAAATTACTTTCAGTACCCAAGATATGAAATGAAAAGACAACACTCTTGGTGAAGAGCATAAAGTTGAAGGTGATATTTAACAGTATATCAGTAACATGTAGGGCAGCTGAAAATACAGTGAGATGGAAAGTAAGAAATAAGACTCAGTTATGGATGACTGAGGAAGTACTAAAATAATGTAAAGAGATGGACAAGAAAATATGAAAGGAATATATAAAAGCGAAAGATATATCATGGGACCAGAACTGTGCAAAGCCTAGAGAGGGCAAGGAAGATACAAGTAAAACAAAAAGCAAGGACATGTTGATATGGGAGTTAGTATCAAACAAAGATGGAAAGAATATACCCAAGAGCTGTCTAAATATTCTAAACAAAAGGAGAACAAGGTAACAAGGAAGGCCCTGAATTATTGAAGAAGGAAGTACGGAACACAATAAATATATGGAGAAGTAAAATATAAAATGGAAAGGTAATGAGAATTGGTGCAACAGGTGTGAAAGTGTACAATGCACTTGCCAAGGTTGGTGTTAAGAAAACTAATAATTTATACAACACGGTTTACAGACCCTTATATATGTATATCACCTGGATTACAGAAATTTATACCATAGCAATATCAAAAACTTAAGAGCAATACAATATTTAGATCATTGAATGTTAAGATGGGATAAGACATATTAGAAAACTGCTATGAATCACTCTTGAAAGAAATAGTAAAAATAAAAGGTAGGTAACAGTATGTTCCAGAGAATCAGTATGTACTTCGAGATGAAAGAGGAACATGTGAAAGAATTAGTAATTTATTAAATATTTGCAAAGGTAAATTCAGATGAATCTGTGTGTGTATATGTATATGTTTATAATACAAAGCAAGTCTGCATAATACAACAAAGCTACCACATCACAAGTGAGGTGAATGTGTGTCCTTAGGAGTTTGTTTTGTTTCAATTAAGTTTTATTTTTTATTATAAAGATGTCCTATTTCATCATAGGTTTGGTCTTGCTATTTGTAATGCAATTGTTCCTCTCTTATATAAATATCATTTTAATTATCTAGATAATGTTTATGTTTACATTATATATGCATTGCATTGACTATAAAAAGAGGTTCGATAAGGTAAAGCCTAAAGAATTCAGGTTAGATGTTAACATTAAGAAAGGTGTAAGACAAGGATGTGTGTTGTCACCAAGTTTTTAGTTTATATTCAGAACTTATCATTAGTGCAACAGATAAAATGGTTTAGAATTTCGAGGAAGAGTGGTCAGTAGCTTGCAGCTTGTGACAAACTAAATTGAGTTAAAGTTCTATAACCACTGATGGCTAAGACCATAGAAACAATGGTGAAAGTGTTGGTTGTGTCAAAGATGAAATAAATTGCAAAAGTAAGTATCAGAGAGAATAAGACATATTGGCATAGGCAGATCTGTTTCTTTATTTAAAACTCATAGAAGACAAAAGGTGCCAGAGGGAAACAAGAACTGAGGTGCCAAAAGTACTTTCATCAGTATGCATATAAATATATAAGAAAATTGGCACATAAATCATAATAAGAACTACATATTACTATGAATAATCCTTTTATATGTAACACAAGTATGGACAGTAAATATCTAAGAAATGAACATAGGCTTTTGAAATGTGGTGTATAAAAAGAATGAAAAGAATTGGCTGGACTGTGAAACTAATAAATAATGCAATAGTGAAAGAACCAGAGATGTTGGTAAAATTACCTGACTTCATCAAATATAGAAATTGTGTTATTGCAGATACATCTAAGATAACAAAATCTACAGAAAGGCCTCTTCTATGGTAAGGTGGATCATAGGAGCAGAAATAGAAGAGTAGGAATATAAAAGAATAGACCCAGATAGCCTGGAGCAGAACTGAAGTCAGTATAGAATAAGAAACAGCAAAGTAGAAGGACCACTAATCTCTGCAAAGGAAAAAAAAACATACTGACTGACTAGTAAAATGATACAGTTAAAGAAACTCATTCTTGCACATCTTTTAATATAAAACCTTCAAATTTTTGTTGTTAGACTTTCTTGTATTTTATCCCTGATGAAAGAAATTCTACAAATGGAAAGTGCAAGGTTTGTCATGTTTTTCTGGTTCTATGTACACTTACATGGTATGGTCACCTACTTAAAGAAACCATAACGTATATAATTGTGCAAACCAAAAAGTAAGAATACATTAACTTTATGGAATTAAGAGGCACAGCATTTGAATTCCAATGACAACTTTTTTATGCACTGACAAGCACATTAATCATTATAACAGCAAACACAGCTAAAACGCCCTTGTAAAAGTTTCTTTATAAAAATAAATAATAATTGAAATATTCATGTGAATATAGGCAAAAAATATAATATAATTTCTTCCCTTATTTTGGCATTAACTTGTACATGTCAAGACTTGTTCTCCCATGTGGATATCACAATTAAGAGAAGACTCAGTTTCTTCTTAAAACTAGTCTCAGTAATTGAAGTCATTTTGGTTAAAAATACACTTGAAGAGAAAATTATTTTATGTGAATAAAAGATTAAAGCTTTCCTACAAATAAAAAGTTCCCTCAAGCATGCTTAAGTAGTTAAACGTCATATATACACATCTGTGCTATAAAACAACCTCTAGATGAACTCATAACATGGACCTAAATCACTCTTTAAAGGTACCATTAAGAAACATTAGAGTTCTAGCACCATTATACTAGACAGCCCAAAGAAGGAACTCTTAAGTGGAAAAGTGAACTCACAGCATTCGCAAGGATCCCAGCTCGACAAAGGAGTTATTATTTATACACATTAGATGGTTACTTGGTAGCAATCTGAAATGGGTATCCGAGTGATTAGAAAGGAACTCCGCATTACAGAAACAAACAATGCATGAACTAGGCTGACACAAAGCAAGATATTTGATTAGGTTTTTGTTTTTACCTTAGCAATAAAACATATAGTTAACTCAGAAATACCCTTCATTGATTAACAGTCTGCCTTAAGGGAACTATATAGCAATCAACAGTATTTTTACCAAAACCTAATTTCATAGTACCTTAGGTGTTTCAAATAAATCATTTGAGAGTAAGTATATACGTGACCAATATCAACGTACTCACACTGATGTGTTTGTCAGTTCTTAATATCCTCTGTAACAAATAAGTAAGCCACAGAGAGCTAATGTCATTATATTGTCTGCACAGTCAGTTTAATATGCTTGATTATTTAATATTATTTTGTAGTATCTTAAAGAGTAAACAATGCTATTTTCAATTTATACAGTACCTTATATGGTCTTGGATTAATCAGTCAGGCCAGAGACCCCTAGAGTTTAGCTATAGTCTCTTTACCTTTAAACTTCTCTACAAAGGATGGATAGCCAGTCAGTAACACCCACTGCCATAAGGGCTTTGGTTATTTGTTAGAACTGAATAACAGGATTGTTAGTTACTTTTACAGCACTTCTCCAACTGAAAGCATATACTTGATCCATGTAGTACTTGTCAGTTAATATTATTTGGTCACATGTTGCATGGACATTTGGTAGTGTAGAATGTACTTGTCAGTCAGTATTACTTGATTATATGTTGTATGGTCACTTAATCTTACTCGGCCAAGTATTTTATGGTCATTTGGTAGTGTAGAGTGTAATTGTCAATCATTATTACTTGATCATATGTTGTATGGCCATGTAGATAGCACTTTTCAGTTAATATATTTGATCACATATTGTATGGTCATGTGGTAGTGTACTCGTCAGCTAATCTTACTTGGTGAAATGTTATATGGTCATTTGATAACGTACGTGTCAGTTAATATCACTTAATATTATTAATATTTAGAATTTCGGACTTTTCTTTATAAATTGAACTTGTGTGCACTTTGAATTCCATTTTATTATTGAGTCAACACAAATCAACTGCACATTTCTAAATTTTTATTCTACCTGAGAAAGAAAAGCAATCGTCGTATATAAATATATACTTACAGAGTTTTAATATTTGA
Organism: Carcinoscorpius rotundicauda; assembly: GCA_011833715.1. Taxonomy (NCBI): domain Eukaryota; kingdom Metazoa; phylum Arthropoda; class Merostomata; order Xiphosura; family Limulidae; genus Carcinoscorpius; species Carcinoscorpius rotundicauda. Next base: position 35,368,950 of record CM022393.1, read on the forward strand.
TAGCCCCTCAAAATTCTTTGGTCCGATCTCTCGTAGTTTGTTATGGTCTAAAGAACTATTGGGAAAGCATAAAACAAATCAAAACATTTAAAGGCAGATGGGGATTTATCTATAAACCGAAAATGTAGATCTGTGATTAGATACTCATTTCTATGGAATCTTTAATGTTCGACATTTTTAACAGACATTGATTAATTTAAGTCTTGAAGAGGGATATGTCTAACTTAACATTTAATATTTTAACACATTTATCTTAGTTTATATATGAACTGAAATCACAATATTTAGCTCTCAGTCTCATCACAAAGTAAAGAAAGTTTTAAAATATTTTGAGCCACAAACTGAAAGTTAAGGAAATAATCATTGGTTACAAATGCGTTAATAAAAAAACACACAAAAAACAATAAACTTTTAAGGCTTCGTACAAAAGGCCTGCCACTAAGAAAATTCTCATAACAATAGAGACGTAATATGTTTAAAACAAAATGAAAACGTTACAAATGCACGACAAAAGTACCTAATTCTACACATAACAAAACTATCTCGACTTGACGGGTTGTGCGTGATTCCGCCCTAACCTGCGTATTAACACAAGGCAAATTTTTCAAGATTTAAAACAATATTACGCCCTTTACAGGCCTTGAAAATTCCACCCAAAAGTTAACAGAATCAACAATGAAACATTATTCAGTGCATTACAAGAGTTTGTTTGTTTGTTTGTTTTTGAATTTCGCACAAAGCTACTCGAGGGCTATCTGTGCTAGCCTTCCCTAATTTTGTAGTGTAAGACTAGAGGGAAGACAGCTCATCATCACCACCCACCGCCAACTCTTGGGCTACTCTTACACTAACGAATACTGGGATTGACCGTCACATTATAACGTCCCCACGGCTGAAAGGGCGAGCATGTTTGGCGCGAAGGGGTTGTGAACCCGCGACCCTCGGATTACGAGTCGCACGCCTTAACGCACTTGGCCATGCCGGGCTATTACGAGAGTGACTACTGTAGCGATGTATTTAGAAGTTTTTCTTAGGTTTTACGCGTTTTAAAAAACAAACAAACATTAGTCAAATTAGATGGCACCTTCAGGAAAGGAGAGGAGTTTTATATATACAGTAAACGAAAACGGAACAGTTTTTTCTTCTTCATGTAGTCAGTGTAGATTCATGCATCTTTATTAACCGTACAACTCACAATAAAATTACATTATACAGGGTGTTGGGAAAGTCACTGTGCAGTTTTGTAATAATATTTTATTTAGTCTATTTGAAGTCAGCAACTGATAGCGGTTTTTAGAAACAAAATAAGAAGGATCCAGGCCTGTATTGATGCTAATGGGGTCACTTTCAACATTGTTTATAATTGTCATTCATATTTACCTCCTGTATTCTATATTGAAACATGTCTGTTAATAAAAATACACGTGCACAGTGACTTTACGAACAACCTGTATAATTTAAATTTACCATGTGAAATACAGAAGGGAAAGCTTACAGTGAAAAGCAGTGGTTACTAACCGCTAGTCCGTAAGACAGTTGCAAAACAATGTGTTTTAAAATACAAACTGAAGCAGATTGTTTTGTTTTACTGTCTAATTTAAAAGTACTTTAAAAAGTTAATATTGGACGAATCACTCTGCGAAATTTTGGAATCGAAACTCTATGGTCCTCAGTTGGAGAAAGATTGAGAACTACTGACATAGAGTATATAACTGTAGGCTATTAATGTTACTGTATTACTCAATACATACAATAATGAATATATTACTTGAAGCTAATAATACGAAGTACTTTACCAGTAGCTTACAATAAACAACATGTAAAGGGAAACTTATGTTACTGAGTATATAACTGAAAGCTTTCAATATATAGTGAATTTAAGTACACCAATAGAGGATTAGAGACCTGAAAATATTATTAGAAGTACACATATCAGATTTTGTAACATAAACTTACAATATGGAGTATGTTAAATAGAGCTTATTAACCAGAAATCTCTCATGAAGGCTTACATTATGAGGACATAAGTAGGTTACACGAATAGGAGCTTAAATTTGGAGTACATGAGTGAAAGCTTACATTATGGAGTACACAAACAAAACTTAGCATCATGGGGTAGGTAAATAGGATTTTAGATTAAGGATGTGTAAACTGACGCATATAATAAAAAGTGTGAAAACACAAGATTGCAATATGGAGCAAGAAAACAGAAGTTCATAGTGTGACAGAGAAGGATAAAATTTTCCCAATTTGTTTATTAAGAGATAGATTCGAGACTTAACCTCAATAGGTGTAAGTAGATGTAATTAGGTATTTCAAAATAGAACTCAATTATTTAAAGTTACTAAATAAATCGTGTAGGGGTATATTAGCTCTCAGAAGCAACAGCAATTATTGCGGATCCATATGACTAAAAATAACAAAAAAATCTTTTTTTTATTAATGCTCCATCTTCCTATCTTAAACTTACAAAGCAAATAGAAATACTCACAGATCTATTAAATTCGAAGCCCCTTGAAAAGCACCATCTTCTATATCATTTATTTCGTTGTTTTCTAAGTTTCTAATAATTAAAAACAACATACAAATTACAACATGTTTAATAATTAGAAATACGTAATGAATCACTAGTCGTTTTCATATGAATATTTCATCAATCCTAGATTACACCATTTAACTAAAACAACAACAAAAACAAATATAATTACTGAAAATAATAACAAAAACAATATAATGGATTTTCAGCTACGTGTAGCTGTAATTGTGGCTAGAGCAGTTACTTTGTAATGTCTATATCATTTAATTTATAAACTTATTCACTGGAACTTTGATGGATGGAGATGTCACTTTGCAATGTCTATATCATTTAATTTAGGACCTCATTCACTGGAACTTTGGTGAATAGAGGTATCACTTCGCAGTGTTGATACCATTTAATTTACTGACATTTTGGTGAACAGAGGTGTCACGTCAAAACTCACTATATGTTTGCTCGATTAGTGTTTTTTCCCTGTTGAAGACAGGTACACCTGTGAATTTGTTTGTTTGCTTCAGTACTTACACTAAAAGCTATTTGCACATACCCGTCCATAAGTCTGAGTTGATACGAGTAAAGGAACGGAAAGTAATCAGAAGATTCCAATACAAACTCTTGGGCTACTCTTATCTCACCAAATTGTGGAATTTCGCTGTTACCCAAATTGCAGAGCGCGTTTATGCAACAGTCTTTCTAAAGCGCCATAATTTTACCATTTTTTTTCAGTATCTTAAAATGAAGTGAGTATTCAACAAATGATACAATAACCTCATAAGAACCCATCCATTATCAACCAGTTCTACTTGAAAGCTTAATAATCTGACAGATACTAATCTAATATTAATAAATAACAGTGACTGATTGAAAAATGTCCATGTCTAAGACGGTTTGTAAAGTTTATCTTCAGCTATATGATTTTTTTAACATTTCAACAGACGACGTACAATGTGCTCTTAATGCGAATTTCACATATTCTCTTACGTATCTCTTTAATTAAACATCTTAATCCTACACTTACACCATTATCAGGCAACAGTCAATCATGTTTCAAAAATTCATACACGATTTTAATATAGTTCTTGTAGATCAACGTAATCTTAAAACAGACACATCAGAGAGTTTGGACTAAGATTCTAACAAATGAGGTTCTAAATTTTGTATTAAGAACATTACTGGATTTTACGTCAAATCACTCCACTTTCACTAATTCTGGAACAGACAAAAGCTTTGCAAATATAAAAACACAAATATAACGTGTTAATAACAAGAGATATATAAATTATTTATTTGGAAAACCTCTTTAAAGTAGCAGTTGTTCTGAATGTCTCATCACACGATCAGTAAAATAAAAAGTGAAAAAACAACCAATAACTCAACTTTTGTTGCATCATCTACGTTAACTACGCAACATATATTTTTAATACTTCAGAAAAACAGCAGAAAAGCTCTAACAAATCTTCAGGACATAATACTTTGGAATCACTGGAAAGTCGACTGTTGATTCTTATGTCTGAAAATGCTAAAATAAATTGAAATGAGATAAATCACAAGTAGTTTTATACAAGGCGCAAATCAATGTCAGGCGTTATATAGAACCAATGATGATGAGCAATAAAATAATTATTTGTGCACCAAAAATAGCAAATGACAATACCACAACATCCATTCATTCTGATTTGATGGAATGATGTTCCATTGGAGCTACTGCGTCCATCTTTGATTGTTCTCATTACGATTGCTGTGATTGTAACAAATGTCTGTAAAGAACGGCAAGGTCAATCTTTAACCAAATATTCCACAGATCCCCCATTATACATGGACATCAGCTCTCATGATTAATGAAACAAATCAAAGACAAAAAAAATCATTAGAGCTGCAAAACTGGAGTTCATAGACATGCTCAGATAAAGATTGATCTAATTTCAGTTTCTTCGCCAATCTCTCTCATGAAAACAGCTTAAATTTTATGCGCAGATTGAAATTTTTAAATTTTTAGCATGTATGTATCCCATAACTTCAAGTCCTTGTTTATTACCTTGTTATGATACCGGGAAACATGCCAAGCTCCTTGGGTTGGAGAGTTTTCTTTCTTACACCTTATTACTTAGGGCGTATTGCAGGATTGGTTGGAGGTGTTGTTTCAGTTCCTGTTATAATTTTCAGGATTTTTTTTATAACATTGATGTTCGTTTCTTACAACAATAAAAATCTGGAGTTCGATTTCCCTCGATGGACAGAGCGCAGATAGCCCAATGTGTAGCTTTTGGCTAATAAAACTACAACAACACCCATTTTTTCATGTGTATTCTAAATATGGCTGTTATGGATATTACAACTTTAATTAAAATAAAGTACGTTTCGACCGTTTTAGGTCATCTTAAGGCTACCAAAGAGAGTTTGCAACTAGCCGTTGCTGGGCACATGTCTTAGCGACGAGAGTGTGAACGGGTACGAGATTATAGGGGCGTTGCAATTAGATGTTAAATATTAATTAGCATAGATATAAAGGTGTTTCTTTATACTTGTTTAATTTTGGTTTGAGTTCTTGTATAAGCAGGACTTTTTTGATTTTGCGTTTGTTTGTATTTTATTCCCTACTAAGTATGTTGATATTTTCTATGTTGTTGTGCTTAATTCATTTGTAGTGTTCAAAAATGTGCGAATATGCTTATATATATATATATATATATATACCGTGTCCTTAAGTTTTTATATTTATCGCTCTGTAGAAATATCTTTCCTTGGATATATACATTCCTCAATTCTTAAATCTGTGTATGACAGGCTTGCATCATAGGGATTTCGCTATAGATCAAATATATAGGCTCTAAACATGCAGTCAGAAACCCAAACCTGTAGGGAAACGTTACTGATATTAGCATGCATTTTGTTCTTCTTACACAAACATTATATACACTGATTACTCATTGTTAGCTTTCCGCTGTTCACATTCCTGCTCAACTCCATTAATTTCCAGCTTTTCTAAAGATTAATTTAAATTACTTGTAATGCCATTTAAGCTAACATTCATTATTTACAAAAGAGCTGACTTTAATACCTTGTTTCCACGCAATGCCTTAATAATCTTTAAGGTTCGCATCCATGAATATTTATTTCGAATGAAAAAAATTTCAAATTTTGAGTGACCAATTTGTATTCTATATAATGTAAGGTTCACTTCCGAACTGTAAACATGTATGCTAAGCCTAATGACCGTTAGTTCAATTTAGACGGAGGAATACTACACCCCTTTAAACATTGATAATATATACATCCTTCATTTTTACGATGTCTATTAGCCCACATGAGAAGTTTTAAGTAATATATACATAAAACGAAATATCAACCCAAACAGAAATTGGTAATATTAATCAAGTTAAAACCCATGGAATAGCAAACTTAAACGCAATAACAAATTTCGAAAATGTAATAACCATCTAACATTATTTCATACTTCCTAAACCATTCACTTGACACATTAAGTTAAAAATACTTTACATTAGAATCTAATATTACATAATGTTGTTACTTACGATATACTTTAAAATGTTTAAGATATAAAAGCATCAATGATATATTAAATTTTATTTTCAATCTTTATAGAGACTTTTAATGACAGAAATCTCTTATAAACATAAAGCAAACACTTACAATTTGATGAGATTTGGTAATTTTTTGAATATTCCAGAATTTCTGAGTTTCTTGAACCTGTTATCGTTCAAACGCCTGAAATTGAGTTCACTTGTTATTTTTAATCATCTTCATTGACTCACTATTTTATCACAAGACATCACTGTCTTGTATAAACGTTACAATGAAAGAATAAATTAGACCTGACATCTACCATAACATTTCTATTTCACTTCCACATCAAGAATATCAAGAATATGCGATTTTATTAGAAGAAATTAAGACTGATTTAGTGTTGTCTCACAAAGAAAATTATCAAAGCCGTTGCATTAAATCATCATTTTCCATTTTGTTCAGTGAATAATACAAACATATATAGTCATAGAAAACGATTTCACGGACAAATACTACAAATAATGCCATTGTAAAGGTTTATTTTAATATTTCGTCTATTTCATGTTTGGCAACAACGAGTTGAGTGTAGCTGTATTATTTGACACTCTGTTAATAGTTAGACTGTTGAAGTTGTTCATTTAATTTACTGTACTTCTATCAAGATATAATACATTAACTGTAAACAGCAGTTTAAAGGTTACAACTAATATTTCCCAATGACGAGACATGAACTGACCATAAAGAAACGAACTTGATACATTCATTTTTCCTCACGTTAACTGAAAATAAATTACATGAAAACTGAAACCTCCATTGGTTAAAATCATCTTAACTCCCACCCTAGGCATCAATTCGAAGCATTAATCTCAATCATATTATCCTACAAGTAACACCAGCTTGCGACGGTTTCATTTTCTTGAATTTTTTATACAATCTACAGTAATTTCTGCACGTCGAATCCAAAAACAACAGTCATTTTTTTCCATTGAGTACAGATTTTTCACAAAATATCATACGCACTTTTACGTACGTGAATCGTTGTCATTGAAAACTGGTCAAATTTTCTTATGCTTAAAATGCTGACAACCACTGACTATAGATTTTTCTGGACCAATTGCGGCATGAGAGTTTTACTGATAGTTTTAGAACCCACGAGAAACACACATGATAATAAAAAATGTTCAGTGTGGTAAATGAAAAAAATCTGATTTAAGTAAGACTTTTTTTGTTCCAGATGTGTAATAAAAATCCTTATGTGATAGAAAATTGAATATTATTTTTTTAAATCTGCGTTTTTGAATTATGGAAAATCTGTTATTAAAACCAAAGCAACTTTTACGAAGTTTAAATTCGCAGGCCTGTGTAATCAGTTGTTGACTTTCTTTGCACAGTCAAAATATTCAATATTATTATTTTGTCTGGACTATTTACACTTTCCAGTGGAACTTCACTTTTCTGGTCTACGAAATTATATTCTCTACTTCAAACCAGCCTATTCTGTCGAATCCTAAACGCTGTTCCCAACCAGACAAACTCGAGACAACCTCAGTTACACTCTGAATCACAAAAGTTTCACTCATTTTTCTCATTCACAATTACAAAATAATCTAATTCACAAGCATTTGTTATATAACCCAAAAGAATTTCTTTTGTCAATCTTCATTACCAAGCACAAATACTTTTACTTGTTGGTCTAGTCCAAAGGAAGACTCCGTTACTCGGTACAAATAATTTTACTTGTTAGTCTCCTTTATCTAGTCCAAAGGAAGTCTCCGTTATTCGGTACAAAGAATTCCACTTGTTAGTCTCTTTTATCTAGCACAAAGGAAGTCTCCTTTACCTAGTACAAATAATTTTACTTGTTATCTCCTTCATTTAGTTCAAAGAAAGTCTCTGTTACCCAGCACAAAGAATTTCACTTGTTAGCCTTGATTAAATATTCGAAATAACTTGTCTGTCATGGGCTAATTTTGTAATATCATAATTTGCAGTAGTATTTCTCAGATGTTCGTCTTTAGCCTAATTGCTCGTATTTAGAGTAACAACTTTAGAACATTTTTGATGTTATTGTACTTCCCTTCCCTAGTTATATTACACTAGCTGTCCCAGCTAGATTGTTTAGAGAAATCTTGACTTTCTGTGTTTTAATAATCCTAATGTTACTCGCTCCGTAATTAGTTTGTGTTAGCCTCAACCAAACATACGAAAATAATTAATTAAGCAATCTGTCACTTTCAGCTTCTTAAACACAACAAATACAACGGTGTGTGTGTGTGTGTGGGGGGGTTAATGCCAGGATGAACAGATGCTTTTCTAAAGCTCCGATCTTACAGACATGCGCATGACATACAGTCATGTGGTTACACATGGTTGTCAAGGTTACGGTAAAAAAATTAATCGCCTTTCAGTTGAGTTATAGAAAGTACCAGGCTTTATCGTAATAATCCTTTAAAACCCTAGCAGACTTGGCAAGTCGGTGCAGTTTATCTGACATTTAATAGACAAGCAAAATAAGAAGGAAACAGAACTTAAAGAAATCCCTTTTTAGATGGATTCACTCACAGTTCTGTGGTAAAAACTGGAATGTCATTAGGTATATCTTCTAGAGCTTGCCCAGAGCAATCCACTATTGTACCTTCACAAACACATTTTTCTGGACACTTTAGGTCGACGAAACATTCACCTGCATACTTCGTCCGCTTTTCCTCAGAACCTACACAGATTATTAGCCACAAGTTTGAAAGAAGCACAGAATTCACACAGTACATTAAGATTAATTTAAAAGGAAATAACTCTTACAGCTTCAAAGGAAATAAAACGTAACGTTCCAACATATATTACTACACATTAAGTCGGCTGTACTCGTTTTAAATGAATGAGGACATGTTAACATTTCATGAATATTAAACAACTGAAACTTATATAGCGCTTAAACAACTATAGACAAATTTATACGTGTGCATATATATATGAGCTAATATATTATAACTCTGTGTTCACACAGCACCCCACACTACGGAAGGTAGTTTCAAGAGAAAGTTAAATAAATACTGTTCGTCATTCCTACAGTAAATACCATTGTGAGCTGACGTTATGAATATACGGTGATGCTTCAGTAAGATTAAAACAAATAAGGATATTATTCATAAAGAGAAAATGCTTTTATTTCCGTCGATGTGTTAAAAGTTGACATCTATTACACCAGTTTCCGTTTATTACTATCTGAAACTAAATGAGAAAACTATTGCCTATAAATAAAGTTTCGATATTTCGTCTATGTTTATGAAGCAATAGCGACTAGCAAAATACAGTTGAAAATGTTACATGCTTATATTTGAATTTGGGATTGTTACATGCCTATAGTTAGTCGTAAACCATACATTCAATACCTTTGTCTGAGTGTTTCAGATTAAATACATTGTTTTGCTATTTCTAGACAAAATTTGTAAATGCAATCCTTCTGATGTAATAACCGACATATCATAGGTTATTCTAAAGACACAAAAGTACTCACTACATCTCCATAAGAAACCTGTTAACTTGTCTTAATATCTCATCTATACGCTCGCAAATTTCTTCATTTTACAACTTCTAAATTGCCAATAGGAACAAGCAGGCCAGACATACTTGACTTAACGAGCTATTTTCAAAGATATGTTACATAATTAAGTGATTATAAGTTGTAACTGTTTTGTTTATATTCCAGTTCATGATGAACTTACAGTCATACTTAAATAGTTACAGCACTTTCTAAAGTGGTACGTGTACAATGTAAAGAAGATCGCACAACAAAGTAATTATTCAATATAATTGTAAACTGTACCAGACTTTTTTCACAGTAAATTAGCAAATAATTCGATTTATATACACATGAACAAGTATGTCAAGATATAAACATAAAATGCCATAATAGTAATTTTACATTGGAAACACTTCGAAATAAAAAATTGGCCTTAGAATATGTATATTGTTAAGAAAAGGAAAACCATTACCAAGAAGTCTCAATGTCTTTTTTTAAGTCAGTTAGACTGAACTTAATTCAATATACGTTTACACTTAAACTTTATAAGATATCATGTTGCAAAGTTAGCTATGTAAAGCCCCCCAGTGGCTCAGCGGTATGTCTGCGGACTTACACGCTAAAATCCGGGTTTCGATACCCGTGGTGGGCAGAGCACAGATAGCCCATTGTGTAGCTTTGTGCTGAATTCAAAAAACAACAACAAAAAACAACAGCTATGTAAAAAAGAAAGAATTTAAAAAAAAGTGTTTATAAGGGTGGGTTACTTACTTTTCCAGAGTAAAACTGACCAATTGGCTTATAATATGATTAACACGTACAAACGAAGGATAATATATTCATTAAACTCTAAAAGCACTGATGTTTGAGAATGTAATTTATAATACTCGAAGTTTTCTCAGTTTAATAATTTAAGTTTCTGTCAAATGGCAAGTTTCTGTAGTCCCATAATTGCTCAGATTATTTTTGTTTACAAAGCATAATCACTTCGGACACTAATGAAAAACATACATTGATGTATGATGCTAGAAGTGAGGGAATTAATGAAGTTGTGGCTCTTCAACCAAAGTGTCTTCAAAATATTAATTCGAGAGAAAATAAATTTTAATTGCTGTTCGAAACTGAGTATACTATCATGTTCTATTTATTGTCATAAGAAATTATAAAAATAATAAGATTTTTAGAAACACACAACACAGTTTTCTCTATACTGTTAATTTTTCAATAGGTTTCGAACTTTCAAAGGTCAAGAACTAGCTGCATCTAAGGAAAATAACCCAAGTTTATATATATATATATATATATGATACTCTTCGCAATCGATCACTATATTTAATTACCTTTACACTTAAATTTGTTTTCCTTTAGGGTGTTGATTCGGCGACGATGCATTCTCTCCGGACTCTCACAGCGAACACCACTGGTTTCTATAGGTTTTAATTCCAGATATTCGGCTAGCCACCGCAGGTTACAGTCGCAGATGAACGGATTTCTGCCTAAATGTCTAACGAAGGATATTTTATTACTGCCAAGTTACATATACACAAACTTTAAAGTAGCATAAACTTATAAATGAGAGACCACTGCTGCCATTAAAGGACTATAACATCATTTCTAAAACAATATGTGCATAAAGTAATTGAAAACAATGATGAAACTTGCGACGATCAAATACATGAAAGTAAATAAGTTGTTAAACGTTTTGTTTGTAAGTTCCGGGAAAGCCACAGTAGAGAAATCTACACATTGCACTAATTTTGAACTAATAAACAAGCGATAAAGTAGCTAGAAAACAGCACCCACAGTTAAGTAACTCCTCGGAAACGTTTGTCTGGATGAGTAGTGAAATTTGACTATTATTTTTATGGTACATTCACGATCCAGAGTACAGAACTGTTTTATTTTATTTTGTACAACAACGGGGCGTAAACGATTCTGCAAACTCACTGAGCCACGCTTGGCCGTAGCAAGTGGTTGTAAATCACACGTGACAAGGAAATGGTAACAAAAAACTGTTGTGGTAAAAGAAACTAATAACTGGAACAAACTGGAATTTTACGTTTATATATAAAAAAAATATTTTAACGGGATATACTAGAATTATTTAATACATTTCACTATTCACCAGGGAAATGTCTAAGAATCAGCAATAAAGGCGCTGTTACAGTTTGTGTGTGGTCTTCCACTTAATGACCATCGTGTTTGTTATTTATGCAGTGTTTATAAAATGTTGCAACATTGTTGAGTAATAAGAGAGAAACAAAAACCAGAGCCGAACATATACAAAGTGAACTGTATTTAATTTTGTGTATTAAGCAATGTTTCACTCTCTTAAATGCCTTTTTATCATCTCAAGAGTATATGTCAAAAAATAACTTTTTCCAGCAATACTATAGCCAACAAAAAGTGTGCTTAACCGTCACATTATAGCGTCCCCACGGCTGAAAGGATGATCATGTTTTGTGCGAGGGGAATTCAAACCCGCGATCTTTAGATTACGATTCAAACGCTTTAACCCACCTGGCTATGCCAGGCCTATAATAGTAAACCTTTTGATTAACGAATATACCATGTTTCTGTGATGTACCCACCATAGGCATAGAAAACAGATTTTCAGTGTTAGTAGCTGAGCCTCTACGGGGCTGTATTAGTTTAAATATTCAAACGATACTGTAATACTTTACTTTCAACGTTATTAGCTGAGCCACTACGGGTCTGTATTAGTTTAAATATTCAAACGGTACTGTAATACGTTATTCGTGGACAGTCGACTATCATTTTAAAGTGACAGGGGGATCCAGTCACTAGCACCCGCCGCCAACTCTCGGGATACTTTTGTCTGACTGAATAGTGGAATATGATAGTCATTTTTATAGCGCACTTGCGGACACAATGTGGAGAGCACGTTTTTGCGTTAACGAGTCGCGAACCACGGTAACAACCGGGCGTGGCAAACATTAATGTAGTATTGTTGCGGATAAACAAAAATATCAGAAAAATTTGTTCGTTTTAAGTGAGCTATATACGTTCTGTCCACTGCAAGGAGAGAGTCAAACCATGGATTTTAGAATAGTAAGTCCGTAAGCTTACCGCTGACCCATAGGGACCTGGCATGGCCGCTCGACTCGTAAACTGAGGGCCACGGGTTGTATTCCACGTCATATTAAACATGCTCGCTCTTTCAGCCATGGGGGCATTATAAAGTAGAGATCAATCCCACTATATGATGATAAAAGAATAGCCGAAGTGCTGGTGGTGGGTGGTGATGACTAGTTGCCTTCTCTCTAGTCTTACACTACAAAATTTCGGACGGCTTGCGCGAAATTGAAAAAAACAAAACCAGATTGACCCATCGGGGGACTTAACACTCTCCAAATATGAAACAATAAAATATTCACAAACGTGTTTTCTCTCTAACCATTTTACACAAAATTTATTTTTTGGAAACTTTGAGTGCATTTCAGACTACCATCAAAAGTAATTTGGGATCCTTTATAAAAAGAATCTAGTCGTGTTTTAATATGCTTTAAGAACACGTACTATAAATGCACAAACAACAATCACGTCATCTTCCAACCAAAATTATGGATATATACTGGTACGAAAAACACCGAAAAAAATGTATGTAAAGGTAAACAATTGGATGCAACATTTAAAATTACTATCGGTATTTCCATTTTTGACAAACGCCAATACTAAACTTCTAAAAAGATGTACATGGTAACTCGTACACTAGAATAATTTGTTTTTGTTATTCTTCAAATCTGGATGTATTTATAAAAAAAAAAGTGTGTCACTTCCGGCTTCGATATATTTAGAAAAGTATCTGTCACTATAGTTACACTTCCGATTTGTATGTATTTTAAAAAACCACGTATCGTTATAGATAGGCAAAAGATCTTCTATAAAGATGAAATCAGATTATTCACCTTTTAATGTGACACAGTTTTAGCCCTCCACTGGCACAGCGGCATATCTGCAGACTAAAACTGCTAGCAAAAGGCATTTCGATACCCGTGGTGGGCAGAGCACGAATATTCAAAACATAATTCGAACTGCAGTAGACTTAAAAGTTAGGTATAAATTACGAACTAATTTGTGAGCGCTGAGCTTGTCGCGTATTTGGAAATTGTTTTATTGGAGAAAGACAGCAGCAACAACAAATCAACACAGTAAAATATATGGTATGAACTGTTAGGTATAGTCTACAAAGTCATTGATGTAAAAGTCCGAAAAGAAATTGAAATCAGCTAATCCAAAGAACAAACAAAAGCAGCCGAAAACAACTTCAGGAACGAGAAATGATGTTTCAGTTCTTCTTTTCAACTCTGAAGTGAAAAATTGTTAACAGTGAAGATACCTATCAGATAAAACAAGACATTTTAATCTTTATAAGTGGAAATGTATATTTAATTAGCTATACTGGTGGCTAGGTTAATTGCATTGTTGCCTTGATCGAAAGTTGATATTAATGTACAATGAAGAACAATAGAATGCTAATGAACAGAGGATTAATCTGTGGTGGATTTCTGCTATAATTTTTCCAAGAAATTTATGAAACACAAATATGCTTCAAACTGGGCGACTAAACCAGAAAATCTGTTAGAACAAGTGAATATAAGCACTAGTGTTTATGGTGGGCACCGATCCTGGACATCATCTGGTTCAGTTGAATTATTTCAACTGATATTCTCTGTATTCTTGTATCAGATGGGTGACAAGATACATTATAGATTTCATAATAGCGTGCTGGAGAAGAGTAAACACCGCATACAATTTACATGATGCTGAAAAACTGTGGAAATTGATTTTGAAGGTTTTAGAGGTTATGAAAACGTAATATACAGACCGTACAATACAACAGAATATTTATTTGTATTATTCACATAAACATGGCCTTGCACTCTGACTCATCGGAGTCTGAGTCAGACTAAAGTAAATAAATTCACAGACACATCTGACTTTCAATGTGTCTATGCAATCGATTTGTACATCTTACCAAAACCTTGTCACATTTCTTGCAGTATATATTCCTATTCCACTCGACCAACCACATGCTCTTGGCTTTCATTTGAGAGTATGACTCATTGCTATAAATTGACATGCTAAGTCTGTTGACTGGGCATGTGAAAAGTATTGTAAATCACAAATTACCAGTGTTCGCAATATTTGAGTTTTAATTAATGACTGGTTGATAACAGAGGTTCCTAACTTCTTATAACTCAAAATATCATTTGAAAATGTGGCGGTGAGCATTTGAAATCCATATAATGTTTAGTTATCGTTTTATCATTAATAGAAAGATGGATGATAATTACGATTTTGTGTCAACACATCTTGGCTGGTAATGTGGTATGCAAGTATACCATGCATTTTGTATATTCTCAATACAAGGTAGAAGATTAAAATAATCATTTATTCTATGCCTGTGCAGTTTGCTTATAATACGTGGTCAACAAAGCCGTCTGCTCTTAAAGTGTGTATGAGGCTGATACATTGGAAGACTTCTGAGGGGAAAGGCTTCATGCCACTCTCCCGAGTCTTCAACAAGAAGAAGTAAGAAAAGAAGATCATCAGGAGCACTTCTCTACAGAGGAAAAGTGGTAAATTTGTTTACTTCATAGGAGCAAAAATAGTAACTGTGTTCGTAAATAGACGATAGAACGTTAGGATTTGATTGCCTTAAATTTGTGTACATGCATAAAGCAAAGTGACTAAAAACTGTATCAATTTCTCATTACTTCCACCTAATGATTCCACAGTCAAAATAATCGGCCATAATGCTGTGATATTTATAACCTTGAATGTCGTTCCTGTCAGTGTAAGGACTTTTTCACATTTTGATCTACCCTGGTTCATACGGAAACCAGTCGTAGACTGATTTTGATTGAGACAGAAAACAATTGTAGATTCTGGCTCATATAGAAAACAGTTGCGGACTAGTTAAGATAAAAAAAAACAGTTGGGCCCGGCATGGCCAAGTGCGTTAAGGCGTGCGCTTCGTAATCTGAGGGTCGCGGGTTCGGGCTCGAATCGCGCCAAACATACTCGCCCTCCCAGCCATGGGGGCGTTATAATGTGACGGTCAATCCCACTAGTCGTTGGTAAAAGAGTAGCCCAAGAGTTGGCGGTGGGTGGTGATGACTAGCTGCCTTCTCTCTAGTCTTGCACTGCTAAATTAGGGACGGGTAGCACAGATAGCCCTCGAGTAGCTTTGTGCGAAATTCCAAAAACAAACAAACAAAAAACAGTTGTAGACTCTGGTTCAGATTGAAAATAGTTGTACACTAGTTTAGAGAGAAAACAGAATTAGGTTTTGGTTCAGGTAGAAAATAACTATAGTTATACAGACAAAAGCAACAAGAACGTGTAAAATGGCAGTAAAATTTATAAATATACAACAGGAACTTCGAATGTTTGTGAGAGATGACCAATACAAAAATGAATGTTGTAAGCATCAAAGTAAAATTAAATATTAGTTTTTATGTTTTATTTAATGATATTAACACTTTGATAGTAAGGAAAGAGGTCATATACATATATTTATATCAAATACTTCTCTATACTAATTTGTAAACAAAAATGTTTATTCTGAAAGTAATGTAAGAACATTTGATTTGGTTTTATATTATACTTTCTTCCTTCATCCCAGGCGAACGCTCATTTGAAAACATAAAGAAGATTCTTACAATATGTAAGTCATTCCCTTTTGGTTTTTGTTACTGAAGAAAGAATGATTCTAGTGAAGTCTTAAACCAATTTTCCTTTTGGCGTCACATAGAGCTATTTTAGTGTTACGCTATTTAAATAGTTTTACATGAAAAGCATCACGCTATATTCATTTAAAGTAATTGTTTTATTATATTAGTAAGGTTTTGAGTTGTTAACACGTGGCATACTAGCAAAGTTTCATGCCAAAGAAAGCCACTCCTTCCTCTTGTCTATGGTACAAAACGCCCCAAGTCATGCACGCTCATGTACATATACTGATAAACATAAACCCAATGTTCCATTATCATTAAATATTGTAGGCCACTCTATATGTTTCCTCTAGCTAATCAGCGGTAACCTTGGAAGTTTTCAATGATAAAATTTGGGATTTGATTATTTATTAATTATTTGCAGATAACTCATTATGTGGTTTTGTGTTTAACAAAAGTCAGTGAGATAGTCATGTGAATATATACTACTTACCGATCAATAAATATGTGTACGATGTATCTTTGTAAATCTTTTGATGATGTCCCCGCAAAAACCCTACCCCACAGAAGTATGAGAAAAACTATTCTTCCTTTGAAGAAGAGATGTAACATTTGGTCTTCTAATGTATATATATATATTACATTCTAGAAGTGATATTGCTTTCTTATGTACATAACTAATGCTTGTATTTTTTACAATTGAGTTTTTCTAATTTTGTACAATACTAAAATGTTTATTGGTAAATTAAGTTGAAATGATACACGGTGATCAGAGCAATTTGTTCTTTAAAATAATTACTGTTTATTTACGAATGTAATTTCATTCAAGTGAAATTTGATTTACAGGTGTACAATATATGAACTATTCTCATGCATAATTGAAGAGGTGATGAGGGTGTGAATATTCACACTCTTCACATGAAGTGATTATACAAACAACATTCCAAAGGACAACCGAGAGGAGTTTCGCGTTTATATATTTCAACAACTGATTTAAAAGCGTATTCCAAGAACTGCTGTAATGCACAAATAAGAGGCGATTGGGGTTTAAAAAGGTACAAATAATGCTGAAAATGTTAGACTCTTTTGAAATCACTAAGAAAGATTTTTAATTTTGATACTTTACTAGAAGTATTAAGAAGTATATTTCAAGAACAATTCAAGAGAATGAGTATATATCCAAATTAAACAAACTGTTGAAAAGATCTTTATAATAAAACCTTCAGAACTAATAGTATGAAACATGAAATATGAGTGAATGAGAAAACCTATAGAGACTGTCAGAGAAGCTCATTTTTTAATAAACCTAATTCTTTTAGTAGAGTATAGTGTAACTAGATTTTAGGGATGTTAAGAGAACTGTAAATAATTTAATTGCCATTTTTATTCAGAATGGAATTCAACAGTGTATCTATCCAGACTAATGACAAATTATCAGTTTCATTTTGTAATTCAATCGAATTAAAATAGTTAGAAAACATTTTATTCTTGATAACAATCAATAGATAATTTACAAACTACGTGAAAAGAAAACACTAATTAAACCAGCCTACTCCAATTTGCTAATCCATTTTATTTTAAATTATCGAGAGAATTCTATTAAAACATAATGAGACGTGTATTTTTTAAACTCAAGTAGAACTTACTATTCTCTTTCATTATCAATAACACACAAAAGAATTCCTCATTCTTTCGGAACAAGAAATTCCCGCAAAATTAAGAGAACACATAAGAGGCTTCATTGCCATTATTTTTTACACAAAGAAGTTAGGACCCCTGACGTCTTGTCTGTTAATATCTCTTTGAAGAGGCTTCATGTGGTACTTGGCTGTCAAGTCCTAAGTTCACAACAGAGGTGTAATAAAAGACAGCCCAAGTCAAGTTCCTCTTTAAGATATTGATCAAAAAGTCCTGTTTCTGCCAGTTAGTTATCTGTTGAACGTCGACCTCATTCTGAGGTCGTACAACGTACAATAAAAGCAAATTATTTTTCTAAAGAGGGAATATTTAATACTTTTAGGGGAACATTACTTTGAAAACAAACAATCTTTAGAAAACACCTTCAAAACTTATTAAGCTGTCAATTTTTTTGAAAAACTGTTGTTTAGAAAGTTTAAAAGTCGTAACGGTTATTGTCAATGCTACTCCTGTGCAGCTGCCAACTTCTCTTCATCCAGCAGTGTAATGTAGAATAACTAAAATTAACATCCATTTACACTGGAAGAATGTTTTACCAAATGAATTTAATGTGAAAAATAAAATATTTCTAACGCCAGGTCATAATTTTATTTTATTTTTAAATATAACAATAATTTTTGATTTGCTAATGTATCCTAGAAGAAAGGTGTTCAAAAAAGTACATTTAAACAACTAGGAACAAGCTAGTGTTTTAATTAACACTCTTTAGGGAAATAAACTAACCAGTGTGTGTACGTTTGTGTTTTTCGTATAGCAAAGCCAAAAAGGTCAATCTGCTTAACCCATCGAGGGGAATCGAACCCCTCATTTTAACGTTGTAAATCCGGCGACATACCGCTGTACTAGTGAAGGCAACTAACACGTTATTTTTCATATAATTTTATTGATATTTTACTAAAAATAATACGTGATACTTCTAAGCATAGAAAGTCAATATCATAAAATAAAAAAACTATTAATTGATCTATCTTTGAAAAATTGCAAAGTTACGAGACGTTGATTTACATTATCTAAAAGTTGCATTAACCTGTGTTATGAGACATCTTACCTTTCATAGGATATGCCACAATTATTCAGAATCTGGTTTCCTTCTATATGATGGTTATTTCAATCACTAATTTTTATATAGTTGGCCGTGAGGCATGAATATTCATGTTACGTTTATACTGAGTTTATGTCTTTCAGTGTGTATTCATGAAACCCCACTACGTTGAAGAGACTTACATTAATAGTGTGTGTGTTTTCTTATGGCAAAGCCACATCGAGCTATCTGCTGAGTCCACCGAGGGAAATCGAACCCTGATTTTAGCGTTGTAAATCTGTAGACTTATCGCTGTATCAATGGAGGACTACATTAATAGAACGTGATATCCCATCCAATCACAACGATTGGTTAGCCGACTGGGATCCAACAATTTCTCGGACTTTCTTAGCAGAGGAAACATACTTTCATTGAAAACAGACTCGAATGTGAAGCATGCTGTAACATATAAGAACCAGATACTGCATTCTATAACGCGAGTCAGTTGTATAACTTTTGACCAAAAGAAGTGTATTATAACAGCATTCTCTGAACCAACAGCTCAGTCTGATTTCATCTCGACGTTTCCTTGAAAGTTTAATGTGAAAACCCGACACACCATTCCGTCGGAAATAACACTTCAATGTTATTAAGGAGTTTCGAAATCTTGGGTAATTCATCTTGCAGTTTATTTTATGTCAGAAGTTGATGAATGACAATCATGTAAACATCGCTCAAAGTTTTGTGCTAAAAAATATATTTAAATGTTCTGTAACTAAATGAAATCTGTAAGCAAAAGATATCATAAAACATTCTTTGTCTGCTAAGTTATAACGAAATATATACGTTTTTATATTAAAAAGTTCAAATTTACTTTCCTTACAAATAAATCATCATAAAATATATATGGAATTTTATTTTATAATTTATCTGTTTCGTTATATTTAAGACTGTTTACATATCTAACATAGGCCCAGCATGGCCAGATGATTAAGGCACTGGACTCGTAATCCAAGGACTCGAATCCCCGTCACATCAAATATGCTCGCCCTTTCAGCCTTGGGGGCGTTATAATGTGACGGTCAGTCCCACTATTTGTTGGTAAAAGAGAAGCCCATGAGTTGGCGGTGGGTGGTGATGAATAGTTGCCTTCCCTCTAGCCTTATACTACTAAATTAGGGACGGCTAGCGCAGATAGCCCTCGAGTAGCTTTGCGTGAATTTCAAAACAAACCAAACATATCTAACAAAAGTTAGTATTTGAAAGTAAAATAATTCTAGTGGAACGAATTTCATTATATTTGTATTTGATCAACTTATCGTGCTTCAAAAACATTTCTGAAATGTAAACATCTGGCAATCACATTAATCAGTATAATATTATTTTAACTTTTTCGCATGTTCTCACTTAATGTATTATAATTACAATATTTACTTTTAAGACAAATAACAGAAAAATAATTCTTTTTTACGAGAAGTCCCTAACTACTCGGCCTCAAAGGATGTATTTAAGATATTTATAATACAAGCTAGTTAAATTAAAACGGGAAATAAAGCACAATGTACATAAAAATATATTATAACGTAGAAAAATGACTGCTTTAGAAATCGTGATAGTGAATTGAGTATAAATAGCTTACAATAACTGTTATTTTATCTTAATCCGTCTATTGTGAGTAATTTAATAGTTTGAACTTAGAAATGCATTTGTTTTAATCATTTTTTATCTTCACTTAAAAATCTCATCATAAGCTGTATGTCTATGGAAACTAACACTCTTATTATTAAAACTGAATTGGAAGAACATCACCTCTTTCATGTAAAATTTTATAATCAGGATTCTAATCAAGGCCTGCATTATATGTGTCTGTACCAGTAGATTAAACTTTATACAAGTGCAAAAATAATATTTAACAAAGTAATTAACCTTAAACTGCAGACTCAAGAACTACCTAGTGAATACATATTAAAGGAGATACTAGCTTTTCGTTTCTATAGCATTAAAACAAAAACCTATGAATCTACTGGATAACAAAATTGTTCGTGCCTGTTTCATCTCAAGCTGGTAGGTATTTACTCAATCGATAAACGTTATTTTAAAATATAAACACCTTTTTTTATTTTACAGAAAAGAAAAGTGTTGTTTGCGCTTAAAGAATAAATAAACCCATTAATGTTTATATGTATACTCGCAAGAGGCTGAACAGAGAATGATATAGTTTATATAATGACGTTGGTATAGAAGGGTTAGGGTGCGATATAGTTTGAACTATGTTTTATTTACTTATTGCTGGTAGACTCTGAGAACACGAGCCATACGCGTTTACATTTTATACTGGTACGATAAAACCCACAAGTGACAAACTGTGAGAATCTATTTCTGGATTTAGTTTCCTCCACATCTATCATGAGATTCGTTTTGGACCAGTACATTTTTCTATCGACATTACAATAAACGTTACCAAGGCTCAGAAGGTTTTCAGGAGTCATAATGTTTAGTGTAGGTTTTCTAAGAAGAATAGTCTTCAACCTATTACACAGTGCGTAGCAAGATGATTGTCAATGCCTAAACTATGTATTTAGTTCACTCGTTGTAACGCTTTTTATGAGTGGGTGGGCATTTTTGAATTACATAGCGGAAACAAAGACCATGAAATGATAAAAAATAATTTTTTGCTTCAATAATTTTTAATACAGATTACGTTAAAATTGACAAACGTTGTAGATCTAAATTCACGAACGTCATTTCAAAACAAACTACGATACTATTATTGATAGTATGCATCCGTAACTTAGTTCTGAACTTACTTCGCAAAGTTAATCGATAAACAAACACTAATTCACCATGTAACTGAATAGCAGAATAGACGCGATAACTCTCACTTGTAGCACTAAATAGCGTTTTTGACACTGAACTAAATAAATCACTGATTATTCCATATAATATATTATATACTTTACTCGGACTTCTTACTCACTAATGATTTGTACATACTTCACAAAATTTCTAAATTATTAAACCATCATAATCATTAGCTTCCTATAAATACAAATACAGCCTACAACACCTTTTTATTAAGTGACAATCAACTAAAAATCATGAATGATCCAGTATGTTTTTAAATAATTTGTTTGTTTTGAATTTCCTGCAAAGCTGCACAAGGTTGTTGTTGTTAGCATAGAACTACACAAACGACTTCCTGTGTTTTGCCCAACACGGGTATCGAAACCCGGTTTTTAGCGGTATAAGTCCGCAGACATAACACTGTGACACTGGAGGGCACTGCACAAGGACTAACAACGATAGCCGTCCTTAACTTAGTATGGAAAGACAGTTATTTCTCACATCCCAGCGCCAACTCTTGGGCTACTATTTTACCAACGATTAGTGGAATTGTAACGCCTCCACGCCTTAAAGAGCGAACATGTTTGGAATTCGATCTCGCTACCCTCAGATTACGAGTCGATAGCCCCTAACTACCTGGCCATGATAGGCGTTGTAAAATTAATAATAACTTTAAAATTTGGTTATATTCGTTAAATTTATTACATTTTAAAAAGTTTTATCTATAAATTTCAATATAAAATATATAGGAAACCCAAAAAGTGATTAATTACTATAGTGATGCTTTTAGTTTTTAAAGAAAGAAAACTTGTATGTCGGTGATTCCTGTAACCAGCAACTAAATGAACATACAAGAAAATTAGTGCATAAATATATTTGAAAAATGAGTTTAAACATCAGACGGAACCTCGCCGGTAATATCGAGTTAAGATGTCATTTAGTGTAGAACATTTAATCTCAGACAACACTAACCACAACAATATCTTTGTCTGTACCGCAAATACAAACAGGTGATAGCGCTCTTTTCTCATATACGTAGAGTGTAATATTTTTACTTGTAAAGATCTGGTAAATTTAAAGCCAAATAGAAGGAGCACGACTGGCAGTACACTCTTGATACCTTATGTACTGAATTTTTATTCACTGTACTATATACTTACACAAACATATACACTCGGCTATACTGTTTCCATTCCTGAATGTCTTTTGTGTCGCGATGCAGTTTCACTAAAAGACGGGAAGATGTAGAACTAAATTGTAAAAGGCCTGGGAACCAATGCGGGGGCGAATTGTTTGCTTCAATAGTTTAGATTGAGTATTGTCTATGTGAACTACAGACAACGTCAACACCCATCAGTTTATTACAAGATACACGTAAATATTAAAAGTATGATAACTGCCTCAGGTGAATAATACTTTCCTCAATACCTTATTTCAGTATTCTTAACCGATGTTTGCCAACATCATGTTTTATCACCCTTGCCTTTTAGTTTTATCAAACAAATGAGAAAAAGAACATTTTGTACTTAACGTCAACTTCAAAACTTAATAAAAACTATGAAGTGAAAAACAAAAACATATTTTTGTGTGCGGTTAGGCCTAAGAAACACGCAGCTGTGCAGCCTACATAAATTTATCAGTTGCTGGGTATTCATTACAATGGAGCCGATTTGCTTTAAGAGGAGGGGTTAGACATGACTGGTAATAAATTTTACTTTGAATATTCGTTAGTAAGACATAAACCCAACAATTTGAAGAAGCGGAATTATCATTATTAACACAGAGCAGTTCTTTGAAGGCGGAAAGTGTATTAAATGTGTGTACATTATGTTATGTAAATGTTATGTAAACGACAACCATGTCGAGAGTGTTATGTAAATGTCATGTAAATATCATGTATATGTTATGTAAATATCATGTATATGTTATGTAAATATCATGTAATGTCGTGTTTGAATTCCCATATTTATTATTTATAATTCTATATTTATATTATTGTTTCGAGGTTTAAATCGGTGAAATTTAAAATAACATTTTAGAATTAATTAAAATTCATTTAGAATTATTCATGTAGAAATTTTTAAAACTAGATAGATTGATCACTTGTATTGGCCTGGTGTTTGTACTGTGGAATTCTGGGAAGTTACGCGATATAGTATATAAACAGACGGCGATGCGAGGGAGATCATCTACTTTTACTCGGGTCAAGAAGTGAATCATCCATTTTTACTCGGATCCAGAAGTTTGTCTCGTTTGAGAAAGTTTAAGCTGAATTTGTGAATAAAGCTAGATCGACTAAAGCGGTGAAATTTTTATTCCGTCAATCTTTACAATTCAGTCGGATTACGGATTATACCGAAAGTCAATACGAATTGGACTGTGAATTTTTGTTTGGAATTACCCATTCAAACTTCGAAAATTTCTCCGTATGACTAAATTCACCGCCTAGATTAGAACTTTGGATTTCGGATTTGGACATTTTTTCTGGATCATATTATTAAGCACAGGCCAGTACCTTTTTTGTATTGTAAGTTGTTTTGATGGTTGAAACTGGATATCTGTTATTGCCATTAGATAATATATTTTGTGTCTATCACATAAGTAGATAATTATAATAAATTAAACAAGCTGCTATCTGTGTCTTTCTGTTGAGTTCAGTCCGCAATAAAAAACGTAACAATTATTTGCAAGAAATTTTTGTAATATAATTTGTATCTAACAAGGAACAATTATTATATGGTTGTGAATGCAGTAAATGATCTGTTGCTTAAATTCACTTATCAATTATTATTTTATCATGCCACCTTTCTTCTGTTTTCAGTTTAATTAAACATTTATTAATTAGTATTGTCATGTAGTATATTTCTCTGAACCTATATGCTAATAGTAATTAAAGTTTAAGTTTTATTGACCATACTGATCTCATTGCGTAAATCAATAAGATTTAGAAAATGTTTAATTTTCAAAATATAATAGCCCACCATCACGTAATCACACCAGTAAACATATAAACATACAAACCTGTCTAACTTCAAAATAACATTAGTCTAGAATGTTGTTGAGGTTTCTTATGTTTATCAATTTAATCTAAATGAATCAACATGTTTTTACTGTGCTGCAAAACTGCTTTTATCGATGTTCTGTTGTCTAAAAGATTCCGCAGCTCTTCATCTACGTATAACCGAAATATTAAGCTACTGGATATACCCACACTCATTTTGCAGGTTTAAGAATATTGTTTGTAATTGGGGCTAAATTAATCAATGAGTTTTAGGTAAGTTGCAAAAACTGTTGCCTGCAAATTTCTGCCGCGACTTAGGTATGTACGGCTACCCTTCACAATGGCAATACTAAAATGATTCGTTGGCCAGCTTTTAAAACTCATAACAGATGGAAAATAAGTCACTTTATTAAAAAGTACACGTTTTCATGATTTCGATTTGCATTCTTTAGGTATGTGTCTGCATAAGATGAGCAACACATAAATTCATATCTAACTTGCTTCTGCATTGATCTTTGAAACACGCTAGACATTTGAAGTGATTTCTTGTCGTGTCAATACTAAGTTTACATTTTTTCTAAACTTTATTTGATCTATCCTTATCATAACTATCAAAATAGTTATTTGAATAATAGGCAAAAAAACAACAAATTAATAAGTTCTCATATGAGAAAAACTGTCAGATAGCAGTTAATTAGAAAATTGCTGATGAGTAATTTATCATCCAAACCATTATTTCTATGACTCTATTGCTAAGTTGAAACAAATAAGATCATAGAAACTGTGTTTGTTCGTTTTTGAATTTCGCACAAAGATACACGAGGGCTATCTGCGCTAGCCGTCCCTAATTAAGCAGTGTAAGATTAGAGGAAAGGCAGCTAGTTATCACCAACTCTTGGGCAACTCTTTTACCAACGAATAGTGGGATTCGACATCACATTATAATGCTCCAACGGCTGAAAGGGCGAGCATGTTTGGTGTGACGGGGATTCAAATTGACGAGGCTCAGATTGTGAGTCGAATGCTTTAACCACCTGGTCATGCCAGGCTTTAGAAACTATGTAACAAGTAAAAGTGTACAAATGAACTACTGATGACCAAATGTTAACAATACGAGACACCAGCAGCACGGCATCATACCTAATTTGAGGTGTGTGTGTTTTGCCATAGCAAAGCCTTATAGGGCTATTTGCTGTGTCCACCGAGAGTGATCTAACTCTTCATCTTGGTATGGTAAATTCGAAGACTTACCGCTGTCCCACCGACGGACATGCCATTTGAAATCAATTTGAGTGTTGCGAATATACAATACGATATTAGTCTAAATTACGACTACAACAGTTTAGAAGATTGAAACTAATGATTTGAAAGACATAATCGAATGTTTTTACACATATCCTCGTTTACGGTGTAAGTAACGTGTCTAACTATTATCAACAACCATGCTTTTAGTATAAAATTTATCGAAAATCTTATTTCTGGCATAATGTACCAAACCTTGTCCAAATTCCATATTTATAATATAACCTGCAAAAAAGTTGTCAGAATCACTATTTACGACGTAATGTGCGAAACCTTGTCAAAACCCTTATTTATAATGTAACGCGCCTAACACTTGTCGAAACCATTATTTATGATGTAACGTGCGTAATACTTGTTACCAACACCTGTTTTTGATGTAATGTACTTAATACGTATTAAAACCATTATTTATGATGCCACGTACCTAACACTTATTAACAATGCCTGTTTTTGATGTAATATGCCACTTGTTTAACGACAGTTTTTAAAGATCATTAATGATTCCAGTCAGTTTAAAATGATTACCCAGAATGAAATCTCATCTTGTCTTTTTGCTGGAGACTCGACTACATTGCTTCCACAGGTAATGAACATATACTTTGTTTTTGTAACCATAAAATTTGGAATACTAAATTTAATAAAGAAGAAAATAAGATGAATGTTAAATGTAGAAAAAACAGATAAGAAAATGAACGTTTAATTGAAAAGAAAAGTAAAAGAAAGAAAGAAAATCATTTGGCTGAAGAAGAAAGGAAAGAGGAACGTTTACTTAAAGAAACAAAGAAGGCCTCTACTAGAAAAAGAAGAAAAAGATTTGGCTAAATAGAAAAGGAACGAACAGAAGTACTTGAATAAAAACGTAACATTTAGCAGAAGAACACCGTGCTGGACAAAATATATTAACATTTAGTTGTAAAGAACAAGCAAACAATTAGTGAATTAAAAATTATCTGTAGGAAAAAGAATACGATGGGAAACATCTAGTTTGAGAAGGAAGGAAAAGAGGCAACGTGTATTTTATAGAAAGGAATAAGTTTTAGTTGATAGACAAACGAACGGTTGGCTGTAAAAAATGAGCATGCAGCTGAAAAAAGATTTTTACAGGAAAAAGCAGGAAAAGATAATGTTTTATTGATGGAAGAAGAGAACAAATGATAGAAGAAACAAACAAAGCGTTGATGAGAGTAAACGAAAGAATAAAATTGTGCTAAGATACATAAAGGAAGAGAAACTACACTGTAAACAAAAGTCAATAAAGAAAACCCACTTTAAAATGCCTGTTTGTTGGATTTCTTTTTATTCAAAACTCATACGTTGTATGAAAATAGCACGATTGAAAATGAAATTTCTGAACTATTTCTGAGAATTTAAATGGAAAACTTTGCGTTATTGCGATGATTCCCAAAGCGACTTTACGATACAAACAAACAAAAATCACAGTATTGGTTATATGCTGTCGCTCATACGAGCTTTTAACCGCTTAAATTAAGGATTTCTATGAATATTTTAATGCCCTCAATATTTGTAGAACAAACGTTAAAAATTACTTATAGTAGCTTCTGATAACTTTAGTCTTGATATAATTTCAAGCTAACAAAGCGTTAGTTGTTTGTCAGATTTCAAATATGGCAAATGCTACTCATTTTTCGGTTGTATGTGTGCTTGTGTTTGGAAGAGAAGAGAGTATAGAGATATTTGAATCATAACCTACGAACAAGACTCTCCAGTTCTACAAACGTATATCTGCAGTCTCTAGAGAAGGGATAAAAGGAGGAGTTAATGTGTGCATTATTACCCACTATACGAGTGTCCGTTAATCTTGTAGTGAGTGGACGCTTGTAGACAGTTTTCTTACATTTTAATACGGTGCGGATCCTTTCATTACCGATACTGAGTCATGGTCACCTGACCCCTTTAAGCTCTGATTATATAAATCTCAGACCGATGTAAATTACTTGAGTGGTGCTTACATCATCGGACTTATTCTAGGCTTAAGTTAGAGGAGTATGGTCAGAAAAATTCCATAAGACGTTTAAAAAACACCTTGTAAAGGAGTGTGTGTGTGTTTTCTTATAAAAAAAAAAACTCCAGGCTATCTGCTGAGCCCACCAAGGGAAATCAAACCCCTAATTTTAGCGTTGTAAATCCGTAGACTTACCACTGTACTAGCGGATGACGCCCTGTAAAGGGAAGTTGGGTGTTTCGCTTGTGTTCAAACTCCAAGTTTTATGCGAGACAACGGATTAGTGTCTAAGTAGCCATGCAACTATGTTCTACATACGAAAGTTTGGGAGAACGTTTTACGATTTTAATTTATTATTGATGCTAGAAAACAAAATCGATATTTCATATGAGAAAATTACACCTGTTTTCATGTAAATAAAATTCTGCGTCTTTCTGTGCTATGTAGAATAAAAAGTGAAAAATCATGCTGCCGTTGTACCTGAGTTCACCGGAAGTAATTTTGCATTCATAATTGTAAAGGAGCATTTGAATTTGAAGTCGCATAAATTATGAAAGAAAGATGGCCAGTTTATTCAATTACAATTTGTAAAAATTCCCTGTAAAACACCATGAAGACTGAAAACCCTTAATAGGTGGGTAAAATAAGAGGTTACTTAAACTATTTTCACATATATTATAATGTAATATCATGTATACGATCACTTGAAATTGCAATAACATCATTGCAACACGTTATGACTTATGCAACGTTAATTTAACATAATTTAGTGTAATATAAATCTAGTTGATCTACAATACATGGAAACAGAAAAATATTGACTTGATTAGTTTCTTGTTGTTGTTGCAAAGCTGCTCAATTACTAACTATGATAGCAGAAAAAATAGTTTAAAACTGTTTGTTTGTTGTTCAAGTTAAACACAAAGGTGCAAAACAGGCTATCTGTGCTCTACACACAACTGGTATCGAAACCCGGTTTATAGCATTGTAAGTATGTAGACATGCTGCTGAGTCATTGAGGGACGTTTAAAAGCGCTAGGCTAGAGGGAAAGCACCCAACTTACACCACTCCAACCAAGTTCTTGTACTATCTTAATCAGTAGGACTGACTGTCACATAATAACGACGCCGAGTTGAAAAGAGGAGCATGTTTGGTGATATGATTCGAACTTGCGACTTACAGATTGCGAGTAGATCGCCCCTTCCCACCAGGCCCATGATTAGAACATTATTTTTGGTGGTTTTAGAATAACTATATGAAAAATGAAAGTAATAACTCAGTTTATGTAATATAACTGAAGTTTGATACCACGCAAACTGATTGAATAATGCGTGTTTTAAATATATTAGTTACCTGCAGGGTTTTTCCATTGGAATTTAATATATGAAATTACATTTGACTTACTTTTAACACATTCTAGAAAGATTCCACTCCTGTTGCTTTTAAGGCTGTTTAATTCTCACTCCAAAGTTTTGAAACTACAACATTAAAATAGAGCTAAAATACTTTATCTTGCAGTATGTCTTATGGATAAGATTAACCTGTAACCTAGCTAAAAAAGAATATATATGAATATATGGTTTGAAAACAGCGGATTACTGACCAAAAAAAAATCGAAACTTAAAACATAGATAGCATAACAAAGTTGCCGAACCTTCAGGCATTAAACAGATTTTAGAAGTAAAAGATGGATATAAAATATCAAGAATTCAACATCATGCCGACTGTTCAGCAGCCATATAAAAAAAAAGTCTGTTACCACGTTTTCTTTCCTTCTCTCGAGGCGGTCACCAACCACAGAGAAAAGTTCCATTTTACAAACTGCCACACACCGCGGTAGGCTTCTGGTACGCCAAATAATATTAATTGCCGATACTCTGGGGTGGAGAAATTTTGGTAAATAAGAGAAAATGAGACACGATATTCATTTCTGTTTCCATAGCTCTTTGCTTGAGGGCATATTTTATTATCATAGATCACAAGAAAAAGATCTATGTTTAGCCACATGCAGGATACCACCCCTCAACGATCTCCTGGGAGTTCCAAAACAAAACTTTCTTGTGACCAAACTTAATTTACGTTTTTGATTTATGGTGATATTTCTAGGTCACATTTGGCGTCATAAAGATATTAATTAAGACAACACACCTTGAGACACTAAACAGGACCACACACAGAAAATAATTCAACTTTTTTATCAACACAAACAACAACAAATTTTTTACAATTCTCTTTACTTAAAATGTCGTTTTTTTCGTTTTGACTCATGTACACATTTAATTTTTCGTTCATATAACATTGAATAACGACGAAGTGTTTTTGCTATAGGATACATAAATAGTCAAGTAAATAGTACTGATTAGTTGTGTTAGAGGAGAGAGGATGGACGATATTCCATTCCTTTAATGATGGAGCTCTGAACATTTATTGGTTTGGTTCTTATTACTTTTTTTAAAGTAATACAAAATGCTTTTTATGTAATCGAAATTTTGTTAACTCACAAGTTCCGAGCTTCTAGTCAGCCATTAAGCTAAAAATGTTTTTATATAGCCTTCTGTTATCTTTACTAGTTTTAAAAAAATGGTTTGAAATGTAGTAAGGAAACCAGCTGTAAGAACGTGAAACTGATTTCACTATGTGTGTGTATATATATATATTCAAAGTCCTAAATGGAATTAACAAACAAAACACAAACATAAATATCAGTCAGGAGAATAATACAATTTTATATAATATTTTTTATATATATTTTAACCCATCAAATATTTTCTAATCGAGAATATGTCATTTTGCCTTTTTGGGGTGTCAGAAATTAATAAAATTGTACTTGCTTAAGAATATGTGAAATTTTACTGAAATCTGACAAAAAGTGTTAAGTGTTTGCCATAGTAACTTATATACTCATTGATACGTTGGAGATAACTAAATACAGCTTCTTGTCATTACTGTCAGCTCAGTTTTCAAAAACCACGAAATAACAATACATCACTTGAGTAAACACAACTTTAGCCGAACTCAAACTATTAAATTATATGTATTTATAAATTACATGTTACCGTTTGGTTCCTATTGATCGTATGCGTAAGTTTTTTTCTGATTTTTCTGTTATAATATATTATAATGAATATACCCATATAATTTAATAATGCGAGCAAACCTCAATCAATATGTGACTGATGTAATTAAACATTTTTAAATTTCTCCTTTGACACGTAGAAATTAGAGATATATGTTGGTTTTTACTCGGAAAGTCATATTTTTATCAAAACAATTATTTTAGCTGGATATGAATGAACTTCAAGTGTACAAATCGGGGTCCTAATAACGAAAATAAAAAGTAGTTTTGAAAGAAAGCAGAATTATTTACGTGAAGGTAAGAAAGTCTTCTATTTGCTCTGATGATCATATTACTTTGTTAAATATTTAAGAACGTGTTTAATGTGTCAACAGTATGCCATAAAACACTCTCAGTGTATCTTCTTCAATCTCGAAAACTGCCATAAAATTTCTGCACAGGCATAGAACATTTTCTATAACACTTCCGCATCTTGAAGTTAGCTTTAAATGGTCTACTAACACAGGCGAAATAGGCAGACTCCAACCATAACCATCTTTCTCGGATTTTCTGAATGGTCTAATATTTGTTCTCTGACTGACCTGATATGGTGGGATTAGATAGTGCGGGAACTGAAGACAAGTTTTTTGTAACCGTCCTAACAAGGGTAGTCTGGGAGGAGCAGCAGTAAAGTATCATTAAGTTGTCAAGACAAAACAGCAATAATGAATGTCTGCGTATAAGGGCGTTTTGCAAGAATACAATCTGTATTTAATTGGTATAGCCAACGTTGTCATTTCATCGATGTTATCTAATCAGGAAAATGGATATGCGACTTTTTTCTGCGCTGCGACTTAGCAGTTTCTCTGCATTTCCTCATCCTGTATGTTTACTTTACTTCTTGGAGATCTGTTTGATTACCTACGTTGTCTTTTCTTATTAATTAAAAATATTGTTTTACAATTGTCTGATAACGTCAGCCAATTGCTATTCATTTCTGTCACTCACTAATCACAAAACAAAGTAAAACTATTTAACTGTAATTCCAAAACTGGTTTGATATTGTGAAGTTATCAAAGTCATAATAAACTCAGAGATCTACGAGCATCTTACTAACTTTTAAATTGCATGCACTAATCAGTCAGAGACTGTTTAATTCAGTGCTATATCATATAGATTAAAAAGTCTGAAATGCTAATTCTTGTACATGTGTAAACCTATGTCATATATGAATTATCTATGGTATTGACCAAGTAAAGGAGATATTTTCTTTATTAATACACCACTGTTAAGGTGGAAAGGCTGATGCAAGGATGCCAATTTTCTGTGTCTAGACTTATATATGTAAAAACGACTCGTATAGCTTGAGAATGATTTTTTTATGTAGAAGAGCAAACAACGTTTCGATCTTCTTCGGTCATCGTCAGGTTCACAAAGAAAGAGGTAACTGACCGATAGCTGACCACATGTTTGAAGGGGGTTGTGTAACTGAGTGTAGGAATGTAGAGGGCGTGCTTAAATGTTTGATTATATTTATTAATGTAGGTATAAAGGTGTTCCTTTGTATTGGTTTATTTTGGGCTTGAGCTGTTGAATAAGTAAGTTACCCAATGGGCTATCTGTGCTCTGCCCACCACGGGTATCGAAACTCGGTTTTTAGCGTTGTAAGTACGAAGACATACGGTTGAGCCACTGGGGGGCTAAGTAAGGCTTCTCTAATTTTGCGTTTGTTTATGTTTGTTTCTTTATTTAGTATTTGGGTGTTTTTATGGTTTTCTCCAATACAGAAGTCGTGACAGTTATCACATTGTATTTTATAAATAATGTTAGTAGAAACAAGTAGAAAAATGGAAACCAGATTTAAAGAACACAAAAACACCTTCACACGTTAAAAATATTTGGAAAAAAAAAGTTAAGTATTTAACATAAGTACGAAATGTATTTACAATTATAACAAAAACAGACGTGTTTTCGTTTGTAAACACTGCTGAAAGCTACTGCGACGTTAATTCAGGGCACCGCTGTAACAATTCAAGTTAAATCTGGATTAACGTTCACAGATCTAGACAAGATAATTCAGATCTACTGGGAACTGTATCACACCTACACAGTAGTATTATTCACATAATAGCATCAGCTTTAATTTAGGTCAAATACTTGATTAAATTATGAAATCGAACCGTCAATATAGTTCTTCCGTACTATTTTATGCGGCAGTTTTGTCTTCTAAATTCTCAAAACAATAAAGTCAGCTTAGCAAAGTGTTGTTTTATCCAGTAAAATAAACGTTTTTTTAGCTTTTTTGTTAATTCAAGACTCAGAATATGGTTTAAATCACGTGACTGTTAAATGATGTAGTCGCATAGTATATCAGACATTTTGTAAAAATAAGGTATTGATTTAAACAAAGCAATTATCGATTTATTTCATACTGTTTGTGTGTCTTTTTCTTATAACAAAGCCACATCAGGCTATCTACTGAGCCCATCGAAGGAAATCAAACCCATGATTTTAACCTTGTAAATCCGAAGGCTTACTGCTGTACCAGCGGAGAACTATTTCATACTGACAACGAAAACAATGTATTTCTGGTACAACAGATTTCTAGAATACTATATTTATATACATAGATTAAACTTTATGATAGAATCGTCTATATCAAATGAAAGATTCGTGTAAAACGTTCTTAGTAGAGAAACGACAAAAGATATGAAAAACATAAAATAACTTATAAAAAAATGTGCTGTGAAGGTTTTATACTAAAAGAATCAGAGAGTCCAGTGACAAAAACAAGTAAACAATAAAATGTACGTACATACATGGATATAACAATAAACTTTAACTTCTAAGTTATGTACGTAGTTCATGTATGATTGTAAATGTTTGCCGGAATACGAATCTTTCGCGTCGATAAGATGGACAAGATCAAATGTTTGGTGTTTTTCAAGATCACTCGCCCAGAAACATAAAACTTTTTATAGTTGACTAGTATGTAAAAACTTTCAGAATGTAAAAGTCATTGCGATGAAATGGATCTCATGAGAAAAGAGCGTATATTTCTGGAATATCCCTGAAGATATGAAGTAAACAGGTTTTACATATATACATACATAGTAAAACAAACCGAACACTGTATCGTAGGATTTTTATGAAATCTTTTATAAGCGAATATATCGTAATTGGATAAATGGATATGTTTCTATTCTCACTGAAATTAAGGAAAAACAGTTCATTTAATTTCAAGCTTTGCTACTGATTGTAACGGAGATCAGACCTCATAAAAAAACTGTACAACAAAATTCTAGAAAATAATAATTCTTTTTATTTCTCACCAATTGTTAAAAAAATGGTTCGTGTGCGTGGGAACGATTGTTATATTATTACTAAAAAACAAAAAAACGTTAGCGTTGTATACAAGGAAGTGCTAACTAATATCAAATAACAGGAACGTCGTATACAAGGAAGTACTAACTAATAACAAATAATAGGAAAAACTTTTAAAACCTTTCATTCCTGTCTTTATTTCATAAACTTTCAAATTGTTGACAGTTCGTGTGATGTTAGTGAAATAGTAATATAAAAAATCAATTCCTGGAAAAAGTAGCTTAGTTTAATAACTATACGTGGACTTTCTTAGCAGAATCACATTTCAATGAATGAATTAGTAGTTTGAATTTTGTATAATTCATTGCGTCTACAATTAAACACACCAGTAAACAACATTTGAAGTGCCCAACTAGAACTCGCCCCTCCAATTAGGTTGTTTTACCAATGAATCTGCGTCGTTTTATGCTTTTGCTCCCCTCTACTCGATTCACAAACTTGCGGATTTTTTATTAGCTGTTATGAAGAAGATTTACAATCTTTAAAGGTCCTTTTTGGTCGTATGTTGAGATCAACATATCCTTACGTAAAAAGTGTGAAATGGTTACTGCTTGTTAACAAGATAGAAAGCTAATGGACACAATACTGTTGAGTTATAAAAGTCTTGAGATTTGATTGAAAGTGTTCAACAAAACTGACAAAGCATCTCTAATATATGCACATTATTTTCTAGGAAACACAAAAATACACCATTTGTTCAAATCGTGAAACTTTAACAATAACATCTAAATTGCTAAACTAGAATTTCATAAACGAACAGAGTTGATGAGTCTAGTGGTTAGAAACGCTCGACTGGAATCTCATCACCACTAGTTTCGATTAAAAACGACTAGTGTGTATAGCCCTCGAACAGCTTTGGGCAAAGTTAGCAATGAAACAACCTAAACCAGGGGTGTGCAACAGGCGGCCCGCGGGCCACAACCCGGCCCGCC
This sequence comes from Carcinoscorpius rotundicauda, assembly GCA_011833715.1. Taxonomy (NCBI): domain Eukaryota; kingdom Metazoa; phylum Arthropoda; class Merostomata; order Xiphosura; family Limulidae; genus Carcinoscorpius; species Carcinoscorpius rotundicauda. The sequence continues at coordinate 35,404,433 of CM022393.1, forward strand.
AAGCCATTTAGTGTGGCCCTAGTTGTTGTAATCTAACCATGTGGCCTGATCTGTAATCCAACGCAAATAGAATATTTTTAAAAGCATCGATCCTACGGGATTCCCAGGCTTCGACTCGACAAACTTCTAAAATTATCTTTGCTAGAGAGGAGCAGGCCGAATTCGATTGGTCGACCTCCTTAGGGCATGAATAGGTGACGTGCACTAGCACTATTGTCTACGACTCAACGTCATGTCCTGAACCTCGCCTTCGCCCGCTGGCGACAATTTTCCCTAACCTCTGCTGTCCGTCATTCATTATTGGTGAAAATTTTATTACCTTTTACAGTTACTACAAGAGATTGAAGGTAAATTGATTATTATTTAGCATATTGTTGTGACTTAACTGAATTTATTAAAATTTTTGCTTTCAGATGCATCTGATTCTATGTACAGTGTGACCTCGTTATTCGCGGGGGTTACGTTCTTTACCCTCCCGCGAATAGCGAAAAACCGCGAATATTGGATGCAGTTTTAAAACGTATATGTATGCGATTATATACTATATGAAATGCTTCCCAAACACTAATGATACTTATACTCATTGATGCAGTAATAATGTAGCAATATTGCATACTGTTATGTATTTCACTAAATTGTACCGTGCGTTACCGGGCTGTCCTTTGCCGTTTGCGTTGTTGGGGAAGCTGAGGCAGTCAGCCAATAGCAGTCCAATCTTGTTTGGTGAAGACGACAATTGATAAAAACGGCTTGATTGAGTAAATACAACAGAAATCTCCTCGAAAAGCCCTTTCAGTCTCTGTGACCTACAAAAACGCAGTTCGCGCATAACCCGCGAATATGCGGGGCCGCGAATGGCGAACCGCGAATAGGCGAGGTCACACTGTATTTTGCTATTCTCAATTAATTTAAGTACCGGAAGGCTATGATCGGGATGCCAATTTAGAAACATGTGTTTCTGTCCATAAGAGGTTCCATGTGTAAATAAATTCTATGTTTTTTCTACTTTGCTATTTTCATGAGAATAATTTTTGTTTTGATTTCAGGGCGAGTAAAATGTCAGCAGTTAAGAAACGAAAAATTGATGATGAGGGAAGGTTATTCAACAGTGAATGATGCACAAAATATCTTTTTGTCCCACATAATCAAGGTGTTGTCTGCCTCGTCTGTCAAACTACAATTGCAGTCATGAAAGAGTACAATATTAAGCGACATTACGCAACTAAGCACTCCTCCCAGTTTGATGAAATTGTTGGTCAGGCACGAAAAGACAAAATTGAACATTTAAAAACATCCATTGAAAAGCAATAAGGTGTTTTTACCACTTTCAAGAAAAATTCAGAACTGGTGATAAAACTGAGTTTTAAGCTTTGTGAATGTATGGCAGAAAAGGGAAAGCCTTTCAGTGATGGAGAATTTATTAAAAATTGTTTAACAATATTCACAGAATATGCATGTCCAGAGAAAAAATATTTGGTGGAGCAAACTAGCCTTTCCCGCTTTACTGTCTCACGCAGGACAAAAGATCTTTCAGAGGACATCAAAGAAACTTTGAAAGAGAGATTGAATTCGTGTGAAGCTTTCAGTCTGGCTTTGGATGAAAGCACTGATATCAATGACACATCCCAACTTGTCATTTTCATCAGAGCTGTTACTGCAGGCTTTGATGTTTTCGAAGAGTTTTTAGATATGACAAGCCTTTCCTCCACAACCACAGGACAGGATATTTGTGAACAAGTGCTTAAGGTTGTAGAAAAGTTTGAACTGAATCCTTATAAATTATGTGGTGTTACAACAGATGGTGCTCCTTCCATGACAGGTAGGACAAACGGATTCACCAAGAAATTTCTAACTGCAATTGGAGCACAAGACGTAGTTGTAAGCCATTGCATTATTCACCAAGAGAGCTTGTGCACCAAAGTTCTGGATTTTGCAGAAGTCATGAAAAATGTCGTCCAATGCGTAAATTATATTCGAACACGAGGATTAAATCATCGACAATTTAAAACTTTTTTAGATGAGCTGGACAGTGAGTATTCTGATGTTTTGTACTTCTCTGCTGTACGTTGGCTTAGTAGAGCTGCTACTTTGAAGAGATTCTGGAATCTGCGAGAGGAGATTAAGTTCTTCATGGAGAGCAAACGTCAGAATGTGGACTTCTTGAGCAATGAGAACTGGCTGAATGACTTAGCATTCCTCACAGACATTACACAGCATCTGTCTGATTTAAACTTAAAACTACAAGGGAAAAGTCAACTTGTGAATAAGTTGTTTGAGCATATTTGTGCTTTTGAGAAGAAATTGGAACTTTTCCAGGTTCAGTTGAGAAGAGCCATATTGACCCATTTTACATGTCTTGCAACCAGGAAACTGGAATTTCCTAATCTGGATTGCACCAAATATGGAACCAGTGTACAAAAGCTGCGTGATGAGTTTGCAAACAGATTTCCAGATTTCAGACAAACTGAAATTAGATTGAAATTGTTCGCTCAACCTTTTGATTTGGCAGTGGAAGACAGTCCTGATGATTGCCAAATGGAACTCATTGAACTGCAGGCTGACATGGACACTAAAAGGAAATTCTCTGAAAACAGTTTGCTAGACTTTTACAAACTCTGTGTACGTGAAAAGTTTCCCAATTTGTCCCGTCATGCACAAAGAATTGCCTCCCTTTTTGGTAGCACCTACTGCTGTGAGCAATTTTTCTCCAAAATGAAGCTCATCAAAACCAAATGTAGAAGTCAGCTGACTGATGAACATTTGACCAGTCAGTTAAGAGTGGCAACCACTTCTGTCAAAGCTGATATTGACAAGCTCTGCAAGGACTCTAAATTTCAAGTGTCGCACTAAAATGATCACTCATGCAAAAATATAAAATATTATTGCTTGCATTTTGAGATTTTTTTTAATTTATTGTGCATGTACACGAATAAGCTTGTTTTTTAAGTGGCCCCGTTTGATTGATGAAGTTGGTTATATGGCCCACCGACGAAAAATGTTGCACACCCCTGACCTAAACGAACTGATTAGAAGCTTTCGAATTATATAAAGATTAGATAAGCGTTCCATTAAAAATAGGCAACTTTTGAGTTTGTTCCAAAAATTTATTAAATTCACGAGCACGTTTGTAATAGTCTAAAAATAATAACATAGATAACACTAAAAGAATAAGTTAAGCAATTATGTTGCTTGCAACTGTAATGATTAATCGAATTATTACTGTAATCCAGGAAAGTACTTTTACAATACAGATCTTTATAACGTAAAATGTATGTTTAAGTGAAATATAGTGTACTTGACATTTTCCAACAGTCTTCTTTTTTTATCTATAAAGTTAGATTTTTGTACTACTACTAATAACTTATAAAGATGGATAAAAACGGAGAGATAAACATAAGGTTTGGTTCTCATATTTCAGAAGTCAAGTTATTTGACAACGTTAGAATAAAAAAGGAATGTAAGAATCCACATACTTACAGTGTTTGGATGTTATGTAGAGCTGAGAAAGTGCCATTGCTCACAGACTGGATATTATTATCGTAAAGAGACCTGGAAAAAGGAGAAAATATTCAACAGAGAGACCATGTTGGCCAGCAACAACAATATACTCTCATCATCTAAAGGAGACTAACAATATTTGTGCAATCAACTCTAATGTTTATCTGAGGGTGTAGTGTAGCGAATGTTTGTGACTAATAATAGCATCATTTGTGCTATTCAACTTTCGCCAGTTACAGAAAGAGATATCCGTAGCCAGCTGTGGATCCCGTGATTATAGGATCAGAGAAACACGAAGCAGGAAAAGTGTCTGAGGAAAATTGTATTTATGAAGAAATGTTAAGTTAAATCTGACAAGTAAACTCGTGAGGATTATTTCCATAGAATTTACGCTACATGGACTTGCGTAGACTAACTTAGTTACCTTATATTAGACATTTTGAATAACCAAGGAAATCTGTTTAATCAGTTATCCTTCTAAACAGTCTGGTAGTTGTTTTTCACAGAGCTCAACCTTAAATATGTTACCACTAAAAGCCAACTAACTATGTATATATATATGAATGTTGGTTTCTGTATTATTCAAATTTCAAAATTACATGAGTATAAAATAACAATTTCTCTTATCGGATTTGACGTAAATAAAATCATCGCAGTTGTTTGAAGGATGTCTTGTAGCACATATTCATATGCACTGTGACTCATGAAGTGAGTGCAGAATATCACTATAATGGAGATAACCACGTTTTAGAGGTAATAAAATTCACTTTTTGAAGAAACGTGATCTAATAAAAACACCTTACCCTCAAAGAAAAGATAAATTTAAAATACCATCTTATGTAAAGTTTGTTTAACCTGCACAGAACACTTTTAGTGAATGTTAAAACACGTGTTGTATGAAATGTTTTACTTTTTGTACTTATTTTACTATACTGTTAGGTTTGGTTCAACATTTGTGTCTATAAAATCAGTGAAAATTACAGGATTCGCTTATATTTTCAGACACGTTGTAAAGTGTTGATTCAATAAACAGTTTTAAAAATTACGAAAAAAGCGATATTTTGAGATTAATATAAAATCATACGAACCTAACCTTTTTGCTAACTTAATAACATTGAAGATCTATAGCATTATTACAACTGTTTGATGCCTATTCTGATTTATTTAATGTCATTAGCTAATAGACTTACCCTTGGACTAAAATAATTTAACAACGTTGGGATATACTTGGCATCATGTTTTGTAGTTTAAGAAATACATGAAAAATGTTTTGGAGTTGAACAATGTCTGGACTATTTTATTTTAATTTTTTAGAGTGTAACAATATCTGGATTTACTTGTTTTAATTGTTTGAATTTTAATGGTGACTAAAATATTATTATCCATGTTATTATCACATATCACAAACACATTACTACTTCATGTAAAGAATGTTCTAAAATCTAAGTCTTTATACACTTTGTGCTTTGGTTTCTGGACATATGCTCTAATCTTAATAAATAATTACAGTATTTTTCTGTAACAATTATTTTAAGCCTATGCGAACTACCTTGAGTATGTATACCGAAGCATCAAAGGGTCGACAAGTAGTTACCCTCCCTAAAGAAAAAACAACAACAAAAAAGAAACAAACAGATCACATATAAAAAGCAAATGATGTTGCAGGAAAATTTGAACCCTGTATTAACTCAGAGAGAGAATGTGTAGTGCCGTACATACATGTGGTGGAAGAACCACATATCTTTCATCTTTTCCAGTGAGTACCGATATGTAAAAACATACGTGAAACACATTTTATTAAAGAAAAGCCTTTTCAATTAGCTCGCAACGTTATTACGAATTTAAAAATTACAGTTAAAAGCACGAATTGTATGCCGCAAGACGCATAATTCCTCATCCACGAATAAGATCGTGTAAGAATTCACAATTAAAGGAAGCAAGAAATTATATTTAATGTTACACAATGTACATCACTGCCAAGTTACAAAATATGCACGTTAAGAATACTGAATACGAACTGTTCGTTTGTTACTTTCGCTTTTTTTTTTCTTCAGAAGACAGAAAAGTACCAAAACTACTGTGTATGTTTTTAATAATATATGAGTGGAATGTTCACTTAAATAATTGGTTCGTAGCAACAATGATCTATCTATGCTATGTTTGAAATATATATAAATTACGCATTCAACACGTCTAGAATATTTTCGACAGAACTTTAAAGGCATCGATAGTTATTCTTCATTGTTTTCACATATTCAAATAATGCAGTAAGAAAAAACGCAACTTACAAGATCGTTACAATGATATTTTCACACAGTTGAAGGACAAGAGATGATAGTTATAGCTTCGCTTCAGAAAATTGATTTTTAAGAACAAAAGATTTTATGAGTTAATAGAAAGACAAACGCACACTTATAATTGCTTATCGACCTAACAATTGATTCCTGAAAAAGATTTCACCAATGATCTATCATTGACACTTTACGAGATATTGTGCTCTAAAGTTTAAGATATGATTCCCCTGTTTTTATCTTAATAATGGTAGCTTTGTTAGACTCTACAGCTTTAGCTCCATTAAAAACATGCCCCTCTCTAAATTGTTTTAAAGAGAGTGGGATATCATTTATCATAGCCTGCTGTAATAAAGTAAGCTACTTGATATTATCTCGTTCAACCTGTACGCCTTCCCCTCATTTTTAAATATTATACTACTGATGGAAAAGCCCGGTATAAAGGTGGTTAAAACATTCGATTCGTAATTTGAGGGTAACGGGTTCAAATTCCCGTCACACCAAATATGCCCGTAAGGGTGTTAAATGTGACAATCGATTCCACTATTCGTTGGTAAAAGAGTAGCTCAAGAGTTGGCGGTGTTGATGATGACTAACTGCCTTTCCTCTAACCTTACACTGTTAAATTAGTGGCAGTTAGCGCAGATAGCATTCGTGTAGCTTTGTGTGAAATTTCAAACAGACAAATTGTTAGAAAATCAAACATTGCTTCAAGTACTGTTAAATTATACCAGACTTAGTAAGTGAAATAACCGTCAAAAATATATGTATGAGAGAAGACTCATAGAACAGAACTTTAAAAACAGAAAAAAACATTTTTCTTTAAGCTCCTTCTTTAGTTTCATTACTACAGATAACTAGTTTAGTTCATTTTCTGTAAATACGATTTAAGTATCATAAAGTATCATATGAGTTTCTACCAGGGTAACATGAGGTGTTAGAATCCCTAATGAAAAGCTAATCCCGCCAGCCTCACCCATCTTAGATACACAGTTTCAAGGTTTTTAAATTCTACGTAGGTAGATGAAAGTATTATTTTTTCTGCCCCTCCAAAATTATGTTTTTGTTCTTTTAAACTTCCCAGTAAAACATAAATAAAATAATAGAAGTCTATGTTTCTTCTATATTGTTTTCTCGAGTTTTCAATTATAGAACGTTTGACGAAATTTACATCAATGATTATCGAAAAGGATATTGTTCCTCTAAACTACGTTAAATATCTTTTGTTAGGAAATTATAAATTATATTTTGAGCGTATGAAAGATTACGAACTGTTTCCCCATTCGTTACCATAGTTTAGAACACCTATCTTCTAAACATAATTCACTTTAAAACAGTTAATTAATGTTTAAAGTCTTTTTTAACGTTTTCTACCAGTGGACAATATTTACGAATCTTGGAAAATGGTTTGCTTGTTTGTTGTTAAGCGCAAAGTTCACAATGGCTATTCATCCTACGCTCACAACGGGTATCTAAATTCGATTTTTAGCGTCATAAACCCAAAGACTTGCCGCTGCTTCTTTAATGTAGATTATTTGCCTTTTTCCTGTAACAACGACAGTTGTTATTATACATTACCAAGATTAAATATACGTATAAATGTACATGTATTTTCTATAAAAACCGTTAGGAAAGAAAGGGAGCCAATAGAAAAGCTAAAACTGAGAGATTTAATTTGTGTACGTTTCTGTAAGTCATTTATTTCACCTAAAACGACCATTTCCTGTGACAAGGTTCTGGCCCGGCATAACCAAGCGCGTAAAGCGCGCAACTCGTAATCCGAGAGTCGCGGGTTCGCGACCGCGTCGGGCCAAACATGTTCGCCCTCCCAGCTGTGGGGGCGTTATAATGTGACGGTCAATCCCACTACTCGTTAGTAAAATAGTAGCCCAAGAGTTGGCGGTGGGTGGTGATGACTAGCTGCCTTCCCTCTAGTCTTACATTGCTAAATTAGGGACGGCTAGCACAGATACCCCTCGAGTAGCTTTGTGCGAAATTCCAAAACAAACAAACAAAAGACAAGGTTCTGCTAATACTGATTTATTTATAGTTCTTTTTTAATAGAAAGATTGATGATACGTTCCACTTAAGTTTGGATAAGAGTTTAGTTTTTAAATTTTAAATAGATATGAAATGTTGGAAAATAAAAAAATCAACAATAATAGTGACCTCCAATTATCATTTAATTATATGTTTATTCTATCTTTTGGCATTCTTTTCAAAGTTTGTTTTTATAAAAACAAGCAAAATTTCAGGGTTTTTTTTAATTATACGGATGGAAGGACAAGTTTCAAAATTTCTTAGGAACTAGATACGAAATTTTAAAGTAAATTATTCTCCAGTTAATAAGGAACCATGAAGTCTGATGACATCCATTCAAGAACAGTATCATCTGTTTACTGATTAAATAAACATTTTGTTGAATGTGATTTCAAGAGATACAACTTTACGTCTTTTATTTTTAAAAACTTTTCCTTGGTATTGCAAAGAAATGCCCTTTTTACTAAGTTAGTAAATCAGTATTCCGAAAAATGCGAGATGACTAAAACATAAGCAGAATAAATTAACTGCATACTTACAAGAGATTCAAGTTATGGAGATCAACGAATGCGTCTCTTCTGATACAACCAATCTTATTAGCATTGAGTAAGCTGCAGAAACAAAAAAAATCCACTGTTAGGTTATTATACATTCTGTCCTTTTCTTAAAAACAGAATGGAAGTGAAAAACCAACAACTGTATAACTTTAAGTAACACGTGATATCCATATTTAAGTCTATTATAAATTTTAATAACACACACATACACACAAAACCAGTCCAGAAACATCGTCCGTTTCGGTTGATGTAACTTCTTTATGGTAAGGACTATTGAACGAGCCGACTTCTCGTCCAAACCCCACTTTTATACTCTGAATATTGAAATTACGTGAAATATGATTAATGATCTTCGGTTAACACATCATTAAAACAATAAACCTAAGGTAATTGATGTACAGTTTTATGTCATGTTGGAAACTTGTTTTGGATACTTCAAGACAAACCCAATAAATGCTTGTGGTATCACCAAAACAACAAGGAGTGAAAGTAATTTAAAAACTAACATTGATATAACCGGTTATAAGAAGTACGATTTTATTTTATGGACATCGTTTATTTCAAAAACTTTACCAAAAATAATTACATATAATTTGTAAGTACTGAAACCCCACAATTCATGTTAGCTTGTTTTGTGTTCAACACCTGATAATGAAGCCTTAGAATACTTTATGGTTCGACAACGTCATCTATAATTTGTGTAAAAGGATTGATAACATACATAACACGCTGACAGTGAGTCACAAAGATAGCATAGAGGATGTGCTGACAGTAAGCCATAGAGTTAACATAGATAACACGCTGACAGTGAGCCATAGAAATAACACAGATAACAGGCTGACAGTAAGTCACAGAGACAGCATAAACAACCAAGAAGGATCCATGGGCTCTTCCATCTCACTTCACATCCTCCACCTTACGTACACTAACTATTTCTTACCGTTTTGGTTGTGTTTCACTACATTTTGACGCTGGCTGGGCGCCAGGAATCAGAATTTTTGTTGTTGTTATTGTTTAGAAAGACACTCGAGAAAGTAAAATCAGGACGAAGAATGTAAAATGAGTGCAGTAAAAGTAGAGTTTCGTCTTTTAGAGACACAGAGATAAAATTTATTTAGTAACTTTAGCAGTTCTTCACCATTCACACACTATCACATGGACCTTTCTTACTCCACTTGTACCATTAACTGTCAGTATAGTTACGCAAAAACAAAAACACATTATGGGTAACATGTCTTTCTTTTCACATTGGACGTAACGTCAGGTTTAATGGAACCCAAGGACTTGACTTCAGTATATAAGCTACGTACAATTTTAAGCATAAAAATGTACTAATAGCGATAAATTTTAAAATACTCCTGATTGTTTATTTTAGCGCAAAGTGACACAATAGGTTTTGTGTCTTATGTTTACCGAGGGAATCAATCAACGTATTTCAGCTTGAGAAGAAATGAAGCTCACTGTTGGATTATCTAGCATAATTTACAATTTTAAACTAAGAGCTCCTCAATAAAAGCTAAAAATAAATACCGTTTTTATTTTAACAGAAATGATAAACACTTTCAATCTTAAAATGTGTTATATACTTAGGTGTTTATCAATATGCATTTATCTACATTACTTTACATAAATATTATAACATTAAATTCAGAACAATGCATTCAAAACGTTAGTCTGTTTGCTTATTTTAGCCCATAGCCACACAATGGGCTGTCTGTGCTCCGTTAAAAACGGGGAATCTAAGCCATGATGGTGGGTCTAAATAACATAACAAAATGAAAATTATGAATGTGTTGTTAATTATTTGTTATCTAGATGTTGCTGTCTTTTAGCCAATAACCGATATAAATCGTGTTCTAATTGTTTTCATGATGATATGTATAAAATCATTTTGAAAAATATCCACCAATAAATGATCAGTAAAAGAAGGAATACGTTTCTGTGACGCAAAATTTAATAAGTTGTAGTTTAAAATTCTCAGTCTCACTACAAGTAGTCAGGAGATGCATCCACAGCAGTTAACACAAACTTTAAACTTTCACGTTGTACGGTAAATAATTGTTTGCAATACTAAAACAACTACAAGTATATTTTATATTCTGCATAAAAGAAGAAAGAATTTATGTACGTGAACCAACAAATGTTAAAACCGTAGTTGTTTGTTTTGAATTTTACGCAAAACTTCATGAGGGCTATCTAAGCTAGTCGTCCCTAATTTAGCACTGTAAGACCTTGGGCTACTCTTTTACTAACGAATAGTGGGATTGACCGAACCTTATAACGCTCATCACGGATAAAAGGTTGAGCATGTTTAGTGTGATTCGAACGCGCGAACCTCAGATTGTTAGTCAGCACCCTAACTATATGGCCATGCTGGGCCTTAAAACCGTCCCACATGTTCCACGTATGTTGTGAAATCCTAATTTTTCAAAATGATAAGATCTTGTATTTATCCCTCTTAAGTTATGCAGAAATTCAGAAACCAAATATTTAAAAATAAAATCATGAAAATCATTATTCATTTATGAGCTTTTGAACACCACTGTATTCAGTATGTAGGGCTAAACAAATGACGTTTTATTTTCAATAAATTTTTTTATATAAATATTAAAATATATTGTTTCCCTAGATTTTCATGTTACAGCATTTTCTTTGACGAGTTTTAGTCAAAAGTAGATTATACTTGAATTGTAATATGCCGGTTGAGCGTAGCCTAGTGATTAGTGTGTCTGATCTGTGAAATCGCGTGTTTATAATTCGCGTTCCGCAATTTGGAGGGGAGGAGATAAGCTCCACATTTTGGTCATTAACAAGTAGTCTTCTCTGCGGACGTAAGTTTAAAATATATGTGAAAATATCTTCAGTGTAGGTTTGCTCTGAAATTGAAAAAGAGAAAAAACTCCATATCTTTTGCCGCTTGATAAATTGTTATTCCTCTTACTTTTTATTTTTCTCAATACAAAGTCTGTACATGAATGAAACAAAGCGATTAAGCCTGAAAGCTTTTCTCCATACATTGAATGTACATTTTTGTGTCAAGTTTAATTTTTCGAAGACATGTATTCGATTGTACGATTAAATAAATTAATTCTAAGCAGTCTTCTTTCAGATCTAATAAACAGTTAAATAGATAATTCTATGAAAATAAAACTGAAAATTATCTGTATTATTCAGACATCGTTGATGATGTAGTTATATCGCGCACGTTCATTGTCTTCTCGTATCACTTTAATAAGATTTCTTTAGGACGGATTGTGAAAATCAGCGCGACTCATCAGTTAGTGACATGTGAGTTAATGTAATATAAAGATTACAGATGAAGTATTACTACTGTTTGATTTTCAAATCAAGCAATCCTGTCAACATTGGACGATTTCAAAGCACATCATTTGTACAGCATTACCTTCCGATCCCCATGTGGCCACTAGTGTTCATCTGTTAGGGCAGATGAGAACCGAACTGAAACTATATTACTGTCAGCACAATGTTCACTAGTGATTTCTTTGATATAGTCCGGAACTAGTTATGCTTCTTTATATGTTTAATGTTGCTTTTCACTGATGCCTAGTAGTAATATCGTATTGTTAACTGGGAAAGTGACTTCTTTAGGAAAAACTATTATTCTTCAATTTTTGTGTATGGTTTGCTGAGGAACTAAAATATTTATTATGTTAATTCATTATTCATGATGTCTTTCATTGACAGCCAAATAGATCGAAACAGCAGGTGATTCTAAAATTTATTTTAAGGAGTTCGAAATCTTAATGTGATTATGATTAAAAGTTATGTGAGAAACGTTTCAGGAACTAAAGATATGCAGAATAATATTAAAAGGAACTAAGATTGGGTTTTGGTTAGCGTGCTGGTCGCACGTTCATGTCCACGTTTAGGTGTCGAGGGTGCGTTACAAGTGTTGTGGTCACATCTTCTTGGACCAAATAAGAGGAGCATAAGAGATGACTGCTCTTGAGTAGCTATCTTTCCCTCAGTCTATCCTTCAAAATTATGGATGTCTAGCTGTATAGCCAATGGATAACTTTGTGTGAATATCCGAAAACAAATAAATAAGACAATACAGTTAAAGCAATTTTGCATTCACCATTATCTAACATCCTTGTTTCTAAACTTTTATATCTTTATTTTTGTGGTTTTAATTCGATAAATAAAAATAAGAATTGTACTGGAAGCTTTAGATATTCCACACAAGTTAGCATGAGAATGGAAAAAGATATTTTTCTTCGTTAAACTCATGAAATAACACTAAATCATTCGCTTTGAAGCACGACCGGTACTCCTGTTTTTGATCAATGAAAAGTTCAGCAGCCTCCACCGTGGTAGAGATAGATTGTGTTAACCAATGGATTAACGTTAGAGAGCTTTAAAGCAGGCAAACTGATATATTTTCTTCATACAGTTAAATTAAACCTTTCTTTTTAAAAGGTGTGTATGACTTATTATATAATCGGTTCAAGATAATTACATCTTGTGATATTAGGCTTTATATAGACGTTATACTTATATTCTGTCATTCTAGATATTTTATTTTCATAAAATACCCATGCAGGTTTGAACCTGTTATAAAAAGTCAAGTTAACTATAGATGCGCTTTGTTCTTTACATTTATCAAAATTTGTAAATCACGCAAGTTTTTTTTTTCATTTCAGTAGATATTGACAATTGTTTATAAGATAAAGTTTTTACTTTTTCATCCATCTCAGGCACACCCAATTGATCACTGTTTCAAATGTTGTGACGTAGCTAGTTGATTGTTAAACTAAGGTTTTAAATTTATTCAGTTTTTCGTTACAGAGAACATTTCAGAATAATAGACTCAGCGAAAGGTAAATGAACGATAAGAAAGAAGGAAACATTCGTAATTCCTTATGTACCACCTAATACAAAGTATCAACTACCTACGTCACTGCCCCCCAGTGGCTCAGCGGTATGTCTCCGGACTTACACGCTAAAATCCGGGTTTCGATACTCGTGGTGGGCAGAGCACAGATAGCCCATTGTGTACCTTTGTGCTTAATTAAAAAACAACAATAACAACCTACGTCACTGCATCAACTAATCGTGCTGAGATGGACAAAAAGTGGAAAGTCCATTCATCACACAAATCCCAAATTTGTAAGTTGCGGCGTAAATGGGAGGTTGATAAAAGTTGCATTTCAATTTTTTTTTTCTTGGCTCCTATAAGTTGTTCATCACGAATTATTATACTACACATATAAATAGTGTTTCATAACATCTATCGTCTCTTATCGTTTAGCACAACTAATGGGATCTGATACTGAACGAAAAGCTTCTTGGGCGGCGACTTGTGAGACAAGAGAAAGATCTGAAAAATTATTTTAACACACTTTTTATTTTGAACAGGAATGCACTGTATTGTTAGTTAGTCTGTTTGCATTGATGCTCTGCCTACATGCACTGATTTAACAGAAATAACTTATACCTGTCAATGCCCACACATTGTCGGTAGATCTGGTTTGTAACTATCATATTAGATGTGTCTTCATGGTAGCGTATCACACACAAGACAAATAAACGTTTAACAGAAATGTACTCTTTTTTTTTTTTTTTAGATGTTATATATAGTTCATGGAAGATGATTTCGATGTATTTTTTTTATACATTGTGTTGTAATTAAAATTCGACACTTACGTCAGAGCCACCCCCCCCCAGTGGCACAGCAGCATGTCTGCAGACTCACATCGTTCGAAAAAGAGTTTCAATACCCGTGGTGGGCAGAGCTCAGGTAGCCCTTTGCGTAGCCTTGTGCTTAATTCCAAACAAACAAATTTCGTCAGAAAAATGAATGTTACAAACTACACAAGAGTATTATGATGTATTCTTTTTACGATGTATTTAACATTTGACACATCACAACATTGTATATTACGATGAAATGAATTACATAATAAAACACAAATTTTAATTTATCTCGGAAAACACCGAAAACTTTGAGCACGAAATGTTAATTGTTACGAGTCCTAAGTTAAACTGTTTGACTAATTAATATTTACTTCAGTATTCGACGTAACTTATTCGGGTGGTTTGTTTAAATTCATTGCTCATTACGAATCGGGTTGTTCAATACGTCATATTTATGCCATATGCATGAGCAGTTTCTAAAGTCTTTACGCTGGCTTATTTTACTGCTAACACAAGTAGCACTCCTCAGACTGTAAACCTAAACATGGGTCGGAAACACGGTTATTTTTACCACAATCACACAAGCAAACCGAATGTTCAAGAAAGAAAGAAAAAATGCAAGCGGCTCCAGTCAATTTCTGTTTATCTTTAGGCTAGAGAAGAATACAATTTAGTGAGAAATATGTCTCAATGGGTGATAGTGCTGACAGTGTGATTTTTTTTGCTCTACTTTTAAAGTTAATACGTGCCATTCTTGAAAACATGTGGATATGCCGTCGTTGCGTAAAATGTTGGGACCATCTGAGAATTGCAGTCAATACTTGTTGTTGTTTTGAATTAAGCACAAAGGTGCACAATGAGCTATCTGTGCTCTGCCCACCACGGGTATCGAAACCTGGATTTTAGCGTGTAAATCCGCAGACATACCGCTGAGCCACTGGGGGGCACAGTCAATCCTTCAAATTATTCCAATGGTAATTAATAACATGCCTGCCTTGTTGGGAATTAAAATACAAAAAAATAATTTTAACATGACTAGCGGTTTTAATATCAGAATAAGACTCATTAAAGTTCTTTAAAACAAAACGCTACCTGGGGTTTGAATGTTTAATATATCTAACTTTATTAGCTTTTTAATTTAATTTTTATTAAGGTAATTTTATTGCTGTTAATGAATACTTATTTAAGACTATCATAAATATCTTAGGTTAGCCAAATCAATCAGTTGTTACTGTGTTTACAGTCGAAAATATTGTTAACTTTGGGTACATAATGAATTAAAGCGTTTTATTAGTTATGTCAGGTTGATTTTTTTGTTTCGCTCTAATTAGCTACATTGATTGGATTGGAAGTTAATATTTATTTTTTTTCCAGCCAGTTATCAAAAAATTCTTGTAACATCAATGTGATTGCGCAGAAATCTATGACACACCGACTTACTTGAAAACAGCAACAATCCAACTGTTAAAAACAACAGAAACAGACACAGACAATTGGGGCGTATATGTCTTTTCTGGCCTTTGACGCTGAACGTATATTTGAAAACAATTTTAAAAAATCTATATCGAACTTG
Organism: Carcinoscorpius rotundicauda; assembly: GCA_011833715.1. NCBI lineage: Eukaryota > Metazoa > Arthropoda > Merostomata > Xiphosura > Limulidae > Carcinoscorpius > Carcinoscorpius rotundicauda. The sequence continues at coordinate 35,420,050 of CM022393.1, forward strand.
ATCTAAATGCCAGACTCAAGTTTCAACAGGTGACATTAGCTTTAGATGTTTAGTCAAATACTAAAGAAAAGAAATAAATCAGCTGCTAGCTGGCACTTTATTGTAAGGGATGAAAGGAATTTAACTGCTGGTTATTGTAAGGTTAGAAAGGAGAGCAAATGGTAGTTAGCGTTTTATTGTTAGGGAAGAAAGGAAACCAAGTAGTAGTTTGCGTTTTATTGTTAGGGAAGAAAGGAAACCAAGTGGTAGTTACCGTTTTATTGTTAGGGAAGATAGGAAACCAAGTGGTAGTTAGCGTTTTATTGTTAGGGAAGAAAGAAAACCAAGTGGTAGTTAGCGTTTTATTGTAAGAAAAGAAAGCAGACTAAGTGGTAGCGTTTTAGTGCCCCTGAAGCATCATGAATGATGAACTTTGCCTTACGATTTAAACGGCAATCACCTAATTATATTGACTTTAAAACTCTCATATACTTTGTCATTATTATATATCTTTTGGGTTTAACATTTTTTGGCCACAAGAAACTGACACTTTTTGTTCTTGATACACAGTTTATTGCTCAATGCATTTGCTTATTCTTTTCTTAATTCAAAGCTGACTGAAGGTAAGAAAAAATATCAAACATTTTCCCCATTTATAAGTTAATACATATATAAATATGTAACCTTCACTTAAAGACAGCAACATTCTTACCTCAAGTAGCCTTATGCGTTAATTTTTAATCAAAAAAAATGTAAATGTGGTAAATTTTAACACGTCATTATAAATATAAGTAGTGCCATGTGAAGAGTACTGTCTTTGGAAGTATTAATTTAGAAGCATGGAACTAATAGTTACAGTGAATTCTGTGCACATTGAAATGTCAGTTTGTAATATTATTTAACCTTTTGCCCCATGTAAGATTTTTGAAAATTCGAAAGTACCAAACATGTGTGGAAATGATGAGATATGGTGAATGTTTTGTAACAATATGTGTATCCGCATTGGTACTGCTTCAGCAGGTTTCATCCATGGAAGTCACATCTTTCTCCATCTTCATTTCTACACATCACATCATTATCCATATTCAACCCTACACGTTACTGGGGTAGTCACATCTTTTCCTATCATCAACCCTACACGTTACTGGGGTTGTCACATTTTTCCCTATCATCAACCCTACACGTCACTGGGGTAGTCACGTCTTTCCCTATCATCAACCCCACGCGTAACTGTGGTAATCACATCATTATCCATCTTCGACATTACGAGTTATAGAAGTTTTTTTATTTCTCTAAATTTCACCCTAAATGATACAGAGTTAGTGACATCTCACTTCACCCCTAATCCTATGTCATATAAAAGTTACGTTTTCTATTGCCAACCATACATTATTCTCCATCTCTATTCCTACGTTGTAAAGGAGCAGTCACAACTTTCTCCATCTTGAACCCGACGTGATACAATAGTTACCTTTATTCCAATTTCAAAGTTAACACAACAGATCTTTCTCGATGTGATTGAAACAAAGATCTGTGCTGTTGGTCATTGGCTGTTGATATAAATACAACCGGCAGCTTTTTGGAACCAACACATATCTTGGTGGTAAGATACTTCAGGTAAGTCGTAGCCCTACCCCAGCGCTTTTATAATCACAAGGAAACATTGTGCATAGTTAGCTTTGGATAGTGTGAAACTCTTGTATGCTCCTCGGTGAGACAGCGGTACGTCTACAGATATACAACACTAAAATTCAGGTTAGATTCTACACGATAGACACATTAGATCGTTCAAAGTGGCTTTTTTTCTAAAACAAACAAACAAATTAATAAAAACATTTCTGTAGACTTGCCAAAATCACATTTGTGTTGATGGAGAGAAATGTTGAATGTCACGAAAGTATATGGAATGCTAAGGATCGGGAAAAGTTTGTTGTGCTTGGAAAGAAATCCTAGACAGAGGAATACATCTTCAAGATATTGAAAAACTTCCAGGCTAATGCTTACATTCCGAAAACACCATGTCAACAAACATAACACAGCTGAGGTATGACTTTAAAACAAATTAATTTGTTCTTGGTTGTATTTGATGTGATAGAGTTATTCTAGAATATAGATTTCATCACTGAAATACCTGACTTCCAGAAGTGTTAAAAGTATCTTCTTAAAAACGAAGTAAGCTGTTACATAGAGGTGAATCGAACCTCTAGTTTGAACATAGTAAATCCAAAGACATACCGTTTTTCCACCTGATGACGACTAGCTTTAAACTTTTTACTGTTTTATTGAATATAATTATAGCTCTCATTGTTATCAAACAAGACTCAAATTAGTCTGTGTTACTCGTTTTAATTCAATCACGGCGTTATCTGACATAACTCTAATAGGTCATGAGCTCAAACCACTTATACTTAAATAATCGTTTTGAGGTTCTTGGGACTAAAATTAAAAGACATTTTTTCGTTCTTATATTAGAAGTTCTATTCCTGTAATCCGCCAATATTTTATTTTATAAAACTTCTACGTTCAATTGGTGTAATATGGAATTTCCATATGCTAAATATGCATAAATATGTAAAGTCGCATTATAAATGTATGGGACAGGCCAATCAATGAGCAGTATTCTGTAAACAAGGAAATATCATACATAATCTGTCCATAAATCCCGTAGGAGCTCAAAACATTCACCGCTTTGGAGCTCAAACCCACTGAAAAGTTAAAGTTACGGTGTTGCAAGTATCACCAATCGGTCGAGAGAGAAGCAGTAAAACAAAATATTTACAGCCACCTAGTGGGAAAGCACAGAAACTGTTTATATAAATGGCTCAGTTTAAACGTTGAATGTCAGGGTATTGGGACTTATAATATACGATTCGAATCTGTGGAGTTCACTGACATTCCTTCAGCGGTAGGACATCATCCTTCTTGCTGTCGTCGATTCAATGGCAAAAGTGTATTTAAACTGAGTGAGGAAATGTGTGCCAATCGCTCACAGGAGTACTTGATGTGGAGGACATGCATCGATATCACCATCTTCAAGGAAGAAGGTCTGCCCTTCGGGGTCAGTCAAAATTTCCAACACTCTCAGCTGTGTGTCTTACTTGTAGAAACGTAACATGGTTCGTTATTCAACGAAGTAAGACCTAAAAGATGTGTTAATTGAAATCAAAACTCTCAATGCAGGCGAATATGTTGTGACTTTTATTATTGTTATTACCAGGGAATATCTTGTTGTATTATAGTGTAGAGTCACCATATCATTTAAAATTCGGAATGACATAAACAGCAGTGTATTGAAACTGAAGTCAAAATAATTAAAATGGTTTATGAGGTCTGTTTAAAAAATACGCGGATTGTTTAAACTGCGCGGCTCCAGTTGGTTCCAGGGGAATCCGCTGGTATCGCTAGGTTCGCACAAATCAGCTGATTACGACGCCATTTCCCGATTGCAGATATCTTCATTTGTGTATTAGCTACGCGGTTTTAAGTGAAGTGCGATTTTTTCGTTTGGCGGATTTCAGAATTAATGACCTGAAGGAGCAACGACTTGCTGTGAAATTTTGAGTTAAACTTGGAAAATCTGCGACTGAAACTTTTGTAATGCTTAACACGGCTTACGGTGATGTTGCTATGAAGCGTACGGCATGTTTCAAGCGGCATGAACGTTTTAAGGATGGTCGACAGTCCATTGAAGATGATGAGCGTTCTGGACGTCCTTCCACGTCAATTGACGACTCACACGTCGACAAAATCAACACCCTGGTACGGGCAAATCGACGTCTGACTGTCAGGAAGTGTGGGATATCAGTTGGATTTTGTTACGAGATTTTGACGGAAAAATTGAAGATGCACCCCGTTGCTGCGAAATGTGTGCCTCAGAACTCGTGAGTTTTTAGCCAAACACTCAATCACTGTTCTTCCCCACCCCCTACTTACCTGACTTTGCTCCTTGCGATTTTTTTCTTGTTCCCCAAACTCAAAAGACCCTTGAAAGGAAGAAGATTTGAGACGATTCCAGCCCCCCAGTGGCACAGTGGTATGTCTGCGGACTTACACTCTAAAAACCGGGTTTCGATACCCGTGGTGGGCAGAGCACAGATAGCCCGTTGAGTAGCTTTGTGCTTAATTCTAAACAAACAAACAAACAATGAGACGATTCCCGAGATTAAAACAAATGCGACGAAGGAGCCGAAGGGCATTACAAAAGAAGCATACCAGGACTGTTTCAACAAGTGGAAACACCGCTGGGATAAGTGTGTGCGTTGGGGAGGAGAGTACTTTGAAGGGGTCCCAGACCTGTAACTTCTAAATAAAGTACATTTTGTTTTATGACGTCAGTCCGCGTATTTTTTGAACAGCCCTCATATATGAGTGTTTATTAACGTTTAGATGCCGTGATAAAATTCGTTAAATGTCATATTTTACACGGAGTAATATATATATATAAGTATACACATATAATAAGTATAAAAATTACATAAATTTCTACTAAGTACTAAAATTATACTAAGTACAGCAAAAAAGTAATTTTTAAAATTTATTAGTGTGTGTGTTTTTCTTTTAACAAACCGACATCAGGTTATCTGCTGTGTCCAGCGATGGGAATCGAACTCCTGATTTTAAGCGTTGTAAATCCGAAAACTTACCGCCTTCCTAGCCGGGAACTTGTTGGTGGGAAGGGAAATAATTGGAAATACTTATTTGGTTTGTTTGTTTATTTTGAATTTCGCTCGAAGTTATATGAGGGCTATCTGAGCTAGCCGTCCCTAATTTTGCCGTGTAAGGCTAGACGGAAAGCAACTAGTCTTCACTACTCACCGCCACTCATGGGATACTCTTTCACCATTAAATAGTAGAATTGATCGTCACAATATAACGCCTTAACGACTGAGAGGGCAAGCATGTTTGGTGCGACGGGGATTCAAACCCGCGAACCTCAGATTACGAGTCGTGTGTCTAAACCACCTGGCAATGCTGGGCCTACTTATTTGGACATTCTTATATAGGTGGATTAGTGTAGTTATACCACCTTCACTACATAAGATCTTGTTACTGTAGGGATCGGCCTGGCATAGCAAGGTGGGTTAAGGCGTGTGACTCGTAATCTGAGGTTCACGGGTTCGCATCCCCGTCGCACCAAACATGCTCGCCCTTTCAGCCGTTGGGGCGTTATAATATGACGGTCACCCCCCTATTCGTTGGTAAAATAGTAGCCCAAGATTTGGCGGTAGATCATGATGACTAGCTGTCTTCCCTCTAGTCTTACACTGCTAAGTTAGGGACTAATAATCAAGCGCAGATAACCCTTGAGTAGCTTTGTACGAAATTCACAAAACAAACAAATAATCAGAGTACTATGCATCAATGTCTAGAGGGCAAAACTGTCCTTGACGTTATACTATTATTATACTAAACAAAATTTTTGGGCCCGGCATGGCCTAGTGCGTTAAGGCGTGCGCTTCGTAATCTCAGCGTCGCGGGTTCGCGCCCGAGTCGCACCAAACGTGCTCGCCCCCCAAACCGTGGGGGCGTTATAATATGACGGTCAATTTCACTATTCGTTGGTAAAAGAGTAGCCCAAGAGTTGGCGATGGGTGGTAATGACTAGCTGCCTTCCCTCTGGTCTTACACTGCTAAATTAGGGACAACTAGCACAGATAGCCCTCGAGTAGCTTTGTGCGAAATTCCAAAATAAACAAAAACGAAATTTTTAATTGAGATCCCGGGCCTGGCATGGCCGAGTGCGTTATGGCATGCGCTCGTAAACTAAAGGTCGCGTGTTCGCATCCCACTCGCGCTAAACATACTCGCCCTCCCAGCCATGGAGGCGTTATAATGTGACGGTCAATCCCACTTTTCGTTGGTAAAAGAGTAGCCCAAGAGTTGGCGGTGATGACTAGCTGCCTTCTTTCTAGTCTTACACTACTAAATTAGGAACGGCTGTTTAAAAAAAAAAAACATAATATAGATTCCTCCCTTCCATGCTACTATCTGGATTTTCCCGGTAATACCACATCAATGGTTCTAAAAGTTTGTTTTTTTCAAAGAGATCCCTAGAGTTGGTTTTGGTTGTTTTTTGAAATTTCGCTCAAAGTTACTCGAGGGTGATCTGCGCTTGATTATTAGTTCTTCTTACTAATATTTTTTTCTGAGTATCAACCACCTTCCCACTTTCACCTGCAGATAGCACATTTTTTTCGTCTTTGTTTTGTTTACAGACGTGAGACTGGCAAAACTGAAGTTAAATCTGGTAAACTGGATACCGCCAACGCAGTTTGAGTCGTACTTCCGTCGGTACGTGAAGACAAAACAGGGCACATTACATAATAACACGCTCTATTTATTTTATGTTTCTTTTCCACAAAGTCAAATCTAACTATAATTTATCTAAGGAATGACTATGTTATATAAAAGTCGCTCTATCCTTCTTTTTGATGTAAGTTGTTATGAATACTTGTTGCTGTTTAATATTAGTATTATCGAATGTTTTATGTTTTTATATTAAGTTACGCACATAACCATTTTATTTATTTGTTTTGTTTGTTGGAAGTTAACTACAAAGATACACACTGGGCTATCTGTGCTCTGTCCACCACAGGTATTGAAACAAAAAATATACCGCTGTTTTACCAGGGTGCATTTGTTTAGTTTTATATAAATTAAGAACATGTTCATTGCAGTCATTCAGCTTAGCTATCTGTTTATAAGCTCTTTCTCTAAAATAGAGCAATCAAAGCCTAATTATCATCCTGGATTCGAACCAATGTTAGCCTTTACTCCTGGTAACCTTTCATAATTATCTTCTTTTTCAACTATTTACTCATATTTAAATATTTTCAAATATTATTTTGTGAGAAAATACTTAAATAATTTCAAAAAGTGTAAACATTAAAAACATTTTAATATTCACTTTATTCGTTTGTTTTTTGGAATTTCGCACAAAGCTACTCGAGGACTATCTGTGCTAGCCGTCCCTAATTTTGCAGTGTAAGACTAGAGGGAAGGCAGCTAGTCATCACCACCCACCGCCAACTCTTGGGCTACTCTTTTACCAACGAATAGTGGGATTGACCGTCACATTATACGCCCCCACGGCTAGGAGGGCGAGCATGTTTAGCGCGACGCGGGCACGAACCCGCGACCCTCGCATTACGAGTGCACGCCTTAACGCGCTCGGCCATGCCAGGCCTTCACTTTATTCAAAAATTAAATATTGCAACTACTTTGTCTCACGTCTTATTAACTTTAGTTTGTTCCACTTACACATCAATAACACCTTCTGTAAAAGTGTTTTAACACTCATCCTTTTACAAATTAATGCATAGAATCATCCTTGAAAGGAAATAAAATTTGTCCTGACTGGTTTCTGAAATTTTCAGTAGCGTCCTCTTCAGTCTGAAGAAAAGTAATAAGGAACTACATTTCAACCCGTACAGAACATTTGTGATGTAGTTTCGACGTGTACTTCTACCCGACTAGCTTAACATCTGAGTTATGCAGGTCTGTAGCAAATTATGACAAAGTGCATATGGTTTGAAAAAAGTACAATTTCACATCTCCATAAAATTATTATTGGTGGATCCACAGATTTTAATATTTACAGTCAACATCGTTTATAATTTCAGCTCTGGGCATTAAGTACTTTGAGAAATGGTAAAGACGTAACACGATAGGAAGTGCCAAAACTGCACTGTCGTACTCTTTTTTTTTTTGGTTTAATTTCGTCGTGACAATAAAAAACAACCCTGGGAAACATTCTTCAATATAACCTAAAAACAAACAAACACTAGAGCACATACGTTATTGACTATACAAAACTGTATAGAAACCTTAGACACCTGATGCTGTAATCAAATTAATTTTCTACTCATATTTTCCAACTTCATTCAGCGACTCATAACTAGCACGGGTTATGCTCAATTTAAAACAGTCATGATGTTACGAATCATGTTTATAATGTGCCTGTATTAATGAACACAAGTTTAATGTATCTATCTTAATACTTTAACGACCACTGTCACTTTTACGATTTGAATATACCACACAACCAAATCTTTTATACCGCACATATATAATGAAGCGAAAACTTTTTTAAATACTAGTGAGGTTTTATTTCACAATATGATAAAATTAGGTTCAGCTTATGCTTAAAATCAGGCCTAGGCTTTAATTTCTAAGCGATAGAAATATCTTTCACGCGATAGTTGTACAGTATTCAGTTTTTCCTGTGATTTTATTTTATGACTTTCACGTGTGAGAGAGATATTCAAATTCTTGTGGCCAAGTTTGTGATTTGTTGGCTACAAGAATGTGTTTTTTGAAAGCAGTGACCATAGTGGCCCTGGGTTACTATCATAAATCAACTGCTATGTTATATTTCATTCTCTAATAGGCAGTTTCTACTTTATTTAACTGGATACAGTATTACTTCACATGACGTTAATGTGTTTATGTGATGCGCTATACAAGCTTGTTTCAGTGAACGTTTTTCCAGTAGTCTTGTTTAACTCGCTGTCATCTGGCTGTTGTGTTTGTCAATGACTCTACACCGTGTCGTGTTTTTTTGTTATACTCTGAGACAACTGCTGTGTTATTGAACATTTTTCTGGTAGGCCTGTTTACTCAACATGACCCCATCGTGTGTTAGGCATCTACGTTATATTCTCAAACACTGAAAACTTCAACAGTACGTCTGTTTTACTGGCTGTAAACTGGTTGAAGTTTTAATCAATATTGCGGTATGGTGTGTCTATGCTGCCACCTAAGCCATTTTTTGAATCACATGAGTGTCACGCGTGTATCTACTGTTTGGTTTAACTTGGAGACTTTCATCAACATCCACTCGTCTCAAGAACCTTCCATTAGCTTTTTATAAAGGGAAATTAGTGTACCAAGAAGATGTTTGATGTATCGAGTTGTAAGGTTAAAGGAATTTTGAAAGTTTGTTTTTTAATGTACAATGCAACAAAAAGAAAAACCACCGATAGGCAAGAGACCACAGTAAACATAGCTTGACTAATGTTTTGAAGCAGTACTAAAGAAAATAGATTTAAGCATATTAAAAATGGAATGAATGAGGAGTTTAAAAAAATCAAAGATCGTTGAATTAGTACTAGCCTCTACTTATATAATTCAAGCTTATAGTTGTACTATGATATTCTTTAATGATTGGTTGAGTCAGTTCTAATGTCATTCTATTGAATCATCGAATGGCTATGAACAATTAAACTAAGCATCATAAATAAACTTTAAAAACATTAGTTAAAACAGAAAGAAAAACGGTCCTTTAAGCAATTCAAATTGAAGTTACAAAAATATAAAAAGCTGAATACAGAATTAAATGTGCTTTGTGTTCTAAATGTACTTTAATTTCGTTTCTGTGATCTAATGTTTTTATTGTTCTGCCATTGTCAGGTAATTTCATAAATTTCGAGCATAAAATAAATTCATAAATATATACTAACTTTATTCTTAAACCTGATTGTTACTTATTTGAAAAGTCATTCGAGAACAAAAACAAATTTGAAAACTTGTCAATGCTGCACATCATGGTTAATATATACACACATTACGTAACAATTTATATCATGAAACAGAATACAAACTAAAAATAAATGAAATAAAACAAGTTATATTCAACTCACAGTAACTGCAATGAAGTTAATCCCTTGAACATTTCCTTTGGAAGCTCTGTTATTTTGTTGCCATAGAGAACCCTGAACGAAAAGAAGTTATTTTTAAGAAACATCTTCACTTGTATAAACTAGACTGAGTCCACTTTGTGATTTAACATTTCAGACGAGAACTGGAATCGAGTTCAAAATTAATTATTAGTTTATTCAGGTATTTACGTTTTCACAACTACGAATACTTAAATTGATCCACATTAAGATATTCAATGATTTCTACTCGAAGTGGTTTCTGGTAACGTTTTTATCCATTTTAAAGAATATATATGAAATTCTGAAATTATATTTTTATTATAAGAAAACAAAAAAATGACGTATAAAAAACTCATGATATAAAGTATTTATGTTTTATTATCAAACCAGAGAAAAACAAACAAAAAACATTAACTGTAACACTCAACAGTATTCCTACTCGTATTAGTGTTTAGGCACGTAAATATATATGAACAGTGTAAACAAACAAAGGCATTGACAGAGACACAGAGCTGATAATATACAAAACACCTGAACTTACAGAGACGTTAGGTGTTTTAAGCCATGAAAAGCATCTCCAGCAATTTTATCGATCTGGTTGTTACTGAGGTCTCTGAAATCAACAATCATTAATTAGTCAAGACAATTAGTTATTATACGTTTTGTTGTTATAAAGCAAGAAGCTGATCGTCAAGATGTGTAAACATTCTTGTTCCTGTCCTGTACTTTTACAAAACATCAATTTTGTTATTCTAACCTATTGAAGATATTCCGTGTGATATTTATATATATAATCACGAGTTAAGAAGAACTTAAAAATCGTTGAAAAATAATTCTATGATCAATAGCTCTAATAATATCGTTCTGTCTGAATGAACAAATGTTGACAGAAACTTATATTAATCTGCTTTATTTAATAAGTAAATAGAAATATTCATGAACAAGTTCTTCGTCGAAAAGATACTATTTAAAATGAAGTAACTTCAGTTACATTAACAGTATTTCAAGTGGAGTGACTAATTGCATTAAATGTATTTAAACTGAAAACATCAAGGGTGGAGAAACATATGCGCGTGACGAGAAAGTAAATTATATAGTTTGTACCTGAGAGAGATATTTTATACATGAAAGTCAAGATATGTTAGGCTGCTTGTCGGAAATGGCAGAAATGCAATCTCTCATCTTTGTTTTAATTATCGTGTCAAAAGTACGAAGTAATTGAACAAGGATTTATTACTGAGCGACCCATAACACGTAAATGGTTTCGAAATAACATCTTCTTTACATCATCATGTATTTGATTTTAAATTGTCAATCCTGTCTTCTTCTAAGAACAAGTGCAGTAGCTATAAAGCGATTTTAAAAATAATGATGCTACAACTGTGGTTATTCATCAGTTCAAACTTACATTCTTCTTAAACGTGGGTACAAGGCGAATGCTCCAGGTGGTACCTCGGTAATTTCGTTGTGTTCCAATCTCCTAAAAACACATGTAAAAATATTTTAAGTTAGCGGAAATGAAGTTTTGCAACTTCCTTTATTGTTAGCAAGATCAAAAGAGCTATTACTTCACAAAAACCCAATAAAGGGCGTCTTTGTTTATTGACGTATTAGACATGTAATTCCAGCAAGGAAGATTTTGTTGGTTTTTAGTTCAGACGAAAAGCTGCACCATAGGCTATTTATGCTGTTCTCACATCAAAGAATGAGCGCCGAATTTTAGCGACATCAAGAAATTATCATTTCATGATTTCTAAATTTTAGTAACGATCTGAAATTACTTCTAAATTACTCTAGTTGTGGTCTTTAGTTAGTTTTCTTTCGATCAAAAGTTCAGAATATTATATTTTACATTAAAATTAAACCATAACCTGTAGCTCGTTAGAATACTGAATAAGTTCAGGAGACGCTCTTTAATCTAGAATATTTCCCTTGTTGGATCTTTAAAATACCATATTTAAAGGTATATATAAATATCTCAGATGAGCGTCAGCTGAGTGTTTAAATATTTTACCCGTTCCTTGTTAAGCGAACAGCTACATAAAGGACTATCTGTGCTCTGCCCACGGCAGGTATCGAAGCCGTATTTTTAACATTGTAGGCTCTCCGATTTACTGCTCAGCCACTGGGGATGTGTTTGCTTAAGTTATATGTATATATAATTTAGAAACTTGTGCTCTTAAACCAAAACCTGCGACATTTATTCTGCAGCGTACTCACACGGGATTTTCATTCATACTTAATAAAGTTTATTAACCATGTGTGGGAGAGTTTGTTCTAAACTTGACGAATATTTAAGTCAATCTGAGCAAAACAAAAAAAAATCCTCCTTGAGTTTATTTTAAATCAAGTTTTTTTTAATGACAGTATTCATTGCAAGTAACAGTATTGGTGGGAGATGACTATTAATTGTACAGAGTTTCAAACTGTAATAGAACGACTTCATGTTTCGTTCGAGCACTAAACCTCTTTTGGTGTAGTGGTTCGTACCTTTTTTGATTTACGTAACCTGTAAAATGATCTTTGACCATTTAAGTACTCTCTTTTATCGTATTTCTAGTACTCTTAATAAAGTTAACCATGACCCCCCTAAAAAAAATGTCGTCTCTTACAGAGTAATTGTTATAAGGTCAGACAGAGTTTGTTTTGTTTTTGGAATTTCGCACAAAGTTACTCGAGGGTTATCTGTGCTAGCCGTCCCTAATTTAGCAGTGTAAGATTAGAGGGAAGGCAACTAGTCATCACCACCCACCGCAAACTCTTGAGCCAATTTTTACCAACGAATAGTGAAATTGACCGTAACATTATAACGCCCCCACAGCTGGAAGGACGAGCATGTTTGGCGCGACTCGGGCGCGAACCCGCGATCCTCAGATTACAAAGCGCACGCCTTAACGGGCTAGGCCATGCCAGGCCAGGTCATACAGCTAAAAAGTTACTTTAAATTTTGATTTATTGGTTTGCGCGTTTGGTTTTACATCACTCTTCCGTAGTACTTAGATAGGAAACAAGATGGAGAACAAATAAAAAGAAAGTTAGCGAAAGTCAAAATGGATTGTTTATTTTTTTTTCTTTAGTGAAGAGAGAAATATAACTATTAAAGTTCATTACATGTAAAACGCTATATAAAATAAATTTACCAAACTTGTTGTTAATTTGTTTTTTTTTAATTTTGCACAAAGCTACTCGAGGGCTATCTGTGCTAGCCGTCCTTAATTTAGCAGTGTAAGATTAGAGGGAAAGCAGCTAGTCATCACCACCCACCGCCAGCTCCTGGGGTTCTTTTTTACCAACGAACAGTTGGATTGACCGTAACATTATAACACCCCCACGGCTGAAAGGGCGAGCATGTTTGGAGCGACGTGGATTTGAACCCACTACCCTCAGGTTACGAGTCGAATGCCTTAACCCACCTGGCCATGCCAGGCCAACCAAATTTGTGACTTAACTACGTAACATATTACAAAAATGGTTTCAAAAGTACTACTAACAGCGCAACATTGCTTTGCAGCAATAGCAAAAAATAATTTACTGTCTTAGGTACAACGATAAACAACGGTATAACAACAAATCTAAAAGGTTTCTATAGCATCTTGTGCGTTTACAAGTAGTATTCTCGTAAACAGTACTTGAAATTTAATCCTAGGTGACCAATTATTTAACTTCGTTAACTTTTGGTACAAAATAAATTAAATTGGTTCTCGTAGTCTTTTCCTGAAATGGTCCCCAAATGTATTCTGGTATTTTTATATTAAAACCTTTAATATTATTAAAATTATCACACGTTGACTGCACACACAGATCCACGTACATGTGTGTGCGTTTATACATATTGCGAAAGCCTTTCCTCTTAAATAATTATTTATAAAACTAGATAATAAGTTACAGTTAAAATATATCTGTGCATAGATTTTAATTCATGTTGGCCCAACATGTTTATCAAATATATTCTGAAAATTCAACATGTAAAACTAAAAACCTGGTAGTTTAAACAACAAAAAGCAAAATTATCTCAATACCCCAACAGGCACAGAAAATAGTAAACTAGTAATATAAAGAATGAGTGACGAATGTAAATACATTCTTTATAAATTTCTATTTTTTTACGTGTATGTTTTTCTTATGAAATATAATTATAAGGTTTTTGAAGAAGTGGAAATTGAAAATGAATGGGTTTCGAACCCTCGACCCTCCCTAAGAGGATGCTGATACCTCAAGACTCTTGAGTTTTGCATAGTTAGTTAACACATTTGATTGGTAAATTGAGTCACGGTTTAGAATCTCAGTCTCAATTTTCTCTTCTTCATATTTGTGTCTAAGTTTACAGGACAGTGGGCCCGGCATGGCCAAGCGCGTTAAGGCGTGCGACTCGTAATCCGAGAGTCGCGGGCTCCCATCGCCGTCCCCCTAAACATGTTCGCCCTTTCAGCCGTAGGGGTGTTATAATGTTACGGTCAATCCCATTATTCGTTGGTAAAAGAGTAGCTCAAGAGTTGGCGGTGGATGGTGATGACTAGCTGCCTTCCCTCTAGTTTTACACTGCTAAATTAGGGACGGCTAGCACAGATGGCCCTCGAGTAGCTTTGTGCGAAATTCAAAAAACAAACAATACAGGATAGTGTGCTACCTGTAAAGTTTTTAAAAAGTATTAAAAAATATGATTATTACATTTTAGAATTCCTTCCAAGCCGAGAAATCAAACTATGCAAACCGTAGTTTAAAGGTTTCATATTACCATTCTAAGAGTAGCTAAACTTCGGATTCCGTAGAAAAACCAGAAGGAATTCTCAACAGCCGCGGTAATTGAATCTCTTGAAGACAGGACTAGAGTAAGTTAATCTATGAGACCTTTGTTTCTCTTTTTATTAGCTACATTTCTGTGCGCCAGCAATACAAAGCTCACGACGCACGTATACCTGATTCGGTTAGTCTACCTTCAAATTGAAATTATTTTAGAAAGTATTTTAATAAATTAATCTTTAAAACCTTTGGCGTGGTCGTATAAATCAGTCGAAAGGATTTGACTTTCTGAATCGAAAAAGGTAATTAAATATCTAATCAGACATGTTATGATGAGCTATGAGCTAAATGTGTTTACTTGGAAAACAACAACTCAGAGCTGTTTTATGATCCGCTGTACCGCGGCTAAAAATATGGATAACCTTTAGTATATTTAAAGAAACAATGCTTTAATTCGTTCATACTTTAGAAATCGTCATTAATATTATTTTCAATCTCATAAGACAGTAATATATAACATTAATTCTACAACGAGTTTAGGTGACTTACAACTCTTTTCGAAAAATGCACGAAGAAATATTATGGGTAGGATAAAACGCTGAGAGTTGCGTAACAGTTTTTTTCAAATGCTATGTCTTTACTGTAGATTGTTTTCTTTTAAACTCTGGCGATATTTGTTTTAAATATACTTTTGATTTTGTTAGTGGTGATGGAGTTGGAGGTCATTCATTCATTTATATGAACGTGTATCCACGTGTTTAAAACCCCATGATTTAGATTTAAAAAATTAAAAATTTTGAAACCTAAAAACTTTTTATTATATGCACTCTAAACGACTTTGGCTTTTATCTTTAGTGCAGTTAAGCACTAAAGTTTTACAAGTTCCGATGTACCTTTTTTACATCTTAGAAAGAGGTTATTGCCCTTAAAATACCACTTCAAGTCTTAAAATAGACTATTCAATTCAAAAACATTTGGAAAATGTGTGTATTTGGTTCAAAACGACACAAAAGTAATCAAATTGCAATAAAATTGTTCTCATCTCTTGAAATATTTTGAAGTTTAGAATATCAGGTTCACTAGTTGATTAAAGATTGACATCAAGCAGCATTAGTAATAATGTACCTTTGGATCAGTAGTAGCAGGTTGGGTTTGGCTTTTTGCGATTAGCGTCTCGGGTTATGGATCAAAAAGTTTAAGGTTCAGGACATATTGCATTGAACACAGTCCACACTTTTAGCTGTGAGCGTGTCATAAGTGAACTGTTAATCCCAAAGTTTGGTTGAAGTTTCAGTCTTGGAGACACTTTTCGGTTATTGAATTTTCATTTAAAATATTATATGTAAACTATCATAATATAATATTATTATTTCACTGGTTTTTAACAGATTTAAATAAATAATTCAAGTGTGTGATAGGCTTTTATGATTTGATATTTTGTACCCATGGTAACATAGTCCAGTCACCATTCTCATGGCAAATGTCGTTACGAATGAAATTGATGACAACAATATATATATATATATATACACTATTGGATAGCCCCCTCGTTAGTACAGTGGTAAATATACGGATTTACAACGCTAAAATCAGGGGTTTGATTCCTCTCGATGCGCTCAGCAGATAGTCCGATGTGACTTTGCTATAAGAAAGACGCACGCACACTGTTGGATTGTTCAGTAATAGATCACTAAGCACGGCACCTCAGGTAAAATGTCTAGTATTATTAATACTACTACTACAACTAATATTATTATTATTGCATGATAATTACTGTTTTACTAGTTTAAAAAGTGTGACGAAGCCATCGGCGGCAGGTGCTTGTAACTGCCTGCTCGCCTCTGATAAGTAGTTCGAAACTAGATGCAGGTTTAGATCAATGAGCTATAGAGAAACATGACCTGGCCATTTGGCCTATAACATGCTACTGATGTCGAAAATTCCAATTGCATTATATTTATTATGTAAATATGAAATTACAATCACCATTTTAAACACTCATGATAAGTGTATGTTACTGGCAGATTCGAGCTCTAAGTTTGTGACATTACAAAGAGTTGACTATAGTTGGTGATGACTTTCTGCCTTCCCACTAACCCTTCACTACTAAATTAGAGACTGCAAGCGAAGATAGGCCTTGTGTAGCTTTGAGTGAAATTCCAAACCAAACCAAATCTTGTGGCATTAAATGATTAATTTTACCTAAACTTTGCTGGTGTTTTAATAGATTATGCTGAAAAAAGTGTGAAATCATAATCAATCAATACTCAAAGTAAAAACAGTACTAGTATTATAACAAAACGATTTCAGTAGAATAGGAGAATACAGCACTAATATTATAATAAAACCAGTTTAATAGAATTGGGGAATACAGCACTAATATTATAATTAAACCAGTTCAGTAGAATAGGAGAATACAGCACTAGTATTATGACAAAACCAGTTCAGTAGAATAGGAGAATACAGCACTAGTATTATGATAAAACCAGTTCAGTAGAATAGGAGAATACAGCACTAGTATTATGATAAAACCAGTTCAGTAGAATAAAATATATTTTGTATAGACTTTGATTCAAGTGTATATACACACATATATAAAATTACAGTTGGCAAAAATTAATCAATTCTCTATAGCTTATGCTCATTCTATTTTAATCCACAAATACGTAATTACCGCCCAACTCTTCAATTTGGGTTTGTGTTTTTCTTATAGCAAAGCAACATCGGGCGATTTGCTGAGCCCACCGAGGGAAATCGAACTCCTAATTTCAGCGTTGTAAATCCGTAGATTTATCGCTGTACTAGCGAAGGGTTGCAATTTGTATTCCAGACAATAGACCATGAAAATAATGTGTGCTCTTGAGCGAGGAATAAGATGAAAACAAAGGTAGAAGGTAGAAATAGCTAAAACGTCAAGTAACACAAAAACAAACAATATTGTTTGTTTGTGAGTTGTCGTTTATTGCCCAAACCTATACCAGGGTCTCTTGAGTTACGCTTTTACCAATGCATTGTGGGATTGACCATCACTTTATAATGCCTTCACAGCTGAAGGAGCAAGCATTTAGGGTGTGATAGAAATTCAAACCATGACAGCCAGCTTGCGAGTCGAGCGCCGTTATGTTGTAGTGTGGTAATAAAATAACTTACATTTACAAATAGAAGTAAATCTTGTGTAATGACGCCTTAGTGCATGTTTTTTTGTTTTAACGTGGGCCTGGCATGGCCAAGCGTGTTAAGGCGTGCGACTCGTAACCTGAGGGTCGCGGGTTCACATCCCCATCGCGCCAAATTTGCTCACCCTTTCAGCCGTTAGGACGTTATAATGTGACGGCTAATCCCACTATTCGTTGGTAAAAGAGTAGACCAAGAGTTGGCGGTGGGTGGTGATGAATAACTGTCTTCCCTCTAGACTTACACTGCTAAATTAGGGATGGCTAGCACAGATAGCTCCCCAGTAGCTTTGTGCGAATTTCAAAAAACAAACAAATAAAAAACAAACTTGTTTTAACGCAAAGCTACGAAATAGCCTAACTGCACTTCGTCCACTATGAGGAAATTAACTTCGAAGTTTAGCGTTTTACTTATGTAAACTTACCACTGACTCACTAGAGACTCGTGTGTGTAGATAAAAGTAGATAAAATGAACATTTTCTTACTCAAGCATTTAAAAGATAGTTAAAATAATATTCTTTTTATTTATTGTTTGCATATTATTCGTAATGAATTTGAAAGGTCGGACATGGCTTAAAGTGACCTACTGGATTGTGAATCTGAGGGTCCAATGTGCAAGAATATCCAAAAAACAAAACATTAACATCAGCCATACTACATTTATATATGATTATTTTTTATTTACATAAATTCATTATTTATCATTTTAGTTGTTTCAAACGCTTCGGTGGTTGTAATAGATAAGCCAATAGAACAAAATATATCTTACTTTAAATACGTTATTACTAAGCCACTTTCTAGAGTTATTTATTCGGACATTTCATATATTTTTACAATCTCGTTTTCTTTTTATTTGCTTTCAAAATAAATTTTAATTGAGTAATCAGGTAAGTTAATTGATGAGTGCACGAAATAATTTGAATATCGCGTTTATGTATAAGAACGTTTCGTTAACTATCTCTTGGCTGAATCTTAGGCTTTCCTAGTAGCACAGCGGTATGTCTGCCGAATCACACCGCTAGAAACAGGGTTTCGATACCCGTGATGGGTAGAACACAGATAGCCCATTGTGTAGATTTGGGCTTAATTACAAACAAACTGTATCTTGGATGAGAAAAATTACCTTAAAGTAATGAATTATTGAAGAGAGACTCCTTTAGTCAAGTTTGAAACTTTTCCCGACATAGCCAGGTGGTTAAAATACTCGACTTGTAATCTGGGAGTCGCGGGTTCGAATCTCCATCACACCAAACATTCTCCCCCTTTCAGTCCTGGGAGCATTATAATGTCACGGTCAATTCTTCTATTCATTGATAAAAGAGTAGCCCAAGTGTTGGCGGTGGGTGGTGATGACTAACTGCTTTCCCTCTAGTTTTAAACTGCTAAATTAGGGACGGCTAGCGCAAATAGCACTCGTGTAGCTTTGTACGAAATTCAAAACAAAACAAACAAGTTTGAAACTCAAGAATAACACTATGTAAAAAGAAAAAAAATACTTTTTCTTGCTCCTGGGCAGACAGTGTTATTTCACAATTGCTTATGCCTGAAGTAAACGGAAAAAAAACAACTATTTTTCTCTTCAAACTTTGCTTTTGTGACCTTGGTAATAATATTTTCAAATTTACCCATTTTCCAAAACATTCCAGATAGATTCATTGCTTAGTAGCTGATAGAGAATTTTCTCGAACTTATAATAATTTGAAGAACTATTTAGAATATTGTAGAAGCCTCAAAGCTTTGCTACTCCATAACGGGAATAAGTATCCGTCTCTTCCCTTGGCTCATTCGGTGCACCTAAAAGAGGAATACAACAGCGTCAAGGCCTTGCTAGAAACCTTGTATGAGTATGGCTGGTAGGTGATCGAAGACTTCAAAATGGTAACATTCCTGATGGGTCTCCAAGGAGACTTTACCAAGTTTCCCTGTTACCTTTGCCTTTGGGACAGCAGGAACACCGCAGCGCACTACAACAGTAAGCACTGGCTACAACGGACCGAGTTCTCTATGAGGAGGCACAATGTCAAGTGTGAGCCACTAGTGGATCTCCAGAAGGTGTTCTCACCATTGCACATAAAATTGGGTCTTAAGAAACAATTTGTAACAGCTCTTGATAAGGAGTCTGCAGCCTTCAAGCACCTTCGAGATTTCTTCTCTAAGTTGTCTAAGTTGGTGTCTTCGTTGGACCACAAATAAAGAAGAATCTGGAGTGTACAGATTCCTCAAGAAGCTCAATAGGAAGAAAAAAGTTTGAGTGGCGCTTTATCGCAGTGGTTCACGGCTTCTTGGGAAATCACTAGGCCGAAAAATAATTGGAACTGGTTAAGGCTCTGTTGAAGGAGTACAGCAAAATGGGCTGCAGGATGTCACTGAAAGTTCATATCCTTGACGCTCATCTAGATAAATTCAAAGAGAACATAGGAACATACTCTAAGGAATAAGGCGAGATCTTTCACCAAGATATACTGGACTTTGAACGCCACTACCAAGAAGCATAAAACAAAAATATGATGGGAAACTATATTTGGGGGCTGATACGTGAAAGTGATTTATATTACAGTCGCAAGTCTCGAAAAACTACTCACTTCTAAACATTTTTGTATAACTTTAGTATAAATACATGTAAATCTTGATTCATATGTTGTTTTATTCAGACCTTATGTAAATGGAAATGTGCAAATTTGCCCGTTTTTACCAAGATAATATGTTAATTTCTAAATTTCATTATCCAAGTCACAAAAGCAAAAGCTGAAGGAAAAAATAGCTATTTTCTGTACTTTTACAACGTAAACAATTAAGAAATAACACACACTAAGCAGGTACAAAATTTGTGTTACACAGTGTAATCCTGGAAAAATCTGCAATGCTTGAAAAAAAAATCTAAAACAAACGATGGTAGTCATAAAAACATTTCTTTGGATAAAGAATGATACGTCAAGACTGTTGCCAAACACCGAACTTATTTCTTATTTCTGAAATGAAAGATTTAACAAGTTTGTATAAGTATCCATCAGCGAGTGTTCCCTGCACAAGCAAAATAAGAACTGACATTCATAGAGACTTTAAACCACTGATGTGGTGAAGAATCAATTATTTGGGTACATTTTTTTCACACAGAGAATAAAATAATGACAGACTTGTAAAATAATACCTATAACACTTGTTTCGTTAGTGAACTAAACAAACAAAACAATTAAAGGATCTTTTTTGCTTGTTTCTACTGTTTCCTTCTTTTACAAATTGAAGAAAAATAGTACATTTTTATAAATTTGATTTCGTTTCTTTTGAATTTCGTGCTAACTTATACAAGGACTCTCTGTGCCTGTCGTCCTTAATTTAGCAGTGATAGTGTATCTCAGGATAGCCGGTATGAGTATTAACACTTTTACTAATAAACCAATTAGGTCGATTTCAATTTAACAGAGAAAGAGTATGCAACTTGCCTTTGTCTGGCACGTCTTAGGGACGACACACTCGTCTCCAAGACATGTGTCTGACAACGGTCACTTGCAGACACTCTCTGTCTGTTAACCTGAAATTGAGCTAAAAAGGTCGAAACGTTGTTCTTCGTTTTATTAGTAAAAGTGTTAATACCCATACCGGCCATCCTGAGATATATTTTTACTTCAAGTGGGTTTCTCGTCATCACGAGTTAACAGTGATAGATTAGAAGGAAGGTAGCTAGTCAACACCACCTACAGCTGACTTTGGGGCCACTCTTTTATCAACAAATAGTGGGATTCATCGTCATGTTATAACGCTCCCACAGCATAAAGAGAGAGCATGAAAAATAATAGGTATTTGAACCCACAACCGGTGAATTGTGAGTTGAGCTTTCTAACTACCAGGTTATGCCACGAATAGGAGAACCCTATAATGAACCGAATGTAATATACACCAGAAAACCAGAATTACTTGTAGAAGTTTCACAGACTGATTATAAAAGATATATAAATCATAATAAACCGAACATGTTTTATTCTTTCAACCATGGGGACATTATAATTTAATGAACAATCCTACTTTTCGTTGGCATACAGTAACTCAAGAGTTGGGAAATGGCGGTGTTAATTAACTGTTTTACTTCTCTAGTCTATCACTTCAAAATAATTCAGCAAACAATCAAACATGGCTTGAAAATATTTTAAAATTAATTACTAAATCTTAAACGAAAACAAAACGATCCTCAATTCGTGAGTCAGCCGTCACACATTCAAGTTTTAAGTACCTCTGGAATTGCATTAAAAATAACAAAAATTCGAAAAGCTCAAACAAAGACTAGATATTGATTACACTACGAAAAAAAGAAAATAAAAATTGCTCAGCCTTTTTTTTTAATCAACCATTTAAGAAATTTAATTCCTATGAGTAAATATCACGATGTTTTCTTAATTTATAAAATGTCACTGCTCAGTGACTGTACAGATAATTTTATTTCGTAATTTGATAATTAACTAATAATCGCTAAGTTGTAATAAATATTTTGGACTTACAACTCTGTTGCTGTCTCAAGAATACGTTCTGGGATTCTCTTCAGGTTTTTGTCTCGACAATCTACAACACCGTCGAAACAAGAACAAGGATAAGGACACATTAGTTCTGTCTGACAACTACTAGAGGTCTCTTCCACGCCTAATAAAAGAGGTAACAACAAATAATGTTGTAAAATTTACAATCGTGAACACATATTGAAAATATATTCCTCAAAGATAGTGACACTTCAAGTGTGTTAACGTGACATAGTGATGGTCGATCGGATGTAATATTCACATAAGTTTGTTTAGAGCAAATATGTTTTGTTACAACTGAAATAAAACGGAGTTTGATGTATTTTTTATTAAAAAGAAACTAATTGACATTATACCTGTAGAGAAGCAAATCGATTTTTACTGTCGCTGACACCCACTTTAAAATTCCCACACACCTATAGGGGGCGTATCATAGGTTGAGAACCGCGATACTACAAAGCTCAAAGCCAAAAATGTAAGCTACAGTAAAGTTTTTGAGTGTTGTATTTATTATTTAGATGAAAACGATCAGAAGCTAATACTTAAATAGTACAATTTCGTCTGTTCTATTCATTAGCGAGACTGAAATCACCAGAAATTAAAACTTACCGTTGCACCTGAGATAAGATCCATCTAAAGTTGCGATGTCTTTGTTTTTTAGGTAAAAAGGAAGAGCGCAACGTGCAAAGAGTCCTAAACGAGAATTACTTTTTAACCAGCTAGCTAGCCAGGAAAGATGACAGTCGCAGGTAAGGGGGTTGTCAGATATTCGCCTGTGGAAGTCAAATAACATTTATTATACTATTTATTGCGATGTGTACAGCCCTAAACAAGAGAAAGAGTCAATCATACACAAAAGTGATTTTATGAAACTTACAAACAAACAAGCTTTAAAACCATTTTTATTCTACAAAAGATTTTTTGGGTTGGGATATCAAGAATGCATGTGGTTGAGGAAATACAATCCAGATATTGAGTTCTGTCGTCTAAATCTTGTTAGACGTATAAATCATCCTTATTTTTGGCTCATAAATGAGAAAAGACTTATTGATTAAAGATGGACGGACATAAATAACTGGTAAACCCAAGTGAAATATTTGATGTCAATTTGCAATAATTACTTTCACTATTGCCAGTTTGTTTATAAAGAAACTTGTTATATGTACAAATAAGATCACAGATCATTAAGGTTTTAATAGCCGTGGTTGGTAAAGCTCAGATAGCGCATTGTATAGCTTTGCCGTTTACAACAACATAAACAGATAGTTTATTCTATTTCGTTTTTTTTTCTTGTTTGTAATTGCATCATATGTTTTCTCACCAGTAAATATTTTCAGCGGTGCCATCAGCGAATTCTAGAACCCATAGGAAGTTATACAAGGTATAAAATGTTTTATAGTGATTAACAACTAATCAAGTTAAATATATATATATATATATATATAGATAGATAGATAGATAGATAGATTTTTCAAGTAATATATTTATATATGTTTTTACAAAAATCCTTTTCAAATCCTATCTGACCTTTAGGGAGAAGAAAAATTCTTTCAACTCCTATCTGACCGTGAGGAAGAATTTGTTTGTTTGTTTGTTTGTTTGAAATTAAGCACAAAAGATACAAAATGAGTCATTTGTGCTCTACCTATCACAGGTATTGATACCAGGTTTCCAGCGTGTGAGCCCGCAGACATTCTGCTGTGCGTATTTAAAGTGCTCTTACATATGGCATATTGGAGAGCTTAAAAGACATGGGAATCTGATTGCAGTCGATTGCAGCTAGATGGCATTGTGTATCAGAAAGTTGCAAAGGAGTGCTCGGTCTGTTTGTTGTTGTTTGTTTTTGAATTTCGCGCAAAGCTCAACCGCAAACCTTTGGCTTACTCTTTAACAAACGAACACTCGGATTGACTGTGACATTATAACGCTCCCATGGCTGAAATGGCGAGCATGTTTGGTATGACAGGGATTCAAACCCACGACCCTCAGATTAAAAGTCAGGTGCCTTAACCACCTGGCCATGCTGGACTAAAGTAAAGAAATGAAAAATCTTTACAGAGTCCTTGATGCCAATCTTAACTGACCTTACAAATTTTAGTGAAGTTTGCATTATACATGTTAAAATTATTAAGTACCACATTCTCTACTTACATAACTCTTAATTTCTTCATATTTTCGAAGAGATTCTTTCCTAAAGTCGTTATGTTGTTTTTGTTCATCGTGCTGTAAAATATTAATGTTCATATGAGTAGGACATACAATTATTTCTCAATTTTGTGAATGTATAAGAAACAAAAGTTTCTTGATAAAAATCAACATATGGCAAAATATTAAAAAAATCACACTTATATTTTAACCTTGCTTTAAAATACCAATTTTTGACATGGGATAAATTTTTCTCTATGTCAGAACATTTAAGTTTGTAAACTTTAAAGAGTTTTCTTTGGTATAATATCTACAATACTTAATCATCTGTATCTTAGTCCGAACTGAGAGCCTCAAGTTAATTTTGAGTTTTATAAAATACTTGGAAGAAAGAAATGGAACACGTAACTAAGTTTTTCATTTATGCAACTGTCAATCTACAATATTTAAGAGTAGTTAATGATAAAACTGGAGCTCTTACTTACTAGTTCGCAATCAATCAAAGTAATGGAATTGTTCTAGTTTGAAACTGGAAGTATGAACTATGTGGGAAAGAAACAAAACAGTATAGTGTAGCAAATCATTACTCACAGAATCTCCAGATGATGAAGTCCTCGGAGAGCTGCTTCGTCGATGCAAGCAATCTCGTTGTTGTCAAACTGCCTGAGGCAATAGAAAGGAACTTAATAAGAGGCTTAGAAAGGTGTCAGCTTCAACATATCAACTACGAATCATTACTTCAAACACAGGTCCGTACCACGGACGTACGAGAACATCTGTCTTCCAGGGCCTTAATCACGTTCGCCCTAGCAGCGGATTATGGGGACTTTCTTCCTTTGGCTCAACCAAATGGATTGGTTGAAATCAACGTCGTTTATTTTACTCTCATAAGCTATTATTCATTATGGACGCAATATTACTATAATTATTTCTAAATCTAATTTTAAAGTAGTTGTAAAATAGAAATAGAATTTTTTTCGTCAAATAGAAAATTTAATTCATTAGTACAGTATCAGTTACGTGTTTTATAAAACTTTATACTGTTTTCGTGCCTGTTTGTAAGTTAAAAAAACAAAACGTTTCTATAGAAACATATTGATTATTGTGGTTTTGCCCGCCGCTAGTACAGTGGTATGTCTCCGAATTTACAAGGCTAAAATCAGGGGTTCGATTCCCCTCGGTGGGCTGAGCAGATAGCCTTTTGTGGCTTTGCTAAATATATGGATTTTCTTATAGCAAAGCCACACTGAGCTTTGTGCTTGTTTACCAAGGGGAATCGACCCCTGATCTTAACGTTGTAAATCCGTAATCTTACCGCTGTCCCAAGGGAGACAAGAAGAAAAAAAGGAACAGAAACCTAAACTTATCTTAGAAACACGGTTTAAAATCGCAGGTTTTACTGAACGATATTGATTAAAAATAACATTCTATACTTTGTTTCTGATCAAAAGGGCTTAAAACTTACAGTTAAATAGTTTACTGTAGTTAGCTCTAACTCAAAAGGTTCATACAACCACTTTGTAACGTATTCAATGAGTAAGCACAATGTTTGTATATAACAGTGTTCCAGAAAGTATCTTATAGATTAAAACGTCTTTCACTAAAATATCAAGTTTTAACATTCATTCTTCGAAGTAATTAACTTCATATTCATATATCTTGTGATAAAACTCACCCAAACATGTTCTACATATCCATCAGCGAGGGTAGTTCTGTTAAATACATTCATCAACTGTTAATGTTTTCTTTTATTGTTAAGAGGTTATAGAACTCCATATGGCTGCCTGGACAAATTCCAATGTCCTTGAAGAGTCCACTTATACGCTAAGTCTTGATGGATTAGTTCATGTGCACTGCTTTGTTGTTGTCGAAAGTTGAATAATTTGTATCTTCTAATTAGTATGATTTTCAACATTGTAATTAATGTATTACTGTAGAGTGTTCAATCGAAAAAGGCGAGGATGTCACCTTACACGATATATGTTCACCGAAAATATTTTACTCCTATTCAGTTACAAATGATACACAGTTCTAGTGAAAAACAAACATAAACTGCAATAAATTCTTCCATCTTCACATAGATAACAGTAAAGTAAATGAATCACTCATAAGGTAACAAATCTGATATTCACTAAACTATTGATCAAATCTGTATCGAAGTGACCTGAGGTACGATTCCAAACACAAAGCATGTTTTTTATAACGATTCAATACTGCTACACAAATATGATTATTTAATAATTTTATAATCTCTTTGGTAAATATGATCCTCACAAAAATTGCTTACACGTCTGGATGTGAGGAGTTTAATTCGAACTTACCTAAACTGTATTATATTGACAGCAGCGAATCGTGTCGCCTGATGACCTAATTGTAATACCACTACAATGTCAAATTCCATTCTAAGAATTTACAATAAATAGTCACTGTGATTAGTTAACTCATATTTTAGATGTGTTCATATTATATCCACATTCCTTTTCCAGTGGTTTACCTTGTTTGTAAGTCATATTATCTGACAACGAATATGGAAATTTCGCAAAGAACTTATTCTATTTTTTTCCTTACATCTTCTGACGATTAACAAGTAAAATACACTAAGGAATAATGGCCCGGCATGACCAGGTGGTTAAGGCACGACTCATAATCCAAGGGTTGCGAGTTCGAGTCCCCATCACACCAAACATCCCACTATTCGTTGAGTAAAAGAGTAACACAAGAGTTGGTGATGAATAGTGGTAACTAGCTGCTTTCCCTCTAGTCTTACACTGCAAAATTAAGAACGGCTAGTACAGATAGCTCTCGTGTAGCTTTACACGAAATTCAAAACAAACAAACATTAAGGAATAAATTAGGTTTAAGTAGTTAGACGTATTTCTTACCTTCCGGTTATTTCGTTTTTACTAGTTTCTTCCTTAGACGACTAGCAAGTTAAGTGAAATGCTTAAAAGCCTTAAACGTTTGAGAGAATAACAGTTTTGATTTAGTTTAATCATTTTTTACTAGTGGCTCTTACTTAGAACATTCAACAATCTGCGAACTAGCAAGTCAAATTTAAAGATAAGATTTATTTATATCAGATTAAGGTAAACGAGTCTTAAAACGCTTTACTTCAGATATTATTCCACTTTGATAAATTTAATTACTTAACAATTACCATGTAAAACCTAAAGACTTGACTTAAAATAAAGCTTAAGTTGAACTAGATATAAAACGTTTCCTTCATGTAATTACACCTTTTATTATCTTGCAGTCAACAAATAGTATTTAAAGTTTTAACCTATTGGGTAAAACGTTCTCA
The DNA here is from genome assembly GCA_011833715.1 of Carcinoscorpius rotundicauda. Lineage (NCBI taxonomy): Eukaryota > Metazoa > Arthropoda > Merostomata > Xiphosura > Limulidae > Carcinoscorpius > Carcinoscorpius rotundicauda. The sequence goes on from CM022393.1 coordinate 35,447,553, forward strand.
CAGGAATTCATTGCATTCAAAAACCTTTGAGTTAGTATGCATTCAATACAGGTTAATAACATTTACGAATCTCGCAAGAGTAGTATTTCTTCTATAGTTATATGAGCAATTAATTTTTTTCGTGTTCTCCAGTAAACGATTTATATGTTTGCAAGAGACGGTCACGACACCTGGAAACATTTTCAAAAAAACAACAACAACTGATATTTCATAGCAAAATACAGAAAACGCGCTAAACTTATTTAAGTTCTAATAGTTTGCAACATCTTGAAGCTAATAAAAATTATTAATGTGACGTTCTTTATATGCTTTGAACGCTGGAACAGAAATTGAATTTAGTAAATAAACATAAAATCAATTATATGATATATGATACTGCGTCCCATTTATTTAAAAGCTCACTCCTGAATTTGTTGCCGTTGGTGAAACAGTCACATATTACGAACCGCTTAAACAAGAATTAACAACCATAGCTAAAGTAGCTCAACTTTTTTTGTTTAAATTTCATGCAAAGCGACATGAGGGCTATCTGCGCTAGCTGTCCCTAATTTAGCAGTGTAAGACCTTAGGGAAGACAGCTAGTCATCATTACCCACCGCTAACTCTTGGGTTACTCTTTTACCAACGAATAATGAGATTGACCATCACATTTCAATGCCCTCACGGCTGAAAGGGCGATCATGTTTATTGTGAAGGGTATTCGAACCCAGAACCTTCAGATTACGAGTGGAGGGACCTAACAACCTGTCCATACCGGGTCTTCTTGCAGCTTAGTCATCCAGTTACACTTTTATGTCTCGTTATATTTCAAAAATAATTTAAAATATTTACTACAATTAATTTATAAATGTATGTCTACGTAACTTTAAATGATCCAATACGTTATTTTGTTGCAAAAATTAATGATGGAATAATGTTCATATGGGTTTGAAATGTATTTTATTTATATCATTATGATAATCAAATGCAACATCATTCTTTTACTTGACATGATCAAGTTTGCATGTATTTTGAACATTTAACACATATTTCAATTGTTTTTGTGCTATGTTCTTTTAATCAAACGATACCATGGATTACATACCAGGGTTCGTATTTTTTTAACTGACGCCTCACATAACAAAACTGATTCAATATACAGAATATCAACAGTAGCTTAACAGTAGCTATTACATAAAAAAATTGAAATATATATTAGCTCTCAACGCTCAGAAAACAGACAAAGAACGTTGTGGCGAAAGGACACACTAAACTGATACTGGATTAACGTTGATACTCAACAGTTATTGGCTGCAGCATTCGTTCTTACATGTCATTTGTTGCAACAACAGTATGACACGTTACTGGCTACCCCACTCATACTGATATGCCATTTGCTGCAATAACCGTATGCATATATTACCCACTGCATCAACTATACTGAATTGTATCAACGTAACAACAGAAATAAAAACAAGGTTATTAGTAACAAAATACCATACTTATCATTACTATTGAAGATAGATACATTACACACTCGCATCCTAGCCCGGCTTAGCCAAATGGTTAAGGCACTCGACTTGTTATCTGAGGGCCGCAGGTTCGAATCCCAATCTCGACAAACATGCTCGTCCTTTCAGCTGTTGGGGCATTATAATATGATAGTCAATCCCACTATTGGTTAGTAAAAGAGTAGCATATCAAGAGATAGCGATGGGTGGTGATGACTATCTACCTCCCCGCTAGTCTTACAATGCTAAATTAGAGACGAATAGTACACATAGGTGGCAAGTAGTTTTGCATGAAATTCCAAACAAACCACTAACATTCTCATAAAAAAATTAACATTTTTTATTTTTCTTTTGTTTATTTTCCTTAAACAGAAAGAAACTGTTTAAAACGAACAAATAATATACTTTGAAGAATTCAAGAAAATTCAAGAAATCACTTAAATATCAGCGTATTAAGTTTGGTTTGGTATGTTTTGAATTTCGCACAAAATTACACGGGGGATATTTGCGCTGGCCGTCCCTAATTTAGCAGTGTAAGACTAGAGGGAAGGCAGCTAATCATCACCATCCACCGCCAACTCTAGGGCTATTCTTTTAAAAAACGATAGTGGGATTGATCGTCACATTATATAACGTCCACACGGTTGAAAGGGCAAACATGTTTGGTGTGATGGAGATTCAAACCCGCGATTCTCAGATTACATGTCGAGTGTCTTAACCACCTGATCATGCTTAATATTACAACTGGAAGGTTATTAATGAAATCAGATTATCCACACCGATAACGAAAGAAATCAGGCAATTCTCTCTTATTTAAACCTCCTCTCCCCAGTGGCACAGCGGAATGTCTGCGGACTTACAATGTTAGAAACCGCGGTCCGATAAGCAGAGCACGGATAGCCCATTTTGTAGCTTTATGCTTACTTCCAAACAAGGGCCCGGCATGACCAAGCGTGTTAAGGCGTGCGACTCGTAATCTGAGGGTCACGGGTTCGCATCCCCGTCGCGCCAAACATGCTCGCCCTTTCAGCCGTGGGAGCATTATAATGTGACGGTCAATCCCACTATTCGTTGGTAAAAGAGTAGCCCAAGACTTGGCGATGGGTGGTGATAACTAGCTGCCTTCCCTCTAGTTTTACACAGCTAAATTTGGGACGGCTAGCACAGGGAGCCCTCGAGTAGCTTTGCGCGAAATTAAAAAAACAAAAGAACATAAAAGTTGGCGGTGAATGTTGTTGATTAGCTACTCTGTCTCTAGTCCATCAATTCAAAATTAGGGACGGATAGTAGATAACCATTGAGCAGCTTCTAAAAATATTCGAAAAGAAACAATAAAACTTGTATTCTTGGAAAATACAGTTTCAGTTTGGTACAGTTAAAGTTGTTTGTTTTATCTCTACAAAGGGACGTGTTCACGACAATCAAATAACTGTTATATGCTAACACCAGTGGTATCATCAGTAAATTATGGAACCTCAGAACGATACATATACAAAAGACACAGATAACGAGCAACTTCAGCTAGATGGTGTATTAATGAATTTTAAAAAACACAGTTACAGAAAATACAAAAGAAAAGCGGGTAAGTTATACAATACTCTAATACTATCTTGGCGAGCGCTTTTCTTTATACAGATAATTATATTTTGTCTTCATGTTGTTTTACAGTTTATCACTGTACTGAAATACTATTTCAAATGTCCTTTATTATTTCCTACAACTGAGTCAGTTGTTTAATTGGAGTTTGAAGTTTACAGTTTTCATATAAGCAAGTCTCGTAAATGTTCATATCAGGACTTTATATAGGCCAACCGTGGTTATAAATGTTCTATTGGCCTGTTTACCACAAAGGGTAAACATAAAGGTTATTAATGTTCCACTTCGCTTGTTGCATGATTGGGATCATTGTATTCCTGGAAGATGAATACCTACTCAATGAATTATGTTAGTGAAGGAATGGCATAGTGGATTTGAATCTCTTACTACTTGTCAGTATTCAGGGTGTCATCAGTTTTGTGTAGGTCTTTGGGACTGCTGGTTGATACGCACCAACAAACGCACCCTTCTGCATTCCATATGTTACATTGGCTGCATTACTGTAGTTAAACAAGCTGTCATTGACTGTTTTCAAATAATTAAAAAATTAACTTTTTCTGTAAAGGGTACATGTTTCAAACTTTGCTTATTTCCCTGTTTATAGTCTGTTACCAATTTCAGCCTTATTTCTCAATAACTATTTCAGGTTAGCTACACGCCCATTGAAACCATGTCGTATTTAATGTGTAACGTATTGTATTTACTGCAAAATCATTGGAATAATTTTTACTCGAACATCGTTTATTTCGTAGAAAAATAAAAGTAAATACAACCTGAGTACTTAACATCAATATTTACATACTCTCTTGAGTATCAAGTTGAACAAGGAGTCTTGTTGCAATTTTCCCCCTTCAATTACTTTTGAAAATAAATCACAGAGTATCATGATGCACCTCATTTTCACAAGATAAAGGGATGAATCCCCTATTAATTACCTTTTATGCATTTTTCAACACTATTTTCATAATTAATTTTGACTGTAAATACCCCCATCCCTTTTCTTATGATAATAATTTTGCATTTCTAGTTTAATATACAAATCTAGGATTAACCTAAAATTCTTAAGCTGGCCAATCTCACGAAATATTAATGTGATTATGGCAAATATATCGATAATACAGAGAGTACTTAACAGACGAATCGATTATTATAATCTTTATAAGTGTTTGCTTTGTGGTATTGCAAACCCCTAATTAGACAGGAATACTTTTAAGATATATGCCTAATACAGGTACCTTTATTTCATTTTAATAAAATTATTCCAGTTCAATATTAACAGTAAATTATATGACACTGATTGCTCAGTTTTAACTTCAAACTAACAAATAAGCAAAACAGATCGTAGTCAAAGGCAACCGTTAAAGTCAGAGTTAAGCTAAGTTTCTCATAAAGAATCGTGAGAGTATATATCATGAAATAAGAACCGAGTCAACCTTTTCTCGACCTAAAGTCAAATTAATAAAACTATTTTCTATTGTTAACTTCTTACGGAAATGATAAATTTTCTGACGAGACGATTTTGCAAACCTACAGTTTTGCTTACAGGGTAGATACTTTAAGAAATTAAGGCACTGGGCTTCTATTTGATATTTGTAATCTGAATGACCTCTTATTCCTCACATGGGCTAAACATCAGATAAAAGAGCTTTACGTTTCTGGTAAAACCATCACTAATTTAAAGCTTCTGACTAAAAGGGAGTACAAACAATTAGAAGCTATTACTCTCTATGCGACTACCTTATAACCAAATAAGGTGAATGACTATCACAATCATAACGCCCCAGCAATTAAAAGCAAAGAACGTACTCAATGATATTTCGTGGCTCAAGCCCTGGACTTTCCAACTCGTAACTTTAAATAAGGACATTCACTCTTCATTTCAAAATGAGATCAAAGCATATAAATAATTATGTTGTTTGTTGGTATGTATTCACAGTATATAATCTACAGTTTAACTACGACGCTGAACCTTTCTTCATGTCAACATGCGATCAAAGTATATAATTTATAAGATAAATAATTATGTTGTTTGTTGGTATTTATTCACAGTATATAATCTACAGTTTAACTCCGACGCTGAACCTTTCTTCATGTCAACATGCGATCAAAGTATATAATTTATAAGATAAATAATTATGTTGTTTGTTGGTATTTATTCACAGTATATAATCTACAGTTTAACTCCGACGCTGAACCTTTCTTCATGTCAACATGCGATCAAAGTATATAATTTATAAGATAAATAATTATGTTGTTTGTTGGTATGTATTCACAGTATATAATCTACAGTTTAACTACGACGCTGAACCTTTCTTCATGTCAACATGCGATCAAAGTATATAATTTATAAGATAAATAATTATGTTGTTTGTTGGTATGTATTCACAGTATATGATTTATAACTTAACTCCGACGCTGAACCTTTCTTCATGTCAACATGCGATCAAAGTATATAATTTATAAGATAAATAATTATGTTGTTTGTTGGTATTTATTCACAGTATATGATTTATAACTTAACTCCGACGCTGAACCTTTCTTAATGTCAACATCCGATCAAAGTATATGATTTATAATAAAAGTAACAACACAGGGCTATATTTGTTGGCAGTATGTGTTAACAGTGTATAGACTATAATTTAAGTAACGCCCTCCAGTGAACAGCGGTACGCCTGCGGACTTATGACGCTAGAAAACGGGTTTCGATACCTGTCGTGAGCAAAGCACAAAAAGCCCTTTGCGTAGCTTTGTGCTAAACTACAAATAAGTTAAATAACAACACTAGACCGAATGAAAGAAGCTTCAACACAGTTCGCCGTAAAGTCTTTTTAGGTAATATATTTGATAAGGTTTTCTTTCTCATTTGAAATTTTCTTGCGTGTTCTTAATGCTAATGTAACTTGAATAATAATTCATAAACCTATCTACCTACTCGCCTGTCTGTGTATCGTTACAACTGTTCTCGTGAACTTACTTCATGTTTCTATATACCGTGTTAGTCAAAAACGATATTTCATTTTTTGTTTGTGTAGTAAAGTAAAACCACTCAATTCTCTAGATCAACACAATCCACTCAGTCTTGTATGGTATAATGAGTACCTATATATGTCATTATACAACATCGTTATCAGATATGTGAAGGTTCTGTTGAAACTGGGTTATACAGGATTATGTGGCCCGGCATGGCCAAGCGCGTTAAGACGTGCGACTCGTAATCCGAGGGTCACGGGTTCACATCCCCGTCCCGCTAAACATGCTCGCCATTTCAGCCGTGGAAGCGTTATAATGTGACGGTCAATCCCACTATTCGTTGGTAAAAGAGTAGCACAAGAGTTGGCGGTGGATAGTGATGACTAGCTGCCTCCCCTCTAGTCTTACACTGCAAAATTAGGGACGGCTAGCACAGATAGCCCTGAGTAGCTTTGTGCGAAATTCTAAAACAAACAAACAGAATTATGTTGTATTCAGAATACGTAACTAAAATCATAAGCTCGTCAGTGTGGAACGAAAAGAATGTTAAAATTGAGAAAAAAAATTATAGTCACGCAACAAAGAAAAGTAAAAATTAAACGTGCCTATATATAAACAATACAGTGTTCTTTTCTTTGTTTCGGATAATACTCACACCAAGGGTTATTTATGTTTCCAGTCTCTAATTTGTAACTAAAAGACAGAAAGTTAAAAACACCCAGCGCCAACTGTTGGGTTATTATTGACCACGAGAATGGTAAAATTGGACCTTCACTTTTATTGTATACCAAATGCCTCGAAGTGTAAACTCTATATGTAACGCAAGGAGTTAGAAACCTTGAATCACAGGATTCAATGTCCAGACACTTATTAGCGAGCCACACTCGGTTCTTAAACTCTAAGTTTGCGTAGATGCAATAAAAATGAATGCATACACACACCCACATACAGTCCACAAAAATATTTATAATTTGATTGCAAATGAACTTTCTGAGGATAGAGAACAGTGTATCATCTCGAAATAAATTTTGTACTTAACCATGAAAACCCAATACAACTAAATCTCTTCAACTATTTTTTACAAGAACCCATACTTTCGCAAGGAACCTTACATTATACGTATATTTATTTTGGTTTGAAATATTCGTTATTTCTTAAGCATGATAATCATGGGTAAGTATTACTTCTTTTGAAGTACATTCTTAATGCTTGTAAAACTAGAGCTTCAAATCATAGTGCAGGTAAAACTGTTTAAATCTAAGAGAGAAGCGTTAAGACGAGTTTTATTAAATCTATGCAAATACAATTCTGGTGAAAACGCCAAAAGATCTTTATACCACCTTTATTTTATTTTTTTCTTAAGATAAGTGTGGTTTGAATTTCGCATAAAGCTACACGAGGGCTATCTGCGTTAGCCGTTTTTAATTTAGCAGTATAAGACTAGAGGGAAGGCAGCTAGTCATCACTACCCACAGCTAACACTTAGGCTACTATTTTAATAAACGAATAGTGCGATTGAGCGTAACTTTATAACGCTCCCACAGATAAAAAGGCAAGTACATTTGGTGTGACAGGGATTCGAGTTCGCGATCCTCGATGTTATGAGTCGAGCGTCTTAGCCATCCGGTCATGTCGAACCCTTAAAATAAGCTCGTGTGTTAACAGATTCTATTGTAAATGATAACAACTTAATATAATCCTTTTAAAATGGTATTAATATTGTGGTTTAGAAAGAAGTTGGATTAAACATGCACATATCTACGGTTCTTAGATTATATAAATATTATAATACATCATCTGAACTAAGTTTTTAAAGATTTTATAACTAATTAAGTAATAAAGTGTGAGCAAACTTGTTTTGATTCTTATTATACAGTTAACTGTTATACACATTAATACTTAAGTTATTAAAACTGTGTTTTATATTTCACATGTTATATAAACAAAACTCTAACCGACAAATGGATGATTCTAGTCAAACAACGATAATGGTGCCAAATTCGGTATTACGAAGAGCACGCCTCTGATAACATGACATCGAGAAATTTTACGTTTTTTTATTCTGTTTACACTATTAACAAAAGTTATAGCTATTGCGAGAGTTCGTTCTCGTAGATATAGCGGTTATATTTCACAAACTTACGAAGGAACACTTTCAATACATGGAGCACATGGGCTACATTGTAAAAACACCAATTTTGCATTAATCTTGGCTTATATAACAGCTATTTTCTAAATGCAGGTTTTAAGTGTCACATAATAGAAAAATATCAAATGGCTATGTTCCATAAGTTTAAGAACGATTTGATTAAACTACATAAAATATGATTAGCCTGTGTTCCTTACAGTTGAAAAGTATAAAATAGTTTCAAGGTAGACGTAATTCAAGTTGTAAATATGAAAGGTAACACAAGGTTTACTTGCACGAAATATTATATTTTAACTGATTTAAAATAAGTTCGTCAAATAGTCACTTCAACAACAAAAACGTCGAGAAGGTAAGAACTGAAAGCAGATTTGATAGATTTCAGTAAGCATCACAATAAAATGTATTGACATCATATATAAACTTAATATATACATATATATCCATCAACAACGTCAAAATTAGTTTCGCCTTCTCATACTTATGTTTTAAGGTATAATTCATTGCAAACTTTCTTTGCATAACCATGAAAACTTAACGTTCAGAGCAATAAAAATTAGTAATTTACAGACAATTTACAGACAAATAATTCTGAAATAATTTTTTTAGGATCATAATTGTTAGTTTTAATATCAATTCTAAGTTACTAAATAAACGCTTTCTTATATAATTAAAGTTCAAAAATATCTGACATTAACAATGATATATAGTGTTTCTGAATAAAGCAAATAGTTGACTTCTATTTTTTCTAGTAGGAATCTATCAGGATTGAACAGCTACTAATGACCCAGATCATTACATTGAATACCTGCATACCCAAGCAGTTGCCCCCCGCTAGTACAGCGGTATGTCTCCGAATTTACAACGCTAAAATCAGGAGTTCGATTTCCCTCGGTGGGCTGAGCAGATAGCCCTTTGTTGCTTTGCTATGCGAAAAACACACACACACACAAGCAGTCAGACGGACAGATAAAGAGATAAAGTGTCTAATATGTCTACTTACAAGTTCAATAACCTTGGGGCACCACAAAGCGTTTTTGCTCCGATAGCAGCCAGTTTGTTGTTACTGAGATCCCTGAAAACAAATAGAGTTAACAACTATAATACTTTGTGCTTTTAAGAATACGAATGTTAAAGACGAGGGTTAACCCAAATATTGCGTGAGAAAGTTTTGTAAGTAAGAGAATACTATTAGAAAAAAACTACAATAACTATACAACATTGTTTTGTAGATAAAACAATGATGATTGAGAAAACCTGCAATAACTAGACAACACTGTATTTTTGTGAATAAAACAATGTTTGGGAAAACCTGAAATAACTAGACAACACTTTTTTGTGAAAAAAAAGATGTTTGAGAAAACCTAAAACAATTAGACAACATTCTTTCTTACGTGAAACAACAATAATTGAGAAAATATATATGAACTAAATACTACTACCTGAAAAAAAAACTTTTTGTAAGTAAAAGAATACTTCGCAAAAAACTTGTATTAACACAAAATAGCTCACTCAACCAGAGACGCGTCGTTGCAAGAATTGGACATAAAAATTCCTGAATTTATCCAATTTTGGTGAAATTTATGCGTGGTGTGGTATACAATAAGACATGCTGATTAGTGTTTTCATAGTCCAGTTCGAAGAAAAAAATAGACGAGTTAAATCTGGCCACATCACCATCATAGTTAATAAAAAAAAACTTTTGTGCAACAGACAGATCCGTCACAAGAATCTTCTTCTTTTGTTCCATGTTTTCTTCAGACCAAATCCTAATAAACTTTCAGCAGAAAAATCTAAGTCGTGACTATGACTTTGCTACTTTTTGACATGTCATCATCGAACACCATTATTTTCTCACTTATCTGCATGTGTAAGGAATCCTTGCAACTTGGGTGCGATCACGATGGAGTTTTTGTTAGCTCTTATTGAGGCTAACAAGCCCAGAGATGCTGTGGAGCACCACATAACGTTTGATGATGACAAAACCATTAGTTATAGTAGTAGTAGCTTTTCACCGGATCAGAATATGAAGAAGAAGGTTTCCAATTTTAGGCAATGAAGAACAAGCGCATACTTTGAATTGAAAATCAAATAAGAGCTACTGAATCTGCGTGAACGTGACCGCTGCTGGTAAGGTGTTGCAGTCATACTATAGCCCTGTGTTTCTTTCACTGCCAATAACTTCCAACTGAAACCGGGTATCACTATACAAATTGTATATTTAGATACAGCAGATTCCATAATTTCTAACAGTGTGTGCAACATATCCAAGAAACAATTACAATAATTTATTGTTCCTTGCTCTGTCACCCCAAACACAACTTATTGTTTCAGTTTTAATAAGTGAAGCAAGCGTTTGAAAAGATTTACGTTAACTAAACAATACTTTCTGAATAAAACGATAGTAATTAACCATTACTACTGAGACTAATTAAAGTAATCAGCAGCTTATTTTTAGATCATGCAAAAAATAATATACTTATAATTTGTAACGACATGAGGTTAAAAATAGCTTTTAAATTTGTGTTGTAAGCCTTTCTATAGTCTACGTCTAGCAAATATAACCTTAAGTGTAAAAAAAAATTACATTTCTTTATAGCTTCTTTAACCAAAAGAATAAAAGTTTCGTACGCATAAACCGTCCTATTTGACAAAAAATTCCACACTATTATTTTTTTATGATTTATTTTCCTTCACAGGCACCTTAAAAAGTGCTAAGTGACTGGAAAATTTTAGTTTAAACATTACTACAATTGCAATAAAAACAAAAGTACATGAAAAGTATGTACATAAATCTAAACGTAATTAACTTCATCAATCCTTAAAGGTAAGGAAATTTTAAATCAGCAACCCTGTCATCTCTTTCTTCCCACATCATTTCTGTTCTAATAGCTATCATTTATGCGTGTTTAAATCAATCCATGTTTCAACTTCATTTCCTCTTTTATATGATTTGTATATTGAAAGAAATATACCAGGAATGTATCCATAATGAATCTTACTAAAATGTGTGCTGTTTCCTTTCTCGTTTCTGTGGGATTTCGCTACAAGCCCTAATGGTAGTCATGACGCCACCGTAATGAGAAAACTTCCACATGGATAAACCACTAAGTTCTTGCACATTTCAGTGATGCTAACTCGTTTAACTCTGCTTTATGTTGCTCAATCGGGTTAATGTTTCTTTTGGCTGCGAGAGTTTTCTTTAATGTATAAATAAATCATTATTTGTACTAACTCAAATTAAAATTCTCAATGACTTCCAAAAATGACTGTTCTTGACAGTTCTGTTAAGATTAATGCGAGACAGTTTTAAGAGTTTACAAATAGCACCAAATTTGCTTCTTCACGAAAGAACTTTTATAAAAGATTAGACTTAAACGACATAAAAAAGAAACGTGATTTATCACCACCAGGTTTCGACAGTTTTCTGCAATCAAAGTGAACGAAAGCTGTATTATTAATACAATTTTTAATTAAATTTTTGAACACTCAATGTTTGAAAATTTAAAAAAAAAATGAAGCAAAGTTTGTTAATCCAGTTTCGGTTTCAACAGTTTTCTTTAGTAAAGAAAATGAAGTAATTTTGTTTTAATATAAAATAAACCTGAATTACATTACAATGAATCATAATTTCGATGCTTACTGTTAAAAGTCTTAAAATACATTCAGGTAATCTAATATATAGACATCAATACAAAGGATATCTCAACAGAATTAATACAGATAATGCTCTTGTATACTTGCTACCTAATTCGGTACGTGTTACATAATTCACTAACGATATCTATAGTGAATATAAATCTTACTATTAGATATATAAATCAGGTTTACTAATAAACAAATATTTCTGATTATAGGCTACATGCGTTAATGAGGTGAGGGAAAATATGCATTCGCAGATGGACTGTATATAGTTATTGTTCTAATACCAGGATGTTGTTAAGCCTTTTTTCTTGTCTATTTTTTGACCCTACTCTAAGCTTGCAGATTGTCAGGTTGTGACTATAAGTAATCTAGATAGTTAGACTGGAACAAGTTCTCGAATTGAAAATAATAAGAAAGAAAACAAATACTATTGATTTCAAGTCGTATTTATAAAACTAACAGGAACTATTGATTGCTGTTTGTGCTCGGCTCAATTTAAGATAACTTGTGAGCTGAGACTGCTACAAACAACGGATGGTGTGATACACTTAGCGTATTTCAACAGCTTATGTTTCTTACAACGTGGTCTACAGAGAATTCCATGCATTTGTTACACTGAAAACTATACTTGTAAATAACCAACGACAACTCACTCTCATGCAAGATTTTTTTTTTAAATAAGGTTTTGAAACAAATCTAATTTACATATGTATGTATGTATGTGTTCAATGAATACTGAATGCTTCGTTTCTTATAGCATATAAAAAACAGTGCTTTTATTCAGCCTTACGACCAATGTTGTTCATAAAATAGCAGCTATATTCATAATATTACAAAGCCCTTTAATTCACACTATTGCCGTGAACAGTCAGTCACAACGTGGTTAACGAAAGCCTTCTTTAGTTAGTTCTTTACTTTTAAGAGTATCGACTAACATTCTAATCCAACGTTCAAGATGCAAAGAATTATACAATATGTCATGTTTTATAAATAATATCGACTAACTTCTTCACTTTATACTTAAGATATGAAAATGATCGTTAACTTTCCTAACAATGTACTAATACAATTTAACAACAAAACGCGACACATTTCGTTTCATTACACACTTGGTATCCCAGTATTTAGGAACCACTCAAGTTCACGAGGAATATACAGCCCTAGATTATAATTCGGTTAACTAAAGAGTGTTTGACGTCATTTTTATATCATTCTAAGTGGAATCACGATTTAGGGACAGCTATAGATATCTAAGTGCACAAAGAAAATAATTCTTATCACAACTGACTTTTAAAAGGGTCACAAGTATCCGACAAAGTATCCACAACCTTTTGTCACAAAGAAACAAAAAGGGCAAACATGACATGTTAACATAATAACCACAGGAAATCGGTTAATTGAACTAATAGTGAACAATTACTGTTTTTTTCGGTATATAAGACGCACCCCTATTTTCAAAACAATCTTCAGGGAACATTTTTTTTACAGTTATAATTTATTTATTTATTCAACAGCAGTATAATATTTTATTATTCTTCAAAAGTAGTGTCCGTAACAAAATAAAATATGGTTGTTTCATACATTTACATCAAAACATTATTCATTTTTTATGAAAATTTCAAACTATTTTTTGCGTCACTGAATTCACTTGAAACAAGTTCTGAAAGTTCACTCTCACTTGTCCTCAAACAATATCATCTTTGGTGCCATTAAGGTAATTGTTCACATCAAGTGTTTTAAATACCTTTATTACAGTTTCCACACTTTGGGGAAGAAAAAAAGGTTTGGTACTTTTAAACAGGAAGGAAACAAAAAAAACTGCTTCCTATACACCGAAGGTCAAAAATTGTACGCCTCTCTAGGCGTACTTTGAAGGGGTTTATGGCGAGTAAGCATGGTGTTTTTTGTTTCCTTTCTGTTTTGGAGAAAAAGTGTGTCTTATACACCAAAAATACGGTACATCTTTAAAAAAAGCTCCATATTTATCCTTGGATTTTGTTTTTTCTACGAGCAGCTTGTTTTATTAGTTAGAAACCGAAAAATGGTTGTTACGAACAATATAAAAATATCAACTCACAAAACCACATTTTAGTAGCCTAATTTGATTAGTATTGCTTGGTTTGTTTTGTTTTGAATTTTGTGCAAAGCTACTCGAAGGCTATCTGCGCTAGCCGTCCCTAATTTAGCAGTGTAAGACAAGAGGAAAAGCAGCTAATCATTGACACACACCGCCAATTCTTAGGCTATTATATTACCAACGAAAAGTGTAATTTATCGTAACATTATAACGCACCCACAACTGAAAAGGCGAGCATATTTGGTGTGACGGGGATTTTGAACCCGCAAATTACGAGTCGAGTGCTTTAACCACCTAGCCATGTCGGGTTTCTTGGTTTTTAACTTAAAGAACAGTTTCAAGAGTATGTAATGACTATCATTTCATCATTGACTTTTAAAGTTAACTAAGCAGTTTTGTTTGAAACTTATTCTATCCCGGATTTATAAATTTACAACAGGATGTTCCCAAATGTCAAATACTTAAAAACAAAGTAAACACTCCAAAAGTGTCGAAGAACAGTTACAGTTTACCATAATCACATGCTGTTCGAAGATAAATTTGGCTTTGAAAAATTATTATCTGTGACTTACCACTGTATTTCGCGATTCATAGCTAAAAGTCGGTTGTGACCCAGGGACACATAGTACCGAACGTATTAAGTATGAAGCATCTCTGACAGAATAACATAGAAACTTCTGCAGACATTATCAATTTCTCGAGTTAAAAAATAATAATTATTTCTCATAACAACGTGGTTTCGGTTCAGTTTTACATCATATAAAATATGAGATAATAAAATCTAATAAAATAAACCAAATTTCAAAATGTTAAGTAGTAAACATGCAAAATTCAATCAAAAATATTTTTTATTAAAATACACAGTTCATATACTTTAAACTGTCCTTAATATTATTTCACTTGTTAAAATGTCATTTTCTCTATAAATTCATTATTAATTATTCTTCCTATAGCAAATTCATATCGGGCTATCTGCTGTATTCATCGGGAGGAATAGAACCTCTAATATTAGCATTGCAAATCCGAAGACTCACCCCTGTCCCACTGGGGGAGTATTCCACCGAAATTCGGTTTTCAAATGCAGTTAATGTATCACGTGATGTTTCACAAAATAATCATGAAAGGTTTAACATTTGTTGATTAAAATGAAAATGTTTATACTATGAGCTGAATATAAAATCAGATACAGGATGACTGTGATATGTAAAGCTCATACGCTTTTT
Organism: Carcinoscorpius rotundicauda; assembly: GCA_011833715.1. NCBI lineage: Eukaryota > Metazoa > Arthropoda > Merostomata > Xiphosura > Limulidae > Carcinoscorpius > Carcinoscorpius rotundicauda. Next base: position 35,462,700 of record CM022393.1, read on the forward strand.
ATAATTTACTAGCGTTTTTAATGGTACAATTACATATAATTTACATAGTGGATAAGAAGGGGGCGGCATGGACAAGAGCTACCATTTTTATAGAGAGAGAATAAAAACAACAATTAATATGTATATTATTAAGCCTATATTCTCTTTCATTTTCAAAATTTGTATCTTCCTCTGAATTATCAGCTTGTTTTAGAGCATTTTCCCTCCCTAAACATTATCACTTGTTATAAAAATAACTGTATATTGTGCTAGCCATTTATCACAAGAAAACACTAATTCTACAAAATGCAAATTTTTAATTTGTTTGTCGTCTGTCAGGAGAGCGATCTCTATTATGTGGTTTACATTTATTATTCACTAACATGATGGAATACTAAATGTGTCAAAACGTTTTGCAATAATTGGGTAACTGGAAGTATTCTAAGTAGTCTTCTGTGTTGTAATATATAGTAATATATTACGTTGTAGACTATGGTATTCCCTTCTATACAGTGTAATATAGTGATGAGATGTCTCTACTTCTAAGTATACCAAGTGATGATGATGATATATTTCTTTATTCGTGCGGTTTATTTACTAAGTAACTACAATGATCGACTGTGGTAATGCATTAGACTTTAAATTATCGAATTCTTTTTTTACTCTTCGATTTTAACGGAGTTACTAGATGGAGTATGCGTCCCTGGACGAAAGTTACGCTAATTCATGATTAATGAAAGGTTATTTTTCGACATGAAAAGTTGCTTGTCTCATATGTAATTGTATAAAACACAAAAATACCCATATATACTGCAAAACACAAAATATGAAACCGCAAATTTGTATATATCTTCCCCTGGAACCCACTAAACCCACACACCAAATCTGGTGAGCATCCATCTAAAAGGGGCGAAGTAGTTGTACAAAACGCAGACACATCCATAAAAAAATCAAAACGCTGAACTTAATATTTGTATGTACCATGCGAAGCAGTTAGATGGAGATATAACAGATAATACGTAGTACTATTATATTCATGCATATTTTATATTTTGTTATAATATTCGTTGTAAAGAACTGGCCAAAAACTTGGTAGATTTAGTAATTTTCTAGGTGCAGCGTGAACAGTAGAACGCCAGCAATAATTTGCGGGATAAATTGCAAAATCTGTGATATTTTCGTTTTCATTATTGTTCGTTTGAAGTTAAACCCAAAGCTACACAATGGACTGTCTGTCTGTCCTCTGACCACCACATAGGTTAAACAATAAACTATGACTGTTTATAAAAATTTCAACAAAGGAAACTATATTTGCAGGCTTTATCTTATTCAGAACCAACATTATTAAAAAGAAGAACACAATCGGGTTTTATCTCTGTAATTACCTCTCTGTCCCCCCCCCCCCCGGTGTCACAGTGGTACGTTTGCTGACTCACGCTCCTAAAACCAGGTTTCGATACTCGTGGTGGGCAGAACACAGATAATCCATTGTATAGTTTTGTGTTTAATTCCAATCAAACAAACGTAAATGAAAAGTAAAGGTCTCATTATCTTTGAAATCAACACTCTACTAAAAAAAGTAAAACGTGCAGGCTTTGTTGTTCTCATAACCGACACCTTTTTAAGACGAGAAAAACATGCGAGCCTTACTGTTTTGGACTCGACCTTCTATTAAGAAAAACAAAACTTTGAATCGACATTCTCATAAGATGAAACGACAACTGTTAGTGTTTTAGTTTCATGATCAACAATCTGTGTGGTGTTTAATTCATTTAGACAATTAGTTATGTATAAAACTTTGTAGAATGGACGGCAACTGCTTGTTGTGGAGACACAAGTATAGAAGACGACGTTTCAAAAGTCTTCTGCCAATATATCAAAGAATTATTTATGTAATCCCTGAAAACCCTGTGTACTAATGTCACCTGTTTTTCACCAAAGTAACCTTCTGATGGTGAGTTATAGTCACAGTCATAATTCCCAAATGTGTTATTTTCTTTACTTTTATATCTGTATTTTCATATGGACGTTCGATGCTTTTGTAACACCAATGCTCTGTTTCTATTAACGCAGAAGAACGCTGAAAGTGTTGTAGAACTATATGACAAATTATTAACCGGGATAATAATTATACACATGCATTAAGTGGAAGTAATTCACATTCACAACATTCCTTTTAGTTATTCTGCAGGATTTCTCAAGTATTTCCAACTTTAGTTCATTTTTAATGCTATTAAACTTCTGATCGCTTTTAAACGCTTTGTTTTTGTTATTTTAAATTTACATGAATGAATAACTATAGTCAAACCAGTCATTACAGTATTTAGTTAAACCAATGAAGATTTATTACGTTTCAAAAAAGTGTATCGTTGTTTATATTTTGGAAAATATGAAATTCAAACATTCATGTGTTGTTATTAGGCAAATGAATACGAAAGAATGACTCCAAACCAAAGACAGTGTGATGTATAAAGCGTGAAATCCACTTTAATGGGAAAGTCAACGTTTTGTTTCGTAACTTTATCAGTTGTAATACTTTGTAACAATCCTGTGCCTCTTGAGTCTGTATAGGGAACTGAAATGGTACAGTAGCTTCTGTTACAATAAAAGTGGAATTTTAGTGTTTTGGTAAGTTAATTAATGATGAAGCTAGAAATTATTAGGAAGAACATAGTGATGTGCCATGAGCCACAGATTACCGTTCGGGTATATCTAATAAAGGGATTTGGTGGAGAAGGGCACAAACAGCATCTTCAATCTTTTATGATACAATTACGTCATTGTTTAATCTTTCACAAAGATTCTGTTTCCATGAACACGGACGGTTATGCTGTAAAATTAACTGCTACGAGTAAGGCTTGGCCTCGTGCTCAGGTGGGTCTAGAGAATTATTCATTCCATTATATTAAGAAAATAAACTTAGATCTCAAACACAGTTGTGACCCGTAGAATACTTAGAGTTGTCAAACAGAGGGTATCCTACAGAGAAATGTTTGTTTCGTGATGAAAAGAGGAACAATTTCCACCTGCCTAAACAAATATGCAACAAAATGAGTTTCACGTGTCGTAGTGGTTCCCTGATTAATGACAAAAGAAAGAAATTTGATATAACAATGCAGAAAGACTGTTTTATCACTTCCCGTGGGAAATTTACGCCAAAGACACCCAACTCCTCGTAATTCTGATGTCTCACCTTTTCTCACTAATGATCCACGTATAAGCTGCGTCAACCATTCCAGGTCATGTCTTTTCAGTAACAGGCATAGTCAACTCGTCTATCAAGCTTGGCACTAATAGCGCCAGTAATGAGCAATATTTTATTTCCTACAGACGCCCTTAGTATACAAAAACCTCGATTTGGGGCTGCCCGAGGCTCAAAAGACTGTTTGACGAAAAACAGCTATTGAAGTGGACAATATTAAGCATGACTAAAAGCTAGTACTGCTTACTTGACAGGAAGGGAATTTAACTGGGACCTCTGACACCTTCTTATCATCCTGATGAACGATTATCCAAGATAATCGATCTTTTCATTTTTCAATTCATAAAAGTTCCACATACTAATATCTCAAATAAATAAAACTCCACCACACATTCTAATCTAAATATAATTTATTCCCGATCAGGAATATACATTTGAGTTGTGATTAAACAAAATGAACGTTAAATCTCAAGTTACATTCAAATTGTTTTATCAAATGTACCAATAACATTATTAAGTAATAATGAATTTCCTGCAAAAAAGAGATAATAAAAAGATGGAAATCTGTAAAACACTGTATGTATATTTACCAAGAGAAAAAGTAAATGAAATCACCTAAAGACAAAATCCTCAAAAAATATCTAACTAAATAAAACATCCAGATATACTACTGTTTCTATAAATATATTGAACTTAAGATTTTATTAGCGATTAGCCTTTTGAATTCCACTACAACTTTTTACCATTGAGGTTAAACACCACGAAACACGTGGCCCACATCTACAACAGCCCCGATTTGGTGTGACTCGAATAGGTACTGCCTCCACAGCAAAAACCCACGTGAAGATGAAACGTGATCCTCATGAAAAATGGTCCAGCAAGTATGCAAAGGCTTTAATAAGTGGTCATGACTATATTTTCATCAAGTAATGAAACGAATTTTTGTCAGGGCGAAAAATATGAATGAGTTAAGATGAATTTTTTTTCTTAATACACCTATCTTTACAGTTCATTCAGAAAAAAAAAAAAGTTGAGGCTTTTTAGCCATTCTAGCTTGCTGCAAACAGTCAACGTCCGGTTTGTTTGTTTTTGTAATATGAAACTCACCGAACTCCCATGATAAGAGTTTGTGGGTTTATTATGAAGCGAATTAAATTTCTACAATAAATGTTTTGTCTTTGGAATACGAAATACATTAAACTCGCTTGATAAGCATTTACAATTTTAATGGGAAACGCATTAAGCTTCCATGATAAGGGTTTTGAGGTTGTAATAGGAAGCGCATTAATCTTTTACGATAAATGTTTTGTGGTTGGAATAATATACCAAACACATTACTATTCCACTACAAGGCTTTTGTGGTTGAAATACTAAATGTGTTAAGTTCCCAAATTAAAGTCTTGTCACCTATGTAACTTTTCTTTCTTCATATTATAGCCATATAATTAATGCGTTAACAGCACGCGACTGCTATAGTTAACTGTAAATATACTGAAAATGATATGGGACACTTCTCCACCAATAGTCATATATAAAGTTTTATTCGGAGATGTGCTTTACTACCGATCTACTTTTGGTAAAAGAATGTACAGTTCCAACATGCAGATTTCAGTCGAGTGCCCCCGTCGCACCAAACATGCTCACCCTTTCAGCCATGGGGGCGTTATAAGTGACGGTCAATCTCACTATTCTTTGGTAAAAGAGTAGCCCAAGAGTTGGCTTTTCTCAACATTCAAAACAGACGAACCCAAACTATTTTTTGACGTTAAGCACAAAGCAACACAATTTGTTATCTATGCTATACTCACCACAGGTATCGAAACCCTGCTTCAAGCGTTGTAAGTTGGTAGACATACTGCTATATCACTGGGGATTTCTACATCTGTTGCGAAACAGTTAATGTCAGCACGCTATACTTATTTCCTTATTTTTGGGTAAAACTGTACTTATTCGTGGCAGTTGTCACAGCATGGAATATCTGAATATGCAGATTCAGAAACTCTGTTCATGTATTGTCGTGACTATAATCAGAAAACACAGCAGAGTGTCAACAATGGAATGACATTTGCAGTAAGATTTTTGTTGCACTCTGCACATTAAATATTAATTTTAAAACTTTTTGTAGTATGGAAATACGTTAAGATCTTATATTTGTGTTCCGCGTTCCAGCAGGAAAATTATTTAAATAAAAATCAGACAATTCAAATCATTTAATAAAATACTGTAGCAGTATTGCCTTGTACCTGAACGTATCGTTCCTTATTCTAAATAACACTGTCTTGATCAGTTGCTTTAACAGTCATCATTCTAAATAGTAATGTCTTGTTTCGTTGCTTTAAAAACGAAAACTACGAATGCTTAAATAAAGAAAAAACTTATTTTTGTTTGTTTATTTTAGAATTGCTAAAATGTTACTGACATGAAGCTACCGTAAGAAATCAACACGAAATAATTATAATAGGTTAAGAGTAATGATTTAACGTTTATTTATGCGTGTATGTATATAAAATCTGTAAGTGTTACCAAGGAAAATATAAAAGATGAAATATTGTTTTTAAGTTATTTTTCTTAACTAATATTTCTTCTATGACATGTTTTATTACTTACCCATTGCAAGATCCAAGTCACTAGAATAAAAAGTATAAAATGTTATTTTGTCCATTTCTTGTGGCCAGGTGGTCGACTCGCAATCCGAGAGTCGAGGTTCCAATCCCCGTCACACCAAATATTCTGGCCGTTTTAGGTGTGGGGGCGTTAAAATGTAACGCTCAGTCCCATTATTCGTTGGTAAATCAGTAGCCCAAGAGTTGGCTGTGGGTGGTGATGACTAGATGCCTTCCCTTTAGTCTTATACTGCAGATAGCCTTCGTGTAGCTTTTCACGAAATTCAGAAAACAAACAAATCACACATTGCTGTCACTTAAACACAGGTGAGAGATAAAATTCAGAGAAGTAATAAAAATCTCATTAAATTGTTTGTATTATTCAGAATACTCTCGCTGAAACTGTATCATGGATTAGAACGTTATCACTACTTGATTACATAGTGTGGTTTATTCTGCTGTTAAGAATGTTTTGTAGAGATATGAGTAAATGTTTTCTACCGATGATAAGCGCCATATTTCAGCGAAAGCAGTCATTATAATGACAGAGTCTGAAGCATGACTCCACAAAATCGGTCTACGCGTAATCCTTAAACTGAAGGAAATATTCAGAGTATTAAATCAATATTACGTCACTACGGCTGTTTGCAACAAAGAAGCGAGCATGTAAGATAAAAATAATTTCTTTAACAAAATACTCATACTCAAAAATACGATTAATAAAAAGACGACATAATTCACGGAAACTAAAACGTGATAGTTAGATAATGAGTTTGCAATAAAATGCATAAAATCTATTACGCTTTTATGAAGTAGCCCCCCAGTGGCTCAGCGGTACGTCTGCAGACTTACACGCTAAAATCCGGGTTTCAATACCCGTGGTGGGCAGAGCACAGATAGCCCGTTGTGTAGCTTTGTGCTTAATTCAAAACAACAACTTTTATGAAGTAACTGATTTCATAAAAACCTAATAGCAGATATTTAAGATGCACGTCTTTGATTCGTTTTCAGCAGATAAATTAAATGGCAAAATCATAATACGTTAGATAACAAACATAAAATAGGTGAAATATAAAAACAACCTAAACTTATGAACTACCATCTACTTGAGTATACAGCTAAATGTATCACAAAACGACAAACAGTCATGACATTTTTTTAAAAAAGGTGATAAATATATCACAAATATATATATATATTTAAAGAAAGCTCAAGGCTTCAATATGATAGGAAAAAATCAGAAGCATTTACGGGGAAACAATAATGTTGATAATCCTGACATCATAACTACTACATTCAGGTAGTGTCCCAAAGCTAAGTAGACACAACAAAAACATATTCTGCATTTACTGGTGTGTATAAAAGCGACGGAAGGTAAGTGGCGCTAATAAGGAACTATATCACTCCCCACAAAAACGACAACAAATAACAGCTTAATGATATAAACGCATGTTGAATATTTAATATGGCTAAGTAGACACAGCTTTACATCATAGACGAAAGTACGCCAACAAAAAACAGAAATTACGTTTAAATTTTTATATCCCAAAGCAATGAAAAAAATAAAAGAATTGCGTCTTGTCAAGTTAAAAATAAATGTTTTATTTATTCGATTATATCTGTATGCATTAAAAATGTAGTACAACGTAAACCAGCATAAGGCTTAAAGACAATCCACACAAAAACTTCGAACTGCCCGTATATGAAAAATTAAAAATAATTAAGTGACAATATAACATTATGCTGTTAAAAATATGATACAGAGGGCGCAAAAATATATTTATGCAAAAATAATGTATATAATGCCACTAGGTAAATTACAAAAGAAATGATTAAATGAATTGGTTAGAGAGACAGTTGAACTGATTAAAGTCACTGTATCAGATAATGAATCACGGTGAATAATGACTAAAACAGAGAGCTTAAAAGTTGGATTGATTTATAAATGAATGCCATAAACTAACATAGGTGGGTGGTCCGTTATTTAGTATAACAGTTATTATTGGTCGGAGGAAAGTAAGTGAAATTTAAGTATATTCAGACTGAGTAAAACTGCAGGTAATTAATAAATGGCAACCCAATCCTACGTTTGCAGGTAATTAATAAATGACAACCCAATCCTACATTTGCATGTAATTAATAAAAGAAAACTCAATCCTACATTTGCAGGTAATTAATAAATAACAATTCAATCCTAGGTTTGCATGTAATTAATAAATGAAAACTCAATCCCACGTTTGTAAATAATTAAGAAACTTTAATTTAATCCTACCTTTGTAGGTAATTAATAAATGACAAATGCAGTCTATTAATATTTGTTTCTATCCGTTATGTTACATATTTAAATTTGAGTGTGCAACAGCTTAGTATAACCAAAGGCCTAACATAGACTCGAAATCTGTACATGCTCGCTTTTTCAGCCACGAAGGCCTTCTAATGTTACAGTTAATCCCACTTTTCTTGGTTCAAAAAGTAGCTCATGAGTTGGTAGTTACTAATGGTGATGTATTACCTTCATTCAGGTACTTGCATACGAAATTAAAGCACAAGTAAACAAGTATAATTATCATAACGGAATTATTAATTAAAGTTCATTGTATTAATAACAACGAGTAATAATGTATATTTAAAGGAGAAAAAATAGTACAGTTTGCTAGCTTTCGAGGAAGGGGAGATAACAATCGGCTTCTAAAAAAATATTTTGTTAAGGTCGGAATACCAAACAGTTTTATCACTATTTCCATTTTTCCAGACCTCATATTCAGGTGCAAACAGTAAGAATCAGTTGTTCATTGAATTTCATGATAAGTTCCAGGACATGGCACTAGTATTACACTGTTGTAGAATTGTGGAGACTGGTACAGTTTGATTGTGTGTTTTTTCGTATAGCAAAGCCACGAAGAGCTATCTGCTCAACCCACCGAGGGGGATCGAACCCCTGATTTTAACGTTGTAAATCCGGAGACATACCGCTGTACTAGCGGGCTTACAGTTTGATAACTTGCTGATGTGAAAAGACAAGAAACATTATCCCAATATCAGTCAAGTTTTGTGATTTAAAGCACACTTAGAAGGTTTGAAAGAAACGGCCTGTCATGACGAAAATACCAAAGTAAGATAACGCTGTTGTTGTTTTTTAATTCAGCACAAAGCTACACAATGGGCTATCTGTGCTCTGCCCACCACGGGTATCGAAACCCGGATTTTAGCGTGTAAGTCCGCAGACATACCGCTTAGCCACTGGGGGGCAAGATAACGCAGTTGTGGAATTAGCTCTTCTGGAGAGAAAAAACAAAAACAATCATTTGTGAAACGCCTTTTAAACTTCTGCATTCAACACCCTACTGTTGCCGTTTAACCGGTTTTGCCATTGGTTCATGACAAATAGAAACCTATCCAACGAGCAGTACGCTTAAACAAACGTGAAACAATGGGTCACAGGTTATCAATCGGAGCTGATACCTTTAAACTTCACGCAAATATTATTTTACGTATAGCTTACCTTACATTTTTGGCATCAAATTGAACGTGTAGTTTGTAAGATAACACACTCTATGAGCAAGATACGCTGTCGATCCTTAGGCTTTGACGAGTTAAATTAATGATAACTCTTGTAGACCACTGAGACTTAGCTAAACAAGTAGATGAACTGACTAGCATGATTAGGAGGAGAAAAGAAGAAGAGAGAGATGCATTACGTTATTATTGTTATTCTTCGGGTTATATCAGGTCATAGCACTTGTGTTTATTTCAGAGACGGAGAGGACATGAAGCTAAAGGCATTAAAGATGTGGGAGATGAAAGATCGCTGTCAAACCTAATATAAAACACTTCAAAGAGCAGTGTTGCTAACAAAAGTGTTCATTAAATATACGAAGACAACGTTTTCAAAAGCCCATCGCTTTACTTCTAGTTAGGATAATTGTTAGGGTTGACAAGAAATATCAACATTCAGGGCAGACAATTAAGAATATGTTAAAACGATGTAAATGTTGTTATCCCCTCTTATAAATGTTGATTTCATGATCACTTTTTAGACAGAACATTACTACATAAACAAGGAAAAACATAATAACACGATATTTTCTTGTTTATTTAAGGAGAAACGCCAAACTTGAAGTACTAGCGTTAAATTGAAATTCACGAAGGTGACGTCTCGTTGTATCTTAGCAAAGATGCTTTAAACAAAATCACGAAATATACTATACATGAACTAGATAAAAGATATTAGTATATTTTGTTCGATGTTTTAGGAAGATAAAAACAAAATGACAGCATTAAACTGATGATTATATCATTTTCGGTAAGCTATTGAAGAAATTCTATAAAATTCCTCATAAAGACTGTAAGTTTCACGTTTTCCATAAAATAATAATAATAAGCAGTTTTAGTTCTTTTTGATGGAATTTATATTACATTTGCAAGTAAGAGTGAGAGAAAATTCACAACAATTATGGCATAATTTTACGTTTTTAAGAAACTTTCTTTCAAATATATTAAAATATATGAACATAAAATATGTGAACGTTAACACATAATAAATATTTCTCTGATTTTTTTTGATACTGCAACACAAAAAATAATAAAATGTGTCACACATTTGTGCTCCATATTATCAGTTAAAAAACTACCACTTAGCTGAAAAGAAATTATAACTTTACTGCTTGATTTTATCAAGCTACTTCTCAAATTGCATTGTAATAACTTATCACTCCCATCATTTGTTAGCCTTGTACAATATATGACCTAGTTCCTCTATCGATTGTTTACCTTACATAATAACCTAATAATGTAGCTGTAGCTAGTGTGAAAATTTATCCGAGGTCAAAACACTGACAGATACATACAGTCAACGTAACACATTACACTCGAATATCTTTTGTATATGGGTGTACAGTTAAATACTACTTTAAATTTAATTTCAAATTTAAATCGATATCCGGTCCTCGGTGACCTTATAGCTAGCTACAGCCATGTCTAGTACTTCTACCACTTGTGTGCCCCTGAAAAAGAAAGGTCTGCCTTTCGAAAGCGTTCGGATTACATGGTTTTTATTTCATCTATATAGTTTTTTTTAATTTAGCGCAAACGCTACACGAGGGCTATCTGTGCTTGCCATTCCTAATTTAGCAGTGTAAGACCAGAGAGAAGGCAGTTAATCATCACTACCCACCGCCAACTCTTGCGTTACTCTTTTATCAACGAATAATGCGATTGACCACCACACTATAATGCCCCCACAGTTGAAATGGCGGGGATGTTTGGTGTGACGGGAATTCGAACCCACGACCCTCAGATTGCGAGTTGAGTACCCTAACCACCTGGTCATGCAGGGCTTCATTTATATAGTAGCCTAAAACTTCTACTTATTGTTAAACATGCATAACAATCACTTCTTTCCACTGCAAACATTATAAAATAACTCAGTACTTGTACCCGTCGTTAACCTTACATAAAAATTGAGCACTCGTACCCATTGTACCCTATCACTTCAACTTGTTGTCAGGCTTACATAATAAATAACCTTGCACTTCTACCCATTGCTAATTATATATAATAAACTAAAGCTCCTATCCTTTTTTCACCTTATATAATAAGTAATAAAATATTTCGAAAGAAATAAGGATGATGTAGAGATAGAAATACCAAAAAAGTACAAAAACAAGGTATAGGACATTTTTTGTGTAAATCACTGCAACAATTTCAAGTATGAGTGACGCCAGAATAAGAATAATCAGCAAAACATTTTTCTGTTATTCCTCTCGCTTATTCTTTACCTTACCGGTGTTGTTTTTTAGCTAAACTGGAGATCTCAATAGCTTTTGAAAACCTACAGTGAAAAAGTCAGAATACTCCATGAAAGGCTGTGTATTTCTGTAAATTTTTGGATATATAGATATTTAATCTCAATTTTAACAATACTGAGAGATTATAGGAATATAACTAAATAATTAAAACTGAAGAAAAGACCTTTCAAGATCTTCTGTAAATGTAATTCTACAAAAATGCATGTTATAACTTAAGAAAAAGATAATGCAACCTACCCTCTAACATGTAGTGTTACCCTCTTTAGCTGAAATAACTGCAGTGAGACGCTTCTTGTAGCCATTTACCAGTCTCTGACATCGGTCTGAAGAAAGTCTGCCCCACTCCTCAATGCAGAATACTTTCAGCTATGCGATGTTTGAGGGGTTTCTTACATGTACAACTCGTTTCAAGTCACCCCACAGCATCTCAATAGGATTAAAATCTGGGCTTTGACTCGGCCATTCCAGGATTCTCCATTTCTTAGTTTTCAGCCAGTCCTTGGTGGATTTACTGGTATGTTTTAAATCATTGTCGTGTTGCAGGGCCCAGTTCCGCTTCAGCTTTAATTTTCTTACAGATGGACTCACATGTTCCTCAAGCACCCTCTTATACACAGTAGAATTCATGGTAGATTCTATAATTGAGAGCTCTCCAGGTCCTGCTGCAGCAAAGCAACCGCAAACCATGACACTTCCACCTCCATGCTTCACAGTTGGTATGAGGTTATTTTCCTGGAATGCTGTATTTGGTTTATGCCAAACATGTCCTCTGTTCTGGTGTCCAAATAATTCACTTGTGGACTCATCTATCCAAAGAACATTATTCCAGAAATCCTGGTCTTTGTCTACATTCTCTCTGGCAAATTCTAGTCTGTCCTTGATGTTTCTCTTAGCGAGCAAAGGTTTCCTTCTTGCACACCTCCCATGCAAGCTGAACTTGTTCAGTCTCTTTCTGATTGGAGAGGCATGTACTTTCACATCAACAGTACCCAGAGCCTGCTGTAGGTCCCGTGATGACATGTTAGGGTGTTTGGAAACCTCTTTTAGCATCTTGTGGTCTGCTCTCGAGGTGAACTTGATTGGACGACCAGACCTGGGCATGTTCGCAGTTGTTTTGAAAGCCCTCCACTTTTTGACTATTTTCTGGACAGTGGAATGGCTGATTTCAAAATATTTTTAAATATCTTACTAGACTCATAAGCTGCTACAATTTTCTTTCTGAAGGCCTCAGACAACTCTTTTGCTCTCACCATGGTGCTCACTCTCACTTCAAACTAAATGTCTGAGGTTTAAACAGGGCAAGCCTTATTCAAAATGCTGAGTCACAATCTTCTAATCATGTGCACCTGGTGTGATTCAACTATGTGCGAGTTGAGCCATTTTATGTGGAAATAAATGTGGGGGTGTCCTAACTTTTTCTTCAGTTAGAATATGCATTTTTGTAGAATTACATTTAAAGAAGATCTTGAAAAGTCTTTTCTTCAGTTTTAATTGTTTAGTTATAATCTCTCAGTATTGTTAAAATTGAAATGAAATATCTATATATCCAAAAATGTTACAAAAATACACAGGCTTTCATAGAGTGTCCTAACTTTTTCAGATGACTGTATGTCAGGTGTTTATAAAAGTATCTTAAATTGTTATAACAGAAATTTGAAACTTTGATGGGCAATACATAATATGCGGCAGCCATTCTTTTTCCGGCTGAATGTGCTTAATGATAGCCTAGTACTTTTACTCATTGTTACCGTTTTCCGGTGGGAGAGCAGTAAGTCTAATTGCTTGCAATGCTAAAATTCGGGATTCAATTCCCGCGGTGGACATAGCAGATAGCTTAATGTAACTTTGCTTTAAAAAAACTGTTAACAACCTAAAATTTTCACTCATTGTTAGCTTTATCTGATAAATAACCTTTTAATTTTACCCATTGTTTGTCTTATTTACACTACCTAGTACTTCAACCCATTGTTAACGTTATGCAGTAAACTATCATTTAGATGCATTATTAACATTATATAATAACCTATCATCTCACAATATTTTAAAACTTATATAATATAATGGCCTGGAAATCTTATCCATTGTTATATAATATCATTCTTAAAAATTGCTAAACTTATGATATTTTTACTCCTTACATTGCTACTATTATGAGCTTATTAATTTTCTTACTGTTAATCTTATTATGTAATAAGTCTTCTATTTCTCTTACCCATTATTGAAATTACATCATATCTTATTATTCCTTATCTTTGCTATACTTTTATCCCTTATTATAAGGTTAATCAACAACTGCCAAGGTGATTGTGTGACGATAAGAGTATTATAATGCTCAAATAATAAATTATTAGTTCTGTGCTAATCTCTACTTCTACCTTCTGACGACAGAGACAACTAAGTTCAGATTAATCCAAATCTAACTAATTGTAGGTCAAATCAACTTATGCAGAATGGTATGTACCAGAACATCAAAATATTTCGGCATTAAGTAACAAAAGCAAAACTTTGATACAAATTCTGATGAAAATAAACAGTTCTAACGTTATTCAATAAAACTAATATCAAAAAGAGAAATTTAAAATAAAGACGTATATTTCTGTTAGCAATGGCAAAAATAGCAGTTCTGGAACTACTCTGAGTTTTATTTATTTATCTTTCAACTCTTAAAGAAATGAGTTGGAAAAAACGGCCATTATAATTATTTCAGGACACTGTTTTTTCTTGATGTAACTTACTCCTTAAAGCCTTATTCATTAAATCTCCTTATAATCCGTAGGTTACATATTATATTTTACTTGATTCAGTTTAAGCCTTGTATATCAAGTTATCGTATGTGTAACTTACTCATTGAAGATAACAAATCACACCACTTTATTTCAGTTTATCCATGAAAAATTTAAACATCGCATTATTTTAAATTTTTGATATCATAGTGCTATAAGTAGAATTTACTTTTTCAAACCTCATACATTTCTTTCGGTGGGGCTGAAGTAATGATTTACTACATAAGGTATACAATGGAGAAAAGTGATGGTTTATTATATTAGATTACAGAACTGAAACATATGAGAAACATTTCTACGTTGCATTTTTAAACATTGTCAACAACAAGAAGAGTACAAGTTACTGCTACACACCTATGTAAATAATGAGTCACTCAGCTATCGATATGGGAGCAGATTAATGTATAGCGTGCGCTCACATGATTTAGTTGTGGCGTGTTTTCTTTAGTGGCATTAACATAGTTGAATATGACCGTCCCTTTCTTACACAAGGGGGTTCTATATCACAATAAGTGAAAGTAAGATGGAAAATTGTTTCTGTCTATTAATGTTAAATGCCAGTGTCGTGTTCCTAAGTGTATAGTCGTGTAGGCAGATAATTAAACCAGTGAATCGTGTGGAAACTTCAAGCTATCTCGCCCTCCAATGTAGTAAAATGTACAAGTTGTAAAAAAATCTGTCAAGTTACTAATGTTTATCGGAGACAGCTTTTACATAAAAACAAAAACATTGTCTTTCAGAAACATTCTGTATTGTTTCTGAATTGTTCTAATACATACTACATTCTTCCATTATATAAATAATTGTTAATTTTAATATGTAATTATATGCCACAAGATTAACCGATAGACTTTACTGTGACACATAATCTAAGAATAACGTAAACAGTGATTAGTGTTACACCAAGAAAAAGAAACAACGAAGAAAATAAGTGTCACACAAGTTATTAATGCAAAATTAGAAAGGAAAAAACATGTTCCAGTCAATGTGTGTTTTTTCATATAGCAAAGCCCCATCGGATTATGTGCTGAATCCACCAAGGGAAATCAAACCCATGATTTCAAGGTTGTAAATCCGTAGATTTACCGCTGTACTTGCGTGTAACTCTAGTAAATGTGAATTGAAAATGAGTGATAACTGGATAAATCATGAAAAACTGAAGCTGTCGTAATAATTAGCAACGTACAATATAGACTTAGAAACAAGTACAAAATCAATTTTATTTCCTTGTAAAATAAACCATATAACCACAAAGAAATCGAAAGCAGGCCTAGCTAGAATAGGGTTTGTTTTAATATACACATTCTTACTTAATATCAGTAAAATATGGGTATAATAACTATCAAGTAAATCGATCTATATTTCTAAAATTGTTTTTAGTTATCAAACAAATGATCAAGTTTTCTCATATTCTTAATATTTCGCAAGCATTTGTCCTCAAAAAGAAATCCAGTTGAAAGATCACCAGATAGCAGTATAACTTTTATCAACAGATCACTAGCTACTAGTACAGCCTTTAATAACAGATCACTAACTACCAGAATAACCTTTATAAACAGATTTAATCAGAAATAACATTTTTCTCTTGTTTTCTATCAATCTTACTCGATCACTAAGAGTTACGAAGTGCTAAAAATATATTTTTTTTTACTTGAAACATGTTTTACGTGAAGGCATCTCTTAGTTGTTTTGCAAAATACCACGAAAAAAATCATACTATCGTCTTGAAAAGTATTCTAGCAAAATCAAAGAATTAAGATAAATCATAACATTTGTTCAGTTCATAAATAACTACCGAGTAGATCATTATTTATCCCGTTCATTCCCATTGGTGTGATTGACAAATGAGATAATACTGACCATTTTCTCGTGTTTTTACAGCATTCGGTATAAAAAAATCCTGCTCATTAAAGCTTTAATACATAAAATACCTTATTTACCGTGTGAAATACATACGGGACCTCAGCAGCACTTATTAAGAAAATTGAAATATTGAAGAAATTTTTGTTGAATTTTTTTTTTGCATATGTGACTCATGTTATTAGGGAAATGTAACCAACAATGTCATGAACCTACAAGTAAATTACTGTATAAATACTTTTTAAAAGTCGATAGAGGTCCATATGCCCCATCAGTGATTCTATGATGAGTAAAGATTGTCGCTGTAAGGTCGTTTTTAAGATAAAACATTTCATACGAAGCGTGTGCTAAAACGATTGTTTTACCCGGGTATCAAAACCCGGTTTCTAACATTGTAAGTTCACAGACATACTGCTCTGCCACTGGGGGCTGCAAATTAGTAACAGCATTTATAAAGTACGCAATACTATTAATTTGCTGACCAATAGTTTATTTTGTTCGCTAAAATACATGTTTTTCTATTGCTTTGAGTTAATATTTATTAAATATTTTGTATTATCCAAATTCCTTGCTTGTTATTAAAATTAGTTATGCACTTTGATTAAGATGTGTTTAAGAGCTTTCTTTACCACGTGAGTAATCATTTTTATAATTCAAGTTAGGCTTCATCTTGAAATATCTCCCGTGACTCAGCGGTATGTCTGCGGACTTCCACCGCTAAAAACCGGCTTTCGATACTTGTGGTGGGCAAAGCAGAGATAGTGTGTAGCTTTGTGCTTAATTCAAAACAACTAATCGTCCTGACGTATTCTTTGATGTTTCCATTTTAATTAATTCTCACATAAACCCTTCATCCAATACGTTATTTTTTACTCTAATTTTATAAACCAGAAACTTTTGTTATCTTCATTTATGGCTGGTAATCCACAACTGCTCTTTATCTTTGCAATCTACATTTCAATGTAAGCAAAATTCTCTTTTCTGTCACAGGAAGCTAACGAGAGGCTCGCCTCTTTCTGGACACGGTCAGTTTATTATATTTAGGTGGTTCCGATGCTAGATGAAGCGTTTCTTGCTATACATGAAAGATCTTTCAGATTAGGAATAAGTGCAATTTGGTTTCGTGTGCAGTTTATACGTTTCATAAACACTATATGCAGGCTGTCCTCAGGATTCGGAAAACTGAAATGTTTCTGGTTCAACTTTAATTCCATACATTTGTCGCAAGTAGACAAGACCACATTCCTGACATGAGCGGAAGCCGTCAACTGCACGTGCCGTGGAGCTTCAGCCTGCGCCTGCTAACTCGGGCAGAAAACTTCAGATACCAGATAGAAATAACGTGCCGTGTTTCATTAGAAACCGAGACATTTCTCTCGGAAACGAGTAGAGAAAATCATCAACGAGCAACACATTCCCAAAAGGATGGTTAATGCAAATCAAACTTCATCTCGCGTTATCAGAAATATTCCTTTTTATACTGTATCGCAACAAGTCGCTACTAAAATATTCTATTTTCATCCATTATGCATATACACTCCTAGCTGCGCGATTTGTAACCGTTTTCGATTTAGATGATAAATGTAAGCGTATTACTGTACATATTTAAACAGGTGGATAAACAGAGATAAAGGTTAGAAGCGAATGATGAGCTTATTTGTTTCCATTGTGGTTAAAACATATTTTTGTAGGTTACGAAAATATTTAGTCTGATATGTCTTGTGTAAAGTGAGAAATGATTACGTTATTACATCAACTTGCATGTTACATTAACTCTCCAACACTGTTATGAATATACAAAATATTTCATTTTCTTTTATCAGTTTCTTTACAGCTTTAATAAGAAAATGTAATGCCCAAGAGTAACGTTTTCTGTTGTTTATGTTAAAAAATCAACAACACATTTACGATCTACAGATAGGCCAAAACATATCAACTCTATTGTGATCGGCGATGACCTCAGATCAACTTAAAAATCCTTTCAAAATAATCCATATAAGTTATTCACAATAACTGAACCATGTGTAGCTGTAAAAAGAAAAACGGATAATGTTGGAATACTGTAAGTTGTTGATAGTTACATAAAACGTGTGTAATTAATTAACCACTTCAATCTTAATTCACCTATCTTGGTTACTAAAAGAGACTTTTCTGAGAACGTCTGCCTGATTGGTTTCAGCGTCAAGGCAGTATACATAATAATACCTAGAGAACGCACATACAGGAATATACATAAATATATAATGATAGTAATTAAAAACTGGAAACTCAATGTGGTAGCACTTTCGTTCCAATGAAAAAGGCATAACTAAAGCAAAAGTTTCGACGAGTCTTACAATAATACCTATATTCACTTTGCTTTGAGAATGGGACAGTATTAGGAGTGACAATCGGTAATACATTAATGCCCTTTAATTGCTGAAAACCTAACTCATAAAAAATATTTTCAATGTCACAAACCGTATCTGATGGAAAATTTAAACTGTGGTTGCTTGTTTCGGTTTTTATAGCTAACTTTCAAAATTCCTACTCTCTTAGGGTTAAAAAAAATTAATGTGCACTTTAGATTGATAATAATTTATTTAAAACTATCATAAAAATTTAAAACAGACTTAGTCTTAGAAAGTAGCTAATGTTTGCAAATTTTTAGTTAGTGATCGTTGTGAATAAAACACATTAAACAAAAAAGGTATCTTAGGTTTTAGTTTCAGTTAGTCACAAAAAATAACAAATAAAAAGTACATGAAATAATATATTTGGATGTTACCTTATCTTAGAACTACTGCTAAATGATAGGTGTAAATAAAACATTTCCGGAAATTAAAATAATTAAAGCAGAAATAAACAATATTTATTACAAAAACACTTACTAAAAGCCAAGTAAAATTCCCACTGTTTTAACACGATATATGTTTTGTATTGGAATAGTAGCACATTTCATTTTTTAATCCTTAAATTACTTGTGAGTCAAGAAGCTTAAAGTTCTCTTACTAAAATGTTGACAGACGTTTTACGCTTACAAAGAAATGCTTGCTACTTTGCCTTTGAACCTCTGAACACAAATATAGTATGTGATTTAATAAAAAGTAACTACCAAGGTAAAACACATGGTTTCAACAGCGAACAAAGAGTCACTATCAATGAACTGTCATCTTTGGACCATGGGAAAACACATGGTTTCAACAGGAAACAGAGTCACTATCAATGAACAGTCATTTTTGGACGAAGGGAAAACACACGGTTTCAACAGCAAACAAAGAGTAACTATCAATGAGCTGTTATATTTGGAACAAATGATTGTTTGTTTGTTTTGGAATTTCGCATAAAACTACTCAAGGGCTATCTGTGCCAGCTGTCCCTAATTTAGTAGTGTAAGACTAGAAGGAAGGCAGCTAGTCACCACCACCCACCGCCAACTCTTGGGCTACTCTTTTACCAACGAAAAGTGGGATTGACCGTCACATTATAACGCCTCCATGGCTGGGAGGGCGAGTATGTTTAGCGCGAGTGGGATGCGAACACGCGACCTTTAGATTACGAGCGCATGCCTTAACGCGCTCGGCCATGCCAGGCCCGGGATCTCAACTAAAAATTTCGTTTTTGTTTGTTTATTTTGGAATTTCGCACAAAGCTACTCGAGGGCTATCTGTGGTAGCCGTCCCTAATTTAGCAGTGTAAGACCAGAGGGAAGGCAGCTAGTCATTACCACCCATCGCCAACTCGTGGGGTACTCTTTTACCAACGAATAGTGGAATTGACCGTCACATTATAACGCCCCCACGGCTGGAAGGGCGAGCACTTTTGGCGCGAACCCGCCACACCCTCAGATTACGAAGCGCACGCCTTAACGCGCTAGACCATGCCAGGCCCTAGGAACAAATGAAATTACGTGGTTTGAACAAGGGAAAAAAGAATAAACATCAAAACTGAGTTGTCCTTATTAGAAGCAATTGATATGAAATGAAAATTAGTTAAGACATTATGTGGTACTTTTAATGATTCCCCTATTTTCTTTTGATAAATTAATTTCTTTTTTTCTAATTTCTTTTCGAAGGCTTAACTTTACCGCTAATCGCTAGTCAAATTACTTACAATAAACTACAATGTTATCTTAAATAAATATAAAACTAACCATCAGGAAGGCTAGCGTAGGTTAATATAACAGGGTATCACGAGCTATTAACGTAATGAACGCATAACTGATTATCAGAACATGTTAGCGCAATAAGCATATAACTGATTAACACAATATGTTGAGGTAATAAACACATAAACGATTATCAGGAATTTAAGCGTATGTTAACACTAAAATGAATATCTGAGCATTTAAGCTCAGATTACTATATAACTAATTATCATAACATGTTCACATAATAAACATGTAAGTGATTTTAAGTTATTTTGTGATAAAGACAGAAAACATAAACTTATGTAACTCAATACAAGAAAACGTGAAAACAGTAAAGGACACCTTGAAAAAAGGATTACACGGTAGCGATATTCTATATAATAATAGAATTATTCTATTACGATTATCAGACCGAGGAGGAAGGAAAACGAAAAGGCCTATGGATGTGCCTTTAATTTATATAATGAACATTTTATTATCACCTTATATCATTTAATTTATCATAAAAATTTTCCTCACCTCATCACATGAAATGAGACGAGATACAACCTTATATCTTTCTTCCTTTAAGAACTATAACAGTTTTAGTACTGTAAAGCACTAAAACCAGTAACAATAGATTTATAATGTTTCCTGTTGAGATTGCTAAAACTTATCTTTGAACAGCGAAGTGATACAGAATCTTGTAAGAAGTATTCATATAAGTAATTGATTTTTTTTTCCATTTGAAGATAATTTTCAAAGTAGTTTCATAGTTTTGCATGTTTTCTAATACTTTTTTTAAATACATAAAACACCACTAACACTGTTGAAAGTTATTTAACCGGAAATTGTTAAGCGCCCCGATAATAAACTTTGACAAATTTATTATATTACAGGTAACACGTTTTCGAAACGCGTGATCTCAACTCATCACTAATCTAGTAGAAGAAAATTTCCTATTAGGTAATCTCGTATCTAATATCCACCTAATGTATTTTATGTGACTGGAAATCAAAACATCACTCGCTACATATTTGTCACATTTACCAGCTATAAGTTTATTCTCTCGTGCGCCGACATTATAAACAGTGCTATGTTTTATCTAATTGTCAAACTAGGAATCGCAATATATCATCTAGAATGCTAAAGAGTTAGTCAGGATTCTTTAAGCTCTTCACTCCCAAACAAATTACACTAAACATTGTAATATATACATCGTAGTCAGGATTCTATATTATTTAGTATTGCTAAGTAAGCTATACTAGTCATTTGTATAACCTTCATCGTCATACACAGATTAAAATAATCAGAGTTTGTAATGTCTTTGCTGCCAAACAAGCTATATTAGTCAATTGAATTATATCATATTAAATGTCCTATTGCTTAAACTAATCAGCATTCTGTAATTTTTTTCATTGCCAACCAAGTTATATCGGTCATTTATATAATATTCACTGTCTCATAGCTTAAACTAGTTCGAATTATGCAATCTTTTTATTACCAACTAAGCTGTGCCAGTCAGTACAGTTGTATAATATTCACTGTTTCACAGTTTAGATAAGTCATGACTGTGTTTTCTTCTCAACAGAACGAAGTAGCCTGGTTAATATAATCATATTATCTTAACTGTTAAAAAAGTTAAAACTATCACAATTTGAACAACAACACTGTCCAAATAAAATGGTGTCAGAATTTCTTTTGTTGGATGCCAGCTCGTCGCAGGTTAACACCAGCTGCTAATAACCTTTGTACTGCTGAGAAGACCAAAACATTATCCCATAAGTTAATCAAATTAAGATTCTGTGTTGCTTCCACTATCTACGATGCCAACTGATTATTAAATAAATATACATACATTTACTTCGGTTCATTTTAAGTTGGACAAGTTGTTAAGATCAAAGTTGTTAATTTGCGTAATAGGATGGACTAGTCAGCATTCTGTGTTTTGTTCAGTAAGCTAGACTGGTCAGTGCTCTTTACCTTGTCCAACAATTTTTGCCGGTCAATCAATACATTGTATCTTGTTAAAGAATTTACAATGGTTAACATTTTGCATCTTGTCCAACAAATTAACAAAACAAATATTCCAAACACATTTTCTCTACTTTCTCTCACTGTTCAACGAGTCAGACTGGTCACTATTATATATATGCCGAACCCATTTAAATGGTCAGTTTCTTTAGTGCTCTGTGTTGTCCATAAACGCTAAAGTTATTATCATATCATTAAATGCAATATTCGTTTAATATTTGCTCACTGTTTATCTTTTAAAATGCCTAGTAGTTTTAGAGTGGTCAGATAAGTTATTATAATATATACTCCCCAACTGATCAATATTTTACTTTCTTCGTTGTATAGTAGGAGGACGCCCTAGCGGTAGAACTGTATTTCATAGCTTGCAAACCTTTTTGAAATACGTATAACACTAAATAGTATTTTCCGGTTTGAAATCCTGGGTACTTTGTAAAATAAACAGTTAATCTATTTGCATGCATTATGATGGGTGGTATGGTACGACTGACTAGCTGCCTTTCCTTGGTCAGAGGTTCAAAATTAGATTAGGTTTGTTCTTAATTTCGCGCAAAGCTACACGCGGGCTATCTGTGTCATCCGTCCCTAATTTAGCAGTGTAAGACTAGAGGAAAAGCAGCTAATCATCATCAACCACCGCCAACTCTTGGGCCACTTTTTTACCAACGAATAGTAGGATTGACCGTAACATTAAAACGGCCCCACGGCTGAAAGGGCGAGCATGTCTGGTGCGACGGGAATTCAAACCCACGCCCCTCGGATTACGAATCGAGCGCCTTAACCACCTGGCTGTACTGGGCCTCAAAATTAGAAACAGTGGTTCATATTTTTACGTAGCTTTGCAAAATACAAATATACAACAGGAAGAAAATATTACGAGCTTACTTGGACCCAATATTTTATATTAGCACGAGTAAAAAATATATAGTAAGATTACAGGAACTGAATTTCCATTGCAACATTAACTCATTTGTATAGAAAGTAAATAATTTTATAATAAACATATCTGCTGCTAAATAATAGTATATATATCACACACATTTTAAAGTCAGGTGAATTAAAAAGCAGCTAAACGCTCATAAGACTGGCAGATAACCATGAATTAGAGACTTACTTAACTGTCCGTCTCCATATTTCTTTGCTGTTACTCTTACTGTTTCCCTTATCTAGCTATATGTGGTTGAACCTAAATAGGGGGTTAAGTGGGTTAGTCGCTTTTGTCTCTATAACGAGAATACTTAGGCATCACTTATCTAATCTAATATAATTACAATCTCGACTCTGACTATGTTGTGAACATTAATATAAAAATCGTGATAGCCCACCCGAACACTATAATAATCTATACTTTGTTGGTTATGAAGAATGTAAAAAATGTAACATCCCGTAAACACGTTGTGTATAGGTAATGCCTCAAAACAAGCGTTTGATTTTAATATAGAATTGATTGGATTACTAATTGCTTATTTTACTGAAAGCTAAACAAAAAACATATTCTTACCAACATTCATAATTGTTCGAAATATTTACTATAAAATTTAACATTATCGAACCATTAATAACGAAAGACATGATAACGTATATTAAACATAGCTTGGTTATTTTCGATTTCGGTTCTCAACCAGCCTGGAAGCATCGACTACATCTTCACAGATAATATCAACCTGTTTACGCTAGTGGATGTGAACATTTTAATGTAATTAAATAGACGTACATCCAGAGGATCACCGAAAATGTTGTGTTCCAAAAATGAATAAAACCAAAAATAAAGTAACAAATATTTTTATTTCTTGCTGTTGAATTTCATATGTCATGTTGTATTGTGGCCTACAGAGATCATAATACGTTCTGCGATTCATGGCATGCTCATGTTTTACTGACGTCAACAGTACAAACTGCAAAATTATGAGTCCCTTATGTAGCGCCATTTTGGAGTGTCTACTGATTGGCTGACAAACAACACATTACTGTATATTGGTGCGATTAATTAAAACAGGTGACCCCTCTGGATGGTCTTTCGGGGAAATTACAGAACGTTAGCAGATTTTCTCAAGATCCGATTTGTGTACAATTTTGATTTGATTTGTTTTGAATTTCGCCTAAAGATACAAGAGGGCTATCCGCATTAGTCGTTCCTAATTCAGCAATGAAAGACAAGAGGTAAAGTGGTTTGTCATCACCATCTCTTGGAGTTCTCTTTTACCAACGAGTAGTGCAAGTTACCGTAACATTATAATGCTACCACACCTAAAAGAGTCAGCAAGTTTGGTGGGACAAGGATTCAAATCTGCAACTCTCAGATTATGAGAAGCACCGTGATCACCTGGCCATACTGGATCACCCACAGTTCTGAAGAGTATAATTTAACTAGAAGAAGAACTGGTTAAATGATACAAACATTTTATTTGTTCGTTCAGTGCAGTGGTTGAGTACAATATAATTAAAAGATTTTGGAGCTTTACTACATCACTACAGTTTATGCCACTGAAATACCTATATTATATCTGAAGACAGTGCATTTTAATAAGGGGCCTGTAGCGTATTCTAATGTGGAATAGCATAAGTATCAGATTTATTTTCCAGCTTCTTGAGGGATGCAACAATATATATGAATATTTTCGGTTGGAAAGAACCAGAACATACCCTTATTAAAAGTAATCACTTTTTCCGTAACATCAAACTTTCATCTAAACATAATGTTAAAATAAAGTTATGTTATATACCATTCCGCATCGACTTTATAACTGCAGTAACAGTGAAGTGTCTTACTTATTTCGTTATTCAAAACCGTTTTATTATAACATATCCAGTCCTCAATAAAATGACAGTTTCACTGTCGAAAATACAAATGTTGAACGTTTTACTTTTTCGGTTTAAGCCATAAAGTTTTATTTGCTTAAATTGCATTTATAAAGTGGAACTGTCTTCAACTGAAATATATTGTTGTATAACTCTTTCCTTCATAGGCTATTTACATCTTTAAATAATTAGTTTATTCTTTCACATTATATAATTACTGTCCCCCAGTGGCTCAGCGATGTGTCTGCGGACTTACAACGCTAAAAACCGGGTTTCGATACCACTGGTGGGCAGAGCACAGATAGCCCATTGTGTAGCTTTGTGCTTAATTTAAAACAACAACATTATGATTACTATTTGAAAACTAAGTTTCATATATATAACAACACTGAGAAGTAAGCAGATGAGAAGCGGTGAGTCTTTACTATGAAAGGGGGAGGAAAGCTCTTGACGAGACTATCACCAAGTGTTATTGGTAACTTTTTGTCCTAGTGGCTGCCACAATGAAGGTCATTACTGTCAATTTGGCATTCAGTGAAATGTGAGGTCAGACGGAAAAGCTAAAAAGAACTTTCTGGGAAAGTAAAAAAAAATTCACGGCTCATAGTTTCGCGACAGGATGAACAAAACAGACACAGTTATGTATGCTTCATGTTAGTTTTAAAAATATAACTCAAATTGACAGTTAGATATAAATATATATTCAACATATATTCAGCTTTTGAAATTAAAGCTGAAAAACAAAAATAACTAGATTTAGTAAAACTTGGGGACTAAAATAGTAGGCATAAGCTTTTAATTTACATTTAATTGTGTAACTGCAGTATTATGTCAGATTAGGTTTAGTACACGCAACGGTTCTTCAGGCTGAGTTATAATTCAACTTGGAGTAATATTGTAAGGCAAATTAAATACTTTGTTTTATTTAATAAGTAGTCTAAAACTAGTTAATTTTCAATTTTAGGTTTAAAAGTGTTAACAAGAGGCTAGTGGTATGTAATGATATAATGGTTAAGACTAGTCAGGGAGTGAAGCCTTCTATTTTTATTAGGTGTAACGAATGTGTTTTATTTGGTAGCTTTGAACCATTATACAATTTCAAGGAAGCTAGTAGTGAGAATATCAAATTATATGTAGCTTGAAGATTGGAGGCTATCCTAATTAAAGTTGAGGAAATAGAAATATAAACTATGGAAAATAACAGCAGGATTACAAGAGGAACTTAAACTTTTACATGCAAGGGAAGCATCAGCTAAGATTAACAATGATATTCAGGAAGTAAGAGAGGGTAGTATTGGGGTTAAAAGTAGTAAACTTAATTGTGAAGACCCTGTTCTATTGAGAACCAGTTTCAGCCCTTGTCTTATGTAAACAAAGAACTATTGGAGGAAAGGAAAGGAATAGAGAAGGATACTGATTGTGAACTTAAAGGTTATAGATGATTCATCGATACGTAAATAGAATAGTGTGTGGAGTAAATAGGGAGAAATGAATTAGATTATGTTACCGTGAGGCACAGGTGGAAGACAACTGACAGTGCAAGAGATGTAGTGAAGAGGATTGACAACAATGCGTTTTTGTTGAGCACGTAGGGGCTAATGATGTAGGAAAGAGCAAGTCAGAATAGATATTTAATAAGTAAAGAGGGTTGATAAAAATATTTAAAGATAAAGGCAATAAATTAATTGTGTGAGGGATACTGCCAGAAATTAACTGTGCATATGAAATTTTGAGTAGGTCACTAGGGCTAAATGCCAGGCTGAAATTAATATGTAAGGATGAACAGGTTAGCTGGTTGAACTTGTAGAACCAGTTCAGTAGGAGGTGAGAACTTTGTCTCAACGAATAGTTTACACTTAAGTAGGAAAGGCTCTGGTATATTTTCAAGGGCTATTAACTCAGTTGTGAGAGAACTTTTAAACTAGGACTAGCTAGTGGTGAGGGCAGATACAAACTAAATGTAACAAAATTGAGATGCACAGTAAAGTTTAGTATAGGAAATCGGTATAAAAGTAGTTATAAGAAAAACTTAGGGCATTGGTAGCAATAGAACGTGATGACGAGAAACACACATGAAATAAAAATGTATCTCAAACATGTGGTATGAGTATTAAAACTTTTATTAAAATTGAGTACAACGTTGTTCTCTACCTTATTTTAATAAACGTTTTAATAACAATACCAGCTGTCTTGAGATACATGGTTAAATATAGATGATTTTGATGATAAAACTTTATTTGAAATACATGGTCATAAGTTATATAGTAGTAAAGAGAGAGGGGGGAGTGGCTCTGTATGTAAAGTGTGAGTTACATCCTGTTGAAGTTGAGAATATTAAAAATAATAACAAGAAGATTGAACACATTTTGGTTTTTCAGTAGATATCAATGAAAAAAGTTCTTAGTAGGAATTTGTTACAGATGAAACTAGTTAAATTAGTGAGAAACTTTACAGTGAGATTAAGATCTCAGCTATTAATGAAGTAATAATTGTGGGTGATTTTTTGTTCAGACATACTGATTGGAAAATTATGAGAAAATAAGGTTATTGTAAACTGTGCAGGATGTATTTCTTCACCAATTGATCAAGGAATCTACTAGAAACAATGCTATTTCAAATTTATTGTTAATTTGTAACATAGAAACAGTTGAGGTAGTGAAAATCGGGAAACCCCTATGTACAAGTGATTATTGCTATATTAGCTTTGATGTTTTGCTGCATATGAAAATCAGGAATAATGATATTTTGATTCCAAATTTTGAAGGGATGTAATAAAAACTGTCTGTTGTGAATTGGGCAGCTGAGTTATTTGGGGACAGTGAGCAAATGTGAAAACATTCCAAAGAAAACATTTTCCATATTCAAAACAAATATATTCCTGACATAAAAAAGGGTAGCTGTAAGTAAGAAACTAGGCTTATAAAGGGCATAAGAAATAAAATTAAAGAAAAGTATTGCAAATTAAATTAACAGATAATGCAGTAGATCAAAAATCTTGGTCAAACAGGAAATTAGAAAATCCAAAGTGTTGTATGAAAAGATTTGGATGAAAACATAAAATTTAAGAGTAAGGATTTTTGAAAAATGTATTAGGGGTAAACAAGTTGTTAGGATGGGGATAGAACCCTTGAAGAAAGTTAGAGGAAGGCTTGTGTCTGTAATGTATGCATTAGCTAGGTTATTAAATTTGTTTATTCTTTAGTTTTTACTAATGAAGACTGAAGACTTAAGCAGTATTCCTCATCTGGAGCAATTGATAGGTGAAAACAAAGTTGAACAACATAATTGCATAAATTTTCAGCTTGTTAAAATAAAATTGAGAAGTTTATAGATTGATAAGGCTCCTAAACCAGATAATATTTCCCCAGTAGTTTTAAAGGAGGACAAAGATTGGATGCATGAGTAACTGGCTATGATTTTTTTTTTTTGTAAGTCATTGAATAGTGGGCAAGTATCAATAATTTGGAAATTAGCCAATGTCATTCCTGTCTTCAAGGAAGGTAACAGAAGTTATTTCAGTAATAGGCTTATTAGTGTTACATCAGTTGTGGGAAAAGTTTTGAAAAGTCTGATAAAAGACACCTTGCAAAGTCATTTAAAAAAAGTTCAGAATTTTATTGGCCAGTAAATATTGTTTCACTATGGGAAATCTTGCCTTTCAAATCATTTGACAGCTTTGAAAATGTTTCTGCATATGTAGATTATGGGAAGGGTGTAGATTTAGTGTAACTAGATTTTCAAAAAGTATTTTTCAAAGTGCTACATAAAAGGCTTATAAAGAAACTTTTCTGGATAAGTGTGGGTATAAGTTAACTAATTAAACAGAAGATGAACTTGATGGATGAAAGCAGAGTATTATGATTAGAATTCAATCAAACTGAACTGATGTACCTGAAAGCTCAATTCTAAGAATATTGTTCTTTTAGATTCAGATTAATGACAGAAATGATGAAAGAATGGTCAATAAAATACTTAAATTTGCTGATGATATCAAGGTCTTGGATGTCGCTGGCTGTGAAAAAGATGCTACTGTTTTACAAAAGGATTTAAATCAATTACTGAGTTGGGCAAATAAATAGCAGATGGGTATTAATTATGATAAGTGCAAGATAATGGTTGATCAGTCTCTTAAGCCATCCAAGCAGTTTGCTGTTGCTAATGGTATGGCAAATAAGATTTTAGGATATATCTACAGAAATATTAAATACACGTTTAAAGAGGTTATAATTTCACTGGACAGGTTACTGGTTAGGCCACATGTGGAGTACTGTGTTCAATCTTGGGTTTCTTGCCTTAGGAAGGTCACTGAATTTTTAGAAATTGTTCAGAATAGGTTTACTAAAATGGTGCCTATGATAGTGTGGTTATCATATGAAGAGAAATTACGATCCTTAAAATCGTTTTATCTTGAAAAAGAAGAGTTAGAGGGGATCTGATTAAAGTATTTAAGATTGTATATAAGTAATTGATAATGTTGATGCATCAACATTTTTCATATTCAATAGCGAGAATTATAGAACTAGGGGACACAAATGTATAGGCAAGGTAGAAGCCATCTTTAGCTACAACAATTTTATTTTTCAAATTGGGTGACTGGTCTATAGAATGGTTTGTTTGGATGTTGTGGATGCAGTAAAGTTTTATCGATATATGAATCATAAGATCTGGCTTTAATTCTTTAAAATTAATTCATTTATTTAACTTCAGATTAGAGGATGGGAGAGCTGAGATGGACCAGTCCCTTGTTGTCCCTAACCATTATGGTAAAGAAATTTGTGAATATATTGTATTTACTATAATAGCTTATCAATGTACTGATGCACTTTTGCTTAAGTTTGTTGGTTATATCATTAGATCTATATGAATCAATGGGTGTAGAGCAGTCAAACAAAACTATAGTTTCAACTTCTCTGTTATCAAACTATAAGGAATAAAAATTCATGAAAATTTGCTATACCTGAAATGCTTAATATTATAAACGCTCAACAATAAGGGAGCCTAGCATGGCCTTGCGCGTTAAGGCGTGTACTTCGTAATCTGAGGGTGCGGGTTCTCACCCGAGTCGCGCCAAAACATGCTCGCCCTCCAAGCCGTGGGAGCATTATAATGTTACAGTCAATCCCATTATTCGTTAGTATAAGAGTAGCCCAAGAGTTGGCGGTAGGTGGTGATGACTAGCTGCCTTCCCTCTAGTTTTACACTGCAAAATTAGGGACGGCTAGCACAGACAGCCCTCGCGTAGCTTTGTGCGAAATTCCAAAAAATCAAATCAAACCTCAACAATGAAGTATGAGAATAAACTTATCAGTTTCATTTTTTAAAGTATATTTTGGACATGCGTGCCATTTTTTATGTGCCATCTTGCACATATTTAGTGACTAACTGAATGAAGTGTCAAACGAAAGTAATTCTATTGTATACATACTTGTATTATGACGAACTGAAACAAGTCTTATTTTTTGTTTAAAAATATTAGTTGAAATGTTTTCTGTAACATCCTGGTTATAAATATAACGGGTGTTTAGGTTTGTTACAACTAAATAAAAGCCGAAACAAGAAGAAAATAAATGCTGCACTAATTGAAAGGATCCCAAAGTACAAGCTACAATGTGGGATATAAAATATACCCTAGGTTTTGGAGGTGACTACACACACATATGCGTTTAATATATCACAGCAAAATTTTTCAAACGGGCTTTAATGTGAACACAAATATGCTATATGCGAAGTATGCCCGTTTTTACACAGACTGCTGCATGGAAAGTCAAGCAACATGTCAAAAAAATCATGGTTCGTTAGTAGAGGTCACTGTAGGTTTGTTCTGCCCACAAGACACGACGTTTTTGCTCCTTAATTGGTGAAAACGACAGATATGAGGAACAAAACGACAAATTCCCTCTTTTTATATGACGAGCGGACATTAATGAAAGGAATGATTACCAGTTAATACTTACAATCGATTTAATTTGGATGTAGTTGAGAACAGCATATCAGGTAAGGATCGAAGTTTGTTGCCATTAAGCCTCCTGTTAAAAGAAAAGGTAACACTGTAAGCAACTCGTTAGTTTCTGAAGCCATTTAATATGATTTTCAAATAATTGCACTATTTTACAAGTATCTTTCGCCAAATTAGAGAAATGAAATTCAGGAATTAAAACTATGTGAAAGCTACCAAACAGGTAAAAACTATACTGTTCAAGTGTATATTATTATTTGGTCAGTTAAACGAATTATTTACTGGAAAATCGTACCAGTGATCATACTGTTAAAGTTAATTACTTGAATTCCCTCTATTACTTTAGACAAGTTATGCCACATATTCATTCTGGTAGAAATCTTTTAGGTTACGACACCTACTTAACAAGAACTATAAAAATAATATAGTTATAATGGCTATTAAACAAAATTGTCACCAATTTACTAACCTTAGGAAAATGCCTTTCAACTACAACGCTTAACAACTAAAATGACTAACTATAAAATTCTCCAACCACAACAGAAAAACAGCCATCAACTTACAACTTCTAAATGATCTATGACCCTGAATTTGCAATTCCTAATTAACAAAACTTTCAATATGGACCAATGTCAAAATAAGTAAAGTACAACCTTCAACCAACATACTTTCAAATATCAATAGTTTACCTTCAAGTCACAAACCATTATCTCACAAAACTATATGTAAAATATTTAAAAACCCTGATTAAGAAATCAAACTCCAAATAATTTATTCGTTTGCAACCCTTTATGTGAAAAACAAACTTTATTTCATGAACTGTAACTAACAAAACGACCTTCAAATAAAGCCCCCAGTTATAATAAAAACTGTCAAGTCAGAACTAGTAAAACAGGCATCAAATTATAGTTCTTAACTGTGACAAGTAGTTTTCATACTATAACTGCTAACTTTCAAACTCACTTTTAGAATAAAGCTTCTTAATAAAATTATCATAGAAGTACAAACATTATTCAAGTTATAACACCTGGTTACTGAAATAAACATTAATTTACATTCTATAACAGAATAAGTTTAATTAACAACGCTTAGCTCAGTAGTAACACGGTCTTCAAGATAAATCTTCTTAAGTAACCAAATATCCATCAAGATACAAAGATTAATTTAAAAGTCGGTAACAAACACGTGGTTACCAAACTTAAATAACAAAACAACCTAAGAAGTAACGCTCCTTGACCAACAGAAATCCCTCAGACTAAAAATCTTAAGTAACGAACGTTTAAAAGCTGCTATTGTTGTTTTTGAACTAAACTCAAAAGTACACCAACACGGGCCCGGGTACCGAAATCCTGTTCTTATTACTGTGAGTTCGCAGCTTTTCCGCTGTACCAGTGGGGAGCCTTGTTCAACCTACAAACACCTATATAAAAATCCATAATTTATAAACATTCGAACAGCAAAAAACGATTATCAGGTTACAAACCTTCAGGTTATAACTCCGTCTAACAAAATGACCTTTACTGCCAAGATTTTATTCCAGTGATTTTATTTAAAAATATTTCCTTGGTAAAAGGCAATCTTAACAAGAACATTATTGGTATTTTTTTCTTTCCTACAAATAATTTAATTGTTAAAGTTCGAAAAAAATACACTTTTCAATAAGTTTAGTTGTAAATGTCTAATGACAATTATTGCTTAAGGCTACACAAAGACTGTTTGCTTATAGCACTTCCAAAATATGAACTGATAGATTACAAAGAAGAGTGCTAGTCAGAAGTACCCAATGCCAATTCTTAAGTGTTTTTTTCTCAAAAAAGATATGGTAGGATACAACCGTTAATTGTACAGTGCACCCATGTCCACGGAGTGTGGAGCGCATTTTTGCAGAAATAAAACATGAACATTTAACCCCTGGATTCACAGTGGAAAAGTCCTACCAACTAAGACACGCCCGGGCCGGTGAAAACTTTTTTCTTAGATGATCTTTAACAGTTTTATCTGTACCTATATATATATATACAATCACCGTATGTTATAATACGTATTATTTAAAATTCATAACGAGATAGATGTAAGTCATATATACTTGGAAATATTTCTTCCTGGAATAATATTACAGGTAGACCATTGTGTATCTTTCTACTTCAACTTCAAACAATATTCTAGAAGAATAGGCCTAGAAAAATGCATTTACATCTGATTGACAGTTTTGGAATACTCAAATTTGGTTTTCATCTTATCTTCTTGTATGTTTTGTAACTAAGTGGGATCAATACAACGCCATTCTGTACCTAGAAAAATATACAGGTTAAAAGCAATTGATCTCTTAAAAAGACTGGTGATATTTAATGAAGATGTATTTTGTATACATCATAATTAACTAGTATAATAACGCATGAGTAAAACATGGGGATTAGTTTAGACAGGCTCAACTTCTCTTTATCAAAGGACTGGATTTTTTAACCTAATCGTACAAGACGCTGAAAGCAGTTGTATTCACTCCCTATAGAAGGTTGACTAGTGGTATGCTTTATAAAAACAAAACAAAACAGGACATATAAAGAGAACAACGACAAACATGTTTCAAGCGCCATGACTAATAAATCCATACCGCGAGTTTTACATATGTACAAATTAAACAATGCAAAATTACTATTGTACGTAGCTTATTTGTTTATTTTTCAAGCAGTCAGTAAGCGAGGGGGAAAGGATTCCTATCTTCCATACTGATTTCTACGAAACCACTTAGTTACTCTATTGTAGTTTTGAAGCAAAGAATGTTCCTTCAGACAGTAATTCGCCCTGGGATTCCCTATGGATATTGGGAAAGTCATATGGCAAAAAAAACAGCTGGGTGGATACCAAGTACATTTTGTAGATACCCAGTAGCCATAACAACGAGCAAGGATACTTGAGTAAGGAAGCACTTTAGGGTAATATAATAAAAGGAAGACAAACAATGATTCATAAACATAAGGAATAATTTGATTGGTAAATAAAGTTCTTCCTTATGCTTATAAATCGTTGTTTACCTGTCTGTTATTAACTGCTAAATGTTTATAACACTATATGATTGAAAAAAAAATCTGGATGAATAACAACTACATCTTCGGTGATCGGTAATCATGAATATGTGTAAGTGTGCTTGTAAGGCTAGGTGGCTGAAAACAACTGAATTAATATCTACTACATCTCGCAATTTCTTTTTAAAGTATTCCTTAGAAATGCAGTGTAAGCATAACTTCAGATTCATTTATTTTAAATATTTACCACCGGTCATGCAAGGCATCTGCTATTTAAACAGTCGTTTTACCATATTTCAGTCTTCTCTTTTGAAGTATTTTCGTTTTTTGTTTCATACCAGTAAAAATCTTAGTGTAAGACATAACTAAGTCCTTACACGTTACTTTTGTCTAATGACATGATTAATTAAAATTTATATGATCAAGATACGTCGAGTTTGGAAGTACTCTTCTAGAGATTATCACGATATATATAGTATTTGAAAATCAGAAATAGGTTTTCCACCACAAGAATATACAGAAAGAGTGTGTACCATTTAATTAAAATATATATCACTGATCCATATCCTAGAAAGAACCAAAACGTAACTTAATATTAATTATGGAGATAAATTTTACTTCTGACAAAATTTTACCAATGTTTTGAACCTTAAGCTGCTCATTTTGCCTCTTTTCTGACATTATGTGTTTGGTGTTCATATATTACTCAGGTTATTAACATCGTATACTTTATTGATATGATTTGTGTAATACGCCAAAGCAAAATATTTAATGCAAGGCTTAACAACAAGGGAAATTGAATAAAAGAAATTGTGACACATATATGCATTTATTTGAAATTTACAGAAATGCATACACTTTCGCTTTTGACATTATATTATGTTTTATCTATGTATGTTTTCACTACAAGTAACAGAAAATAATTCCTGTCATGCTGTGCTATGGTATCTCTGTGCATAAATATATGAAGAGAAGGTGTTTACAAAAGTTCACAATCTCCAGTGTTTTTGAAGCATTGTTTCTTCTTTACAAGATGGTTAACAGGCTACTTGTCTAAAATATTCAAGATTTAAGTCGGTTTTCTGAACTTTTTTTTAAAGGGATACACTTTCAAAAATTACCTACAGATCTAGATATAAGAAATGGTAAAAAAGTCAAATACTTTGTGGAGGTACTGAGGTAAGGAGATTCTGTTTGTTACATGAGGCTGTTCTTAAACGTAAAGTGCGTCACACAACAGTTTAGTTTTCTGTAGACAAATTATTTCGTCTTCGCTTCAAACGTTATCAATATCATAGCTAAATTCTACAGTAGCTGATAATGTCATTCGTCTTTTGTTTTTAGTCGCAGCATAGAGATTAATAGAATGATTATAATTTTTTCGTGTTTTTTTATTTTATTTCAAGTACAAACTTTTAGTTCCTGGCACCGTTTGAAATCTAATTATAAGTTTGGATTTAGGAGATCAAATCTTTTCGACTGATGTATTTGACCATATCCAAGGTCTCATAGATTAATATATTCTAATCATGCCCAAAAGAATTTTAAGTGTTGCGGCTACTGAGGATTTCCTCTTATTTAACATTTAACGATTTGTGGTTTGGATTGCATACTTTAGGTTATTTCTTTTATTGTTAAAACTTCTGTGAAACATTTTAGTTATATATATGTGACGAATATGGGTTATCGACATGAAGAGTTACAAAAAATAAATTTATAATTATGAACAAACATTACAAGCGGTGGTTTTAATAGTATAAACGGATATTTTAAATCAGCGATGAAAAACTTTTATTTTTTGTATTTTTGGAATTTTCAGTGTGATTAACAGGTGTTTATTTTTTCAAGCAATCAGTTAGTGAGGAGAAAAGAATTCCTATCTTCCATGCTGATTTCTGCGAAACCACTTAGTTACTTACTCTATTGTAGTTTGGAAGCAAAGAAAGTTCCTTCAGACAGTAATTCTCCCTGGGGTTCCCTTTTCGCAAATAATAAGTCAGGAGTACTTATTCTGTGCCCCCCAGTGGCTCAGCGGTATGTCTGCGGACTTACACGCTAAAATCCGGGTTTCGATACCCGTGGTGGGCAGAGCACAGATAGCCCATTGTGTAGCTTTGTGCTTAATTCAAAACAACAACAACAACTTATTCTGTGTGAAGTCAGTTAATAATGAGTCTTTCATTGTACAGGATTTATGTCTGCTGCCTTTAGTTTACAGTTTATAATCCTGGACTTCTAGTTTCCTCATGTAGTTTAAATAAGAGATACGGAAATCAGGGACTAAGTCTCAACCAGAGCAAATTAACATTGCTTTGTTAAAGAAGAAAAATTACAGCACAAAGACAGTTACATATGTCGTGTTAACTGTAATAATATGACATTAACTAACTTATTATCTTGGAAGAAAAGATAAAAGAAAGAGACAGGGATGCAGAATGTTTAGGAAGCACGCTGTTCAATGAATCAAATAAATTAAAAACTATGCATTTATGATAATTTAAGTTCTTGGACTTTCTTTATTTCTAACTTGATATTATATATTGGTGGTCGTTTGACTTCGCACGTGATATCGATTTTTTGCGGAAACGTGATAATATAAAATAGGGAGTACAATTTCATGGCCAAATATTTCCCTTTTCAGCCTCATTTAAGACCTCATAATACCCCAAAATTCCGCAGCGTTTGTGCTTGGCTGAGTCCAAAATGGGAAGTCTTTGGATGTCTAGCTCAAGTCGACAAAACACGCTTTACTTCATAAGTATGCTGAGATCCGAGCATGTGGTTATTTATGATAGAATATCGTGCCGTTCAAAACCCAGCCAGCATATAATGGAATTTGGAGAGCCACATTATTTGTAATATTAGGCGGAACAAACGCTACATTTATTTACCACAGCTTCTTCACAGATCAAACCATTAGGCCAACTGAACTGCAGACAATATTTCTTTTTTTCACTTCAAAAAATAATATAAGATATCGTCTGTCATGTTAGTTTGACTCACTTACTCAAAATACTGCTCAGTTTTAAAAGGATAATAGTCTAACCACTAGTGACAGCGTCACTAATTAGAATAAAACTCGTATCCTATTACTCCCTTGTAATGTTATAATAAAACTCGTATCCTATTACTCCCTTGTAATGTTATAATAAAACTCGTATCCTATTGCTCCCTTGTAATGTTATAATAAAACTCGTATCCTATTACTCCCTTGTAATGTTAGAATAAAACTCGTATCCTATTACTCCCTTATAATGTTAAAATAAAACTCGTATCCTATTACTCCCTTGTAATGTTAGAAGCTTATTCACCTATAGCGTCTTTCTTTTGAATTAAATTATTCCCAAACCATCACGTCAACTTAAGTACTCTACTTATTGAAGGCTTATTAGAATACATAAAATTAACTTTGTCCTAGTGTTAAGACAAACATCATGTTT
The DNA here is from genome assembly GCA_011833715.1 of Carcinoscorpius rotundicauda. Lineage (NCBI taxonomy): Eukaryota > Metazoa > Arthropoda > Merostomata > Xiphosura > Limulidae > Carcinoscorpius > Carcinoscorpius rotundicauda. Next base: position 35,500,294 of record CM022393.1, read on the forward strand.
TATATAGCACATAATTGTTACACAAATTTCCTTGAAGTAGCAATATTATTAGTATGAAGTAGAATTTATCTAAATATTTTTAAAATGTAAAATCTACGCCTGTCAAGTTAACATATGGCTGAAAGATGCCTCATTCGCTGCGTTCATCCTTAAAGTTAATGAAAATTTTTCAGTACAAAAACTAATGATTATATTAAATTAGTTTTAAATAGGAAATAATAGCAATATAGACTTATGCTGTTCAATTGATATTTTGTGTAATTCATACACTCTAGAATTCTAAAGAGATTCTCAATATCTAGGAAGAAAATTAATTTTACAATGTTACTACCATAAATGTCAAATTTTACATCTATACCTTTAGAATAAGAATTTATATAACATTCATACTTCGTTTTGGGTTTACAAATATCCTGTTAGTTACAGGAATAGAAATGATAACACCGGAATCAAATAAATTTTTAAAAGTGTTTTATTAAATACAACATTATGAAATGCATGAATGCATGTTTTAATCAATTAAGGAAAACTCGCTTATTTCAAGAAATCTTTATACACTCGTGCTTCCATAAGCTCTGAACTGATATTTTGCTGGAGTATCTTAATAAACATAACATGCTTATATATTTACTTACAGAATCCTCATATTACTTTTTCATTATTATCGATAACTATTAATTTGACATAACACAACGAGATAAAGAAACAATTTGGTTACCGTTACGTTCTCATTTCAGTGCAAAATCTTCAAAACATGTCTTGTTTGCATTTGTAAGAACTGGAAATTTTAGCCACTACAATATAGTTTTAAAGAAATATATATCTATATATAAACATAAATATCTGATCCTATATTCTTTTATCCTTTCACAAAATACTGTTCTACTTATGTAATATATGCAATAAAAATTTCAATAAAAAATACAGGGTATCATCATTTGACACTAATCGCTGGCACTTAGCTACATGGAAGATTTCGTGATGACGTTGAAAAAAACTAGCGATACTTAAAGTAATCCAAGAACAGTGCTGAAAGTTTGGAAGTTTCGTGGTTATACATACACATACATGAACAATTTAAGTGATTGAAAAAGATGTCCCTTTTATTTCAATGCAGTTTGGTTTGTTTTGAATTTCGCGCAAAGCTACACGAGAGCTATAGCCGTCCCTAATTTAGCAGTGTAAGACTAGAGGCAAAGCAGCTAGTCATCACCACCCACCGCCAACTCTTGGGTTACTCTTTTACCAACGAATAGTGAGATTGCCCTCACATTATAACACCCCCACGGCTGAAAGGGAGAGCATGTTTGGCGTGACGAGGATTCGAACCTGCAACCCTCGGATTACGAGTCAAGTGCCTTAACCACCTGGCCATGCCGGACCATTCGATGCACCTTTATATCATCTCAGGTCAAGCTGTGTATTTCAAATTTAAAAAAAGTTTCTCCAATTGAGATGGAACAATCGTTCTCAAACGTCTGAGTACAGATACGTATGTAGTGTTAGGCTGCAAACGAGCCGATACAATGTTAAATTTAGCTCAGGACAATCCTGAACTCCAGTACGATGTATTAATTTAGTTAAGGTATCTCCTGAATTCCAATACAATCTGCAATCCATGTAAAGTTGATACTGCACAGTGCGTTATACATAGCTGTACAACGAATGTAGATAAGGATATAAAATCGGGTTTGTTTTTTAAACATTGGTACACTAACAGACCGTTGCGCCTTCTCAATAATAAGTTTACAGTTAGTAAACACACAATATTTGAAACTCAACACTGAAATATGAAATATTTATTGCAATAAATCGTCTTTATTTTTAAATGAAATCTTATTAATTCACGCCAAGTGCTAAAATATTGAAATAGTGAAAAATGAGTGATCCAATGTTAGCGTCAAGAGATGATATCTGTTAGTTGGGAACCAATAGTAAAAACTGACAGAATATATACAGAGACTGAGCAGAATATCGTGTAAAGCAACGAAAATGTCACTTTTTAAACAAACTCACACAAAGAGTGGCACAAAATTGAAATTGAATGCGAGCCAATGTCACTTTGTATTAGTACGTAACAGCGTTTTTACAATGTGCAGCTGCAGCTACAAAGTTTAGAAACGAGTAACGCAAGGTAAGCACTTAGGGATTATAGAATGTGCCCACCACCCCTACTACGAGCCCCCCCAGTGGCTCAGCGGTATGTCTGCGGACTTACACGCTAAAATCCGGGTTTCGATACCCGTGGTGGGCAGAGCACAGATAGCCCATTGTGTAGCTTTGTGCTTAATTCAAAACAACAACAACCCTACTACGACACAAAGTTGTAGAAGATGTAGCTGGAAATCTCGGGTTATAGGGCTTTCATCATTTTATAGCTGTAAATAATTTTGTACTGGGTACAAAAGGACAGTTCAAGTTGGCAAAACAAAGTCAATCATAAAGAATACAATGACATAAACGACCTTGCAGACGTTTAAAACTCCCAGATAACGAGTCAGTTGAAAACAAAGAGAGTGACAGAGCTATAAATCTCTGTCCACGTTTGACATTCTGTAGCTGAACGTAGATTACAGCTTCGGTAACTTCAGGCAAATGTGACTCTCATCCCGTTCCTCAGTAGTGACCTCTCTTATACACTGATGTCAACATCAGAGGAAGTTCGAAACTGGATTTCTAAAGGCAGTCTTAAAATCTACTTCTTCTTTTCGCTTACTTAAAACAAAATCAATAAGAGACAGTAATATATCAGCACACTATTTACGTTAAAGGAGAAAAAAATACTAGTACCAAATATATGTTCCACATCAGTGGTAACCTATATAAATATTGTGTGTTGATAACTCTGATGTACGTTACTAATGTCTGGGTAAATATTTGAGTGCTCGCGTTGATATTAAAAAGCTATTGCATAAACCTGCTGTGTAAATATACATGTGTGTATGCAAATGCATTCACATGTTAATTTACTGGTTTTGCTGTTTTTATATTTATTATTTTATTGAGGGTGTACTTTACTTAAGAAAGCTCTACAAGGACAAATAATAATTTTCTTTTGTAATTTTCTGAAAAGAATGGGAAAAGATTTCCTTTCATCCTTAAGGGGGACAGAAATAATATTTCCATTATTCAGCAGACAAAAGAAGTGCTTCTTTCTTTGTGAGGATCGACAAAAGTGCTACTTTTTGTTTAGACAGATGGAAAGGTACACCTTTCTCGTTGATAACAGACAAAAATTTTCCTTCCTTTACGAGACGGGTTGACGGAAGTAGTAGTGCTCGGTTCTTTACTGAAATGGGCAAACTTAGTAATTCCATTTGGTTACTGATAATAACACAAAGTATCCTATTTTCTTTATTATTGACAGAAGTACATCTTTCTTCATTAAAATCGGCAGGAAAATGCTCCTTTCTTTCTTAGAGGATTAACATAAATAGTACTCTTATTTTTCTTCTTAGAATGGACTAAACGAATACTTTAATTTGTTTGGTTGAACATTAGAAGGATTTTCCTTTTTGTTAGAATCAACCAAAGTTTTCCTTTCTTTCTTAGAATTAACAAAAAAAATGTCTTTCTTTTTTTGATCTACAGAAGAATCATTTTGTCTCTGTTGACTCCGATACAAATATTTCTTTTCTTAGGAACGAAAGAAAAGCATTCATCTCTTTGCTAGGAATAAAAGAAGCAATACTTTCTTTGTTGGAATTACAGAAATACTTCTTTCTTCATTTATATTGACTGGTGAAGTATCCTTTCTTTGTAAAAATATACAGAAGTGTTCCTTTTCTTAAGGTCGACAAAAGTAGTGCTTTCTATTTAGCAAAAGAAGTGCTTTATTTTAGGATCGCCAGAAGAAATACCATGTTTGATAGGTCTGGCAAAACTATTTTTTATAGTTGGGATAAACGGAAAAAATATTGTAAATCGATCAATGTTCTCCTTTTCGTTGGACCAAACGAAATAATTTTTATTTGTTAAGAACAACAAAAGAAGTGCTTTCTTTGTTACGAACAATAGAAAAAGTACTTACTTTGTTTGAAGCAAAAGAAGAAGTGCGTTTTTTATTAGAATCGACAGAAGAAGAACACTTTTTCTTGGGATCGACTGAATAAGTAATATTTTCTTTGTTAGGGTGGAATTGTTTTGCCTTATTTGGGGCAGATATAAGAAATGAGCCTTTATTTGTTATTATTAGCTTTTTTATATTGATATACTTAAGGCTTGCCTTTCTTTTTCTTTAGAAACGATAGAATACGTTCTTCTTTGTTTGAAAGTCCAAAATTTTTAATATTTGACAAAATGGAACATTTTAAATCGTCTTAAAAGAATTTATTGCTTTTAAATATCTTATCCCACACTGTTTTATTAAAATATTTTTTCTACAGGGTGTTCGAAACGTCACTGTGCACTTATATATTTATTAGCATACAAAACTGCTCAGTGACTTTCCGAATACCTTGTAGATAATTTCTTATCAAAAATCTATAAACAGCACTTTATGAGTCATATGTTAACTTTCTATTGTTAAGCTTGTAAACATACCTGTACTTGTATCACAAGATGATAAACTGTTAGCAACACTCAGAAACAAAAATATTGACTCTCGCAGTTTTTAAGTATATCGGAGTCAACGAAGATCACATAAAATCAGCATAATGACATCAAATAATTTATAATTCTTCAAATAACTCTTTCTGACCTGGCCTGGCATGGCGGAGCGCGTAAGGCGTGCGACTTGTAATCTGAAGATCGCGGGTTCGCGCCCGCGTCGCGCTAAACATGCTCGTCCTCCCAGCCATGGGGGTGTATAATGTGACGGTCAATCCCACTATTTGTTGGTAAAAGAGTAGCCCAAGAGTCGGCGGTGGGTGGTGATGACTAGCTGCCTTCCCTCTATTCTTATACTGCTAAATTAAGGATGGCTAGCATAGATAGCCCTCGAGTAGCTTTGTGCGAAATTCCAAAACAAAAAAACAAATCTTTCTGACCTTATTGTGATGGCAAACAAGTTTTATGTGATAATATCGCTTACGAGTCACATAAATTGTGATTTAGATTAGTGATACTTCTTTTCTGCTTGAACAAAAAATATTCTAAGCTATATTTGGATGTTATAAAATTAATTCACTGGTATTTTTCTTTATTAGCACTTTTCTTTTTTACCATTAAATTTACGCATGTGAAATTGAATTAAAATTGGGTTACATGTTTGTTGAAGTTTGTTAGGTTTAAAAAAAAACGACCTTTCAAATATAACAGTACATTACTTATTGAACAGTAAGTATTAATTTTCAAGTTTCACTAGTCATGACTCGAACTGCAGACTTTCTTTTTAACCAAGGTTAAGGCCATATATTGTTTACAAAGTGTATACTGTGCAGCCCTTTAACATACAAAACAACTTCGTTAATTTTCTTTGAGTATTTATACAGCATGCTGGAATAGCTCTAATCTACTTTGTGTTATGTCATTCCACGTGCGCCCCCCAGTGGCTCAGCGGTATGTCTGCGGACTTACACGCTAAAATCTGGGTTTCGATACCCGTGGTGGGCAGAGCACAGATAGCCCATTGTGCAGCTTTGTGCTTAATTCTAAACAACAACTTTCAACGTGCAATTTCAGTTCATTATTGACACCAGAAATCGACGAACGTGTCAAAAGAAAATTGTTTGGGGAAGTGGGTTGGACTAAGCCCTATGTAATACATGTGTAAAATCAACAACCAAGTTTATTACTAATAAAATCAATACTTCTTTTCAGATAATTAACTCCACTTCTGTGATCTAGCAAGCTATGATGAAATACCACCAGTCATAGTGAAGAAATATGAAGAAATGTTAACATAATGTAAAGAAATCAGCTAGAAACTTGTTCGAGCACCTTTCAAGGCTAGGTTTTGGTACAAATTTATAATTAAAAAGTATATATTATATATTTGAAATTTGTTTACACTATATATATAACAACATTATTTAAACGTCATGATCATAAATCATGCTAACATATATTGACATGCATTGCCCAGACTTTCGTAATTAGAAACATTTCATAGAAGAATATTTTTAATCCCAATACTAGATTTGATGCATGTTGAAAATGTTCAACAACAGAATTAAAACAGCATAAATGTTTGCTTTGTACCAAAGTAATACCCCATACATTATGCATTAGAACTTATGAGCAGTGGCTCACACAATAAGACAGTTTTGTTGCAAGCATGCGAATCAAATTTGACATTTTTTGCTGAATAAATGCTGTTAAAGGAGAAGCTTTATTCAAAGGTGACTCGAAGCATGTTATTCATGACCTGAATACTAAACTAACTAGCGAAAGTAGAATTAGATATATATTCAACAGGGTAAGCAAAAATATGAATGTAAGTTTAATTTGAGCAGTAAGAGAAATGCAACGAAAGAAAAAACCTTTACACACTATGTTACTTATTTAAAAAGCTATTCTTTTTCTCCTTATTTGTCTTTTATCTGTCTCAAGTTGAAGGCTGTTTTAGAGACTCTTACAAGTCGTGGTAGACTATTTAATATTAAAATACAACGATGTATTACATCAAATTTAAAACTAGAAATGTCGAGCATTTGGGCAGAAAGACTATTGATCCTACCCAAGTAGTTGGTGAGAATATTGTTAACTCAACTTGTCAACATGCTATGCTCCTCTTCTAAGGATGTTTCGATTAGGTTAAATCTTAAAACACTCTCCTCTTTCTCGTAAGCCATTAAATTCTTATACTTGTCCCAAAATTCCAGTTGTTTTGGTATAGAATGAAAGACAGAATAAACCCATACAAGACATAAACAATAAACACTTCAGTGCACTGTACTTGTACGGGACATGTATGTATATGCTGTATTGGCCAGAATGGCATAGCATCAGGTTCTTAAGATAAAAGTTTGTATATCTTAAACTGTTTCTACGTTACGTAAGAACTTTGTCTATTTGACAATTTTTATTACGTCATTATAGCTCGTCCTTTTTCAGCCAATGTATATAATTTGTAAGTAACAATATATGGTTCCAATTAACTGCAATGTTTGAATACTTTATAGATTAAATGGATCAGTTATTATTAAATAACAATTGTAAGGATAAATAAGTTAATAATCTAAACTGATGTACAACACAAAAATATTCTAGTACTCATTGATATATATATTGTTTGGTGTTTTGATGTCACAATTTGCTATGAGAGACTGGCTGTTCCAATTTCAAGGACGTTTGGCAGAAAAGCTTAGGTGCAAAAACATCGAACTTAATGAATAGCAATCGGTCAGAATTTTCGATTTTGACAGCAATTTTAAGTTTTGTTAATAGCATTTCATTATCCTCATGAATTCAAAGGGCGAACGAAGTAGGGATGCATTTGCTAGTGTCACATATTAAGATAGTTATATGATATATAATGTCCATTTAAAACCTCGCATAAATAGCTGAAAATGTTATGTATGGAACACCGAATTACTGTCTCAGTTTACGTTGCACAAATAGCCTGTGATACAAAGTAAATAAATTATTAATTAAAACGTAATGTTCGATTTTTACGACCATTGAACATCTGAGTTTGTATATAATATAGTTCACTATGTTATCCAGTCAAACACTGATTAAATCTGAGATAATGGTAAGTGTTGACGTCTACAAAACCTTCATTACTGTGATAGTCTGGTATACATATTCCATACAAATAATTCTATGTGTCATGTAATTAACTGTACGAATTCTATCAAAGCTGCATGCTGTTGATAAAAGTGAATAAACTGGTAACGTAATTTTCCCCCTTTATAGTTAACATATACAGAAAATATAGATTAATGTACAGTGACTAAACGTTTGTAAACAATTACTAAGAAATACGTAGAATCATTTAAACAATAACAAAGGATTGAAAGTATGTGAGAGAATATAAAAGGCTAGACAGTCTGACTTATTGTAAGTAGCTGTGTATACAAAATATAAATAAAATTCGTGTCGTATCATCATGCCGAAGTTCGGATCTAAGTTAATGTATAATTAATGTATACTCACGAAGAAAGTAATATGATCTCGTATAAATTAATGAGAAACGTTTCAAACTCTAAACTTTAATTTATTATAAATTAATTTCCACTTATAGGTAGCTTTTGCTACAGTCGGCTCTTATTAATCAACATGAGATATAAGTAGCCACTTGATAACTCTGTGAGTGGTAATAATTTGTTGCGAGAATCATCTTTCGTTTAAAATTAATGTTAGGCTTTTATCATCACATTTCACGCCTTACAATGATGCAAAGCTGCTAAATAAACCAGCAGATAATTATGTAGAACAAGTGCTGTTGATTATAATCATAGCTCACTATGAAGATCGCGTTATCATATACGCTATAGTTGTCAGTTTTATCGCTGAAATGAATATTCATTATATGTTATTAATTTTAGTACCTTTGGCTTGCAACAACAGAGGTCGATGTATACTTTCCAAAATTTCTAATATTTATATGATGCAAACATTAACTAACATAATACAAAGAGAAATTTACTTCTAAAATGTATGAGTTATGTTACCATAAGAATGGGTTCTAGTTTCAACTTTAGGTAAATGCAGCATAAAACGTAGTTGAAAAATCCAATTACATAAGTTTAATTCCTTCTGTATTTCTATCAGTGAGACATGTAATACACGATACATATGATTTCAAATATATAACAAATTGATAATCAATTTTAATTGTTTGTTTTTTCACAATCATATGATATTTGAGTTATTTATAACATAATCCCTCCTTCCCCCAAAAAAAAACCAACAGCGAAAAAAATAATTGATTAAATCTCTGTAAAGGATCCACAAAAAGTTGTATTAATTTCATAGTCTAACACAGGCAAATAGCTTTACCTTATGCGTTTTGTAAACTGTATCTCTGAATGTTGTCGATTGCACAGTGAATCATGTTACAACATCAAAACTTAGTCCCATCTCTTTTATAATCTATTAACTCCAAAGAGTCTTAATTTAAAAGCAGTTGTAAAACATATTTCCGCTACCTTATTGAAACAGTAAACAAATAAATTTCTTTAAAGTACTTATTTATGAATAAGTACACTACAGATGTTGTACAACACGAATTACTTTAGTAATTTTAGTGAAATGGTCTGTTGCACTGAGATACTATAAGCTTAAAGCCCCGTTAGTAACTCAATCTCTTCTTCAATTGATTCTTCTGTTTCAAGTATGTGAAATACACTGACTGATAAAATTTAGTTTTTTGTCTTAAAAAGTTGGCACTGATTTACAAAGAAACAATAATTATGGGACTTGAATCAACATTTCTTATTAAATCTTTATAATATTTTATAGCAACAATATTTAAGTTAAATTTCTAATTTTTTTTCAAGAATTAATATATTTTTGAATTGCGCTTTTGTTTATCTTGCTATTTGAGAGCATTTGTCTCAAAATATAATCAGGAATACTGTTATTTATTTCCATCACTTCACTGAGCTTTACATATTGTCTAATTGCACCTACTTGGAAAGTCATATGAATATCGTAAACGAACTCGTTATTTTCTGTTGAAGTCAAGACAGTTCTTTGTAGCTACAAATAAACTGATAAATCTCTTTGATACACCCATAAACACTGGCGCGTAAGTTATTTAACAAACTCTATAATATCAACTTTTTGTTTACACAGAAAAAAATCACTCATTAATAACTAAATGCTTACAAATTCACATTAGATAGAAATGAGAATAAGTAAAACTTGAGATCTAGAAAAGGTAGAATGACTTCACTTTACTTACGTATTTCTTTTTTTTTAATTAAGCACAAAGCTACACAATGGGCTATCTGTGCTCTGCCCACCACGGGTATCGAAACCCGGATTTTAGCGTGTAAGTCCGCAGACATACCGCTGAGCCACTGGGGGGCTTTACGTATTTCACTTTAGTTTTAAATCTAATAACTAATGTCCATGTTTATGAAATACTATGAAAATGCCTCATAATTCCAACAATCATTTTCAGAATTCTATGGTACTGTACGATAATTCTTAAACTTTCATGGAGTTGAAATATTTATATTAAATACCACAAAAAAGTAACAACAATTCGTCTAACCCTGTAACGTTCTAACAATAATTATAGAGAACCATCGGGATTTTAATAATAGTTCTCGAAATCAAATTCTGTGTGTTTTCTTATAGCAAAGCCACATCGGGCTATCTGCTGAGCCCACCGTGGGGAATCGAACCCCTGATTTTGCGTTGTAAATCCGAAGACATACTTACTAGTGGGGACAAAAATCAAATTCTACTACAACTATACTTTCTGAAATCCCATGAAGTCACAATGGAAATTCTTCAATCCTATAGTACTGTTTTAATTTTTTTTTCCCTCAATTCTTTAATGCTGCAACAGTAATTCTTGGAATTATATGGTACTGCAACAATAACTCTTAAAAATCAATAAAGATAGAAAAACACATCTCTTGGGATCCCAGATTATTAAATAAATCATCCAAGGTCACGATGTTACAATAACAATCCTTGAAACTGCGCAGTTTGGAAACAATAATAATTTAAACTCCATGATATTGTAACCAAATTTTTCCACAGAGGGTTACCATAGTTAGAAAAGCGATTGGTGGGAAATTAACAACATCATTTCTTTCACATTTCCAGGGTGAATCTTTCAAAAGTGTCGTTGACTGAACTCCGTAGACGATTTTACGATCGCCCTTATAATTAAATAGTGCTTGTTGTTGTCTCCATAGGCTGAACAAACTAACATATCAGATCTATGTTTAATATATATAGAAACGGAATATCCTTACCTTACCAGGCTAAAAATGGCAAGTTTCTTGTCTAACGAACAGACAATTAAAATTAACCAAGATAAAAACCACAATGTATACCAGTGATAAAGACATATCGTCTATCAGTGAGAACGTCTGTTAGAAAATCACCTCGTGAAATGACTTATGAATCAAAACTGAAAATTATGGAGTAGATATGAATGTTCAATCTCACGTTTAAGATTATTATTCATTGTCTGCAGCTAGATGTGAGAAGGTAACTGCTGCTATTGTAACAGATAATAGAGGAAAGAAAAAATTAAAAAGGTAGCCAGCTGAGAGTGGTAAATAAATCTTATTTGTTGAAATTCGAACTTCAGTACTATAACAGTTACATATTCGAACGAACAAGATAATGAAACTTAATTTAGATAAATAAATTCTATTATTAGGAATTATTATTATTATTACCTTAAATATTCAAATAATACAGTATAATATCCATCCTTCACACGGGTCATCAGTCCCCCAGTGGCTCAGCGGTATGTCTGCGGATTTACAATGCTAAAAACCGTGTTTCAATACCCGTGGTGGGCAGAGCACAGATAGCCCATTGAGTAGCTTTATGCTTAATTCACAACAACACAGGGGTCAATATGCTGTTATTTACTCAACTATACGAATATTTTATCATAATCTCATATTCTATCTAACATGCACATACTAATCACACACAGTTATCTCACCAGAGAATTACCTTGTTACTTGGTGAGAACCAATAAAGACATAATCATCATCATCTGCCACTCGATTCCTTTGAGAAACATATGGCTGCAAACACTGCGATTTCTGTAACAGGCTGGTATTTAAGTGAGTAGGTTGTTAGCCTACTGCATCTAGCCGTCCCTAATTTAGTAGTGTAAAACTAGAGGGAAGGGAGCTAGTCATCACCACCCAACACCAACTCTTGGGCTACTCTTTCACCAACGAAAAGTGGGATTGATCGTAACATTATAACACCTCCACGGCTGTGAGAGCAAGCATGTTTGGCGCGACGCGGGCGAGAACCTGCGACCCTCAGATTACGAGTCGCACGCCTTAACGTGCTTGGCCATAAAGACATAAAGTGCAGTTAAAGTAGCTCACTCGAGGAATATTTCTAACAGTTTGGTGTACAACTTTTTGTATTAGAGATTTAGTTTTAAGTTTCATTAATATTTTAAGTTGCCAAAAACGAATATCCTGTATATAATTTCATAAATAATGTTTTAAAAGCATTCGTGCTTAAGTTTTATAATTAAACAGTCTTTATTAAAGAAAAGAATTTTTTACATGTTCGACAACGTCTAAGTAACTAAGAAGTTTAATTTTTCTTATAAACATAAAGGAAAACTACTGTGTTAAGTTTAAACATTTAGAAATAACAATTTTTATCTTTGAAAAATACTTATATCAACAACACCCATTACTTCAAAGTATGGAGTGCGCGTTTTTTTTGTTTGTGTGTGTGTGACAATGCAACGCGAGCCATAGATACTCTTTAGTAATAAATCACATAAAGTCAAGAACGTATAACAATATGGAAGTGGAAGTAGTACAAAACTCATATGTAACGCTGTAGAAATGTAGAAGTAGTACAAAACTCATATGTAACGCTGTAGAAAAGTAGTAGTAGTACAAAACTCAGGTCAAAATTTATTGCTTGTGTGAAGAATGCAGATTCTATATTTTTCTGACTACATTACTCCATTTAAACAAACAAGTAAAGCTGCATTACACTAAAGCGAACCGACCGTGCATGGGTGGATGTGCACATGCTCTTTCCAACAGTATGCCTGTTAGTGTTAACAAATATTTTAAACCTCATTAGTTAAAGCCTACATTGAAGACTATTCTTAAATCAAGGAAACGCCTTCCTTCTGCCTGCAGTAAAAACTTCTTTCGTTACATTTTCCCCTTTCCAGTAACGGTAGAGACATTTGTCAACAACACGTGTGTTTTAAAATAAATCATCGTCGTTTAGATACAGCATTTTGCCATGATATTGGAGATTCCTCAGTGCCACGCGTAAATAACATTTCCATGTGGTCATGATTTATGTTTATTATGATATCATTTTCATATAGTCAGTTTATTCCCGTACTATACACATTCTGAAATCACACGGTGAGCCAAGCCATTGTCTCAAATGTGCTCTCATTGTAATACAATAGATATGTCAGTTATATTAACGAATCTTCTATTCGTCCATCTTTCAAACAATGGTTGTGAAATTTGAAGCTAACTGCCATATCGCTGCAGTCATCTGTTACAACAAACTAACGAAAACGAATACACGACTTAAAGCTATAAGTTTTTATCTTACTAGACAGTATATTAAATGATGACTACGTTGTCGTTTTACACTAGAATATTATTTTAACTATTATTCCCTGATGAAACTCACATCAAGTTGTCACTAGGATATAAATAATGCTCTATTAAAGTTATACTCTGTTATAACTATGCAATAAATAAGTGCTATGCTTGAAATTATATTTAGTAAAGTTGTACATTAAATAACAAATACAGGCTGGCAGATGTTTCTTGTAAAGATGTACACTAGGTAAGTACATGTTGACAGTTATTCCATATTGAAGTTGTACATTAACTAACAATTGAATTGGCAGTTATTTCGTATTAAATTTAAACATTATGTAAAGATAAAACTAGCAATTATTACACAGTGAAGTTGAACATTTACGTAAAGATTACACTGGAAATTATTTTATAGTGATGTTTTACACTATATAGAGACTACGTTATAAATTACACCCTTGTAAAGTTTGACTACCTTGACATGCTAGAACTTGAGCGATCAATTACAGTGTACACTAAACTTGCATAAATATGAAACGAAACGAAACGATGCCTCTATAATTGTATGTATTACAACTTGTGTCGTTTAGCAATGTTTAATTATGAGTTTTTTAATTAGTTGAGTGGTTTCAGTACTTCTCAGCACAAATACTAGTTGTAACCTTGGAACAAATAATCACATTAATGATACACAATAAAAGACGAGAAGTAAACAGTACAAAATATTAAATTTTCTTGCGCAAACTCACTTTTCAGTGGCGTATAAGAAATTTCGCATCAGTTTTGTTATAGCTTCTAATCACGATTATATTAAATTTATTCCATTTAAAACCTATCGATTACAAAAACAATAACCTAAGTTCATGATTTTCCTTTCACAGACATTATGATTTAAAAATGTTATTAGCTACGCACTGATTTTGCTACTATAAGAAACACTTGAAATTTAAAATTGGTACTTTATACTTCTCAACAATATATATATATATAATGTATACACGGGCATTCGCGTGTGTGTGTGATAAGAAGAAAAAATTGGGAACTATGCCTGTAACGAGATTACACACCTTAGCATCAGTTTTAGTTTAATGAGAATGGCATCTTATTTTATAGGTCCATCTGAGGCGCTGTCAAGGAGAAACTGGCAATAAATGCTGTCCAAACATACTTATAAAATTAGATCTTTGAGCTTTATACTAAAAACCTTTTACAACGTCAAGTTTGTTTACTTTTTAATGAACTGGTGCTTATTTATTTGTGCTGAAGTAATGACTTTTTCACTACAATATGTTTAAAACCATCGTTTGATAATATTACGATTGATTTTCTTATAAGTATGTATAATTTATGAACAAAGTTTAGGAACTAATATTAAACAGGAGTTTCTCAAATTCTGACTGTTTATGAAAATATATTGTTGCGTCTCATGTCTTTAATACTTCATATACCCTTCACGTTTAAAATCCAGGGTGGGGTTACTATACTTACTGACTGAATACTTCACATCCCAAAGTAAAATAAATAAACAGGTATAAGTAACTCTGTGCTTTACCAGAATTCCTTTTCTCTTTGAAATATTATTTCAGGTTTTCGACAACAAAACTTTCTTGGTTATCAAACAACAAGCAGGATGTGAAGGAAACAAATCTGTGTAAAGTAACGTCTGTCCTGCAGATACCAGATGGCGTTTCTCTTTGTAGTTACGTAGAAAATAGCATAGTGTTACTTTAATCCCGTAAAGAAGAATGTGATTTTGAAGAAAAAAAAGCAGAAAACAACATTAAGTTGTGTGTCGTTCCTTGAAATATTCGAGCTTACTAAAATCGGTAACGGTTGGATAAAATAATAAAAACAAAGCTTTCTTTTAAAATGAGTGAGAAATAAGATCAGAAACACAACACTAACAGAGTAGTTCAATAACTAAACAAATGTTCAAAAATGCATTACGAACGGTAATCTGTAACCGTTCTGTAAAAATCAGTCCCCAGTTGTTGTGTGTAAAAATTATTTGTAGCACATGACCAAAACATGTATCATGGTCAACTCTCACTGGGTGTAAGGATTCTTACCATTTTCTGTACCGCCCACCAGTGACTCAACGGTATGTCTGCAGACTTACAACGCTAAAAACCGGGTTTCGATATCCGTGGCGGGCAGAGAAGAGTTATCCCATTGTGTAGCTATGTGCTTAATTCAAAACAACAACAGTAACATCTTCTGTTCTACAAACTACAGCTGGAAAGCTGAACAAGCAATGTTTGCATTACTTAAAAATGAAAACGTGCCAAAAGCTTATAAAAGTACATCACACAGATTTTCACAATTTAAAACTTTAGTTCCTTATGAGTGTCACCACTCTAGCAAATATAACTGTAGTTTTTAGTTGGAAATACTACAGAATTTTTACACACTTATAGTACTCTTACTTATTTATACTACAATCTATAGAATCTTAAAGAAAACATTAGTTGTAGAACTAGCTGTAAAGCTAGAAAAATCATTCTTTTCCAGCGAAAAAGAGTAAAATAAGTGTATAAACGAAAACAACATAACAAAATATCTAATGTTAAGAAACAATCAGTAGTAAGATGTTTGTTTGTTTTTATAAATCTGCACAATAATTGGACTTAACAACAGATCAATAATGTCTTGTGCTACTTTTATAAAGTGGTATACTTATATTACACGTAACTACCCGATACCTAATGACAGTGGAAAGAAATCGGTCAAAAGTAGTCAAATTAAACTGCCTAGAAAATTAAGATTCATTGTAAGTTAAAAGTTGCTACATGTTATGGTTTCGCAAGATTGGAAAGTACGTCAAATAAAGTCTAACTGCCGAGACAGACATATGGAAAAATAATTACCGACAGACTACAAATAACTACAATGTATCACTTCCGTATTTCTCAGCGCGACACCAAGTAGAGTGATATCTGGGTGCTTGCTGGTGTAAAGCTCTATACCTGCTGAAAACGGTTTTCTTGTTTTGGTTATTGAAAAAGAAAAAGTATAGTCTCTGTTCCACGTCTCGGAAAATATGTGACGTAAAGAATACTAGTCGTCTAAATTGTCAGACATAAAAAAGATATTTCCAAATTATGCACTGAGTACATTTATTACCTATTACTCGCACGCTGTCATAGACTATGATTCCTTAATGTAACATATCTGTCCCAGCTGTCAATGTGAGGTGCAACAAACAAATGTTCTACACTGCATGGGTTCAGCAAAATAAAATACACTTAAAGAAAATTTATATACAAAAATGATACACACTGAAAACTACGTTTCTTTAGAAAGCTAAGACTTTTTGCTGCTGAAAATATAGTTTAGTTTGTAAATATCTGCCTACTTTCATTATTTAAAAATTTATATAGTCAAATTGAAGAAAGTTATATGTTCGTTTTACACCAAAAAATGTGCTAGTATACAGAAATGATCGTTTTTGTCTTCAAAATTTATTATACCCACTGTTAATCATTCCTTCTGTTTTCCTGTAACATAAGAACCCATTCACTTTAAAAGCAAGATGACAATTGTGAGAGTGATATCAAAAGTGGGATGGCAAATGACAATTAGAAATCAGTTTGCAATATGTAATATATTTGATCCAACTTAAGAGATCATTTCTAAAGTTATTAATTCCCCATCTTCTTAGTTTTGTACTTGCCAGCATACAAAACATATTTAAATGATAAAAAATGTTACAAAGTGATATTTAAGGAATAACTTGTGGTAAAAGTGATTGACTGGTAATTGGTTTACACTTTTTCTTCCTATGGCTACCAACTCATCCCTTCAGAAATGAAGTTATTTCCTGTGAGTCGGCAAATAAAATGCTTTAAAGGCCCAAATGTAGGAAGGGCTACTTTAGTATAAACCCATTTTAAGCCTTTTCTACCAAGTTTTCCCTTGGGGTAGCATAACAGTTCTAGATATTAATAAATAAAATTCAGTAATTAAATGAAGCATAAAAGAACTTAATGTTTTCAACATTAATAACGAGGGAAAATAGTTCTGAAATATGTGTGTGTGTGTTTTCAAAGTTATCTCGAAATGAAATAAAACTGATAGACAGAATGAATGAAAAACACGACTACACTCACACACACACAAATGTATTATTTTGTAACATAAAATTACGGCTCCAGCATAAGAACAAATCGTTAAGGGGCATTATTTTTTTAGATACTCCAAATTATTTAAAAAACTTGGTGGTATTTTTATTCATCTTTCCATGCTTTTATTAAACTCTTTAAAACAATTATCATTTTAAAAACTTAGACTAATCTCGAAATAAAAAGTAAGGAGTTTTTCAATCAAACACTAGCGTAGTACAGTTATGTATGTTTACATAACCATTTTGAACGTACCCTCATTTTTAAAATTTCATGCAAACTCTAACGGAAATTCGCCTGTCTGTGTCTTAAAGCGTTTATTATAATAAACGATCGCGTTCCGCCTCTTCACTTGAATCCAAACCTTCATAACTACGAACGAAGAGACTCGGTCTGTTGTCAGCCCAGTACTAGTAAGTCATTATCGTTCCTTCTTTTCGTAGGCTGAGCGAAGTTTTTAATCCATGTCAGATTCCTCTTCCTTATTAAAGAAGGATGGAATCTTAAGATAAAACTGAGTAACTAGAAGAAGATTCCTTTTTGTCAAAGAACGTTTATATTTTATGGATGAGTTATTATTAATTTGATGGTTTCATGTAATCGACTAAAATAAATTAAGCCAAGTTTGCGTGTTCTGTAAGTAAGATATACTTTGCCGTTTCTTCACTGCTACTTTAGCAGTATTTGTAGAGCTTTTAATATATAAAGCTTTATTACTTTTGGATTCTATTTTGATTATAGATATTATTTCGCATTTTTGCTTACTATACATATTTAGGACTAGCCTTAACCTCCTAAGCTGGTCAAACTTAAATATTATTGGTATTAAGGCTGAATATATTATTAAACTGAAGGTAACAAATTAATGACAAAATCCATTCTACTTTTTGTAAGTAATAACTTAAGAAAAATATATTTAATTAGCTACATTCATTGCCAGATCTGTTGTTAGTTTCACTCTAAATAGACAGATTATTTTGACCGGAAGTTAAGATTAATTTTTGAGAACTACTTCCTCCATCACCACTCATGTTAATTTTGATGATCATTATAAGTTTCTTTTATTCAACACTAACTTACATTGTAAACATATTTTGCGAGGGTTGAGAAAGTCGGTTTCAAACAACATATCTTAATAAACTTTTCAAACACTTTACAATAAGAATTCGGTTTCTACGAGAATGTTTAAGTATGCCAAAGTCATAAAAGTCCATTAAAGCTATATCGATGGACTTGAAGAGTATGTAGTCAAAATGGAATTGCTCAAATTCCACTTCTTTCGAACATCTTTCTCATAAAAATACATGTTAATTTTGAGATATAGCTGGAAACTCGAAAATTCTTGGTTTATGAACATTGTTCAGTTTAAAATCTCGGTTTATTTCTTATTACGGTGTCAAGAAGCATTCACAGCTTCATCATAACGGTATTTTTGGGGTCAGAAAGTTCTCTTTCGTAGACATACAATTCATTTAAGAGTGAAGTTGTTGCTACTTTTTCACTGGGATATAATTTCAGAGCTCACTTTTGTCCTAAACGCTTTGTTACTTTTCTATTACTACGGAGAAAAATAAAGGCTTTATCTCTTGATTGTACTACATCATTTAATCATTGGCAATACGAATACTATTCCCTGGAAAAGGCTATGAAAATATATATTTGATTTATAAATAACTGTGCTGCGTTGCATTCTTGAATAATCAGAAATTCACTGTAATATTTTTATCAAGTCATTTAAAATATACTATTTCCATGCAACATTTTTAGATTTTCCTTGTGAAGCGTATCTTCTAGGATACCTTCTGTATTTAGTGTGTACCAAACATTTTTGTGAATACTTTTCTAGGCATTAATATTAGTGTGTTTGATAAAAAATAAAAATTATCAAAGGCATATATTACTAACAATTACAGCACAGAAGGGCTTAAAAGTTCGCCTTCATGAGTATAGAAAACTTCTACACAATATATGAAAAAGTACGCCCCGTTGTTCTGTGATCTAGACATAATACTGTAGTATGTCAAAACAATCGTTATAAAACGCATGAGTAGCAGTTTTTATAGCTATTACATCGAAATATTTTGAAAATAGTAGTAAATATGTATTTATCACAAATTTGGATAAGTTAAACGTCAAATTATCAAAGTTTCGAAGCAATATAATCTAACGACTTTGTGGAAAACGATTTAGAAAGCAACACTAAAAGCTTGTTTTGCATTGAAGTTAAAATTAGAAAGAGGGGTTAACAAACTTTTTATACAATAAAAACATACACTGTTTTGTGTTTAAAGGTAATTTTATACATTTGTACTGCTTTATCATAGAGAAAACTAAAACAAACAACTGAAAAAACAGTAATAACTGACTCTTAGCTCTTTAGTAATTTCACAATTTATGTTTCTACACAACATACAATGAAATACATTTCAATGTATTAATGTACACGAGTTTCTTCTGTTGTTGTTGTTTTTTGCATGTGAGTGTGTATATGTATCACTGAACCGCCCGATCCGTCGTTTAATGTGAAAGAAACAGTGCACAGATGAACATATGAATGTATTATATGAGCTGGTGAAAACAATAAAGTAGATTGTTGGAGATTCGAATAGTTAATGTCAAATAAGTTGTGACGAAAAATCCCCTTCATCGTGTTTTATTCATGTTTTTCTGCGGTTTTTCATGTTACATTGGCTACTGAAAAGTGTATATATAGAATAAAAACAACGTGACTTTTGGCCAATCTTGTAGACTTTCATGTCTCGTGATACTGAAAAGGATAAGTGTAATAATAATCTAGTCTGCTCGGTCTCTCTCCATCCTAACCACATATACAAAGGAAAACGATTTCAGCTTGTTTGATTTAGCTCAACTAAACAAGTGAGTACTAGGGGAATCCCTTCTATAACTGTCTTTACCATTGCCACAACAGTGACGAATTACCCTCCAACGCGGTTTCTCTGCTCCCTGTACTCGAGGGAACAGCTACACGTGGACTATGCTTCTTGCAATTTCATTAAAAGGAGATTTGTCGAAACGAAGAACAAAGTACCACGGGAAATGTACGATTCCACACGCCCCAAGTTTTCGCTTTCTCGTATTTCATTTTTTTCCCAAAATGAAGAAGACCGAAATTTTCTAAAAAACTCCAAATTATAATAAAATTATAACTCTGGGGAAATCACGCGAAGAGTTTTGAACAAAGTGCGACTACGTAAACTCCCTCTCTCTCTCTTTCTTCTCTAGTGATTCTTCTCTAATTTCACGGTCTATCAATATTACACCATCCCAGTGTGTTGTATACACTGAAGTGAGAGAATACATAACAGATGGTGCAGTGGAAAAACTGCAGAAAACCAACCATCCACTAACTAGTCTATGTACCTCCAACTTACTACTCTCTTAATGACAGCTTTAGTTTCTACACGACTAATTCCAGTTAAATAAGTGTGATTGTTATATAGCTGCGCTATCAAATAAAACTAATACTACCAAAATGATCAAATGAAAAATAATAAGCTAATTTACAATGAAAAAGACTGAAGTGAAAAATATTTTGCATGAAAAAGATAAGAATAGAATACCGAAAAAAATAAAATCATAGAACCTCAAAACCATGCAGGATCACAAACGTAGGTCGCTAAAACTTTTAAACATTTGTCTACTCAAGTTTAATGATAACAAAGCCAAATTATCAATGAAAAAAAAACATTGACGAAACATAAACATATTAAGAGTGGAACTTAGAAGAATCATGATATTGTGAGGCTTTGTGATCAATCAATAAGAGTGATTGCATGAAAATTTTCAATGCTTAATTTGGTTTACATCAAATGTAACAAAGCTGAACATTCGTAAATTTTGTAGTTTTATAATTTTTGTCATCATTTTATTGAATTCTTAAATTTAATAATTTCTTTCAGTGATTTTTCAGTTCCGACACATGCACGTTAATCGAATACAGGAAAACAAAAACATTATAGATGCAAATTAACTATTTGTATTCAGTAACTTCTAGTGACCAGGTATCTTACTGGTTGGCTTACATTGTACAGTCTGTGTTTTTAATTGAAATGTTCATAAGTTTCCTTATAGTACTTTCCTCAAGAGAAATGTGGACTTGACGAAACTGTGCGAAACGTTCTCGTCAAATGAATTAAAGAATGTTAAAAGTGTCCTCGAGAAATAAAGATGCTGTGAAATTATAATCATGTTAGTCAGTAGTTTCCCACAGAAAAACGGATATTTGCTTGAATTATTGAAAGAACTGGACGTTCCCATAAAAACTAGATATTCTTTGTAATTATATGCACTACTTTTCGATACATATTCTGAAACAATGTCATTCTGAATCTTCCTTGAAAGAAGGGAATTTGCCGGAATCATTCTATTAACGTATTGTTGTAAACAGTAATGTACATCAGTTTTCACATTCAGTTACTTTCACAGAAAAACGGAAAATTTCTGATAATAATATAGTTCTGGAAAACAAGGATTTAATTAAATTATACTAATTTATGTATTCCCTCAAAACCATGGCATTCAGTTCCAAATCCTAAAACGCTATTAGCTTATGATTTGGAAAGGAAATATGATGCACTGTTGCAGTACAAGTGACCTGTGTCTTTGACATTCGAAGCAATATGATAATTAAAGTCTCATATTCTTTCGAATGACTTCTAATGTTTAAGGTCATGTGATAAATAGAGTTGTTATGTAAATGTCGTGTAAATATTTTGTAAGCGACAACATGTCGTGTTGTGTTTAAATTTTCGTTTCTATTATTCATTTTTCCATATTGATATTATTGTTTCGAAGTTTAAACTAATATTTTGTTATTCATTTAGGGTAACATTTAGAATTTTCTTGAATTAAGTAGACCAATCATATGTTTGTAAATGAGGTGCTGGTGACTTCTTGTCTAGACGTGTAGTCTCGTGCAAGAACGGACATGCGTGGATTGCTCTGGAGACCTGTAGAATTTTCGCGATCTTTCGAAGAGTTTAGGCCTACAATATATAAATAGACGAAGATGCGAGAGAATAGAGAGTGAGACTCAGACATCAGTTTTATTTCAAAAGAAGAGAGTCAGTTATTTGAGAAAGATTAAGTGTTTGCTGTGATTATTCAACTTGGATTTGTGACTGAAGTTAGATCTACGGAAGCTGTGATTTTATTTCGTCAATCTCTACGATTCATCTGAATTACTGCTTGTGCTGAGAGTCGGCGAATTTATTGAACTGTGAACTGTTTCTGAACTTCTTCATTTAAGCTTCGGAATTTCTTCGTGGGAACAAATTCACACCCTAGACTGAAATTTGAGACTTTCATTTTAGATCATTATATTAAATACAGGCCAGTACCATTTTGTATTGTGATTAATTTTGAAGTTTGAAACTAGTATTATTTTGTTTTGTAATTAATTTCGAATGTTGTAACTTAATATCTGTCACTGTTATTATATAATTTATGTTATATCTGTTATATTTGTTAATAGTTTAGTGTAATAAATTATACAAGCTGTTATCTGTGTTTTTCTGTTGCGTTTAGTCTACGAAGAACATAAAACATAAAAAATACGTAACAAGAGTCCTTATGTATCCTCAAGTGACCTTCGTCCTTCGTCCTCATTTTCTCGAATAGACCTTCAGCTTTAATGTTTAAGGTCATGTGGTAAGTAAAATCCTCATTCATTCCAAGTAACCTTCAGCTTTAATGTTCAAGGCCGCGTGAAATGTAATTCTGAGAGCCTTTATGTACCGTCCTCTTTAGAAAAGTCATGTAATAAGTAGAGTCCTCATATCCCCAAACCTTCACTGACAATATATTTTAATATCTTTATTACTTTAATTTATGGTGATACACATATAACCTTACATTCGACCTAATGTTGCTGAAACCAAAACTAAATTACATATGTTCACACTTGGACCTTCTGTCACATTTGATCCAATTCCAAAAAGAAACATGTTAAGAAAATATCTTCAAAGATATTCTATGAAACAGATAAATCAGATCTGTTGTACGGAGTAACAACTTGAACTCCACTATTCTTGGCGAAATGATAACCAGGCTTTATCACCTAGCACCTTTATTTGTAGCAGTGCATTGTTCTACGTTGCTTCGTTCATAAGACATATATAGAAGCTTGTAACTCTATACGCGTGCTCGTGTGTATAAATTTAGTGATAGTGACGCTGTTCACAGAAGAAAAACAAATATAAGTACCAGGTTCATAAACTTGGCTCCCCTTGTTTTCATTCTTCAATATGACAATTGTTTACACTAGAATACCAACTACTAAAGGTTAATTTAAACAGCGAACAAACTATCTATTAATCGCATCGATTCACGAAAGTGGTCTGCCTTACTGCTGTGATAACATTTTTTGCCAAAAGGAGTGCTAGAATAGATGCGTATAAACTAAGCCTTACCAGTGGCACGCAAGAAGACTGTATTTTTAATTTAATTGCAATATATATGATACCCCTTAAATATCTTGTTAACGGCAATCTTAATTAAAAATAATAAAATTTGTTTTGCTATTATTAAATAAACCTTATTTAAAGTGAAGGTTACTGTTACTTACAGACGTTCCAGTGAAACGGCATCTCGAAACGCTCCACGCTCAATGACGGTGATTCCATTATTTTGCAGTTGTCTATAAAAGTAAAGAAAATATGTATTTAATTTTGTTGTTATTTAAAGAAAAATCCTCATATTAATTGTCTAAATGAATTTCTAAAAACCGTTATTTAAAATCGTGACCAGTCACAAACAATATATAGAAAGGTAATACATCTAAGGGTACATTATTTTGTAAAATTTATCATGGAATAGTATTTTTCTACATTTGTATTACGATAAATGACGCTATCTTTCATTTTAAAGCCGAAAATAATGTATGTAAGATACCAAAAGAAAGGTGTGAGTTATATTGCTACTTAAGAGTCATAACTGCATATAGTTCTTACTTGTTGTGTTTATTTTTAAGATAGAAATAATCAGCATTTAACACGGGAGATGAAATTGAGGTATATTGGTTAATTCATATACGAACTATAGAAGTTTAACTAACAGATGTTAGTTAAAAGTTGCTTGATGATGAAATAAAACAAACGAAAAACCAGTCACGCAATCGATTCAAAATCATGGCATACGTAAAAAAAAAGTAATCATTCAGCTACTTGTCAATCAAGGTATGCATAAGATCTAACCCATTACTGACTTCCAAACTATTGCATAAATAAGCACTAATCATCTAACAACTTCAAAATAATCACAAATATGGAAACAATCACTCATCCATTTCCTAATCACGACGTACATAAAAACTAGGCATTGTAGAAATTTTCACATCTTCACATATATGAGAAACAATCATTCGTTCACTTCCAAATCATGGCATATAAAACAACTAGTCATATAATCAGTTTTATTTCACGTAATTTTCTCATCCTTTTAACACTTACCTAGCTATTGTTCGAATGAAACAATTTTATAGAGCAATAAAGTAAAGTTTTATATAAGAACCTGCATTTGTCATTGGGATGTGTAATCCTCTTCAAAAAGGCTAGGTTTTGATTGACATGAGCATCATTGGTCATTAAACTGATAAAGAATGTTATGACATGCATTGCAAACATAATAGTTAAAAAGACAACGCGTGAGTCGCAGGTTCGAATCTCTGTCCCACCAAACATGCTCGCCCTTTCAGTCGTGGGTGCGTTTTAAAGTAACGGTCAATCCCACTATTCGTTGGTAAAAGAGAAGCCTAATAGTTAGTTAAGGGTGGCAATAACTAGTTACTTTTTTGTAATATTTTACAGTTAAATTAGGAACGGTTAGATCAGATATCCCTCGCGTAACTTTGTGAAAAATTCAAAATAAACGAAAATACGATACTATCAAAACTGCTTGAATAAAAAAAAATACTATAGTAGAATTCACAGATGACATCTAAAAATTAAGAAATGGCAAATCCAAAGTCCTCTAGTGTATGTATGATATGTTTGTCAGGAACTTACACTTAACATTTATATTTATTTGTTCAGTGAAACAAGTTTACGAGGCAATAACACCAAAAAAAAAAAAAAAACATTGCTTGGAACCACATGCTTCGGGAAATATCCATATGAAAGACACCTAATTCCCCTAATTAACGTTTGAGAAAAATAATTCTTTGTCTCCATTTAATTTTTAATGCAAGTAATATTTTATGGTTTCAGCTAACAGGACATTCTATTCACTCCAGTGTTTTATATCTATTTTTATAGTTGTAGAAAATGTTTAAACCCAAATATACAACTGATTTTGATTAATTTGAAAAAAAAAGTAAACAAGAATGTCCTTAAGAAAAAAGGGAATCTTTTATCAAACCTTTCACTCAAAGTAAATGGTGTCATTTATCATGTCTTTTATATGCAAACACCTTATAATGAGCATAATAACGCTTCTTATGTTCAGTGAGATTTAACCTTTAAATTCTCCTAATACTACGTAAAAAGAACAGTAAACTGAAACTTTACATTTCTTTGGGCTTGAATGCAAAATCTTACAAACCAGTCACAAGAATAGTTTTAGTTTAAAAGAGTGAAATTAATAACTGTAAATATTGAATAGGTTGAAATATTGAGAACTCTTTGTTTGTTTCAAATTAAGCGCAAAGCTACACACTGGGTTATCTGTGCTCTGTCCACTACGGTATCGAAACCCGGTTTCTAGTGCTATAAGTTTTCAGACATACCGCTGTACCACTGAAGAGCATATTGAGAAATAGAACGTTTAAATCTTATCAAGATAATGGTATTAAATTAGGTTTATTTTTCTCAATAGGGAGAACAGATGCCGCTGGAGGGGCCATCTGTGTTAACCACTCGCACCAGTATGCAGTAGTGTGTTGTCTATCATTCAGTTACTAGACAATAAAACAACGTCATATAAGAGACGCTTAAAGTTTTACTTTTTACCATCGTAACGTCAGTAAACGTGTGCATGCTGTGAACTACGAGAAGAATTATTATCCCTGTATGCTACAACACGGCGTGACATATGAACTTCAAAAGCAAATAGTAAAAATTTTTATTACTCTTCATTTCGGATTTATTTAACATGAAACAGAATACTTTCGTGCACCATGCGAAAGTACGTCCAGTTTATTTCGTGGAATGGGTTAAATACAGTCTATAATTAGAACTAATGTGACCAGAATCTTTAGATATATATTTATATACACACATTAATAATATCACATTCCATTATCGGTCTAAATTGTCAAGTTATTGTCATAATTGATAATGTCTAAGGTAGTAGCATCCAAATGCTTTGGAAATGTATCATTTATTAGACAAAATCCAAACGCCAATGTCAATCTAATTAGCAGTTATCGAACAATCGTAAAAACATCAAATAAGAGTAGGATGTCAAGTGATTCAATCCACAACGTATCAGATTCTATTGTCATTCACTTTCTATAGTCAGCTGTGCAAAAGCAGTTCCCTTAAATATCTTAATATAGAATGAAATCGCTTTAATATTTCTTCTAATTAAACTCCCATCCTCCACTTTTACAAAGAGATATTAAATGGAACTATAAAATATTGAACAGAACCAAATAGAACTATAATATTAAATATTAGGTTGTCCAGAAATAAATGTCGTTTCTGAACTGCGAAGTTTGGAAAAATATAAACCAGTGTTGTAAAACATGCTTCAATCAAAGTAAGCACCATTTGCTTCAACACACTTTTACCAACGTATAACGATGCTGTTTATACACCTGCTGTAAAAATCAGTTTCTATGATCAATGAACTTCCTGAAAGCTTCTTCTGCAGCTGCCTGGTTTTGAAAGCATTGATTATTCAAAAAGCTGTCCAAATGCTTGAAAATATGAAAATATTTAGAGAAAAGGTTTGGGGAATAAGGTGAATGAGGAGAACCTCGATTCCCAATTCGTTCAATTTTTGGAGCATCATCCTTGACAGGTCTCATAATGCCGATTTTGTTGATCTTCAGTCAGATCATGCGGAACCCACTTATCCAACTTCTTCGTGTTTCCAATCGCACTCAGGTGGTTGGCAATACTTGATTTCCTTGTGACAAGCATTTTTGCAAGTTTACATACTGTTGTATGAGGCCCTGTATCAAATGCTTCCCTTAATGTGTTTTCATCTAAGGATAGCTTCATTTCACAACCTCCGTGGTCTTCAAGACTTTCATCTCTATGTCGAAAGTTTTAGAACCAACGCTTAACTATACGTTTAGTAACAGATCCATGGCCGAATGCCAGGTTGATGTTCTGCGTAGTTTTGGTAGCTTTTCGCCCAAGTTTGAAGTCGTAGAGAAAAATCAGACGAAAGTCGTTCTTGTCCATGCTGCCTTGAGTAAGTTGCGAAACTTGAGTAGAGTTGAAAGAGCAGACAATTAAGTTATTCAACGATAAGATACTCAACATTCAGCTTCTAAATATTATCGTGAGAACTCCAACATTTATTTCTGGACAACCTAAT
Organism: Carcinoscorpius rotundicauda; assembly: GCA_011833715.1. Taxonomy (NCBI): domain Eukaryota; kingdom Metazoa; phylum Arthropoda; class Merostomata; order Xiphosura; family Limulidae; genus Carcinoscorpius; species Carcinoscorpius rotundicauda. The sequence continues at coordinate 35,528,063 of CM022393.1, forward strand.
AGAACTATATACGCTACCTTAAAAGCTCTTATACAGTTTTCACTCCCAATCTCCTGCCTTTCTCTTGAAAATTTATTCAAGTATAACACGGGAATGCCGAAACAAGCCTAACTGCTTGAAGTTGATCTTTCTGTCACGGTTACAAAATTACTTGACAAAAATATTATCAGTTACTTATAAGTGAAAGTACCTGACTCCCTCTATATATATTCATGTTTATAAGATATTTTTAATCGATAGTTTGGTTTCTAAAATAAAGTAAGTTATTTCTTTAATTTCTTCTCTTTATAGCAGTTATCTTTTATTTTATTTTTTAATAATAGAATATTATTCATAAAAAGTTGTTGTTATTACTGACTATTAAGAACAGTTTTAGTCCAAATATAATAACAATACATGGTATAACAATGTTTGGTGTGGGAAGACCAAGAATGAGAAAATTAAATTATCTTCATTTATCAATAATAATTAATCACACTTTTTTTTTGTAAAAGTGATGTTCAAAGCTAAATAATTAGCAAAGACCTCATTATTATTATTACTTATTTCTACTGTAAGTTTTGCTGTATATACAAACGGAAATTATAAATGTTTAAGTTAGGTTTTAAAGTTTGCTTCATAAAAGAACACATACAAGTTGGTCATATTTGAAGAGAAGTTCGTTCCCATCTGAATATCCACCATTTGTTCATATACTTGTTCGTTAAAAGCAGTATAACTGTTATAAATACAGAAATGGAGTATATTTTTACACTAGATTCTAGTAAATTTAAATTAGGATATATGTATTTCATTATTTATAAAATTATCAAACAAATCATTAAAAACTGATAAAATCTTTACGTCTATTTCAGTGCATACTGTACTAAAGTCATATTTAAACACAAAGCTGGTTGTTTTTGAATCATTTAAATTATTTAAAAATTCGAAAATTGGAATGTTATTTCTAATGATCCCAAAATAATGTTCTGATTATTTGAAGACTGTGTGTTTATATTTTCAAACAAGACATCTAGAACATTGTTAAGTACCATGGAAACAGATTTAATACCTGTATTTAAATGATTAGTAATAAATCTGAACTTCACTGGATTTTTATGCAAGTTTGGAATTGCATATAAAAATGGTAAATTCGTACAAGAATATTATGTATGGATATTTCATTTTTTAAATGGCCTTCCTTAGATTATATTTCTTTAAGTTACTTTTAGTAAAAGTAATTGTGGTATTAATTTGATTAAGTAAAATTTATGCATATAATGTTTTATGCACAAAACCAAAATTACAACCAGTTTTATCATGGGGAGATACATCCAAAACATGACCCCCATGTCACTCCTCGAAGAGTCCTACGGGTTCATGCCATGATTGATGACAATCAGTCCAGCATTTCGTCAGTTATAATCGGATAAACGCACACATACAGACATTTGTATAATAATATATAAAAGTTGGCATTCTCATTCAGTATACAGGGAAGACATAGAAGGGTCAAATCGAAAAGCCGACCAAGCTGTGTCACTCCCAAAGAGACCCTAAGGGTATATGCCGGTTTTGGTGAGAATCAGTCCAATGGTTCGCCAGCTGCAAATGGACACAGTGCACAAGGAAGATATTATGGCTCCAAGAAGTGAGTCCCCTCGAGGGGTCCTACAAGAATATAACATTGTTCTGATGGTTCGCCAATCATTAACAGACACACACACAGATTTTTGTCAAATATTAGTTTAGAACAGTGGTAAAATTCTGCTGGTACCTACTGGTACTTAGCATCGAAACTTATTTTTAAGGCGGTACTACGGCCGGGACTTATTTAAACTACTTTGTCGTTTTGTATGTTTACACTTAGACTTTTTTTTTTCCTTTTTCTAAAACAGGTCCACTTCACCTAGTTGGGTACCACTATTTTTGTTGAGAAATTTCACCAATGATTTACATATATATATATATATGTAAGAAAAATGTTTCACCTACATTATTTTTTCTAGAGGGTCAGTGTTTTATACATTTGGTGTTCTTCTTGTGTCACACTTTAATTTAGGTTTTTGAATGAAAAATTCGTAAATCAATCATAGTTTCTCGGTCTCTCATAATAAGTGAAATATAAAATTTACAAGTTATATTATTATATTTATTGTTGTGCTTTTCGTGATAAGCATAAATCCTTGTATAAAATTGCGTTGCTTTTCTTATCCATAGCTGTTTGTTCGTGTAAAGAATTGCCCCCCAGTGGCACAGTGGTATGTCTGCGGACTTACACACTAAAAACCGGGTTTCGATACCCGTGGTGGGCAGAGCACAGATAGCCCATTGAGTAGCTTTGTGCTTAATTCTAAACAAACTAAACAAAGTGTAAAGAATTACGAAAGTGATGCATTCCCGTCTGGCCGATCGATGAGTCAGCTGGTTCAAATGAGGGCTTAACAGTCTATATCCTATAATAAATGATTTAGCAATTTTTCCTGTACATTATAACGTCATTCTTCCCTAACTAATAAACAAAAGGGTCTGAAAAGACTACTATAACAATTAAGGTGCCCTCCAGCCAAATCTTCCTGTTTATGCAAACCACAAATTAAACATCATTAAAAAGGAGTCTTCCTCGCTCCTGTTGTGTTGGTTTACCCTTGTACATCAGCACCTCTGTTCCCTGCATACTAAAGCTTTCGCACGTGTAACAATTTGAATGGAAATAAACATCACCAAAAATAAAATACACGTTTGGAACGAATCACTCAACAAACTAAAATATGAAAATGAAAATAAATAGAATTTTATTCAGGGTCAAGAAGCACCACAAAGTTCTGCAAAAACTAACCTCTTTCTATACGAATTAGATCTTTGAAAATAGCTTATAAATAATTTGTACTGATAGCGTTTTGATACACATTTAAAAGAGGTTACTTCAATTAGACGTATGCTTTAACAGAGTTATCTGGAACACTTTTCACAGTTTCTGCTTTAATAATATAAGAGTTTTCGATCATTTCCAAAAATTCGATAAATTATGAAAAATACCTGCAACAGGAAACAGTCGATACTAAGTTTAAAAGATTGCAAGTTCGTAATATTTTAATTTGCCTATTCAGAATTTTCCTCCAAACTTTTGTATCAGTTGTAATATATAGTTACAGTGCAAGAAGCAAAATGTAATATTAAAATGCGTTTCAGTGTTTATTCTTCTACAATTTACACAGTCTGGTAAAAGTTTGCTAAGTACAAAGTTTCCTTTCCATAAACAGAACATTTTAAATCATATTTAGTGATATGTATTGTGTCGTATTGCCTAAGTTTAGATAAGATAAATGGGGGAAAGACACCAGTTAGAAATATTTTATTCCTTTGTTTTTTTTAAATCATAATCATACAGTTTAAATACGTTGCTGATTTTTGTTATGAAACACAGACAATAACAATACCCTCCACGTCTGTTGTTGTACAATTTCTCTCAGATAATCGGAACATTTTCCCTTATTTATGGCATCTTACTCCCACTTACTCTACATAATTATTATTATATATTACATCTCAGCATGTAAAGCCGAATATAAACAGTGTATAAGGTAATTATATCCAGGGATTGTGACTGTCATTTGTATCATACAACAAAAAATCAAACGTCAACAATGTGTAAAACAAAAAACGTAGATCTATGTGTTGTTATAATATAAATATTTAGGAAACGTAAAATCAAATTCCAAGAATGTATAAAGCAAACGTCAAAATACAGAAGCTATTCTGCATATTACATCACAAAATGTTTGGCTAGAAGTAAATTTGCTGGTAATTACCAGAACTCAGCATCACTTCTTTTTTTTAAATTCCAAGTGAAATACCACTTTTTTATTGGAAGTTGGTAGCGTCTTCTTTTATTTACTGTTCTTCTTGACAATTCGATTTGAATAATGCATGGAGAGGTACCGATATAACTTAGTATCCCATACACTGTGAGGCTAGGTTTATAGCAAAGGTGAGTGCCTATGCTTTTAAGTGAATTTTAACAACATTCAAAGCCAAACATAAACAATGTATAAAGTAAAGAATGTGCAACAATGTGATGTCAATGAAGCTTATAACACAAACAAAAAGCCTAATGCCAACAATCTGTAAGATGAAAAACATCCAGATGTTGTAACTATGTGTTACATCATAAAATGAAACTCATTTTCAACGGTTTATGAAGTGTGAAACGAGAATTTATATGGTATCACCGAAGATTCAATCAAAGAATTAAAGGCTAAATAATAACAATTTATAGGTAAAGAATGTACAAAGAAATAACATTGCTGTATATTATATCATAAAATAACATTACTGTATATTATATAATAAAACAACATTAGCGAGTATTATATCGTAAAATATTACTGTGTATTATATCATAAAAAGAAAGGCTGGTTATCAACAGTCTATAAGTAGAGAAACCTAGATCAAAATACTGTTGCTGTGTGTTGTATCACGAAATGTCAGTAACGACTATGATAAAGGACGTGACGGCTTCATTGAATCATAAACATAAACAATGTATACCAACAATATAAAGTAACTCTAGAAATGTTAATATTTAAAATATTTACTTTGTTACAACTTACATTACCTTCAGGTAAAAATGAAAATAATCATTTTTTTTGTTTGAAACGTTGTTGAGGTTTCGAAAATAGAGTAACAAAATGGAATTTTAACATGAATGTCAACATTGTAATGAGCCTTCGAAGTTTTCTAGCATTTTAGTATTCTGGAAATATTATTTCTATAATTTTACCCTATTTTACTTTAAGGAAGCTTCACAGAGGCAATTTCTTCAAAATGAATTTATATTCATATTTCTCATCACTCATAAGCGTTTTAAAACAATGTACGAACTAAATTTCTATAACAAACAAAAAATAAGAGTTTATGTTTCCCAAACAATCTACACGTGCTAGTTTCAGAGCTTAATATAAACGAAATTCAGTTCTTGCAATCATGAAAAAAATAGTCTTTTTACTTATTATTTTCATATTTAGTTAAGCAAAGTTCTTTATAACTGTTTAGAAAACATTTTCTATGACTATGTAAATGTTTAACATCTGATGGCATGTAAAAAGTAGTTACAAAAGGTAAACAATAATTTACAAGTACTCCATGCGGCTTTACAATGTTTTATGCAAGATTTACTTTAAGCTCCCTCATGACATGAACATTTAGGCATACATTACGACTATAGTATTTGGAAAATTTTAAATTTCAACAGTTCTGATAAGATTAAAAACGTTTATAAGTCTATATGTATTCTAAAAATGCACCAGCACACACAATCGAACTTATACCCGCCAAAAGCCAAACATTTGTATTTTAGTATTCACAAACATAAACCTTTTTGATTCACTACAGATGCATTCAACAAAAGATTACTAGCACCCAACCTATTTGGCGCTCCGACCAAGACGTATTTAACTTACAAATCTTGGCTTAGTTTGTTATATCTTGAATTGCAAAGTTTGTCCATAAAATGAAATAAGACTGAACTCTGACATGATTAATAATTCTCTACAGAGATAAATCTTCCAATAGGAGGGTGTCTTCCAAGGAACTGCAAAAATATTATGACAGTCAGAACGAACGATATAGTTTTATTTACTGTTGTCTATACTGTAAGCATTTTAGTACCGTAGCAGGAAAACACAGGACTAATATGTAACCAAACATTTCAAAAGAAAATCGAAATAATAGCAGTTACACTGTGATCATTAAGCAATAAAATACGAATATAAATATCAAGGCCTAGTTTAAGTGGTGTGTTTACCTGAATTTAAAAATGCAACTAACTCCAAGCAACATTTAGTGCATGACCATTAATTATTGTGCTTCGTTACGAATCAAACAGCAATACTGTAGAAAGTTTTCTGACTAAGATATTGGGTCTGGCATGACCACGCGTGTTAAGGCGTGCGACTCGTAATCTGAGGGTCACGGGTTCGCATCCCCGTCGCGCCAAACATGCTCGCCCTCCTAGCCGTGAGGGCGTTATTATGTGACCGTTAATCCCACTATTCGTTGGTAAAAGAGTAGCCCAAGAGTTGGCCGTGGGTGGTGATGACTAGCTGCCTTCCCTCTAGTCTTACATTGCTAAATTAGGGACGGCTAGCAAAGATAGCCCTCGAGTAGCTTTGTGCGAAATTCCAAAAAAAAAAGACTAACATATTATATTATATAACTATATATCATATTATATTATACAACTATGAATAATATTCTTTACAAATCAATTGTCAGTTAGAACACTCATTTACAGAAGAGTATCTAGTTAAAGTTATTAAACTTACTCAAGGATATATATAACTTAAGGTGCACTGAAAATTGACATTTTTTATAATAGTTACTTAAAGCAAAAAGAATGTAATAATAAATTTTGTTTCACGACATCTAACACAGAACATTTAATTACAACACGGATATAATAACTACCACGTCGCAACAAACATGTTCGCCCTTTTATTCGTGAGGGCGTTACAAAGTGCGGTTTATTCCACTATTCGTTGATAAAAGAGTAGCCCAAGAGTTGGCGGTGGGTGGTGATGACTAGTTGCTTTCTTTCTAGTCTTATACTGCTAAATTAGGGACGGCTAACGCAGATAGCCCTCGTGTAGCTTTGCGCGAAATAAAAAAACCAACAAAATAATAATAACTGAAAACACATTTAGGTTATTATATTTATTTAAAATTCTAACATAGTTAAATTATAACAAGAAAATTAGAAAGACAAACACAGAAAATCATAAAATTAGCAAATACTATTATGTGCATTACTTTCTCACAAAGGCCTGGCATGAGTTAAGGCATTCGACTCATAACATTATGCAACAACATTTTTGTTTATTTTTGTATAACTTTAGTATAAATACGTGTAAATCTTGATTCATATGTCGTTTTATTCAGACTTTATGTAAATGAAAATGTGCAAATTTGCCTGTTTTTACATAGAAAATAGGTTATTTCTAAATTTCATTATCTAGGTCACAAAAGCAAAGTTTGAAAGGAATAACAGCCATTTTCTGTACTTTTACAACATAAGCAATTGAGAAAAAACACGTACTATCCAGGAACAAAATTTGTGTTACATGTGTAATCTAAGGGTCGCGGGTTCGAATTTCTGTCGCACCAAAGATGTTTGCCCTTTCAGCCGTAGGGGCATTATAATGTGATAGTTGGTCCCACTATTCGTTGGTAAAAGAATAGCCCAAGAGTTGGCAGTGAGTGGTGATGACTAATCAGCCTTTCCTCTAGTCTTACACTGCTAAATTAGAGACAACTAACGCAGGTAGCTCTCGAGTAGCTTTGAACGAAATTCAAAACAAACAAAACTTTCTCACAATTTCATTATATTTTTAAAAGAACTATTCATTTTTTTTTATTTCACACAATGTGTGTTTCAGTCGTTATTCGATCGTTTCCAGTAACCTGTTCGTGTTATTTCTGTATCCGATATACACTAAAATTATAAAGTAGAAGAATGTGGTAACTCTTGTTTCTTTTTTCCGTCTGTGCTAACCGTTCCTTGTTTTGAAGTAATAAACTACAGGGATGGCTCTACTCTTAGGCTGCTCTTTTTTAATTAACAGTGGACTGACAGTGAAATTGGAGTACAAAGAGGTGATGTATTCAGTAGAGATAGTTACCGATAAAAAAAACAAAAAACAGCATACAGCATAGGAGGCAGAGGCTTGTGTACAGAATTCCCGCAGTGAACGTTATGCTCTTTCTTTCATAGATTAAAATACCAGCAAAGGCACTTTTTAAATGCTTTATGGTAACGTTGTAAATTCCCTCTTCGTTTGTGACTCCTCGAAATACCAGTTTTCTAGGAGCGGATCCCCTACAGAGTTAGATACAAAGTTAGACTTTTTCTTTATATTACTCCTCCCCGGCTCCGATTAGTAGCTAAGTAACAAGTTGCATCATACTAAACGTGACTAACTGCTCGTCGTTTTAAAAAAATCTGTCAAAGAGAGCATTTATTGAGGAAGGGCCATGCCCTGCTAGGTACCATGAGACCCGACAGAGGTGAGAATGGTACACTTAAGATGGTCCTTGTTAGCAGTTCATGTAAGAAGGAAATCCATTTGTTAATCTCGTCACAATTTGTAGGGGCAGCAGCTCAAAGCCTGCTGAAGAAGCAATCGTCACGACACGAACATGACTTTAAGTCTTGAATGAACATACATACCTATATAGTTCCTGCATTGTTTTATATCATGCTGTTCGCTAAGCACTTTTAATCAAACTACAATTTACACAGATACAGTAGGACGCAGTCAATACATCTTCATTCCTCGTGGATCTGAGTATACTAAAATGTTATAAAATATTTGCAAGGCGAGGTACAAATGTGTATTCCGAACTCACTTCGTTGAGTTACGGTGTAATTTTATAAATTAGATTACTCTTTGTTTCTATACATAGTGCCCTTTCGTCCGTAACTCTCGTGAAGACTTTAAATGAGCTTTATTATACACTTATACTAAAACCATTCTTAAACTGAATGGTTTTGTTTGTTCACTTGGACATGTTTGCAGTCAACCGGTGGTTGACCATATATATAATATCTAAAGTAACACATAGAAGAAATGAAACTGCACACTACTTTATATAATATTATTGCTTTCACAGTGGAAAAAATTTGCGTTCAACACTCTTATTTCAAAACAATCCATCTCTGTGTTTGGTAAACCGTACGAATTAAGCTGTTTTGTTGATTTCATACCTCTTGCTCATATAATGTAACGCTTTAGTTAGCGATCGTTTGAAAACACTATATTTTGTTTCTTTGATATCTCGAGCTCTATTCAAGTATACCTCTGGATGAAATCACAAAGCATATTTTGAACATTCCCACTTTTACTTTTCTTCTTTCTAATGTTAGCTTATATGCACGATGAAACAATACTTTAAAAATTGCTACTGACAAAATATTGTATAAAGCTTTCAAAATTAACATATAAATAGTCAATGTGTTTTTCTTATAATAAACCTGATATTCAAATTGTTTATTAGTAGATACCTTAAAAATTACAAATTTTACAGCTCGATTTTAACGTTTTTACAACAATTTAGAAAAGCTCATGTAATTGATGTTTGCGATATTTAACAAGGAATATGTTTTCTTAAGCTGATTTGTTACAGGATTATGATGACAGTATTTGTCAGTAACACAAATATGCTATAAAAACATCAGAGCTACGAGTTAAAGACTTCTGTATAAATATTTAAACATTTCCTCTGGTAAAAGAAGTTTTAAATTAAATTTAACAAACTGTATAAAGCAATCTCTAAATACATAAAATACTCACTGTGGTAGTCATAATATATTCATAGCTGGGAAAACCTTAGAAGTAAAATTAGTCTTTAAATTAGATAGACCAGTGTTTTAAGTATATTCCCACAAATGCAGCATCGACGGCCTGACAAACTTAACAATTACCGACAAGGGGAATAAATTTAGGAGTCCAATTACACAAACCCAGCATGGCCAGGTGGTTTAAGGCCCTCGACTCGTAAACCGAGGGCCGAGGGTTGTGGGTTCGAATCCCCGTCATACCGAGCATGCACGTCCATTCAGCTGTGGGGGCGTTATAAAGTTTCGGTCAATCCCACTATTCGTTGGTAAAACAGTAGCTTAAGAATTGGCGATAGGTAGTGCTGACTAGTTGTCTTCCCTCTAGTTTTACACTGCTAAATTAGGGATGGCTAGCGCAAATAATCCTCGTGAAGTTTCGCGCGAAATTCAAAACAAACCAATTACGTTTTATTCAGAAGGAGCAAATTTTGCAGTAACGTCACCGAAAAAGATTGTATACCACAAATAATTTTATTATTTACAAATATATATATTATGGACTCAAATTCAATTGTAGCAATATTAACAACTTCTCTGTTTTGTGTTTAATTTTATACATGTTAATATAGTGAAAGAATGGAATCGCTCAAAAAGTCTTTAAATCTAAAAACTTCCATCTCCTTAACTGAAACAATCACGTACCTTAAAAGTTCCTCCGATACAATACCAGTTTAATACTTCAAACTGTATTATTTCTAAGTTACTTCCACCTTTAACCACTTATTTTATAGATAATCAAATATCGTTTTCAGTTAGACAGTGGAAATACATTGTATAATATACATTTATTAATAACCCTTATTGTTAAAACAAGAACAATGTGAAAAACCATCTCTTACGTATTTGATTTGAAAATTTAGGTTTAAGCGAAATATTAATGTGATCAAAAGCTAGTGATATATATTCAGATGAGAACTGAAATAATTGCCGATAATGTTGAGGGCTTATTACCAAAAAATTGGATTTAGATATGTGCAGTAGGCAGAACATAAACAGCCCATTATGTACCTAAAATAACTTAAAATGCCATGAAGCTCAACTTTTATAATGTTTACTTGCGTTTCCCGAAGGTTTGAAAGCCAATTTAGTAAAATTACCAATATCGATTACGTACTAGTAGTTTCTTAATTTAGAACCTATAAGCAATACTACAGGTTATTCTTAATATTTACTTTAGGCACAGTGTAACCCGACATCAGTTTCCTTCAATTTGTACCTTCTTTTTTTTTTCTTCCTGTTCAGAAGTTTTCTTACTGTATGGCAGAAATTTAGTATTGGTTGAAGAGAACTGATAAAATCGCCTTATTAAGAGGTTCTTATGAAGATTTTATCTTTAAAATTCAAGAGCAAAAGCTTTTCAACAACTTTCGTTACTCGAGTTGTTACTTTTTAATGAGATCATCACGAAAAGTAGTAACTGAAGTAATGTAAATGTTATTCTAATTAAACGTAGTTATACACAGGGTTTCCACATAACTTAACTAGGCTTCACAACATGTATTTATTTTTATTTAAAAACTTCTCATTTTTGGATGAAAAAGTAGGCGTAGACGAAAGTCATGACAATTTTATGAACACATGAAACGTGTGTGAACCTTTTCCCATTGGAATTGGAATCTATACTTGATATCCATATTAATTTCATTTATTGGTCTCAAGTTAGTTTCACTCAAAAAACTAAAAATGATGATTTTAGAAGAAAAATGCAATGTAGTCTGTCAAATCACTTGTTGAAACTTTATCGCTTAAAAGGCTGATACTTATCGCCAACACATAAGTTTGATAACTTTTGTGTACTTCAAACTTATGATTATTTCAAAAAATATTAACAATGAAATCTATATATCGCTTTGACAAAATGATCACTCTTTGAGAACAAGGAATACAAGACACAAATGTAAGACAGTTTGTTGTAATTGATTTAAGGTGTTACTTACTATAGAAAACTTAAGTTTAGAGTAAATTTTTATATGTAAAAAATTAAACAACATAAAATACGATATCACCACGACCTATATATTGACCAGACTGAGCATTTCATTTACTTGGAACTTAACTATATGGATTTCATAGCCTGTAGAGTACAGATAAGGAAAAGTTTTTTAGTTTTTCAAAATATCAAACATTTAGAAAAATATTTTCATTTTTTCTGAAATTACTCAAAGAGTGTTGCTATATAAAGAAAAATAAATTTGAATTTTTTTTTTTACATTTTGATGTTTTATTATGAACGCACTAGTCAACATGTTGGAGTTGAAAAATACAAAGAATAAACAATCAACAAAATATTTAAATTCATAAGAAGCTTTATCACGATAACTCTCGCGTTTTATGTACTTAAATATTAAAAACATTAGTAACCCAAATATCTTGCCACAAAGTTATTAAAAAATGGTTGTACGAGTTTACTTATCCAGAAGTTTAAGACTCTGCGTTAATAAACTAGCATAACTACATTTATCTAACAACGGCAGATCACAGTCTTTAAGAGTAATAATGAAAAGTGTCAGTGCAACGTAACTGACAAACAACCCTGGTTGAAAGGCAGTAAACTTAATTGTTTCAGGTATTAGACTGTGCTGGACTATATGTACGTCAAAAAGTGTACTAAAATGGTAATCCCCAGTGGCGCCACTTCAGTAAAATCTTAAGGGGGAGAAAGCTGAACCCTAATTTTTACAAATTACATGAAGTGTTGATGACCTGGAAATCTTCGAAGTTCAAACATCAATAGTAATTATGTAAGAACTACACAGTCATGACGAACAACAAGAAAGGTAAGAAAACATGGAAATTTTGTTGCCTCTCCAGCCTCCAAGTGGCACCTGTGAGAGTCATATATAGATACAGCATAATTTCGAGATATACGTGCATTCAGATCGTTAATGAACGTTTTTAGTTGTATTGCATGTATAAATTATTGATAACAGTACTCTCAGGGTGCACCAGCTTGAATCATTCCAGTAGAATTTGATCAGCCAATAGTTACAAAGAACATCTGGCTAGCTTAGACAATTCCTCTTTGTGAATTCACCCCACCTCGACTGAACGACTGGTAATTTAAAAGTATTCGGTATTTTACCCTCTCATGTAATAATACATTTCTACAAATGTGAGACGAGTTTTGATGATTCATTCAAAAATGCAGGATTATTCAAAATTATTAGCGTTTTTCTTCCCTGGTTATTGACCTTCTACAGAAATAGGTGCCTTCGTAGTTGATGTAGTCAAGCTGATTCGCCGAACCGAGTAAGGGTGACTCACTAATTTATAGAATTCTTATTTTAGACCTTAATGTGTTTAATAAACACTATTAAATGTATTAATATTGTTCTACACAAAATGAGTTCAATCAATTCTTAGGATTCTCTAACGACATCTATATAAAATTGTAAAGTAAAAATGTTTTTGTCAATTCTTATACTTAAAGTTGTTTTTTTTAAAGAATTACTAAAGAGACAGAGTTTCGTGTTTGTTTCTATTTCTATTATTTACAGTTGGAGCAACAAGAAAGCTGATTGTATATTATTCTAATAATTATGAATTACAAACCCCATAACACAAGCGCTTTCGAAAAGTGAGCCTTTCTTCTTCAGGGGCAAACTAATAGTTATTCAGTCTTCCCTTTGTTCGCAAAGTCTCAGTTACTTTTAATTAACTTGATATTACGCTGTTAACGCTCTCTGAGTAACATAAATCTTAAAAATTCTATCCTGGCAGAGAATAAATGATAAATGAAATTAGTGAGATAGTTTAAAGCACCGTTGCATTTCTTTAACAAGAACAAAAAATCCGTTTTTTTAACTAATGTCTCTAATGTTGTGTAAAATCTTTTTCACGGGATCGATGTCGCTAATATCGAATTTACAAGTTAGTTTTTGTTACCTGTATCAATTTTTGTGGCAAAAAAGTATATTCCATTTAAATTAAAAGAGAAATTATTTGAAGAAGGTGTGACTAATTACATCAGTTGTGAAATTTTAACCTCTTTCCTTCAGTGACGTCTTCTGGTGTCAAATATGTGTGTGTGTGTGTGTGTGTGTGTAAAACGTTACTGACCAGTTGATACAACCCTTCACTAAAAGCTTGAACACAACCAAAAAACCGTATATGTGAACCAATAAGTCCAAATGTTAATTTCAAATAACAGGTGAACTCTGCATGATATGGAAATTTGAAACATGAATATAAAAGTAAGTTACTGTTTCACAATTTGCCTAATATGGTTACGGATATACTATAGTTTCTTCAAATTACCTTTTTAAAGTTTGTTTTATAGCCAATATTAAAAGTATGTATTGCATCAGTAGAAGCTTCACCAAAGAAATATGATGTTTAGAAAAACATTATTCTCTACTGAGGATATTATTTAATAATGTTCTAAAAATCCGTTCCTTAATTAAGTATGTATGCATATAAATCATAGAAGTTTGATTCATACTTGAAAACGCACTAAACTGAACCTGTAGTGCTCAGATTATCATAGTAATATTTTACTTGGAATTATATTAAAATTCCACAAATTCACCTTCAAAGCAAGTTCCATAAAAGTAATATCGTATCTCCAAAAATTTGTATTCTTATAAGGTATTTTGCAAAAAGTTACTTATAGCTCTGTTTATTGAAACTCAGATAGTTGCACTCGATTATACTTACAGGATTTTGAGCCGATGGAGACCTCGAAAATCTTCTGCTCTCACAGTAGAGATGTTGTTGTGATCAAGATCTCTACAAAGAATAAAACCGACATTACGAATCACGACATATCTACTTTTAACATTTTAAAATTACCTATAAAGCAATAAAATTATTATTTCATGAAAGAATGAACAAAGGGTAATCCTCAATAGCCGCATCACTTGAAATCTTTTTAAGCAAGATTAGAGTCAATTGATCTATGATAACTTTTTTTGCTTTTTACCATTTTATTATTAATAGCTATATTTTTGTACGTTAGCAATACCAAGCGTAGGGCGCACGCATATCAAATTAGGTTTTATTACTCATTATCTTTACAAGATCTTTAATTGAAATTATATTAGGAAGGATTAAAGTAAATTAATCAACGAGATCTTGGGCGTGGTCAAATACATCGATCGAAAGGATCTAATCGCTTGAGTAAAAAAAAAATGTAATTAGATTTTAAATCCACTTAGAGATGACGGAACAATGGACTAAAAGTTTGTAAATAAAAACAAAAATCTCAGAGTTAATCTATGAGTCGTTATACCACAGCTAAAAGTAAAGTTTTGAAGAAAAAAAATTGTTCTGGAACTATAGTTATTATTATTCTAAATCATTAAACATTAGAAAACAAAAATAAAAGTTTTAAGCATTAGTGTCACCATGTGGTTTAATTGTTTAGTTTTATTACTGAAGTGTAGTATAATATTTCAATTTTATGTGTGTATGATCTAAACGCGTTTTATTTGGAATTATTTTATTGAATTAGAATATAATTAAAGTTCTCCCTCTGTGTGTGTATCAAAATATTCAGTCGTTATGATTTTATATGAAGTCTAACTGCCAGATCACTCAATGAACTTATGGTGTTACTAACAATTGAAAACTGCAATGATTACTCTGATCGTAATCTAACCGTTATTGACAAACGTCTCTGTGTATGTTCACTTATACTGGTGACTGACTAAACCGATTGTTACTAAACCTAGTAGGTACCTTAAGGGCCACCCGGAAAAGAACGTGTTGAATTTCGGAGTTGAAGGGATACGTTAACAAATAGACTGTATTATCTTACTAATGCATGAAATGTAACAACCTTAATAAGTTTGTGGTATTTGAGTGCTCAATTTAAAATCTCTGGGACATGGGTTCTAATCCCATCACCGACGAACATGGTCTTTCGGCAGTAAGAGTATTATAATGTACATGGTAATTCTACTTTTTGTTGGGAGAAGAGTAGCCTCAAAGTTGGCGGTGGGTGATGTCGACTAGCTATTTTCCCTCTACTTATCTCTCCTAAATTAGAGACGGTCAGCGCAGATAGATCTCTAGTAGCTTTGAGCAAACGACATCAAATAAACACTGCATTAAAAGACTCATATTTATTAAAACAATGATTATTTTTCCCACAATTCTAAAAATGAGAATGTTTCCAGTTTCAAAATTAAAAGAAAATTACTCTAAATTAAGAAAACACCACAGTTTATAAGGATGGACTGCAACATAGGAAATAAGAAAGTGGAATATCAAACAGAAAATATAGAATATTGTGATTCGACAAAAAAGAAACAACATAGCCGAGAAGGAAAAAAAAAGAGCATATTTATTGTAATTGTCCCTGTCTAATGAAAATTGATTGGAGATTGGACGGAATGAGAAAGGACGTCATGGATATCTACACAGAAAATGCTAGATGCAAAATTAAGTTAGGCAAACACAAACTAACTAATTAATAAGTTACCATGTGAGAAAAACTGTTAGATAGTATTTAGTAAGAGGTTTGCTGACGAGGAATTTATCATGTTTGTTCATTTGTTTTGTTTGGTTTGTTTTCGAATTTCGCACAAAGCTACTCAAGGGCTATCTGTGCAAGCCGTCCCTAATTTAGCGGTGTAAGACTAGAGGGAAGGCAGCTAGTCATACCACACACCGCCAAACTTTGGGCTACTCTTTTACCAACGAAAGGTGGAATTGATCGTCACATTATAAAGCCCCCACAGCTGAAAAGGCGAGCATGTTTGGTGCGACAGGGATTCAAATCCACGACCCTCAGATTACGGGTCGAATGCTTAACCACCTGACCATGCCGGGCCTAATGTTGAAAGAAGGTTCGAATAAGAACATAAAAGTTAATCCTACAAATAAACTTCATACAATGGTTAAAGAAAATAATTAAGAAATATATCATTTTAACACTTTATGAAAAGCAAATTTTAATGTCTGTGTGTTTGTGTTTTTCTCATAGCAAAGCCACATCGGGCTAGCTGTTCAGCCCACCGCTAGGAATTGAACCCCTGATTTTAGCGCTGTAATTCCGGAGACATACCGCTGTACTAGCGGGGGCAAGTTTGATGTCAATTAATTTTATTTTACTTAAGACTAAAATTCGTAAGATTGGGAACAATTTTGAACCTATTGTATCTAATATGAAGAGATAAACTTATAGTGAAATGTATATCGAAAAATACTCTTTTTTTTTACGGATAAAAATAAACACAAAGTTAAGAATTCCTTTGAATATATAAAAAGAATTGACCATATTTTTGGTTTTTTGTTGAAAATCAAGCAGAAAGCTACACAATGGACTATCTGCTCTCTGCCCAACACGAGTATCGCAAGGGGATTTTTTTCTTTGTAATTCAGCAGAAATACCGCTACACCACTAAGGGTAACTGAATATATAATTTTAAATAAAAAATATATTTTAGTTTCTCTTCGTGTTGTGTAAGTTTTCACTAAAGTACCTTGCACAAAAATATTGCATGTTTTGAGAAAAAAAGAAAGAAAATAATAATTTGGTCTTAGAAATAATATATATGATTAACTTAACAAAAGTATATATTGAAAACTCATTTTATTCTTTTCAACTTAGTAAAAAAGTTTATAAATGGAGCGAATGTATAATTATAGGTTATCTTTTATTTTCGTTATTATATGACTTATTTATGGACGGCTTTGAAACTGAAGCGTTTGAAAACCAGATAAGAAACCAAATAATGAAACAACTTAAGAAACAAATAAATATTTTTGCGATATATAAATCGATAAACAAAGCCAAAAATTTTAATACTGTTAATGATAAAAATGATTTCATAAAAAGAGTTGGTTTATATGAAACATTATGTAAATGTGAAAAGAATTTATATAGAGCAAACTAACAGAAATTTAAAATTCATAATAACTGAATATAAAAAAGTATAAAAGCAATAATTTTACTATTTCACCTTTAGCAGAACATATTAATGAAACTAAACACAATTCAATGAGGAAAAAATGTTATTTTAGCACAACCTGAAAACTGTATTAGAATGGTGATTTTGTAATGATATAAATAAGTGTTATTGTCGCATAATTACATCACGGAGGACGATTCAGTAAAGTACGTTGAATGTATGACACTGTTTCCAGTCTTATCGGGTTTTTGTTTTTTACCCTCTACTTTATTTGTATTTTATTGTAATTTTGAGGCTGTAAGTAGACTCATCTTTAGAATTGTGTAAGAAATAATCATTGTTTTATAATGTGCGAATTTGTTTTAATATTGCACATGCGCCAATGAGTTTTAATAGTTTAAAGACCGTACGTGAAATTAACACGCGCCTAATGGTTTATCATTTGAAGTGACAGTGGCACTACACGGTTTATTGTTAAGACAGATCTAATCGTGAGTTTTATATGGTAATAGCGCCATATATTATCAAGTTTGAATATGTTTGATTATTATAGATTTTACTTGACAAAAATACAAAAAGAGCATTTTAGGATATTTCCAGCTATTAAAATTTACGTAGTTGTTACACCGTACAGTTAATTAAATTATGTCCAGTCAAAGTTGTGCATGATAACAAACTTGAACAGTTTATTTAAAATGAATTAAAACATGTCCATTGGTTACAGTATACTTGTAGCATTCATTCGTTAGAACTATGTGTGGTAGTACCACCACACACATTATATTAATCCCTTGTTGTTACGGTTTAAAGGGTGATGCCATGCTTTTTACTCCACCATAAAAAATTAATTAAGATTTATTTTGTAATAGTTTATTGAATATTTCAATCGCATAATAATATACAGCCAATAAATCTTATTAGCATATTTTGCTGTAACTTAATAAGAGCACACAATGTGAACAACAAAACTAGAAAATATAATTTTAATAATGAATTATGAGGCAAACGATTAATCACGCTAAGAACGATTTTGACATGGTTTTATGCATAGTTGTCTTGTAATAAAATAATAAACTAATCAATAATTTGCTTATATTCATTTGTAAATACTTTTAGTAAGCGATGACTTATAATATGTTAATATAATGTATTGAATCATTACATAAGGCATTTCCTATTTTTATTATGAATGGCAAAATAAAACAAATTAGTAAAAACCATAAACACTCTGACTATCTGAGAACGTTGAAACTACCGATCAAAGGATAATATTCTGTCTTAAGCGGATTAAGCCTAACCCAACAAGTAGTAACTACTGTAATAAAATACCTGTCTACTCCTATCATCACGATTGAAATTAAATATTTCTTTTACAAAGGTGAAAGATAAGCTTTTCATCGTGTCATTTACTACACTAAGACTGTACGTATGGAAATAAGCATGAAGAACATAGTTGTTGGAAAGGTGAAACTGTTGTTGGAATCTGAAACGAAATCTAATAGAACTATACGTCAGGTGGCGCTCATTAACAAACCTACTAAAGTACGGTGCCACCGTGCATAATGGTATCTTATAATTCTTGGATTATGTTGTGAAGTTGAACACCTGTACCTTTTTATCCGATTTACTAAAACTTCTTGCTTTTATAGTAATGGTACCAGGGATCTTCGGTAAACTAAAGGAACTTGAAAGGAGGGATTGGAGCACGTGTGAAGGGAAGGGAAGGTAGCTCAGGTGTTTGCCACTGTTTTATTTCCCTATCGGACCCCCAGTGGCTCAGCGGTATGTCTGCGGACTTACACGCTAAAATCCGGGTTTCGATACCCGTGGTGGGCAGAGCACAGATAGTCCATTGTGTAGCTTTGTGCTAAATTCAAAACAACAACAACATTTCCCTATCGGCAAGTTGCTTCACTAGAACCGTCAATAACGACCTCATAGTAAAACTCAACAAGCCTATGTTTGAATGCTATTCAGACTTTCAACATTTTATAAGAACAGTTCCCTAAAACTGAATGTCCTTCTTTAAAGTAAAGATACACAAACTTTAGTAGTAAGTAAAAGTATTAGACCTGAATGCTTATTTGTTGTCTACCCCTTTCTAACGTGTGTATGCAAGTTATGTGTTACAATACTTTGCATCTTTAACGTAGCAATTTCTAAATAATGCAGCTTTCTACTGGTGCATAAAACAACATTTGTTACAACTTCCTTCGAAGATAGATTTTACAATTTTCCAGACAAAAAATAAATGTTAGCTGTGGAGCTATTATTTAAATTCAAGTTTCTACCTCACTTAATCTTTACTATCTGTTTGTTTGTTTACCGATAAATATTCATCAGTTATAAAAGCATAAAACTAGTTATTATTAGAAATCAGATCATATCACGTTGCGGGTTTGAATTCCCGTTACACCAAACATGCTCGCCCCTTAAGCAGTGAGGGCGTTATAATGTATGATCAATTCCAGTAACCCAAGAATGGCGATAGATGGTGATGACTAGTTATTTTCCCTCTAATCTTACCCTACTAAATTAGGGACGGCTAACGCAGATAGCCCTCGTGTAGTTTAGAGCGAAACTCAAAAAACAAACATACGAAACAAACAGACGTTTTGGGTTAACGTTTATTTTCACACGGGGAAGCTGTTATTTGTTTATTGTTCAGCATTTGTTCCTAAATGAACTGGAAATTAATGCAACGCTAATGATTTTGCAATCCAAAGCCAAACCTTTGAAACATATATCCTATTTTAAGTTTGTTTGTTTGTTTGTTTTAGGAATTCGCACAAAGCTACTCGAGGGCTATCTGTGCTAGCCGTCCCTAATTTTGCAGTGTAAGACTAGAGGGAAGGCAGCTAGTCATCACCACCCACCGCCAACTCTTGGGCTACTCTTTTACGAACGAATAGTGGGATTGACCGTCACATTATACACCCCCACGGCTGGGAGGGCGAGCATGTTTAGCGCGACGCGGGCGCGAACCCGCGACCCTCGGATTACGAGTGCACGCCTTAACGCGCTCGGCCATGCCAGGCCCCTATTTTAAGTAAGTTTTAAAGATTATTACAGACAATTCTCATTGTTGTTTCTTTAAACAGAAAATACTTGACAAAAGATAAACTGTTGTATTTTTGCTTTCTCGGAAAATGTATATATAGTTACAAGTTTTTATTATACACTGCTGGCCAAAATCTTAAGGCCGATGAACATAAAGAAAAATTTTGCGTTGTTAGACTCAACCACTTATTTGAGTAGAGCTTCGAAAGATAAAAATAAGAAAAGGAAAAATAAAAATAAAACAATTTTTAGCATTTAATAGGAAAAATGTGAATTATGAAATTAGCCTAAATACTAGCTGGTCAAAAGTTTAAGACCATACCAAAAAGAAGTCCTAAGCAGGGTAGGAAATGCCTAACAAGAGGTCTCAGTAGTGGGTTGCAAGGCCATCATTACGAATAACTGCAAACATTCACTTTTATATGGTCGATATAAGTGTTTGCAGAAGACTGGCTGGAATGTTATTCCAAGTGGTGAAGATGGCTTCACGAAGATCATGCACTCTTTGGAATTGACGTCCATTTTTATAGACTTCCCTTGCCATCCACCCTCAAACATTTTCAATGGGGTTCAGTTCAGACGAACACACTGGATGGTCTAAAAGAATCAGGTTATTTGCCATATAAAATTCCTTTGTCCTGCGCATTGTGGTTTGCAGCGTTGTCCTGCTGAAAGATCCAGTCATTTTCACACAAGCGAGGGCCTTCAGTCGATAAGGATGCTCTCTCCAAGATGCCAATGTAGCCAGCTGCTGTTTGGCGCCTCTTAAAGCTTTTCTCACGTAGATGTCGTCTTATTGTTCTTGAGCCTCATTATTCATCCGTAAAGGCCTTAATCTGGTTCGACGATCGGCTGGCGTCTTGCCGAACAACCCATCAAATCCTCCTGTTCAACGCCGGCGAAATTTTCTTGAGCCGACCATTTGAAATTCTCGTTCCGTATCCCTCAGGGTCTTTTAAGAAGCTAGCCCTTTCAGCCGTGGGGGCGTTATAATATGACGGCCAATCCCACTATTCGTTGGTAAAAGAGTAGCCCAAGAGTTGGCGGTGGGTGGTAATGAGTAGTTGCCTTTCCTCTTCTCCTACGCTCCTAAATTAGGGACGGCTAGCGCAAATAGCCCTCCAGTAGCTTTGCACGAAATTAAAAATAACTTACTATGCCTAGTTAACAGTTGTACTTTATACATATATAACTGCTCTTTTTATTGAAAGTTGATCTGGTATTCATAATCAGGTTTTTCTCATTGAAACACGTTATGCAACCTGCCATTTATAAAAAGATACATTTTCAAGGAAAACCCAGATATACCTAATAAAATATTAAAATTGCCTTAACATTCTTTACCCCTTTCAACTGTGAAAACACCGCCTTTTTTTTCCCCTCTCGAAATTAATCAATATTCTGATGTGATCTGTAAACGTTCCTATTCAACCTCAATAAAGTGATTAGTTTGGTTAACTGATAATTTGTAAGATAAAAACATCAAGTATATAAAAGATAGAAACAATTTAGTTTTTACGTTGCTTTAGAGCATTTGATTTTTATGAGAAGCAGATTTGTTATTTTTACCTTTGACATTCATTGGTGTTTAAAGGTTTTTATTTTTCAGTCACATGAACAATAAAACTCTTATCTAACACGATCAGAAAATAATTTCAAACCTTATATTTGCATACGAGATGATTAATAAGATTTATCTTACACCATCAACAGATAATTTCAATCCTTTTTATTTTTGTCAGTAAGAGCTTCCAGCTTAGACGATGGTTACGAGATTATTTCAAATTTGTTTAATTTTGCTGACGTGGGTAAAAGTCCCTCAGCAACGACTTTTTACGTAAGTGATATGAATATTAGTCAAAGGATGCTGTTGCTGTTTTGAATTAAGCACAAAGCTACACAATGGGCTGTGCTCTGCCCCCCACGAGTATCGAAACCCGGTTTTTAGCGTTGTAAGTCCGCAGACATACCGCTGAGCCATTGAGGGGCTAGTCAAAGGATGACGTTTAAAAACTTACACATTCCCTCATACAAAATAAAGTTATAAGTATATATTTCTATGAAAACTGTAAATGAGAAATGCAAACCTGGCTGAAATGAACAAATGGCAACGATTACTATTTTGTTGTATTAAATTTACATAACCATTTGTATGCTATAATTAACACCTTTAGCTTACAGGAAATCCTTGGGTTACATAACTATAAATTTAAGTGATCTTACTATTTTAATCATTCTCGTTACAAAAAAAAACTTCGTGTTTAACGTGATCTGATGCTTATGAACGATATTTAAATCTACATAACCGATGATATCTTCTCATCTTTTTCAAAGGATATGGTTAAGAACCTGAAAGATTGTAACAATGGCGCCTTTATCATCTGTTGCTTCTTTTTTTTAAGAAATAAATGGGGTGAGATTGTTATAATATTATGAAAAGTCGGTTTCCCGATATATAATGTTTGGGTGCATTTTAAAGAATTTTCAACAATGTCACAATAAATGTTACTGCAGTGCTGTCATTTATATCAAGTCTGCCGCTGGCGTTAGGGTTTTATTTATGTGTATATATATATATATATTTGTACACCTATTCTTTTTCCTATTGGTTTCTTGTTAATTTCTTTTATACCTTTTTTTCCTGTATATATCCCATCAAACTAATATTAAGTATGAAATTAATTAAAAATTATATTTATAAATTTAAACATTAAGTTGAAACATTTATTTACAAAAACAAACAAACACGAACATGCAATTAGAGAAATTAGTGAAAACAGATTAGTGCGAAATTATTTATTACTTGCACCAACTTACTGAACACTTTTAACGGTATTCTTTATTCCAAAATAAATCTTAGATTCTATTCCTTTGTATTCCTTATCTTTCAAAATTTGTTGTGCTTGTTGGAGGGTGGCCCGATGTGGTCAGGTAGTTAAGATACTCGACTCGTAATCCGAGGATCGCGGGTTCGCATTCATGTCACACCAAACATGCTCTCCCTTTCAGCCGTGGAGGCGTTATAATTTGACGGACAGTCTCGCTATTCGTTGGTAAAAGAGTAGCTCAATAGTTGGCGGTGGGAAGTAATGACTAACTACCTTCCTTCTAGTCTTACACTACTAAATTGCAGATGACTAGCGCAGATAGCTCTCGTATAGCTTTGCTCGAAATAAAATAGAAAACAATACTGGAGGCATGCATACATTTAGTTTTGTTAATATAATAAAAATATGACGTTTATGCACTGTTGTTTGTATTTCAGGTTCGTACATGGAAAGCTTAACCTAATACAAAAGTCGATATTTATCTTACGTATTCGTGAAGAAAGATAAGCCAAATTAACCTCGCGTGCACTTTTTCAGGAAAATGAAAGATAGATTAGACACGCCCTTTAAAAGTTATTACTTCGATATCAATTATTGCTAATTGTCAATAATTGCTTGCAACGGGTAGGATGTGACTTGTTATATATGTTTAAAATTGGGCCCGGCATGGCCAGGTCGTTAAGGCACTCGACACGTAATGTGAGGATAGCTGGTTCGAATACCCCTCACATCAAACATGCTCGCCATTTTAGCCGTGGGAGCGTTATTATGTTACGGTCAGTCTCATTATTTATTGGTAAAAGAGTAGCCCAAGAGTTGGCGGTGATGACTAGCTGCCTTCCCTCTAGTCTTGTTTGTTTTGGAATTTCGCACAAAGCTGGTTGGTTTTTGGTTTTTGGAATTTCGTACAAAGCTACTCGAGGGCTATCTGTGCTAGCCGTCCCTAATTTAGCAGTGTAAGACCAGAGAGAAGGCAGCTAGTCATCACCACCCATCGCCAACTCTTGGGCTACTCTTTTACCAACGAATAGTGGGATTGACTGTAACATTATAACGCCCCCACGGCTGAAAGGGCGAGCATGTTTGGCGCGACGCGGATGCGAACCCACGACCCTCAAATTACGAGTCGCACGCCTTAACGCGCTTGGCCATGCCGGGCCCCCTCTAGTCTTACACTGCTAAATTACGGACGGCTAGCGCAGATAGTTCTTTAGTAGCTTTGCGCGAAATTCAAAACAAACCAAAATAAATTAATATTTAAAATTGTGGAAAACTACCAGTTCTCTTCAATCAGGATCAGTTGTATATCAGTTCGGAAGAAGAAATATTTTAGTTCAAAAGAAAGTCTGAGAGCTATCAAATACTTGTTTGTAGTAAATAATCTAAATGAAAAATATAACACACAGCAAGAATCATCACTCCTCACTAAAATAAAATTTTACGCGAATAAGTAACTAATCGTATTTTAACTATAATAGACTTCTTTATTATTGTCATTGTGTAACATTTTGTTTGTCTGTTTAGTTTAAATTTCGCGAAAACTACTCAAGGGCTATTTGCGTTAACCGTCCCTAATTTAGCAGTGACAGACAACAAGAAAGAATAAGTAAACGTTACCCACCGCCAACTCTTTGACTACTCTTTTTACAAATAAATAGTGTGAACGACCGTCACGTTATAACGTGGAAAGGATGAGCATATTCGGTGACAGATATTTGAATCTTCAAGCAGCAGATTAGGAGAAAAGCGTCCTAACCACCATGTTAGATAATATAATAATTTAATAAATCATCATGCATCATTAATACATAGAACCGCCTAACCTTTTAATTTGTCCGTTTATACTGTCATGCATCATTGAGGAAAAGTATATATGTGCATACAGTAAGGTATACGGGATTAACAAAGGAAAGTGTATGTTCAAATGTTCAAATCTTTGTGGCTTCAGAACATGAAGTGCTACTTGTATGTGACCAAATAGAGATTTAAAGAGGATATTAATATAAATATTATAGGATATTGAAAAACAAACAAACAAATAAATCATCTTCTCCAGTACTTCAAAAAAAGATGAACTTCAAAATAGTATTTTAATGGGATTTTGGTAATGAAGTGTTAAAACTTGAGACCAGTATTTAAAAATGTACTGTACACTGCTGTCAAATAGAAAAATAAAAAATGTAGGTGGGGTATGGGTAACCAGACCTCCCATTAAACCACTTCTGTACATTCATTTAGCTATTCAAATCTTCCTCGATTCATTAACACAAATACATTTATTAGTGTAGTATCAACAGCAATATTTATTGTGCTACGAAACGCATTTCCTTGTCTTAATTGTAAAAAATGAGAACAACAGTTTAAAACTTTATAAGCTCTATTCAAATCAAATTTACAAAACAAAACATGAGCACACACTATAAATGTAGGCAGCCTCGAGCACTTTTCTGGTTCAAAAATGAGGAAAGAATGTGAGTAAACAAAAATACTTGCGCCATGAAGAGTAGAAAAAAAAACAACAAAATCACTTGCATCATGAAAGTAGAAAAATGCCTACAGAACAAATAAAAATACCTATACCAGAATTGAGCGTGTCTACTTAGAAATAAGTGCAAGTTATTACTATATGAAGTAATCATAACGGATTGTATAATGTACTAATAAAATGGACTTTAGCATCGCGTATACAATTAATGATAATAAAAATGTATTAAATGTACCATTGCATTCCTCGGGAACATGCTCTCCAATTGTTGAACTCAACATATTTCAAGACGTTATAGGGTTTTTGTTCATTTGTATCAAGACTTCTTGAATCTAAGTGTTTTTCTAACATCATGAACTTACCACCAGGTGAGGAACATAAACCTAATTCAGGTAAGCATACGCTTTTATTTCCTAAAATAGGTATTTTAGGTGACTCAATGTTTAAGTACGTACATGAATACTTAACATTTATTAATCGAAACCCAGTCCTGTCAAAATCCATCACCGGAGCTAAAATAAACTATGCCATAGATATATCCACTTCTCTTCCCGAATAAACACACCAAAACGTTAGTGTAAAATACAGAAACCGAAACATATACCTCCAACTATCGCATTAAAAGCACCGTTAACAATAGAAGCACGTGATCAGAACTTCTGTAACAAATGGCAACAGATTCTTGAAAAGACCTTCTAAGAACTTACGAATACCACTAAAACATTCTGTCGTTATCCTTGATAAAGAAGTTTCCTGCTATTATTACCTGTACAACCCTTTGCTGGAAGAAAAATAATAGCACACTATTTTTGTCATAAAGGAGCTACTATAACATTAACCAGTCTACTAGAAACTATTAAAATTGCTTTATCTCACAATTAATAACCTAAAAAAACTTTTAAAAACACTTCATCCTCTGATACGCATAAGCTTTCTCAAACTATCATATCTATTGAAAATAACAGTGATCTTACAAATAACAATGACCACTTTCGACATATCTCTAACATTGTTAATCTTTCAGAATAAATCTCTGAAGCAGAACTCAGTTTCTTTAGTAAAGGTCTAAATTTCTGAACCAAATAACAGCTATATTAAGGAGCTCGAACTTCTTTCTGACTTGCATAAAGTCTCCAGGAAACTGAGGCTTCGCGAATTTTTTCACAAATCCCATCCAACTGATAATCAACATGCACCGAACGTTAAAGAAAAGTCTTTATGGACACCTCAATCAAACAGAGAACCATATTTAGAGAGTTATATTAAAGCTGTAGAAAATGGCATAATACAGACCTTAACATATTCCAAACAATGTCTTAATAGTATTAACCAAGTGTAAGAAATGCTTTAAATAATCTAAAATCGAACAACAGTATCATAATAAAGCTAGCAGACAAAGGTGAGCCTATTGTTATTCTAAACACAGATTATTATATCACGGAACCTAGCCCGAAAACACTAGTTTATATATAAAAAAAAACACTTTCACATGATCCTACGACTTATTAAGTCCATAACTGATAGGCATGAAGACCTCTTCCAAAAGAATAACATTAACAAAGAGACATTCAGTATCTGATACCCAGACAAGCTTTTTCTGGTAGGTTTTTATCTGTTATCCAAAATACACCAACCAAACAATCCTGTCCGACCCATAATTTCTAATATTAACATGGTTACTGAATAGCTGTTCGCTTTTGTTGACCAACACATAAAATATATTCTCTGAACCATCCCCCTTTTACATAAAGGATACTACCCACTTTCTTAACACTATAGAAAATACCAATACCGACGGACAGTTGACATCCAATAGTCTTCTTTGCACGATAGATGTTTCTTCCCTTTACATCAATATTCCGCATGACAAAGGACTAGAAACTGAAGTCCACATTAATCTTTATAACCCATCAGAATTTCAAACAGTAACTGATCTTGCCATCCTGGTTTTAACTCTGAACAAGTCCGAATTCAAAAATGAGCATTATATTCAGGTTAATGTTGCTGCAATAGGTACCAAAATGGCTCCCAATTATGCCAACATGTTTGTGGGTCATATTGAAAACCATCTTTTATAACTAATCCCTATAAAAGCTCATGCATGGAAACGTAACATAGACGATTTATTTTTCATTTGAACAGCCGGTCTTAAATATTAAAAGAATTTATCTCACATGCAAACACCTTTCAGAAAGTAATCAAATTTACCTATGATTACTTATCTACCCAGATTAACTTTCTTGACGTCATGTCTAAAAATCGGAATTTACACACTGACTTGAACTAAAAATCTAAAGACAGACTTCAAATACTTTCACTATAAAATTTCTCATCCCTCTCACGCTAAATCAAACATTACCTACAGTCAAGCTTTTTGAATAAAGAAAATATGCTCAGATGAAACAGACAACATAAAACACACCAAGGATCTGAAATAAACCACGTTACAAAGGCACCGAAAACGACAAAGTGAAAAGACTAACAATACTCAGCGGAAAAACATTATAAGTCAGAGCAGAGCAATACTAACCTTTCAAATAGAATTCCTCTTATTATAACCTACCACTTTAAACTCATAAACGTTACACGAATTCTGAAATAAAAAACATATTCATCTCCTATAACTCAACGATCGTCTTAAACAGGTATTTCCTGAGGTTCACGTTGTCTTCTGAAAAAGCAGAGCTCTAAAAGATATCCTTATCCACACAAAAGTGAATCCCATCTGATCCAAAAAAATGGTTATAGTTTCATACAATAAAGCCCGTTGTCAAACCAGAAAAAGCTAGTGACTCATTTTCTGACAATCACAATCAAAGAAACTTTAAAATATCCAGAGAAATCATTTGTGAAAAACAAACACCATTTACCTTATACAATGTAAAAAAACGCAATCACTAATATGTAGGGTATACACAAACAACTTTTAGAGAACATTTTAACAGCCACAAGTCTTCTATTAACACCGAAAAAGATCTCCCTGTTCCTCAACATTTTAACCAACCAGATCATTCCATTAACGATGTTACTCCCATCAGCACTGAAACATAATTCAAAACTAAAACAGGTAGAGAAATAAAATAAGCTTATCGGATTGCTAACATAGATACTGTTCAACCTTTCTGAATTAATCTAGATCCTGGAATCATTGATATTCGTTCACTAATTCCATCTCTGTAAGAAAAATAATGTTTTGTGATGATGAGAAACCCACTTGACAATGTATCTCAAGACGGATGATATGGGTATTGAAACTTTTATTACAATTAAGTAGAGAACAATGTTTCGACCTTCTTAGGTCATTTTCAGATTATTCTTTATAATGTGAAAGCTGAATTACTTAAAACTTACTGTTCGTATAAAATAATTTCTCATATGTGTTTTTATAAATTAATTTGTTTTAAATATCTTTTTTCAATCAGTTTCCAGGCGTTATCGTTATTTTACTTAAACACCTAAGTATAGTTTAAAATATACATATAATTAGTGATTTTTAAGTAAAATACCCCTGACACCTTTTGATATACGTTGGAAAAGCGGATGACCTTCATGTCGTCACTAAACTCTATTTATATATGCCACTCATTCGATAATACATCTCAAAGTTTGCCCTCGAAGAAAAAGATCTACCTTTTGAAAGCCCTGGAGTTATAGGGTTTTCATTCATTTCTTTCAAGACTTCTTGAACCTACGTGTTTTTCCAACATAATGCATATTTCAGATGTAATGTAATATCTTAGCGAAAATTTCCTAAACATGTATAAATTTTCTGTTGAGTATTTAAGTAATACTATACTAATTAATTAACTCACGATCTATCCCACCAGCCAGGAGACACTTTACTTTATTTGTTTATTACAGTAAACTTCTATATAGGAATATCAATCAAACATAAGCTAAATTTGATCAGCATCAGTTGAATGGCTGTTTAACATACATATTTTACAATTCCAGTAGATAACACAGGAACAAAATAAATAACACTTATTAAAGTTTCAAACTTGTGAAATTAAATATATAATCATGTTTCATATATGGTAATGTGACTAATATGATACATCGTCGAATTTGGAATTACTTTAAAAATAATGGTACAGATCATGATATAACTAAAGTAATACATTGCGGTCTCTTAAAATCCTCCGAGAATGATTTGATTAGGATGAGCCAATACAAGACCTAATATTATCATTTATTCGTAATAAACTGTATTCAAAGTCGATGAAACATAAAGGAGATTAAACATTTTTTTCTGTTTCTTTTTACACTAATAACCTATTTCGAACCTTATTAAGATGGACCAAATATAGCCTAATGGCTAGTGTACCCGTACTATGAATCCAAAGGTTAATGGTACGAAACCCGTTGTAGCACAAACACACTTTATACTTCCGGCTCGTGAGTGCGCTACATGAGTGACATTCAAATCCCATTCTTCGGACAGAAGAATTGTTTAGCCAAACAATTGATAATAGATGCTGTTAACTACCTTTCTCCTCTCTACTATATCAATTCAAAATTAGGAAAAAGTATTCGCAGATAGTCCTTTTGTAGCTTTGCGTGAAATTCTGAAACAAACTTATCAAAATATGTTTGACCACTTGAAGGGGGGTTATAATGTATTCAAGAAATTTGACATTGTATCAAATTATTAACTTCATATAATATGATTTAACCTGCCTATCTCATTAAACTGGTCATCCTTGTAAGTTACCTGCAAATTCAATTATAGCTATAAATACAGTGATACTGCATTTAACACCAAAAAACTTTCATACTTTTAAATTTTTCAGATCAAGTAAGTAATTTTAATAAACTTCTGCTTATATGTCAAGCTGAGGTATCAGATTAGCCACAGAGATGGGTTAATCCTCACTAACTGTACGTGACAACCATCGTGCATAACTACATAATCGCACACAGCGAGCTATCTTTTAAATCGAAATCAGCTTTAAAAGAATATTAAGGTGTCAAACGTTTGCACGTTCTCTTCTGTATGAACGCGAGGAACTAGCAACTGAGGCTGGAAAGCGACACCTTAAATATGGCCTGGTACTCAAAGTCGTTTGAAGATAAACTGGGCCGCTTGAAACGTGAAACCTCAAGTAAATGAGAGGAGAAACAGTCAGGCTTCACAACCCAACAACTCAATATGGGAAGTGTTTCTACTCTTAATTGGTTAAAAAGAGGAGAAAATGGGGCTCGTGGGATATCTAAGATTAGTTGGTGCTGTCACTTGCATTTTTAAAGGATTATTTCAGTATTTTATTAAACACAGTGATATTCTGGGATAAAGCCTCGGTTTTTTTTATCAGCCAAGTTGTCTGAATGGTTTCAGTTATGTTCGGTATCAAAGTATCTTATTTTTTTCACACAGTTTTGCATTTTAATTTATTTTATTATTTGAAGTGAGAAAAATTTAACATAAGTACAATGATAAAGCAGTATGTACAGTAAAAGCTATGAAATACAAATTATGCTACGGAATCATATGCAGTATTAGTGTCGTTAAAAATTGAATTATTATACATATATATAATTGTACATATATACATTGTAAAGTAGTTATAACAACATAACAACAAGATACTTCTTGCACCTATTTCACTGCATTAGACAAATCATACTTTAACTTAGTATCATTCTGGTTTCAAAAATAATGGAAACATTAAAAGCAGAGAAACATGAAAATATTTATGTGTGTATTTTTGTATACATTTGTGAACATAATCTTATGGTTAGAAGTTTCAATACACCCTGCACTTTAGTGGAAGCGTTTAAAAACAAACTATAATAAAGTTTTGTATCCCTTTATAAGACAATTTCTCTCGCTTTGAAGGTAATAATTTTAATTAGTAGTTCTTTTTAGTTCATTATGAGTGTTTATGTGTGTTTTTCATAGCAAAGCCACATCGGGCCATTTATTGTTTCTACTGATGGGAAGCAAACCCCAAATTGGAAATCATTAGACTTACTGCTGTTCCAGTGAAGTTCTAATTTAACTAACAAAACAATAAAGAATGAGCTATCTGCCGTTATCAATGTTATTCAATGTTTAAAAGTAGTCAAAGGCTAGAATAGATTGCAAAGAATAATAAGGAATTTATAAAATTCTAATTGAACCTTAACATTACAATGTTGTAAATACCGAAGATCATATTTAAAAAAAATACACTTAAGATGAATAAGAAAGATAAACTCCTCGAATTAATCAGTTATTTTTCTGACTCTTTCCACATAGTTTCGCAGCTTGATTCTCAACTGTTTTAGACAAAATCAACAACAACAAATAACGTTTTAGTCTCGTATGTTTATAGACTCTTTTAAGAACCGTTGGGTAGGGTGCGGATGATAAAACTTTTTTTTTTTTACAACTAAGACTGAAAAGTGAACACATAATTTGTCATCCAAGTAAGGCTAAGAAAAAATATATTGGACATGGTGGTATATTAATTCTTCTACTGATCTATTCTTCCTCAAGTGGAATAACTTGTTACACACGCTCCAGGTGTTGTTCGCTAAATGATAAGTGTCGGAAATGTAGAAGGAACAAAAACAAACCGAACTAGACTCAGTAAACATTTATCAGGCTTAATCCAGCTTAGGAGCTGCTAGAAAACAAGTAACAAATTTTATTTCACTACAAATTTATTATCCATGTCACTTGCTGAAAAAGGAAATTCTTTGAGGCTCTTGAAAGTAAATAACAATTTTAACAGAGTAGAGGAGTCTCACTATAAGACGAAAGAATTAATGAGATAAAATCATTTTATAAAGTGTTCGAAGGTTCCAACACTTACATCACTGAAGCTTTAAAAAGATAGATATTATCTTACTCTGATAAAGAAAACACTGGACCGAATAGTCGGTAATAAATTGAAATTTTATTGTTTGAAAAGCGGCGCTGTTATTGTAAACACGCCAAAAACTATTCTACGTAGCTTGAGTGACGTAAATACAATATATTAATTTACTTGGAAAACAACAACAACATTAACTGAATGTGAGATAAAAGAAGACACTTAATGAAAACGAGAGGATTTTCTTCTTACTTTCTCTCCCCACCCAAAAAAACAAAAAACAACTTGTATTAAAAGACTAATATGCAGCTAGCATCATCTCTTATAGAACGACCATAACAGTATCGAAGAGGTAAGGGTAATCAATGTCACTTCGAGAATGGATAAATGTATTTTCCTTTTAATTTATAACTCACACGTTAAAATTAAAGGAATACGACCTTGCCTCTGGGCGATTTAAGTAAAGTAATTATCTAGCACATAAGCCTATTTACCTTACGGGTAATGCATTGTATTTTATCTAATTTTTGTGACGTCGCCCAACATGACAGATTATGTTCTTCATTTTATCTTTATTTTATTCACTTTATAAACCTACGCTCTTACCTGATCATCAACGTATCAGTAGTTTTTTTTTAACTTGTGTATTTTGAGTAGAACTTAGGAGAAATTGAGTTGGGCTTGCTATAATGGATGGTCAATACTAAACCGATTAATCAGATTTAGTTAGAATAATTGGAATAAGTGAATACCCTCCTGATATTTTGGTAACTTGATTCAAAACGTTAACACAAGCTCACAGTTTAGCGCTATACACGTCCTGGTTTCTTTTTGAGTATCGAGGTTATATTTTATTTCCAAAGTTTCAAGTTACTTTATATGTTCTAGTTTATTTGCAAATTGTTAAGTTACGTTATACCTGTCTGGCTTATCAGAAAGTTGCCAAGTTGCACTATACATATCCTAGTTTATTTGAAAAGTGTCAAGTTTGAGACAACCTGTTTAAACAGACTGAACCGAAATATGGTTCAATGATGCGAAATATTTCATTTTTTAGATCTATCTGTTTCACATTCCCACCATTTACTTGTGCAGTGGTACTTTAGTTTCTAATATATAACGGTGTTTTGTTACGCTCTCTGCAAATTAACAATAATTATAATCAGTCAAATTACAGAAATGTAAGTTCTTCGAATGACATACAGTAAAAATGAATCAAAACACTATAAAAACGTTGATGACAGAGCAAAGACTACTAGGCATTGTTAAAACAAATAATCGCCTGGGGATGCTCACTGACCAAATGATTTCTACGCGAAAAAAACAAAACAAAACATGACCCAGATAAATTTATTTGCAGTAATTTTTCAATTCTTGTTTTTAAAAAAAAGTTGCTTCAGGTGGGTACGTTTGCTTCTCTTTTAACATCCATATGACGTCAGCAGGTTTGTTGTTTTCTTCGTTACACAATAAAAAGTTTAAAGCATGATTTCTTATATTTTAAAATTAACTTAAAAATCAATATCACATTTTAGAGAAGTAAATTATTCATACTAGGATAGTTTAAAATATTTACCTTCTCTTCGGAAGCCTCATATGTGAAGATAAATTACAGGCATTAGGAGTATTAGTACTAAAGCCCTCAAAGTTATCGCTCTAAAACCTACCATTTTTCGTCAGCAGCAAATTGTGGGAAGAAACTTGCTCTTAATGGCATAGAATAATAATAATAAACATACTAGAACAGGAGGAAATTAAAACTTTTTCTCCTGAAGCTCACATTTCATTGGCTTCATAATGATGAGTTAAAATTTTTAGGTCTAATTATCAGATGTTTCGGTTCACAAGCACCGTCAGTAACATGTGGGTATGTATTATGTATGTACATAGTCATATGACAAAACAAACGTAACAAAACTCTTAATCTAATGAAGCTAACTAGGTTTACGGTAACAACTTAAAGATTAAGGCCGGTAAATGCCACCATTTTTGTAAATAAATATCCTCTGTAATTGATTGAAAACAAATACAAAAAAACAAACAACAATTTTCACAAATTTTCTTATTTGCCAAGTATGCTACAGGGCGATCTGCTGAAATATAAACTACTGGTATTAATTAGTTTGTCGAAAACAAGATAAACCTGGTATTAACCAGACAACTAGACTGCAAGAAGCACAACTATCATTCGTACATAAACAGCTATTCTTCAATTCTAGGACAAAGTATAATCAGAACAGGTGAGAAAGCACGCAGGGTCTACTTGAAATAAAGCATATGACAGCGTTTCCTAGAACATTTTTTTGTAGAAATAATATGCGCACACTTAGAGATGGTAAGAATTTTTACCACAGAGTGTTATAATTATATTGCGCTGTCTGTGTTTGAATGTTCACAAAACATAGCTTCCTCAAACTTATTACAACATATACATTATTGGTCCGTTATTGGTACATGGTTGACTATCATTGAGGAACTTATTAAACTTCATAAAATAGTATTCTAATTAACTAGTTATTCCGTCTCTTGTGATCGAGAAAGTTGCATGCATGTACTCTTGTTACATGTTCTCCCACTTCAACAGCCAGTCAAATACTTCCGTAATACTTATATTTGTCTCCCACCCACCCAGCCACCGTCAAGTGGCACAGCGATATTTATACGAACTTACAACGCTACAAACCTGATTTCGATACGCGTGGTGGGCAAAGCACAGATATCCCATTGTGTACTTTTGTGCTTAATTACAATCAAACAACTTTGTAATTATCTCATCAACATCAAGTCCAATGAAAGCCGAAACTCTACTACTCCATTTGCTTTGTACCAAAAACCCCAAAATACATTTTTTTTATTGAGTCACTTCGCACGACATCACATCAAGTAAAAGCCAATATTATAAGTCTTATAACATCTTTGCTTATTTAATTCACAAATCGTATGTATTGTAATTACTAGTGATTTTGCACAACGCTTCATATTCACCATTACTTTTTCTTTATGAATACTTGTTTCGTATTTAGAAAACAAACCAGCGTTTAATCCTATATGCTTTCGTTTAAGGTTATTTATGTAATTATAGTGTTATATTAGTCTATTATGCTTTTAAAATGTTGGTTATTAACTAATTGTAAATTAGAAATAATATCCAGTGACTAATTATGTTGTTACAAATGTTATGTATTAATTACGTAATTACACTTCGTTATATAGTCAAAAACGTTACAGGTATTGTTTGCTGACTGATTATGTAATTACACGTATTGTTTACTGACGTGTTACACATATTGATAAGTATTGTTTACTGAACAGCTATTTAATTATATATATTTATAATTTATTCTCTAGTTATTTAATTAATTGTCTTTATAGTTTCTACACCTTTTAAAAGGTGTAGAAAATTCTCAGGTATTGTCAATTTACACCCTACACCCTTTTTATTGAAATTTATATGATTTTTTTACGAGTAGATGTGCTGTCGGACTCCCCAGTATAGCTTAACCTCTTATTTCGTTTTTCATCTGAAAGTATCCCCCTCTCCTCTGTTTATAAATTTATGCTTACGTACCTGTGTAATTATATGTTTAAAAACGGCTGGTATGGGTAGAGAAAACACTAACAGAGGCCCATACCAGTCGTTTTTAAATATATAATTTTCTATACAAGTGTTTTTTTCTCGTCGTCATGGGTACCCGTGCAATATTTAAGAGTAATATAGGTATTGTTTGGTTATTGAATTCCGCGCAAAGCTCCACGAAGATATTTGTTCTAGCGGTCTATAAATTTGAACAGAGGGAAGACAGCAGCTAGCTCTTGGGCTATTATTATAAAACCGAACAGTGGATTCGACCGTTACTTTTATCACGCATACACTATCCCAATGTACAAAACGCCATTCTTTTCTTTTGTGTAGGAACGCAACGTGAGCCAAAGAACCCCGGATCTACAGTTTAACACAATAATTAGTGGGCCGCGCTCGGCCCAATAGAGATATTAAATTAACTGAAACAGCAGGCCCCCAAGCTGACAGGTAAACTTCCGTTTTTATCTCTCACCTTCGCTACCATGCCCAGAATGTAGCTATAAATATCATGCATGCTGCTGGATCTACAGACAAATATACAAGAAAAAAATTGGTGTACTTATTTAAGAATAATTTTTGTCTTTATACATATATAAGTAAAACACAACATCCTATCAAAGACAAAATATTATAACACACTGGAAAACAGCAGGCACCAACCTACGATACATGCGCTGTAATAAATGTTTTAAAACCGCTTTTTTATTATTTCAAAAGTCTTGAAGAGGCCTCATAATCACACATATTACATACAAAACAAGTACAAAGATCTAATACACAGATATATACAATTGAATGCACCTAATACTAACTTTAATAACTCATGTCAAAGGACACACAATAACGTACCGTTGTGAACAAGGAATCCTTTTAATATTTAGGTCGTTAGTATTTTTATGCATATCAAATGTTAAGACTCAGATTGAAAGTTTAATTTAAGCGTGTTGCAATTCTTAAATATATCTTTGTAACTCCTTAAGTTTTATTAACTATCAGTTACAGAATAGGTATAATTTACTAACACTTATTTATTTCAAATTAAATTATTATTTTTATTTCTGTTTATTTTGCTTTTAAAAAAATGTTAAACAAGAATGTTTAGTCTTATAAAAAACAATATACCTTCATGCAACACCTACGAAATAGGGTTACGTAAGCCTAGACGAAACATGCATGGAGTAGTCCGAATATAATTTGTATGTACAATTATGTATTATCCCCTCCTGTTTCTTTTCCAGTCTGAAATGATACTGAATACTCCAATTATCTTATTAAGTATGAGTGATTAATAAAGTGTATACAACTTTGGTAAAGGATTTCAACCAAATTTCTTAATATTTTTACTGACTTACGTAATAAGTTTCAAACTAGGGTAGGCTACTTCTAGAGTGAAATTTTTGTACTTACAGTCATTCGATGAAACATATTTTGTAGTTGTATCAATGTTGTCCAGGTCAACATTACTGAATTTATCTTTAGATATATTTACTCTTTTTTATACTTTTTATTTTGCAATTAAACCCGGAAAAACAATTCGTTAAAAATGTCTATAAAATATGTGTTACCACGTAAATTACTCCTTTTCTTATTGCCCTCTGAAGGCTCGGGGATAAGCTTGAGATTTTATATTGTTGAAAATTTGGGATCAACACTGATGGTGATCAAAGCGTTTTATCATACACAAACTATAATATTCGTGATTACATTACAGTATTTATAAAATGTAAGAATTAAAACATGGATAGTCCAACAATACTCGGGCTTGAACTTTAAGTCTTCTCCGATGTTTTTAAATCTATTATATTGAAATTAAAAACACTTTCATGTAAAAAGAGCTCCCCAGTGGCTCAGCGGTATGTCTGCAGACTTACACGCTAAAATCCGGGTTTCGATATCCGTGGTGGGCAAAGCACAGATAGCCCATTGCGTAGCTTTGTGCTTAATTCAAAACAACAACATGTAAAAAGTGTTTAAAGCAAGCAAGTATAATGTATACAAAATAGACTGTAAATGTATTGCAAATGCTTTTTAGTCGGTAGTTTCAACAACGTTTTTAAAACAAAAAGTGTTTATGAAATCAGTGCTTTTCATTTTAGTTCTTTTTCAACAAAAATTGAAGTAAACTACAAAAACTTTATGAAAATAAAATAGTGATATTCATAAAATATGATTTAAAATTAAATTTATGTTTGCAGTTGAGTGCTATAACACGAAATTAGCGTTTATTGCTTTACTACTCTCTTAACGTGTAGTGAATTTCTTGGTTTATCGAAACTACCAAAGTGCTAACACAAATAAATACTGACTATTGCTATTGTGCATATCAAAATGTTATTATTGTACCTGTTACTTTCGAAAGAAAAGGGATAGAAAATCTAAATTGTAAAGTGTTAAGCAATTGCTTCGTTGTTTTCATAGTATTACGATGGTTACGGCGCTTGACTCACAATCGGATAAGGCGGGTTCGAATCCCTGTCCCACCAAACATGCTTGTCCTTTCAGCTATGGGGGAATTATATTGTGATATTTAGTTCCACTATTTGCTGGTGAAACAGTAGCTTATGAGTTGGTGGTGGATGTGTTTACCAGATGCCTTCCCCTTAGTCTTTCAATGGTAAATTAAAGAAGGCTAGCGTAGATAGCCCTCGTATAACTTTGCATGAAATTCAACCAGAACCTCATCGCAGTATTACTTCGTTTCATATATTGAAAATAAGTAAGTTATTTTTATAACATTATATTATAAAAAAACACTTATTATTTCCTAAAAATCTACATATTTTATACGTTTATTTGCTCAACCTTTTGTTTATTAGTCTTCAAAACATTTATACTATCAACAAGTACTTGATAAGTAAAACATAATATCAACATTTAGAC
The DNA here is from genome assembly GCA_011833715.1 of Carcinoscorpius rotundicauda. Taxonomy (NCBI): domain Eukaryota; kingdom Metazoa; phylum Arthropoda; class Merostomata; order Xiphosura; family Limulidae; genus Carcinoscorpius; species Carcinoscorpius rotundicauda. The sequence continues at coordinate 35,566,931 of CM022393.1, forward strand.
ATCTATACGTTTCTTATTCTTGGACGACTTTGTGTCAATCATTCCAAATATGAACAAAGATTTTAAGACTAAGCCTGTAGGAAGGCATGTTAAAGAAATGAAATGTTAGTTTCAAATTTATGTCTTACTTTCATCATGTTTAAGGAAGTAACGGCTTATGTTCGCAAAATGTCATACTCTACAATGATTAAGCAATATGTACACGTATAATACTTAAAGTTACAGCTATATTTCTTACAATAACTAGCGGTACGATATTTTTTAAACACACGATAATTCACGTGAATAAAGTAAACTACAGTTACTGCAGTTAGTACAGAAGCATTATTGTTGGTTTGTTATCATTGCATTGTATTTGTTTTGTCAAGAGTATGTAATAGTTTTACAATGATAGCTGCTTTAAGGGCGACTAACCTACCATATGCAATTGTCATAAGTTCAGAATACCAGAAAGTCAGTGGAGAGAAAAAATATGTGATTTGTCAAGTGCTGGTAAAAATATAATTTTAGAATCGACTGAACTTTGTAAGCACATGTTTTCAGAAACGTAGTTGATGTGACATGCTAGTTTATTTTATTGTTAGAGATACCATAAATATGTTATTTTGAGTAAATGCGATTTAACATGAAACTGTTTGGTATTAACAATATCCACGGCACTTTACGTGCTCATGGGATAAATAGCTAGGTCAGAAACCCCTAGGGTTTGGGCACAGTGCTGTCTCTAATTTCAAACTATTGATCTGAGGGAAAACAGCCTATCTCAAACAAAGAGACTGACCTGACTGTCACTCACGACTAAAAGTGCAACACTTTTTCTGCGGCATCGTGGCGCAAATACTGGATCTTTCTACTCCTAGCACAGAATACTAACTAAATTGGCCACGACCTTTTTAAGACGGACGTTAAACAAGTAAGATATTAACTACCAACTCAACCACTAATCTATCTTCACGCAAACGACTACAATCCTTGATAACGGCTCTCCACTTGAAAATTGAAGCGCTCTCATAGAGTCACGATAAGACTACTAGTAGTAATCGCCTAATAAAGTTATAGTACTCATATTATATGAGTTCAAACTCAAATTACAAAAGCAAAAACAAAGTGAATCAGTAAAAGAAAAATTGTACTACGTACACATTTAAAATTAATAATATCTAGGGCACAAATACCAGAAAGATTTGGATATTGGAATAGAACTACTATGTTTAATTCTCAATACCGTACGGGAACACATAAAAGAACGCAATAAACATCAGTTGTTTATCAATGCTCCTTTGGTGTACTTATGTTTCGTTTTCTCACTGGTTAGCCACAACAGTAAAGAAAAAATATTACCATTGACTCGTCAAAGTGTGTAACGTACGTTTCACGCAACCCAAATCAATCTTGAGTTTGGCTATACAAGTTACGTGATCTGTCAAGTTGGACAAGGAGTATAATCCCAAACGAGTTTTTTTAGTAACCCGAAATATTTTCTTTCCCACAAGAGGCCACCTATAATGGATGGGTGAAAGAAATGTGAAATCTGCGAATAAAAGTATTTATATGAAAAATGATACCTCTTCTATAATAATAATATCAACAAAACAGATTCATATATTTTTTTCGGGAAAGAAATATAGTAATTTATGTACGTTTTTATTTTAAACTTGTTCAAACAAGACAAGCTATTTAGCTGGAAAACCAGCATCAGTGATAAAGTTCAGATAAAAGTGCTAAATTTATTCATCTTCTATAGATCACCCAGGAATTAAAAATGACGAAATAAACTTTTCAAGAAAGGTTTTGTTTGGTTTTGTTTTTTTGCCAGGAGGGCAGGCGAGTTGAGAATTTCCTGTGTGGAAGGAATGTAAAACATTATGTATTGAACTGTAATCAAATTAATTTCGACAAGTAAGTCTGTGTTCGCTAGTCGTGAGAAAGTAATTTATTGCAACTGAACAGGCTGTGTGTGTGTGCGTTGAAAGATATATTTTGTTACTTGCATTTTAACACTAATAAAGCAACAATAACTAGTGTTTATATCATAAAGAAATGTAATCTAGTAAATATTTGTGAACTTGTAATAACAACATGTTTTGGTTTAAAATACACTTTTCAAGTATTATAAATTAGATATGTTATAGTAAAAATATAGAGACAAAACAAAGAAAACTATCAAATTTAGATGTAGAAATGTCAGAATACAGCAAGCAAATGTAACAAAAAATATATTTTTCCATATTTAGGTTGGGGGGAAGGCTCCATACACAGACATACTTTATGTTTCACAACTATCTTAATCATCTCTTTCTTATTAAAAATAAACATTCAAACACTCTAATCACACTATTTATTACAACCCAAAACCATTTTAGTTTCATTCGTACATGTATACCTCAAGTTAAAAATACTTTTTTAATCTTCTGAAATTTATTTACTTGTCTGTTTTTACTGTTATCATTGTTTTAATGTAGTTATTGTTGTTAACTGTTGGACGAGATTGTTTAAATGTATATATATAACAATCAACAAATACATTAAAAATTTTACTGATAGTACAATCCTATCGTTAATGTTTAAGTTAATCATGATAATTAAATACTATATTTAGTCCAATGAATGTATATGAATTTTCTTTCAAAGGCTTAGGCTATAATGTTGACACCAAATCTAAGAGAAAATAAGCCCGACTTTTTTAACATTGTAAATTATCTAATAGGAAAATAAGCTCCGACCGATGTAAAACACTAAACCACATTAAATGATAACTTGTTGTTTTCGAAACTCTATACAAATATTATTTCAGAAGTTACCAAAAATATTTTATTGCCTAAACCTATCATCCATCAATCATTGAACTGATTAATAAAATGTATATGTTAAGTAAGATTACATCGTGAAGACTATTCAGCTAAATAAACATTTATTTTTGTTTAACAGATGTTTTTTAAAAAAAGTGTGTGAATCTTTCGTGTGATTTTTTTGTATATAATATCATAGCTTCTATTCTATGTGACATAATAAAGACTCACTTCATATGTATGTATGTAATCCGATAAGTTATATATTATAAATTCTTTTTCATAAATATGAAAGAAAAAAGCTAGATATATAAAAACTTTAAGTCTTACACTCTAAAAGTACATGAAAATGACCCCAACCCTTGTTTTATGATATAATTATATATTATTATACAACATACGACAGAATTTTAGTTATAAAGTAAAAACACAATTATAATTATGACTTTGAGATGAAACTTGTATACATTCAACAGCTAGAGATTATAAAACCTTCTGAATGTATAGTAAATAGCATAATGAATGGTATTATAGTTCTAGAGGTCTTGACGAAAGGTTTAAAAATGTGTCAAAATGTCCAAATAGAATTCTGTCGATTAATATTTCAGGCTAGATATACACTCTTCTTGTTTAATGGAACATTTTAAGTTGTTGTTTGAATTTGTTTGTTTTACGTCATTGAAAAGTCCATGACGAGTTGGTAATATGAAATCTCTCTAGAATGCGATTAACAATAATTAGCAATGTGGGAAATTCCTCCAGATATTTAATTAGGAAGGATCCTGACACACTTTCAATACAAGTATTGCCTCACGCACGGTGATTAAAAGATATCCGACTGTTATTGTAACAGACCTCTTATGGTTTGTAAAACTTATTGCTATGTTGAATTTATTGACTTGGATAAATATTTGTTTCAAATATTCACGGAAAGACGCACAAGAAATTCTTACGCTTGCCATTCCTAATATAAAATTTATAGACTAGGGTTAAGGCAGTGAGTCAAGAGTAACGATCGTCAACATTGTGGGGCTGATCTAATCGTCAAATGTGGTTTAACCTTCACTCTCATAATACACCTGCGGCCTCAAAAAACAGAGTGCGATTTTGAAGCAAAGAGACGCAAACCGTAGATCCTAGGATTCATACACCGCAATGCTAACTTCTTTGTCACGTCCTGCCTCAGATGACAGTGAGAACTAATTTTAGTGAACCTTATTTTTCAATTCTATGTTACTTAAATTTTATAATTATAATTAAAAAGCTCAGATAATAGCTTAACAACATTAGCCAATCTAGTTGTGCATTTCAAACACAGTGTAGAAATACTGATATTATATATTGTATATATAGAAAAGCTCTACAAAAATATAATATTACTATCAAATATTATGACTTATCAAGCACTATCGGTTCTTTATAATGAAAGCAATACATGGTTCTTTTCTACAGTGTTACGTTAATTGAATGTTTATGATAAGATAAAAACTATAAACTGAATAAAATAGCACACTAGAACATTTAATTTTAATAATAATAATAAAAATATTTCGTTCCATAAAAACAGTTAAAGTAAAACATAACGTTTACTATTTTTCACTGACTTATTTTATTCTGCCTAAAGACATAAAGTAAGAATATAAAACGATAAAAATCGTATAACCCGAGCTTTATTGAAAGGTGGACCTTTCTTCTTCAGAGATAAAGGTCCACCTTTCAAAAGCGGGTTATAAGGTTTTTTATTGTTTTATATTAAGACTTCTTGAACTTACGTGTTTATCTGATTACATAAGGCGAGAGATATTTTTAGCAATGGTTTACGTTTCTTTAGGGTTAAAACCATCGACATACATACCAGAAATCCAACATATATACACCATCTCTGTTCAGTTCTTTGAACCTAACCTTAACCAAGCAGTTTAGTAACATCAGTCTGGGTTATTAACGAATTAAAACTGGGAGAGTAAAGACTCAAACATTTAAGGCAGTTTTAATATTTTATTTTGGTTGCTTTTAACACTGCTTTGCAATTTGGTATTGAAAATAGAAAGGAATAAACTAAGTATTATTTACATTATCAGTTTATTTTGAGAATTCTGTGAATAAATCTGAAATTATATTTCTAGTTTCAATTAAATTTAAAAATATACATTGCACTAACACTTCACAAAGTCTTAAATGGGCCTAAACTCAATTAAAGTAGAATTAATGTCAAATAGCTGTCGATTAGAGAATAAAAAATAATGGTAAATTTCCAAATCTACATAAAGCAAAAATATGCGGTAGAAATTTCTTTGTTCAAAAAATATATATTTATATAAAAAAGGGCCCGGCATGGCAAGGTGTTTATGGCGCTTAGTTCGCAATTTTAGGGTCTCGGGTTCGAATTTTCGTCACATCAAACATGCTCGCCCTTTCAGTCGTGAGGGCGTTATAAGGTGATGGTCAATCCGACTATTCGTTAGTAAAAGAGTAGTACAAGAGTTGGCGGTGAGTAGTAATGACTAGTTGCCTTCTCCCTAGTCTTACATTGCAAAATTAGGGACGGCTAGCGCAGATAGCCCTCGAGTTGCTTTGCACCAAATTCAAAAACAAACGAACCCTCTAGTCTTACACTGCTACATTGGGGACGGCTAGCGCAGATAGATCTCGTATAGCTTTGCACGAAATTAAAGCAAAACAAAAGTACTAAATATATATATATATGTACTGAATATATATTCAGTACATGATTCCTGTCTACTGATTTAAACACTTAGTAGTCTAAAAACGTAGCCCATCAGTGGCTCAGCGGTATGTCCGGGTTTCGATACCCGTGGTGGGCAGAGCACAGATAGCCCATTGTGTAGCTTTGTGCTTAATTCAAAACACCACACTAAAAACGTAATTTATCAAAGACCAATCTGGAGGCCGTCTGTATGTATACTTTGTTAAATCCTTTATTATCAATGTACTAAATGCCATGAATTATATAAATTATCTTCCTGAAAATTACAGCTACACCAGGTGTATTAGGGACAAGTCAATATTCAATTATCCTACGACAAAAAGCTTACGGGAATGTTTTCTATTTTGTTTATCAACCTGGAACGAATGAACGGTTCGTCGTACAGTTGTACAATACTCGAAAATACCTGTCGGAGATGAAACTACGTGTTGCGACTCGAGAAGAAACAGCTGTTGAAAATGTAGATTTATAGCTGCGTTCCTTAACAATAATGACTACCTTTATATTCTATAGAAGATTCTTTTTAAATATTTACGTTCCACAATATAGTTCTATGACTTTTATTTTTAAATAGAGTAGTTCATAATCCTTGAGCAAAGGTCAGTTAATTGTTGAACTTGACGTCAAATAATTGTAACAAAAAATAATACTCATTCTTTTAAACCGGTATTACGAAGCTAATGACCACTAACTTCAAACTGCCGCCCACTGGTATAACTGTTTTCTTTGTGAACAGTTAGCAAAACATAAACTGTTTGGTATAAGTAGCATGTTTGTACCTTGGAATATTTATTGTTCATTTACTGTTTATTCCGTTCGAGGTGTAATAATTTGTTTCAATCGATATTTAAGTTGTTAAAGTGTAGCTATCGACAATAATGTACGAAACAAAACAGGAAAAGGTACTTTCTGTTCTTTGAGGTAACTCTGAAACTTTGAACTTTATAGAAAACATTTAACTTTAATGAGACTATGCTGTGTTTTAGAAAATTGAATCTATTTTTCTTGTACTTACATTCGTTTGACTTCGGGTGGCAAATACCTCGGCACAAACTGTAACCCGCGATTACTGCAGTCTATTGTTTTGCTGTGGCACTCACACTCTACTGGACACTGTGACAGTCGTTTTGCTCGGCCAGGCTCGAGACACTGGAAAACAACTAGCAACAGAACCACGTGCAGCACGGCCAGGGGAAGCAGCAGCCGACGGGCCATGATGTACAGAGGACAGCACGGCACTACGTTGGCATAGGCTGCCGTCCAGATACTCCTCTGAAAACGGCTTATACGGCCAAATGTCTGGTAGAGTTTCAGCCTAGGGGCTGAATGATGAGTTTCTGAGCCCACTTCGACTGAGGCCAACGTAGCGGTAAAAAACGCACTTGGTCCACAAAAAATATATTCGGCTACAGAGGCCTTGGAACTAACATGAAAGTAATTTGTTTGTGTGTTCCTTTTCTTCACACCACTTTTGTTTAGCACAACTTTCAATTGGCTACAGTAACCAACAAGGTTATAATTACTCTGTGCTAAGTCGGTTATCTGGTTCTTATACGGTCAGTCCAGAGAACGCATAGTCTCCACTAGTAGAAATGAATTATTATAACTGGTTGAAAAACAGAGAAAGAGGAGTTTAGCAACTACCTAATAATTTTTTTTTTAATAAGACGATTGAATGGGACGATTAATCTTGAATTGTTTTCACGAAAACAAAACGTACGTGTAGTTGTCATTGGAGCTGTTGTCAATAGCTAGTTTTAATTCCTACTCACTCCCTACCTACGCCAGTTGCGGCGAGAGATTTTATACCAGTCACACACACACACACTACCGTACTTAGAAGAACAAGGAACTGTAGTGCGGAACAGCAAACACACGCATACAGACAGACCAAAGGACCGCCTCGGGAACCCAAGATTTCTATAATTTCTACGAAGGACGGACAGGAAAGGCGCATGAGCAAACTTCATAATCGAGAGCGTGCTGGGCGGGTCCCTTCACTAATTCGGGCTTAACCAGGAGAGAATTAGTTTTAGTATCCACCTCACATTATTGAAGAGCTAATTCATACAGAAACAGAAGTTCCAATACGACCTTTCATTTCTCGAAGTGAAACTGTCTAATAAGAGAAATAAACTCAATAAAACTTGAGTTCTTCCATGATTTTTCTGGCAGAAAGTTCCAGTACGATTTGTGCGTGCGGCAGCATTTATTTACTTTATAACGAACACTGCGTACTCTTGGAGTACGTGAGATCGTCACAATTCAAACACTGATTGAACTAACCGTAGAATTCCTCTTTCTAAGTAACTGAAGAAAGAAAATAAAAGGAGTTTTTCTTTCTTATTGATATGATGCTTTCTTAGTTTTCCCCAGAGAAATTCACCAGTGATATTTTCAGAGCAACAGAGATCATTATATTACAAATTCTTAGCGTAGCTTTATAAATATCGCTAAATTATTTTAATTATGCATAATTCATAAACATGCAAGTCGTACTAGATATATTTCAAAAGACAGTCCGAACGTTTCTAAATAAATAAGAAAAAAAAAAGGATTTTGTATTTTATTCAAGTTTGAAGATAAAAATTAATAGTACTCCAGTACTCCACCAGGGTCATTCGACTGCTTCTCAGTTTCTTGCAGTGTATATTTCTTTCAATACGCCCTTATCATTCCTTACAACATTCCTATTTTTGGGTAAATTAACAAGTGAATGAGAATGTCATTACACTGCAAGGACAATAAGCCTCTATTCATTTTTCAAGTGAACAATACACGCATATATATATATGTTCTCGTCTATCTTCATAAAGTTTATTTTGTTCTCCGTGAATGTTCTATAAATATCACTAGTAAAACAAAATTGAACTTAAAACTTAAATGTCTCCATGTATAGAGGGGGTTAAGGCGACCCCGTAATCTGAGGGTTGCGGGTTCGAATCCCCGTCGCACCAACCATGCTTGCCCTTTCAAACGTGGAGCGTTATAATGTGACGGTCAATCCCACTATTCGTTTTTAAAAGAGTAGCTCAACAGTTGACGGTGGGTAGTGAAGACTAGCTGTCTTCCGTCTGGTCTTACACTGCTAAATTAAGGACAGTTGGCGCAGATGATCCTCGTCTAGATTTGCGCAAAATTCAAAAACAAACAAACCTTGTGTATTGAACTCTCCAGTTTGTGCTACTAACTTTAAACTCGCATAACCAAATCTCCCTAATTTGCCTGTAAATATTATTCATTATTTTTAACGCAGAACACCTTTTTAAGGAATTCTATTCACGTAAAGTTAATCTATTATCTTGACGTATTGAAGAAGTAATCTTTTATAGAATTAATTACTTATATAATCAATACTTCAATATTGTTTTAATATATATAAAAAAACAATACTCAAAGGTCATAACACAAATTAATTATATGTTTATGCTGCATGATATCTTTTGTTTTCACTAATGTTCATATTTCTATCTCAAAACTTCTGTGTTTGAAAGCCATTAGCTTTACATACGATTCTTTCTGTTAGATGTTTAGTGCGTAAGGCTTATTTCATGATTAGGAATTTTTTTGTATAGTACTTTAAGAATTGCCCCTTCCAGTGGCTCAGCGGTATGTCTGCAGACTTACAACGCTAAAATCCGGGTTTCGATACCCGTGGTGGGCAGAGCACATATAGCCCATTGTGTAGCTTTGTGCTTAATTAAAAAAACCCAACAAGAACTTTAAGAATTGTTCACTGTATAATTCATATTTTATAATCTTAAACCTTTTAAAGCAAGACTTAAATACCCTTGTTTATAGCTAATTATAAGATATTTTTGATGCTAAATGGATCAGTATTACAAAACGTTGTTATGGATATGCTGGGTTGAAATTTTCGCCTTGTTTTCTGTTAAAAACTTTGATATATAAATACGTTTAAAGAACATGTTTTATACAACATATACTCATCCACATGTAACCCTTGCTAGTTACTAACTTATTGAATCTTCAATAGAATAGTACCTCAAAACTTCGTTCTGATGTGTCGGTATTTGAGTATAGTTGTTAAATACTCAGGAGGGTCAGGTACATTAGACCTCTTCCTCCTTCCCGAACAATCATAACATCAATACGATTTCCAATTTTTTTGTTATTCTTATTCTTATTATTTATTTTGTTTTGTTTTTTTTCGTGTTTTTTTTTATTTTATTTTATTTATTTATTTATTTTTTTTATAGCTTTGGGCCAGAGTAAAAGTATACTTGATGCTCCGGCCCATTTCAGGGCTCAGACCATGCATGGACGAAACAAGTTTTTTTTTAAAGAAAGAATGCTACTACTACTACGTGTAGTAGTACACACACTCACACAAATAAGAGTAAGTATATTAATATGTTAATACAATACATATATGATAAAAAGTTAAACAAGGACTAAAAGTCTAGTGCATAGTGGCCAGCTTGGGTTACATTATTTAAATATATATTAAAAGGGGAGAGGTACTTAGGACTATTTTCATCATGTGCATGATATCTGTCGAGATTACACATTAATTCATTTTACCTCAAAATGTTGTTAATATATGTTTGTTTTGAATTTCGCGCAAAGCTACTCGAGGGTTATCTACGCTAGCTGTCCCTAATTTAGCAGTGTAAGACTAAAGAAAAGGCAGCTAGCCATCACTATCAACTCGTGGGTTGCTCTTTTACCAACGAATAAGAGGATTGACCGTGATTATTATAACATTATAACGTCCCCACGGCTGAAAGGACGAGCATGGTTGGTATGACTGGGATTTGAATCCGCGACCCTCAGATTACGTGTCTAGTGCCTTATCCACATGGTCATACAGGGGTGTTGATACGTATAAGTTGACATTTTGATAAAGTCAGCACATATTGTAAAACTCGTTTTTGACAAATTTGTTCTCGTACTTCCCCAGGGATTTATATTTCACTTATTGTAGTTTCCTCTCTTCATTTTGATAAAATTAGTACATCAAAAACTCTCATTAGATAATATGAAACATTGGTTAAGTTTGGAACCTGGATAAATGTTCTAATCAGTGTTGTTGTTAATGTTCGTTCGTGTACTTTCTTTTTCGTTTTCAAAAACATTGTTTAAAACGTGTTGAAGGAAACGCACTCTATAAACATTTTAGATTTAGCACCATCTAGTGGAAAGTATGATAGTGTAGAGAATTAAAGTTGAGAGTGAGTTACACTTTTAACGAGCAAACAGCTTTAATTGGTGATTGTGCTCTGATGAAAATGTGATTTTGTTGTTTACACTGTAAATACCAGTTTAAACACAGTTTTTAATACAGTAACACAATGTGCTTGAAAAGAAATTATAAATCTATCAATTTTTAAACATGTTGGTTATGTAGCTTATTTTTTCATTGGTTCTTCAACCAAATACGTTTCTGTGTGATTAAACTTTTCAGACGTTTATCAAGTGCATTTCTATCTTTTAGCACTTTTGAGCTATAAGGAAAGTAAATAGTAATAAGATAAAATTTAAAAAAATATACTTTATTATCAAGTTGCTTTAAACTGCCTTTATATACAAAACGTGTAATATTTTAAAATGATAACTGGCTCTAATAATAAGAATAATTTACCTTGCAGTACTTGCTGTTGAAGTACCAATAAATACCACTAGAAATATATACTTAAGTGAGAGAAATGTCAGTTTGTCTTCAAAGAACGAATGAATATTTTTAAGCTATTCAATTTCCAACAAATTTGCATTAATCATAAGGTCTGAAAATGATTTCTGCCATGCCGCTTTGAAACCATCAAAGTTAATCGAGATGTATAATTTTAGTTAACACTCCTACGAAAATTGGGGCCTAATAGGCCCCAGAGTAACTTGAAAGGTTATTAATATTAGGCAAATAATTTTGTATTTAAATGAAATTGCCATTAACTGACCCAATCCCTTTATATTTTAAGGAGCAATAAAATTTTGACTTTTCAGACATTTACGAAATAATATTTAATTTTTTTTAAAAGCATCCACTAAGGGTATTTTGGACCTATTAGGCCCCAGATCAAAAAACATAAAAATGGATTTATTTATTTCCTGAATAATTCTAGAACAGGCCTGGACAACCGAACAAAGCAAATTATAGTAAAAATATATTAATTTTACAACTTCTTTTCAAAAGATGGAAATTTAGGATAATAACTCTACTCCAACAATAATTTTAGACGGTCCTGATTATTGCCTAGTTTGCCCACGCCTGTTCTAGAACATTCTAGAAACTTTACAGAAGTATTTAGAATAATCTAGAATATTCTAGAAGCTTCAAGAATCCACAAATCCTATATATATAGGAGGTGAAATCTTCAAACCGTGTCAAAAATATCTCTTGATGAAGCTGAACATTTACTTACAAAACCATCCGACGATGAAAGTGAACATGATAATGTCGAAGACTACTCTGAAAGTTGTGATGATGATCCTTCTGAAGCCAAAAATGATGAACAAATCGTGCCGTACCCTTCTGAAAATGAAGAAAGTAATGAAGAAGATCTTACTACGATGCCAATGAACGAACTTTTGTCCAAAGATAAGAATTTTAGTTATTCAACAACACATTCAAGGATCAACAGGAGAACCGCAGCTCTCAATATATTCAATGGGAACCCAGGCATTACAAGGCAAGCTGCTCCAAGAATCTCTACACCATTCGAAACATTCAAAATGTTCATTTCTGATAATATGATGGAACAGATCATTCACTCAACAAACACCGTCATGAAAGAACCAATTTTTGAAGAAGACCTCTGGAAATGGATCGCAGCTAATCTTTTCCTTGGAATAAGCAAATCCAAAAATGCATTGATAGACGAAATGTTTTCAACCGAATTCGGTTTGCCATTTTTGCGAAAACTGATTACACAAGATAAATTCAAAAAAATGTGCTCAAAAATCAGCTTTGACATGCATTCTCAAAGAAATAGAGAAATCAAAGATGCCGCCATCTCTGGAGTCTGGAATTTTTTCATTGAAAATTGCAAAAACAATTACAACCCAGGCGAATACCTGACAGTGGATGAACAACTATGTAACTTCAAACGAAGAGTTGGCTTCAGAACATACATTCCGACAAAGCCAGGCAAATACGGAATAAAGATTTGGTGCCTAACAGATGCAAAGACAAGTTACCTCCTCAACGCTCAAATTTATACTGGAAAGGTTGGAAATACGACAGAAACAAATCAAGGAGAAAGAATAATCAGAGAACTGAATCAGCCATTTATTGGAAAAGGAAGGACAATAACGACAGATAATTTCTTCACAACAATGACACTTGCCAAGTACCTACGAACAAAAAGAACAGGACTTGTTGGAGCCATACGGAAATCAAGAACCTTCCTGCCTCCTAAAATAAATGCAAAATCTAAAGAGTTATCACTAATTTTTTTCTACCATGACGACATCACTCTTCTCAGGCACTCAGACAAACCAGGAAAATATGTGCTACTACTGAGTTCTCAGCATCAGTCTGGTGAAGTAGAAGAGAATGGAAAGCCCGAAATCGTCAATCTTTACAATGCAACGAAGGCAGGTGTCGACACTCTCGATCAACTAGTGAGATATTATACAACAAAGAGGCGATCAAAGCCCTGGTCAATCTGCATATTCTATAACATTCTAGATCTTGCTGCATACAATGCTTTCGTTCTATACTCGACAAAACATCCAGAATTTCTTCGTCAACATAAATCAAGAGCCAAAAGAGAATTTATACGGCAATTGGTGCTTGAAATCAAAGAAATTTACTGCAAAGATAATGACAAAACAACCTCGTGTGAATTGCCTGCAAAGAGGGCAAAAAGAGGACGATGCCATTTGTGCGGCAGATCAAAAAATAGACAATCGAAAATTGTTTGCTCAAATTGTAAAAAAAATGTTTGTCAGAGCCATTCTAAAGTTGTTTGTAATGAATGTTGCTAAATCACTGTTTTTCTATTGGAAAAATATGTGGGGCCTGATAGGCCCCAAAATCACTTTAGTGGATGTAAATATTTTTTTCGTAGGAGTGTTAAACAAAACCCCATTAGTAAGTGTGCCGGATTTAATAACTTGGACCAAATTTCTTTCAGGTTTAAAATTTGTTTTATTCTGCCTGCTTATAAAAACTCAAATATCGACGTAAATTTATGCTTTAACCCTAAATGTTAACCTAATTTTGTCAAGCGTGATTTATCATTATTCATACTATCACAATCATAAGAGTTGTTATTAAATTAATATTTGTAATAAATAAAGCATGAGCCGTATAGGTAAATTATGAAGTTGCACAATAATTACTTTTCATACATACGTATCTGTGTAATTATACAATGTATCTACTCGAAGCGCGTTTCATACTTTTACTGCCCTCCAGTGGCACAATGACATATCCATAGGCAATTACTACTAGAGAGTGGGTTTCGATACTCGTGGTATGGAGAGCACACTTGGTTGTGTAGCTTTGCGCTTAATAACAAAAAGCAATATATTTTAATGATAACAAAAGTAAGTTATAACTGTTTCTCAAAATATTTAACAGTAAAAAATAATAACCGTTGTTTTTATTATCAGTGTTGTGCTAGGAATCTTTTTAAGCATATTTCTTTGAAAAACTATAGTTTAATCGCGTATACTTTAAAAATATACAGAAAATATATGTACAATGTATATAGAGAGTCTAATACTATAATTTGATTACTGTAACTATTTGAAATGCCTTTACTACAGAAACATTATTTTTATCCTAAACCTAAATGTTTAAATTTTTTTACTTATAATATTAAAGAAACATATACGAAATAAAATTCGGGTCAAGAAGTTTGTGTGACAATACAAAATAAAGTGGTAGTATTACTGGTATCAACAGAGAGCGCTGGTGTAATACATCTAATTATTTAGTGTCTAGACATTAGTAACAGATCTCACTTTAGCCGAGAGAGATTCTGTAGCTAAACAATCCTGTGTTAGTTATTTAGTCTTGCCAGTGAACTATTTAATTAATTTAATCTGCAACAACACCAAGACTTATATATTCTTCGTCATTTCTTTTGTTAAGAATAGAAATTTAGAAATATGATTTAGTAGTCTTTATTAACTAGCTGTTTCTTAGTCTTTCAAAATTAGACGTGAAAACTGTGATATGGGATGAATGTCCAACTGTGATGTCTAATGAGGGTCAAATAAAGAAACTTAAGGCTAAGAGATGGTCGTGTGCCTATAGTCAAGCTCATAATGTAAACCTGCCTAGTAATATGTCAAATTTAATTGCGTGTTAAGAATTATTTTTCAAGTCAGTTTTTCTTCGTACTTTAAAAAAAATTCATATCCCATGCTTCATGCACTTTAAAATACGCAAACATTCTAACAAAACGAACATTTTTGTCAACTATTAATAAGATTTTATAATAAAAAAGTGTCTTATGCTAGAATTGTTCACTAGCAATAAAAAGTAACACTGTGAATTTTTTACTATTTTACTCACCACAATAAGAGTTCACTGTGAATTGTCTCACTATTTTACTCACCACAATAAGAGTTCACTGTGAATTGTCTCACTATTTTACTCACCACACAATGAGAATGAGAATTTACTGTGAATTGTCTTACTATTTTACTCACCACAATGAGAGTTTAAATCCCGATAATCCAGATGACCATGCTTTTGTTTCCAAGCCTGATGACGTTCTTCTAGGTGAGAGAAAGTAAAGCCCACATTGCTCTTGAAACAAAGTTCCAAATAGCTCCATTGACACTATGCCATACTGAACATCAGAAACTGAAAACAGAGGTTTTATACTTTTCTAACAAACAAACACAGGCCGATTTTTTAATTGTCAAGGAACTCGATTGCTGATAGGAAACACGTGACTGTGATCTTATGTTTCTTCTCTTTACTCTGCTGGGCATGCTGCGAGTCAAAGCACGAGAGGAACGATTTATTTTCGTATATAATAAAAAAAATAAGTAAAATGCTATAAATTTAGCTGCTTTAAATATGTTTTTCAACGTTTTCAGCAATAAATCCATTTCAGGGATAATATGATCATTATAACACAAACTGTTGCGTTAAGAGAACAGTCTACACTGATCACCTTCATAAACGTTGTAATCCACCGACTGATAATTATATTCAATTATGAAACTACCTAAAATTGTGTTTAAAATAGGTTAATCTCTATTTTATTATTATATTTATTATTTTCAAACAACACAGCAAAAAATAATCAATAATGAAAGAAAAATATTTTGCCTTATGTTTGTATATAATTCATATATTATGTAGTGTACAGAAACCACACATTTTATACGTTTCATATCACTCACTTTTTCCCCAGAACTCTAATCCGAAACATGATGAATCTAATGTTTCATGGACTAAGTGTATTGTATACTACATCATCTTGTGTATGTGATATTGCTTACGAGTAATCCGAGGGTCGCGGGTTCGCGCCCGCATCGCACTAAACATTCTCGCCCTCCCAACCGTGGGGGCGTATAATGTACGGTCAATCCCACTATTCGTTGGTAAAAGAGTAGCCCAAGAGTTGGCAGTGGGTGGTGATGACTAGCTGCCTTCCCTCTAGTCTTACACTGCAAAATTAGGGACGGCTAGCACAGATAGCCCTCGAGTAGCTTTGTGCGAAATTCCAAAACAAACTGTACGAGTACCACATGGAGTAAAAGTGACTGGTAATCCAGTTTTGTGATTGGTCAGTTATAGAGAGCATGCGCATCGTCACAGTGGCTTCAGTGCTTTTAGTTATATTTGTTTCTCTCACTGAGAGAGCTAATCCTCCATTGTGTATACTTTATTTTAGGAAACCGGTCAAACAGTCTTTTATTTATTCTCCCATCTTCCCTTATTAAATACTGATTTTATTATTTACAAGCCATTGAGATACAATTAATTCATGTTTTGCTATAGCTAGTGTATTCGACCTCATATCCAACAATGCAAAACTCACCACTACTAAACAGATGATCAGTATATTCCCAGTTTATCCAACCCATCCAATTTCATATAGTGTATTGTCTCTTTCTCTCCATCTGTTGTAAATCACCACGAGATCCTTGAACATTTCTTTCTCGCAAACATCAGGACAACACAAGCAGGGTGTTTTTTTTTCTTCATTTTTAAATACTATAAGCTATTTCTCTAGAGACAAAGTTATGTTGCTGTTGACCAGAAGTGGTAGTTAATTTGTGTTCCAGCTTATCTAAAGCTTACATTCTTTCTTGTGCTTTTTGTGAGTTACCATTGGATAATTTATGAAAAAAAACACGATAAGCGATTTTACTGGTGGTGTATTTTAAATTTTATACATTATGTTGCTTAAATTTTTGTACTACTTAGGGACGGCTAGCATACATAGCCCTTGTGTAGCTTTGCGTGAAATTCAAACCAAAGCAAACTCTTTCAACGGTGTAGACAGCTTGGTTAATATAACATTAAAAAAAGATATGTTGCAGTTTTAAACTTATAATCAAATCTACTATACATATAAAATAGCTTCTTTATTTGGTATTTTAATTTCAATACTTCTTTTAAGTGATTTTTACGTAATTTAGATTTTTTTTCTTTACATGCAAAAGTTTGAACAACTGCATTGAATATTTTGTCCATCACTTACTGTATTGTGCTGTCATCTATGGATTTTTATACCAAACATTAAGGGCAGAAAAAGTAAAGGATTTAATCAATCTGAAAAGCCCTCCACTAGTACAGCGGTATGTCTCCAGATTTACAAAGCTAAAATCAGGGGTTCGATTCTCCTCGGTGAGCTCAGCAGATAGCCCGATGTGAGTTTGCTGTAAGAAAACACACTGAATTTGGAAAAAAAACCTGAAAGGATTTAATCAGTAAATTAGTACTCTCACTTTGAGATGGACATCACAGCTAACACATTATACAACCACTCAAGACTTCAACACTATTCTGCCGAGTTATATTTCTTCTTTGTATGGGCATGATAAATTTCTGTTATGCAGGCTTATCGCTTGATGAATCTAGTCCTCACTGCATATTCACTGAATGACTTATAAGCACGTTATTTCCATCAGAGAGCACGATTATACCCATTTATTACATTCAGTACAATTACAAACTCTCCATAACACCTCTATTTATAGAGTGTTCTCAAGTGTTGTATTACCATGCCAGTTGCTTATGTCTGGATTCTCTTATATCATCATATAACGTTTTACGAGAAAAAACACAAAATGACTGAGACATGTTTTATTAATAAATTTCACTTGATAATTCAAGAAATAAAAATAATGACTCTGTTTTGGTTTAAAATCAACTGTCAAACTTTCATTCACAATGACTCAAAGGTTTATAGTGTTTTGCTGTGGTTAGGGAGAATGAAAATGTTAGTCGTTCACTGGTGGATACCTATCTTCTTAATCATTGTAATTACAGAAAAATCAATATCCTTCTCTCTTTCTAAATCTGAAAGATCACACTAGTAGTTTCAACTAATTCATCCTCTGTTTTCTGTTCAAACCAGTGTTAAGAAGTCATGGACAAACTATTTCAACATAACAGTATATTCTACAAACTTTTTGCATAATAAGAAATTGCCGAGCTTCTTTTCTGGCGGACTGAATTTCTATAGCTGTACATGAATTGTTTGTGTGCTGGTGGCGTGAGCCATAACCACATTAATCTTTTTTGCTTAAATTGGTGTTCTTTTTCTCTTAGATACCTTACCCACCTTTTCAGGCTTATGTGCACGAATAAATGTGAATCTAAACCAATCCTGGAAACATGTCAGCGAATCTACATTAGAACTATTGGAGGTGTAACTTTTCTTCCAAATATTAGCATATTTGGATAACAACTGAAATTCTTCTGTTCTCCTGAATCGTTGTCACATGTGACAAATGATCATCTCAATTAGTCTTATCTGAGCTCATAAACTTAGAAGCATATATTTGAAACCTGGATGATCTTCTCATCCAAGCCGTCAGACAGAGGAAAAGGTAAGATATAAACATCACTACACCATTACCATTTAGCACTTGGTAAAGTATAGATTGATCAGTATGAGTCAATACGAAACTCTGTCATAAAAGGCTCATGACTGTAGAGTAATTATATTTTAAGTATTTCATACTAATAAGCCCTGAACCATTCAAACCAAACAACATATAATAAATTATTTAGCCCTAGGTCCAGTTACAAGTGTCAACCAGACAAAAGGGATGAAGGATAAAATGTATATTTTCCTTCTCCAAAATTCTGAAAGAGAGAATCGTTTGTATGTATCATCATCTCTCTTCTTTGTATTGGCCAAAGCAAGTATCCGACATCTATCTCATTTGGCATATATGACTGCCGAGCCAGTGTTTCTAGTGGCCAGGATTATTTTTAATACTCACTTAAGTCATGCATCGCCATGTTAAAAGCGCCATTGTGCAAAAGCTGTTCGAGTGTGTAGCTCACTTTTGTTTTCTTCATGAGCTAGTTCTTACCTAACGCAATGTTCAAAACGTAACCACTCTGTTTTGTGGCCAGTGGAACTGGTTTAATAAAACTTAAACACCCTATGCAGGTTATCTACAAAAGCCATTGCAGAGTGTATCCTGGGTGGTACCATTGGATTATTGGATGCCAATACACAAGCCGCTCTAGGAGTTTCAGTTTGGTCATTATTATTATTATTAGTTATCCCTTCGTGATGGCTTTCCACAAAAACTAATTCAGCTTACTTGATTTTTATTAATATCACCTAAGTAACAACATCTATTGGGTGACACTGTTATTTATATAGATGATATTATTCTGCAAATTTTTATTTTAACCTAGAATTATTTCGGTGCATTTTATTTTCTCTTTTAAAATTCTACACAAACACACACACATATATATAAATGAGTAAACCTTAATTTTGTTATTTTTATTCTACATTCGCTATGTTTTTAACTCTATAATATGTATTAAAGGAATGTTCCTGTCTATTATTTTAAGTATTTAAATGATTGGATTATGTACTCAAAACAACTGCAGAGGTTTTGTGTTGTTGTTGTTTTTCAAACAAATACTAATAAATTAGCTTTAAACGATCAGAAAAACCACCATGGCTGAAAATTAACGTTGAAAGAACTTGCTATCTTTGTTAATATAATAATAAGTATATTGTATTATTTATTATTATTATGCGACGTACCATAAAGATATATATAAATATATAGATGTGTATGGAAATGTAGTATATATGTATATGTCTGTGTTCATAATATTTTGACAATTACTTGAAATATGTTTTATTTATTTGTAAGAATACACATATAACTTTATATTTACTCATTTCTTCTGCTCTATAACGAACTGTGGCTCTCAGGTACATAATACGTATGCTGTGCATCAACTTAGCACACAGTTTCTTAATCACCGGATAACTAGACATTCGTAGACCTAGTATACAGAAATGTTGTGATATGTTGTAAGTGCAAAGAAAGAGATTAAACAGGGTATGAAATGTAATTAAAAATAAACATCTTATTTATTGAACATTGAAGAGCAGCTGATCAGGACTATTGTATTGTGTACTGAAGATGGAAGAAGATATATTGGAACGAGAATTAAATAAAAGAAGCTTTATTTAAACAAACTTTACTTGAAATGAAGACATTTTCACAATTAATCAGCAGGCAATAAAATAAAAATATTACTGGTTAGTTTCACTTCCATAAAATAAATTTGTTTGTAAATAATGTTAATTTATATTGTTTCAGTTGTCAACCAATCACGAAATTGGATCACAAGCATCTGCAAGTACTCCATGTTATAGTCGTAGAAGAGTTTTACCAATACAATGTAAAATATGATACAACAAAATATGCTATGAACTAGTCAATAGTTTCCATGATCAGTTCCTGTACTATAAAGTAACACATACGTCCTGATCCTGAAGTTAACCTCAGCTACATTACGCGTGTTCCAAATCATGACTGTAAAAATTACTTAAATATGAAACTTATACAACGTTAAAGTGAAATATGTGATATTTAAATGTCATAACTTCTTCTTTCCCCTTAAGGTGGATTCCTGTATGTGGTGATGAGACCTCCTGGAGAATGCTCTGTACCTTCAGTTTACCTCCTTTTGTATCTGGATATCCACCACGTGTTTGCTTTACGTGGCAACAGGTGAAGGAAAAGAGAAGATTCTGGTGGTTGAGGGGTTTAACCCTAATGTAATGGTTCACACTCCTCGTACTTTTGTTCTTGCCCTAAATGAGTGGAAGAAAAATAGGTTCAACGTTTAAATACTGTGAACAATGTTGCGTATCCCGAGGCTTGAAAGTTATTGTCAACAACTCCATCTTGGACATATGCTGCTGCGCTCTATTCCACTACTACAGTGTGAGTGCAAACAGATCCTTCCGTGCATCCAACAGAGTCGTTCTCCAACCATGTAAAGAGTATTTTATCCTTCGTGGTTAAGAGAGTTAACGATTCAATCTCTACGCCAATCTCTATTTCCACCAATATTTCCAGTGGCTGCTAGAACCCACTTCCTTTTATCCCAGCCTTTTACGTCTGTTCGAATCCAGTTTTTCGACCATGAGGTGTCGAACGATTATTCGTTTTTAACCTCAGTCGCTGAACCTTATATCTACTGAAAGAGACTTGCCCACTTGTTCCAGGACAGAATCCATGGAGGTCGAAACATTCCCTTCTAATAATGGTTTACGACATGGCCGTAAAAAAAAAGGATCTCCATATACTTTCTCTGTAAATAAAACTAGCCACATTGATACATTAGAACTGTCGAGGTTTCCGTTCTAATATGCGTGACATTACGGACTTGATTGACTCTTATCACCCTGTGTGTTTCGCTTTACAGGAAACGTTTATCGATACCCCCTGCACCACCTCTCTTCTGCCTGTCTTGCTACTCCTTTCGTTATTTTTAACCAAATCTGTTAGGAGAGTAGTTTTCCTGGTGATTGGCACCAGGCTATTGTCCTTCCTTTTTCTAAGCCAGGGAAGGATACCAAGAATAAAACAACCTCTTCTCGCCCACTCAGTGTGGGTTTTGATGAGAGTACCACCTGATTTGACACAAAACGTCAAAAAAACTGTTCCCAAGTGACAATATCTTGTGTCTATATTCTTTTACCTTAAAAAGACTTATGATACTACATGCAGGTGTGGCATTTTGTGAGACCTCCACTCATATGAGTTGCATGGCCATTTACCTAGTTTTATCCAAAATTGTTTAATGGACCCATAATTTCAAGTCCTTGTGAGATCGGTGCTTTCCCATTCTTTTCCACAGGAACTTAGAGTCTCTCAGGGCTGTATCTTGAATGTTACACTTTTCAGTGTGAAGATTGCTGCCATAACTGTACAACTTTCTTTTAATATTGCTGAATAACTCAATGTTAAGGATCTCCACATCTCGCTTTAGTCATTGAGTATGAACTTTTTAAGCAGCAGTATCAAACTACCCTCAGTCATTTACTGAGGTGTACTACAGCAAACAATTTTATTTTTCTTTCTGTAAAACTGTTTGCATGTATTTTTAATGCTATTGGGGCATTAACCCCAACCCAGAGCTCTGTCTTGGTGATGTTGTTCTTTCTGTAGTCCCTGAAGCAAAGTTCTTGGAGTGTACCTTTAACCATAAGCTGATTTTCATTTCACACATTAACCTACTACGTGTTAAGTGTACCAGGGCATTGACCATCCTCCATACCATCTCTTCCATCTCTTTGGGAGTGAATTGATCTTTTATAATGAAGATCTATCGTGCCCTTATTCAACTCAAATTGGATTATGAGTCTTGGGTATCTGGTTCTGTTAGGGTCTCGGCTTTGAAAATGATGGATCCCGTTAACCACTGGGGATTTCAGCAGCTCTGCACGATGCATTTCTGCACTTTTCCAGCCCAGAGTTTGTACACTAAGCCTCATGAACCTTCCCCGTTTGCAACTTTCTTTACTGTGTGCTTCAAAGCTTTGATCCTTACCACAGCATCTCACGTGGGGTTATGTCTTCCTTTCTCAGTGAGCCATGTCTTTTCAAAATAAACGGTCTGTCATTGTTCCTTTTGGCCTTCATATGCAAGCATAGCTGGCTGAATTTGGTCTAATTCTGGATGATATTACTGTCTCCTCTGGTCATCTCATTCCATCGTGACTTATTAGCATCCCTACCTGTGATTATTCTTTCAGTGATCTGAGGAAGGCGATTCGAAGTATTGTCTTCTGTTTGCGAAAGATCTTTCGAACCATCCTTCCATTCCCATTTATACAGATGTTTATATGCAAAAACGGCTCGTTTGGGTTGAGAAAACATTTTACAAAAAATATTTTCTCAACCAAAACAAGCCATTTTTGCATATAAATTTCTCAACAAGTGGATTTCTCGACATCACTGATTTATACAGGTGGTTCGAAATCAATTGACTCTGTGGGCTCTGACATGGTCTGTTGTTGTTCAATTATTGCACACAAAATCCCCTCTACACTGTTGAATTGTATGCTATTTCTCTTGCCTTGAATTACGTAGAAGGTATGCAGTACGTGAACTGTACTATTTATACCGACTCGATTAGCTCTCTACTGACCCTGAAATCGTTTCACGTTAGTTTTCATCCTATTCTTGTTGATATTCAAAACTCTGTTGCTCATTTCTCCTTATGTTCCATTCCTATCCAGTTCTTCTGGATAGCAAACCACATTGGTATTCGTGGGAACGAGCTCGCCGGCATTGCAACTAATTCCGTCTGATGTGGTGCTATCATTGCCGTGTCTGTGCCAAATACAGACTACAGTCCTCTGTTCAAGAATCGGCTCCGCGCTATTTGGCAGTCTACGTGAAGCAAACAATGTGATAATAAACTTTTCCAGCTAAAACCATCTGTTGCTCTTTGGCTGTCTTGTTACGTAAGGATAAAAAAAGAGGAAGTTATCCTGGTCACAGGTTTTTAACTTATCATTTTATTTTATCTGAGAATGATGCACCAGTGTTACAATAGCACACATTTTAGTGTCGTGCTGTCTCTACGACTCTGAACGACAGCACCTTTTATTTTTTCCGTGGATTACTTTATGAACTTTAATAATATTAAATATTAATTTTCTTTTTGCATGAGTAAATAAGTTGAGAGGTCTTAACCTATTTGGGTAAGACAACCCTTCCGTCCTTGGAAACATCCTAGTAGCTCTTCTTTGAACCCTTTTCCATAAGTCAATATCCTTTCATAAATACAGAGGACAAAAGATCGCAAGATATTCCAATTTAGTCTTCATTACTGGTTTTAAATAAAGATAATTGTCTAGTTTAATACATATATCTTTAAATATCTCTGAATATTCTGTCCTTTCCTGATATCAACAGAACGTTGTTTTGATGACCCTGACTTATTTATCATTAGGTCAAGATTCCTTTCTTTAGCCATCACAATGAGTTGGTGGGAAACCATCTACACTTAATGCGTGATCCAAACTGTGACAACATAAACGAATTATCTTGTGCTCACAATAATTAAAGGTCATTTGAAACTTATTTGTCCAACTTACCAATCGAACCAAAGCATTCTTTCGTACTTCATCGTCCTTAAAAGCTAGAAATACCCAATAGTTAATTGCCATTAGAATTCTTTACCAATTTGCTAATTATGCCGCTATCAACATAATTTATGTAAAAATGAAAAAAACGAGGCCCAGTTACTGAGGCCTGAAGTATTCTACTAGAAACAATGATCCGATTTGACTACAATTCTTAATAATAACGTTTTTATTTCATCCAACCACCGTACAATACAACTGAATAGTCTTTCTCCAATCAGTACTATTGTGATTTACTTCACTGATATTCTATATAGCTCTTTATCAAACATTGTTTGAAAATCTAAGTAAATACATTTTCTCTCATTCAGATGACAAATAGAATAATCAACAAGGTTAACAATTTAGTAAGCGAAATTTCCCTTCTGTCGATCCATCTTAATTTTTTTTCTCTAATGGTATTGTTAATATCGTTAATAGCCAATGCAATCACCTGAGTATAATTATTAATTTGATATTGGTTTATTTTTATTACTAATACATAATTACTAACTAGTTTATATACTGTGTTTCGAATATGGATCTGCTACTTTCTTTAATGCAACCATACAAACCATTGTCTAATGTTAGCTCATGTGTGACGATACTTTTTTGTCCTCCAACCTGTATGTCTGCAAATCCTGACGAGTTTATTGCCATAGCATTCTGGAGACCATTAGCTGCAGTACAGTTAAAGAAAGATAGCTTAGTAGTTTATTAAAACTGAACAACTATTTTCCAACACTTATAACCAGCTATACTTATGGCAAAGGTTATGTGTGTCTATGTTATGCTTTTCTATTAGCATGGATTGGACTTAACTATGCTACAAGGTTAGGACTGCTCCTACTAAATTGGAGTCCCCCCGTTTCTCTTTCCAAAGCTCCTGAAGTATTAATCAATGAACCCATCTATCAGAGGAATCTTTTACTTTATAGTTTGACAATGCTATGGGAAAAATAGCTGTAGTTTCAATTTAAACATGTCTAGGATCAAGAAATCATATGAACAAAAAGGCATCCAAGTATGATAAGATAGTGTGCCTGCACTTCTGTGTTGTGGGCCTAGTCAGTATATTATAACAGTCATTTTGTTGTAGTATTGTTACCTAACATGCTATAACCTGTTTTGAATTTTAAAGTTTATTAGTCAGTTCAACAACACACGATCCACCTAGACAGTAAACCTTCTACTGTACAGTTTTTGACAACATTGCTTGATAAAATCTACAACTGCAAACAATTACATTCCATCATACGATATCTGCATTATGGAGTTGCGACTGTATGAGTAGTATATTTAATTACACGTTATACTCAATTATTTAATTATGATATTGTTGCATCAATTCCATTGTTGCTTGTATTAGTGTTGGAAAAGGACTTGCCAAGCCTGTAAATATTCCACCTTTTCCTAAAATATGAACAAGAAATTTCACTTCGCTGTGTATGAGTAAACATTTTCTAGTTTCAAACCAACTTTAATTATCCACTGAAATATTATTCTGAGGATCTCGGGGAGAGACTCAAATGTGTAATAAAACACCAGAACATCATTGACATAAACCAGACATCTCTCCCATTGCATCCACTTTAATGTTCGCTCCATTAACTTTTCAAAAGTGGCAGGCACGTTGCATAGAGTATTGAGATAGCAAACAATTCATACAAGACATCTCACATTCTAAAGATAGTTTTATGTATACTTTTGTTATTCAGTTCAATATGCTAAATTTACTGCTGAACCAACGATAATCTTCTAATGTATCTAAATATTTACCTCTTGATGGTAAAAGGTGAAATCTAGGGTTAGACCACCTATGCCAAAGAAACTACTTCCACTGGAGACAGAATGTATCTCAGATCTATATGGACATGCTTTATTTATTAACCCCTAGTTGAACATATCAGTGGAATCTATGGAATACCATGTTGAAAAACTCTTTGTTTTTCATTTTTAATTATGAAAAACTAGTAATAGCCATCACAGCTATGGCATTTAAAAGATATATACTATGAGCTATCAACGAGGTTACGTTTATTCGTATATAAATAACCTAAATTAAATCCCTTAAGTTGTAAAGAAGCTAAAGTTTTTGATGATCTCGTCGTTCATCTCCGAACTTTTCTCCACACAGTTCAATCTTTCAGACAAATCATTAACAATTTTGTTCTAGTCACTGATTGTTTCTTGTTCAGCTTCATCAACTTTGAGATGATATTATCAGTATAAGATATAACACAACATGTTCTTGAACCCATCTTACTAATAAACAACTCGCATAAAATGTTTGAGAGATAAAAGTCTAAGTTTTCTTTTACTGTTCTCTTATACTCTGATAGTTTTACCTATTTTACTTCATTTCCATAATTAAATGATGGCACTGACAGAATGCTTTTACCAGATTTCCTACCAATGCAAAGTTGAATGGCTGTGCATATTTGAGAAAGCTTCATTGTGGTACTTTTGAGCTGAGATCATATTGGAATGACTCTAAACGTTGTTAATAGCTTGTCCTCGTATTGTTAATTTTAAGTCATGACCTGCAATGAGCCACTTTGTCATTATATTTTAATCAATGGATAACGTTTTAGTGCTTCGTCAGTATATCTTGTCAGCCTGAAAGGTTCCTGACTTATTCCTAATTATGTATTAGCAAGATCCTAGCTACTTTGTTAACAATGTAACGAAACGTGTCAAAGCTCATTCAGCACTGACACCTCGTCTGGTATTATTATTTAAAATATATACAAGTTATATCGTGGAGTAGAGAAATTGTTAGAGTCGCTAGAGGGTTACATTACTTTAATTATTTCAGATATACTTGTGTGACATATCAACATATTATCAGCCATTATCATTTTTCCAACGTTGATTCTGATGTAATTAAATTATTTCAATATTCTTCTTGGTTATGAGTGACCTGAACTAGCACTTTTCTATATCTGAGTTCGTTAATTATATTCTTGATGTCTCATAAAATACAATGTAATAACTGCCACGACTTCTATATTGGAGAAACAAGTAGAAAAATGAAAACCAGATTCAAAGAACATAAAAAGTCACCTTCACACGTTTTCGAACACTGCAAGTCAAATGAACACAACATAACCATAGAAAACACTAAAATACTAAATAAAGAAACAAACATAAACAAACGAAAAATTAAAGAAGCCTTACTTATACAACAACTTAAACCCAAAATAAACCAATATAAAGGAACGCCATTATACCTATATTAATATTATAGATAAAATTATATATTCAAACATCTAACCCCGCCCTCTACATTACGACACTCAGTTACACAACCCCTTCCAAACATGTGGTCAGTTTCCGGTCAGTTACCTCTTTCTTTGTGAACCTGACGATGACCGAAGAAGGTCGAAACGTTGTTCGCTCTTCTATTTGAAATATTTTCTCAACCCAAAAGAGCCGTTTTTGCATATAAAATTCTCATAGAGACTACTTCAGTAAGTCATAGGGCATTCAGCCTACTCTAAGTCATATTGGGTCTTGTGTGCCACCTTATGCTCCTGACTGTGGGAATTAACCATTACATTTTGTAAAAAGCTCCTAGAGAAACCCATAAAGTAGCCCATTAACCTTAGAGTTTTGAAGATAAATATGGAATGTGGATATATCTTTCACTATTGAAAACAAAAGTTATAGTTTGACTGCAGGGATTAACTTTATCTTTGTCACGTTTTTGGACAGATTTTCCACTTTAGTCATAATTTCTTTCACTCCACTCCACCATAAGTGTATCGTAGTTCTTAGGAAGCGTAGTTCCAAGATAATAATTTACGAAAAAAATCAGTGTCAGTTAGTGAAACGAAAACAAAGTACTTTCAAAATAAAGTGTATTGACAAATAACTTGGTCTTGATGCCAAAATGTCACTTTTCGTCTAGTCTTTACTATAAATTACGTTGACATTCAATACAAAAATTCAAAATATCCACTAAAATCAGATTCAAGATTATTTAAAATAAGAAAATGAGTTATAGTATAGTATATTACAATTCTAAACTGTATATAGTGTAGTATATCACAATCCTAAACAGTATATAGTGTCGAATATCACAATTATAAACTATATATAATGTAGTATATCACAATCTTAAACTGTATATAGTTTAGTATATCACAATTCTAACCTGTATATAGTGTAGTGTATCACAATTCTAAACTGTGTATAGTGTGGTATATCACAATTCTAAACTGCATACAACGTAGTATATCACAATCCTAAACTGCCCAACGTTACCGTTTATTCCAACTGACAAAAAATAAGAACAATGCTTATTTCTTTTGAAATTCGCGCAAAGCTACACGACAATTATCTGTGCTAACTATCCCTAATTTAGCTGTGCGAAACTAGAGGTAAGGCAATTAGTCATTACCACCCACCGTCAAATCTTAGGCTGTTGTAGAATAGTTGGATTTACCATCACATTATAACGTATCTGTGGCTAAAAGATTAGGATCCGAACGCCCTTACTAGCTGGCCATGCCAGGCCGCGAGGTTAAGAAAAAAAAAAGAGGCACCTTTGAGTTGGTCTGCTCTTCTTTTCCCATCCTCTAAGGACGAAAGAGATAAAAGTTCCTCAGGACTTTTCGACATCTCGTTGACGAAAATGTCACGACTGTGTGCAGTACCTCTGCACACGATTTATATAACTTCTGCGAGAACTTAATTGAAAAAAGAAATCGTTAAGCAATTATGGGAAAACGGTATCAATAACTATTACAGCAATGGCATATTTAAGATATATAACATAAACTTTTATATAGTCATCAACATTTAGTGTGTGTTTGTCCAAAACCTCATTGAAGCCTATTTTAAGTTAAAACAGACAGCAATTTCCGTTTCACTGCTTAATTACGAAAACATTTTTTAATGACAAACAGTCTTTATTCAAAAAAGTAAAAACTAACATTCTTAACAATAATAATTTAGGAGTAGTTTACAGATACAGAAATAAGCAGAAAAAAGAAAACTAAAGAAACGTAAACTTTGGGCTGAATTTAGTTTAGTTTTTCTATCTTGTTATTTTGGGTTTTCAATAGCGTTTACATCATCCATTAATTTTACAAAATGTGACAACTAATATAAAACTAGCTGCTACTATCTTCATTATTACTCATGTACTCTGTTAATATTGTAAAGTATTAACTCAATTTTCTTGCAATGTTATGTATGTGTGTTTCTTTCATGTATTTGTTTTGATGTTCTGTTCATTTTTGGACAGCGGTACCAGCCTCACTTCTGGTGCTTTATGATTTCTCACCCTTTATTTATTAGCACCATCTTCATTGGGTTTTTTTTTGTAATTATTATTGTGATCACGTTTTTCTGCAACACTACACAAATTATTTCCTTCGACCCTATCAGAGTTGTCTAGGTCATCTTTCTACAACTTACTTCTAACAGTAGTGTTATGTGTTGGATGCTGGTTCTTTGACACGCCATGTATCGTTCAACAATCCTGAATAAAAATTCATGTAATATTTTAATTTATTTTGTTACATAATGTGGTATCTTGTATTTCAAAACTTCATCTACATTACTATGTTTCACACCAATATTGTACAATAATGTAGCATCATTATTCTCTTTCCAGCCTACGAATGTAGGATTCCCATCTTATGATTATCATAAAATCAAAACATTTCAATTTTATTTAGTGCACACAAACGTTTGGTCATAAGTTGTTTTCCTTGCAGAACTATTATATCTTAGCAGTGCGAAGTATATGTTTGTCTATAATGGCAGTGTTGTGTTAAATATTGACTTTTCACCTTCACGTGTTGCATTTGATGTCTTTGGTTAATACAGTTGGGTGTCATCTAGCTCCGTTTCTAGCATTATCTAGTATATTTTGTTTAAGGGCTTACCCTTTTACTAACTTTATGGACTATATTTTCCCCGAAGTAAAGGTTTACTATTGGTAATTTCTTCCTTCATGTTGTTTTCTTTGAAGCCACTTTCTAGAAGAAAGCGCATTACTGAAAATTCATCTACACTGTGATCCATCTGTTCTTTTGTCTGTTGTATTTCATGGGTTTGAGGTACTTGGTTATTTTTAGCATCAGTGCTTGTCGACAGATGGTTATTTTTCACAACATTATCCAGAATTTTATTTCTACCATTAGCAGTGAAGTGTTCTCTTTTAAGTTTATTCATGACAAAAGTTCTTATATTTTCTTAAAATCATCTTTAAGAGTGTTTTATTCTTTAGTAACCCTATCCTGGATTTTTTTTTCATTTTCCTCATCTCAAAATCATAAGTTGTATATCTGCAGCACCAGTAGTCTTCTGGATTTGAGAAATGTCGTATATTCTATTTAATTTTGTAACCATCCTTTGTTTCCTTCTCTACCGTCTTGTTGTTTTTTTCTCTAACACTTTCTTCTCTTTTATTTAGAGAAACAATAAAGAAACAAATTTCACTCTTAAAAATACTCTTCCTTGTTAAGTATTCTTTTATTTTTTCCAATCACGAGTGCCAATGGGTTTATACACTTCATTCATGGGTTTATTCACTTCCTTACAGTGAAGGATGTGGTTATGAAAGAGAATCCTCATATTTAACGCTCCATTGCGATGGAGCTTAACATATTTACTTCTGTATTAAAACAGCTAGTTTATACAAATATCAATTGCTACACTGGGAGAATAGAAACAAAGTATTAAGTTCATATTTTACTTTCAGTTTTAACAAACC
The DNA here is from genome assembly GCA_011833715.1 of Carcinoscorpius rotundicauda. Taxonomy (NCBI): domain Eukaryota; kingdom Metazoa; phylum Arthropoda; class Merostomata; order Xiphosura; family Limulidae; genus Carcinoscorpius; species Carcinoscorpius rotundicauda. The sequence continues at coordinate 35,597,750 of CM022393.1, forward strand.
ACTTCTTCAACTTCTGTATCTGAAATCTCATCAATCTTCCTGTTGTCTTTCCTATGATATAAAATAGCACTGTTACACTATAAAAACTAACTTGTTAACAATATTCTTGAGGAAGAAAATAAAGTTTACAATATGCGTGTGATAAAACAGGTGATTACACGCATGTATTATTGTTGTTGTTGTTTTGAATTAAGCACAAAGCTACACAATGGGCTATCTGTGCTCTGCCCACCACGGGTATCGAAACCCGGATTTTAGCGTCGCATGTCCGCAGACACACCGCTGAATCACTGGGAGGAGCGTATTATTGTTATTAAAAATAATTAAAATAACGTAATATACCAATGGGTTTGTAGCTTTCATTTCATTACATTTTATTGTTAAACAACCTTTCTTATTTTAACAAATAAACTATATTTGGTTTACGTAAAACATGATGATGTATAAAAGACATTTTAATACTATTAATAAATACTCAGCTTTTGTAAAGATTAGAAAAGATAACAACATCATTATCAAAGAATAAGATGATTGCAAATGTCTTCTTATTATGAGCAGAAACAAAAAATACTTTATCATCTCAAATAATTTCAAATACAGTGGTACCTCAGTTCTCGAACAATTCGGTTTTCGAACATATTGTTTGAAAAAAAACTTTTCGGTTGTTGAACATAAACTCGGTTCCCGAGCCAAGCTGTCGTGGCCCGAACCTCCAAAATAACCCGACTGATGACTTGAACGACCATTCGACCATTTTCGGCCCACGCCAAGCTTGTCCAAAACATTTTATCTCCACCTTTCACTCAGTCCACACCCATGCTAAAAGCTGCTGTGAATGTTCTCGTTTTTCTTTTTGTTTTTTCTAAATATTCTGATTAAATAAGCCACCATGGAGTCAAAGAAGGATAATAAAAGCAGCAAACCAAAGAGAAAAGTTGTTAGAGCCACAATAGAGGTGAGAAAAGATCTCATAGCAAAGTATGAGAGTGGTGTTCGCGTGTCTGACCTTGTTACACAGTTTGGTATGGCAAATTCTACGGTCTGCACCATACTGAAAGATAAAGAGGTCATTAAAGGAGCTGATGTTGCAAAAGGAGTGACAGTGCTTACGAAACAAAGATAAAAAACAATGGAAGAGGAAGAAAAACTTGTTGATTTGGGTAAACGAAAAACAATTAGCTGGTGATAGCATTTCTGAGACCATCATTTGTGAGAAAGCAAAGCAGTTGCATGCTGACCTCTTGTAAAACACCCCTAGAGCGAGTGCTGAAACAAGTGATGCCTTTAAGGCTAGTAGGGGTGGTTTGAAATATTCAGGATGAGAAGTGGCATACATAGTGTGGTGAGACATGGGGAGGGTGCCAGTTCTAACAGACACAACTGCTGATAAATTTGTTAGGGAATTTAAAGACTATGTAGAAACTGAGGGTTTTATTTACCAACATGTGTTCAACTGTGATGAGACAGGCTTCTTTTGGAAGAAAATACCAAAGAGGACCTCCATCACCAAGGAGGAGAAGTCACTGCTAGGACACAAGCCATTGAAAGACAAGCTAACTCTATTGTTATGTAGTAATGCAAGTGGGGACTTAAAACTTAAGCTTTTGCTTGTGTACCATTCTGAGAACCCAAGGGCTATTAAGAAAAATAATGTCCTGAAAAAAGAACTAAATGTTCTGGTGAGAGCTAATAGTAAAGCATGGGTAACCAGGCATTTTTTCATGGAGTGGATCCATGAAGAGTTTGCCTCAAATGTAAAAAATTACCTCACGGAAAAATAGTTGCCACTTAAGGCCCTTTTTGTGATGGACAATGCACCTGCTCACCCACCAGACGTGGAGGACGGGTTGGTGGAGGAGTACAGTTTCATTATGGTGAAGCTCTTGCCCCCTAACACGACTCTTCTCATTCAGCCCATGGACCAGCAGGTCATATCGAACTTTAAGAAACTCTACACCAAAGCACGATTTCAAAGGTGTTTTGAAGTGACCTCTGACACAGAGTTAATCCTCAGAGAGTTCTGAAAAAACACTTTAATATCCTCCATTGTTTGAGGATCATAGACAAAGCCTGGAAAGAAGTGTCTTTGAGGACCATGAACTCAGCCTGGAAGAAATTTTGGCCAGATTCAGTAGCAGATAGAAACTTTGAAGGCTTTGAGGCTAAGCCTGTTGTCAAGGATATTGTATCACTAGGCAAGGGTATGGGCTTGAATATGAGTTGTGATGTTGTGGAGGAGTTGGTGGAAGACCACAACACTGAGCTCACCACGGAATAACTCCAAGACCTTCAGAAGGAGCAGCAACAGAAGGCAACTGAGGAAGTGTCTTCAGATGAGGAGGAGAGAAGGGGGGATGTTCCTAGTTCTCTAATCAAAAAAGTGTGTGGAAAACGGGGAGAATTACAAAGTTATGTGGAAAAATTTTACCCTGACAAAGCTGTAGCAAACCGCAGCATAAACCTTTTCAAAGACAATGAATGTCTTACTTCAGAAACATTTTAAAATGTAGGCAGAAACAAACCTCATTAGAAAAGTTTTTAGTGAGAAATAGGTCCAGCGAGTCTCAAGCAGGTTGTAGCGGTGCAAAGAGACAGAAAATAGAAATAAACCCAGAAGGAGAGTTTTTATGGAAGGTGACTCCCTTTCCAAACAATAATAACCCTCCTACTCTCCACGTTCCTCTCCACCTTTCACCTACGCCATCAGCTCTCCTCAGTACAGGTAAAGTGCAGTTAAATTTTCCTTTATTGTTTATAGTTTTTGTGATTGACTTTATGCAAGTAAGTATTATTATACAGGCATAATTAAGCAATATTTTTACTTAAAATGCTTCATAATGCATAATTTTTAGAGGTCTGTAACGGATTAGTTTAATTTACAGTATTTCTTGTGAGAAAAATTGATTCGGTTTCCAAACAGCCTTCTGGAACAGATTAAACTCGAGAACCGAGGTACCACTGTACTTAGCAGACGAGGTGAGTTCATTATACAAGTTTCTTAAGACGTGCTTAATTTTCAGCCCAGGGGGTGATAAAGAATATCATCGTTTATACAGGGTGGTCGCTAGAAAAGCGGAAAATTTGAGGGTCAGATGAGATCATGAATAAAATGCGTGGTTACTCATTTCTATTTTGATTTCTTTACATCATGAATAAAATGCATGATTTTAATATCATAAAATGCATTTTGAGCATCTATCAGTGTAATATAACATATGCCTTTAAAAAACTTTGTAAAAGTTATTCTTTGTAAAAATAAATAGCTGTTTGACAAATTTTCCGCTTTTCTAGCGACCACCCTGTATTATATACTAATTTTTTTATGATGCAGTTATTTTTATTTTCTACTCTGAATTGTATGTTTCTGTGTTTAGTTTATTTATATAATAAAGCCACATCGGGCTATCTACAGTGTCGACCGAATTATTCCTTTGATTTTAGCATTGTAAAATGAAGCAGGTAAAGTGTAGGTTATTCATATGTTGAAGGAATTTTGTTCTTTCAAGATAACAAGAAAAATCACCACCTACATATATAAAACAAAATACAAGACAATATTAATCACATATACACTAAAAATAATAGTAATATACAAGTGTTTTGAACACATTTTAGTTATAAAAATGACATTAAATTATTAGTTTAACAAGCACTTTGTTTCAGTCTATGTTTTATCAATATTTTTTCTTGTGTAATATTGAGGATCAACTTGCTTTTTCTCAGATAACTCATGTATTTAAAGTATGCGAAAAAGTCAAGATTAGCATTAATTGATGTCTATAGTTTTTATCATCTGTATATGTGATATCGTTAGTAAACTGGCAGCTGTCGGTGTTCTTACACGGATGTCTCAAAAGTTTCAGAGAAGTCGCTAGTATTTTGAAAAATGCAACAAAAGTATTAAATACTTTCACAGTTTGAAATCATAAAAAAATACAAAGATACGCATACGATATAGTTGTGAATTGTGTATGTATATATATATATATAATTAATTTTACTTTCACTTGTGTTACTTAATATTATCATTAATTTCATTGTATTTCTAGTTCTTTCAGGGATGTTAGACCCGACATGGCCAGGTGGGTTAAGGCGTTCGACCCGTAATCTAAGAATCATGGGTTCGAATCCCCGTCGCACCAAACATGCTCGCCCTTTCAGCCGTAGAGGTATTATAATATGACTGACAATCCCACTATTCGTTGGTAAAAGAGTAGCCCAAGAGTTGGCGTTGGGTGGTGACGACTAGCTGCCTTTCCTCTCGTCTTACACTGCTAAATTAGGGACGGCTAGCACAGATAGCCCTCGTGTAGCTTTTCGCGAAATTAATAAAAAACAAACAAACAAATAATTCATGGAGGTTAACAGGTTTCATCGGGTCTGAAATATTGTATAAACGGAATATACTTTCTTGGCAATTGAACTACTTCGGTCTCCTATTTTCCTTTTATCATCATTACAGAACAGGCACAATATCCATTCCAGTAAGTGGACAACATAGCTGCAACTTGCCTCAAGATACATGACCTTGCAATATGTTGTTACTTGTATGGTATGTAAGTTGTGTCACTATTACAGCATTGTTGGTAAAGGATATCGTAACTGGTTTTAATCCAACAGATGGATTTTGTAAATGTAAGGGAAAAGGTTATTTTAATTCATACAAAATAAACTGTCGCTTCTTCACTTGATTTATCTGTTTTATATATATGATATTGTTTAGGTGTCATCACACATGAAATATCAATACGAAACTAGTTTATCTTGTAAAGGAAATGTGTAAGGTATTTTCAGCTTTCCTTTCACGTAAAGAGAACAGCTCGTAATCCAAGCTTTATGTCTCTAATAAAGTGAATATTTGTTTGTTGGTTACCATTTTAGAACAAGATATAAGATTTTTGAGCCGCAGAAGTAAAAACAACGTTAAAATGACTTATTGTTTGTTTTGGAATTTCGCACAAATCTACTCGAGGGCTATCTGTGCTAACCGTTCCTAATTTAGCAATGTAAGACTAGAGGGAAGGCAGCTGGTCATCACCACCCATTGACCGTCACATTATACGCCGCCACGGCTGGGAGGGCGAGCATGTTTAGCGCGACGCGGGCGCGAACCTGTGACCCTCGGATTACGAGTCGCACGCCTTACGCGCTTGGCCATGCCAGGCCAAAACGACTTATTTAAGTTATAATTTCGGTTAACATTACATAGCGTTAATGACTGAGAAGGCTATGATAAAGTAATTAGTATAGGTTGGAACAAACAACGTAATGAATGAGTATACATGAAAGTTATGGAAACTCAAATAATTTTCAAAATCAACTAGTAAAAACTAAATAGACTAGTCAGAAGAAGGAAAGGCTACACAATTATGTTCGTTTTTATTTCTTTGCTCTAATTTGCACCTTAATCCTTGCAAATTATGGGGCGGTCGATAATTGTTATAAGCCAAGAGAGACTTACGACCGAGCGGTTAGCTTGGTCAGCTACGGCATTACACGAGCATTATTGGTGGTGGGGATTCAAGCTAGTGACCCTCAGATTATAAATAGAGTGTTTTATCGCCATGCTGCGCGTATTTGTATACATACTAATAATACAAATGTGATCTTTATATGAAAATAAAACTGGTCTATTTGATGTGTCAAGATAATCACACATCTATAGATGACTGGTATGGGTTCTAAAACTTAAATTGAAATAAAGTACAAAACAACATTTCCATCTTCTTAAGTCTTCCTCAGGTTAACAAAGAGAATTTGCAACTGACCGTTGCAGGGGACGTCCCAGGGACGAGAGTGTAAACAGGTACGAGATGTAGGGGACGTTGCAGTAAGATGTTAGGTTATCAATTAGTACAGGTATAAAGGACACCTTTTGTTTGTATTTGTTTCCAAATTTCGTATGTCGGTGTATTCTATGTTTTCTTTGAATCTGGTTTTAATTTTCTGTTTGTTTGTTTTTCTGGTAACATAGAACTGCCCATATTTAGCCATTTATTTGTAGGTAGTTTTTGTCATTGCACAGCAAGTTAGTTTTGGTGGTAGTGAATTCTAAAAGGGTTACTAATTTGTTACTAGGGATGTGTATTAATGGGTTGGAATCTTGGATATAAAGTTCTAAGGCTATGTTACAGGCTTTGGTATTTGGGACTTCTGTGAAGACATCAAAACTGACCATTAAGGCTTAATAGTTTAGCTGGTCAATAATATATTTAATGTTTAAAAGAGTCTTTCAAAAAGGAGTCAGTTTTTATTACATATCTAGAAAATATCCATACTATGTATTTACCAAGGCTGTAGTTGAATAACATATAGATCGATATTATGCATTGTAGTGGACTATCGGGTTTTTGAGGTTTGGAAATGCTGTATATTTGTGGTGTACGTGAGTCGGTCTTATGCAGGTAAGAACAAAGGTTTTCTTAGATCGTGTGCATTGTTCTTAGTTTGTAGCAGTACTTTGTCTAATTGGTTTTCATGTGTTTTTGTTGGATTTTATGCATTAGTTTAAATTTCTTTGTATCTGATAATATACTATTAATTTTTTGAATGTACTTATTTGTGTTCATTATTACTATAGGATTGTCTTTATCTGCTTTAGAATTTTAATGTTATTGTCTTGTTTTAGGTTGTTCATAGAATTGTTATCTTTCTGTGTAAGGTTATCTTTTCATTAGTTTTCTTTTCTGTTAAATTATGTTGATGGTTTTGTGTGAGAATTCTTTGAGAAAGTTGTTTAAGATATTGTTTAGAGGCGTATCGAGAAAATAGATATTTTCGATTCCACCTGAAAAGATAGGTTATTTGTTGTCGATGTAACTCTTATCAAAGTTTTCCTCTTTCTGGATGTTTTCCGATGGTTTTTTTGGTGTTTTCGGATTGTATAAAATAGATTACTGGTCTTTTGGATGAGTCTTCCAGACAGGTTTTCATTTCGAAGGATGGATGTATCTCTTCAGTGCTTAACTGTCGGTTGGATCTGTTAATTATGAGGATGGTTGATGATTCGTTGTGTTGGTATCGCTTTTGTTGTTGGCGTCTTAATTAGTTGATTTAGTTTTTTTATTATAGCAGATCTCCTTTTCCTTGTCGTTCCTTACTGTTGATTAGATTGATGCTGAGCTGTATGAGTCAATAAATGTCTGGTTTAATGCAGCAGGCCAGTTGATGGTCTAAGATTCATTTTTTTTTGTTTCCGCAAGCCGTTTAGTTCTTTGTATTTTGAGTTTAATATAGCTTTTAACATTTTTTTTCTTAAGTTATTGATAATGTTTGTGCGCTGTGACTGACAATCATTAGAGAGTCTTATAGAGGCTGTTCCAATCAGTCCCAGACGAAAAGAATATACACCCCACCATGATGATCATTAATCGACTCAGTCTCCTACACTTTGAGGTCAAAACTCAGAAAGAGAACCTTTTATTAATTCTGAGTACTTCAGATAGCAATAGTTCCCTTCTCTGGTCTATAGCTAGTGTTTGGCAAAGAATTAATTATAAACCAAACGGTTCACCTTGAATGCTTGTCTCTTCCTCCTGAATATAACTCCTTCATTTTGGGAAAAATGTCATTTCCTACCAAAGCTTCAACTCAGCTGTTTAAAAACCTGAAGAGTATGGAAAACAAAGACCGCCATCCAGAGAAGCAGACCTCAACAGTAACATTATTCAAGGCCATAGCACCAAGACTTCCTCTTCCAAACTGAACCAAACCTTCACTGTGAGAAAATTAATAAAGAGTCATAAAGAAATATTGTCTTGGGAATTTGTTATTATACATATGTTACTGAAAATCTTTATAACAATAATTTAATTTATGATTAAAGAGTCAAACTAGTGAAACAATAGTTTTTAAATCACTATATGGTATTTAAATAAAACACTTTCTTCAGGGCGCTTTATATATAAATGGCAGAAAATGTAACTAAATATAGAAGTAATTATTTAGTGTTTCAAACCGTTTGTATTAAATACAGCCATGTTGAAATTAATTGATACATTTCTTTGACGTCATTGTTTTTGACATCATATCCACCTGTCAACGTGCCCCTACCTATACACCCTCTATGATGAAATCATTGTTTCTACCCCTCACTCCCTCCATTGGACGTTGTTTCCCCACTGGGGCGACATCCTTTAAGCAGTAAAGTGCAGTCCTAACTAATTTTTTGGTGTTCTAAGACTTATTTGATTTATTTGAGTGTAGCCAACCGCAATAGCAAAAGAAAAAAAGCAATTTATCAGGTGCTGCACATTAAAGAGTAGTGCCGATATCTTCTCTACCTTTGACTGAGTCTTTAAATAAATAAAAAAGAGAAAGAGAGGCTAAACATAAGTGTTTAAAATATTACAGCAATTTTTAAAATCCCCCCAGTGGCACAGCGGTGTGTTTGCGCCAGAAACCGGGTTCAAATATCCGTGGTGGACAAAGCACAAATAGTCCATTCTGTAGCTCTGTGTTTAGTTGTAAACAAACATATACATATATATAAGGTTCTTTATACCCTACTGTATTTCTTGGTAGGTATTTTGGTTAAATTATTATCACCTAGTGCACACGCCGTGGACTATATGATTGTGAGGCACACTCTGGCTAACAGGTGGTGCCATATCTTAGACAATCATAAAAGTTGCCACTATGGCATACCATTGCTTCTACTGATAACATTGTTCATATTGTATTTATTTTTTCTAGTGGAAAACATAAGTGACAACCACGATGAGCATCCAATTCCGTAAATAAACGAGACATGAGAAACTTAGTCCTTTCGTTGTGCAATGTTGGGCCCTGCATGGCCAAGCGCGTTAAGGCGTGTGCTTCGTAATCCAAGGGGCGCGGTTTCGCGCCCAAGTCGTGCCAAACATGCTCGCCCTCCCAGCCGTGGGGGCGTTATAATATGACGGTCAATCTCACTGTTCGTTGGTAAAAGAATAGCACAAAAATTGTTCATTGTTTTACACTAGGAATAAATACTGAAAGTCACGAAAATTTTAGAAATTGTCTAAGAGGAATACGCAATACAGAAAATCGTATGTATATGTTCACATTTTAAAATAGATGCTTTAATTCAAATGAATATTATTCAACTCTACTTTAATAGCCTAGCAGTCTTTAGCTTATACCTGAAGCTGATCACTAGCCGAAATGTTGCACTACGTTGCAAACAGGCACACACACGTACAAAAGTTTTGAAATCAGTTTTAAACTTATTATTTGTATTTATTTATTTGTTACTTGCAGTGACAACCACACATTTTACTAAGGAATTCATAATAAACACTAAGTTCCCAACCCGATTTTAGATTAAGTAAAAGATAATGCAGCCATTACCTTGACTTTAATTAACGAAGAATGAACATTTTATTCGAACTTTAAATGTTATAGTATCAAACCTTATCTACAAGTTAAAGAAATATGTCAAATAAAGAATAGAAGATGCATTATTGCCTAATGACAAAATAATAATATTAAGTGCTGGCATCTTCTGAGCTCTATCAAGTGTATAATTTTAGATAATTTTTCAAAGAAATAAAAAAGCATATAAAACTTATATAATAAAAATCACAGTTACGTTTCAGGGCAATAACAACATTTTAAAATTATACAGTACAGATTTGTTTATGCAAAGTAGATTTTATGTAATAGATTCTTTTTATTTATTGGTCTATGTTTAATGACGTAATTTTCGGCGGCAACGATTTGAAATGTTAAATATTTATCTGAACGTACATTCATCTCTCCGTACCAGTAAATTTAGTTGAGTAGGAGGTAGCGAAAATGTATGTTATTGTAGAGTATTGTTGGTGATGTGGCTTTAATCCTGTTTTTAGACAAACTATGTAGTGAACTACTAACAAGTTAGAAGTTCTAGTTATGTAATAAGTTAAAATAACACAAAGTAGTGTTAGAAGTAGTACAACTACCGAGCTAGTACCAAGTACTAGTGCGAAACCTAATATTATTAGTGTTATATTATTATTATTTCTATAATTGAAATGCATAATATTATTGCTGATATTAATATTATTAGTATAACTAAGTCATTACCAAGTATTAACCGTATTAACGTCAGGCTGTTAGGTAAGCATTTTATATAATATAAACTTTTAACGCGTGGAGAAAGCAGTAAAATGTAATTATTTTTATCAGTGTTTATTATACGAAACTAGATTGGTGATATTTATATTAAAACGTAAGACGTAGTTTGGCTTTTATCTTAAAATTAACCATTAAATGAACAGCGGAGTTCAAAATACTGTTAGGTCAGTAGACAGTGACCAGATGCCTACATGTTGGAGATTTGTTACTGCCATTTTTAAAGGGGAGAGGTGAAGTGTTGTATTTAATGTTACAGACCAATCAGTATATTTCTTTAGTGGGAAAAATTTTAGTTTCATAAAAGTTTTTCTAAAATCAACTAGTAAAGTATTATATCGTAAAATAAAATGAACAAAGATACATTAGAGACATCTTTCATTTTAATCTGTTAAATTTTTAAAATTATATTTGTTTCTGTAGATGATTGAAAGAGTGTTGGTTTAATGTGCCTAGATTTTCATAAAGATTTTGATAAGGTCCTACACAAAAGATTTGCTAAGAAAATTACTTCTGTGGGTGTTGGAAAAAGTTTTATTGTGGTAAATTGAGTTATAGAATAACTGGAATTTTAGGGAATGCTTTTACTTTAATAGGGAATTCTTTGTTTCTAGAGAAATATACTTAACACATATTTCCTACTATATTATTGTTAAAGTATTGCAGAATATTACTTTAATTTTGGTTTAAGTGCTGAAAACTGACAAAAAGTTGGAAAATCACTAGACCAACAAACTGTTATGAAAAGAAGTTAGTTGGTTAGGTTGTTTTCCATATTTCTCTTGATTTTTTGTTTTGTTTTTGTTTCTCAGAATGAACAACAGAAGAGAAATGTGGAAAAATACTTAAGGTATCTTACTTTTGTAATTACTACAGAATAACTTGAATGTGTTTGGTAATTAAATTAATAGCAATCTATAGCAGCAGTATTTTAAGTTTGATTATTGTAAATGCAAAGCAGTGCATTTCATTTTTCATAACATGGATCACATCTTCAAATAAGAAGATACTCTCTAGTGTGATCATCTAATAGAATCTAAGCATCATGGTGGGTAAGTTACTCTGGCTATCTGCTAGTAGTAAACCTAACAGAATCCGAGAATGTGTTTATAGACATGCTGATAAGTCAAGATAATTACATGTATCACTAGTTAGGCCTCATTTGAAATACTCTTGTTTTTCTTATTTAAAAAGGTAATGTCCAACTGGAAAGGGTTCAGAGGAGGGTAGTTAAAATGATTCAGGAATGCATTAAGATCTTTTAACTTTCTTTTTCTTAAAAACAAGAGTTAAAGAAGATTGCATTTAGAAGATTATAGAGAAAACTGACAAGGTGAAAGCTTCCACTTTCTTTGTGCTGTGTTCTGAAGTCAATAAGATGGCCATATTTTTACTCTTTTAGAAGCAGATTTGATAATCTCTGAGAAATAGAGGGTGCCTTTAAGTTTTTATTTATTTTCTAAAGGATATTTGTGCAAAGACAACATTGAAAAACCAAATAGTGCTTTGCTGTCAATTATATTATCAGAAAAACTTTTTGGAAATACTTTATTTTAATGTATAGTTTTCTAACTTGTATGTTTTAAACTGAATTCAACTTGTGTTAATTTAAAGCTTTTTAAATATGTAACCTAATGTCTTAATGTTAATAATGACTGAAGAATGAAAGACTTGAGTAAAATGTGTGAAGTATGTAATATTTTAATAATGGCAAATATTAATTATGTTATGAAAAAATAAAAATAAACTTTTGAAATTGCCATTTTTATTTAGTTTCAGAGAGACATTTAATTTTTTTGTAATTGAATGTTTTACCAGTCTTTACTTCAGGATCTGACAGTCATGATTTTTCTTTTGACTAAGAATGATGCCCCTCAATTATTACTATTAGTGACAAAATTTCCTTCAGTGTCATTTACCTATCCATGTCTGTATTGAAAATTGGAGACAAGGATGTGACTTTCACTGTGTATTAGTTATGAGAACAGAATTGTTACACTCCTACACAGACAGCAAGAGAAGTATAGGTCCATCTTGGCTGTTCTACCCACTAAATGAAAGTTTCTAACAAAAGAGTAAAATACAAAATAGTCTTTATTATTCTGTTAAACTCCTTTGAATTAATTTTATAACTGAATACCAGTTACTTTGTGAGAAAAAGGTGTCTTAGATGAGTACTATTTTGTTTAAATTAAACACAATACTTTAAGTATGCTGGAAAAAAAATGTACTGATATTAGAAGAATATTTATTTGCATATTTGAAATTTGAATGTTTTCTGTGCAATAATAATAATAATAAAAGTAATGAATTTGGTTTTGTATCACTACAACAGTTTTGAACTCCTGTTGGCTCAGGATTATCTGTGAACATTTGTGGCCAGTCTTTACTTAATAAATAACTAGTGTTATGAAAATAGAATTTGGCTTACTAAAGTAAGTTGTTTTCAAAGTGTATTCATGACTGTTTTGAACATTGATTACCCAATTTTAGGTTGTGATGTGTAGGTTGAGGAACACTGCACTACATCATGAGAAGGCATAAATTCTGAAGTTGAAGTGCTGTTGAAGGTCTAGTTTTAAATTGGTTGGTTAGAATAAGTCAGTAAAATACTTGTGTAATAAAATATAAAAAATGTGTAAATCAAACATTGGATTGAATTATGTAATTAAATATTGACCAGCTGAATACTTTTATAATCTATTAAAGTAACTGATGTGGTGCAGGAAATTCTAGGTGCAGAAGTTGCAACATGTATGTAAAGGAAGTTTAGTTTTATTCTTTTAACGTTTTTACAAGTATGTAGTTATAAATGTACCTAGATTTTACACTAAAATAAACCCTCTCCAATTTACCAAAAAATAAGGGTAGGAAAGAAATGAGTTTAGAAAAAAATTGCTCCATTTAGTCCTTCAATGTTGTCCTTTCACATCAATCCTTAAGAAAAAACTATATTCACTCAGTTTTTCAGGATATTATCAATTCCCATCTTAAATGTTTGCAGTATACTTGTTTCCACTACTGGTAATGGCAGCTCTTTCTATTAGCCAATTACCTATCAGCTAATTAACTTGGCAGCAATTTAGGTTTAAAAGTTTGGCAGCCCTGCTGGACAACCAGTAATGACCAGAAACTGGATTTTTACTTCAAATTCACTCATGATTGTAATGTGTTGAACAGTCAGAGTAAAGGATAAGAAGAAATTGGAGGTAAGTAGCTGAGAAGTACTTTAAAGTCTAGAACTGTTAATGAGGAGATTTGACCTATCTGGTTACAATTCTTCGAAGGTGTTGGGAGGGAAAATTGCCAGGAAGACAGCTTGTCAGTGAGAGAACAGGGAGATGAGACATGCTCTATAGTGTTAAATAAGAAAATAAGGTAGATAAGTTTTTAACTGAAACCTTGCCTTATTGTTCTAAGTCTTAAAGTTGCTTAATCTTTCTCATTTTCAGAATACAGTGTAAAGAACACAGTTTATATCCTTTCAATACCCTAAATAGAGTTTGGAAACAAATATTTACTGATTATTTAATAAATGTGACAAATCTAATTTTCGTTAGTTGCTTATTTTCATAACTGTTGGTTTAATTAGCTTTTATTGGTCAATATTTGGAATCAGTATACAGTAATTATTGGAAACATTAATTTCAGTTAATTTAAGTGACATTTATTTTTATAATTGCTGTTCATAGATAATTGAAATCTGCCTAGATTTACTTACAAGATAATCTTTTACACTCGAGTAAAATCACATTTTATCTTCTGTAAGGAAACGTACTTATAAGATGGCCATCCATTCCCAAGCTCATTAAAATCCTTTATCCAACCCCCCTTACAATAAGTTAAGATTGCATGCATAGTTAAGATGTAAAATGGTTTTGAATAAAATTATTGGGTATCTTTTAAGAAACTGTTACATTTGTTTTTCAAATTGGTAAATATTAATGCCTTTCTTACATTTTAGGTTTGTGGTGAAAAGTACTTAGCCTCATTTACAAAAGTATACACAAGGAAATAAGTTGCATCTAAATTTGAATTCTTCCTGTAGAATTGCAATGGCTAGTCTTGGTTTACCATTTCACGATAAGGAAAACGCATCTAGTTCAAACATTGGTTTTGGGAAAAGTGAAAGACCAAAGACGTCAAAGCGTAAGTTTGTGGTATATAAAAAAAATGTTTGATTACTGTCCGAGTATAACTTTATGTACTAAGATGTAGAAATTTGCATGAGTATCTGAAGTGGTGTCTGTTCCAAATTCTGTATTGGAAGAAGCACAAGTTGTATAATTTCTTGTGCAGATTGTATAAAACAGTATGTATCAATGATGAGATTACTGTATTATAAATTTGTTCACTAATTTTCAGTAGTGAATCCTTCCCGAAGTGTTAAAAAGGCTCATCAATCTGTGAATAATAGTCTTCCTCGGAGGGCTTTAGGGAACGTGAGCAATATCACTTCATCTGTAAAGGATGATTATCACTATGGGCGAAGGAAAGGTGGTAGTATTCAGATCAAAAAGCCAGCAACTGTGTTATCAAGCTCTGGTAAGGAAGTAAGGAAGGTACCAAAGCCAATAAGTGGGAAATTAGAGGTACAGTTATTGAAAACATTTAAAACAAAAGCTACATTTGTTATTTTTTAAGTCTTGTGTAACTAAGTTGTCTGTAGTTCATTTTCAACAATGGTTTGTCATTTAGCAATGAAAGCATAATTTAATTGTTAGTCTATGCATTGAAAGTTTAAAATGAAGTGTCTTAGCATCAAAAGTGGAAAAATATTCTGTCTATTGATAAGCATTTTTAAAAATTAAGATTTGTTGAAAAGTATTAAAATATATTTTTGGCAAATGAATTTGTTTAGGTCAGTTGGCAATTGCCTGAGCTTTCAAAAATGACAGGTTGGAATTTTGTTAAAATCCTTCAGGTACCTTGGCCCTTGAAGCATAGTGTTTAAATTAAGCAATAAAAAGGTCTAATGTTAAATTGTAAGTTTATTGATAGTACTAAGTATATTAAACTGGAGAAAAAATTGTATACAAGTTAGTGGTAACTTATTTCTTTTGAATATAGGCTTTACATAAAGTATTCTTCCTTTTGAAAGAAGTTCAATAGACTTAAGAAAAAGGACATTTAGATCTTTTTATCTTCAATTATAATGTTGTATTTTAAAATTCAGTTCTGATACATTAATATTTGGCATTTGTTTGCTTCATATTATAAACAGGATATGTACTCTTCAAAAAAAAAAAAAAAAAAAAAAAAGAAACACCAAAAGGCAAATTTTGAGATGTATTGTTAACAAGTTTATTCTCGGTAGTTCTGTATGACATGTGAAACTTTGCACATTCACTGCTGAACATCCAAAGTCTGCAGAGGTGAAGTCCACGCTCACTAGTTGAAGTTTAACGCCACTCAACGTCAATGAGTATGCCCCCCCCCCCCATGAGCATCAATAACTGCTTGGCATCTCCTGCCCATGGAAGCGATGAGATGACAGAATCACATTCTGTGGAATGGCTGTCCACTCAGCGTGCAAAGCTGCTGCAAGCTGAGGTAGTCTGTGGTTGAGGTTGTTGCCATCACAAATGTTGGTTTAACTTGTCCCAAAGATGTTTGATTCTGGTGATTTGGAGGGCCAGGGAAGAACGTTGATGTTGTGGTGTCTCAAGAAAACAGTGGTGAGTGTGGCTGTGTGAGGATGAGGGTTGTCATGTTGAGAAACGTTTATGATCACCGTGATAGGTTGCACATGGGGCCTAAGAATCTCGTTGACGATTGCTTACGGTTTGATCACAAATCCTACGTGGGCCTGGTATGGTTGAGGCAGTAGACATTGCAGTGGTGTTTCCGATCCTGAAGTTGACGTAACCGAATGTAGTGATCTTATGCAGGCATGATCACACGAGGTCTGCCAGATCGTTGACGGTCACAAGTTGATCCATGTTATTGGTGATGATTCCATAGCCTTGGGTGGTGCTTGGGTGGATACTCACAGCTCTGGCAACATCTGATCGAGATTCGCCTGCTTCCAAGTGACCAATGGCATTGTGCTTCAGTCAGTCTTGGCGTAACTGTATTGCATGTTGATAGCTTAACACCGAGCTATGGAAACTGAGAACCCGTCACTTTTATAGGAATTTTGCACATGTTGCACTTGCAGAACATGCAGATCTCTCAAACAAATTTATTGGACACAAATGCATTTTGGGGAAAAAAATCTGTTTTCCTCCGTTTTCAAAGTGCACAACTTTTATTGTCATTTTGGTCTGACAATCAGTGCCTTAACACGTGTAACATCACATACTCTGAGCTTGTAATGTTATTACATGTATTTCTCTTTAAAATAACAAATATCCATTTTGCATTTCTTTTTTTTGAAGAGTATATAATGGATCCTGTATTTAAAAAGAAATGTGGGAAAGATAACTTCTGCAGATGGTTTGTTGGTCTCTGCTACTGCTAGTATATTTATATAGGAAAATATTCTAATAAGAGAAGTAATGAGAAATGTTTGTGCAGTGACAAGGATAAATGATTTTGCTCAATTTTTTGTTGATGAAAGATCTGACTGGTTTGAATTTTAGGATAAATTTAAAGGTTCAAAAATATTTTCAAACTAGAATATATTGTATTTGGAAATTGTAATTTATAATCTAAATGTAACATTTAAATGTATGAGGAAAGAAAATGAAAAATCTTTACTAATACAGGAAGTGCACAGTAAATTGTCTGTAATAAAAGTTGTGACATAATTAACATTATTTGTGATTAGTTAAGCTTTGATTTAGATATTTTTCTGTGATCAGTTAGCAAGATGAGAAGATTATTTTATTTAATCTGCAAATTAAGATGATACAAGTTTATCAAAGTTTTATTGTATTTAAAGTTAATGCCATTAAAAAAGCAGCAAATTAATATTTTTGTGCAATTCATAATTAGTTATATTAAAATATTATCAAAATTTAAGGTGTACGTTTTAGTATTATTATTATTATTATTGACAGATTCAACATAAGATTAAGTTAAGACTAAGGGGTATACTTGTGCTAATACAGGTTTCTAGAAATGAAAGAGGGAAATTTTGTTATAAGATACTTCCATAAAATTTATATAGTTAGGCTGTCTTCTTAACAATCTGACTGAATTTTTAAATGTTGAGGAAAATTAGTTTCATTCTATTTCTATGTATGAAAATCTACTCTGTAAACCTAAAAAGAATACTGCTAAAAATAAGCTGGTTCAAAATTCATGAAACTTTATTTTTATTTGTGGTTGGAAATGGATCCTGTAGTTGGTGAGCTGGAGATAACTTAATAGATGTGAAGTATTAAATTGTTCTGACAAAAAATAAAACCTGAAGCATCCTAGACAGAATATGAATACAATGTTAAGTCTTCATTGCAGTTTTAATGATCTTTTAATTTTCTTATAAATGAAACTTTTACTGATAGGGTGTATCACCTGCTGTGCTGTCTACACCTAATTCAGTACAAAATGAAGATTATGCTGAAATAGAGTATATGCCAGTATATCCAGAACCTGAAGGTATGTGTTAAGTTCTTTATAAGATAGAGGATGACAGCCAAAGCAGAGGCTGTTATCCTTTCAATTGCTCAGTCCAGTTTCCTGATTAGAATAGTGAAAAACTTTACCTAGAAATAGGTTTCAGTGAAGTGGAAAGTGGATTGCAGGGTGCAGGCTTTTAGTCCTAAAGGCTAGGCCATCATCTTGCACAATCTGCTCTGAAGACTGTCATATAGGGGTAGTTTGATTGGGATAGAACTTAAGTGATAACACTTAAGATATGGCAGATGTTAGAATGTTTGAAATGTTAATATGATCACAGTAATCTTTACCTTATTGAGAATAAATTGGTAAGTTTAAGAAAATGTAATTTTGTCATAAGAGTTGCGACGGAGGTTAAAGTTTGAGTGACACTTTATTTTTTTTTATTATTTTTATATATATATGTCTAAATAGTAGGCAGGTGCCAGAATACAGTTGACCAAAATTACTATTTTTGATAGAAGTAGTAAAAATTCTTTAACTATATGCTTTATTAGTCTTACAACAGTGATGGAGAAAGACTTTGAAAATATGAAATAAGATGCTTTGTAGAATAATTTAACAAACTAATATTTTGTTGGAGAGTCAGCTTGATATTACTAGTGGAAAATATTTTTACTGATCTTTTGACATTTGAAGCAGCAACTGTTTACTCTAATGAGTAATAAAGTGGAGATTTTAATTATCTGGATTTTTAGAAAGCACTTGACTAGGTGTTGCATGAAAGGCTTTTCCAAAACAATTATCTGCAAGTATTGAGGATAACATGGCTTATTGAGAAGAAAAATTGCTGAATGAAAGAATGTAGAGGTAGCTCAGTCAAACTGGATTAGTGAAACAAGTGATAACTTGGAGTTTCAGGATATTTGCTATTTTTGTTTCACATCAGACATAAAAGGAATGGTTAAGTCACTTAAATTGGTCAATATAAAGCTATCTTAGGTTGCTGGCCATGAGGAATGTGCTCCTACCTTACAAAAAGATTTTGGTTACTTGGTGCATAAATGGCAAATGATTTTTAATTGTGATAAATGGAAGACAATTGATGTGGGTTATAGTTTGAATTATAAGCATAGGTTTTATGGCAATCGTAATAGTGAATAATCTTTATGTTCTGGTTGATCTGTCTTAAGTCATCTAAGGACTGTAATTGTTTACTGGTTAAGCAAATAAGAACTTGTATTTAAAGAAATTGAATGTAAGTTTGTTATACATTCATTATGTAGACCACTTGTTAGATTGTCTTTGGAATATTGTTTTCAATCTTGGGCTCCTTACCTGGGGAAATGCATTGAATTTTTAGAAAAGGCTCAAAGGAGGGTTACTGGGAAGGTTGTTAAATGAAATTAAGATCTGAAATTTTATTTTGAAAAAAATGAAGTTAGATGGGATGTGATTGAGGTGCTTATGATTATTAAGGTAATTGATAATGTTGATGCATCATTTTTCATACTAAATGCCAAGAACAGTATAACTAATATATGCAGATTTTGCTGGGAAGGAGTTCTCTTCAGCTAAGACAGCTTTAATTTCCTACTAGGATGTTTGATTTTTAGGATGGGCGTCTTCAGGTGTTGTTAATTTAAGTTTTAAGGGAATGTTTGAATATTTGAATAATTAGGGCTGGGTTTAAGGTTTCATTTTTAAGTTTAATGGATGGAAAAGGTTTAAGTTTGTGAATATTAGTAGTGATTTTTCATTAGAACTGGTTGTTTTGGGGGAGTGTGTGCATGTGTATAGATTGTTGCATATTAAATGTACATGTCAATTGATTATATAATAATTTTTACAATATTTTTAAGTATGTAAAAGTTTGATATAGTATATTAAAAGTATTTAATTTGTGCTACTGAGATTAATCATACACAACAAGAAAGACTTGATTTCATTATGCTCAGGCGAAACATGGTAGAGTAGCTGGCATGCCTCAAAAACCTGAGGGTTCATGTTTGCACTAATTGTGCTAGAACTTGCATTCAGACAAGTTTGCAGTGAGTGCTGTGGACTAGTTGCCTTACTTTTAGTTCGTCAATTCAAAATTAAAGATGGATATGCAGAGATGGCTATTTTGTAACCTTTTATCTAAATTCTAAACAAACTTGCACTATGATGCATTTGAATTAATTTTATCCTTTACTGTACTTAGCTTGACAATCATGATTATGCATTATAAATGGACATTTAGCATCAAATCCATATTTTAGTAGATCAAACATGCAAAAGTCCATTGGAATTGCACTGCAGACTTTGCCGTATAGAAAGGAATGGGGTTATGATTCCAATTTTACTGGATGTAAAAAAAAAATTGGTCATTGATTTTTGAGATATGGCTAAAAGTTTTCTTTAAACTGTCATCTTATTAGCTTTGCCAGAAGATATCTATATCTCGCTTAACTCTGGTTTTTGCATTAGAGGATTCTTTTGTAATTGTACCATTCTTTGTTAGGATGTTGGTCATCATTTTGATGTTGGTATGTGGGTTTGAAGTTGATTGCTATTTTGCTTTACTGTTTAAGTTTATTTACTTTTATAGAAAAAAAAAAATATTGAAGGCATCTCTAAAGTATTGTTCTTTGGCTCTATATAATTTAAATTTTGCTGTATTAATATTACTTTAGAAACTAAGGAATTCAGAAAAAAAACGCTTGAAATAAAGACCTTTTTTATGTTCTGAAGAGGCGATTGAAAACTTTTCATAATAAATATTTTGGAAAAGTTTGAAAAGCTTTTTCATACAGCTTTAAATGTTTGAGTTCCTTTTATCTTTATTTTCTTAAACTGTTTTTAAGGGATTTTTTATTTTTATGATTGATACTTGAAGCTGCCACTATCTGGTAATTCCATTACAAAATTGAGAAAAAAAGTTAAGAAATTGTTTTTGTAAAACATGCAGCTGTATTATTTTTCCTCATTTTGTAATTGACATTTATAAGCTCGTACCTGCACATGCTGTGAAATGTTTTGAAAATAAAAGTGAGGATAGCTTCTAACCTCCTAGAAGCTCAAAGCATGGTTTCTTTGAAGTAACTTATCTACATAGAATATATTTTAGCTTTATTGTGTTAATTGGTCTAATGTTTGTCAGAAATGCCCCTTTTTTCTTTCATCCATTACAAGAAAGTAATCTCTCCATAAAACTTTTTATTTTCCAAACTATTTCAAACTTTAATGTTGCACGTTTGCACTAACAATTGTTGTGAAAAATATTGGTTGGTTGGTGAAAAAAACGCTAGAAAACACAAATAATACTTAGTCTTATCAATGAATTTTAACAACTTTATATTCAAAAATGTTTAAATGCATGAAATATACCATTAATTTCTATTTCCTTATTTTATTGAATTCAAAGATACCTAAGCCTTGGTGAATTTTTATGGACACTTGCCAAGTTTTACATAGGCCATAAAAATCCTAGAAAGATGTGGAATATTTTAAATCTTTAGTCAAGGAAATCCTCGAAAGATCACTGATTTTTATTAGATCTTAGAAAATTGTAATCGTATTATTCTCCCATTTCCCATTTTTAATAAGTTATTTATATTAGTTTCATATAAATAACACTAAAATATCTTTATTTTATTTTGGTTACAGTAAAGCAATGTTAGTTTCAGCCAAAGCACATTTTAAATAGACACAAGGCTTTATCATTTATAATAAAGTTTTATCAGAGACTAATTGATAAAAAATTTGTAAGCACTTTATTCAGTAGTGTGTAGTCATGTAGAATTTCTTTTGAAGTGTTTGCTTCCAGGTTTTTTCTTCCCAAATGTGTAGCTCAGGTGTTAATCATATTTTACTAGGGAAGTGCCAATTCAATCCATAGTGATTGAATATCTTTACATATGCTAATTGGCTACTTAAAAACATCCACAGAACTGTAAGAGATGCAAAGTATGCATGAAAACGTTAACCTTTATTTTTGTCTTACTGCTGTTTGTGTTACCTTTTAGAATGTTTGGTATAACAGTAAATTTGGTCTATGAAAATGATAGTATGGTCCTTAAAAGATTTTTTTTTTTTCATCTGTGTAAACCATTGTTAGCTATTTAAGTAAGAGCAGTTTGTTTTAGAATGAAATGGTAATATCTAATGCTAATGGCATGTTTTTGTTTCAGTTTATTATCATTGAATAATTGGTGTTAAGTTTCTTTAGATCAAGTTAATATTAAACTTTCTTGGAAATATCCTCCAAAATAAGGGAGCACAGTTAAGCCTTGAGCACACCTGTAAGATAAACAGTCTTTATTTATTTAGTCCTTTTAAGTGGTCAGTTTTGAAAGTGAAAAAGAATAAATCTTAACATTCATTTTGTTTTACATTTGGTTTTTGTAATAATTTAGATAAACGGTAGTGTAAACCTGTAGTGGTAGAATATGTAATTGAAGATAAATTCTCTATACATGGACATGGTTTAAATTTTTAGAATGAAGTTATTTACATGAATTTCAGATAATTATGAAGATATTCTCCCACTAAATGAGCGGCTTACAATAAAAGAGTTAGAATGGTTGAAAGATTGGAAACCTAAATGTGCATCTCGAGCTTGTTCTCCATCTCCTAGGCCTACACCTGTATCAGTGGAGCCTGTAGCCCAGTGGCTTGCTATAGGTATGTATGTAATTTCTTTTTAAGGAATCTTTGTTTTTCTATTATGAAACTTAGAATTCTAACTTTCAAAATCTGCTCCAAACTTTAATGTTTGGAACTTCCTGCTGCAAACAAATCAGAATTTATTAAATTTATTGATTTTTTTTTTGATTTTTTTTTTGATTTTTTTTTTATTGAACTGTTTAACACTTCTGTAAAACATGTTTAAAAATCATTTACAAAATGGAAATCCAACTTTATTTTGTACAGGCTTGTCAAAAAAATATTTAAAGTAAATTTACCTATTCTTTGAAGTGACTACTTTGTAAATTTTTTTTGTCAATATTTGAGTTGGTAATTTCAGTTTTGGAAATTGTTTGCATGCTTATATAACATTCTTAGATTAATCTTGCTGAAAAAGTGTAAAATATGTTGCATTGTTCTTAAATTATAACTGAAAATTAAATGTAAGCAAGTGAGTGTTTTTGTTCAAATAAATGTTAATAGCTTTTACATAACTCTTTTAGTACCTGATGTTAGACTGAAATTATCAGATGATAGAAGTGAGCCATGCAGTATTTTACCTATTCTGTTTCCTGGTAATGACATTTAATAAACTATTTTTTGTAATTTCTAAAATCACTATTGTATTTAATGGTGTAATTACATTTGTATAACATTTTTAATACTTGACTAGTTTTAAGTTAAAACGTAAATTCATGCTGAACAATATGTATAAATGGTCTTGTGAAACACTTCTATTAAAACTAAATTTTAGTTATACAGTGCATGAATTATTATACTTGACGTTTTAAAATACATTCACTTGCACATTAAGTCAAGGTTTTTAAAGTTAAGCTAATTTATCAAATTCTGTAAACATCAGTATTTCTTCAGTGTTTTTCTGTGTAATTGAATAACTAAAAGTATCTTATTTTCTTAAATATTTGTTTTAAAATAGTTTGAAGTATGTTATTTTGAATTTTGTCACATTTGTGAACATTAAATGCAGTTCTATGAATATATATTTGTCAAACTTAAGTGATTAATTAAAGCAGTTATTAAATGTAGTTGTTTATTTATTGATTGACTTCATTGTTTAGATTCTACAATTCTGAAAATGAATTAAGTAAACATTCATGATACACAAGATAATTGTACTACATTTCATGTGTGTGTGGTTTGCCCTGTTCTTTGGATTTTATACATTTTTCATCAACTGAGCATCTTATCACTATTTGATACCTCATTTAAGAACATAGTTTAATGTATTTTCTGTTTAAGAACAGATCTGAATTATTTTTATTGCTGTTAAAATTCCTTACTAGCTGCAGTAGAGATGCCATTTGTAAGTTATCTAGAAATATCTAGTGCTCTCCTTAAATTCTACAGAATAGTATTTGCATTTTGTGTACTAAGCCTAGGCCCAAAGTAATGACCCAAATTAAGTGATTGTCTTTTCAAAATGCCATATATGCAAAATTTAAGTGTAGTAATACATATCAGCATTATTGGAGTTGTGTACAATATTTTTAGTTTTTTCATCACCTGTTGCAACAAAAATAATACTGAAAATGTATGACTTTTGACTAACATCCTAAAGACTAAATTTGTGAAATGCTGTTCCCTGTGATGTACTACTATCGGGTCTTTATTTGCAAAATGTTAAACTTCCATTTTATTGAAAGTTGCTAAATTATAATGGTAGATTTTTCAGGTTATATTCCCCTCACTCTTTTAAAGAGGAATTTCATATTCTTAATATCAGTGATATAACAAAAATTGGTAAGACTTTTTAACTGTACCTTCACTCTGCATGTTAAGGTAAGTAGAAATGTTAGCTATGAGTATGGTATCAAAGTTAAAAATTCATTCATTAAATAAATTGTACATAACTCTAGGAAATAATGCAACCAAAACTGAAATGACTGATATTTTGATGCATGTTTTTTTCTGCACTAAGTTAAATGGGGCTAGCATAGCCAGGTTTTTGGAATAAGTGACTTCTAATGTGAAGGTTGCAGGTTCAAATTCACCTCCCCCCTCTTAAAGCTGTGAAGGGGAAGCATTACAATCTGATGGTCAAACCTACTATTTATTGGTAAGAGTAGCCCAAGAGTTGGTGGTAGGTGATGATGACTAGTTGCCTTCTGTAGTTTTTGAATGTTGAATTGGGAAAGGCTTGCACAGGTAATCCTTGTGTAGCTTTGTGCGAAATTCAAAGAAGCCAAATAAAGTACAATATTTGTGAATATCTTTTATCTCTTAAGTTGAGATCGTGGGTTATTATTTAGCTGCATGATAAATGATAGAAATGGTATGTGAAATGCTGTCATTTTCATTCACAATTATGATTATGCTTTAATAGTGGAAGATGGCAATTTGTTGCTTCACAGATGGTTTCCTTTAAAGCCAATAGTGATGAGGAAACAAAATGCTTCTGATATATTTTTTTGCTCGTTAATACAGAAGTTTGTTAAAACATTAAATTCCTATTTGCAGTATTATGCAGGTAGGTGTTAGTAAATAAAATTAAATGTGTAGTAACTTTTGACATTAAACTTAGATAACTAGAATCTTGCTTATAATGGAATATTCAGAATTTGAATGGATGTTTTGTGACTTTAACAAAACTTGCAAACAGAAACCACTATCAAATACAAACTAAGTTCATAAAATTTAATGGAAAGCAACTTAAAGTGAGGACTAATTTAAATTCAGTATATTCCCTTAAGTTTTGAGATTAATCTTAGATGTATTATTTATTTCTTTGGCTTAAACTAAAACTTTCAAAACAAAATGAGATTTAAATGTTTGATAAACTACCAGATTTTACTTCATGATTCAAAAATCTCACTCACTCGGTCACTGCATCAAAAGTCAGTAACAGCCATGCACTTTGTATAGTTTGCCACATCAATTTTTCTGTGGCACATGACGAGATAAACGATTGTTCCAGACATACAAAATTGGCATCTCGCCAACAAAAGGCTGAGGCGTAGACAAAAATGATGCAGATCATAACATTTATGAGTAAAAATTCAGAATATAAAACCATAAATACAGAAGTGATGTTCACGCAAGTCGTCATTGCTCATAATTTACCCCCAGCTGTAGCCGATCATGCAGGACATTTATTCAGAAAAATGTTCCCAGACTCTATAGCAACAAAATATGGCTGTGCTAGAACCAAAACTGCAGCCATTGTACAAATGTTGGGTTGTGAAGATGACAAAATGATTTCAAGTATACTTAGTTGTTATGTAAATGACAACCATGTCGAGAGTGTTATGTAAATGTCATGTAATGTCATGTTTGAATTCCCATATTATTTATATTTTCGAGGTTTAAACCAGTGAAATTTAAAATAACATTTTAGAATTAATTAAAATTCATTCAGAATTATTCATGTAGAAATTTTTAAAACTAGGTAGATTGATCATTTGTATTGGCCTGGTGTTTGTACTGTAGAATTCTGGGAAGTTACGCGATTATTATATAAACAGACGGCAATGCGAGGAAAGAAATCATCCGTTTTTACTCGGATCAAGAAGTTTGTCTCGTTTGAGAAAGTTTAAACTGAATTTGTGAATAGAGCTTGATTGAATAAAGCGGTGAAACTTTTATTCCGTCAATCTTTACAATTCACTCGGATTACGGATTATACTGAAAGTCAATATGAACTAGACTGTGAATTTTTGTTTGAAATTACCCATTCAAACTTCGAAAATTTCTCCGTGGGACTAAATTCATCGCCTAGATTAGAACTTTGGATTTCTGATTTGGACACTTATTCTGGATCATATTATTAAGCACAGGCCAGTACCTTTTTGTATTGTAAGTTGTTTTGATGGTTGAAACTGGATATGTTATTGATATTGGATAATTTATTTTGTCTATCACATAAGTAGATCATTATAATAAATTATACAAGCTGCTATTTGTGTCTTTCTGTTGCGTTCAGTCCGCATAAAAAAACATAACAGTGTTTACAGTTTAGCCACAGATGGGTCCACAGACATGGATGACTCAAAACTGCATCCAGTGGTTATACGATATCTTGATCCTTTGCTTGGAAAAATTGTTTGCTCTCTTTTCACAATGGGGGAATGGAAAGAAGCTTCAATGGTAAAAATATTTTCTAGCCTTTGGACTACGAATTGACAAAGGAAAGTTCCATTGGGAAAACTGTTAGTTTTCCTTCAGACAATGCCTTGGTTATGTCTGGTGTAGGTAAAGGTGTGATGGGACATCTCAAGACAACAGCCTAGCATTTACTTCATGGACTGTACCTGTCACCTCATGAATATTGCTACTCAAAAAGCTTGCAGAGAACTGCCTTGCCCAGTTTCTGATATATTGATAAATATCTACTATTTTTTGGACAAAAGTGCTAGCAGAAAACATTTTAAAGAGTTTCAAGGATTGTATGACAAAAACTAGAAAAATTCTACAACTTGTTAACACAAAATGGTTATCACTTGGGGTGTGCCTCAACAGAATATTGGACATGTGGAAGCCATTGAAGTAGTATTTTGATTGTGAAAAGGAAAAACAAGATCCAAATGGCTCTAAATGTGCAGCTCAGTCAGGATATCCTTTCAGGGACACAGTCAAGACACCCTCCCAGCCACACAGGGATGCAAGACAAGTCTCCAAAAGCAGACAAACATTTGATATAACTTTACATGTTTAGGCAGTTTGACCTTTAACTGAAGAAGAGACAATCAATGGGAAAAAAAAAAAAAGCTACCAAGGAAGTAACCAAGAAAAGTTATGTGCAGAGCAAGTTAAGTTCATTTTGTTGTCCAACAAAACTATCTTTTTCTTCAGTCCACAATTGCTCTGTTTGAGCAAGGCAATTTGATATTGCAAAGAGAAGAACCTTGCATACATATTATACATAGAACTCTGATTACACAAGTTAAAAATAAATTTGTCAAATACATCAAGCCAGAATATCTTTAAGGCAGCATCACTGAACTTGACTACAACAATGAATCCTTACACAAATCTGAGGCAGTTTCTATTGGAAATGTTGCCAATGAATACATTGTTAAATATGAAAAGGACCTGGACCTTATCAGCTTCCACACCAGTCTCAAGAAGTATTTTATTGCAGCTACAAATTAGATTTCCCTCTAAATGATGAACTTCTGATTCATGCAGAGGTTGCTGATCCAAAACTGAAAGTCAGCAAAGATTTCTTCTCTACACTTCAGATAGGTATCCTGTCCTTCTCAATACACATGAGCATGACACTATTGACAAGTTGGAAGGGTAATATTTGAATTATCAAATTGATACTGTCTCAGAAACTGTCCTTCAGTTGAATGTTGACAAGTTTTGGGTTCAGTTGTTTACAGTTAAGGATGGAAATGGAAACCAGAAGTATGACATTCTGTGTAGGATTATGCTTGGAATTCTTGCAATCTTCCATTCTAAGGTTGACAGTGAAAGGATATTTAGTTTAGTGACTAAAATTAAAAGGAAGTTCAGATCAAATTTGAGCACCTCAGTTTTGAGCAGTATTATAACACACAAGATGTATATGCAGTCAAATGGACAATGTTATAACTTACAACCATCCAGAGATATTCTCATGAAAGCAAAGGCTGCAACAGCTGCAAAACTATTACAATAAGTGTCATAAACATGATATAAACTAGTCCTTACACAAAGGCTTCTTCTGCTTACTGTTTGTGCATGTTCAATGTTGTTTTACCAGTATGTTTGTTACTCTGAACTAGACATAATTTCAAAAGAACTTTTTAAAATTTATTTAAGTACATAAAGCACAGCCATAAATGAGCAATGTATAACAGTAATAAATAATAGCTACAATAATAACAACAACGACAATAATAATAATAATAATAATAATAATAATAAACAGCTTAGAGACATTGGTCAGGCCTAGTAGCCACAAATTATAAAGGGCTGTCTACAATCATTTGAAATAGTTGGTATCTCTGAATATATACCTCAGTGGCCTTTGCATAGGGCTTGTACATATTTGGCACATGTTATTTCCATGTGTAGATGTCCAGAAGGCCCAGTAGTTAGCATGCTGAAATTCCATGGTTTGTGCCTTGTTAAAAATTAAAATCATTTTTAGCACTCTATGATCTTAGGTGCATCTTGAGAGTGATAGTCAAATCTTGCCATTTTGTCTGACAAGAGTGTCCTAAGAGGTAATGGTGGGTGGTGTTTATTAGCTGTTTTCCATTTAAACTGCTACCTCAAAATTATGTATGATTATTGCAGATAGCTCTTGCAGCTTTTTGGAAAACTTGTGTACTTTTGACTGAGTTTCTACCCAAGTAAAGGAGTGTTTAATGAAAATGATCATGCCATAGGCAATATAGGATTGTAGTGATATTGTTAAGGTAATGTTTGTTAAACAAAATCCTTCTGGCTCTTATCTAGAGAAGATGCAACCTTTTGTGATGTAAAGAAATGTTATCTTCTGTCTGCTCCAATAGCTAGATTGTTTTAATGTTACGCTGAGACTACTTAGTAAAATACTAATACGATCATTTTTTCTGTTTGTGATAAAATAATTTCTTTTGCACAACAAAAACAAAATCTTTAACATTAATTCTATATTAAATAAAATGCAAGGAGCAATTAGTATTTGTTAATGTAAAGGTTAGGTTTATGAAATCATCATTGGGTATATTTAACGTGTTTGGCTGTGTAAAATATTTAATATCATTTGATGAAGGTAGATGAGGCTGTTGTATTTGTAAGGACATTTGACAAATGTGGGTGATAAGGCAAGACCACTGTGTTGTGAAGAACTTTGGCAAAGAAGTGTATGGAAAGGCTGCTTTTGTTTATGATTATGTTTAATAGTAAAATCTTTTTCATATCTAAATTCCATTTTAGCCATCTTATATTTTTTACATGTTTGAGGTCTCATTTTGTTCATGTATGTTCTTTTGTCAACAAATTTTCTTGTTCTAATAAGTTTGAATAGCTCAGTGTTCAACACTGGAGAACGTACAAAAGTAGCAACTTGGTAACTGGGACATTATGTTCAAGTCATGCAAGACATTCAACCCTGTAGAAATCCAAGTGATCTGCAGGACAGACCTTTTACTTATCAGTTGCTTAGTGACATATAAAGTGCATTGGTCTCATGATACTTATAAGCTGAAGCTCTATAACACTCTTCAGTTTCTTGAACTGATTACTCCAGATAAGACCATTATATTGTAAAAACATTTGATGAAGGTAGATGAGGCTGTTGTATTTGTAAGGACATTTGACAAATGTGGGTGATAAGACAAGACCACTGTGTTGTGAAGAACTTTGGCAAAGAAGTGTATGGAAAGGCTGCTTTTGTTTATGATTATGTTTAATAGAAGTGGATGGTAAGATTACTCTATTCTGAAAATGTTTTATAGAAATGGATTATAAGGCCATTGTTTTGTAAAGGTAATTGGCAGAGGTAATTGCTAAGGCCAATGTGTTATGATGTTTGCAGTTTTAGAATAAGTTTTATAAAGAATTTTTACAGATGTTTACTCTTAATAAAATGAGACTATTACTGGTTTATTGAAAATTACAGAAACTTTGTACCTTCTTTATAATATTAAGAAAAATAGATTGATTTATGCCATTGCATCAAAGATATTAAGCATGTAATATTGAAATCATTTTGAAGTTTCATTACATCATATTGTTATATTTGTATTATAATGATTGAGTATCTTGATAGTCATGCAACATAGTTTCCATTGCAAAAGACAAGTTGAAAAATTGTCATTTAGATCACATCCATACTCCTGTCAGGAGTTTTTTACTATGATAATAATTAGTTTATGGACTTGTAATGCTAAAATCTGAGGTTTGATTCCCTACAACAGATAGCCCAATGGGGCTTTGCTCTAAAACAAACATTTATAATACACTTAGTTTACAAGAATGATATTTTCAAGTGACCATTATGACAGTTTCATTGCATAGAAATGTTTAGGTAATGTATTTGGTGACATGACCAAATATCATGAATATCCATTTTGTACTCCAGCTGCTTGAGGTATATAATGGTTGAAATGGTGTCACAGAAGTACTTGAAGTTCTGTGCCACTTTTTTAGACAGATGATTATATTATATAATATTGCCTGTGACTAGAATTTTGAGTGTGTGTGTTGCAGATCTCTCTTTAGAAGGGCCTGAGGCCCCAAATTAATCCATGTTTCAGTACCTTTAATATATTCCATCATAATTTATACATCCCAACCTGAAGGAATCTTTAATACAAGTGTATGATATCTTGCATTGGAAGGGTCCATTACATACTCTTCCCAAAAGTTGTTAGTTTTGGATTGCAGTGTACTATTTATGTAGCATAAAACCTCACAATTTAGTTCTGATGTATTATTTTCCATCACAACTTTATATTGGCTATTGCTGTCATGATTTGTTAGATTTTGTATTCAAAATCATTTAAGTATTATACACTCAATTTGTTTTTTTCTGAACTTTGTAGCTATGCTGCTGGCTTTGTCTTTTATTTTTGAACAAGGACTTTACATACAAATTTTGATCTTAACTACATTTATTTGTGCTATTATGCTCGATATTTACTGGATTTTTACAAATATAATTTGATTATATTTTAGTTCTCTTTATCAACTTGCTGTTATAAAGAAACTAAGTTATGGAATTTTAAGATCTAGAAGCATTGAGTATTGATTGCCAAATTGTTCATTGAATTTCAGTAACTATTATAATGAACCATTTTCCATTTCTTCTCACTGTACATTAGATACAGAGCCCTATTTTAGTAAACAAGCAGTAATGGAAAAGAAACAACTTGAGTGAAACTTATCACTGACCATTATGATTTTTGATAGTAATGCAATACACAACACAATGTGAATGAATTGTCCCTTAGGAGTGATATATTTAAATCAAACTAATTATTTTTTATAGTAGTAGGATAGTTTAGCTAAGAAATTCAATATGATACAAGTTAGAAGTTGTAAACTTTGAGTAATTGAGTTCGGAATGAAATGAGAAAACTGAATATATAATGTAGTGTACAATTACACATTATTATTTACACTTAATTTTACATCAACAGGGCTGGCCCACTGGGTCTGACCCCCTATCTGTGAAGATATTGTAATGTTTAATATAATTTTGAGTTCACATCGTATGTCAAGAAATTTAGCAAACTATTTAAAATTACAAAGCTTTTGCACACATTTTTTAATAACACTAAAAACTTGTCTGTAAACTTGACTTTTACCAAGTGAATCAATGTGCAAGGTGATTTTCTTGTTGATAGAAATATTTATTTTCAGTTTGCTATTTCATTTGTATAATCTCTGAAATCCTTGAAATGAATAAAAAAAACATTGTTAAAACTGTATTTTATGTTATTTTCTTTTCCCCAATAAAATGAACAATTCCTTTTGAACTTGGATGCATCATTTTGCTAGACTGTCCATCTTCCGTTTTTCTTAGTTTCAACTGTTAACAGTTCTAGGTCTGTTTAGTTTAATTTTATATGTATGTTGGAATATTTATTTTTGTCAAAAGTAATAAATCAAAGGAAGGTGGTTAGCTATTTGTCAGGAGCAGACATTTTCCTTGTGTGATTTACATTTGGAAATGTAACTAGCTACATATCCCTTATTTTTACTAGGTTAGGTTTTCAAATAAAAATATATGTACATATCAATTATATATCTTACAGTACAAAAAAAATATACTGGGCACTAAAACAGGATTTCTTCAAAGTAATATAGTTTATTTAACTGGTTTTCTAACTGCTACATACAGGAATAAAAGTTATTTCCTTGAACTGAACAATAGTGACTATAGACAACCTGGTTATTTTTATATAAAAGAAAGGAAAATAAGGATTTGTAAAGCAAAAAATTGTTTGCTGTAAACGTATTTATCAAATAAGGATACATGGCTTTAGTAACTACCTTTCAGAACTATTACAAGATGAAAGGAACTGCTTTGAGTGAGTTTGACAATTTTATCTTGGGATGTTAAAGGTAGGAAGTGAAAATGTTATATTCTTATGTGTTATTGTTTAGTTTTTGTTTCTAGTTGGTTGGACACTAAAGAAGAGTTATTGTGAGACGGGCAAGTGAAAATTGAGAACTTGTGCAAATATATTCTCTTTATAATTAAGAAATTAAATTATATACCATAAAATTTGAATTTGTCAGGCATATTAAGCCTGGACTTTTTACAGTAGGTGTCTGTGACTTGGTGATAAATTTTAACCATTAGCATTAGTTTATTTGTTTTAATAGTAATAAATTAAAAACAAATTAAACATAGATACAAATGATCAGTATTCTGTTGGTTACCACACTTGTATTTAGAGCTTTAAATAATTCTTTTTCACCAAAGTCCATATAGTCTCATTTAGTTACTTTAGAAAATAATTACAATAAATTATTTTTGATTGCAATATGGTCTATGATAAGTTCACTTTTAAAATCACACATATGTACTCTTGATCACTAAACACATGGTCATAATGATATTTCTATTTGTATTTATACCATGACAAAGATTAAAACATTCCATACAGTACCAGATATTCTGATACAATAATATTGACTTTTATGTACATCCTTGCATAAAATGCAGCATTACAACTATATCTCCCCATAGGCAGACTAAATTTTGTTTAAAGGGTAATGAAGAATAAAGAACTTAAAACTTTTCTTAATCACATGCTGTGTGAAAACTTCAAATACATAAGATAACTAATTAATTTAAACGTTCTGTATTAAATAAACGTGTATGAAATACAAGATATTCTTATGTAGCGTGATTTTCTTTCCTTTTTTTTTTTATATTTTGTCCTTAAGCAAATGATTACTTCCTGAGTCTGTTATTGTTCAGGATATTAATGGTGGCATCGTTAATGTCCCTCCTTATAATATTTATTTAACATCAGAACTAGTTTCGGGACCAGATGTGGTTGGAATAAGACCGTTTCTGGCAATTAAGTGTTTAACTGCTGTTAGAAAAGTTGTTAATGAACCCAAAATGGTCAGCAAGTTGATCATTGTTTTATCTAAAGATGATGTTGAGGAGAATCCAGATGCATTTCTTTCAAGTTCAAGCTAAGAAGTTAAGTAAAAAACAATTGATAGACATATATTCAGAGTACGATATTACAGATTTGTCTTGGATATATTTTTTTTGTCCTACGGGCATCTTGTGAATAATAATCATACTGGCAATTTTTCATTTTTTGACCATGATGGATGTGAGCGACCTAGTTCATTTGATGCACATTCTGCTTGCTAGAAGTAAACTGATTGCTGAGCAAGAAAAGTATCTGCAGATATCATCTCTATTTAAATAAGCACTCAAAGAATTATCTTGACAGTTCCATATGATTTTTATTTTTCATAAATGGCATGCTGATGAGCAAATGGAGACCACCAAATATGTCAGGTTCAGGGGACTTGGCTGTAGTTTATCATATTGTTCTAAAAGCGTGTTATTCTTAAATACTGAAAGTTGCCCATGAACTTTCCATGGAATGTCATTTAGGTGTCAACAAAACTTGATAAACTTATGAGGCCCTTCTTTTTGCCATAAATTAGGCAAGTTGTTTCTCAGTTAGGCCTGGCATGGCCGAGCGCGTTAAGGCGTGCACTCGTAATCCGAGGGTCGCGGGTTCGCGCCCGAGTCGCGCTAAACATGCTCGCCCTCCCAGCCGTGGGGGTGTATAATGTTACGGTCAATCCCACTATTCGTTTGTAAAAGAGTAGCCCAAGAGTTGGCGGTGGGTGGTGATGACTAGCTGCCTTCCCTCTAGTCTTACACTGCTAAATTAGGGACGGCTAGCACAGATAGCCCTCGAGTAGCTTTGTGCGAAATTCCAAAAAACAAAACAAACAAACGTTTCTCAGTTTTCTAAAACTTGTCATACATGGCAATTGGCCAGAAAACTCGACTAGGAAATTCCGGTTACTTCTTTGAAACCTCTTCCAGCTTTCGTGCCATTATTGATTGTGTTGAGGCAAAATATCTGTGTTTAAGCACTTTGACGTAGATTGTAATTTTACGATCATATGATTATTTCTATTGAACGTATTATATTCTCTTATGATTTTTGAAATTTTATTGCTTTTGATAATGTAGTGTTATCAATATAAATATTTTGGTTAAGAATCGTCTAACGCCCATTTTTAATTCTCTAATGAGTGAGATGTAACGGATTTAATATATATTTATTTTAATATCTATTTTTGTTTCACTTTAATATATTATAAATGCATGTAACTTGTGTTGTTAAATCTGTGTTGTGGAAGTCTCACCTATTTTCTATATTTGTAGCAGATTCTTTAGCGTAACAATGTACAATTATGCAAACGAATCATTGTTGGTATTATAGTCAACTGAATTTTAGAGAATCTCACCTGATGAGAGTATGAAAGATAGCTATTGCAAAACGCAAAGAGATAGTTTAATATTGTTGGTTCGCTACAATCGGTATATTATAAACCTAGGAAGCTATAATTGTAATAAACGCTTAATTAGAAAACTACAGATATTTGACCAGGAACGTTTATATGTTTCGAATATTGCGTACCGTTTAACGTCAGTGAACTAACCTTGGGACGCAGTATTTCTACGAGGACATTGGATATTTCGGCCGGAGAAAAGTCAGTTTATAAATGAAGTGTTTGTTTGTTTTGAATTTCGTGCAAAGCTAGTGGAGGGTTACACGAAAACTATCTGCGCTAGCAGTTCCTAATTTATCAGTGTAAGACTAGAGGGAAGGCAGCTAATCATCACCACCCACCGTCAGCTCTTGGGCTACTATTTTACCATAGTGAAATTGACCATAACGTTATAACGTCCCCAAAGCTGAAAGGGCGAGCATGTTTGGTGCGACCGGGATTCAAGAACCCGCGACCCTCAGATTACGAGTCGAACGGCTTAATCCACTTAGCCATGCCACGCCACCTAAATGAAGTGAGGCTAGCCATTAAACGAAGTGTAATGATAACATGAAATGTACTCTTCAATGAAAGATTCAGTATTGTTTGTATTTAAGCACAATGCTACACAAAGGGCTATCTGTGCTCTGTCCCCCAAAGGTATCAAAAACAAAATTTTAGCAGTTAAAGTCTGTAGAGATACTGCTCTGTTACCAAGGAGTTAGTATTTTTTTTATAAAACTATTGTATATAGACCGTTATTTGTAATAAGCGTTATTATAAATTCGATAGCTCGTTGTTGTATATTAAAATATATTTGTGGTGAGAAAGAAAACTGTGTGTGTCAATCTTGTTGGCAAATATTACAAATTTTGATAACATATCGACATATAATTTCTAAATTTGAATTGCAAATTAACATGGTTTCAGGCTATTTGAAATCGTAATACGTAACATAATAAATCGGAAACTCGTTCGAGTTAAATTATAATGTTACATTATATGATGCAAATGTGTATGTTACCATCTGTTGAGTCCTTTCTTAATCTATAGTTCATACTCCTTAGGCTGTATCTCTGGCAGAGCCATTTCAAATATCGCTGCAAGCTCTTATACTATTGTAATTAACTGAAATTATCACCTCATACTTTGTAGCTACATAAACAGCTTTAATTAGGGGCAGGATATCTTTCATGCTCAATTGGTATACTAGCAAGCCATTTCCTAAACATTTTTAATCATCAGCTTACTCCATTTTGGAGTACTTTATATACTATACGTAAGATTGAGTATGTTACGCTAAAACGGTTTTCAGTATGCAAGTGAACCGGTCGCATGGCAATTACAACCAAAATAAAGTGGAATAGAATATATTAGAACTACATTTTTACATTATTTGCATTTTCTGGGTAATGTGATGCCTCTAAAAAGTAATTGCTCTTTGGAAAGGTACGACCAAATAGATCATATTTAAGTGTTCTGATTGAGGATTTAGAATTCAAAGACAAGGATATTACTTTTGCTTAATAGATAAAGAAATGTGGATCAGCGTGGTGTGTCCAGCACCATCTAGAAAAGAGACGTGAAAAATCGAATCCAAAGTATTTAGTACCTTCTAACGAATGGGGAATCTACAAACAAAATTCAGTGATAAGTCATCTATGTATTCCAAGCAACGATATATAATATACAACGTAGTCCATAGTCCAGAAGTATGTTAATGTACAATAGCGACATCATTCAATGTACCCAAGTTTCTTGTGCAACATGTTCGTTCAACCAAACAGCTGAAGGATGAAATAGGTACTTCATTTGAGGATATACTGATCAAATTATGAAATGCATTGTTTAAGGATTTTTGTCTGTAAACTTGTGACAAAACAGCTTTTTTTAATCATAAATAGTTTATTGGATAAAACCATAACTTTAATACACGTTATGTTTAGTATGTATTAGCTATATACATTTCCAAATACACTGTACTTTTCAAACTATCGTTCTTGTTTACCAGATATATATTATGAAGGAAGGAGTTATGTGCGTTGAACACGATAGTCTTATGGTAGTAAATTTTATATTTGTTTGTTTTTACCAATGTCACAGGGCTATTTTCAGTATATGTGGCCGTCGCTACCAGACATGGAATGTAAGAATCTGGTGAGACTCCAAAAGCATTTAACAAAACAATTTTCACCTCTGTATAAGTTGTGTAATTCATTAATATAAACATCCAAGTCATAAATTTTTCTTACAAAGTTACTATATTAGACCATGTCATCGCAATAATACAATACTGCTACTATTGCATTGAGGCTGCAGAGTTAGTCGAGTAACAAACATTCTACGTTATTAGAGACAATTCAAGCTAAAATAGCTAATACTAGACCAAGTGTAAGCTGGGAAAAAATCACTTAGAGAGTGAACTAAATTTCTTTAAACCTCTGAAGACTAGAGCTAGGATCTTTTTCATCTCGATGTGTCCTAATGAACGTTATAAAGGTAACCATCGATCGCTGCTTCCATGCGTCATAAAAACTGCAGGAACAGTGTCATAACCGACATTGATTTCATACACTAAACAGAATCCTGACATTCAGATGAATTTTAGATTTCCATTTATGCTCACCTGAGTGACATGAAACATTGCCGAAAGTCGTTCATAAACACGAGGTTCTAGTTGACATAATAATTTCAATGCTTTTTTTTTATATGAAACGAAATGGTTTTGGATGGTCTATGCAACTTTCTGGATTTACAAGAAAATAGCTGATAGTAATTGGAAAGTTAAGGTTTTGTTAACTATCCTGAAAGGTAGCCAAAGCCAGAAAACACCTCATTCTTAACAAGAGACTCCTCTGAATCAACTGAAACGTTTTCAACATGCTAGTAGAAGGGCGTAGCTCTCCTCCTTGAGTGGGGTTTTATCAGAGAACAGAAATATCTCACAAATACAAAGAGAATGAAAGACACATTAGAAAGAAAACAGAGATACAGCCCAGGACCTATTTTTTAATGATTTAGGGTATCTGTATTATCTGATACTTCAAATACGTGCAACAAGTAGTCAGTCACTTGAACATTGAACAAGCAGATAGACGTGGACGTAATATTTGGAAGAGTAAAGGTAGCAATTTGTTACTTGTTAAATAAAAGAGGAAATACTTAAAGAATCATATAAAGATAGACACTATATTAAAAAAATTATACTGAATATAATATATGTGGCATAATTGTTGAATTAAAACTGGTTATATTGTATTACAATTGAAGTGAAACTAAAACTGTATTAACTGAGAAAGAAAACTTATAAAATAAAAATAAAACGCAAATTACTTTGAAGATATAAAAACTAAAAGTTATACATCTGGTCTGGAAACGAAATACCATCTGTAAGATGCAGAGAAGGCTTTACTGGTATATCTTGACTGTTCTAAAATTAAAAAACAAATATTTGTAAAAGTGTGAAAACACTTTTTATGATCCACATTTACTCTACATTTGAGTAATCACAAACTGGAGTACAAGAATATGAAAATATCGCTGATCCATTTAACAGCCTAACTGAGGGTGATGTTCACCAAAATATCATATAATTATGCTATGAAACAGTAAATAACACGTTTTAGGGACATGGATGATAAGCAAAACATTTTATTATCGAATATCTTACCTAAAGTATCGTGTTTCGACAATATTAATAGGACACTCACCTTTTCCTTCTCTAAGGTCTTTGAAAGAGGCTGTGAAGATTTGACATATTCTTGATTGAGGAACTTTTTATAGGATATTTTTTCTGTGGAACGAAAATTCTTTCCTTCTAATTGGTTCATTTTTTTTTAACCACAAGTTTATTTTGCTCCTTTGTTTCTGTTGAAGGTTGATTTACAATCAGTAAAACCTGGCATCATACATTCCTCTCTCCTCATATGAGCCTATAACAAAACCTACAATACAATTACACTACGCGCAGAACTATGACTAGAAACCACTTTAAAAAGTGGATTCTCAGCAAACGTCACCCGCCACACCACAACTAGTCACGGAAGCAAGTAGGACGTACCGGTCTCTCTGATATATTGTTTAAGATGCCAGGACTCCTCACTTCAGTTACACCACCGGTCTCTCCGGTAATCATCGAGGGATTACCGTCAAACCTCACGCCGCTATAAGTAGCCACGTTCATCGCCTAAGCCAAGCCGGGCGCAACTATTGAACCGTCTAAGACTCGAATCCTTCGCCAAGGCGAAATTCTAATCCAGTCTTTTACACACGCTGATCAAGTATATTTATGTCAACCATGGAACACTGTATTTAACATCAGTTGTTCACGCACCAAAAATTTTGTTAGTCTTTTCTCTGTGTTCCTTAGGCGTGTCCACCCAAGCCCTGAACCCGACGAAATTCAACAGATCATTGAAAGTCAGACCTAAACCAAGCTACCTGCAGTACACCGTATATTCTTTAAACATACCAATTTGTCGACCTATTTCATGAAGATAGTGACAACTTCGAAGCATAGTGCTGACTGCATTTTACACAACGGATGTAACCATCACATTTTTCATTTTAGTGCTGAACGTCTACGTCGCTGCGCCGCACACCCACGATCGTATGAAACTTTTACACGTCATAAGCAATCTACGGACGACTTTCAGCAGCCAAATACCGATCTATCGCCTAATCCAGAACTAATCAGGAAAAACAACCAAACATTCACATCCAGTTTGACATCATCGCTCCCAGCCTCCACTACCAGTTACGGATCTGGACTCATCGATCTCAAGAAGACACACGACAAATCCTGCCAGACCATAACTCCAACTTCAAGCAATACAATCGCAACTCAGACAGAAACTACGCAACACGAGACTACAGATGCATCAGTCCAAAGAGTCTTCAAGAATACAAACAATCGAAGGACTCAAACCAGAATTGCAGTTAGAATTGCATCAGCTCACACAGTGGAAGAAGAGTTAGATGAAGCATTTAATGTGTTTATCCAAAACACGCTGTTCCTCGTTATCAAAGAACCCAACCAAACTTCTAACGAATACCTATCAAGTACCAACCAAACAGAAAAACAAGCCAAATATGTCAAACCTCCTTCTAAACTTTTTTTTTTTATATTAATTCCAACGCTGATCTTATACCTCAATGTTTTACTAACCTTGTTTGTTTCTTTTTTTTTATCTAGCAACTTCCAGGCTCAGATAGAGCAAATTAATTTGGCACCCTGTCTGTGAAAGCGGTTTTTCTCGGGGTAATCTCGTTTCTCCCCACAGCAAATTTTGAAGCACTGAGATTTATAGATCCCAGCCGCCCCGGCACAGAACACGAGGTGTTTCATTTGATATCTCTTCTTTCAGGTCTTCAGCTGATCTGGACTGCCGTCTTGGACTGGCCGGACTTTCGCGTTTGCTTTTCTCTGAAACTACTCTCACTAGTTCAACATCCGTCAAGTTAAATTATAACAAGTCCGAACAAAATTTAATCTGAGCTTATATCAAATATTATCGATGATCGGTCATCGAAGAAGGACGAAACGTTGTTCGCTCTTCTATGTAAAATATTTTCTCAACCCAAATGAGCCATTTTTGCATATATATTTCTCTACAAGTGGGTTTTCACGACATCACTGATTATTATTTTGGAAAACTGTTTGAAAAATAGAATCTTCCAAAAGACCTTACATACAAAGGATCAAAATTACCAATATTTTTATGTTTGAAAGAACTTTACAATTATTCAGAACGACACACTTTAAGCATAGCAATTTGCCATTCTCATTACACCACAGATTAGGTCGTAACTTAAGATATCATTTGAATAACCGTTAGAGAACACCGCTGTTGATATCATTTCTCAATTTTTTATCTTAAGCAATGCTCTTCCTGGTCAGTAACAGGCACCATCTACTTTATAGACAACAAAGGAACACAAACTGACAGAAACAAAATTAACTTAACGGGTTTCTAGGGCATGTATTATGTAAACTGCTCGTCTTTCAAAACAAAGAATTAATTTAAAATGAATTTTAGAATATTAAGAAAACACCGAAATTTCTAGTGTATTCGAATACCACATGAATATAATTTAGAAGGTGTAATCGCACCCATCTACCGCGCGTGATATCTATGTAATTTTCAACTAAAGTACAGTTTCTTTTGAACTACTTTAAGATTATTTTCATTCGTACAATGAAAGATGAAAAATTGCTTGATGACATATTATTACTGTCATTATTTTAATTAATATTAAACAATGAAGCAAATTTATTATTTAACATTTAAAATGTATGCAATATTTACAATTATTACATGCAAAGCTTCTTTTCACTTCCTTTTATATATTTTTTAAAGGGTTCACATTTCAGTTTTGTATGAAGCTTCCAAAAGCTAGATTCAGCCTCTAATTTCATAGCTCTTGAAATTTATATAATGCCCTTCGCAAAATACCTTGAAGTATCACAAATTGTATTTAATTTGAAGTTTTAATGTTTAAAAAATTACGTAAAATTTGTCTCATTTATCTACTTGTTAGATGACGTTTTGGTAACGTCTGCAGAATGTGGTAGAAGTTTTGTAAAAATGTGTGTAACCATGTGTTTTAGTGGATGTGATATGAAGAACTAATTTGGTATGATTGTTTACCTCGTTTATGTTTTCGTTATTTATTGGAACTTATAATCAAAGCTAAACAGTTAATTAATATGGAAAGACCAAAGGAAAGTGATGGAGGGTAAGTTGTTGTTCTAACCAGAATTGTATTTGAAA
Source organism: Carcinoscorpius rotundicauda (assembly GCA_011833715.1). Classification (NCBI taxonomy): domain Eukaryota; kingdom Metazoa; phylum Arthropoda; class Merostomata; order Xiphosura; family Limulidae; genus Carcinoscorpius; species Carcinoscorpius rotundicauda. The sequence goes on from CM022393.1 coordinate 35,639,218, forward strand.
ATTGAACTTTAAAAGCCTATACTCTCATATACGAGAATTTCTGTTACTACTACTAATAATATTACTATTATTAAGTACTAATATAAGATATTAGTAAAAATTTTCATATACAGAATACTGACTTAAAACATTATTAATAATATTAGCAGTAACACTAATAACGTAAGTTAAGTGAGATATAATGAGTGGCACAAACTGCTATATGAAAGACCTTTTAACTTAAGTTTTCAGTACCAGATATAGTAGGTATTCCTTACAGTGTGATTGAGATATTATTATTATTATTATTATACTCTATTCTTTATTTCATTCAGAAGTTCATATTATTATTATACAAATAACTGTTTAAATTTATACACATTTTAATTTTATTTTTAAAACTTAAAACAGCAAGAGGAAGGAATAATACCAAATTTTCTCGGCTACTATTATTACTGAACATTGTTAAACCAGCTTAAATAAACCCGTTTTTCAAAATCAACTTACTTGCACCTGTTTAGAAGAAACATCACATACTTTATCTCAGTATTATAAATTTTAATATGCCATGTATGTTTACACTGGTTGTGTTGTTATACTACAAAGGGCATCAGTACCAAATAATTACAAGGCTTATCAGTTCAACTGGCTTCATAGCAAAAGTCTGTAGTAATCGAGACACAGTTTGACTCCTCTTGGTTTTCCTTATATGCAAGTCCTTAGCTCTTAGGTTCACTACATTACTTCTACCCTGACAAAATGATATTATGACAAACAAACTGGATATTAACAGTCAGGAATATATTACTTTCAACTGTAGTAATATTAAAGCCAAGTGTGTGTTTTACAGTGTAACAATAAATATTAATGCCAAGAATCATTTAGGGGTGATCCATGTAGGGGTCAACCCTTTCTTCGTGTTTGCATTCTTTTTGGCTCTTCCATCCCAACATCACTTTACATTTACAAAACACTTTTTATTACATGTTTTGTGACATTTTCTCCCCTGATTGAAAGCTACTGTATTCTATGAATGTGTGTAATAAAATTTAATATTATGAGGTTTTTTGTTGTTTTTTTTACTTCACATCATACATAATGGTTGGCTCTCTGAAGTTTGCAGCACAGGTAGCCCTTGTATAGCTTTGTGTGAAATTCAAAAACAAACAAATCCTTAAGTTTGCAGAGTATATAAAAGCAATAAGTATTCTACATTTTATAGTCATCTAATATTCATCTATTGTTCACTGATAATTCTTGTTTTATTTTGTACTTAAACTTTCCAAAGGAATACCAGACTTCTGTAGAAAAATTAACTTCAAATGGTAATAATAACATCATTTACATTAGAATTATAGACTATTTGTTTTCTAAATTACTACTAATTATTACAATTAAGCAGTGATGTTAGGCACTATCCAAAAACACAGAGAGTGGACTTAGGTTTAAACTGATATTAGTGATAAAGTAAGCATACAATTATTTTGACTGCTGGAAGAAAAAAATTAGATTTACAGTTTGGTGGGTTAATCAGTTTCTGGTTTGGTATCTTGGCAATGATGTCTTGTTTTTCTACAATATGAAATTTTACCACATGTTTTTATAAATAACTTTTACTAGCAGGTTCTTAGATATTATTAACAAGAGAAATCAACCTAATGGATTTGCAGTTTCTTGTATTTTTCCCTGAGCCTCCACTCAACTTTTTTGAGGATATTTGCAGCAGTCTTTAACTAATTTTGATCATCAGAAATTTTCCCATTGTTCAAAGAGACTATTGAAAAGTAATAGATAAAAACAGTTATTATGTTGCTAAGCCTCTTCAAAGTTTTAGATTAAGCCAACACATCACAAAGCTATTTGTGTGGCTGATCAGTTATATTCATCCTAAGATTTTGTACCAAACATGCATTTATTTTGTACTTTTTTCCTGGTCTGTCATCATACCTACATCATTCCGTTTTATATTTAAGAATACAATGCAGAAAAAAAATAAATACATTTCATTTTCTAAAATATTCTGTTATTCAGTTCCTTTTAGTTACAATTTCATACACGTGTAGTATTCCAATTAATTTATGGTTTGCTACGAAAAGGTGCTTTTAGCAAATAGTTTGTAATACATTTAATAGATGTCGTTACGACTGTTTGGCATGTGTGTTATGTAGTCATGTATTTGTAAAAATATGATTTGTTTCATTATTTTACAATTAAATATAAATTATATTTGGAATATTGCTATTGTGGTTTCTGAAAATAAATTATTATTTTTAATTTTGTTGTAGTTAAAAATAAATGTGTATTGTGAGAAAAACGTACAAAGTAAATTTTATGATAATTGCATGTTGATATGTGTTGCAAATGTAATTGTTAGAATATTTGATATCTGCTTAAAATAACTACTACAATATAGTTTGTACACTTAATAACACTCGCCTCTTCACTGTAGGGTTACCACAAATCTAGAGTGAAAACTTTTTTTTTTCCCGTACGGTGTGACACTATAACAGCTCTGAAACATTTTACATCACACTTAACTTACAACGTTACGTTTTTCACTATTTGATAAATATGATGTTTATTGCATTGTGTGTTAAACCACGAAAATAATAATTTGAGTCGTAAATTAGAAAGTTTAAATAAAAACAAGCTCAAATTGTCTCGAACTTTCTCAAAAGAAAAACGTTTCTTCATATCAGGTTTTATTATGGACTGGTTTCTTTAGGTTTGGTTTGAATTTCGCGCAAAGCTACTCGAGGGATATCTACGTTAGCCGTCCATAATTTAGCATTGTAAGACTAGAGGGAAGGCAGCTAGTCATCATCACCCAACGCCGACTTTTGTGCTACTTTTTTACCAACAAATAATAAGATTGACCGTCACATTGTAATGCCCCCATGGCTAAAATGGCGAACATGTTTGCTGTAAAGGATAATCGAACCTGCGACCCTCAGATAACTACGGATTAGCCTTAGCCACCTGGCTATGCCGGGATCGTTTTTAAAGTAGATGTTGGTGGTTGTTGGTGATATACTTCAACAATAAATAGCACACAATCCTCATGTTTTCAACTAATATATTTAAACAAGCCAAATATATATACAATTATTATTTACACTATTGATTTTACATTTGTATTCAGACTTTGAATAATTTTTTTTTGCGTATGTGTGAAGGTTTCCACAGGTTGATTAAGTTACTTTTGAACACGCTTGACGAGAATTGTTATTCTCTGCACAATTAGTCCAATACACTATACATTTTTTATGGTTAAACTCACAATCACTCAGTCTAGATTTGTGTAACTTACTTGAACTATATTTGCAATCTCACAGAAACCTAAAACTTTTAACACGCTACCAGATCCTATGATACAATATTATTCAATTAAAACAATGAGAAAAACTTGGAAAGTTCTAGTGTAAGATGGTGCAATAATACAATAAATTGCCAATTTACAGCAATTGAATTATATGTAATGTAAACCTGTGTTTGAAAATAAGTAAATATAACATCTATATTAAACTCACGCTCATGTATGTCTTACACTTCATATTATTTATTTCGCTGGGTACGTCTTCAACTGTCTTTTGTGGCTGCTTAATTAGAGAAAGAGAGGGAGTGCATTGTATTGGTGATTCTCTATCTCAAATTCAAAGGAGTTATTTATTATGACAAAAATTATGCATCAAACTGATATTCAGGTACGAAGAATTGAGATAATTGGATAGTTTTGCTGTTTCTAAACAACAAAAAATAAGGCTAAATGCTCCAATAACACTGCCCAATAAAGTTTTTGCTTCTTAAACATTGTTGGGTGTTCCTTGTAGATTTTTGGCTGCTGATTACGAAAAGCACATCCAAATTTTCATTTCAGAAACCGTTTAATCGAAATCTTCAGTTTTGCTACAATGGAAAAATTATATCAGAGCAACTGGAATTCATCAATGCTTGCTGACTACTGTTGGACACTGCAACGTGATGCACCGGACATTGAATACAAACGAAAATAAGGAGCAAAATACTTTTATGTTGAACTTAATAGCGTATTAGAAACATAAACGCAATTAATTACGTTATTTCCGGTTAAAAGTTAACAGTCTATTTCCGAGTTTCTACGTGATGAAGCAAAACCAAAACTATATTTGTGCATACCCACCACGACCTGTCACAATCAGGAAAAACTTTTCAGGAAGCAAAACTTTTTAAAAATTGATGTTCAGTGTAATTTCAGTTTACTGGCACCAAGACAATAGTGTTTACTCTCAGTGCAGAACAGTTGTTTTAGTGATACTCTTATAATATTGTGGATTTTGCAACAAATGTTCAAAGTTTCTAAAACGGAATATTATTATGATTTCACCAGCTTGTAGCCTGTCAAGGATGACGGGGCAAGTACTAACACTCCACCCCACAGTATACCTTAACTTCACCGTGGAGGTCGATGGACCTCCAACCAATAAAGAAAAAAAAATGTCATTGAAAACAGAAGGGCTTCCCACCCCATTCTCTTCTACATAAATAGATATAGTCACTTTGATACACTTAAATTGTTAGGGTTTTCATTTAAATGTAAATGGCATTAAGGATTTGACTGATTCTTACCATCCTGTGTGTTTCTCCATTGAGGAAACGTTTTTGAAACCTGCTGATGCAGTCACCCTTTGGCAGTTTTCTTTGTACAGATGTGACAGGCTATGTGATGGACAAGTCCATGGAGAGGTAGCACTGCTGATTGATCAGCCACTCAATACACCCTTTTTCCTTGGGTTGTACCATCACTGTTTGTTCTCTCTATTTGGCTCCTGAAGAGACCTATGATTTCAGACCTTGATGCCCTCATTGAGTAGTTACCATCATCTACCCGAGAAGGGGAGGAGTGGATTCTGATGGTTGAGGGGTCCAACCCTAACACACCACTTTGGCCTTGAATTCCTATAGGCAGGTGGCTCCTTGGGTCAATTGGCTGGTTCACTCGGGCTAGGGTCAACGAAGTACCAGTGTTGGATGTTCTCAACAGGTGTTGTGAACATTGTATCTGATGCTGGTGTTTGGGTATAGTGCTCACAAAATCCTGGTGTTGCTGCAGTGTCTTTGCTTAACATTGTAGTACATTCCCTTGTAGGGCTCTATGATGAGTTGGATCAGTGGGCACAGAAAATTCCTTTTTATTTTGGATCCTCCAAATAAAAACTTAAATAGTATAAAAACAGTCCATAGGTAAACCTCTACATCTAGAAGATTCTGAGCAGAAAATTCAACGTTTTCCACAGTTGGTGTTGGAACCATGCCTGTCACATGGTACGGAAAGCTCATAAATGGGCCTGGGATACTATCCCACACTTTTAAACCTCAATCATTTTCAGAAGGCTCATGCACATGCTCAGCAGATAACATTAAAACCAGAAGGAATCTTAAATCAAATACATATCTAGCATCTTTTCTACCACCAGTTCCAAAGTCATATCTGACAAGATTAAAAAAGTCATTGGACAATATGCCTCTGTCCCCCTTCAATTTTGCTTTCTGATGGCCACGAAGTTGTTGTTGCCTTGAGCATCACTAATACTCTTAGTGAAAGATTTTCTCGTGCATCTAGAACTTCTATTTTTCCCCTATCTTCTTAGCCATCAAGACGTGGACAGCGTGATCGCCTCTTTTTTTTTTCGGGCTAATTGTCCCTATGACTATAATCGCCCATTTACGCTGGCGGAGCTCAAGCTTGTCTCTTCAGTGGTCTGGTAGTACATCGCCAATGACACTGTCCAGCGTCAAGGGGGAACCCATGGTAAAAATGTGTAAAATGGTGCCGTCGCTCAGATCGTAATGACAGCACAATAGTAAAATGTGAGCTATTGTGATTTGAGTGTCACATAGACCACACGTTGGTGAATCATTACCAGATAAAAGAAAACGATGAGTTAGTAAGGCCAATGGCCCTTAAAACTCTTAAGTTTTTAATTAGAAAATTGGACTTTGTTTAGTTTAACACGATTCCTTTTTACGTATTTTAATAATTTTACTTTTATTTCTACTTTTTATCGGGTGTTTGGTGCAGATCGCCTAGTTGCTCTGCACCAACGTCAACGAACCCACTCTAATTTCAAATTTCATAGCTAACTTTAATAAATTTTGCAATCTGCAGAAAAGTATATACGAGGCAGTCAAACATTGGTAAATTCCTTTGTGAACCAAACAAAATTATGATCATTCGTGATTATTCATAGAATAATTATTGATTAAAAATCAGTTACACAAGCAACTTCTAATATACAGGGTGGCCCGTAAGCCCCTACCCATCCATTTATCTTATGTATCCAGTGTATCTGTGTGCTATCCCTCATTTCATGTACCCACCTACTTGTCACAATACGCTCTTCAAGTGTAAATGGGCTTACATCGTCCATATTTTTCTGAAAAAAAGAAAAGAAATAAATTTATAATACATGCGTAATTGAATATAACATAATAACATTTGGATGGGTAGGGACTTATGGGCCACCCTGTATAAAAAAAGCCAGAGCGTTTTGGTAACCCTGAGTTCTAACAATGGCTTTTATGTCATGTTGCCAAGCGATGAAAGTATAACGTTGTTTGTTTATGTGCTGAAAGTATAAAGTAAAATATACAGACAACAAAATTGGAAAAGTATTTGACTTCTTAATTTAGAGTCATCGTTGGTAAAATAACAGAAAAATAGCTTAATTTAGAAACGATTTAAGTTTAAAATCTAATTTATGTTTTTACTTTCAGAACAAATTCTATACTCTTGGCTCCAGACAGGGAAATCACAGACTGTGTTTTTACTTTAGGCTTATTACACCAACACTCACTATCGCCCTCCAGTGGCTCAGCGGTATGCCTGCGGATTTACACGCTAAAATCCGGGTTTCGATACCCGTGGTGGGCAGAGCACAAATAGCCCATTGTGTAGCCTTGTGCTTAATTCAAAAACAAAACACTCACTATTTATAAGGTTCGATATCCCCCATCCCCGTCACTAAAATCGTAATTGGCAGACAGTTATCTGTATGGATAAATTAATGTTGACTTTTGAGACTCCTCTATTTTGAAAAATCAAGAGTGACGCGAAACACTGGCTTTCATGTACAGCGTGGCCCGTAAGTTCCTACCAATCCATATGTTGTGTCTAAACAACGTTGTAATACTAATGATGAGTTGAAGGCAGCTGCTACCGCAGCATTTGGAACAATAATATAATATAATAATATGACGTAATATTTTTTATCTGTTAGTAACACTTGAAGTCGTTTACGTTACATTTATAGCTCTACTGTAATTATCTATTTAGATGTACGTATGTAGATGGATAACACACGTTACAACAACTCAGTATTAAAAAAACTTGTTTGGATAAATGTTGGGGTCTCTTCGTCATTCACTGTTTCGATTTTTCTGTGATGATGACTAAATATAGGAATATCTATTAGAAAATATAAGGATATTTTAGAACAGTTGATTAAAAATATGGCAGATAAAGAACTTATTATTTAGATAAGATAACAAAATGAGAAAAATACTTATAAAAGAGTTATAGTGAAAGCTTCAAAATATGGGGGCGATATAGGGCTGGTGGGAGGAATGACTAACAGAACATATGACTAAATAATTGGGAGTTTAATTTAGGATGTGTTATATGCCTAGCCAAAGTGACTAGAATGATCACATACAAACATATCATCCATAAGCCTTACTGCGTAACATAGCAAAAGAGTTAATCTTGAAATGTAAATTGTGAAAAGAAGTGTAAATCCTGGTTTAAGTAATTGTTATTTGTAGTTATACTTAGATTAAGATTGACGTGTAGAAAAATACCAACTTTTGTAACGTTGACAGAAATGTTACATGAAATCTTCCCTTTTTAAATCCAGACATTTTGTGATACTGTCTCTTAACTTGTCCATTAGTATAGATACTTTATCTCTGTTTTGGAAACCTTGCATGCGTTAGTGATTAGCTTGTTGGACCAAGGAATCGGGTCCCCTAGCGTTTGGACGTAGTACTACCATACATGCTTTGCACTTTGAGTTGTGGGTATTTACAAACAGTAACTTGCACAGGGGAAAGAAAGCATCCACTGTTATTATTTATATTTTAAAAGTATTTATAAGACTAGTTGAATAGAAATAAAAGGGGATCTCCTTTCTTATCATTGGTTTATCCCATATCTAAAGAGACAACCCATAGTTCCAATAATCTTGCCTAACACACCCGCCTGTAAAATAAAAAAAGGCTCGCTTTACCTTGCTTGAAAGGTGCTCCTCTTCTGTCACTTTTTGGGTGTTTTCGCATATCACTGAAGTGACACAGGAATCAGAATTTGGATTTGACCTCCATATGGCTTCCAGATCTGTTGACACAGATTTCGTTATTAAAACGTAGCGTTTCACGTGCCTCTTAGTTTTCATCTTTTCAAAGTTGTTTTAGTTGTTTTATATAATTAACTTTTTTATATTCAAGGAAGTGAATTTTTCATGTTTTAACAACGTTTACGCGTGAATAAGAGTTGTTAGAGATTTGAAGTGAAAAAATATAGTTTCGAAAACTTTAATATTCGGTACTTTATGTATGTGTAGATTCTACCATATAATCTGTATTTTTGTTGTTAATTGTGTGTGTGTATTAAATTACTAGACTGACAGAGGTATATGGATAAAATTGTATAAAAACGGTTGTATGCTTGATTTCCAAATGGCTGATTATGTATCAAACGAGCTCAATTTAAGCTATTTGTAAAGTTTATGTGCGAATCTGTGATTTTGAATATATATATTTTTTCCAGCTTATATTATTACAGAGAGAAAGTAGTTATAAATAAACATCAAAATGTCGTCGCGAATTGTGATAAGGAAAAACCTATGTTGTAAGAAATTATCGGTGCATGCTGAAAGGCTGATGAAACGACGGATTTTTCACACAGCTGTCTACAGACGGTTGGATGAACTTTGACTCATTACTGTAGAAGTTCAAGCGTACCTCTTGGAGTTGACATTATGATGAAATCCCAGAAAGTGGCATATATAATCAGTTAGAAAGGAAGTTAACCAAGCAAATAAGAAATTATAAATGAAATATCTCAAGGCTATTCCATTTTTGATCATCGATTTCATAGAAGAGACCTTGAGAGGAGTTCCTTTTATGGGTATAACTGATGCCAACTCAAAACTAACATTTCACGCAGTGTTATTTAAACTGGACTGGATCTAATGGTGTTCACAGAATTTAATCTCATGCCTTTTCGTTGAGATGTGCCTACATGAAGATTGCTTTTTGAAATTCGTACAAAGCTACACGAGGGTTATCTGCGCTAGCCGTTCCTAATTTAGTAGTGTAAGACTAGAGAGAAGGCAGCTAGTCGTCATCACCCACCGCCAACTCTTAGGATGCTCTTTTACCAACGAATAGTGGGATTGACTGTAACATTACAATGTACCCACGGTTGAAAAAGCGAGCACCGTTGGTGTGACGAGGATTCTGTGTCAAATGCCCTAATCGCCTGGTCATGCCAGGTCAACCTACATGAAATGAAATTCACTAAAATTTTTCTTATCCAATGGAACTTTATTTAAAACCGCTACAACTCCTTCCCTCTCCCCAAGCAAGTTTGAGTAAACATTATATTATTTGAGAGTAACCTACACTTATCAACATTATCTTACATAACAGAGTTAAAGCAGGTGAGAGTTATATGAGTTGTGTTTGGAAAGCTTTGAGAATCATGCCAGTGATGCCAGTGTCAGACTAGAGAGAAAGCAGCTAGTCATCACCACCCACCGCCAACTCTTAGGCTACTCTTTTACCAACGAATATTGGGATTGACCGTAAAGTCCCCACGGCTGAAAGGGCGAGCATGTGTGGTGTGACGGGATTTTAACCTGCGACCCTCGGATTACGAGTCGAGCACCCTTACCACTTACTGTTCTACAGATTTAAAATAACAAGTAATAAATATATACTAAAACTTAAAAATATGAACATGTAAAAAAAGCGTCATTTTACGTCCTTGAACCAGAACCTGTTTATTTTATTCAAACTGTTATATGTCGCTACGTATTTTATTTGTAATACACAAAAATATTGCATCTTGTGCTTCTCGAACTGAGTATAAAGTTCGATTTTGATTATATATACTGCGTGAGGCTTTCGCCACAGTGTAGCTCAAGGTGGTTTGCAATTTATTCTTTGCTTTTGCCATTTTCGAAATCGTTTTTGAGATTGTATTTGGTCGACACTTTTTATTTCACGCTTGTATCTTAGAATCTCAGAGAGGCATAGCTAGGCGCTACATGCAGACGGGTTCCGTGGTCTGATTTAACTATAGAACTGCTGAGATATTTTGTATTGTTTCGGAGAGGGAGTTCTGGCCTGATCTAGTGATGATGTTTAACGTAAAAACATGTTATTGAGGTTGTTAAAATGGTACTGACTGATTACCGAGTGAGCATATTATTATTGAACCAGTTAAAGTTTGTGCCTTAGACAGGAGAAGAAATTTAATAAATGTTCATTTAGTTTATTTCTAAGATAAGCCTATTACTTGGTGAGGTTGTAAAACTTGTCATTTAAGAAATAAAACACTTTACTTTTCATTAAGTGGACAGGTTTATTATAACCAGACCAGGGGCGTAGATTATTTACACCCGATGGAGGGTATGATTTTTTCAACCACTTATGTTGACTGTTCAATTTGCAATTTGGTAATCTCGGATTGCGTGAACCTAAAAGCTGTAAACATATAGTCACAGAGTAATTTTGTCGCCACAATACTTGCATGTATACTTAGACCTATTGACTGATACAAACTATCGCTAAGATCGAAAAGCTTAGAAGCACGCCTATATTAAAGATGTACATTTCGGCTACTGAAAAAGCCTACATCTAGGCCTTATTATGTAATTCCATCGGTAAGAACACGAGAATCACAAGAACAAATGCAATAAAACAATTCAACAGACCAAACTGTTGGGGGGGGATGATTGTATGCATCATACCCCCACCTAAAATGAAGGGGGATGTATCCCCTATCCCCCCCATGATCTACGCCCCTGATCCAGACTGTGTGAAGTCAAGATGTATTTAAGTATCTCAAATATTTCCAATCAAACACTAGTCCAGTTGAATTGAAAGGATTCTAGCTTCTGTGAGAGAATTACTGTTGTACATTTAGTTCAATGTCTAAATTTGTTCTTATGCATATATTGTTGAAGATTCTTGAGAGCAAGAATCAACAATATGTGGTTTACTAGCATGTTTCCGATTATTGTTGAAAGTTTGAGAATCTGGTGTGATCATATGAAAGCCAGCAGCTAGTCAATAGACAGTTGTATATTATGGTCAAATACAGTCAGTATACTATAAGCCTTAAAAGCTATAAATTGTGATTAACACTTATCAATTGGGAAACTACAGAATTTGACTAGGAACGTTGTAGATTTCGAACATTACAAACAGTTTAAGTTCAGTGAATTAACTTTGGGCATTTGCTTTTCTATGAGGATATGAAATTTCTTCATCAGTAAAAAAACAGACTTGTAAGTGGTGTGAGGCCAAACAAACTAGCTAGCTTAAGTGAGGTGTAACAATGTCAATATAATAAGTATTAGTAATAACTTATTATAAATTGTAGTATTTGTACATTCAAATATATTTGTGTTAAGAAAGAAAATTATGTGTATCAATCTTGTTGGCAAATATAAATTTGATACATATTAAAATTGAAATAACTGGTGAATTCAAATATCTGGCTATATTAAATTATAATACATAATGTAAGTAATATAAATTATAATATGTAATGCTTCATTGATGTCACTTGCAATGCTCACTTTTTTTTCATTACACTGTGAATAGTATTAACTGTATGGATTTTGATAACAGAATTATTAAAGGTCCATGCTGTTTTTATGGTATACAATATGTAAAATGATCTATTCTCTAATTGCTAATTGTGACAAAGTGAGTCTTTATAGTACTTCATATTTTCATAACAGCAATAAGAAAATATCACACTGTTATCTTTCAAATGGTATGTACTTGTATCATTCATGATAGCTAAACCAATGCTTCCTCATTAGCTCACTGGTTTCAATTGTTGATTCAAGGAATCTTCTCTGTGTTGTTGCTTATGCAACAAATAAGCACAAGAGGACAAATGAAAGGGGATATCAGCACAGCGATTACATATAATGTGTGTTTTTACATATTTTTTATGCATATGAATGTACACATTCTTTTCTCTGCAGTAGTACAATTTTTTATTCCATTGGTGAAGGTATTTATACTTGATGGCATATTTGATGTAGACAATACAAACAGGACATCTTTTTTTATGAGAGTGACATTTTTTAAGGATGCCATCTACTTAATGCATTCACTTCCTGTTATAAGCTACTTACAAATACATATTGATTATATACTGTGCCATACACTGTGTTTAATTTTCTTCGTTTTGTAGCTCGTTTAGGTTGGAAATTCAGGTACATTTTTTCTGTATCTCCAGGTTTTTTTAGTACTGGTTTTACCTTTAAGGAATTGCTGTGATGAGGATACCAAAAGTATGTGTATGTGTTATTGTATGTAGTTGTAATTCTGGTTTTATTTAGCATTTATATTAAGCCCAGTGGACTTTTGACATGTGTTCTGTTTTCATATCTTTAAATTTGAAAGTCAGTGTAGAAGTTTTTACACATTTTTGAACTGCAACTGAAACTAAGGAAAGTTATTCAAGAATATGCTTGTTTGTGCAGTTTGTAAATAAGATGGCTTTTGAAGGGATGTTAGCAAGTAAAGGAATAGTCTTACAAAGGTGTGCCAATTATCTCATGAATTGTTTAGCTTGTGTAAATAAAACCACATGCTGTTACTATACCTTTAAAACGGGTTGTAAAATAACTTTATTAGCCTTAATTCTATTTAATGTCAGTGCACAATTTTAAGAAAATTATGTGATCAAGAAGCTCAAAATTAGAGCCAGCTTTGTTTAGCTTTACAAATAATAAATATCCTGGTACACATACCACATTATCAAAGCCTTTACATTGTAGCTTTATTTCTAATAACACTTAACCTTAAGCCTAATAGAGTGTGTGTATGTGTGTTTCTTAAATAATGTGTGCAAGGATTTTTATCTTATTTGTTTACAACTTTTCTTTCCCATTTATATTTGAAACAAAATAGTTATAAAATACTGGAGTAGTGGAAGCTCATCTGCTGATGGCTTAAATAGTGACAGAGAGGAGATGAAGATATTCCTTGTTTTCGGAGGTTCAGCAGTGAGCTTGAGGGCGTATAATACAAAAGATTGAGGTATGATGGCTGTAGATGGCACAGATAGCTCCTTTATGTGGCTTTGCACTTAAAAGATCTTTCAAAGCACATGGTGTAGGTACTTTTTGTGTTTATATATTCGTACAATCAAATTCATGCACATCTAGTAACATTACCGAACATAGCTATTATAAATGTGTTGTTCACACTTTACTTTGGAAAGGGTATTTTTCACATTCTGTGATATTTTATAGGTAATATGATATCACTAAAAATTAATTACTGATGGGAAAGGTATGTAATAGTTTTTTCAATGCAAAATATCCATACACTCAGATCATAAAGTAGCATTTAGCTTGGATAAATAGAATTTCCAAGCAAACTTGTACATAATGGCATTGGAAAACAAAGGAATAAGGATCAAAGTGTAGCACAAGGACTTTCCCGAAAGAAGCCTTCAACAAGCCGTACTCCAGACTAGGTAGCAAAGTTTGTCATCTTGTATACCCAATATAATCAGGAAGGATCATTATCTGGAAAAGTGATAAACATCATGTGTACACAAGCTGCTTTTATGACATATTTATTTAAGTACCTAGAGAATGAAATGGATATTCATGTTTTCATGTGTAGAAATTCTGATGAATATAATAGATGCAGCAACTGTTGATTTATATGAGACCAGGCTGTTGAAATGGGCACTGGAAAACCATTGTTCTTATTACATTAGTTAGATTATGGAAAATATTAAGGATAAGTTACCAGTTGCCTTTGGACATGACAAGTTTTGTGACAAAGCATTTAGCATTGGAAACTCAGCTGTCTACTTTTGACAGGTAGAGCATGATGAAATATGATGACATAGATTGTAATGATGTGTTGAGGTTTCAAAATTGTTTTGATGTAACATTCTTAATTTTTTTAGAACTAAAGTTTGATACATTCAAGATGTGATGTTAAAGTACAGGATATATGTTGGACTAAATTCAAACAATTTATATGCTGAAGTTAAGACTGAAAGTTTAAATGTTTGCATGTAAACTGTGAAAGTTAAAATTCTATAAATGCTACATAGGTTTCAGTATGAGACTGGGGAAAATATATAACATTAAAAAGCTAAGAATTCATATTTTTAAAATGAGTTAGCATCTGAAGCTAAGTAATATGAATTTATATGCTTAAAATGTATATGAAAATATTTTATGGATAAAAATATGTTTTGTGCTTAAAAGTGTCAAAATTAAAAGTGTCTTTCAAATATAAGTACAGACTGAGTCTTTGTTTTCTAAATGATCAGTTTTTGTGTGTTTCATGTTTTTTTGAAACTTCTCCTCCTCCTCCAAACATCTCTTATATATTTTATGGGGTTTATTCTGTTCTTATATAATGAATTGTTAAGACTTTTTATGTATACATTAATGCATAGAATAAGGTTAAAGATGGCTGTTATTGCATGCAAGTGTCATAAGATAGTGTTTATCTAGGCTTAACATAATGATCTAATTTTATTCATACTTGGTTTGTTGGTCAAAGTTTTAATTAGTATTTGAAGTATAGTGGATTTCTTTTAAATTCCCTCGTACCAATTTAATGAATGCATAGAGAAATCAGCATCCTGAAAAAAATGTAAATATTATACCATGTGCCATTATATTCATTATTTTGAAGAGAAACAACTATATTCAATTCATATTTTTTAAATTGAGTTTGAAATGAGTAATTTCTACTTATTTCTATTTAACAAACTTCCCATTTTGAGGATTTGATTGTCAGTTTCCCTTGATAATATGCCATTAGCCAGAACATTAAAATTTTGAACCAATACTGAAAAGGTTTTCTCTTAGTTTCATTAATCCATTTTTCCAGTTCCAATTGACACTTTACCTATTCCTTGTTTTGTCTCAAAGAACAGTTTTTGTGAAGATGTTGCTAAAGCATCAGTTTAAAACTAAGCTCAAGGAGGATTTAAGCAGGAGTAAAGTGTTAGCTAAAGACTGATACATCCTTTGATTTTTTTTAGTCAGGATGATATGCAGAGGAGAGGAGTTCAGTATGGAATTGTTTTTGTCATATGTGAGTGTGAATAGACTCAGTCTAAGATTAGCAAAGATTGATAAAGTGTGTTCCAGGTTTCTTTATGAAATCACTACTATATATTGTCATAATTTTTTTTGTAAAGAAAACACAATACATATTCAAAATGTGTATAAAAGTACAACCCTAATGATAATATTTTTGCACTTTAGCAGGTAGCACACATTAGATCTGTCAGTCTGTAGGCATCTACTTTTTGCATCACAACTATAGTTCTAAACAACAGATTTAAAATCAGAATTCATGGTTTAGATCCCATGGGACTGGAGAAGTATCAAATTAATTTTGGGGTTAAAAGGTGATAGGTAAAAGGCCATTATTTCAAAATTTCTGTGTTGAATAAAATATAGCCATAAAAACAAACACTACACGCACATTACAAAAGGCTGGTGGTTGAGGGATCATACATTCTACTAATATATTTTTGAAAGATGTTGAGGTATTATTATCTAGTCCAAGGTCTAAAAGGCTCAATGTCGATATATACAGGAAAAAGTACATCGTTCATGCTGTGAAGATGATTAGAACCACAAACCTTGATCACGTGGTCACATGGAACTTTTTGAAACGACATCACGTGGATCAGGTTTAAGTCCATATGCTTCAGACTCAAAGCAATATTTTCGGATGAATATGAGATATATTTCTTCACATCAAGATAATTCTGCATTTCTATAATTTAATTTTAACTCATATATAACGCTAAAATATGAAAACATCCGTTAATATTACAAATGTATACAATAATTTATAATCATCGTGACAGTCTCATTTTAAAACTTTTTATTAGCAAATGGTTTTCCCTAAAGTTTTTCGAAATTGAGTTGCGGTATTGTTCGCACTGTAACAAAAGAGTAGGTTTTGAGGTTAATGAATGTACAGGCAGCTGAAAAACGTATTTTAACACAGATTTTACTACTAGGTTTTATTAAGTTGTATATTTTCCGCGACGAGTGAACATTTTTGGGTCATATTAGGATTGTGCAATCTTGAGGCAGTAGAAGTTTTTAAATTCGGTAAAGATCTTTGACGGCTTATGAATTTAATTTAACCGGTTGCTACGTAAATATTCATTCAATTTAAAAGTATGAAATACATGTCGACGTACGGTTGCGTACCACTTTGTAATACGATGTATTGTGGAGAAACAAAATTAAAGTCTAAATTTTTGCAAGAAAAACTTCGAATGCGCATTTCACGATTCCTAAGGACAAAATAGAAGACACTAACTTTTTAATATTTCTTCCTAGATTATTATTATATTTATTTACTTTTCCGTGGTGACAAATATATCATAGTTCGTTTAATCGTAGCAGCAACGTGTTACACTGATGCAGGCGTAATCCGAACTTGGAATGATGGTTCTTTTTTTCTTTTTTTACGTAATATGCCCCAGCGCTTAGCGGCGAGTATATTACATCAGAAATCGGGCAGAGTACTCTGTAGCTTTGTGCTTAACAAGAAACCGTTTTTTATTTTTTTTAAATTTCGTGCAAAGCTACACTAGGACTATCTACGCTAGCCGTTCCTAATTTTGCAGTGCAAGACTAGAAGGAAGGCAACTAGTTATCACCACCCACCGCCAACTTTTAGGCTACTCGTTTACCAACGAATAGTGGGATTAACCGTGATATTATAACGTCCTCATGGCTGAAAGGGCGTGCATGTTTGATGTGATGGGGATTCGATTCCGCGACCCTCGGATTACGAGTCGAGTGCCTTAACTACCTGGCCATGCTGGGCTCCAAGAAATAGTTCTGTAATGTGACAACTGAAGAAAACCGGTACATTTTAGACATTTTGTAACCATCTAGTATGGAATTTATAATTACGTTTCAATTTTTATACAAATTCAACTTTGTTAGGACGTTCCCAATGGCATATACTCTTCAAAATACGAATATGCGTATTTGTTTTTAAAACACAAAAGTGTATAACTAGCTATCTTCACTGAACCCACCGTGGAACCTTGGCTGTTGTTTAAAAGGTTAGCTAGGTTAACAGGGAAATTCATGACTCAATAGGATTCTAGAGCTCAGATTTTGTGCATAAATTCTTTATTTAAATAAACTCAGATGAGTTTTACAAGAGTTTGTTCAGCGCTGTTAAAGAAACAAAGAATTAGGAAAAAACAATAACATTCTATAGATAAGTGTGTAATTAGGAACAGACAATAACAGTGTATAGATAAATGTAATCAAGTCTGTTTTTGTTTACTGTTCTCTGTTCCATTGTAGTTCGGTTAAGAAATTCAGCGATCGTGATAAAATAATTCAAAACAATATCGAGATAATTATTATTCAACATGACAATGTTGTTTATTATGTCTGGTGATAATTTAATTGCGTACCGAGTAAATCAGTTTTTTAGAATTTATTTTAGTTCAAATGACTGAACTTTATTTGCGAAATTGGCTTTGCTTCTCTGTGTGTGTTTAATTAGTTATAAATTTGTAAACAGTAAACAAAACTGTTATGTGTGATGCACTATAATGAGGTTTTTTCAGAGAATATGAGTGTGAGATCTTCCATATATAACTTCATTTAGTATCGAATATACAGGTTATTCGTTTAGAATTGAGGGGGATTATTTGGTAAATTGTGTCAATGAAGACGGTTAATTTGTATTCCTCTAAATTTTTATAACTCCGTCTAAAAAGGTACTGAGCTATCTTTACATCAGATATTGTCATCTAGAAATAAAATTTCAAAATAAATGTGCAAAACAATTAGGGTTAGGAGCGGATGGAGAGAAAAATGTGTAGTTTTACGCATGTGGCAATAAGAAGTTTCATGGATATCAACTATATCTTCAAACTTTATATGCAAAAAACGGCTCTTTTGGGCTCAGAAAACACTTCAAATAGAAGAGCGAACTATTTTCTGAGCCCAAAAGAGCCGTTTTTTGCATATAAAATTCTCAACAAGTGGGTTTCTCGACATCACTGATTTATATCTTCAAACCATTTGTCATATTTAAGATATCAAGTTATAAATATGAAAAGTATATTTAGCCTTATATTGATTGACCTCAACCATTATAAGTAAAATGTAGAACATTATGTTGTTTTATGGGTCCTTGACGAAAATTCGACACGTGCTTGGGAAAATTTTTTTTTCTGTGAAACATGTTATATGATGTATGCATTTCACACATTCGTAGTATGGTATATTTAAAGTAAGTGATATTATCAGCAGTTTAAAGTACTAACTTTTATGGAGCACAATTTCCATGGAAATTGGGTGTAGAATAACTGTACTTTGAAACTTCGTATTAGCACTTTTACGAAGGATAATGCATCATTATTTTTCAATCTTTGTTTAGTTGTTTAAGTCACATGAAACCTTTAACTATTCATTGGACGTTGCGTTCAACCAATAAGAGTGAAGGATTTGTACGATTGCTTAGGTATATAAGATTGTTACCAGTGTGACACCACCTGGGCCACGTGAGTTTTGTGTGGGAAAATGTAATTTTGATGAGTGTGACACTAGTGAGAGGATGAATAAGAAAGTAGTTCAGTTTTCCGTGAGAAACTAACAGTTTGTCCTTGAAAAGGGGATCATTATTACATTGAAGACCTTACCGAAAACTGATTATTCATTTATATGATTTCCAGTGACTTAAGTAGTAACTCATTTTGAAAATGATTGCTGTCTTACTTATTTTCACTTCGGTCTATCTGGCTGTAAGGTAAGCAATTTGTTAACATGATACAGTATTGGTATTGTTTATTCATACACAGGAAATGCTCTTTATATGGTGATATGTTAGGATTTGGGACACTTTATATATATATTCATTTTGCGTAATTTGGTGTAACAAAATTTTCGGGAAGCCTTTAACGATTACTGATAACCCTTATTAAGTCGACTTTAAAAATATACGTGTACTTGTGATATTACGTCATAATAAATTTGGTAATACTTTAATTATATCACTATTTTTTTTGGTTTAATACGTATTTAAGTAATATACTGTATTTTATGCCTTGTAAGACGTACTTTTTTTTTTGTAAAAATGCCTTCAAAAATCCCCATGCGCCTTTCAAGTGATGGTTTAAGACAATAGGTTCGCTTAGGTTGTACTCAAAACGACCTCTCGTACAGATCGTAATCTTATTACTTACCAATTACAAGCATTTTCATATATATATATATATATATAAACTTTCAATTTAACTAATATTGTCGATATACTGTGAATAATATGATGTATTTCACTGTATTTACTCAGAAGGTTGACGAAAGGTCAAGGCTGCATCAAGGTGTTGGTTGCTGACTCAAATATTTTTTCTTAGAATTATCTTTCCAGAATTAGGATGCGTCTTGCAAGGTGTAAAATACGGCATTTACATTCCACTTTCTTGATTGTGTGCAATTGCCAACAAGTGTTCTCGCCTATCACTTAACAGACCCACTGGTTTTAAGTCACAACACAAGTCTTTGTTGAAATGCTATTTTTGTCTGTATTTGCCCGAGTTAACGAAACATGATTTTAAGTAGTAATGTCACTTCATATTAAAAGTGAAGTTTCTTTCTTAACGGCTCAGCGGTAAATTTAAGGATTTTTAACCCTGAACTTCGTGATTCGATCCACTTGGTGGACACAATGCAGAGATAACGCCTCCTGTGGCTTTGCTTTAACGATAGACTAACAAAACTGATTATGATTTCGGTCATAATATTATTTATTGAAACAATTCTGTGATAAGTAAAATAGAGCATTTTACTCGTCCCTAGTTCGTTCTGTGTCAGCAACCCTTTATCCCGTCAGAACAGCCGGGCAGCACGTTTTACTTTCAGTTAAATTTGAAACGCTCTTTAGTTTGTAATCAGCCGTTTATGGTATATCCGTATAGAATGTTGTTTTTGTATTTTTAATTTTTAATATTTTCTCTAGATTGTGAAACGATGCTGTTATTGTCAGCTTCTGTTTTAGCAATTGAATTCTCTAGTATAAAACGCAAACTAACGTGGTAGGGGTTTAGTTTAGAGAGAGAGAGAAATCGTAAGAATTATCTCTCCAACTGGGGTGTTCAGGAACGTTGTGGTTCCTCTTCGTCCCCTTTTGTGAAAGGTTATTAGGTTTGTCTTATTTATTTGTTAAATAATTTTTGACCAGGCCAGGTCCCGTCTCTAAAGGCAGAAGTCAAAGTAAATTTGAACACAAACGACCCGAATCAGGGTCTGGCAATAAAGATGCCTGACCTGGTATCTAAAAATACAATGCCTAAGTTTTTGTTGTGGGGGGGGGGAACGAGAGTTCCCCGAGAAAACCTACTTTCACAGGACAGGCGCCGAAAGTTTTTCCTGTCCTGTGCCCGATATCTGAAAAAGAGAATACATATTATTAACACGAGTTTAGTTCTTTAGATACTTTGTTGTGTAATTTGTGATTCTTGAAATATGTTTTAAGGTGAAATGTATTTTGTTGGTGCACTAGTTAATTTGTATAGTGATGCCGTTAGTTTGTTTCTGTTTTCTGCTTTTAGATAATATTTGTGTGATTTCCGTTAGTCTATTTCTTAGTGTTGGTAAGTTGCTAATTTGATGTATATAATTTACTGGCGTGAATGACGGTAGACTGAATTCAGATCTTAGTATTCTGTTCTGTTGAACTTGGATTTTCTGGAGTGTGTTTGACATATTGTATGTTACTTGACATCCATACTCTATTAGTGGACGGATGTAAGCCTTGTATATTTGGATAATGGTGTTTGGTGAACATTTCGATTGTCTACTGGTTAGAGTCATTAGGTGTGAAATCCGTTTTCTAATTGATGAGTGTATATTGTTAACATGTATTTTCCATGTTAGTTTTGTGTTGAAAGTGATGCCAAGGAATGTGATGTTTTTGCTCATGTTAATGGTCGTATTTCCGAGTGATAATCTAATTTTTTTTTTTTTTTTTAGATTTTTTCTTTGTTTTTTCTTAATTTCCTGTAGAAGGTGATTGCTGGTGTTTTGGTTGGATTTAATACTACTCTCCACTTGTTACTCCATATTGAGACGTTGTTCAGTGATTCTTGTACGCGAAACATGGTCATCACTGGGTTTCTGGAGGTGCTCCAGATAGCGATGTCGTCTGCGTATTGTGAATTATGCGTGTATGTTAGATTTGGGAAAGGTATGTCACTGACGAAAATAATATACAGAAGTGGAGAGAGGACTGATCCTTGGGGCACTCCTACACTATATCTAAATGATTTAGATATAGTTTTATTGACTTTTACTTGTGCTGTTCTATCTGTTAAGAAATTTGAAATTCATTTAACTATAGTGGGATTTATTTTCAGGTGTTTTAGTTTGTATTTGATGGCATTGTGCCATACGCTGTCGAATGCTTTTTTGACATCTAGAAATACCCCAATGGTTACTTGGTTGTTGTTGTTGAAAGCTTTATAGATTGATTCGGTGAGTCGTGTGAGGGGATCTGTTGTTTGCTTGTTTTTCCTGGAGGCATTTTGGGATTTTGGAAGGATGTTATTTCTTTCACAAAAATGGAGAAAACTCTCCGTCAGTTTGCCAAGGCAGCTTAACAGACTGATGGGACGGAAATTATCTGGATTGGTTCTGTTGGTTTGTTTCTTTGGGATCGTGGTTATGATGGCTTTTTTCCAAGTGTCAGGGTAATATCCAGTTGCTAGTGAAATGTTCATGATGTTCTCTGGTATAACTTGTGAAGTTAACTATGTAATAGTACCGTTAGTTATTACGACATATGCACTGACCTCGTACCCTAGCTTTGTTGTTTGTTTCTTTTTGCACTTAGTATTTATCAATGTCATTAAATTCTTACACCCATATTCATCAATAATACAAATGTTTTATGAGAACACAGACCCACATGGTTATTGTTATTTCGTTCTGTAATATTTTATTTCCTTGGATCTGTTGCAAAAGCTATTTGCTGCCAAGGTCAAACGCACATAAATGTACGCACGTGTATTGTAGATAGAGGGGGCTGAGCTGGTCATTGCTCCCAGTACTTATAAAGGAAAAGACAATAAGTGAAATATCAAGTCTTTGTATTGCTATCGATAAAGACCGTATTAATACACTTTTTTGTTTTTACGATAAAAGAATTGCGAAGTCAAATAACATTGTTTTGGTTCATATTACTTGTAAACAACTTTACCTTTTAGCCATACATCTAGAAACTAGAAATTAGTTTTAATTGAAGATTTAAATATTTCTTTACGTATGTTTCACTAATATGGATAAACAGTTTGTCATTTTGATAGGGAAAGAGTATTCTGAGAAATGATGAAACCTGATTGGCTTACTGTTCTGTAGTTTATTTCATTAAGGTACACAAGCTACAGTCATGTGAAAAGTTAAAACACCCTATGAAAGCCTGTATATTTGAGTAACATTTTTGGATATATAGATATTTAATCTCAATTTCAACAATACTGAGATATTATAGGAATATAATTAAAGAATTAAAATTCAAGAAAAGACTTTTCAAAATCTTCTACAAAAATGCATATTTTACCTGAGTAAAAAGTTGGGACACCCTACCCCCTAATAGCTAGTGTTACCCCCTTTTGCTGAAATAACTGCAGTGAGACATTTCTTGTAGCCATCTTTCAGTCTCTGACATCCGTCTGAAGAAAGTTTGCTCCACTCCTCAATGCAGAATGCTTTCAGCTGCGAGATGTTAGAGGGGTTTCTTGCATGTATGGCCTGTTTCAAGTCACCCCACAGCATCTCAATGGGACTAAGATCTGGGCTTTGACTCGGCCATTCCAGAATTCTCCATTTCTTAGTTTTCAGCCAGTCCTTGGTGGATTTACTGGTATGTTTTAAATTGTTGTCGTTTTGCAGGATCCAGTTTCACTTCAGCTTTAATTTTCTTACAGATGGACTCGCATGTTCCTCAAGCACCCTCTGATACACAGTATAATTCATGGTGGATTCTATGATTATGAGCTCTCCAGGTCCTGCTGCAGCAAAGCAGCCCCAAACCATGACACTTCCACCTCCATGCTTCACAGTTAGTTTGAAGTTATTTTCCTGAAATGCTGTATTTGGTTTATGCCAAACATGTCCTCTGTTCTGGTGTCTAAATAATTCTGTTTTGGACTCATCTGTGCAAAGAATTATTCCAGAAGTCCTGGTCTTTGTCTACATTCTCTCTGGCAAATTTCAGTCTGGCCTTGATGTTTCTCTTAGAGAGCAAAGGTTTCCTGCTTGCACACCTTCTATGCAAGTTAAACTTGTTCAGTCTCTTTCTGATTATAGAGGCATGTACTTTCACATCAACAGTACCCAGAGCCTGCTCTAGATCCCGTGATGACACATTAGGGTGTTTGGAGACCTCTTTTAGCATCTTGCGGTCTGCTCTCGGGGTGAATTTGCTTGGATGAACAGACCTGGGCATGCTGACAGTTGTTTTGAAAGCCCTCCACTTGTTGACTATTTTCTGGACAGTGGAATGGCTGATTTCAAAATCTTTTGGGATCTTTTTAAATCCATTACCAGATTCATAAGCTGCTAAAGTTTTTTTCTGAAGGCCTCAGACAGCTCATTTGCTTTCACCATGGTGCTCACTCTCATTTCAAGAGTCAGGAGCACAGCAAACTAAATATCAGAGATTTAAATAGGGCGAGCCTCATTCAAAATGCTGAGTAACAATCTTCTATTCACATGCACCTGGTGTGATTCACCTGTGTGTTAGTTGAGCCATTTTACGTGGGAATAAATGTGGGGGTGTCCTAACTTTTTCCGCAGTTAGAATATGCATTTATGTATAATTACATTTACAGAAGATCTTGAAAGTGTTTTCTTGAGTTTTTTAATTGTTTAGTTATATTCCTATAATATCTCAGTATTGTTAAAATTGAGATTAAATATCTCTATATCCAAAAATATTATTCAAATACACACTTTCATAGGGTGTCTTAGACTGTATGTGCATTGTCAGTGTTAAGTTATGGCTAATGATGGAAACTGACTTACTGAGTGGAGCTTGGGGGGGGAAAAAAAAAGCAACAAAAAAAGCTTGGAAAATTAGTATGTTACCAAGTTTTCTGTATAAGGAATCATTATTGCAAATATGGACAGTTTAAAAAGTAAGTGGTATTGGGAGTAACCATTTGGAGTTATGAAACTACTAAATAAGAAGTGAGACTAGAGGATTGTTCAGTTAACTCCT
The DNA here is from genome assembly GCA_011833715.1 of Carcinoscorpius rotundicauda. Lineage (NCBI taxonomy): Eukaryota > Metazoa > Arthropoda > Merostomata > Xiphosura > Limulidae > Carcinoscorpius > Carcinoscorpius rotundicauda. The sequence continues at coordinate 35,663,740 of CM022393.1, forward strand.
AATTCAGTGGTGGACAAAATTTGATATAATAAACATACCATAGAACAGTATTCCCCAAAGTGGTCAACAGATGGGCTGTAAACAAAGGTGATTAATTTTAATTTTGAGTAAACAATAACCCAACAAAAAATGTTTAATTAATTAAATTACAGGATTTCTTCATATTTTAATAAGAAAATAAGATAACCTTGCATGAAATTGTGTATTTCGTTGCTCATCAGTCTGCCAGCTTAACCCAAACATAAATTGTTGATGGTCTGCTTATAATACATATGACTTGATAAATAAAGGCTACACTAAATTACAAATGTACAATTTCAAAGAAAAGGTACTTCATAGATATCATATCATTCAAGTTCATTTGTAATTATTTTTTCATGTTGATAAATCACAGGTGTGTGTGTGGGGGGCTTAAATGTTTTTATTCACTTCATGGGAGCTTCAGACTGAAAGAGTGAAAACAGCTGCCCTGGAGGTATAAAAAAAGTGTTTAGTTTCAGGTCTACCAGAAAATTAAATGAAGTAGCATTTCTACAATACATCTTTATTTTGAAATTTTATAGAATTTGATTTGACTGTGTCTACTATTATGCAATTTACAAGTGATTTTTGTTTAAGAATGACATTTGAATCTAATACAAATAATGTTATACATAGGTTTGTAAAATTATTTTATAAAGTTAGCATAAGGTATGTGTTAGTTTATTTTTATTGAATAAATGTGTACATAGTTAAAGTGAGCATGGTTTCTTTTACAAACTAGTTTCTAGAAAATGACAGGAATTAAATTTCAGTATTACTGTTTTAAAATGTGTAACACTTGTGAGCATCTGCTGAAATTTTTCAGGGAGGGGAATAATGTGAAGTTGTGAATTAAATACAAACTGATATATACATGTTGAATGAATAAAAGGAAAATAATCTTCTCATTTTCCAGGTAGGGTATGTTCTCCTTATTGAATTTTCTCCCTGTAGATGCTCATGATTGCCCTTTATATTTTTATTCTACATGTGTACATCAAAATATTTAAATCATTTGGAAGGTAGTTTAACTTCATTTAGTTGTTATTTGAAGTATACTGTGTGTGTGTGTGTGTGTGTGTGTGTGTTAAAAGCTTATAAGCAAAGATAATTTTATGACTCTAGATAAAATGATTATATTTGTGAAGCTTTAAAGAACTAAAATTTAAATAGCTTGTGTATGTAGTAAAAAATGTTGATAATTTAGCAAGCTACTGTACTGTACGCTATGTTGTAGTTCTATATGATCTTGCCAGTTAAATGTTTAAGGAGATTTGTGCATCCATTCTTTTTTCTGTAAAAGTTCATTTCTTCACTCCTGAAACAGACCTTGCTCCATCTAGTGGCACAGTGTGTGGGGGCTGAAAACAAATAATTGGCCACTGACCTTGACCATCATAGAGCTAGGATATAACATTGCTGTCTGAATGGAGGCCATGTATATGGGGGGGGCTATCATTTTTCTGACCTTGACAAGCAGCAGTGATAAATTTAGATAAGTTGAAGTGAAATAACTAGTACTTAATCCTTATTACACAAAGATTTGTAAATCTGTATTTTGTAGTGAATCCTTTTCATTTAAAATTTTATTGTCATATTTTTTAGTTTATGTGAGCGCTTGTAGAGTTTTTTTTTCTTCCTGTTTTTTAAAGGCATAAAAGGTAGATTTTATTTTCATTAAGGGCTGTTTGAAATGTAAGATTTTTTGAATCTTGTTGTCCAATACATGGAATTTTACATATTTTTTAAAAGACAGTTTTTTAAACCAACAGTTATTTCATTGCATACTGCTATAGATAATAGGTTTCTTTTAATTGGAGTTCATGTGAGTCAAGGATTTTAATAGTTACTAATTGCTAAAAAAAGTGAGCAGAACTATGTTGATGATACCGTTTATAAAAACATGCTACTAGTGGATATTGTAATATTTTTAATGAAATAACATTTTTGTTGTCTTCGTTGTCTTTTTTTGTGATGCGTGTTTGTTATGAAATTATTTAAATAAAGTTTTATATTTAAAATTATGATGTTAATTATTTTACTTATGCTCAGTGTCAGATTTGAAAGAAGCTGTTATAAAAAGAAAATTTTGCACAAAATAGTTTTGTGACTTCAAAGTGGTCATACTGGAGAAACTTCACCAGTTTAAAAATCTATCATTTGTGGATTCTTGTTGTTTTTAGAGTAGTGATATGTTATTGAAAGATGTAATAACTAATCAAAATGCAGATATTGTATTTGTAAACAGTTGTTTCACTGCTGTGGTTAGGCATATGTTAAATGGCTAATTTAACATTCTTTCAAAATATTTTGTCTACTGTTTGTTGTTTTATGCCTCATATTTTATATTTGGTCTGTAATTTGTGCTTGTTTCATTTACTAACATGATACTTTTAACTATGGAATTTTTTGAATATTTCAATCAAATTGTTGTGTATAAATGTGTAACTTTAAAAAGTGACTACATAGTATATATATACTTTAATTAAAAGAAACTGAATAAATATGGACATTTTTAATGAATTTTAACATATTTTTTTGGGGGGGGTAACAGGATTGCCATGGCAGAACTTGCCCAAAGTCTTCAGAACATCTATACCAGATGGGAAGAACGAGCAAAACCCAAGATAAAACATCTTGCAGCAACAACACAGAACTGTTATTCTTCACAATCTCAGACATTTAGAAGGAGATTTAGTAACAAAAAAAGTAATTTCCAACATGCATACAGGCCACCTTCTTGTAGAACAAATGGCTATGCTGAGTTTCGATTAAAATATTCTGTTGCTCACTTTGTAAGTTAGTATTTTCTATTTACACATTCATATGACATTATATGATGAAATTGTTTTAATGAAGAGTGTGTCATCTGTTTGGGACAATTGGAATTTAGCTGCTCTTAGTTAATTTGTCAACTATTTTCCATGAATGTTAAAAATGAAAACATCTACTCGTTAACATGGTGGTTCCTAAGGTTTAGTTTGTCACAAAAAGAAAAAAAGGGTAAAATGTCATTTTTCAAATTTCACAAGTTTTTATTTTATATATATATGTGATGTTTGTTACAATGATCTAATTTGTATTTACTCAATATTTAAACCTGTATTAAGTATGGTAAGCTTTGGAGGTTTGTGAAATCAAGTCCAGAGAAGACTTGTTAAGTATCCATACCATTAAACAGATTCTGAGTTATATACAGATAGTATCCATCTATGCATGTGTGATTGTTCTTGCAATTAATCCACTTGCAGGATTTCCAAATACAGGATTGGATTTTGTAGATCTGAAAAGGATGTTATGACAATTTTTTTTCTTTCTCATGATTTTTAAAAATCGAGGTCATACTTGATCAACCTATAATCAGGCCAATACATTATTTACAATAGTTGATACTAGCAAAACTAAAGAATACTTCTTTACCACCACTGTTTTGTTGGAAAGTTTCTTCTATCTGTCTTGCTATATTCAATAAGATTGGTTGAGAAACTAAACAAATAATATTTGTATGTTATGCTGTTAAAAGATGTGACTTTTTTTGGGGGGGATTATAGTAATTTGAACTTTTTCATCTGATTGACATAATGTAAATATACTGTGCCATGAATTACTATATATAAATGTAGACTAGTATTTATTTAATATATTTTCTTACATTTATTGTGTGTTCATAAATCCTATGATTGTAAATTCATTTGTAATACTTGAAGTGTCAATATTTTAGTAGTTCTGCATATCTATTTATCTGTACATTACAAACATTTTTGTTTAACAATAGTAAAACTCTTTAGTGAAGTTCTTTATTGTTATTCTTTAGTAATGTATGTTTTTAAGTAAATAATGTACATTTAGTTTACAGGTGGTTTATTAATCATTGTTCAGTTTTTGTCTCTATATCTCCTTCTGTTTGTTTAGAGGAACAACTCTGATCTTGCCCTTGTTATTTAAGTTGCTGGGAATATTGGTTTTTTTGCATATATCTATTTCAATAATTCTAGACATGATAAATTTATAGGCATTCAATATGAGGCATCTGCTCATGATCTGAATTATTCTTTAAATGTGGGTTTTGTTTAAGACCACAGATTAGTAACTGTAGAAATGAAGTTAATTAAACCTTTTATGAGAGGCTCAGTATAATATACGAGTTTGTATACACATTTGCACATGCTAAGTATTTGTATTAACTTTTGATACAGAATGTGTATCTTCACAAAATTTGGTAGACTTTCAGTCAAGATTACAAGTATTTTGTACACAGTCAGATTTCTAATGAAATATTTTTACTAAAGATTTACTTGTGAAAATATTGTCTGTTTTGTTCCTAGCCTTAATAACTAAGATGTGTTTAGATTTTAAGAAATATGAAATTTCCATCAGACTAAAGACACATCCTACTTTCTCAAAATCTTGGTTTGAAAGAATGTGATAGCCTTTTTATTAATTAAAATGGCAAAAGAAAACCACTAGGGTACATTCCAAGTTGTTGATTGATTGTTCACATGTTGTATATTGAAGTAAGTGTACATAAGGGGTCTTTTTCAAACATGGAAAGAGGTGAATGGGTCCACTGTGTTTGATTTAGTACATAAGTAATAGTTTAGCAAAATAGAAAGGTATGAAGTTCTTATTCTGTATTCTATCTTATTATTAGTAATTTGAGTTTTTCTAATTTTTATGAAATTATAGACTTAGTATTTTGGCATCACAAACATCTAATTTTAAACAGCACTGTATTCAACTTACCACATGACTCACTAAAATCTTTATTTAGGTGTGGTCTTTTAATATTCACTTTTAAATTTAGAAATTTACAAATATAAAGTGTTGAAGTTTAATTTATAATATGATTCTAAATTTATATTGACATAAATTAAAAAATAGTAGTTCAATAATTTTGAATGCAAGTCAACAAATTTGATGACATGACCTATCACAAAAGGGTTAAAAGACTAGGAAAGAACCACACTTCCAATGAATTTTGAGGTGTAGTATTGGTATATATCATATCAATAGTGGAGTGCAACTAATTGCTATAGTAAATATTAAAATCAAATTTATACAATTGCTTAATACCTGTATTTTGATTCAGTTAGTACCTAAAACTAGGTGCTATGTTTATGTTCATTCACAAGGGAATCTGTTCAGCCACTGCTAGTTTTATTACCTTATTGTCATGGGTCTTACAACAAGTATAACAGTTATTCACATTCTTCTCAGTGGTGAACTGTTCACTAAAAATAGAAAATGTTAAATATATTTTTGAATTTTGTATTGTTCTTTTTAAAATTATTTTTATTCAAAACAACCCAGGATGGTTAGGTTAATTTATTTTATTGGGTTAGAAGTTTGATTACATGCATGATGTATCACTGGATCTATCATTCTTCAAAAGCATTGAAGCAGTACAAGCTCAGATACACAAATACATAAACTTTGATTCAAAATACAGCTCCCAGAAAGCACATCAAATGACTTGATAAATGTTCCTTCTTAGAAGAAAAGTAACAATACTTTCACAAGTGCAGCATCAAATTTTAGTCACTTAAATGCAACAATGATACATGATGAGTGATATTTTAAATATATACAAGGTAGCATATATTTATGAACTTTGTAGTACAGTTAGTTGTACTTCATGTATTATGTAAACCAGTGAAGATCAGTAACTTTAATTTTGAATCTTTTTTTTAACTAATCACAAAAGTGTGAAACATCAGTTTCTTTTAAACAAGTTTTATATTATAACGTTAAGAATGTAAAATGTTAATCATAATGTTTAGTCTACTACATATTAAGTTGGCTAAACTTTTCTTACAATAGTTTAGATTTTTTTTTTTGTGATTAAAACACCACGAATAATATGGTACAAACACTTTGATTAAAAAAAATAACATTTGACATTTATTTGGAAAATCTCTGAATAATGGTAGAAAACTAAGATATAGATGTAGTCTACACAGACAATTAATTGTGCCGATGCAGAATATCTATATAACATTTAGTTTAATTCAATATTTGTATTTCAAAATGATGAAGCAGTCATTTTTTTACATGTGCATTTTGCTATAAGGAGTTTGTTGTATGAAGGAAGGTTATCTATAGTATTACAACCAAACATACTTTCTTTTCAAGGTTACTGTGCCCTTAACCATTTTTCTACTTGGTTTTACTATTTGAAAGAGTTCAAGAACAGACATTACACTTTGTAGCTTGTCCTTGAGCTGAATTAAATGCTTCTTTGTGGTTAGACAGATAATATTTCATAAAGATTACACAGACAGTTTTGTTATGATTAAAAGTCTTAGATAATAAATTTATCTTTTACTGATGAAATATTTTATTTTGTAGAAAAAAATATCTGCTTCTGTCTACCTAATCTTTGGTTATGTAGTAGAGTGTATGAGAAAAATTTATACTGGGCATTGATCTATTTCTGTTTAAGCTTTTCTTAAAATCTGAGCTTGTGTGTGTGTATCCTTTCTCTGAACCATTGTTGATGTGTCATGATGTCTTGTTTATATAAACAGAATTAAAAGGCTATAAGGTAGATGATATTAATGCTTTTGAATACACTTGTAGTGGGTTGTGCTCCTTCACATTCATGTAAATGTGCAATGCATTTCTGTTTGTTATATACACACTTAAAATTTGTTTTCAAATTGGCAAAAAAGTCCCTTTAGTGTGAATGACTGATAAAAACTTAAGATTTTGTAATGTTTCTGTTTTTGATTAGCATACTCTACACTTGCATATAAATATCAAACATTTGTAGAAAATTATGTACTATTAACAGACTAAATCATTTTCTGGGTTGGTCAAAATACTAAAAAGTAAGATGAAAAAGTGTAGTAAAATTTTACTGTAACTTACTATTTTCGAAATAATTTTAATATTGAGATTGTCTGAACTCTCTATGTGTATGTTAAGGAAAATATAACCTGCTTAATGCTTGCTGTTAAGACTACAGAAAAATAAGTTGTTTGTGTACTTAATATTGAAATTAGTTTGTCTGTTCTGTATTACTATGCATATCATAGTTATTATTTAGACGTACAGTTATCAAGAGTCACCCAATTTCTTTTAATCATGTGTACTAGGATTTTTTTTGTTTGTGTTGTATTGGTTTGTTATATATTTACACTTACAACAGGTTTAGTCATAATTTGTATAAATTGTAAAATATTTGGTTTTTAGCATGAAAATTAAACATAGATACTTTTATATTACACTGAGGTTTAAAATTAGTTGAGATACTAATAATTAAGTTTTTTTAATCAAATAATTTTTTTTGCATTGTGTGAAAAATTTCCAGATTTTAAAATGATTTTTATGTAAAGTAAATCAGATGTTACAATGTTCATGTCACTAATAGCATTTTTTATTATTTACAGTTTTGCAGAATTATGTATTATACAGTTATTTGCATAATTATCAAGCATAAGAAGACAGATCTTAGTTTTTAATTATTTCTTAGAGATTGAGATGCTCTATCTGGTTAGTGCAAATCATGGTACTTATAGTTGTGCCTGTCATTAATTTTTATACGCAGCCAAAGTCTTATGGTGTGGGTCACTTTAAGAGTACCCCTTCCATAATGCCTATGAACTCTTGGTTGAGGCCTTTTGTAGGATCTTGTTGTTCAAAATGTGTTCCTCTCAGTAAGGTAAGTTGGAGTTTTCCTTTGTGAATGTTCTGTTTTACGACAAGTAATGTGGGTTGTTCTTTAGTGTCATATTATAAAGTTAAGGTATTTCAGTGCTGTTGTGCTTTATATAGTACTTCTTGATTGATAAGATATTGTAGGAAGTTGTTTGGTAGATGAAATTGGTTAATAGAAGAGTTTACTGTTTCTAATTTGACTACAAATTATTATTTTGAAAGATGTAAAAACTTTTTTTTATTTATTTTAAAAGAATAAAAGTGGCACATTTCTGCTATTTTTCAGTGCTTTCACCTTTCCTGGATTTATACATTATTTACTAATTCTATTTTCCTTTACCAAAGGATATATAATCATGGCTAATATCTAAAGAAAAATATTAAAGTTAGATAATGAACTGGTCATGAATTATGTAAAGCTGGTTACTCACACTACAGTGGATGCCCTCTCTCTATTTCATATGAACTTTTATTTTTTGTCACTGTATGTAGTCCTGTTAATTTTTTTTGGCTTGCTTTTATTATTTATTTTTTTAAAGATAATTATTAATACTTACTTTGTAACTCTTTCCAACTTGCGGAATCTCAGCTCAAAATATAAAAGTGATGCAAGACACTAATTTAAATTTTCATCCAGAGAAACATCTTCTATTGAAAATTTCCTGAAAAGTAAGTAGAAAGATGCAAATAGATAGTGATTTAATATATATATTATAAAGCCCAAACCCTTGATGCAGTTTACAGGGGCTCAGCAAGGCCAGTTGGTTAATGCATTTGACTCGTAATCTGAGGGTTATGGACTCAAATCCCTATCACACTTAACATGCTTGCCCTTTCAGCTGTGGGGGCACTATAATGTGATGGTAAATTCTATTATTCATTGGTAAAAGAATAACATGAATAGTGCAGATGTTTATTCTTGTCTTGTGAATTTGAACTGGCCATAAGTATTTACACGGACTAGTTAGCCCAATGTTTTAATAGGTTATTTTTGTTTTGTAAAATATTATATGGATTTGTCCACTTCCAGTTACTCCCAGCTGGCATTGTTACTGACTCTTGAGGGTTGATAAAAATACCTTTTGTATAATTTTCTTTGATATCTAGCAGAAATGGATGTGTCCTATTATGATGCTTTTTTTTTAACATTTTAGGTGAAAGTAAGCTGTCTTGAGCTGCCATTAAATGCTAATCATTTCATAAAAAATCACAGTAGGGCATTAGGAGAATCACTGTCTTCATCAACTTCTATCTACTCATTTTACATGTATTCTATTTAAGTTACCAAACTTAGTTCCATGTTCTGTGTTAGGTGTGATAAATATGGGTACACTTCTTTTAATGTATTATAAATAACTAATAGAAGCATAAATAGCAACAACAAATATTAATCCCATAGCAATTAAAGTGAGAAAAAAATTCCAGTTACTGTGTTACAAGGCTAAGACCAATGTATCTTCTGTTCTCAATGAGTGACACATGAAATTAAACCTTTTGAGTCAAAAATGTTGAAACTTGTGCAAACAAGATAAGTCTTAACACTCCTACGAAAATTGGGGCCTCATAGGCCCCAGAGCGACTTGAAAGGTTATTAATATTAGGCTAATAATTTTGTATTTAAATGAAATTGCCATTAACTGACCCTACCCCTTTATATTTTAAGGAGCAATAACATTGAATTTTCAGACATTTGCGAAATAATATTTAAATTTTTTTTTTTTTAAAACGTCCACTGAGGGTATCACTTTAGTGGATGTAAATATTTTTTTCATAGGAGTGTTAATCAGTGTTTTAATGACAATGAGGAAAACAGTTGTAGCTTTGTCCCTTAAAATGGTTCTGTTTATAACATTTTACAGCTCTGCATGTGAAATGTTTTTGAGGGGCAAATCAAATGATGCTTTAAAAATTTGAATTTTTAGTTTCATGACCATAGTTTGTGGAATTGTCCATATTCATTAATTTGATTCTCTTAAGAAATAAACCAGTCATTTGAATTCCAATTACTATGTATGCAATCATTTATTTGTTTCAACTTACTCTTTGAGATTGGTTAAGGTTTTACACACACAAATGTAAATCTTGTCTCTTTTATAAGTTATTCAAATACACTCCTTTAAGATTTATATAACAAAGTAATTAATAGTGTAAGACTTTTATAATTGAAGTATAATAACTTTGAAAATGTTGTTCCTCAGAAAACAACAAAAAATTTCCCTTGAAATTTGGATAAAACTGCTCTTATTAGGTACATTGTGATGAATTTGAATTCATCATGGTGAACAAACAGATATGAAAGTACATACAATAACTGCTGTATTTTGTTACTGATCTGAGGAAAATAATTTTATGTTGTAGAAACGTTTTAAGCTTTACTTGAATAAGTCTTGTAATCAAAATTTTAAATAAGGTTTTCTAAACACATTTTTAATGCATTTTAACTAGGAATATCTAATTGAAATATAGTAAACTACTTAAATTAAGGTATATCTTAAAAAATTACAGTAACTCTTTGTAAAGTTCAACAGGTCATTGAACTAATGTTATTTTTTTCAGTATTTTCATAGTGTTTTATTGATTTAAACTGCTTGTTAAATGTATGTAATGTGCATTTATATTACCTGCATGCTTTGAAGTTTTATTTTTATAATTTGTTTTTCATGAAATGTGGAATTACTAGTTTACTTATTATCAGTATTAAATAGTAAATGCACATATTTGTTGCTAAAATACAGTTTAGTTGGATTTTAGATTTCACATACTCTTATCAAGTAGTGAAAAATATTTTCTGTTGACAGATGAAGTTTTCTGAAGATCCGGCAATGATGTTGGGAATTGCTAACATCCTGCATGTTCCAACACAGAACAGGTCAGTGCAGGGTGTCAATTTCTAAAACTGTTTGACACTTGTGACTGTATTGGGTAACATAATATACTTACTGACTAAATATAAATAATATATATATATAAAAAAATTAGGGATTCCATTGCTGTACAAATATATATTTGGAAATGTTATATTTTTATTATTAGATTAAAGTTCATTTCATTAAGTGAAACTGGAATCAAATTAACTTTATAAAAATAAATTAAAATCTAATGAAATGAGAAAATACAGCCTGGAAGTTATAAATCAGAAATGAATAAATGTGAATGTTAAACAAAATTAAGGGAAAATAGGTTTCAATTAATTTCAGTAGTATTCATTATTTCATTTCACAACTGTAGATGATTTTGTAAGGTGTGTTTTAAATATTTTTTACTGTATACTAAAAGAAAAGAATTAAGAATAAATAAATGTTTCTTTACCAGTAGCTACAGTTTCTCTCCCTCTAGATTTAATAAGAATTATGAATTGAATGAGACTGCTACTGTTCAAAAGAAGTGATATGTGTAAATTGTTCTAGTATTAGGCTGATTGTTAATCTAAATTTTCACAATTTTAAATTAATTGCAGTATGTATTTTTTAAGAGGGTTTTTGAAATTGATACATCACTGTACTACTGTTGATACAAACAAGTCTATCTTGAAAACAGTTTGTATTAAAGATTAATATTATTTAATTTATTTTTGAGTGCTTAGGTGGTTATTGATAAAGCTATTTGTCATTTTTTTTATTTTCAAGTTAACTTGTTTAGCAATTACACAAGGATTAGTAACTGCATTGGTGTATGTTAATGACATTTTTTGTGATGTGTAATATTTTCTCAGGGACAACAGAGTGTTGACTAGAACACTTCATTATGCAGCATTCATTTTGCAGAGAAATTCAGAGTTTAAATATCCAGGCGTGAGTAAAAGAGTTATCCAGAGTGAAAGGTGAGAAGAGAGGACAGTTTAAAAATAGATATAATGTAAACATTTCATATTTAATTAGTGTGATAAGCAGCCTATTATATGTAATTGTGTTCTACACTTTGGATTAATACATTTTATTATGCTGATTGCTTTGAAAATTGAGATGTAGAAGTGATACTTTAACATCCTATATTGATATAGTCTATATGACCCATATCATGAACCACAGTAGTGGTTTATGATAGCAACATAATTTTAAATAATAAATAGCAAAAAGTAATCTAAAGTGTTTGAAGTGCAATGAATGTATGTTTATTTTAGCTTGTAAACTTTTGATGGCTGCTGTTTGTTTTTAGTCAGCTGTATTCAAATTGATGATTTATTTGAGATGTACTTTGGTACTTAAGGAAATTAAAAAAAATAGTGAGTTAATTCAGCAGAATATTTTTAGAATGCTGTACATTAACTTGCAAACTAATTGATTCATACACTTTTCCTGAGAATTTAAAATTTTCTACTAAATCTGTACCATAGGGTCCAAAATGCTATAGAAGAAACAGCAGCTGAAGAACTTTCAGGTTTGTGATGTTTTATTCACTAATTAAACAAGAACTTTTCTTGAGGATAATTAAGAGCAATGTTAATAGTACAAATTAATATAATACCCCTTTTTATATAACACTTGTGATGTAATAATGCAGTTTTTATAAATACTTGTACTTCAAGTTTGATCATGTAAATTGTGTGTAAAAAAAAAAAAATCTATCTTGTGCTGCTAAAAGTAAATTGTCACAGACAGTTTATTCTGTTAACCTCTACTTGCACAAGTGTAAGTCTCAGTGCATGCCGTTATCTTGTACAGAGTGCTATTCAACATGGTATTGTTGAATAGAATTTTGTACAAAGTAAAAAAAGCATGAGTACTTTGACACCCACCTGCTTTTAATCAACAGTACAAAGTTTTATTAGACTTTCACAAAGGTATACTTTATGAATTATTGTAAAAATTAGTTACATAACTTTAGTCTAATTGACTGCATGTTCAGTTCATGGCTCATTAACATGAAGATGCACTTACGTTATCAACAACTGTAATATGGCTATTTTCATTTTCACGGGTATTCATGATTACTTTCAGGGTTATGAACTAGGTGTACTGTGCCTCTCTTGTTTTGAAAGAGTTGATGGGGACAATGTTACGAAGTAATATCTTGTTACCAAACTCCCAAACTATTGATATAGAATGTTTGGCCACAATCCGTTATGACTGTATTATAGAAATCATTCATTTAGGAATTTCCTTCTATATTAAGATACAAAACTTCTTTATTTAATTATGTTTTTCTTTAATGAGCTCACTGTAAAAAGTTGTTAAATCACTGTAACTTAGAACTTGGCCTGGACAATATTCACCTGATGCCATTAAGACAGAAACACAGGAAGAGGGCAATAGAAATTTTGAAACAAATGAGATCTTGCATTTCATCTTTACTGCTCAGGTATGACTGTGTTTAATATACATTTTATCAAAAAATATGTTTATGATGACAAAATTAGGTGTTGTATAAATACATTTCTGTCCCCATGTGGATTTAAGTGCATGAATAAAGAAAATTGGTACATTGTTTTAAATTATTGACTAGATTAATGTAATCCATAAAACTGCTATTATTAAAGTACATGGTACAAATGAAGCACTTGTCAACAACTATGTAACTTGTGGTATCCTTTTTCGTCATGAAGTTATGTTAAGTTAGTTTTCTAAGTTGTATAAAAATTGACATTACAACATGTAGATAAGGATTATAAGTAACATTTTTGAAATTATGAAACTGAAACATTGTGTATGTTGTATGCGTACAAACTAAACTTGCAGAATAAACGTGACTGTCTTATTAACAGTGCAATTTAATTAGAGAAGTTTTACTTAGACTTTGAACATGAGGCTATTGTTAATGCTACTACACTTATGTTGTGTAAAATCCCTCAAAGTGCAATCATGTGAATCCTTAATGGACTCAAGTCAATGTGAAAAAAATTCCACATTTGGTGATTGTTGGCAGGCTTTATAAAGGGTTGCAAAAAGTGTCATCTGAAAAATCAGTCTGGCAAACATATGTCACCCAAGGTAAACAACAATGGCATCCCTTTGTGTGGTTACTTGCCTCTGTAACATCCTTTTCCACCAAATGATTGATACAACATACTACTGTACTGGTTGTAACAGCTCAAAGAGCCTGTATAGGAAAAATTCACAGGAAATGCTTAAGGCACAATTCTTATTTTTTATTTATATATCGTTTTGGAATATCTGAAATGTTTTTTCCACTGTCTGAGGTCTTTAAAGCTTTTAATTAGGATAACTTAACCAAGAATGGCTTAGTGGTTAGCATATGTGGACTGTTAATCTGAGGATTCATAGCTCATATAAGTTATAGTGAAATTTCATTGTATGAGATAAGACTAGTCTAAGAATTGGTGATGGGTGCTGTTTATCAGCTGCCTTCATTCTTATCTAATGGTTCAATATTAGGAATGGCTAATGGGCATTTGACTAGCAAATTGAGAATAGGAAGTTTGAATTCCTGTTGCTAAACATTCTCATTCTACATGGTTGCCATCTGGGCCACCTGCCTGATTTTAAAAATTTCTTAGCTAAGAAAATTACTAGCTCACCTCAAACTAGTTGGAATTAAGGTCATTAACAAGAAAGAAGATATCAAGGTAGCCCTTGTGAAAAAATTCCAAATTCAACAAAAAATAACTTTCATATTTATTCTCTTTGTATTTTGTTTTGTTGAATACTGTAAATAATTCTTCCCATGTTTGTTACAAATTTTGATGTATTTTCTTAATTTGTATCATAGAATTTCAGGCTGGGTTATTTACAAAATCCTTGGAAGGATTCTAAGTAGTATTTATGTGCATAAAGGCCAAATAGAAGCTCTCAGGAAAGTGAGTGGGGTAAGGATATTAGTGTTATTGATTTTATGTGTAATGAATAAATGTAATTTCTTAATTCTGATATGGTACTTTTACTCCACTCAGATTAGTTTTCTTGTTTGATATTGCTATTTGTTTATGAACTTTTTGTTGATGTCCAAAGTTCCAACACATCTCTTGTATAAATCACTGTGAATCAACTCTTCAAAAATAGGCAAGTACAACTAGTATGTCACTCATGAGACTTTGTATATATTCCACCAATGAACTGAATCTGAAGGGACACCACTTAATTGAGAGGAACAGATTGAAACATGTAAGGAAGGACATTTAAACACATTTTAACCAGGTATCTCTTGATGCGATGAAAAGTGATATTGTCAAAAGGACTAGATGTGGCAAAACAAGAAGAAACTGTATCTGTGTTGGAGAGGATGGTCCAACAAAGATGCATATAAGAAGTAGAATTGCTCAGTCCTGTGGTGGAAAGTGAACAAGAGATGATGTACCTTAAGGTGTAGAGTGGCTAGGGTGTAGTGGATTGCACTTGGCAATTCAGCTACATTAAAAACCTCACTCACTGGGTATCATCATTTGGTATTTTCGTTTTAAAGACCTGGAATCCAGAAGAAACCTATTGGAGGTCTCCAGAAATAACTAGTGTGGTCATATGCTAGGGATCTGGGAACGTGTTCTTCAGAATTTGAAGAAAGTCCATCACATGCATTTGACCCCAATTACCATGGACAAGTGAAAAGCTACTTGGATTGTCAACAACCATATAATAAGGGAAAACCTGGGACAAAAGTGTAAAAAGTCCTCAAAGTAGGTAACTGGCCAAAGAAGGGCAAGTGGAACAAGCTAAATATGAAGCTACTGTGTGAGAGAAACCAGAAAGTCTATCCAAGTACCTGATAAAAGCTAGGTGGGAAAATGCAGGATGGATAGCATTGCATACAGTACTCATAACTGGGTTGGTGGAGTAGGTTGGGATGGAAGGAAAGTGGAAAGGGGAGGGGGACCATCTACAGTTGGAGGAACTGATGGAACCACAATTCAGCAGGCCAGAAAAGAGCAGTCAGAATTACCATGTATGTAGTAGCATATATGGAGACTATTCAAAGGTTTAAATGGATGGGAGACTGAACATAAAGGAACAGATGGACCAGAACCAAGGTAATTGGGATTGAAAGTGGTGGCATATGCATCAATAAGGACCATACCTAGAAGGAGACAGAACCACTGTGAAAACAGCAAGATGCAGGGAACCACACTTGGGATAAATGAGAGTCAGAAAATGAAAAATACATTTGACTAATAGAAGGAAAGCACCTGCAACATGACACAACTTCAAAAGAATTTGATGCGTGTGGGCCCAAAAAGAAGAATCATAGTGCAAAAACACAGGAAATGGGACCTTGTACTTCTTGGGCAATGTAATAGAACTCACAAAGTAAAAATGTTGAAATGGATCATAATCTGCTGGTGACTGGGCAGGAGAAAACAAAGGATCCAAAGCCTATTGAAGAGCAAGGAGATTGAGACCAGTGACCTAAAATCTCTCAGTGGTCAGTCTATGTACCCCAACTCTGAAGGAACACATTAAAAAAAACAAAACAGATGTTGCTCAGGCATCAGAGGAGGAAGTGGGACTCTTGCTAACATATGTGTCTTGTCCCTTACCAACAAGTTTAATAAGCAAGGGGGAAGATGAATAGGATCTCTAAAGGATCTATTGCAAGTTTCCATTAGTCATGAAAGGCCCACTGAAGCAAATGCATATGAGCCCTGTCAAGTGTCCATCACTTCAAACACTATACAACCTCACCAGTAGATAAGGAAGTAAAGAAACAGATAGGGCAGTTGCAGTAGAGCCTGACTGAGTTGGATGTTGAAGAAAACAATCTATGTGTGCAAAATATTGGGGAGGATGAAGGAAGAACCTTCTCAAAGTGACCAACCATCCCACCCATACACCTTTGAAAGACAGCTGACATGTAACAATGAGGGAGTTGTATGCATTAAGTGATATTATAGCTTTCCTATTAATGGAGAGGATACGCGTAGTGATTTACATTAAAGACATGTTCAAACTTTGGATTCCAATAGAGCAGTGCTTGCCAACCTTTTTTATGTCTCGCACCCTTAAAAAAATTTAATATTTTCTCACACCCCTCACAGTAATTATTTATTTAAGAATGAAGGTGAAGGTGGCCAAAACAAATTTTTATAATTAGTCTTCAATGACATATAAACAGAAACGAAACATTTTGTAAAGAAAAAATATTACAACAAACTTAAAGTTGCATAAACTGAAATGTTATCTTGCATCCCCAAGGGGTGTGAGCACCCCTGGTTGGGAACCACTGCAATAGAGTGAGAGATGAAAGCTAGTGGCATGCTTCTAAAAAAACGTTTGTAAATAGAAGGCAGTACAAAATGAAAAAAACTAATATTTTGAGTGAAGGGAAGTACCTATCAGAAATACATTTTAATTTGGGAAAATTAGATTGATCTTGCTGTACCTATCTTATCTATTATAGCATACAAATATGTGTTTTAGGGGGTGATGTGGAAGGTACTTATAAAAATGAAAATATAAATGTTTATAGTTTATCCAATAAAAAAATTTGAGATAATTTTCTATTGTTGTGTTCTGTATCTACCTATTAAAATATATTTTTGTCATTATATTTTCCACTACATATGCTAATTTTAAAATTGTTTATAAAAGCTATTATTTCTTTGCTTAAGAATTTTAAAATTTGTTTAATGAAATATCTAAGTGGAAATTGTATCACTGAGGAAAATGGTGTCTGTATGTGTACATATATAATTTCTCATTCTTTGTATTTCTACAGTCATGCATGCATGCACATTTTAGAGAAAATTAATATTAATAAAGTTAACTAAATAAAATCAAAAAGGAGTACTGCATGAAAAACGGCAAATCCAAACCTCTTACTAACTATGTTATTTTATTTTTAACTAGAAACAAGTGAATCAAAAATAAATTTAAAAAATAATAAACAAAATGTGCTGTGCTAATTGAAAAGATCCCAGGGACAAACTAAATTTGTATGTGAGATACAAAATGTATCCTAGGTTTTGGAGGTGAGTGTAGAAGTAAGACTCGCATTGTTGTGGGGATACACTGTCTGTAGGTTTTAACCTCCATTTTGCCAGTCTTGCACGAAGAAGTAAATTAAAAGAGAGTAGCAATAGATATTAAGAGAGCAGGATGTGAGTCCTCAAGCTCACAATGTCCCACATCTCTACCACTTTTTACTGCCTGCAGATAGTTGTAGGAAGGCGACTGCTCTTCAAAATAAAGAAGAATAAAAAAAGTAATTGAAAAGTAAGAATAAGAAAAATAAGGTACTACCATTTTGGTAGTACCCTCGCCACTTCGCAGATCCTCTTTCGCGGCTTCACCACTTTGCGGGCTCGGCCGACCCCCCCCCCATATATATATAAAATAAACATTAAATCTAAAATATAGCATTAAATACCATTAAAATATTACAAATAAATATAATTAGTAGTGTAAAGAAAAAAAACAGGTATATTTTGAGATATAAACATATATTTGAGTTTATAACAGCGTAAAAATGGAAACATAACCAACTGGAAAGGCTATAGATGTACGCATTGTGCGTCTGCGAAGGCTACGCAAGATCAGCTTCATGGCGTAGGGATATGCAAGACGGGCCATGATTGGTGCAGAAATGAAAGACTGCCAATGACAGCTACCCATTTTGACTGCTTGTGATTAGTGTTGTCAATATTCATGTCTGGCCTGTGATTGGTGATTTCATCCACGGCAGCATGTTTGAACTTTTGTGTGTGTGTTTAAAGCCCCTGCAATGGCTCCCAAACGTGCTAATACTTCTAAGGATGCTTCCACGCCCAATGGATCATGGAAAATGATGACCATTGCTGAAAAGGTGAAGATATTAGATATGGTAAAAGAAGGAAACTCTTATGCGTCCATAGCCCGCCATTACGGAGTGAATGAATCCACCATTCGTTACACCAAGAAGGATGAAGTTAATATTAGGAAGACTGCTGCTATTACTTTTAATACAACGGCTAAGAGGGTTGTAACATCTCTTAATAAGAGTATCGTTCGGATGGAAGCTGCTTTGGCCATATGGATAGCTGATTGTTGTAAGAAAGGTGTTCCCTTGGATACTAATATTATCACAACGAAGGCTAAGATGTATGATAATTTCGTGGAAAAGGAAGAAGATGAAGAAGAGACAACCACAGCCAGGAATGTCCAGTGATTCCCAGCCTAAGAAACCGTTTTCTGCAAGCAAAGGCTGGTTTCAGAAATTTCAGCAACATGGAGAGGCTGCTTCGGCTAACAAGGAGGCTGGTGAAGCTTACGTTCGGGACACTTTTAAAGAAATAATCGCTGAAGGGGAATATAGGCCTGAACAGGTATTCAACATAGACGAGACTGGCCTGTTTTGGAAGAGGATGCCTTCCCGAACGTTCTTGTTTAAAGATGAGAAAAAAGCCCCTGGTTTCAAAGCTCATAAAGACCGGTTCACCCTCTTAATGACTGGTAATGCTGCTGGTTTTATGTTGAAGCCGACATTAATTTACAAGTCTAAAAGCCCGAGAGCTTTAAAGAATAAGAACATGAACTTGTTACCAGTCCATTGGATGCACACTCCTACTGCCTGGATAACGAAGCCTCTGAGCTCTGATTGGTTCCATCAGAGTTTCATTCCTGAAGTTAAGCTTTATTTATTAGAGAAGGGCTTGCCATTCAATGTCCTTCTTCTTTTGGATAACGCCGGTGGCCACGCAAGAAATCTTTTGTATGAAGGCGTTAGGGTTGAATTCCTGCCAGCCAGCACTACATCCCTTATACAACCGATGGACAAGGGAGTTATCAGGGCTTTCAAGGCCTTATACTTACCATGTCCAACCTCGTACGTAGCCTTGATAATGCCACCGAAACCGAAGCCGAAAACGACACGTTCACCCTGAAGGAGTACTGGAAGTCTTTCACCATTGCTACATGTCTTCAAAATGTTCATAAGGCATTGCAAGAGATGAAGCCCTGCACCGTTAATGTAAGCTGGAAGAAGTTGTGGCCTGAGGTTGTGCACGACGATAAGGGATTCACGCCTGAAGAAATCCAACACTTGGCTGTTCAAAAAGCTGTGCAATTAGCTTCGTTAATCAAAGGTAAAGGATTTGCCGATATGACGAAGGAAGACGTAGATGAACTGATTGACTTAGAATCCGAACCACTCACCGACCAAGACTTAGAAGCACTGACGAAGTCTGCTGCTGAGGAAGACGACGAAGAGGAAACACCGAAAGAAGCCGAGGAAACAATCGAGCAAAGTGGATGGTCATTAGAGCGGTTAGGTAAACTAACGAAACTAATTAACAAAGTGAAGGAGTGCTCACAGGAATGGGACAACGATATGGTTCGATCAGTACAATTTTGCAATAAAATAGAGAACTGATGACTCCTTATCAAATGATTTTCGATAGGCTAAAGAGGCAGAGAAAACAACTGCCAATAACAATGTTTTTCCAGCCGAGCAAGAAAGAAAGGGTACCGGTGGCAAGTACTGTTCCTGAAGTTGTAACGACTGACGAAGAAATTGCTGATTCACCTTCCACAGAAGAGGAAGTGGTGTCCCCCGAAAAGACACCACCTGCTGAAGATATGTAATTTTTAATTTTAAGGCTTAATATCTTAATAATTGTTCTTATTATTTCAGCAATAATGAACAGTATTGTAATGGGAGAGTTAAATAGTTGTACAGGGAGGGTTTTAAAAGTCTAAATGCACATAAATATATACGTAAAAATCGGTGATCCCACTTCGCAGAAAATCTCCTTTTGCGGGGGGTTTTGTAATGCATCTATCGCGATACATGAGGGAACACTGTAAATAAGTTAAACTTGTCTCTTGAAGTTAGCATTCCAACCCCCACTATGATAGAAAGGCACTAACTGGTAGTCCAGTAAAGAAATTACATTTGTATTAAGAGTCTCATGCAGTTATCTAAATAAACTGGTATAGCTCTCAACTACCACTCATTCATTTGCTAAATCTGCTATGACTATCATGTTATAAACAAGCCTTTATACCCAGCTAAGTGTACATCTTTATAAAGTAGTGCCAAGTTGTTAAATGTTATTATTCATAACAAAATAGTTATTAGAAATTATTTCATTATATTAAATGGATTCTCATGTTACAGAACAACATTTTATTAATTTTATTAAAAGTTTCTTTATTAAATCTATTAACTGTTAATATTTGTATTAGTATTTCAACATTATTGATAAAATACTGTAATTTATTACAAATTTTTCAATATCTGAATAATTGTGTAACTATTATGCTTGTAACATAAGTGTATGGTACATTACTATTAAAAGAGAGTAAATCATAAAGTGAAAAGACAAAATATTTTCTTTTATCAAAAATATTAACATTGATATTCTTAAATTATTTCAATTTCTAAATCTAAATAATGTGTATCTGAATTAGATATTGAAGTATTTTCAGTTTCTTATTCTGCTGAATAAATAGTGTTAATAACATTAGTTATTTCAAGATTATTTTTACTAATTAAATTATCTATATCTATCTGTAAGTTAAAGGTGCAAATATCTGGATTTGTATAGCTTTTAATAAATCTATTCTTATAATAGTAACTATGTAAATTTTATATACAAGTAGAACAGTTAGCTCCCATTGGAACTCCTATTACTTGTTTAAAAACCTGGTTATTGAAAAATGTGTAATTATTTTAATATACCACATTATAACTTCTACCATGGGATCTTTTCAATTAGTGCAGCATTTATTATTTTTTGATTTATTTTTGTTTTGGCTTGTTTGTAGGTTAAAACAAACTAATACATAACCAGGATTTAATTCAAGATTTTAAAATAAAATTTGTATACTTTTTATAAAATAATGACTTTTTGGATTATTTTCAATATATATATTTTAATCATGTAAGGTGATGTAAGGCTTGTATTATAGAATAATGTGCCTCTGATATATCTTCCACTACATCGAAGTCATTTAGACTACATCCTTGTTACTTTTATTCTCTACATAAATGATTTGAGAGCTCCTCTGGTTGCTGCTGGTGACAACTTGCTTATCACTTTTTTTGGGTAAGCTGTTTGAGTTATTGGTTATTTTCAAGTTGTTAATGTGATAGTTTACTTAATAAAGTGCCAAACAGGGGTCACTCATCAGTTTAGTTGGCAGAACACTCACTCATAGTGCCAGCAGCCCTGAGTTTAAGCTTTTCTTAAGGTACATAAGAAAAAGTGGGGTACTGTATTTGTACAGTTGGATTTTATGTAGTTACTGATTAGCAGTTTTATTTGATACCAGTACACCAAATGATACTAATTCTTATGTGGCCCGGCATAGCGTAATCTGAGGGTTATGGGTTTGCCCTCGAGTCACGCCAAACATGCTCGCCCTCCCAGCTTTGGGGGCATTATAAAGTGATGGTCAATCCCATTATTCATTGGTAAAAGAGTAACCCAAGAGTTGGTAGTGGGTGGTGATGACTAGCTGCCTTCCCTCTAGTGTTAACACTGCTAAATTAGGGGACGGCTAGCACAGATAGCCCTCGAGTAGCTTTGTGCGAAATTCAAAAACAAACAAACCAACTAATTCTTATGTACTATGCATTTGAGTCTCATTACTATTAAACCAGAAATGAATAAGAGATAATAACCATAAACTAACGACAAGTAATATCAGATAAGTGGTTTCGTTAACTAATATTTTAACATGTTTGATCAGAGTAAACATTTTCCCCAAATGATAGTGTAAAACATCTGCTTTCTGTTAGTGTATTATGAAAAGTTGGGTTTTACTTATAATGTAGAATCACTGACATTAATATTATAAATAAAACTGTATAATAAAATATTATTGTAATGTATTCAAAGTCAAGACCACATTTTAATAGCTTAAAATATGTATTTTAATGAAACAGGGAGACATACTGTTCTAATGTTTCTTTTGCAAATGGTTCTTGGTGAATTTAGTGGGAGCTTAGTAGGGTTATACTTTAGTCTAATATGCCCAGATACTTTTTTTCATTATTTGGATATAGGTTACTTATTTTATGTGGTCATCCCTTAAATGTATGTTTTGGCATCATATTTATAGTAATCAAAAGGAAAATTGGCATAATATATTCACATACAAAAAAGTTGGATATGCCCATTTTGAGTGATTTTTTTTTTGAGTCAGAACTAAATATGGGTGTGCCCATTTTGGTCATTTTTAGGTGCTTCAAAAGGAAAAGGTGTTGGACTTGCCAACTTTTAGTTATAGAGAGGTCAAATGCCATAAAAAGGATAATTGTAGGGTTTGTTTTACCAATTTCTCCCATATTCTGGGCCATTTACAAAGGTGTTTTTTACATGACCCTTACACATACATTAAAAAATATGGGATATGCCCATTTTTGGTAATTTTAGGGGGGGGGGGTAAAAATGCTAACACAATTTTATTATATGTAATTTTAAATTTTTACTTAGATAAATGTTTTTTGTTGAACATGGGATTTTATGTTTATAGTGGTTGTCTCTTAAAATTAAAAATGATACTTCAAGTATTAAAATTATTACCGAGTGTGAAAACTTTTGTGGTAATAGTCATGTTAGTGTGATATATTTATTGCTAGGTTTTAGTTATTCATATTATTACACAGTTGCTTTAAAATAGCATATTTAAGTGACTTATTATTAGTTTCACAGCTTAAAGCATAATATCTCACAAACTGTTTGGTATAGGAAGGTGAACTTGCATAGGGACATTAAGATATTCATACGTGCAGATACAGATGTTACAGTTGTCATGTGTTGGCACAAGGGATATCACTGCAGTTTCTGAGAGTTACAGTGCAGCTTATTCAACCAACATGGAACTTTTAAA
Organism: Carcinoscorpius rotundicauda; assembly: GCA_011833715.1. Classification (NCBI taxonomy): domain Eukaryota; kingdom Metazoa; phylum Arthropoda; class Merostomata; order Xiphosura; family Limulidae; genus Carcinoscorpius; species Carcinoscorpius rotundicauda. The sequence goes on from CM022393.1 coordinate 35,687,121, forward strand.
GCTTGCAAACTGGTGAATGTATATAGAACATCAGTTTGTGTGTGTTATTTTGCCCAGTGTCTAGGTTTATTAGTTCCAGCTGTTCAAGAAGCTTCCTTATGTTTAAGTACTGAAGGAAATAAATCTCACCCAACATACTGATTTTGTTTTGTAATTATTGAAAAGACTGAAAGTTTTTGATCAACAGCATGCTAGCATGTTATAGACTGAAACACACTTTACCTTTTCTGGAAGTATCAACATGCACAACTGCAATATTTGTTTAGAAACTAATCCACATGTAACGTTTTTTATATACCTTCATAATGCTGAGGTGATAGTGTTGTGTGCTTTTTCAGTTGACTGTAGTTGGAATATACTTATATAAATAATTATTAGCATCTGGACTGTAAACCTGGAGAGTCAATAGTGCATGGTACCATACAGTTCTTGCAGCTAACCTGAGTACATTCAGGACAGAATAATATTTTTTTCTTTCTTTTTAGACTTGGCAGTTGCTTAGGTTTTAAAGACCTTTGGAGAAACCCCAAAAGCAAACCTGGAGCACTAAGAAACTTCTGTTTCTCTTCAGCCCTGCACATGTATGAAGGTTAAAGTCATTATGAAGAGTAAGGTAAACGCATGGTTGCTTTATGTCTTGGTAGATTTCTGATGGTCGACTTGGGGTCATTTGGGCATAGCTGCAGTGAAGGCCAGAGAGCCAGAGTTAAATTGTGATGAAAAACAAAACTAACATCACGAGCAGGGGTAAAAAAAGAGGATAGAGTAGGGAAATGAATTAACGTACATTCTGCATGAAATGAAGAAAAGGCACAGGGTGACGGAATTCTCTCTCAGGGCCTGAAGTTTCGCTTTCCTTTTAAAAGACTACCTCATTTACTGGACCTAACATTAGTTGTTTTATGGTTGTGAACGTACCTGAAGTTGCACATTTCTTGGAATCTTATAATCAGTTTCAGACCTCAGTGAAACAATTGTCTGGGAAATGGCCATTGTACCAGTTGAGATGAATGTTGTTGCTGTAATGTCTATTGTCAAACAGAAACAAACATTCTGCAAGCTAGTGGGGCACATTTTGAACACTTGTAATTGATCATACTTTACATCGTAATGGTATCCTTGGTGGTAATATTGGAAAACATTGGCATTTGTATCTGCATGTTGTCCTATGTGCAATTTCACTTCAGTGTGTCATATTGTTTGTGAGGTATGGCATTCTGATCTGTGGAACTTTTATAATCACTCTGTGTAATGATGATTGTTGGATCAATTTAAGGGAAAAATAATATTATAAGATTTTTTTAACTATAAAGTTTACATTTTTGAAACTACAAAATTCTCAGGGTTTTAATGAGAGGTCTTGGAGCCTTTTTCATCAAAAGAAAATTGGACCCTCAGAAAGGAAAGAAAGACAGAGTGTATCGTGCCATTCTCCATACAGTAAGTTAATATATATGATCTTTGTTATTGTTCATGACATGAACAAACTTGTATATTTTTTAAGATAGATAGATAGTTGTAAAGCTGTTATATAGAAATAGTCTTTAAAGGCTTAGTAATAAAGGTTTTCATAAAATTAAATCAAGTGAATATATTATAGAATAAAATATTTTAGAAAAGATGCATTGGGTTTACTGGTTTATATATGTTTCACTCAATTAATTATAAGAAACATTTGTAATTTATTGTAGTTGTACACAATTATCAGAAATTTACGCTTCTTCCTGTTATCTCAGTATATGTCAGAAAGTATGCGAGAAGGTCATAGTCTTGAATTCTTCATTGAAGGAGGACGAACTAGGACTGGGAAAGCTTCTTTACCCAAAGCTGGTTTGTTGTCTGTGATCGTGGATACTGTTAATGAAGGTAGAGTTGTAATGTCATGCAATAGACTCTCATAATTTTTCTGGTGAGATTTTGAAAGACAAGAGTGTTGTGTATTAAAAATGAAGAAAATATGGTAGTTTTGTGTGTTTTACATGTTGGGAAATCAGAACCTATTATTTATTTAATTCATTTCTTTTCCTTTGTTTTTGTGCTGTGTCAGTATAGAATTATTATGAATCTGCTTTGCTACTTTTAAATTTCTAGTATTGTGTCAGATATATAATATCAAAGAGTGCTTATTATTTTTTTTTGTTTTTACAGTTAAATTGTTATCTTGGAAATACACATTAAATAGTTTTTGATTTTGTGGGCTGAGAAAAATACAGGAAATATTCTGCTAAAATGATCACATTATTTTAAAATCAGGAATTGTAGAAGATGCCTATATTGTGCCTGTTGGTATCAGCTACGAGAAAATAATGGATGGCAACTTTGTTCTAGAACAGTTGGTAAGTACTCTTAACTTCATGAACTTTTAGGTATGGGACATTTTACTTTTTTATGAACTAAATACGATTAACTTTTTGGAATGGGCTTGTGTATTTAACAGAATGCTGTAAATTTCTCTTTTGCAGCAATACATATTGTAACTCTAAGATTTCTTAGCATATGTTCTCAAACACTTAAAATTTTGGTCAAGATGATAAATAGCTTGTGCAAAAACAAAAAATTTAAATATTTTACTAAAAATATTGTTATTTATCTGTTGCAACTTGCACTAAAACTTGTAATAACTTGAGTGCAAGGTAATATTCATTTTAAGTATAAATATACTTTTCTTCATCTTATATTTTTCATATTTCATTTGCATAACCCCAAAAACCTTCTAAATGAATATCAAATGAAATGTTTAAAATTAAACACCAGAAAAAGTACATCTTTTACAATTTTTATGGGATATATACTGTTCAAAAAATGAAACTCAAAAGGCAAAATTTGAGACATATTGTTAACAACTTTATTCAGGGTAGTTCTGTATTATGTGTGAAACTTTGCACATTCACTGCTGAACATCCAAAGTCTGCAAAGGCAAAGTCCACGCTCACTAGTTGAAGTTTAACGTCGCTAACGAATATGCCTCCGTGAGCATCAATAATTGCTTGGCATCTCCTGCCCATGGAAGTGATGAGATGACGAATCACATCCTGTGGAATGACTGTCCACTCAGCCTGCAAAGCTGCTGTAAGCTGAGGTAGAGTTTGTGGTTGAGGTTGTTGCCGTCGCAGACGTCGGTTCAACTCATCCCAAAGATGTTCGATGGGGTTTAAATCTGGTGATCTGGAGGGCCAAGGAAGAACGTTGATGTTGTGGTGTCTCAAGAAGACAGTGGTGAGTCAGTCTGTGTGAGGATGGGCATTGTCATGTTGAAAAACATCGTTGATGTTCGCCATGATGGGTTGCACACGAGGCCTAAGAATCTCGTTGACAGTTGCGTACAGTCTGATTGGAAATCCTATGTGGCCCTGGTGTGGTTGAGGCAGTAGACGTCGTAGTGGTGGTCCTATCCCAAAGGTGACGTAACCAGTTGTAGTGATCTTGTGCGGGCGTGATCAAATGAGGTTGCCAGATCGTGGACGGTCACAAGTTGATCCATGTTGTTGGTGACGATTCCATAGCCTTGGGTGGTGCTTGGGTGGATACTCACAGCTCTGGCAACATCTGATTGAGATTCGCCTGCTTCCAAGCGACTAATGGCATTGTTGCATTGTGCTTCAGTCATTCTTGGCGTAACTATATTGCATGTCGGTGGCTTAACACTGAGCTATGGAAACCGAGAACCCGTCACTTTTATAGGGATTTTGCACATGTTGCACTTGCGGAACATGCAGATATCTCAAATAAATTTACTGGACACGAATGCATTTTGGTGAAAAATCCGTTGTTTTCCTCCGTTTTCAAAGTGCACAACTTTTATTGTCATTTTGGCCTGACAGTTACTTCCTTAACACGTGTAACATCACATACTCTGAGCTTGTAACGTTATTACATATATTTCTTTTTAACAAAAATATCCCTTTTGTGCTTCTTTTTTGAAGAGTACATTTAAAGATCTGATTGTATTCTTAATTTCAACCTTTTTTCATTTTTGCATATATGTAATTTTCAATATTTGTCTTTATCATCAAGTAATATTCATTTCAACACAAGTCATTAGTGCCTCTTGTTATATTACAGTATTTCTGGCAGAGATATACAACCCTTTCACAAAACTTTTGAGCACTTTCATAACCTTTGAAAATTTACAGAAAGTATAATGTATATTTAAAGTTTAAACTTTTCAATTATGGATTTTAAAACAATATACAGTTAACTAAATTATAATGACAAGGTTAGATAAACAACTGTATGTGCTATAGCCAATCAGACAGTGAAGAATGCTACAGGTAGTCACATATACATTGTCACAAAAAATGTGAGTCAGTTTAAAAGTACGTGTTGGACTATAGTGTAAATGTAAAATGAGCTCTTTGTAATGATTATATACAAGCACATGTAAATTATAAGTGTAGGTTATAAAGTTCAAATCTTTTGAAGGTGGGTGTGGTATCACTTAGGACTGCCAAAATTTATTACTTGTTTCAGCTGCATCCAGATGTACATATAAATAGATTAATTCTATTATTTTATAGATGTGCATCTACATAACAGCCATTTATTACTGAAGATTCAAAGTGCCAAAGTAGAGAATCTTTCACAGCTCTTGACAATACATCAGAAATTTTAGATAGTTTTTTAAGGTTTTTTTAAAGTTAAGAACTTAAAAGTTATATATGTAAAGTTTGAATACATTGCAGACTCTCACAAAAAGTGTTTTAAAGGAGAACCTGGTGTGAAAGGGTTAACAGAAAAATGTATAATTCTTGGAAGTTTTATTTCCAGCAGAAAAAGATGCTTAATTTTGTTTCTGATTTGTATTTTTTTTTCATATTAAAGTTTGCATTGATTTTACAGTGTAAAAATGTTAAAAGCAGTTACCTATCTTGTATGAGAAATTTTAAATATTTATTTAAAAAAATAGAATTTTAATTGTTTGTCACTAATTTTGTTAATTAGGGTAAACCCAAGATTATGGAAGATTTCAAGCATGCTGTGAAGGCAGTTTGGCATATTTTACATTCTAATTTTGGTTCTGTTAGAGTTGACTTTTGTCAGCCTTTTTCTTTGAGAGTGAGTTTCATTTTTGAGGTATTTCACCATTTATATATTTAATAATTTTTATCAGTGTTTCAGAACTTACTGAATTATGTAAATAATTTTCAAACATTTTAGTAAACTGGCAAGGAATTGCCCAGTAGAAGCAAGATTCTTGAAGCCCAAAATACTTAAGTATATTGTATATTATTTCCTAAAACTACTTTGCAGACAATATAAATATTTAACTTTATCATTTTGTAAATCATTTGTTAAACTTAATTTTGTATTATTGTAATCATTGTTTCATAATTTGTCAAACCAAAAAACTATTTTCATTGTCTGTAATTAGCTTCACTAGTTATTACTACATTTTCCCTTTTTTTTTGTCAGTTTATTTTACAGTTAGTTTTAATTATGGCTGGTGATAAAATAAAAATAGTAAAGAAATGATACTAAATGTTTGAAATTTGTTTTTGGATAATTCATAGCTTTCAAGATGTTTCCTGCACTTGTGAAGTTCATTTGCATCTATGCCTGTATATATTAACTGGCATAAATGCAAATGAATTGTGCACATAACTTACAGGGGGATATTAAAGAAAATTCTTTGTTTGGATCGAAATCTCAGAAAACATGAATATCTCTTTCTGAAGTTATGCCTCAATTAAGCTTTTTTTTTTTTGTTGTTGTTGTTGTAACTATCTTTTCATATTGTGAACATTTCATTTTACTAGTTGTTTTGTTATAAAATAATAAATAGCTGTTAAGACTTCTTTTTGGAGCAGGAATTCCTTAACTCGTACAAGAAGTTTCAAATTAACCTTTCTCCTCGATCCTTGGTTTCTATTGATCGTCCACTTCGTTCAACTCCAACAAGTGGCTTACTATATGGTACAGATATTGTAGTTGAAGATTATCGCCAAGTAGTAAAGGCTCTAGCAGAACATGTTGTATATGGTAAGTTAATGTGTTTGTGTGTTTTTAATAGCATTTTGATCCTGATTTTTTTGTGCAAATTGTTATTGAATTTTCATTCACTATGTAATAGCATATTTCATGATCATTTTTTATAAATGTTTTATTTTACATTTCTTTTTATGGATAAGGGCATATTTTCTGCATGTAAGCTTACTGTATTTTAAATTTATTTTCTTAACTGCTATGATTCAAGGCATATTTTTTATTTGTTCAACTTTGTACATGTTCAGATTACTAAGTGTAATATTTCAGTTTCAGTTTTAATCTGTTTTTACTTGAAAGCAGTTTAGAAATTAACACCAACATTTATGTTTTGGTTTAACCTTAACTGACTTTCATTTTAATTCATTCAATGTGTTTATTATAGTTTGTGTTTTTTTGTTTACAATGGGCTTGCTATAAAATACGTGTCTGCATATTTACACACATTAAGTATTTGCACTATAACTTTTGATACTACACATTTCCTCACAAAATGTGGTTGAATTTTAGTAAGATTACAAGTTTCTTTTATTCAAATATTTTTTTACTGAAGATTTACTTGTGCAAATATCGAGTCTGTTTTGTTACTAGTGTGAGTCTCATGTTGAGTAAAAAAATATTCTTCATCCCACAAATTTCAGACATTAACTGCGTAATCTCTAAAACCTCCAAAATATAGTTCAAATCTTTGTTTTTAGTAAGACTTTATATTTTATCAGTATTCTTTGACATTGAGAAGGCTTATGATAGAACATGGAGGTATGGCATTTTGCAAGATCTTCATATATATGGGTTACATGGCCATTTCCCCATTTGTATTATAATTTTTAATGGACAGGAGATTCTGAGTTCATATGGGTTCAACACTTTCCCATTCTTTTCTACAGGAACTTGGAGTCCCTCAGGGCTGTGTTCTGAGTGTCACACTTTCAGTATAAAAATTAATGCCATCACTGAACAACTCCCTCTCACTGTTGCATGAGGTATATTGAGTGGCAGGAAAGGAAAGATAAATTTTGCCTTTTTTTTTCTGGAATGACTGTATGTTATAATAAGAAAACAAGTGTTTGGTCTAAGCAGCTGAAGTCTCATGATGCCATATATTTTTATATATATTTATTTATTATTTTTTATTATATCAATCTTCCAGTGATGTCAAGTGAATATAATGCAACTTGCATTGACGAGGTACATGCACAGTCTTATGTGTATCCAATAATATAAAACTGACCTTTAGCCTTCCTTCTCTTGGCTGTTTTTACTGGTCTAGTATTTTGTAACATTCAATCGCATTTCAGTTTTTATACATTATATATGCATATAGATAATTACTATTTCAAAATAAAATTATTACTAAATTATAGAACAATAAATATAGAAGTAAAGCAAACAATTATCTCTTCTTGCTATGTTCTTTGAACTCGGTTGCTGCTGGGCACGAGTTCTAAACATTTTAAACTTTTGCATGTAGAGGGTACCAAATTTTTTTTAGATTTTATATATATAGTTGAATAACCAAAAAACATCATAAAAATATATTCACACTTATGCCATAGAAATTTGGTATAATTTATTAATCTTAGTAACCAAGACATATTTAAATTTTAAAAACATGTAAGTCTTTCAGTAGACTAAAGACAACCCACCTTCGTCAAATCTTTGTTCGAAAAAGTGTGGTGGCCTTTTTGTAGCTTAAAATAGCTGAAAAACCCACTAAGAGAACATTCTTAAGCTGTTGATTGGTTATTCAATCATATGTTAAATTTTAAACAAGGAACTGTTTCCAAAAAATGGAAAGAGGTTAAGGGAACCACTGTGTTTGATTCAGTATATAAGCCATATTTCAAGGAAATAAGGAAACTATGAGGTTCTTATTTTATATTCTAGCATGTCAATATTAGTAATCTGACTTCCTAATTTGTACAGAATTATATATTTTGTATTTGACATTGCAAGCATCTAATTTTAAACAGCATTAAGTTGTACATAATATTAAAGTTTGAATTGTAATCTACAATTTGATTCCAAACTTATTGATATACTTCATAGAATGGTAATTCAATAATTTAAAAAGCAAGTCAACAAATTGAATGACAATTTCTTTTGATCCATTATCCATCACAAAAGGATTAATGGACATTTTATTAAAATTCTTTTTTTTTTTTTCTGAAAAAATGTTCTACATTTATTATCAGACTTAACTCTCTTGCTGTGTGGACCCACCTCATAACTTTTAACACAGTAAGCATATTTCCACAAAACTTTGCATATTTTCAGTAAACATTATAAGGCTTTTGTATTCTAAATATTAGGTTTTTAAGTAATAACTTTTTCACGCTTTTTTTTCTTAAAAGTTGACTGTAAAACATGTAAAGTAATTTTGGTTTTAGGATTAAAAGTAATTTCATGTATCAGAAAATTTCAAATGGAAAGTCTGTAACCTGCAGCTAATTATTTAGCATTTATAGAAAATTCATTTATGTGTAATCTGTTATTTCCACTATTGTATCTCTATTTGGGGTTGATTTCACCAGCCTTTTCACCACCATAAAACATTAGGAAATATAAAGTATACATTTTTATTTTTTAATAACTACAAATTATAACATGAAAACACAAATGTTTAGTCTAAATAGCTTAGTTCTAACATTACACATGTATCTTTATTTTATTGACCTCTATTCATGAGTAACATTACAGAAGATGCAAAGTTGTGGAGTATATGAACTCGTTATTGTATCCAAGAGTAAAAAACTGACCTTTACAAAGTGACCGATCTTAGCTGTGTACTAGTGGACCAGTATTTTGCAAAATACAGTTGTATTTTGGTGACAGTACAGTACTGTGCAAAAGTGCTAGGACAAGATATTTTGTCATTTTATGGGGCTAATTCTTCCATGGCAATACAGAATATAAATTTCAACTTTATAATACTTTCCTGCTCCCTGCTCACAACTAAATGAGCCAGTATGAGAATACTTATCATTCATAAGAGTTTCTATTATTTGTATCTAGGGTATCATAAGGGTTCTTATCAAATGAACATAATCATCAAATTTAGGGTCTGAAATAACTATCATGGCACCCCATGCAGTGTCTTTACTACATAGAAAGAAGCTAGTAAGGATTAACACATGGTACCAGTATATGCTAGAAGAATTCAATTTAGTAGCACTCTACAAATAAACCTTGATAGAAACAGTGTTTAAAGTTATATAAAAAGTTTTGTAGTCATCCCATAATCCAAAAAATGTGTAAAGTTTTTATAAAAGCTTTACAGAATACTGGTTGGGCTCTGTGACAAATTGCTGCAGACTTTGTCCCCCAAACACAGTCAAGTACATGCCCAGATCATGAGACAGAGATAGGTAAATTTCAAAATAGGAAAGGAAGAGGCAGAAACCTAAACTCAATGATACTGATAAGTATCTTTATTTATTCAGCCTTTAGGACAGAAGGAAGACTGCCACTGATCTCAAGCATGAGATGAACAACCATGTACCAAATAACAGAAAAGTGTCCAGATATACAGTATCAAGAAGACTCAATGAAAATAGAATATTTGGTTATGTAGCAGTTTAAAAAACACTTTTATCTCCAAATATTGTCAAAAGTTATTCTCAAAACCAGTCCCCTGGGTTTGGGTTCCTGTACATGGTGAGGGGACCTCTGAGGGAAAGTTCTGTTCTTTCAGTTTACCTCCTCTGGGATCTAATCATCCACTCATGTGTTTGCCATGCATGGCAACCCATGAAGGGGAGGAGAGGATCCTGGTGGTTTAAGGATTTAACCCTAACACACCATTTTGGCCTTGAATCCCTGTAAATGGGTGGTCCCTTGGGTCAATTGGCTGGTTCACTCAGGCTAGGGTCAACCAAATACCAGTGTTGGATGTTTTCAATCTGATGCTGGTGTTTTGATATAGTGCTCACGAAATCCTGGCATTGCTGCAGTGTCATTGTTTGACAATGTAGTGCATCTTCTTGTAGGGCTCCATAGTGGGTACCGAAATTTTCCCTTCTTAGTTATGGATATTTCAATTAAAAATCTTAATAAAATAGTGAAAAAAACATGCTATAGGTAAACAATCACATCTTGAAGATTATGAACAGCTATCCTCACCATCTGTACCACCTGTTGTACCTCATTTTTTTATACTGCACTCACTTTTAGACAAACCTTTAAATCAAATGTCTCCCTTTTTTTATTCAGAAGAGACCAGAAGGACTTGATGGCTTTCCAAAGTCAGTAAAAAAGCTTTGATTTGGTGAAATATTGGTGGAAACATCCACATCTCAACACAGTGAACTCCTGTTGCATTCAAAGGCTATTGGGGATATACCTATAGAGGTTAACCCTCATGCTACTTTGAATTCATCAAGAGGAGTTATTGTTGAGAGTGATTCTAAGACCATTCCAGAGTTGGAAATTCTTGCTGGTTTCTGCAGTGAGGCATATCTCCACTCGCAAAGGTGGAATTACAATACAAACCAATGTCCTCATTCTGACATTTATATTACCACGTATGCCTGCCATTATCAAGTCAGGTTATCTTAATCGCAGAGTACGGCCATACATTTCAAACCCTCTATGATGTTTCCAGTGTCAACGGTTTGGTAACTCGAAGATGTCTTGTGGTTCTTTGACACGTGCTCATTGTAGTGGCATGGACCATGGTGTCTATGAGTGTGAAGTGGTCCATCATTGCATCGCTTGCAATGGTTCTCACCTGTCCTACTTTTGTTCTTGCCCTAAATGGTTGGGTAAAAAAGAGGTGCAGCATTTGAAAAAGATTTATAATATTACTTATCCTGAGTTGCAAAATTTGCTGTCCACTACTTCATCTTGGATGTGCACTGCTGTACTTCATTTTACAGCTACTGTGAGAGTGCAGACAGATCTTTCTGTGCCTCCTAATGAATCGTTTTCCAAACATATGAAAAGTCTTTTGACCTCTATGGTTAAAAAAGTTGATGAATCAATTTCAACACCTATCTCTGTCCCTTATATACATTCCACCAAACCCCAAGATCCATATTCTTTGGTTACAGGTACAGGCATTTCCTTGGATTCATCTTCTTCTCTCACTCCCAGATGCAAAACAATCATTCGTTTATGTACTCAGTCTGGAATTCCCTTCAAACAGCAAAGACCTGCCCAATTTACCCAGGCCAGGATCCATAGAAGTTAATAGACCTCCCACGAATAAGGACGGTGAGGAAAAAGGATGATGTGGTCATAAACAGAAGGGTTCTCCACCCAATTTGCCTTCATGTAAATAAAGATGGGCACCCTAATACAATGGAACTATTGAGCTTTACATTTTAATCTGGATGACATCAAAACATTGATTGTTTTCTACCATTCTATTTGTCTTTCCTTACAGGAAACATTTCTGAAACTTGCTGATACAGTCACCTTTCGGCAGTTTCCTTTGTACAGAAATGACAGGCTGTGTGATGGATGAGTGCATGGAGGGGTGGCACTGTTGGTTGATCAACATGTTCCCATACATGTGTTTGCCACTCGACACACCCTTGGAGGTCTTAGCCATCTGTGTTTCCTTGGGTCATACCATCACTGCTTGTTCTTTTTACCTGTCACCTGGAGAAACATGATCAATCAGACCTTAATGCTCTCATTGAACAGTTGCCATCTCCTTCTTTTCATCCTGGGAGACTTTAATGGACATTATCCCCTCTGTGGAAGTGCTGATATTGATAGGAGGGGTCACTCTGTAGAGCATATGCTCTCTGATTACTACTTATCTCCTTTCAATACTGGTTCTTCTACTTATTTCCATCAGCTTAGTCAGTTCTTTACTGCTATTGATCTCTTAATTTACTCCCTGTCCATTATTTTACCATTTTTCATGGAGGATTGACAGTAATCCACGAAGTAGTGATAATTTTTCTATAATCTTGAGAGAAACTGGCTGTGGTCGATGCCACCTGACCCATGTTTCATGGTGGAAGCAGGATCAGGCAAGCTGGCTCTCTTTCACTGCTCTTTCAGAACTTAATCCTGCCATTCTCTGTAAGCCATCAGTAGATGACTGTGTGGCAGCAATAACTGACTTGATTATACAAGCAGCTATTCAATGTATTCCTAAAACCTTGACACATTTTGCATTATATTCTCATCCATGGTGGAATTCTGCCTGCCACATGGCATGAAAGCTGAAAAAAAGAGCCTGGGGTACTTTCCGTAGATATTCCACACTCTCAAACCACATCACTTTCCAGCGGGCCTATGCATATGCTCAATGGGTAAGACATCAAAGCCAGAAGGAACTTTAGATTAAGTTCACAATCAGCATATCTTCTATTACTCGTTCCAAAGTCATATGGGACAAGATTTGAAAGGGTCAGTGGGCAATATAACTCTGTCCTCCTCTTGATTTTGCTTTCTGATGGCCAAATGTGGCTGATACACAGAATACTGTTGATATTCTAGGTGCAAGCTTTTGCTGGGTATCTAGCACTTCTGCTTCATCCTCCACCTTCTTAGCCATCAAGACTTTGGCAGAGCAGTCACCTCTTTCCTGTCGAGCTGATTGTCTCTGTGACTATAATTGTTTCTTTATACTGGTGGAACTCTAACTGGCCATTCATCAGTCTGGTTGTACATCAATTGGACTTGATGATATACACTGAGATGCTGTGCCATCTATCTCATGCTTCTCTTGCTATCCTTCTGATTGTTTTTAACCAGATCTGGCAGGAAAATGTTTTTCCTGATGCCTGACACCAGGCTATTGTCCTACCTTTCTCCAAGCATGGGAAGGATCTCAAGATTCCTTCATCCTACTGTCCAATTGCTTTCATGAAATGTTTCTGTAAGACCTCGGAGAGGATGTTTACTGCTTGTCTTTTTTGGTTCCCAAAATCAAACAACTTCCTCTCACTCACTCAGTATGATTTCTGATGACATCGCTTCACCATAGACCATCTGATTCGACTTGAAACTTCAAATAGAGTAGCCTTTTTCAAATGACAACATCATGTGTTAGTATTCTTTGACATTGAGAAGGCTTATGATACAACATGAAGGTATGGCATTTTGCAAGACCTTCATATATATGGTTTACATGGCCATTTGCCCATTTTTATTATAAAATTTTTAATGGACAGGAGATTCTGAGTTCATATGGGTTCAACATTTTCACATTCTTTTCTACAGAAACTTGGAGTCCCTCAGGGCTGTGTTCTGAGTGTCACACTTTCAGATTAAAAATTAATGCCATCACTGAACAACTTCCTCTTACTGTTGCATGAGGTATATTGAGTGGCAGTTACATTTAATCATTTACTGAAGCCTACCACAGCAATGGCTTTACCTTCTCTCTCTGAAATTGTTTGCATGCACTTTTGCTGTGAATGGAGTATTCATACTGACACTGAACTCCGTATCGGTAAAGTTGTGTTGATTGTGATCCCTGAGACAAAGTTCTTGGGGCTTGTCTTTGACCATAAACTTTACTTTATACCAGACATCAAGTAGCTACGGGTCAAATGTAGAAAGGCACAGAACATTTTCTGTGTTCTTTCTTCCACCACTCTGGGAGTGAATCGATGATCAATTCTAAAGATATATTGTGCTCTTATTTGATCAAAACTCGAATATGGATCACTTGTCTATGGCTCTGCCAAACAGTCAGCCTTAAATATGCTAGACCCTATTCATCATCATATTCAAACCAACTGGCCCATCTCTATTTAACATCTACTTCTATTCAGTTTTTATGGATACCGGGCCACATTGGTATTCATGGGAAGGAGCTTGCCAACACTGCAGCTAAATCTATCTGCTCTGGCACTGTCACTACTGTGTCTGTCCCATACATGGACTATGGTTCTGTATTCAAGGCTCTGCTCTGTGCCAGCTGACAGTTGACTTGGACTTTAGCTGTCTTGCTTCCATGAGGATCAGAAAGGGGAAGTTATTTTAACTAGACTATGCATTGATCACAGTTTTTTAACTCATTGTTTTCTTTTATCTGGAACTGATGTACCAGTGTGTAGTTTATGTAACACTCAGATCACAATAAGCCACATTTTTAGTTTCTTGTCATCATTATGACTCTCACCAACAGCATCATTTTAAGCATGTTTGTTTATAACGTTGACAGTGTTATTGGTGATGGTGACACTGTCCACCTTGGTAATGTTTTTAGTTTGTTGAAGACCATTAATCTTTTTAATGCCATTTAAGTTTTTTAATTTATACATTACACCTTTTAAATATGGCTCCCTTTTAAAAAGCACAGTTCATCTAGTTTGATTTGAAATTAGAAACTGGCCGAAACATTAAATAACTCAACCAGGACTGGAAAGGCCAAACTTAGGTGAATGACAGTGGTTTTTGTATTTACCTGTTTGTCTTCCTGATGAGTTATGATTCTTACAATTGTGCTAAAAAAAGTCCTTTACAACTTGAATTACTGTAGTTTTTCTCTTGACATTGTAGACTAGATGTAAACATTGGTTTTATGCTATTTATGTTGTTTTTAAACTTTTTGTTTTACCTTAATTTCCTTTTATGAATTTTACTAAATTTACTTTTAACTTTTTACTGGATGTTTGGCACAGATAGTCTAGCTGCTTGGTGCCATAAAACACTAAATCAACCAAGCAACCAACCAATTCTAAAAAAATACAAAAACTGGATTGTTAATGATTTGGGTGTTGGGGACAGAAAAGTTCAAATTTGAAATATTTGGTTTTGGCAAAAGAAAGTTGAAAGATACTTATCTCAATACATAGCACCTACAAGAAGCATGGAGGAGGCAGTTTGATGGTTTATGGGTTTTTTCCTGTTAAGTTGGTGGAAGCTATTATATATACGGAACAGTGGATCATCACAAGAACTATCAGATGTTGGTATTCACATTGGTTGGTGTCTCATGAGAGCTGGTATGGGTAGTAACACTTACTAATAAAGCAAAGAACAATATTTCAACCTTCTAGGTAATCTTCAGGTTAACAGGTTGATCTTTGCTTTATTAATAAAAGTGTTAATACCCATACCAGCTGTCTTGAGATACATTTTTACTTCAAGTGGGTTTCTTGTTTTTCGTAGACACTGGTTTCCATATTATTGTCAAATAATTATACTATCAAGAAGGTCATGACTCCAAATTGCTGATCTCACCTTTGCAGAAATTACTTAGCTAAAAGAGAAGCTGCTTCAGTCATTCAGATAATATAATCACACACCCTCCTTTCACTGTGACTTAACCTTAACCCAAATGAGCAGATTTGGAACATGATAAATTTTGATTTTACGGTTTTGATCTATTTCTCAAGGAACTTTGAGATTTTACTACAAACCTCTAAAATTTAGTACAACAAAGGAACAACAATGCCTGATAAATGATCTGCAGTTATTAAAGTAGAGGGACATCCAAAATGTTAATTGTTTGCTGAACTGAAGCACTTCAAATATTATGGCATGTGACCACAGTATACCTGTCTCAGTAGGGTTAATATGGTAATCAGTGTGAAACAGAATTAAATCTTTTAACTTGATTTGATGTAAAATATTTTAGAAAACCAGTGTGTTCATTTGGTGTTTTTATTACCATTGTTTTGTTTGCTTATGGTGATCTCTTATTTTTTCTAGCATTAATTATAATGAATGTAGCATTATAATGAATGTAGTTTCTGAAGATTTGCTTTAGTCAGTCTGGATTGATATTTGAAGCTGTAATTTTATTAATTAATGTTTTAATTAAGTGATAAGTTACAAGCTATTCTTATTTTCAGATGCCTTTCACACCACGGCTTTAATGAGTTCAAATTTACTGGCTTTCTTGTACTTAACAAAGCATCGTAAGGTAAGACATATTCTGTATATTTCTCCAAGTGGTATGTGATTTAAAATATGATGTCATATATTATAAACATAAAATACGAAGTGGTTCTGAACTAGAAGTTTGGTTTACATATCAGAGTTTTGATATGGAGGAATAAGGCATATTCTGTATGAACATATGGCAGTGTTGATTAAATTACAACTAATTAACTTTAAATCAGTTTTTCTTTGTGAACATAGTGAAGTAAAAACAAATTATGAATAGCATCACATAGTATTAAAAAGTGAAATTACATAAAGTGCATCTTTTGTAAGATGTATATTACACAGTTGCTAGTAGTTTTTGTAGTAAATTCATTATCTTTGTAATGTTTAGCAGTAAATCTACAGATTTACAATGCTGAAATGGAGTTTGTTCCTCTTGGTGGACACAGCAGATAACTCAGTGTGGCTTTACTGATAGAAAAATGCATACATCTTTGTGATGTTAGTTTTGGTGAAATATGGGTTCATACATTTTAAATAACATGACTTAATGCACACACATGAAATTATCTTGGAGATAAAGTGTATGCATAGAAATATTTTAGTGTTTGCATGGCTTATCACTTTATAAGTCTCATGTGGATATACAGTGATAAGAGAAAACTGGGATGCAATGAAATCAATACTCCAGATTTCTGAGTTAATAGTGGACTTGGATGAGGTGCTTTTATGTTAATATTGTATAGAGCAGCAAGTAGTACACATTCAGTGTGTATGACAGTAAAGTCAGTATATGTAATTTTCTTGGAATTTTGTTGTGATGGGAATTATGTAAAGCCCATGTGATGCCAAAATTTGATTGAATTTAACATCTCTTTGACACGTAGTAAATATTATAAGATATATTTAATGGTTTTGTGTGTTGATTATAGCCACAAAGAACTAATTTCCATTTTACAGTTTGTATTTTAAAAGTTTACATTGGAGACTAGTATAAACTTAATTACAAATTAAAACATGATTAGATATCATATTCAATTTTATCTATTGCTTGTCAGGGTGCAACATTCCAGCAGTTGTGCCAGAGTTTAACATGGTTACGAGGTGAGATCATTGACCGGAAGAGAGATGTTGGGTTTACAGGTGAAAGTTCCAACATTATTAGGCATGCTTCTACTCTTCTGACCAAGGATCTAGTAACAATAGAAACAACTGAGATGGCCTGGTCTTCAGAGAAAGAAAATAATAACATCAGAATTGTTTTTCACAAACCTATAATTCGACTTCCTCATGTTCTGGAGCTTCAGTATTATTCCAACTCTGTGGTGTCGGTGTTTTTATCAGAAAGTATTGTAGGTAAGTAAGGTTATACTTTAATTTTTTGTTTGTAAAATACTTTTGATGGTTGCAAATAGATCAAAGAAAATTACTACTGTAACGTAGCTGTAATACCTAATATTATATGTAGTTCTCATTGAGAAAACAAGAAGTACATGGACATAATTTGTACCTAAGTTAGATAGGTATCTTATGTTGTATATTTATGTTTGATACTGTATTCATTTGAACTAGCATTGTGTATCATGAGATGTTCAAAATCAAATCTGTTTTATCAAGTTTTGTTTTTGTGATGGTTGCCTACATTTTTATCCCTGTTATTGTATGAACCGGAAAGACAAAATCAATACTGAAGACACTCTTAATTAGAAAAGCCTTATTTGAAAAAGTGTAAATCATTATTCTGTGTTTTAAACTAATTTTTAAAAAAATTATTTTAAAAATGTAGAAGAAAATTTGCTTTAATAACTTAATATATGTTTAATAACACAGATAAAATAACTGCAAGAAATGTTGAGCAAGTTTTCGTTTAATTGTTTTTGATGTCCTCAAACTTGTAAACTGTTTATTATTTGCAAAAGTTTTAAAACTTGTGTATTCCATTTGCCAGCAAATGCCTTATATGCTATTGTCGACAAAAATCTTGATTCTTGGCGTGGTTGTGACAGTAGGTTCTTTGTATCCAGAGAGCAGCTTGTGAACAAAGCTTTAATGTTGTGTGACGTCTTGCAGTATGAATTCATATTCACTCCTGTAAGTATGCCAAGAAATTGATTTGGTTACTTGAATAAACTTTAAACTGAACATATTCACTGTAATATAGTAAGAACTGGCATAAATTCCAATGTTACGTTTTTTTTTTTGGATGTTTTTCGTAGACTAAACGCAACAGAAAAACACAGATAACAGCTTGTATAATTTATTACAACAAACTATTATATATGTAACAGATATAACATAAATTACATAACAACAATGACAGATATTAAGTTTAAACCTTCAAAATTAATTACAATACAAAATAGTACTGGTTTCAACCTTCAAAGTTAATTACAACATAAAATGGTACTGGCCTGTGTCCAATATAATGATTTAGAGTGAAAGTCCAAAAGTTCAGATCAGAAATCCAAAATTCTAGTCTAGGAGGTGAATTTGGTCCCATGAAGAAATTTCGAAGTTTGAATGGAGAATGACGAAGTTCTTTTTACGGTGTTTTCGATGAATGTTTCAACTTCTCGTTTTCCGCTTTGGTCTCCCCTAAAAAGTCCTGTACGTGTTGACTTTCAGTATAACCACTAATTCGAATGAATCGTAGAGATTGACGAAGTAAAATCACAGCTTCTGTAGATCTAGCCCTAGTCACAAATCAAGTTGAATAAACTCACAGCACGCGTTTAAAATTTCTCGAACAAAGACCCTATTTCTCGAATCAAATACAATACGAATGACTGACTCTTCTTTTGAATAAAACTAATGTCTGACTCTTTTTTTTCTCGCATCTTCATCTGTTTATATATTTGTAGGCCTAGACTTCCCAAACCATTGCGTAACTTCCCAACATTCCAGAGAAATCCGCGCATGTCTGTTCTTGCACGAGACTTGTCGTCTAGACACTAGGCCGTCACATTCCATTTATAGTCAATTGATTGATCTACCTAATTCTAGAAATTTCTAAATGCTATTTTAAAATAACAACAACATATTTTTTTAATTGGTTTAAGCTTTGAAACAATAATATAAATATGGAAATATAAATAATAGAAATGAAAATGTAAATACAACACGACATGTTGTCGTTTACAAAACATTTACATAATATCCAAGTTATAACTCTTCTGACATTGGCTCAGTGTATTACACACAAGTTTGTCTGCACATTTCCATAGGTAAAGTATTTGCACCATATATTTTGATACAGCATATGTATCTTCACAAAATTTGGTAGACTTTTAGTAAAGATGTGATTTTTTTTTTTTTTAATGAAATGTTTTAACAAAATGTTTGTGAAAATGCAGTCTGTTTCGTTACTAGTCTGAGTGCAAAGTGATTAAAAACACTATTCTTTGTCCCAAAAATCTTAGATATTATCTGTGTGATCTGTATAATCTCCTAAATGCAGTTCAAATGTTTGTTTTCAGTGAGACTGTATATTTGGTTATTCTCTGTACTTTAATTATGTGAGGTCTGTCACTTGATCAACCTTGTAAACATAAATATACGAGTAAATAGTTTATATTATGCTTTTTTTGTGCCAGAATGATTATATTTTTGTGTTATAGTATGTAAATGTATAGTCTAAGTAGCTTAAGTCTTATAATACTATATGTTGTATATTATTTATTAAATTAACCTTCCCGTCATTCCTAGCTAGCATTGCATAACCTACACTGGAGCAGTGCACATACACATTATCTATCCAGTAAAACTGACTTTTAGTGTTTCCTGTTTTTGGTATTTTTTTAAGTGGACTAGTATTTTGTAACATACAGTCACATTCCAGTTATAATACATTATATAGGTATATAGATTATTACTATTTAGAAATTATTAAAAATATTTTTTTAAGTACAGAACAATAAACCAAAAAGTAAAGCAAACAATTCTCTTCTCGCTATGACCTTTTGAACTAAGTTGCTGGCAGATGCAAGTTGCTAATCCTTTTTAAAATTTTTTATGTGGAGGATATTAAGCAACAGCTAGGGTTTTTTTATATACAGTTGAATAATAAAAAAAAAAAAAAAAACTATACTGACACTCTAGATTTCCATTATAATTTATTTAGCTTAGTTACTAAGATGGTCTTAGATTTTTAAAAATGTGAAAGTGAGTAGACTAAAGACACAACCTAACTTCTTAGAATCTTGGTTCAAAAGAAAATGGTAGTCTTTTCACAGATTGAAATGAATAAAAAAAACCACTAGGGAGACGTTCTAAATAGTCGATTGGCTATTCACATGTCATATATTGAAGTAGCTTTAGAAAAGGGATTGTTTCCAAAAATTGAAAGAGATGAACAGGCTCACTGTGTTTAGTTCAGTACATAAACCTTATCTCAGCAAAACAAAAAGATACAAGGTTCTTTTTTATATTATAGCCTATTAATATTAGTAATTTGGGTCCCTAATTTGTACAAAAGTGAAGACTTAGTATTTTGATATCACAGACATCTAATTTTAAACAGTTGTATTCATCGTATCGTGTGACTCATTGAAAATTATATTGTGATAGGTTCTTTTAAACTAAGAAATGAACTTGTATATATATGGCATTATAGTTTGAATTATTTGATTCCAAACTTATTGGCATAAATTCATGAAATAGTAGTTCAATAAAATTAAATGCAAGTCAGCAAATGCAGTGATATGGTTTTTGACCTGTGACCTGTTGTGATAGGGTTAAATGTTTACAGGGTATAGAATTTTAACAGTATATAACTATTTATTATGGGAAACAGTATCATCTTGATTGGAGTGTTTTTATTCTTGGTTATAAATTAAGAAATATTATTTCTAAGCATTTATTAAACTTAAACGCATAAAATTTGCCAGTTGCTTACAGTTGATTGTGTTTATAGTGTTACTGTCTTTTCCAGCCATGTGGTGACCTTTTCAGCTTTATAAATGAAGCTGTTGATCATTTATTGTCAAATGAAATACTGTCTCAAAGTCAGGTATGTTAGTTTTTCATATTCTTTTCTCGTTTCGTAAACATTCTGTAAATTATATCCACACTTTACATTTAAGTTGTCATTACTTTTCATAAAGACTATTTTTAATCAGTATTTTAAAAATTTGATTGCTATATAGTTGTATTTATTTCATGGAATTCTTGTCAGGATCAATTTGTATCCTATCAATAGGAGGAGAATAGATTTAATAACATGCATAAGGAAGGATTTATCTTATCTGGTAAGTTTGGGTAATGCAGAGTGCTCCAGAATTATTAATCGGAAAGTAACATTTTTAAAACTGTTTTGTTATGGCTTTTGTCATTAGGTGGTAGATCAATGTAAAAGGTGTTTGATCTATGTAAATGGTAACAGTGTGTATACAAGCTCTGTTGCTAGAATTTAATTGTACTGTATATGTTACAGTTCTGTTCAGGTTGTATAGCAGGAATGAGTAACAGGTCTCTTTCTCATGTAGCATCTTTATTTTTATGGTGTTTTCATATATAACTTGCAGGTTTGTTATATGTGAACTTTGCAAATCTCAAAAATATTTGCTATTAATCAGTGTACAACAACTTGGTACTATTAGTTATCTGCTCAGTTTTGCCAAACTGGTCTTTTTTTTTTTTCATAATATTTTGTATTTGAATGAATTGTTTTAGTACGCTGTACTTAATTCCCTCCACATGAGTTCAATCAGATTGACCTACCACATGATATTTTTGCATTCCTATAGTTTTATAGGATACTACTAACTTTTGATATAATATGTATATATTTGTGGAGTTCGGCAATCTTTCAGAAGACAAACCTTTCACATACAAAAAATATTTAGTGAATTATTTTTAATAAACTGAAAAAAATTATCAATGAATATGTTGAGTATTTATTTTGATTAGTTTGTGTGCAAAGTGATTTTTCATGTTAAGATTAAAAATACTTTTCTTCATATCAAAACTCTCAAATTTCATTTGTGTAATCTGAAAAAAATCCCTAAATACAATTTAAATCTTTATTTTCAATAAAACTTTATATTTCTCATAACCATACAAGGTTGATCAATTTGACAAACTTTATAACCATCAAAACGAAATAAATCTAAATTACCTTCTTTTTATTTGTAGTATAGCTTCAAATCCTGTCATGAAATGACATTTGTATATCCTGAGTAGCTCTAAGCTCGTAACAATGTACACCTATTTTTACTTATTTTTTATTACCCTTTAAACCATCTGTAACTACTATGTATACCATTATAAATCTCTTGGGAAATATGCATTAAAATTACATTATTCACAAGCTACTACTATCTGCTCACATGCTTGCCTCTTGAAATATTTTTATTGTATTATTATTATTATCGTTTATTTTACCTAATTTAACTTTAACTGACCTGAAGTGATCTTTATTTCTATATTTATTACTTTCATATTAATAAATAAAGAATAAACATAAAAAACAAGAAATAAAGTATTTACCCACATTCTTTTCCTTTGCTCTGAATTATCGATAATAGTTTACCATACCGTTTTTTTTTAAACTAATGGTAGTTTAATTGAATAATTTTTATTTAATCAACTAATGCACCAAATGAAGTAGACTAATAACATGCAAAAAGCAGGCAATTTCATCTATCAATCACAAGTTTTCTGGCTTTCTAACGACAATGGGTTGTTACAAGTGCTTCCAAGCTAGCCATTAAGTCCGATGGAAACCAAAGTTGATTTAGATGTGAAATCGATTATTGTATATTTATAACACAATCTTATTTAATCATCATTTGACAAATGAAAATCTCGACTTTGTATCGGCCAAAGGTAATATATTAAATGTGGGAAAGAAGTATTTACAAATCCTGAAAGAGAGAATGTGATAAGTGGGTGTTGTAGGAGGGGCTGATTTTTTATTTGCTAACTCTGTAACCAAACAGAATTGTAGGCTATATAAAAATTATGGTTTCTCTGAACAATAGTGATTTCATAGTGAGTAATTTATTTAATTTTGTAGTTTCTGGAAGAAGTGGTGGATAAAGTAGAGATGAGAAGATACACAGAGAAAATGTGTTATGCTAGATAAAATATGGGATATTTGAAAAATATATTCTTGTAGAATTAGGAACGTAAAACCTATACTATTTCAAATATGGATTATTAGAAAATATTTTTTGCTACTCTAATTGGTATAACATGAACAAAAGATAGTTAAAGACACTGAACATGAGACACTAAAACCTTGTGTTGTGCACTGTATAAAGTATACCTGAGTGAAAGGGTTAAGCTAATTTAAAATACCTTTCAAAAATCTTTTTTTCTCCTTTCCCTTGATTTAATTTTATCTTTTGCTTTGCATGTTCTAATCAAACTTTGCTAATAATTTTCTTTAGACTTCTCTCTCTCTCTCTTTTTTTTAATGTAGTATTTGGGCCAACAGAAGGATCAATTTATGATGAAAGCTTTTGTAATTATCAACACTCTCCAAAACTATAAAATAAAATTAAACTTTTTTTTTAAATACTAGAGAAACAGCTAATGTTTTCAAAAAGTATACAGCAGTTAAGTACTTTATATTAACATCACTGTAACACATTGTTACAGTCCATGTTACAGCTATATTTGATAGCTGTGTTTCGTGACAATAGCTTCATTCTGTTGTGAATGAAGCAGCTCATTCAGTTTTGACTGCTGGTCATACAAACACCAAATGCCTACTTCTCTACCTGGTGGTTCTTACTTAGGCAGTCATGTTCCTTCCAACTTTGACATCCATTCTATGACCTCTTTGCTCACTCTCTTGCCATTTCCTGAAAGAAACATATGAATAATATCTAGTATAAGTACTCTGTTAATATTGTTATGAAAACTTTCAATAGGTTACTACTTGTTAAAGTGAGAAGTAATTATTATGGCCTTAAGTTTACCTTGATAAAATGTTTAGATGGTAGCTAGAGTGGAAGACCACATGGAGCAGGCCTGGATGAATAGAGTTGCTTCACATGTGGATTGGGAAGAGAGTTCGGAAAGTGAAGATGACTTGATTGTGATACAGGATCAGCTGTTGCAGGTAATTCATTTTAAATTTGTATTTTAGGCTATAAAGTATATGTAGACATGTTTAATTGAATGTTCTTTGAACATTAAGCATGATGAAGGTTAACTTAACCAACTTAATCCACTCATACCATAACAGCTGTTCAGTCAAGCAATCCCCTAACAAGTATTGTACCAACCATTACTATGTCTGTCATATCCCAGCTGGCCCAAAAGAGTCCTTCTCTTGGTAAAATGCATTGTCAGCACTTAATATTAGTCGTGGTACAGATGATATGTTGTTATACACTCATTCTATACCTTTACTCAGAACTTTTTAATAATAAGATGATGCTCTGTGACTTGTGTAAAAACCCATTTGAAATTAATAGCTGTATAAAAATATATTTGCAGTTGTACTGAATAGTCTGTTAAAATAGTAAAACAAAAGGTTAATGGTATTCTGAAATTTGACCTTTATATAGGTAAAAACTATTCCTTGGAAAATCTAGTTAATGACACTAGGTAAAAGTTTACATTAATCTTTGTTTGACTGCCTAAAAATTTTAACACTAACAAAATGCTTTGTTTAGTTATTGTATTTAATAATTTTGTATTATTTAATAATAAAGCTTAAACAAAAAGATGGCATTCCTATGGAAGTTGATTATTCACTAAATATTAGAAATTAGTGTTTGTATCAGTATTATTGTATTTGCTCAACAACCAATTCCAACTCAGAAGTTTCCTTACATTGGAAGAAAAATATTACTTTGTACAGGTTATATTATGGCTTATCTATGCACTCTTCTAATAGGATCACTTACAGAAGTCATTAATGTTAAATATTTTTAATATATATCTGTCAAGATAATATGAATATTTAACTTTGTATTTGAATATATCTGCTAATAAAATAATAGTTTGTGTCTTATGGTTAGCTTCTTTTTCCTCCACTTTTGTGACTTACATAAAGAATTATTTTGTAACTTTTAAGATATAATTGTGATTTATTTTATATATGAAAACTACTGCAGGACTGAAAAGTAATGGATTTATTACTGGATAGAATGTAAAGCATATAGAATGGTTCATTTGAAACACGAGTCAGTGATTTTAAAATGTCTGTAAAGTAACGAGTTATTTATTAGATACATTGTATAAGCATAGTGTTGAACTGTGGTAAAGGATTATGGGTTGGTTATGATTGCTCAAGAAATATATGTTTTGTTAGTTTCAGTATTATTAATTACATTTTACCTGCCATTCTTTTGGAGCAGTGTTTTTTCAGACAAGTCTGAAGCTTTTATTAAAGTAGTAATTCTCAGAGCATAGTACTTGAAGCTGTCTTTAAATAGGTTTAGTATCCCTGGTTAATGTGTAAATTTTGTCTTCTGTTGCTCTATTATTGTACTGGTATTATATCAGAACAGAACATGTTACTTGTATAATAAGTTTAGAATAAGTAATATCTCAAAGTTTCGTCAAAAAATTAATCGTTTGGTGTAATTTGTTGTAAAATATATTTATAAAACTAGCTTCTTGTGAGATGCCTTCAAAACTTTTGTTAATAAAGCTATGTCTAGAAGCATTTTTCAAGAGGTATGAAAGATCAGTTGGAAGTTCAACTAAGGAGAATTGTAGTAATTATTTCTGTGACTAAACTGCATATGTATTTTCTTCAAATTAATTATAAAATATCATAGAAAATAGTTATGTGGCATTTTGGTATATTAATTTAGTAGTTTTAGGATGCTGACCTAACAGTGCTAGACTTGTGGGTTGTTTACTTAACTCTTTTGTGACGGGTCTTAAGTCAAAGGCCGTGCTATCTCTTTGTTGACTTGCGTTCTAAATTATTGAAGTACTATTTTATTAATTTATGTCAATAAGTTTGGAATCAAATTGTAGATTATGTATGAATTAATTTCTTAATATAAAAGTAAATAAATATTAAAATAATACACTTTATAAACATAAGTTTTTGTGAGTCACATAGTATGTTGAATGCAGAACTGTTTGAAATGAAATATTTGTTACAATAACAAGACTATAGTTTTGTACAAATTAGGAATGTAAACTACCAATATTAACAAGCTAGAATATAAAATAGAAAACTTCTATATTTTTTGTTTTGCCAAGATAAGGCTTATGTATTGAATCAAATGCAGTGGGCCTGTTCATCTCTTTCCAGTTTTGGAAACAGTCCCTTATATACACTTCAATATATAATGTGAATAGCCAATTGACACTTTAGAATGTCCTCTAGTAGTTTTTTTCAAGCTGTGAAAATACTACTGTGTTCCTTGGAACCAAGATTTTAAGAAGTTAGGTTGTGTATTTAGTTTACTCAAAGTTTCACATTTTTAAAAATTTAAGTACATCTTACTAAGCTTAATAAATTACAAAATTCTATAGTGTCAGTGTGTGTATGTGTTACATATATAATATAAAACCTAAAAAGAATTTTTTTTGTTCAATATCCTCTGTACAAGAGCAGCAACTTAATTCAAGGATCGTAGAAGAAGAGATAATTGTTTGCTTTACTTCTTGATTTATTGTTCTATATTTAAACAAATAAAAATATTTTTAATAATGTCGGAAGAGCAATAATTTATATACATGTATAACATATACTAATTGAAATGTGACTCTATAGCACAAAATTTTAGCCCACTTAATACACTACCAAGACAGGAAAGACTAAAAGACAGTTTTATATTACTGGATACTTAATGAGTGTACATGCACCACATCAATGGAAGTTGTGTAATATTAGCTACGCATGACTGGAAGGTCAATATAATAATAAATATATAGTGTTATAAGACTTAAGCTGCTTCGAATAAGCATTTGTATTTTTGTGTTATAATATGTAGTCATTCTGGCACGAAAAAGCATAATATAAACTATTTTCTCATTTATTTATTATGATGTTTACAAAGTTGGTCAAGTGACAGACTCCACATAGAGTACAGAAAATAACAAAATATAAAGTCTTACTTAAAACAAACATTTGAAATGTATTTAGGAGGTTTTACAGGTTACACAAATTATGTTTGAAGTTTTGTAGATGAAGAATAGCTTTTTTAGTCGCTTTGCATTAAGACTACTAACAAAATAGACTATTTTCACAAACATATCTTTAGAAAAATATTTAATTAAAAATATTTTTTGTGTGTGTATACAAAAACTTGTAATCTTTACTAAAAGTCTACCAAATTTTGTGAAGATTCATGTGCTGTGTCAAAAGTTTTATAGTGCAAATAATTAACATATGTAAATGAACTTGTGTATATTATTAGTATACTTGCGTATAATAAGCACAAAGCAAAAGAGTTAATGGTGCTATCCTTGTTTTTAGGATGCTGATCTAATTGAGCTAGTTCTAATATGGTAGACATTCTGTAATTTTTCTTTAAGACATATGGAAGTCTTATATATACTTCATGTGACTCAAAATGTGTAAGGTGATGTGCCATTTTAGAACAGAGTAAAATAATCTTAATTGGTAGTACTCATGATACCAAAAAAGTTTAAAGTTTTAAAAGTTTAAAAATTTAATCCATGATAGTTAAAAGCCTTCTGAAGTTTTCTTAATATATCAGTCTAGCTGAAGTTTTAAAACTGGTTTAAAATGCATCACTACTTTTTTCATGAAACTCTTTATATTTTGAGTTTAACATAAATAATAATTGATTTTCATAGGTTATGCTGAGCGAAGAAAGCCTAGATACACTTCAGTTTTATCGCTGTATTTTAAGTCCATACGTGGAATCTTACTGGTTGGCAGCATCATCGTTACTAAAGCTAGTTCAAGTGGAAAAAGAAGGTAAATGAATTAAATTTATTAATAACATAATAATAAAAATGAAAATATTCGTCTTCCAACAATCTTTTTGTTAGGACCTATATTGGAATCTTGGCTTACTACGTTTTTATAGATTAATTACTTTAGTCCTAACATGAAAGTTGCTTCTAATTTGCACAAATAGCATTTTGATTATTGTTATTTTGTTTGTGAATGAACGGTCATTTTGACAGCAACTCATAGTAGGTAGGCAGAGAACAACTGTAATGGTTTTTTTTTTCCTAATTGATGTGATTGGCAAAATATATTGAATGAAATATGACCATCATATTTGTAAGACTTGGATGCACATGTTGTTTATAAAGATGAAAACTAGAAAGATGTGTTTGTAAAAGCAAGGGGAAGTTTATGAAGACTAATTTTTGTATTCACTTACAGAAAGTGTATTCCTAAAAGAAATTCACAAGACAGCAGAAGAAAGATTACATCAGGGACTAATAGTTTACGGTAATGATTGTTTTTAAATATTGTATGGTATTTTATGGATTTAGCATGAAGAGTTCTGTAAATAAATGTTTGTTTTTTCAAATCTTTTATTAATTGAATCAAGTACTTGCTGTAAATAGTGTTTTTTATGAAAAACAGCATAAAAACTTAAGTTTGACCTTTTGGTCATCAGTTTTTTGTTTTTTTAGACTTTTTGTGGTATTACACATAAATTATAATAAAATTAATTTGAAAAGTTTCTAATTATTTCATATAATTAAAGTCGACATAATCAGTTGATGTCTGCTTGATATTTTATTACAAACAACAGACAGTAACTTTAGTTTTTGGGATGATTTAAAAATTCTATAAAAGTACTTGTTAAAGAGAGTAACATGTTTTATAAAGTATGTATTAATAGTTTCTGTTTTGAAAATATTTTAAGGTTTTTTTAATGTGTTTACAGAAGAGTGCTTTGCAGCTGACCAACTAAAGAATGCTGTGAAATTGTTTGAACATTGGAAAGTGGTGGAATGTTACACCCAAGACTCTGTGAAACTGTATTATCTAAGTTCAGGGTACAATTCAGAAGAAGCAATAAATGAAATCATTAGAAAAATTGAAGAGTACAAGGTATGAGGAAGAAGATGTATGCTGCATTGAAGATCAGTCTGTTCAATATAAAAATACAAGATGTTTAATTATGGCAATATATAAGTTACTAGTTACACCTACAAATACTCTTAAAGGAAAACTGAGTATGACATAAAGGTCATTGATTATTGGGGTAAACTAAGTAGGCAACTTTTTTGTTTTGTCTATGACATAAAATCTAGTAGCTATATGTTTGGAGAAAACTGCAAAATATCATTATTTTGCTTATGCTACAGATGGATTTGGAGAAAACTGAATAATATTACTTGAGCTGTGACGTGAAAACCACTACTGTGGTTTGGAGATTTTTTGAATAATGCCACTATTTTAGCTATGACTTGAAAGCTACTAACTAGACTGAAAAGAAACTGGACAGACATCACTTTTTTGTCCAGGATACAAATTGTTCTTGTTGCCATTACTTATTTGTTTGTCATGTAAAGATTGTTGCTGATGTGACAGGAGACAATGTATACACTGCCAGTAACAGATATTCAAATTGCGATGTTCTGCTGTTTGAAACAAAAACTATGAATAATGGGTTGGTTGTCTAAATGTGTACAGTTTCTAAGTTTAGCTGTGAACTGAGACTTAGTATAGAGATGTTTTGTAAAGGATATAACTGTTAAGAGACATTATTCAGCTTTTTTTAGTTCAGTGTGTTTTATTTAGAGAACTAATAATGAACATATTTTCTTTTAACTTTATTGAATATTTTTGTTACCAGCACAAATTCAGTGGCATAACTTGAATGCTTTTGTAGTTGAATTAAGTTTAGAAGAAGTTTCAACATCTAATTTAAGATTTAAACTGTGAGAAAAATGTATTAGATTATAAAGGATTTTCATTTAAGAAAACTGTGATAAATCTCTGTGAAATGAGATAATATAAAACCAAAAACTTGGTATGGCTATTTATGATGTATTAGAAGTAGCTTCCTTAAGTCTTTGAAAAGTTCCTGAAAACATCTTTGGATCCTATGAGCTTCTATTCTATGTTAAGGTACTTTTATTAATGAAATACAGAGAAACATAAGTGAACAGTCATTTTTCAAAAATTTAAACTCTGTTTAAAAAATTTTATACCATGTTTATTTTGTACTGTCAATAACATTTAAACTACATTAAATCAGTAAATAATGTGATTTTTATTATAAACCTTAAAATATTCTTTGTATCATGTAACATGTAAGGCCACAAAAAAAAAAAGAGTGCTTAGAAAGAACTAAAATAATAATAATTAAAAAAAAATTCCCACAGCACAAGTGTATAGTGAAGAGGTTGTAAAAAGTTAGGAACTCTGGTTACATTAACATTTACAAAAAAATTAAAGCAATAAAAAGTAATTTTCTCATAGCACAACATTCAGTGAATCAGATGGAAAGAGGTAGCAACTGTGAATATCTTAGCATTTAAAAAAAAATTAAAGGAATTAAAGCTGAGAGATATTGTTTGTATCAACTTAGAAACCCCATTTGAACTGTTGGTTCCAGAAAGGATAGAATTATCTTGTGCTAAAAATCTCCTTTAGCATTTATTTTTATGTAGAAGACATAAATCATTTGTGGAGTTGCATTTGAAATCTAGCTCTGAAATGCATGAAAGATTTCTAATTTTCAAGTAAAACTGTAGTGATGGCTAAGATATATAACATTTGACATGTTATTGAATCTTAGTTTTCTTATCTAACTTTCAGAAGTGACCTATTAAAATGACTTATGGTGGGCTTTATATTTAAAAAAAAAATCCTCAGTCGTATAAACATGTTAAACCTCTAAAATATATAAAACTAATAAAGACTTTCACTAAACTCAATAATGACATTTTGACAAAGAATTGTAATTTTTTTGTGTGTATATATTGGATTTAAGTATAAGGAAACAGTTGCTAGGAAATTGAAGTTTTGCATCAAAGACAGCTCCATACAGGAACAATGGAATTATATAGTATCTTTATAGTATCCTAGCTAATCTTCTTGGGACTAAATGGTAGTATTACCACTATAAATTGCTAAAAGATATGATTAAAAAATGATGTGGACCAAATTTAATTAATATACAGTTTTTATCAATGAACCTTTGAATGACTGCCACAGTTATGATAATGATTTTGAGATCATAAGTAACATTGTTTAGAATTGCAAATATAATTATTGATTCATACATATTAAAATTATGCCAGTTGTCACTCGATATCAATTCAGATAAACAGTGAGAAAATCATGAATTGTAACTAAAATTATAGCTTTGTTGTATGACTTCAGGGCTGTAGATGAGAAGCAAGGGTGGTGCAGTGCAAACAACAAGGAATGAAGAATCAGTCTTTATCCTGCAGATAATATGGTTTATTGATTATCACTGTCTAACCATTCCCATGTAAAAGACAGAAGCATTATACACAGTTGACATTTAGTATGGGAAGTTTTGTACTATGTATGTATGTATGCTTACTATACAATCATTATTTCACCATTTAGTTATATAGACAGCTTTGTTGTCATCTTTTCAGTACGAGTTAAAAAACGAATTTTCTGTTTCAAAATGCTAATTTGTACTGTACCATCGAACTTAATACTTCAGTTTATACAGTGTGCTGGAAAATAAACACAGTAAATAGTAACGTATGTAAATAGTCAAACATTGAGTAACCCTTTGTTTGCTTAAGGACTTGAGCCAGGCATTTGACATTTTAGCAGTAGTTTAACAACTTTCTTTTTTCAAGTTAATTTTAGGCTGTAATACATGAAAAATATCCTGTTGTTCAAGAATGGGATGCCTAGTTTATGAAGAGTAGATATAATTTAAATGAAAAATAGTTTTATAATGATCGTAGGATTAAAAAGTATATAAAACTACTAACTTAAGGTCACTTGACTATGAATATAATTTTTTTTTAATTTATGCAATTTTTTGTTAATTACCTGATTAACTCAGAGTGTGATCGGTAACACAGTGCCACTGACGAGTTAATTCGTTATCAGTAATACCTAACTTCAATACTAGATGTCTGCACCATACATGCGTTTGACCTACTTACAAATTGTTTCACTTTCGATCCAAAATGGCGTCACGAAAAAATTACAAAAATGAAAAAAACAATAGAGTTGTATTGTAGCAGCTGAAATACTTGGTAGTCAACAGGTTAAAGCTGTCTGAAGAATTAAATTCGTGTTGCATCAACGTTACAAGAGCACATTTTCGTGATATTCACTACTTTTATATCTCGTGTATATATTAAAAACAAAATGCTAGTTTTTGTTTTTTCATTGACCAAGTTTTGTCGATACGTACAAATAAATATCTAATGATGCAACTGAATCTTTTTGAAAACTAAGAGGTTTTTTTTAATTACAAATGGATAAAAACTTATTTTAGTATCAGTACTTTATAGTTAGTTATTTTCAGTTAAATAAGGAACGTATTTTATTTTTATCCAATACGATAATATGTTATATGTAAAAATAGTTTTACGTATTGTACTACGTTGCTAATACTCTGTATTGATAACTTACATTCAACTATCTGTAGCCGCTGTATTAACAAACATAAAAGAAAATTTTTCTTTAGAGGGCTTAGCCGAAAATTGTATGGTTATTTTCGGCGAAATGAAAGGATGCAATTATAAGTAAATCTGATATGAGGTATTTGCGTGATCTGTATGATGATAGGGTGATTTAAAACCTATAATTAATTTCTGTATATACGATTGTGCTGAAAGAAAGAGTTATTAACATTTATAAATCTTCACACCGCTTATTCGCCAGAGGGCCCCAATTAGATAGAATTGTACATTTACTCTTAGGATATGAATCAAATGTTGTAATTATCTTCTCTTTAAGTTGAAAATCCCTTCATTTTCTTAAATTGTATTTATTTTCTTCGTTCTTGCCCATTCTGAATAGTATGCTTCTGAGTCTTATGGCAAGCTTGAGGGTTAACAACTGAAACTCGGCGTTCAATTCCCGCCCTGAACGCAGAAAACCCATATTTCCGTTTAACGGTAAAAAAACCACAAAAAAAGGTTAAAGTAAATATTTACCAGAAAGAGAGTTGAACAACTGAAATTAACACTAGTTTGAAAAAGAACCCAATATCAGTATTTTCCTTTTATTATAAAGGCCTGCGAATTTAAACTTTATAAAAGTTTTGGTTTTAAATAAACTGAATTTCCACTATTCATCTACACAGGTTTCGAAAATAATATTCTTTTTTTTCTTTTCCTCCTGTGTGAGAATTTTTTTACAACTCCGAAAAACAAACAAACAACTTTGATCAAATTATTGTTTCGTTTACCACAGTTAACATATTTTATTATGTTTGGGTTTTAGAACGACTGGTAAGACTCACAGATGTGACTAGTTTTCACCCTCAGTCATTGGGTAGGTTAGACTATGTATTACTGAACAAAATTTCTCCTTTGAACTTGATTATGCTGTAAAAATGTGAACGAATCAGGTAATCAATATGTTTTAAATAATTATGATGAAATAAAAAGAAATAGCTGTTTATAAGAAATTACTTTATTCCTATATTTTTTGTTTGAATTTCAACTTAATAAAAACGAAGCTTATAAAATAACGATGGAATCCTTGATCGTGTACTAATTTCTCTCCGCCGAAAGCTGTGCAATGGGTTATCTGCGTTATATACACAGTGGGGCTCGATCCTCGAACTTGTAACTTTCTATAACACCACGCGGTTACCTCTAAGCCACCGGAAAAATAGCTTAAATAAAACATTTCGAAAGGTATGCCTCTTTGCAAACACAAGAAATATGGAACATTAGACAGAACCTTAAAACTTACGTTACCATATTGGCTGCTAAACCAGTTATTTTTGTTTTCATACATACTTCGTAACAAAGTTTAAAGAACCTGGCGGATGTCAAAGGGTTATAATAGAATAAACACTTGCATAGCGTTTGGAGTTTCCTTTACTCATATTATGAACATGAAATACAAATAGAACTAGAGGAGCTCTTTCGTTCCATTTTATCCTGTCCTTTGTTACTTATA
The DNA here is from genome assembly GCA_011833715.1 of Carcinoscorpius rotundicauda. NCBI lineage: Eukaryota > Metazoa > Arthropoda > Merostomata > Xiphosura > Limulidae > Carcinoscorpius > Carcinoscorpius rotundicauda. Next base: position 35,720,902 of record CM022393.1, read on the forward strand.
AGGACTGGATTTCTCCCACAGCGGTCAGATTTGCAGGTAAATGGCGAACTAGAGGCACGTCAACCACTGTCACACCTAGCTGATGTTTGCAATAAATATGCATAATTCTGTATTATCGGACGATTTCATAGAAGCTGTACAATATCAAACAGTGGTAAAGTTCTATATAATTTATTTTTCGGTATATCAGATACTATTAAATTATAAAATATTGGATATTTTACGTTACATTACAGTGCAATTGATCATACTCGATATAATTCTTTTTTTTAGAAGAGTTTTTCGTACAACAGCTGTAAAAAAATCGTTATCTTTGTAACGGCGTTAATCTCAGTTATTTTTGTGTCGACCAGTGTTTTAGTAAGCCAAGAATTTTTTATTCCCTGGTGGCCGGTTCAGACGATGAGCATATTCGGTGATGGAGATCTACCTCGCAGTCCTGAGACTGAGTTGAATGCGGTAATCACAAGGCTCAAGTGCTATAAAATCGTCATGCTATATTATACAATTCATCAACAAATCTATTTCGAGTTCTCTCCGTATATTTTATTATTAAATGTCCCTATGCATTAAAACTTCTTGTACCTTCTGGTTACTTCTAGTAGGCCCAGTATGGCCAGGTAGGTTAAAATGTGCGATTTGTAATCCGAGGGTTACGGGTTTGCATCCCATTTGTACCAAGCATACTCGCTTTTTCAGCCGTGAAGGCGTTATAATATGATGGTCAATCTCATTATTCGTTGCTAAAAGAGTAGCCCAAGAGTTGGCGGTGGGTGGTGATGACTAGCTGCCTTCTCTCTAGTCTTACACTGCTAAATTAGGAACGACTAGCGCAGATAGCTCTAGGAGCTTTGCGCGAAATTAAAAAAACAAGCAAACAACATTTCTAGTATTTTTCTTACACAAGCGTTCGTTATCCGAGGAAAAAAAATGTCATAAGGCATCTAGACAATAAGTTTGAAAATTTTGAAGATGACTTAATACATAAATGTTTATCAATTGTTTTCCATTCAAGTTTCTGAGTGGTTCAGCAGTAGGTTTACAGAATTACAATGCTAATATTCTTGTTAGAGTTGCCACGGATTACAGATCTTTATGTATAGCTTTGTGCTAAAACAGTTTGTAATTATTATAAAATACTTTTTAGTACAATTTTATGTTTCGCTATGTATATTTTACAACAAATTAATATTTTCAATGTATTTTATAAGAAGAGGATTGAAAGCGAATTAGAAACAAAGTCAGATTAAGTGAAGGACGAATGGAAGGGTTGGAGCACAATTGGAGACAAATTCATGTTTTATTAAAATAACTTGGGTGGTCTGAAGTACAGTCAGAGTCAAAATCAGTTTAGGTTGAATAAGAGTAGAAGGGTTAGAGGCATAGTTAATTTAGATTGAAGAAAATGAGAAAGTTGGGGGTACAGTTAGATAGAAAATCAGCGCAGGTTAAAAATATGTTTTAAATGTTTGTTTTCCTAATGCATCAATATTTTCAACTATCGTATTTTTTCTGTGTGATTAATTACTGTCCCCCAGTGGCTCAGCGGTATGTCTGCGGAATTGCACGCTAAAATCCGGGTTTCGATACCCGTGGTGGGCAGAGCACAGATAGCCATTGTGTAGCTTTGTGCTTAATTCAAAACAACAACTGATCAATTACTGTTAAAACGTTAACTATTTAATAAAATAAAATCGCCAACCAAACTTGCATGAAGAATGGGGTAACAATACTTAACAAACCAGATGTCATTTAACTCTTAAACCAATAGGAAAACAAACAAACTTGCTCAGAAATTACTCTAATACTAAGCCCTCTAGTAAGAGAAAAATTGATTACTTTGGAACATTTTTAATTGTTTGAGGTTGGAACGTATTGGTGGTTAGGGCGCTCGACTCGCAATCTGTAAGTTTGGTTGAATCCAATAATCGAATATGCTTATCCTTTCAACCTGGGGATTGTGTTAATATAGCCAAATGGAAGAATAAAATAGTAAAGAAACTTACTTTTATGAGGGTATTCAAAGATGAGATTTTGTGTAATATTTCACTCAATATTGTCTTTTTTCTTCAAGTTAATTTAGAATTTATATATACATATATCATCCTCATCCAGCTAAAAACGAAGCCCGTTTACCTTCATTATTTGTTATTATTATTATTATTATCATTTCTGGTTGAAATTAAATTTTGCGTTGGATTTCGGGGAAGTTTTGGAGACTTTGTGTGATTGCTTTCCATAAATGATGAAATACACCTCTTTCTGCAATTATTAATATATTTATGTGAAAATGGATGAGAAGAACACGTAATCCTAGATTCGCGGGTTCGAATTCCCGTCATACCAAACATTCTTGCCATTGGGGCGTTATGAAGTGACTGTCAATTCCACTATCCGTTGGTAAAAGAGTAACTCAAGAGTTCGCAGTGGGTGGTAATGACTAGCTGTTTTCCCTCTCGCCTTACACTGCTAAATTAGGGACGGCTAGCGCAGATAGTCCTCGTGTAGCTTTGCGCGAAATTCAAAACAAACAAATGAGAAGAACAAGAATTTCGTAGAATTGTATTAGTTTGAGACATTATAATAATAAATTTAAGTTAGTTCAGTAACTTAAAAAATTTCTATGAAGTTGAAAGTTGAGCAACTAGTAATTTTAATAGTCCTGCCAATATCTAACAGGAAAACATTTAAACTCACGTATGAAAAGTAAGACTGAAAATAGAATAACTTTTTATAGTACAGTGAAAACAACAACAGCAATAAATTATTTAATTATGTTTTATTGTAAACTGGTTGTATCAATTAAACGTCGTAGTGCGGTAAAATATAGAGAAACCAATAAGCCTAAAACAAATGGTTATAAAACGAGTTGGGCGCAGATGTTTTTCTTTCTTTGTTTTGACATTTTTTGTAAAGTTGAACCGACAGTGTACGAAAAATATTTTGAATTTGATGTCTTTGTCTCATTTTAAAACATCTTTAGACTACTGAAACTTTTTATTTTTGACTTTATTTTATTCTAGTCAATGTCGAAGAAAGCGAGAGTATTTTTTACTGACATACATTAGTTAGCCGTATATTTCTGTTAGTTGGAAAAACAAATTTATTCGTTGCAAAGACGAGAAAAATTAGTAAAATGGTTTATTCTACTTTTTTAAGCCTTGAGAAATTCAAAAGAAATATAGTATTAATTGAAATCTGCAGTCTAATTTATCTAACGGTTTTCTAATAGTAGACTGAGCCGTGGGTACATCGCTGATAAAAGATACTTGAACTTTTGATTAAGTGAGGGGCTTATTTTAACATATTTCCAACTGCCCTTTGCTGCTTTGAGTGTCAGCCCAAGTAATTTGTTGTTGTTTACTTAACTTTGTAACTAAGTTTTTTATCCTTGTTCATATATAACTAACTAATATATATTTCTGAATGTGCTTACTTTGTACGTTCTATTCATTCATCTGGCAGCCTTTCCATATTGTTACTATCATTTTGATTGCTAGATTTCAGTAAAATATTGTTGTACAATGAAAACACGACCTCTCATGCTATATGTTTGACAATGTAAATCATAAGATATTTAATGCTGCTCTCATTTGAATATGAAACTTGATATTTAATTTTAATTGCTCTAAGAGACTCATTTGTACGCTTAATATTATTTTTGATTAGGTAATAGAAGGCGAAGCGCGATAACCGCTGGAGAAGAATTACAACCAATTGTTTATTAGCTGTTTAAATCAACTATTTTGATTTGTAGTGACTTCACTTCACAAAACGATTTAACTATTACAGCATATTACTTAATTTGTATGCCTAATAATGCATTATTTCTGTTAGGATAAAATTAGAAACTTTTGAATGTATTATGTGTATGATTGGTTACAGATGGCAGCACCAATTAATATTTAAACCTCAGTCTTATTGATCGCCAGATGGCAGTGAGTCACCATGGCGGCGACATAAGGTGTTACTGAAGTGTGATCTGAAAGGTAAGGATACATAAGCAGCTTTCCTGTGATATTAACACATGTATAACTGGCAGAAGCGAGTGCATAACAATCTGTATATCATTGTCTGTGTACAATATATTTTCATCTATGTTGTGTTATTATTTTAAACGCATAGAAAATGCTTTTATTCGTGTCTGTCAATGTAGAAAAAAAAAAAGTGTCTCCAAATCTTGTGCGCGCTATAGTACAAAACAAGCATCTCGTATAATAAAAAGTGAGAAGCGTTGTTGTCAGTCGGACAAAAAGAACAACAAATGATCACAGCAAGAAGCAATATATTGATTGATAAGTGAATGTTAAAAATATGGTAGCATTGCTTTTGGGTTATTTAAAACTAAAATTACATCTTTCGGAAATTGTAATATTATTCAATACCGGACTTTATATATTATGCACTTATTAGTCAACCAAAGCAAAGATACCGGAATTTAAAATATATATTTTTTTTCTGTTTTTACAGTCAAATTGTGTTTCGAACATATTAGTATGAATAATTAATTTATTTGATATTACACGCTTGACGTACCATAGCAGTAATTTCAAAGTTTAGCGAGTTATTATTATTATTTTTACAGGATTAAAACAAGAAGTAATATAAGCATATAAAGCAATTTTATGATTATAAAAATTAATAGTGTGGATTTAATTACGAATTTTCTGCACACGCGTGAAAAAGTCTAGATGTCGTCGTTTCTTTTTTTGCACCAGGAATAAACTTTTGGAACACACCAACCAATACTTATAAAAGAATTGCGTTGTTAATGAGAAGTTTAGACTTCAGCTGTACATTTTTTTTTTCACCACAGTTTTCAGTAGGTAACTCATTTGTACCAATAACATTTAATGAAACATTTAATACTTGGGTTTGTAATTATGTGCAATGACACTTGAAATTAAAAAGTTAGTACTTGCATGTAATTGGTACTGTGCATGTTTAAAATTTTCACACGTTGCTCACACTTCTGTGAAACTGAGATTAAATAGTAGAATACATTAGTTATTTAAATAAACGTTAACAATATTCTGAAGAGCAGCTCTATAAACCTTACAATTTATAACTGAACGCTTTATGGACAGAAGTATCTGTTTCTCCAATATATATGTAACTACAGATTGTGTTTTATAAAAATGCGCCTCCCAGTGACACAATAGTGTATTTTGGCTTACAACACTAGAAACCTGGTTTCGATATCCTTGGTTGGCAAATTACAGATAGCCCAATGTGTAGCTTTGCTTAATTACAAACAAACAAACAAACTTTTGTAAACGAAAATAAGCATAAACTAAATTTACATTCACTCAGTAGGTGGCGCTTCATAAATATCTCGGAAATCCTAATTTTGGCTTCTTACTATTGAAAAAGTGTATGTTCATTATTACTTTTCAATGTATAAATCCTCTTTTAATAAGTCTAAACATAAAATTTAATATTTTAAGTCTAAAATAACGTATTTATCTTGTTTTGAATTTTTAATACAATTAATTTCTAATGGCATAACATAGCATATTGTTAATGGTTTATTGATAATTATTGAAAACATTATATACAGTTTATTATGAAAATTAATGTTTTAATAAAAGAAGTATTTGGTCCATCCCAGAACAGATAATACAATTATAGAAAAACTAAATGTTTTAAGTTAAATTATTATTTACAAAAAGTACTGCAATTCAAAACAAACCAAAGTTTTGCATTATTTTGTTTGTTCCTCACAGAGTACTAAAATCAAGATATTGTTAATGTTGGTAAACCATTAAACGAAAAAAAACAACAACACCAAATTGAGATAGGGAACTAAGTAAAAGTTGTGGTAAAATTATAAATTTTTTGGTAATTGCAAAACGTTTATCTATATCAGGACTTACACATTCTAAATTTTTTTGTTAAAACCAGTTGTTAAGTTGTGGTTGAGGCCTAGCATGGCCTGATGATTACAGCGTTAGACTCGCAACCTGCGGGTTGTGAATTCGAATACTGTCATTGAACATGCTTGCTCTTTAAGCTATGTGTGAGTGTTTGTGGGAAGTGGGATACTATAAAGTGATAGCCAACCCCACTTTTCTATGATATAAGAGTAGCTTAAGAGTTATAAGGTGCAAGTAACCACAAAGTAGAAATAAGATTAATCTGGCATAAGAGACAGCTTCGAACAACAGCATGAGGTAAATAAAATGTATATACTGTTTCTATTTTCTCGTAGGGACACAATATGAAGAGATGAAAGTAGATATACAGTTTATATTTTTGACTGGTAAACAATATAAGTTTGTTATATTGAAACTATTTTGGAGTTTCACTGCTTTATTACAGCAGTCATACTCTATGAGAAGACAGAGCATCTTGACAATAACTCAGCAATAGATTTCAATTTAAAAAGAGTACGTCTTAAGGCTGTTTCGTTCAAAACACAAAACTTCTCCCTGCCATAATTCATAGTGTACTTAGTGTGTGAAGATGTCGGTTTCCTGGCACCCATTTTAAAAGTCTGAATATACAGAAATCCATTTGAGGAGATAGGAGATGAAATAAAATATACAATTTTTATCTCTCTTCTGGTACACATTTAGGAGGATGTTAAATAAGACATACAGTCCGTATTTTACTCATGAAAAACAACTACAGGACACAGTATGAGAATGTGGAGTGAGATATACTATTTGTACTTTCCTGTTCATTGTTTTGATGTAACTTATAACTGTCTGACCAGTGACATCCGTTACCATTCAAAGTAGCAATTAATAACGAAAATACCCCACATGAGAAGAGAACTAGAACTAAAACAAGTCAGTTGTTGACTGTGCAATATAACATTTTCTACTGCATTCACAGAGGTAATGATCATATGTCATTAATATTACTTGTTTGTTATATGTTCTTTAATAAGCATGTATTGAGCTTGCCATTGCCTGATGGTTAGTGTTCAACTTACTATTACGAATTGTGGGATCGAAATCCATCCTCAATAATGCTCAACCTTTCAGCAGTAGGGGCGTTATAATATAACTGTCAATTCTACTATTCGTTGATAAAGAATGGTCCAAGAATTGGCGGTTGGTGGTGTTGACTAGGTACATTTTCTCTTTCAATCACTTCAAAATTATTGACAGCTAGCACAGATAGCTACCGAGTTGCTTTACTTGAAAATTAAACACACACAGACACACATGTGTCTTAAGGTAAAAAAAATAAAAGTGTCCAGGTCGTACTTTTATGTTGACCTGATTCATGAGAGTGAAATGTGCTAGATAGGAAACACAGAATGAAATAAACATTTTATCCACTTCTCTTATGTTTCGATACAAAGCCCTCTTCAGATAGGATGATATAAATAAATACAGATTATTTAGTTGCCGAGGGATTGATTAGTATTTCCTACCACCTCTGCCTTTTTTCCGCATTAATTACCAGTGATCTGGCCACCTTAACCAGGCTAACAGAGTCTTATCTGTGGTTAGAGGTGACCTCTGTAATGATGTATGCAGCTTTAATGGTCTGTGACAATCTCTTATCATTACTTTTGTGTAAAGTTTTTACATCTTGTCACTTTGGCAAGTGTTCATGACTGTCTATGTGTAAAACTAACAAGTTTGATATGCGGTGGTTTTTTTAATTCTCATTAATTCTTATATTTACTACCGTGAAGTTTCACTAGTCTGAATCGGAACAATCACTGCATGGGATTTCATACATGGCACGTTTTTCTCTTATTGCCTTTACATTTTTTCTTCACAAACTATGATTTTTTTTTAGCCTGAAGCATAGTATTTTCATTCCTGCTTTCAGCAGAACTCTGTACATATATTTCCGGCTAGCTTTAAATGTGACATCGTGATAAACTCGCCTTTTACATGTTTCGTTGTCTTCTAGCTATCTCCCAGGCCTTTATATTGTATATTTATTAACGTTATTGGGTAGATTAATTTCTTAAACGCTTCCACAATGTAAACAAATTCGTCACGCATATATACTCTTCGTTACAGATATAGCTTGCAAGTAGAAGCCCACCACCATGATACATTTTGTTTTTTCACTGTTTACTGGTAAGTAGTCTATAACATCATTTTTATTAATGAACTTACGATATATACCGATAATTTACCTGTTTAACAAATCTGTGAATTATCATAGCTAAAAAGGGTAGTTTGCCTTCATTTTCATCGTGAACTGGACGTTTTTGTTCACACTGTTTATCATCCTCAGCTTGTTCTCTATTCTGATTTTTTTTGGAATCACTAATGAAGATTCTCTTCCCCACAATTCTTACAAATCTGTATTTCTCTAACGTCTTTATGTATAAAGAGGCCATAACCCCACTCAGTGAAGACCCCACAGCTAGCCCTCTGTGTTGTTTGAATTCATTTTGATCAATTACGGAGGCCTCGAAAATGGCAAAGACATTAATTTTAAACAGTCTATCTTCCGTTAGGGTAGGTCACTTTCATCAACACCTCTTAGGGCTCCTTCCACTGGTACGTTAGTAAAAGACGCCTTTGTGTTAAAACCTGCAAGTTTCTTGCTTTTGAAATTTAATCTTTCAAATAAATCTGACGAGTTTTTAAGTGCGAATCACTTATTGTTCCCAGAGTGCCTGATAAAGGTCTTGCTAAATACTTAACCAGTTTTTAAGGAAAATAACCTACGTCTGACGTGATTGTCTTCATCGGCAGTTCAAACGTGTGTATATTTAGTAATCCTCTTATTCTCGGAGGTTTAGGCATTTCTTCTGGTATTAAACGAAAGGTATCTTTTACAGTAACGTGTGGAAAACAAAGACATATCCGAAATGCTATTTTTAAATACCTATGATGTTAAATTCAAAATGTATATATTAAGAAGAATATAGAAAACAAAACATCTATGGTTAACAATATTTGTAACTAAAATTTTAGGCCTACTGGTTTTTATTGCTTCGTAGCTATTCGTCAAGTAAACCATAACTTTTAAGAATATAAAAACATTTAGAAGGACCAAATATTTCTAATAATCTCTAACCTTCAAATTATCATTATTGTGTTTTTGCCTCTTACAACACATATAGTAAATAACTGAATAAATAAGGGGCAGAAATCATTCTTTTTCCTACATAAACTACACAGGGGAGTGTAAAACCAGTTTCAATACTAATGACAACTTTCTTTAATTTTTTGTACGACTCTGTACATATTTTTTCCTATTAAATGCTGAAAAGTTTCTTATTTTTATTTTCCCTATTTCTTATTTTCATCTTTCGAAGCTCTACTCAAATAAGTGGTTGAGTCTAACAACGCAAAATGCATATTTTTTCTTTATGCTAATTGGCTTTGAGATTTTGGCCAGCAGTGTATGCATGCAACATTATAGAGATGAAAAACTGGAGACTCAGTGCTTTTATATATATATTGTTTGTTTTGGATTCTCGCGTATCATATCGTTCCTTATTTTGAGCTACTAAAATAGTGGTAAGGCATCTAATCAACAACTCCTACCGTCAAGCATTGGGCAACTCTAATCGAATAATGGAAGTTGATCACTTTTATAGCCCTCACATAGTTCTAAAGCGTAAGACCTGATTTTGAGGTAACTTACCACGAACCATAAATTTACGATTCACTGTCCATGACACTAACCACTGAGACATGCACGGCTACAGATGCTTTGAAATACTGAGAAGGACATAAACGCTGTTTAGAGAATTGTTGATAACAATGCTGTAAATGTTTAAAGTGATAAACATATATAAAAGTTAATTATTTTAGCGAAAATGGATTTTTTCATTAACAACAACTAGATATTGACAAAATATATGACATACTCTCTGGTGTCGAGTTATGTATAGCTGAAAAAGTATTTCTTAGGGATTAAACTCAAGCTGTTTTTCGAAGATATTATCGTATTAATTAGAACAATTCTATTAGTTACAATATTCCAGGATCTGACACAGCAGTATTTCTTATGATACTTCCTATTTAGTCGTTTTATTTGGAAATCAAGTAGTGGAGTCCTATGGCTTTGCGCTTTAAAGGTCATTCTTACAAAGTTCACAGCTACTTTGTGGCTACTTGCTACTGAAGCTTTGATTCAGTTGAACATACATTATACCGGTGAGGACTTTTATTCCATGCATGGCACATAAAATATGCTACTGAAGTGAAATTAGAGACAAGACAACTGATGAAATAAAACCCAGAACACAAAATGATTTGGAATTTATGATATATTTTAAGATTTTTCTTTTTAAAAATATCTTCTCTTTTGTAATTAGAGTAAAATTTAGTACCCTTCAGCTGTATACGGAAACATTTTTCTAAGAATTTGTTGGTAAAGTATTATCTTTCTAGTGACTGAAATGGAAATTAGAGTACCTCAATTTATGAAGTAATATATTGTTTCGGAAAATGTGGTATACCAGAATGGTACTCCTAAAATATCATTTTCATATATGTATTTGTAAAATTGTTTAAAATTTAAAAAAAACACGTTAGTTTTAATATGATAGCATCTATTATATAAAACGTGTAGATTTATGTTTTTAAACAAAATTTTCTTCTGATAATAATTTTAAATATGCCCATTTAAGAATAATCGTTTCAAATATTAACTTTAGAAACTGTTCATTGAGCACGTCAGATAATAACATATTAAACACATCAGTTGATGAAATAATACTTTTAGTGTCTCAGCTTATAAGACCGTAATTAAACACGTTAATTTTTTTGAATAACATTCCTATTGCTTTTGCTTTAGGCATAATTTTTCCTCAGATACAAATTTTTTGGAATGAAACCTCTAGCTGGTCATTTTCTAAAGTAACATCAATTTATATAAATTAGCTCCAGAGTTAACTAAACGAGTTTCTTCCCATTGAGCCCAACTTACAAGTAAGTGAGCGTAGCATTTCTTATCATATTTTTACTTCATTGTGTCTTGTTTTTTTATTTTAACCACACCTTTACCCAATTTGTCTTTTCCTAATTTGATGTTTTTGTACAAAACTGATAAAATAATATACAAACATATATATGTATATATTTTTACATATATATTCAGAAGCTAGTTGTGAAGAGCTATCTGACATAGTCGCTTTAACTTTAGCGTATATGTCGCTTTTCTGTTGTTCAGAGCGTCCCAAAGTTGAAAAGTGACGAACAACCAAAACCGAATTTTTTTTGTTATCATTAGTTTTTCAACAGGTCTTGCGCCTACCTAGTTTTATAGTTCTAGCAATAACTATACCTTTATCATAATTTGATATAGAAAAACAGTCCTTACGGCATTTAACTACAGATTGCATTGTTATTCTATGCAAAATGTAAAAAAACAACATAATTTCAGTGTAAATGATGCTATTGCCTACAAATATATGGTGTACCTTTAAAATGCTTAAGTGCAGGATGAAATATGAGTTACCAATCAGTAATAGAAGAACATTAGATGACTGTAATATGTAAAATGCTCAATATTTTTCTACGCTATACAATCAGTGTTTTTAGGAAACAAATCTCTATATTATATATTGAATGAACTTTAAGGAGTAACAAAAATACTCAGTGCGCATACAGGTCATCAGAAGCTAGACAAGAAGAGCTATCTGGCATATTTGCTCTATCTGTGGTGCATATGCTACTTTTCAGATAACTAGAGCATCCCAAAGTCGAAAACCGACGAATAGCCAAAATCATGATTTCTTATTTTCGCTCATCATCACGTTTGCATCATTTTTATTCAATAGGTATGGTTACTACTTGGTTCTAGTAGTAACTATAATTTTATCATCATTTGATAGAGGAAAACGGTTCTCATGATTTTTGACTATCTGTTTTATTATCTTGTTGAGAAATTTATAATGCTTTAAAATACTCTCTATAGTCCAGTAATCTACGTACGCTATCTTATAAAAAAATTAGACAAACAAGATCAGAGAAAAATATTGCTAAAAAAAAAGCTATGTTGGTCTTGGTTCTGATTTGAAAAAGGAATGATCCAAAGAAATGAGATTAGAAGTAACTGTTTATGTGTTTTTTTTCGTATAACAAAGCCATATCAGGCTATCTGCTGAGTCCACCATGGGGAAAAGAAGTGAATATATCACTTGATCCGGCTTAAGTAGGTTAAGCAGTTTTGACTTTACATGAAGAATAAAAACCATACATTACTGGCTTGCTTCCTGACAAATTAAACAGAACCAGACTTTTCACACGTAAAATTTTACTTTATTGTAAAATCCTAAAGTTAACTAAAGAATGAAGAAACAATGAAGAAAACTGGGATTCTCTTCAAACACCAAGCTCTCGATAGACAAAGTGGGAAGCTAGAAATGTAGGGATTTTATTCTCTTTCTAAAGTCAAGATGGTTTAATTTGTTTCCATCCCATCTTCTTTAATTTGTTTTTCCAAGTTGGGTAACAAGCTCTAAATAGTTAATTTTATTTAACGATATTTCTTGACACTTGTTATCAACACAAGTCTTATTGAAAAAAAATCAAGGCAGTGTTGTTTTCATTACCTATTTCCACAGAGTTATGATTCAAAATATTAATTCTATCTATGATGTTTTGAAACATCTAAGCATATATAAAGATTAGGGCATTAAACTGTTTGTAGGACTTCAACAATGTAAGGAATTTTAATTTTCTCCTTGTCTTGAAACTTTCGCCATTAACTTGTGTGGTAATTAGAAGCGCCATTGAACATGGTATTTCCATTTTTATCTTTTGTCCTGGTAGTATTGCGTATATCAGAATTGTTAGATTATTGGATAAAAGAACGCGTACGTTTGATATATATATATATATATATATATTATTTTTTCTTGTGTACAGCTCTTAATGACCACGATAACGTAGTAATGCTGCAACTGTACGCAAATTTCCTAGGCACACTCTTGCAAGGAAAATGCTAATTTCCTAAAATAGTAATTGTTTGTGTATGTTCAAAATCTCCTGTGACATTCTAAAAACACGAAAGATTTGTTTTGAACAAATTGTTTAATTTGTAAAAGATGAAAAAGTGTTAAGGAAGTTCTTGTAAGATTAAGTTATATTAAGCACCATCTTAATTAACGTTTTATTTTGTTGCTATTCATCAAGTTTAATGTTTTGATATGTTCTTGTTTCAAATATTAAGTGCTGTGTCTTTAGAGGTAATGTATTAATGGAAAAACTGAATACCTTTTTAAAAATAAAATTTCGTTATATTACGTTTCTATTCAAGTTGAAATGAGATATAAGATTTGCAACATTGGTGCATTTCAGAATAATATAATTAATATATTTTCTCAAAGGAAATTAATTTTTTCAGCGTTATCAGTTCTATCGAATAGCAATGCCCTCCAACGTTTATTGCAAGTTAGTATACTTTTTTTAACTTGTAATGATTGGGTCCCCATGAAGTTATCACCATGCGGTGGTTCCTAATTTGCTTAAAAATGTCATAGTTACCACGTAACTTCTTATCACGATATGCGGGTGTATAATGTTACGGTCAATCCCACTATTCGTTGGTAAAAGAGTAGCCCAAGAGTTGGCGGTGGGTGGTGATGACTAGCTGCCTTCTCTCTAGTCTTACACTGCTAAATTAGGGACGGCTAGCACAGATAGCCCTCGAGTAGCTTTGTGCGAAATTCCAAAACAAACAAACAAACGATATGCGGTAAAGTTTTAACAGTATATTTAATCATATACTTTTTTCTTTATGATTTTTGAACACTGCATAGAGTTTTGCAGCTTACATAGAAAGATGTAATGGAATAATAACATGAGGTGGAGATATTTGTGTCGATGTAAAGTCTTAGAGCAAAATTATTTTGTTTTTAAACAAATTAAAAACATCTTGTTTATTATGTTTTAGGACTGTAAGTACGACCTTCATAATAAAAAGTATTTATCATTTTAAAATATTATATACTGCATACAAACGTGATTTTGTAGAAACATGTTATGATGGGACGTGACTAATTTCCATTTTAAAGCCATTTTATTTTGAAAGAATGGTTCTAATTACTGCGTATTAATGTTTTAATATGATCTAAGAAGGTGTTTGTTTTCGCGATTATCAAAATATGTGTTTAAAATTCAATGAAAATAACATAATACTTCTGTTTTTAACAGTAACTTTCTTGTTGATAAAAGAACTTATTAGAGTTACCATTCGTCATTTCAAAATATATAAAAGACAGCTCTTTGGTGGGCTTTGTTCCAGCGGGATAAAAATTTAAAATGTAGTAGAACGTGCTATAGTGTAGGCCTATCTGGATACGTCATATGGGTTTTTGTTTGTTTGTTTGTTTTTGAATTTCGCACAAAGCTACTCGAGGGCTATCCCTCTTAGCCGTCCCCAATTTAGCAGTGTAAGACTAGAGGGAAGGCGGCTAGTCATCACCACCCACCGCCAACTCTTGGACTACTCTTTTACCAACGAATAGTGGGATTGACCGTCACATTATAACGCCTCCACGGCTGGGAGGGCGAGCATGTTTGGCGCGACCGGGATTCGAACCCGCAACCCTCGGATTACGAGTCGAACGCCTTAACATACTTGGCCATACCAGGCCCAGGTAATATGAGTTGTATAAACTTGTTCCAATGTTTTACTGTGAAGTTTTAAAAGACAGGTAAAACAGACTGAGCTTGATTGATCTACACAGTTTTTTGTAATATAATTAGTACATTAAAAAGTAAATGGTCAGATACCTTTTTGTTACAAATTTCTGTTAGTGATAATCTTTCAAGCGCTCGATTCTTAATCTGAGGGTCACAGGTTCGAATTCCTGTCGCACCAAACATGATTGCCCTTTCAGTCATTGAAGCGATATAATGTTGTGGTCAATCCCTCTATTCGTTGTTAAAAGAGTAGCCCAAGAGTTAGCGATGAGTGATTTTGACTAGCTAGCAGCACCCCGCTATTACAGCAGTAAGTCTCGGGATTTACAACGCTAAAATCGGGGGCTCGATTCCCCTCGGTGAACTCAGCAGATAGCCCGATGTGGCTTTGCTATAAGAAAACATACTCACTAGCTAGCTGCATTTCCTCTTTCTTACATTTCTAAATTAGGGACGGCTAGCGCAGATATTCATCGTGTAACTTTGTGCGAAATTACAAAGAAACAAACAAACAGTCGTGATGATTGAGATTTTATACAGGGAATTTTGAAACGTTGATTTATAGACTAATTTTTATCGACTTATAGGTTTAGATTAACGGAGATCAGACTGCGTTTTTATAGTTATTATAGCAAACAGAAATGATAAAATGTCGAATGATTTTACAAGAACGTTAAAGGATAAATGAGTAAAAATTTCTGTGTTTGACCTTCCTTTCACTTACGTTTAATGGAAAGTGGGACAGAAATACATTATCTTAGCAGTATCATTGAAATGATTGTTGATGCACACAGTACATTGAACAGAGACGAGGAAGCAAGACAAATCTTAAAAAACAATAATACGTAAAAAAAGAGCTTGTGTGTTTGTCCCTTTAGTGTATTTTAATGTAAGAATAAACGAAAGCTTCAAATGCGAAGGAAAATTCTCTTTTGATATTGTTCTGAAAAATCACTGACAAGTTAAACATATCTGATAGGACATCGATTGTATTCGACCCTCACAAAATAAGAAACTATGATCGAAGGACATGAACATTTTTTAAGGAACAATGGAGAATAATATTGTGCATACGTCCACGAAGTTTTATCAAAATCCGATTATTTTTAACTGAGTTACAGATATAAAATAAGGTGAAAAATCGGTCATCGTGTTAACAAATAGGGATTTTTTAGATTATCGTAAGTTCGACCTCTAAAAACTAACCACTTCTAAGCTGGACTATAGTCCAAGTTTATACCAACTTACGTCCAAATTCATTAAGCGGCTTTTGAGAAATCTTGATGACAAACACAAAAACGAGTACACATAGAAGGGTGAAAACATAACAGAGGTAAAAAGAAATTGTTTCATTTAATAGGGTTTTATAATTTGCCAAAGGAAATCATGAGATTAGCAATGTCATAAATAACTGATGTTTAATTAGAACATTTTTAACGAATTCCGATGTGCATCATCACATTTCTTAGCCATTATTGAGATCCAAACAAACACAAGGATCAACATTAGTTTACAGAATCTTTATATTTTGTTCTTTAAAGTCATAAAAAAATTGTGGAATATGGACTGACTAATCTTTGTATCTTCTAGAGGTCCTATAAACTCCAGGGTTATCACGGGTTTACTGAATAAGTAATGTTTATATTTTCAAAATTCATATAAACTCGGGGGTTATCATAGAGTTACCGAATATACAATCTTTGTATGTTTCCGCTAGAGGTCCTACAAGTTGTTGTTTTTGAATTAAGCACAAAGCTACACAATGGGCTATCTGTGCTCTGCCCACCACGGGTATCGAAACCCGGATTTTATCGCGTAAGTCCGCAGACATACCGCTGAGCTACTGGGGGGCAGGTCCTACAAACTCCAAGGTTATTACGAACTTATTGAATAACTACTAAATGTTTCAATAAATTTCATGAATCATCATCCGGTTTTAAATATGTGATTTTCTTTTGAAACATGAAAATTTAACTTCATTTAAGGGCCGCAATATTACTTTATATTTCTTGTCTTTCATTCGCATACTAGATAATCAATTCTAGCGTTTCTGTACTTTTATAAGTAAAATTAAATGATGTTTTAAGAGCTCAGCATCCTTATGAAAAAATGTTATTTCATTAATAAAATCCAACAGGCTTTAAAGCCATTATTATTTGATAGAATAATCAAGCCAGTTTACTTGCATTTTGAGATTTTAAAGGAACATCTGGCCTAGCATGACCATGTGGTTAAAATACTCAACTCGTAATCTGAGGGTTGCGGGTTCGAATCTACGTCATACCAAACATGTCCACCCTTTCAGCCGTGGGGGCATTATAATGTTACAGTCAATCCAACTATTCGTTTTATATAATTTTTAATTGTTATTGTTTAGATTGCACTTTTAGGACAGCCATGCTTGACATAGTTTATTTAGTTTTACTTATGTATTCAAATAAAATTATACATCAGCATAGCAAACAATCTGGAAAGAATGACGACGACATTGTTTGGAGTAAACGTTAGTGTATTTTAATAGTACGACAAATTTGATTGGTCGAGATATATACTTTAACATGTTTGATTCTTAAGTTTAACTTGATTCAATTTAATTAACATAATTTACTTCTTTAACATCTGTACTAAACAACTTAGTATTAATAATTTAAGTCAGACCAGCACTTATGCACAACTCAGGTAAATTTTATATTTCTTAAGTATCCCTTGTTTTTATTGTCGCTTTTTAACGTTAGAATTACTAAATTATGTTTTTTAATCACGTGTACTAGCTGTCTGTTGGCTATTCATAGTGAATAGTGCACTTGTAAACTTCCGTTTTAAATTTAAACTTAACAGTAGGTATGTTATACAATTTAATATTGAAACATATGAAATAACATCATAACTTATCCCCAAAGCATTGATCCAGAAATAATTTACTTCTTGTGTTCTCTTTCTTACATCCATAAATATTTAATTTTATGGTTAGTGATAAAATAAGTATCTTTATACCCTAAACATGTTCAGGAAATGAATTTGATGATGAGTTACGTTAAGATTCTCGGCTGACATTTCCACACGTGTTACGTAAGCCATGTTAGGGATTTGAGAAAAGCATCTAAAGTAATTTCTAGCGACACTTTCAATAATGCGATTCCACCATTACTCTACAGAAATAATTCTATTTTTTACCTTTTACGGGGCATGTGAATTGTTGTCGTTTGCCACATTTTCAGTCTCTTTCCCGTTAATTTTGTTGTATCCACTTTTGATTTTCTTAGAGCTGCTTAGTAAATGTCAAACTGCGAAGGGTAAGAAGTAGAGAGGAAGGAGTTATTCAGTGATGTCGAGAAACCCACTTGTTGAGAACTTTTATATGCAAAAACGGCTCTTCTGGGCCCAGAAAACACTTCAAATAGAAGGTCGAAACGTTGTTCGCTCTTCTATTTGAAGTGTTTTCTGGGCCCAGAAGAGCCGTTTTTGCATATAAAAGGAAGGAGTTATTGTTGGCACATTAGACTGATGCATCTACTAGAAGATACAACACTGTTTCAACGACTTAGTTCGTTTGATACATAAGTAGGTTAACCTATGCTACCAAAAAAAAAAAAAAGAATAAAAAATCCCTGATTTTCACATTCTTATCACTATTTTAATAAACAACATAAGTTCTTAGATCTTCATTACCCTTATTAAATCAAAGCACATTTTACACGCACCGTCTATATCCGCAATGCAGCGTACTCCTTAAACCCATAGATATTAATTTTGATATTTCTTATCAAATCAACGCACACTGTAAATCTCTCACATGGCTGTTTAGTCAATGTGTCGCATAAGTGTCTTTCAGGCTACAAACTCGAATTTCATTTTCTTTTGTTTATACAAATATCACTAATATCCTAATCCAGCTAACGTTAACAATTGACTGATTGATTTGTTGCTTAACGAAAACAAAAATGTTGTTGTTGTGTTTAAGCACAAAACTACACAATGGGTTTTCTGTGCTCTGGCAATCACACGTATAGAAACTCGGTTCATAGTGTCATAAATCTATAAACGTATGAGCGTTATAATGTTACGGTAAATCCCACTATTCGTTGATAAAATAGTACCCCAAGAGTTGGCGGTGGGTGGTGATGACTAGCTGCCTTCCCTCTAGTCTTACACTGCTAAACTAGGGACGGCTAGCGCAGATAGCCCTCGAGTAGATTTGCGCGAAATTAAAAAAACAGAACAAAATCATCGTAGACATACCGCTGTGCCAGTGGTTGGCGAGGGTCATTTTTTTATTTGAAAATGCTTGTGTTGTTTTAAAATGAATAAACTGCAAATAATGAAAAAATAATATTTAATAATTTAGTACTACTTAATTATTAAAAGGAAATGAATTAGCTTTGTGCGTATAAAATAAAAAAGGCGAGCATTGTTTAAGGAAAGTAAATAAAGTTTGAAAAATATTAAGGGATAATTTTTAATATCTTATTATTTCAGTAATTTAATAGATTGACCTAAATGATAGAATATTTTTAGTTATTAGTCTTCTGACAGTAGTTAAGAAAACTTTCGTCTTGATGATGTCTAAAAGGATTCATGTGTGTGTGTGTGTGTGTGTTGTAGCTTTGTTTTCTAAAGTTTCAACCGTTTCTTGGTCAAAATAGTTGCAATCTTAGCGGTAGTGGCATTATGATGATTCGCGCCTTTTATTTTCGGATATTATGATTTCGTGATTAATTCGTGTTAGCACAACAACGAACAAAGAAATTTAATATAAAGTAATACTTCCACTGAAGAAACCAATATATTAGATTTTCAAAATCTGGTTTATAAACTTATTATTTTGTACAAGTAATTAGGAAATACTGCCTGCAAACTAGTTTAAGTTAGGTTATTCAATATTTATTTCCTGCATTGTTGATGTGATCGATCAAAATCTCTTTTCGCCATCGTTTATCAAATCTTTTCTTATATTTTAGACTTCCTCACGGAACTTTTAAATCCTTTACTTCAAACTTGACGTTTTACGCCATTAGGATGAAGTTGTAGCTGAACGTGACGGCTGAGTTGCGCTTTACCGCAAAAGTAACACTATAATATTACACCAGGTTAGGACTTGGTCAACTATACTTTACACCGACTCACTCCCCTAACAATTCCCCTCTGTTTTTTCTTCAAGACCTACACTTTGTTACATTTCGTTATCATGTCTATGATTTAGCATGTCTTAACTCACTCTGTCTCATTTTAAATTGTTATTTTTCTACTTTATTACAGCCTAGACGTAAGTGTTTTTGTTTTTCCAATTCATACCGGAAGTTAGAAACGCTGGAATCCTTCTTCTTAAAGCTTCCTCTACAGTTCAACACTAGTGGTGAAACATTTCTTTGTTACTTTCAACAATACGCCTTCTTTGATATTTGAGTTTTAAATGATTTTGTCTCCTGATCCACTTGAATGTGCCACGCACGCCGTAGTCAAGTTACATTTATTTAAATATATAAGTAATACTAACTTTCTATTGCCAACTGAATTATTTAAATACATACTGTTATTTTAAATGTAATATTAATGTCAACCAGGATATTTTGAAGAGTAAACTATATAAGATGTTAACTGTAATTTAGGTTAGATTGACAATACTGATGACATGTGGTATAAATAAAAACGTCAACTTTGTAATTTAGGTTACACTGACAACACTGATATTCTTAAAGTTATTTCTACACTGAATTTTCTGTTTTCTATAAAACTTAATGTTATATAAGTACTTGTCTAGTAACTGAAACATATTTTTGCTAAAGGCAGGATGTTTATGTGAATTGATTGCAATTATAAATCATTCGCATGCGTCTTAGAGAAACAGAATGTTAAGGAAGTTTTCATAAGTTAATTTGAGACTATGAATTATTTTGAAGTGACGATTAAAAATATTATGCACGCTACTACGTTTCTAGTACATTCTATATTTACAAGTATCTGTTGTTTATCACTCAAAAATACACCTCAAGTAAATTGCAAGTTATATGTGCTAAGAAAGATCTTTTTGAAAACATTTAGACAGAGAGGAATGTATATATTTAATTAGACACGTAGATAGTAAAAACACTCCTTAGAAGTATCAAATTAAGTGAAGAAATGTTCCTGTAATTGATGTTTTTGTTCACATTCATATGCACTTTAAATAGAATCTATGCATTTTTTCTATAAGTATTAATTTTTAGAAGTTCCATCTTCCTTAAAAGGTCATTACATGAGCCAAGCTTCTTACCGTTTTGTTTTATATTTCATGAAAGTATCACCGAGTTACATAAAAATGTCTTTCTTGTGTTTTTATAACTTCATTTTCAAATTTACTACTATTTTTTGTATTGTTCTTCGTCACAGAGCTTTTTAACTTTACCGGTACCTCAGGGATAAACTAAACAAAAATATTTTCTAAGATAAAACAACTTCTGTAAAGCTGTTTGTAAGAAACATTTTTATTGTGCATGGTAATATGATATCTGGAGCTAAAATAGTTTTTACGTTATTGCCTTTCTCGAAAATAGGAAGCCTAAGTTGAAAGTTCTCAAGATTACTTCCGTAATAAATGTTCTATATAATGTTCTCTTGTCCTTATTGGGTTATAGCTTCCTCCTCAGTATACATATCTTAAACATAAAAAGCAGTTGATCGAATCAATTTTCACCCCTTCTTTGTCGTTAAGAGGATTATTCCCTGCAACCTCCAGTTTCAGGAATAACTGAGGTTGTATTTTGCAGATATTTTGTCATAGTAAAAGTGTTGGTGGTAGCCATGTTGAAAGATATTTCCAGCTTGGTATTACTATAATTTTCAGAAAAGCCAAGTACATATCGTGTTAGCTAGAGCGAAAGTTAAATAAAGTTACATTTTATTTTATTATGTACAAATTCTACATTTTAAGAAACAAGGCACACACACATGTTTGTTTGTTTGTTTGTTATCCTTTCGCGTCATTTCAATGAAACTTGTGGTAAGCATAAAAAATGTTATTAATTATAATGTAACTATCTTCGTGTGCGAGAGTTTTATAAATAATTTATTCAATAATCTTTTTAAGTACAAACAAGTAACAATTTGAGAAAGAAAGAGAAGCGTTTTGAGTATTATTCTATCGAGTTAAACACAGAAGAAGAGTAAATGTTTGTTAAAGGGTGAATTACAATATTTTGGTCTGAGATTGAGAACAGTTACAACGTTATCTGAGACATCATATCTCAGGTATGATTGTAGTGCTAGCCAGTTAGGTGAAAAAACGACGTAAAGTTAGTGTCAGCTCAAGATAATATGTAAATTATAGTGAAAAAAATCAATTAGCCTCAAAAACAAACAGATGCATTAGACTTAACGTGATTGCTAATATTATTTTCTGGAAAAGGGTACCGTATGTGGTTTATGTTTGTTGTTAAGCGTAGAGCTACACAATAGACTATCTGTGCTGTGCCCACACGACCATTGAAGCTTGTTTTTTGTGTCTAATATTATTTATCATGCACTTCTCATATAATCTATATACAATTTTTGTACAAGATAGTGGAAACGTTTCATTTATATTCCCTTGATATCAGTTTAAGTAATTGAGTCTGTTTGGTATTGAAACAGCGTGATCATTATTACATGTAAAAATGCTTCATTTACATTCCATTTATAATTATCTTATAAAATCTGATAAAACTGCTTTAAACACAAGGAGCTATTGATATTTGTTATAAATATATCCATTAAACGTGTTTGTTGACGAGTGTTTGGTATGTTTGTTAAAATAAACTCAGCACTGTATGAAACCCATCATCTGTAAAAACATGTTTTTGATTTAATATCTAAATACCTTCACTTATTCAAACAGAATATGTTCTTATGAGAGACTTAATTACTGTGACGTAATAACTAAACCTGATCAAAATAATCAGGCTTGAATATCTGAATGCTACCCACATCAACCTTCTTACGTAGCTGAAACGGTTGTAACGTAAGGTAGCTTGATTTGATTTCTTTTCATCGTGGATGTAAGTAACGCTTCGTTTCTTATGACGAGTTTTGAGAAAGCTATTTATAAATGACCACACAATAAGACTAGGCAATTTATCGTTAGGCACAACATGTTACAAATAACAGTTATGTTAGATTACTTTCCGTACTATTATTTGTTATTTGTGTGGTTGTTTTGTCTTGGAAACTAATTTATATCAGTCTTGTAGCATCTGTTTCACATTCGAGACCCATTTCTAAACTTCTTACCTTGATAAAGTTTTCTCTTGATTTAACCTTTTAGCTATGTTTTAAACTACAAATATTGCTAGTTTAAACATTTTAACTATGTATTAATCTGCAAATATTGATAGTTTAAACATTTTAGCTGTGTATTAAACTACAAATATAATTAATTTTAACAAATTAGTCTTATACAAAAGTACAAATCTAGCTAGTTTCGGCATTTTAGCCATATATTAAATTTAGTTAGTTTTGACAGTTTTAGATGGTGAAAATATTGTTTTCATAAACTTCTCTATTCAATATTCTCTTTAATTGTTGGTTTCGCAGATATTAATTATTCTACTGGAGTTACAAATATTGCGATCGAAAGCACTTCACTGATCGATAGTTGGCACTTTTGTTTCCATTTTTTTTTCTTATTACGCGACCATGCAGGACTATCTTTTTTATGCCCCACTTAGAAGACACTTTTGAACGTCATCGATAAAACGTTATTACATTTCAAACCGGTGACTAATAAAAACGTTCTTCACTTGACACAGTCACCCTGTTTCGTACTTTATATTCTAACGCATCCAGACTGCTCTTAGCATTTTTGGACTTCAACCCCAATGTTTGACAGTGATAGTTTGAAGTATTTCACAAGTATCTTTTACAAACCATTCGGCAGTTACAAGGAGGAATGATCCTAGACAGCGACAAATGTTTCCGAGAATTCTTTTGCCAAAGAACAAATCTAAATCATAAACACGATTGTTTTAGTTTATTATTTGGTTTCTTGTGATAATTATCACAGTTTTACATTTCTACTGACTTGATGTTGAATGTATATTATACATTTTGTTTACTGTCTTCTTTTTGTCATGCTCACTCTAGGTTAACAAGATTTATCATGAAGTTAGTTTTTGACTGTTATGTATATGTGTAAATATTTTGTAAACGACAACATGTCGTGTTGTGTTTGAATTTTCATTTCTATTATTCATTTTTCCATATTGATATTATTGTTTCGAAGTTTAAACTAATATTTTGTTATTCATTTAGGGTAACATTTTAGAATTTTCTTGAATTAAGTAGACCAATCATATGTTTGTAAATGAGTGCTGGTGACTTCGTGTCTAGACGTGTAGTCTCGTGCAAGAACGGACACGCGCGGATTGCTCTAGAGTTGTATGGAAATTGCAAGATTGTTCGAGAAATAGGCCTACCGGTATAAAAGACGGTGACGAGAGATAGATTCAGTCATCAGTTTTTATTCGAAAAAAGAAGATAGATTCAGTCATTAGTTTTATTCGAAGAAAAAGAGTGAGATTCAGACATCAGTTTTATTTCAAAAGAAGAGAGTTAGTAATTTGAGAAAGATTAAGTGTTTGCTGTGAATATTCAACTTGGATTTGTGATTGAAGTTAGATTTACGGAAGCTGTGATTTTATTTCGTCAATCTCTACGATACATCTGAATTACTGTTTGTGCTGAGAGACGGCGAATTTATTGAACTGTGAACTGTTTCGGAATTTCTTCGTGGGACCAAATTCACACCCTAGACTGGAATTTGAGACTTTAATTTTAGATCATTACATTAGATACAGGCCAGTACCGTTTTGTATTGTGATTAATTTTGAAGTTTGAAACTAGTTTTATTTTGTTTTGTAATTAATTTCGAATGTTATAACTTAATATCTGTCACTGTTATCACATAACTTATGTTATATCTGTTATATTTGTTAATAGTTTAGTGTAATAAATTATACAAGCTGTTATCTGCGTTTTTCTGTTGCGTTTAGTCTACGAATAACATAAAACATTAAAAAATACGTAACATTGACTTTACTCTTTATATATACTGTGTATCGAATCACATTACAAAGAACACCTGAAATTATTTGCTAACATGCAAAAATTCCAAAGGTTTTAAATGAATAGTCCCCACAAAAGAAAGTCTTTGTGGGATCGTTCTAACCTTTCAGTTACGAAACAGCTCATTATAATGCAAAGTAATTGTACAGGAAATTATCGAAAATAATTTTAAGATGTAATTTAGAAAAAGAGCTTATTTAATGCAAATTATACTGAATTATACTTTTGGACTGAAGGTAAACGTTCTTTGATAAAGTGATGAGCTGGTGGTTAGTTATTGAAGTATTATTAAGACTGAAAAACAAAACAAAGTTCTATTCACTGAATAGTTTTTCTTCTTAATTCTAGGGATTTATTTTATACTGTATACAAATTATCTAGCGGTTTAGTTTTCAGTATACTTATTATTTATAAATACAGATTGCATAGATATCGCTAACGTTTTTGCAGTTTGTTCTTCATATGAAAGTATTTCATTGATCACTTGAACGACAGTTTGTTTTTGAATCAGAAATGACATATTTTGTTTTAACTTTATAATATAGATTATGTTTATGTCAACGTCGTTGAGCTTATCGAACTTCAAATGAACTAAAGTATAAAAAATACAAAGCAAATTTAATGATAACAATATTAAGTATAAATATATAAGGAAATAAGGCATTCTGACCAAAAGTGACTAGATATTGCTCGTTGAAATCCCTGAAGATTAAAAAACCACAAATGCACTCAGCTTTTCAGACTATGTTTTTTTGAATTAGGGAGATATGACTCAGAGTACTAGAGATCGAGTAGCTTTCAGGGTTTGACTTAATATGCTTTCGATAATAAAAAGAGTAAAAGCATCAGGCCGAATCTGACAGATGTCACTTCTTAAGATGAGGATGTTACGCGGTTACTTCCATTGGTGTTGACAGAACTCAGCTCAACAATGCTATGTAATTGATTAAAAGGATTCTATTTGATTTAGATTTGTCTTTTATTTAACCGCACAACATAATGTAACTTCATTTTTTATCAAAGCTCAAGATAATAAACACAATTCCTTGTTTTTGAGGTGAACACATTAGAACACACGAACTGTAAAAAAGTTCTATAAATTGTTTCAGATTGTTACATGAAAGGAATGTTTTTCCTTGTGTAAGAAAATCACTTCGAGTTTGATCCTCTAATAAACAAACCTTAAAGCTTAAGATTTCTTGGAGACTCTTTATGATCTAATTAATAACGCTTTTTTGTTTTTATCATCGGTTTGGTTTTCGTTTGTTATGAATTTTGCGCATAGTTTCATGAGGGATATCTGCGCTAGCCGTTCTTAATTTAGGGGTGTGAGAATAGAGGGAAGACAGCTAGTTATCACCATCCACTGCCAACTCTTGGGCTACTCTTTTACCAACAAATAGTCTTATAATGTCACCTTTAACGATCTTACGGTTAAAGGGGCGAGCATGTTTGGTGTGACGGAGATTCGAACCCGTGACCCTCAGATTACGAGTGGAGTTCCTTAGCCACTTGACCATGCCGCTCCGTTTTACCATCGCTATAAATGTTCATGTATTAGTGTCATTTTTAATCAATTG
This sequence comes from Carcinoscorpius rotundicauda, assembly GCA_011833715.1. Lineage (NCBI taxonomy): Eukaryota > Metazoa > Arthropoda > Merostomata > Xiphosura > Limulidae > Carcinoscorpius > Carcinoscorpius rotundicauda. Next base: position 35,747,144 of record CM022393.1, read on the forward strand.
AAAAACAAACTTTTGCAAGTGAAGTTGAAATTGTAAGGTTTTATTAACTAAATTTAAGTGATGTTTACAAGATAACGCTCTCTGGACAAAACTGCAACGTTCCCATGACATCGTGGCTTAATGTAGTATGTGCTCAACAAACTTAATTGGTAAATGGTGGATCTTTATGTCCACATTTTTTTCTATAGGATCAGGTCAACGCTACTTTGATGTGTATCGGAAGGCTATTAAAGCCTTGTTTCAGTCTTCTCTTTGTAATTTAAGCAATTCTTGATCAGAGATAATTACGGCCCTCGTTAAGGAAACTTTGAAATACTGTGTCTCTCTCAGGACTTCAAGTAGTTCTGGAACACAGAGGTACTTTATGTGGTAAAGTACCCTTGAAAACAGCAAGGATGTTGGAGAATCATCAGCTTATTGCCTTTTGGATCTTTCGTTACTGAAATAAAAGCGTAAAGAGATAAAATCATTAAATAATTTTAACTTAGTCATATAAGGAGATAAAAATCATGTAGTAATTTACAGATGGAAACATAAACAGATAATTATGAAGTAATGTTCAACTAGAGACTTAAAGAGAGGAAAATCATGATGTACAATTAGAAATATAAAAGAGAGTGTATGCTAACCTTCTGTTTACTCACCCTTCTGTTTACTCACCCTTCAGTTAACGAAGTATGTGTTAACCTTCCATCAGGTTTTTGAATACTGTGGATTGAACAAAAATTATTGCTGAACTTAGCCACCAGGAAGTTATCACAAATTATTTATGTGGCATAAATGTTTATTTGCTGTTAAGCACAAAACTACACAATAAGCTATTCATGGTCTGTCCACCGAGCACATTTTTATTGTTATAGTCCTTCAGACTTACTTTTTAGCCACCAGGGGCATTTATGTTACATAAGATTTACTTTTCTTTTGCATTTCTTTCTTCTTGTTGTTGCAAGCAGAAGGCTCTCTCAAATATATCCGCTTTGGATAAAATGTTTAAATTTTGATGAATTAGTCAAATGTTGGTGTTGTGGTGCTGTTCGTTTTTCTGATAATAAAAAAATAAGATAAGTGTACAAATTGATTAAGAAATTCCGAAACGTCTCTAGCAAATAATATACTTATAGGAAAGGCAGATCGATTTCTCTAAAGACCAGCTTTGTAATTAGGTGAGTTTCATAGGTGCAGTTTGAAAAACGTGTATGTGCTAGTTTCAGACAATATTTGAAATAAGCGTTTGTTTTTGGGGGTTTTGCTGAGTTTGGTCACGTTTTTAAAATAACTTTTATTTCTGTAGTGGTTTTGAAAAGCGTGTGCATTATCTGTGATGGCTTTAGCTTCGTTTTTTTTATAGAAAAAAGTGCTTATGTCACTAACTCATTTTGTTTCTTTACGTGATATGAACAAAAGATATATGTTTTTAAAAATACTCAATATTTGATATGAAATTTAAAATATACAACAAAATATATGCTGTTTTATATGCTTTATATTACACGATGTTCTTTGCTGCACATCTTTAAGCAATGATTGAAATTTAAAGGTTGTTATAGCGAGTTTGTTTCTTTGTGTCGTGCTGCTTTATGAAAACGTATGATATATTTTGTATTTGTATTTTTTGTTATATATTTCACTGTTTCAAATTAAACCTAATTTACATTACGGCGTGCTCTTCTTAACTGATTCGGTGATTTAAATGAATTTTAATACTTGTTTGAACGACCTTATTTCTTTGCAATGTTTCGTTGTTTCAGATCAAACCTAACATGTTAAATATGAGTTTTTCATTCTTACGTATCTATAGCTATATATTAAATCTATTAAATCATTATAAATACATTATAATGTATTTATTTTTACGTGTTTGATTGTTTCAAATAAAATGTTAACATATATTATAGTGAGTTCGCTTTTTGTTCTGCTTTCATAGTTATTTATGAAAACTAACATACGTTGTAGCTCGTTTATTTCTTCGTTAGTTTCATTTTGAACACTGACATAAATAACATTAATTATATCTAGTTGTTATGTTTTCATATTTTCATATGAAAATTATTGTAACTGTTTGATTTTACCTGTTTCATTGCTTCAAATAAAACCTAATACAACTGTGTTTTACCTGTTTCATTGTTCAAAATGAAGCCTAACACACTTTATGCCATGTTTGTTTTTCATCCTTTTCATTGTTCCAAATGAAACCCAACATAAAGGTCTGAATGAAATCTAACATATGTTAGAAATCAGGTCAGGTTGGAAGCTGTTCTGTAGAAGTATGCAGCCCGGTCATGCCTGGGCATGCTGGAGCTAGCTTGACACTGTTTCAGCAGGCTATAAAAGTGGCTTGCATACACAGATGCTGCTCATTGGATTAATATAGACCTTATAGTGTGTACGTATTGTTTCAGAATATAGCATTGCCTCAGTACCACTGTAACAAGTAAGTTAGATGTTATAGACGTTTTACAGAACGATTGGTATCGGTCAGTATGTCTCGTCAATGTCGTAACAGCCGCGATACATTCTGCTATATTTGTGACGAGTTTTCGCCTGTTCATCAATGACGCTCAATGACTGCTCTTGTGAAGAAAGCATATCATCTGTACTTCGACTGTAAAATTGGTGATCAAGACCAGGAAAAGGCCCCTCACATTTGTTGTACGACGTGCTGTCTGTCTGAGAGCTTGGCTCAGAGGCACTCGAAAGACAATGTCCTTTGCTGTACCGATGATATGACGAGAACAGATAGACCATGTGACTGACTGTTACTTCTGTTTGACTAATGTGTCTGGTTTCTCTGTCAAAAACAAGAGGTCAATTTAATACCCTAATTTGCCTTCAGCAATGAGACCCGTGCCAAATGACGACAGTCTTCTAATTCCGAAACTACCAGAGGAATGGACCTTAGACGAACTAGATGAAGAAACTGCAATGCAGGGAACTGGCAGTGACATTGATCCGGATTTTGAACCGTGCTCCTCAGATGATCCACATCTCATAACACAGTCAGAATTAAACGATCTAGTCAGAGATTTGGGTCTGTCAAAAGCAAAAGCCGAATTGCTGGGTTCGAGACTGCAGGAATGGTGTTTGCTGTCATCAGGTACGAAAATTTCTGTTTTTCGAAGTCGCCAAATGATATAACCAAATTCTTTGCACAAGCTGACAGTCTCTGTTACTGGGTTGACATCAAAAGATTGTTTTCTACTTTGGATTGTGACCATGACCCGCAAGAGTGGCGTCTCTTTATTGATTCATCAATATTAAGCCTCAAAGTTGTTCTGTTACACAATGACAACGTTCACCCTTCAATACCCGTTAGCTATGCAGCACACACGAAAGACACCTACGAGAACATGGAAATGTTGCTGAAGCACATCCAGTACAGCAAGTACAACTGGAATATCTGTAGAGATCTGAAAGTTGTTGCTCTGTTACTGGGACTGCAGCTCGGCTATACAAAGTACTGTTGTTTCATCTGTGAATGGGACAGTCGTGCCAATGATTCACATTATTCTTGACAGAACTGGTCACTCCGTAAAAAGTTAGTTTCAGGACAGAGAAATGTGGTGCATGAAACGCTTGTCGACCCGGCAAAGATTTTTTTCGCTTCCTCTTTACATAAAATTGGGATGTATGAATAATTTAGTGAAAGCAATGAACAAAGAAGGCGAAGGTTTTCGTTATTTAAACAGATGTTCCAAAGAATGACTGAGGCCAAGATCAAAGAGGGCAATTTTGTTGGCCCTCAAATCAGACATGTTATGAGTAACAAATGGTTCTAAGATCTGTTAGTTGGGCCGGAAAAGATTGCCTGGAAAGCCTTCAAAAACGTTGTTAACATTTTTCTTGGCAATTACAGAGCTCCAAATTACATTCAGCTGGTAGACAAACTTCTCAAAGCATACAAAACAATGAAGTGCAACATACCACTCAAGATTCATTTCCTCCACTCACACTTGGATTTCTTTCCCGCAAGTCTCGGTGCTGTCAGTGACGAACACGGTGAAAGGTTTCACCAGGTTTCACGATATCATGGCAACTGGAATCCGTCAATGCTTGCTGACTACTGTTGGACACTACAACGTGATGCACCGGATATTGAATACAAACGAAGTTCAGGAGGAAAAAACTTTTAATTATGTTGAACTTAATAGTGTATTAGAAACATAAAAACACAATTAAATACGTTATTGCCGGTTATTATCTATTTCTCAGAGTTTCTCCGTGATGAAGCAAAATCAAAACTATATTTGTGCATACACACCAGGTACCTGTCACAATCAGCAAAAGCTCTTCAGGAAGCAAAACTTTTCAAAAAAATTGTTATGCAGTGTAAGCAGTAAAACTCGAGGTAACTTACAACAGGTAAGTTACTATTAAATACGAATGCATACAGGTGTTAGAGTTTATTACTAAAGCACCGCAGTCGATGGCATTGTTCTAGCTCAACAGTTACAGTGAAGGGCGTTAATCAAAAACTTTGATGTTAATCTTAAAGAAAGGATTAGTATTTTCGAAAGTTGTGAGATGATTTTAGATAAAGGACTAATTGAATTTGTATAAGGAGACGACAGAACAACTTCTTGTTAGTGTTTGGTTGTGTTTTGAGTTTCGCGCAAATCTACATGAGAGCTATTTGCGCCAGCCATCCATAATTTAGCAGTCTAAGTCTAAAAGGAAGGCACCTAGTCATCACTATCCATCCCCAACTCTTGGGCTACTATTTTTTCAATAAATAGTAGGATAGACCGTTACAATATAATGCAGACATACCGCTGAGCCACTGGGGAACTTGGAACAGTGAAAGAAAAACATTTGTAACTTACAACCGATTATCTTCAGTTACAATCACCATCATTAAGGCTAGTATTAATATCTACAGTGTTAGTTTAGACTATATTCAGCTACAAATCGTTAATGGGTAAGTTCATTTTTAGAAACAAGATTGGAAAACAATAGATGAAGAGTAAGTTGTAAATGAGTGGTTACTTGTGTTAAACAGTAGGACATGTTAATTGGTTCCTCATTCCTGTTTACAGAAACACATCTAGTTTTAATTATACAACTATTTTCTATGAAGTTCCTTTTCATGTTTGTTTGTACATTTCTCAAGATCTTTACAGTTTTCCATTCATAATGACCACCACAGTTCCCGAAATGTTTAAGTACAGTAGAGGACATAATGTTACCACGATTTATGTCATACTAGTGTTATTTATGTCATGTTCTTTTAATCTTGTTCTTAATTTTCTGTCCTATGTACAGTTTACCACAAATCTAAGTTTGTAAATTACAGCTTTATTATAAATTTTTTTTAGATCTTTGGGTTTTATAAATGGTTGGCAGTTTTGTTTTGTGGGATGAATGCTACTTTGTAACCTTTCAGTCGAAAACCTTTGACAGTTCTTCCCGAAATCCCAGGAAAAAATGGAGCGTTGTTAACTTGTTTTGAGATGTTTTTAATGCCATTTATTCAGAGTATTACATTCGTAGGTGTTTGTTGATCATTTGTTTTGGAAAGCTCTGTCAACAGTTGTAGGGTAATGCCCTCTATCTACTGCTACAGCTTTTAAATATAGTTTTCTTTGTTTATATTTCTAATATTATAACATGTTTTAATGGAACGCCAAGCATATGTGTAAAAAAGTACTTAGTTTCTGATATAAATAAGGTGGTTGGTGTTATAATGTGGTAGTATGTTGCCGGCTAAAGGTTTTCTAAATACACTGAATTTTAAATTAATATTGTGTTTTATAACGAGAATGTTTAAGAAGGCTAAATCACGTTTATTGGAATCCGTAATGAATGTAATTTCTTCATTGTTATTATTCACGTAATTAAAAAAAAAACCTTAAGTGTTGTTTATATATCTTATACATTTTCTGCATACTTTATTAAACAGGTTATTTAATACTGAAGACCCACCATTAGAACATATCCAATAAATAACTAATTTTACTAAACTTTGTGTAGAAAATTACGTGTTTAAAATTAATGATAAATTTTATCAACAAGCCAAAGGTCTGGCAATGGAATCTCCTTTATGTCATGTTTTAGAAGATATATTTATGGATTATTTCGAAGATTCAGAGTTACACAAAGCTTCAACATGAAGAAGATGGCGTTAATAGATAGTTACTATGAACAAACATTATCTCTCCTACAATCTCCAAGAGGCCAACGATATAAATGCTTTGCACAGCGCGGGGACATTTGCTACTACAATTAAATGCTTACCGCAGTTTTCAAGAAACAAGATAGCCATTCTCTTACTCAGATCACATTTTATGGAAGGTTGAGTAGACGGACAGATAGATGGATGAATGGAGTTTCGTTCAACTGACCGAAGGACAGACAGAGAAAGGTAGAGGGAATGTTATATGCTAGCTGCTAACAGCAAAACATAGTTTTCATGCCATTCGCTTGAATTTTCCTTATTCTGTTATTTTTTACGCACGCCATTCAAGCTACGCTATCTTGCTGACATTACGAGTTGGATAGATAAATTCTGGTATATTTGTAAAAATCTTATTCGGTCAGACAAAGAAACTCACGTAGAAGTTACTTTATTAAATAAAACTCCACGTACGTAACTTTATTTGATAAAACTACACGTAAAGTAAACAGTACAGTAATGTTATTTATAATAGTGTATAGAGTATGAAAACAGTTATGACATAGTTTTAATACTTGAAACAAAGGAACTAACAAAAATATACTGAAAGGAAGAATAAAACTCGCACCAAAAAATAAAAAGTAGCTAAAATGTGTTTGAGATGAACCAAAGTTTAACTATTGAACAGTAAAGCAATCAATTTCTAAAGGGCGTTCTCAATTTATTTAAGTCCAAAATACGCATGCACAGGTAATTTAAAACCACATGCTTACAATTGTATAAAAACGCATTCAGTGTAATGTTAATTTTTTTGGCCATTACACGCGTGTTAGGTTTTGTTTTGTTTTGTAGGTTAATGGGAAATCAGAAATATAAAGTACTGATCATCTCAATTAGAATAATTTTGCTGTATGTTTACTTGTAACATGTTATTTAGGAATATATGAAAGTTCATTGTCACAAGCACTATGTTGTGTGATTCAGTATAGTACTGTACAATTACTTGTAACTTGATATTTTAGAATAAAATCAATAAATGAGAGTTCAGTCATATTATGCTTCTTTTCTTTGTTTCTAAATTAACTCCATGAAATTTACGTTGCAGTAACAATGGAAAGTTTACTTGGGGTCGAATTTAAGTCACTATTACTTAGTCGATCATCCCTCCCACCAAAAAATCCTATATCGATCACTGAATTTTTTCCATATAAAAAGTTATAAACTTTCCTTATATTCTTTTGTATTTGAGTACTTGCCCTAGGGTTTCATAAAGTTACCTTTAGGGTTCTTTTCAAACGTACATTACATGGTTACAGTAGGAAGAACAGCAGCAACTGTATGACATTCTCCTACTTAAATATGGAATGTTTTTACCATAAGAATGGAATCATTAATAAATAACTGCTGAAATATATGGAAGTCATTATCACAAGAACGTAACAATTAAATATATGGAACGTTTTTACTGTAAAATGTAATTATTAAATATATGGAACATTATTACTGTGAGAATACAATCATTAATAGATAACTGCTAAAATATATGGAACGTTATTACCGTGAGAATACAATTATTAGTAAATAACAGATTACAGACGTTCAGAAAGGATACGAATTTTATAAAATGTTCACAGTTCTCCACATAGTTTTCGTTTAGTGAACATTTTTAAAGAACTGCTTGGGGAGACTTAGTAACACTACAAGTGTACATTATACAAGATTACTAGACAGCTGACGGTAATTTGTAATAAACTAGAACTGCTTCTCTCTACCTACAGTCTCACAGTTAATAATTGCTTTAGATACGCAGTAGGTTGACTGAATTCAAGATATCTTTGAAAATAATTTAAAAAGAAAATTTTATGTGAATAATTTAAATAAAATGTTTGATTATTTAACTAGATCTCTGTCTGTCTATCTACCATTTCGACAAAAGTTCAGAAATTAAACAAACTGAGCGTCTAAAGGACGAAAAACGTTGGAACTTTTTAAGGACTTTTACGGACTGTAATGTGATGGAAAAATTAACATCCGTTAGCTAGCCTTACGTACTGCTTAAAATACATCATAGTGATGGCTTCTTGCATTTTTACCGATTTTTACTATCGCTGAGAGAAGATGGCTAGTAAAAAAAATACTGAATTAATTAGAGACTACCGGAGATAATAAAGACTTATGTATTTTCTAAGGACGTTCCAGACTTCGTTATGATCTGTAGTTTGAGAACCTGAGATGAATAGGTTCACATAATCATACTGATTAAAGATGTCAATTATTACCTCACCATTCAATATTCTACAAACATGGTAGGAGAGCATAAAACTGTCCAGTGTGATTCCAGATGGCATTAATATAATATTAAAAATGAGAATTGATAAAACATTCTACAAACTAAATATATCCTTTCGACACCAAACGTTGAATAAGATATTTGAATTTGGTTTATGGAAGTAAATGATGTATATGAGGATAATACAGAAGTAAATGATCTATCTGAGGATAATATTAGTGTATAAATATATTATTCACAAAAGAAAACGTACACTTAGGCTACTAATAAAATACATTGTAACAAGTTATACACAAATTTGAGAGTCGTAAAATTATTGCACGAGAGTTGATTGTATTGTTGCACCAGTAGTTTTATACAATGTGTTGCTCAAAAAAGTAACATATAGTTTTTCTGATGTTTACATTATGATAGAAATGGCATAATTTATAAAACTCGACATTATCTTGTTGTTTCTGAAATGTTTAAGATAAAACTTTACATTAAGTCAGTGTTAATTAGTTTTTACGAATGGAATATAATCACCAATAGAGATTGATACCAACACAGAATTGATATGACACTGGCAGATTTCGAAACGTTCTTTAACTTTTAACAATTACTAGTTTGTTTGTTCTCTAGTAAAAAAGCAAGTAATTGTGAAACTAGAAGATATTGTCACTTGATATTACAGGTATTCAAGAGTAAGTATAGCAAGGACGTTATTCAGTTTAGAGTTGTGGCTTATTTGATAACACTGGTTTACAAAAAAATATTTTTTGTCTGAGGCAAGAATGTGAATAGGTGTTTTTTTACTAATTTGGGTGTGCTGAATTCAAATTTATAAACAGTTTTGCTCTATCACCTCTAGTTTTCTGGCTTTTAAATAGTCTCATTTTAGTATATACAGAGTATATACGTGCTTATTTCAACAGTTGCAGCAGCTTATTACAGATAAAACAGGATAGATAAAGAACAATGACGGAATAAATATACTTGGATGACACAATGTACACAATTCATAGTACCACAAACAGTTAGAAGTGTATTATCTTAGATGATCTGGTGTATTTTGCCTCCGGGATGTCACGCAAGAGCATCCAGCAGAAGTCTCCCATCATGCTGGGGTTCCACTTGCCTTGGTAGTTGCTCTCCATCTTTGTAATGTCTTGGTGGAATCTTTCTCCGTGCTCATCACTCACTGCTCCAAGGTTTGGAGGGAAGAAGTTGAGGTGGGAATGGAGAAAATGAATTTTGAGTGACATTCGGCATCCCATATCCTCATAAATCTTTAGCAACTTCTCAATACAGGCTTGGTAATTTGGTACACGTGTGTTACCAAGGAAGCCACTACAGACTGACTTAAATGCTTCCCATGCTCTCAGTTCCTTTAAGCTAAGAAGCTCCTCAAAATCAGTATCCTTCAGCACTTCTCGGATTTGAGGTCCGACAAAGATGCCCTCTTTGAGCTTAGCAGCACTGAGACCTGGGAACACAGTAGACAAGTGTTGGAAGGCAGCACCATTTTTGTCCATGACCTTCACGAAATTCTTCATCAAACCAAGCTTGATGTGAAGAGGAGGAAGAAGCACCTTCTTCATGTCAACCAGAGGATTCTCCTTGACGCTGTGTTCGCCAGGAACGAAAGTGCTTCTAGACCCCTAGTCTTTCTGCTTGTAATGCTGGGATACAGCTCGACTATCCCAGAGACAGAGAAAGCAACAGTATTTTGTGAAGCCCGCTTGCATACCCATAAGAAGACCAGTGACCTTGAGGTCCCCACACAGACTCCATTGGTACTGGTTGTACTTAACAGCTTCTAAAAGAAGCTCCATATTGTCATAGGACTCCTTTAGATGGACAGAGTGTGCAGTGGGAATGCTGGGATATTTATTCCCGTTGTGCAGAAGCACAGCCTTGAGAATTGGCTTGGAAGAGTCTATGAAAAGACGCCAATATCTTCGGAAGAGATTGACTTGGCAGAATCTTCCCTTGGAGGCATTTCTTCATCTGATGAGGAAAGAAGATCCTTATTTACTGGAGGTGTTGGGACAGGAAGATCATCTGAATGGAGAACGGGTCTCGTAGCAGATGGAAGGTTGGGATATTTGATCTTTTTTCTAGAAGATGGATTGAAACCAGTTATATTTGTTAGACAAAAATAACAATCATCTGCATGGCTTCGTGGCTCTCTCCAAACCATCGGGACTGCAAAGTTGAAAGCCGGTTTCTTGACATTAAACCAAGCAGTTAGTCCATTGTAGTAGGGTTTACAACAGATGTGTGGAGCCCAAGATTTGTCCTGATCACCAATTTTACAGTCAAAATAATGAAAGTAGGCAGTTCTGAGGAGGGAAGTGATGGTTCGACGCTGTGCAACTGTTGTGAAGTCCCCACACACGTAGCAGAAAGAATTGGCCTTGTTGAGGCATCCTCGGTGTTTTGACGAGCTTGAAGCCATTGGAGAATCTGAAAAAAACAACAAAGTAAAATTAAATCATATGTAAGGCAATAATAATTATGTGCGTCGTTGGAAATTGTAATACAAATATATACCCAAAAGATTGTGTAACACAATTGTCAAGGGACACCAACCTCCTGCGCTGACTGCCAGTGCACTACTGGCTGTTGATTGAGACGTGTTGGCTACGCTTAACTGCCAAAATCCGTCTTGATATATAGCTATATATATATATATATATAATGTAATGCTATCACTTACATTTATTGCATAATAACTAAAAAAGAAGACATAAGTCACACAATATTAGAAATTAACCCTGAATGCATATACGCCTTTATGTACAGTATGTGTACAAAGTGTACAGCATGCATATCTAAAAAACTAGAGGTGATGAGTTAAAACGGATTTCAAATCTGAATTCAGCACCCCAAAACTAGCTTAAAATAGCTATTTTTGTGCTTGCTTCAATTTCTTTGTAAACCAGTGTAATTCCTCTTTCTAATCTTAAACTAAAATAGGAGACTTGTATATTTTTGTACAAGGATTTTACTGTTTGACAAACATTTCTAACTGGAATAAGATATAATTACCAGCACGTGCAAGTCACTCTTGTCGTCAAGAGTGAAGATGCACATCATATTTCTCATACATCATATTTTGGTGATATTAAAAAATATATATGTTAGTTACTCAAACGTCATTCTGAAAATCTATGAAAGCGCAACCTTGTTTAGTCCAATATTTCTTTACAGTATAACACTTACCTTTACTGTGTGGGTTCTGGCAACGGTAATGAAAAAATATCACTTGGTTTGAAATGTAAAAAAAACTATAAAACCATTTACCTTTATTTTGTGATTAAATTGACCTCTTACTATTTGATTTTTGAGCGTGTATAAAAAAAAAATTAATTTTTAATATAATGAAGATTCATGTCGTTAAGGAAGCTTGACTTATAAATATTTGTAACACAAAATTCGACGTTATAAACAAGCTAGACGCTGAAAATGTAGAACACATGATTAAAAAGTGAAATATTAAACTGTGATGTATCACAATAAAAGAAATAATTTAGTGTTAAGCGTTTCAGTTCATTAGTGACACGTACTCTATAATTACAAGGTTAACTTAATGACAAAGGATAAGTGTACAATTATCAAGACTGGTATAAGGTATATGAAGTCAGTATATGTGTAATTATGATACGAAAACGAAGATCAACTCATTTTCTTATGTATGAACGTTTAATTAACACTTTTTGCCCTTAAAACTTTAATAAATCTTAAGAAAAGAGCTTCCATATATTTTCTTGGGGTTTCGTCTATCGGGTATACATTGTGGTGAATATCTGGCGACAACAACGCCGTTGCGTGAGAATGATTTATTTAGGGCGGAGCATGTATGTCACGTGCTATTGGCAGACAAATTTTATAGAGTAGTCATGATGAATTATAGCGATGTCGATGATGCTGAAAAAGAATCAATCTTAAATTCTAGTGATGATAGAATTGGCGGAAAATCGTTTCAGAGAACCTGACCGTGCAGAAGATGTAACCAGAGATTATTATCAACGTTGGAAGTGGATATATAAAGGTTTGCGGTATTTATTCAACTCAAGTATCGATAAAATCTAAGGCAAAAATAAAACTATGACAAAAATAAATGTTGTATTTAATATTGAAAAGTTTAAAATCCTGAAGAATCGTTAAGTTTTTTGAAGAAAGACATCTTAGTAAAGTTTTAAAGGATCATGATTCCAAACAATCACCAGGCTTATATATGTAAAAACTGCTCATTTGGGTTGAGCAAATATTTTACGTAGAAGGAAGAGCGAACAACGTTTCGACCTTCTACGGTCATCGTCAGGTTTAACACGATGACCGAAGAAGGTTGAAATGTTGTTCGCTCCTCTACGTAAAATATTTTCTCAACCCAAACGAGCAGTGTTTACATATATATTTCTCTACAAGTGGGTTTTCTCGACATCACTGATAATCACCAAGCTTCTTCAATAAAGGAGACTTAGTAACATTTAATGGATTAAAACATCAAAAATCATCATGTTTCCTGAAGAAAGAAATCTTAGTAATGTTTAATTTATTAACATTAAAAAAAACATATCAAACTTTTTAAAGAAAGGAGACTTAGTAACATTTAAAGGTTAAAACTGCTGAAAACGTGCTAAGAGTCTTGAAGGAAGGCGTTTTATAGGCTTTGTATAGTACAAAACCTTAAAGACTATTTAAATTTCCTAAATAAAAAAGTCCTCTAATTATAAAATTATAATAGACGAAATTTTACTGACTTAAGGGTTTGAAGGCAATTACAGTGAAATAATAATAAAAAGAGAAGATTCTTGTTGGTTTGCTAATACTAAAATAAGCTACCAGTCATAAATATTTTGTTGATAGTGAGTTGTTAGTTTATTGTTAGCATTTAAAACAGTCATTAAGTCAAATATACAGTAAAAAACATCAGTCAAATTGTTTTTATACCAAATAATTAATATTGTATGTGGTTATAGTTTCTAAATTTATCTTAAATATCTTTGATATTGACTTACATGGAATATTTTTTTGTAAATAATGTGTTTATGCTTACTTAGGCAAGCTTTCGAGAAAGAATTATAACCAAACGAAAATTCTACTAGAATCAAGTGTGTGCATTTTTAATAGCAAAACTATAGTGGGTTATCTACAAAGGCTACCGATGGAAATCGAATTACTGATGTTAGAGTTATAAATCCGTAGACATACCGCTGTACTAGCGAGGGACACAAGAATCAACCTCCTTTTTACCTTTTTATGTAAGTAAAATATATTTTAAAATTATTGTTTTGAAATTTTTAATGCCAGATGTTATTTAATGTTTCTTCCTTCGATATTTTTTCCAATTCCAATATTTGGAAGATACGAAAATCTTTGACAGTATTTAACTGTGTGGATTTCAAAAAATATATTTTTAATGACACAATTTTCAGCGGTAATTGCTGCACATTTTCAAAATTTTGACTGAGTAAAGAAACGTCTTGAGTTTGGAAAATGTAATGTAATCAAGTATTAATTAAATGTAGGCAAAACCTCTCAAGCTTTGTATCTATCTTTTTACATCATCAACAAAATTGGAGTAAGATGAGAGATAACGCCTCTGAGCTCTAAAACAACGTGTTAATAAACGCATCACGTAGTTAAGTTTCAAAGATTTATAATTATTTTTAAAACTATTTCTGACAAATCTTATCCAGAGTAGAACACAGACAGTAACAATCAGGAAAGACCGACACGCCTTTTCCATTGTAGAATAGCAAGCCTGTCAGTCGGATCGCTAGCCCTGTGTCGGAATCAGCTGCTTATTTGCTCACAGGCAGAAAGAACAGTACTTTTAATCTAACTAATGACCTGCTTGCAGTATAAAAGACTGCTCCGATTAAAGGATATTTCCTTACGAAGTGGCAAAAGCAGAAAGATAAGTTGTTAACTAGTCGGATCAACACAGTGAAGAAAAAATGAACGACTCAAGATAATATTATTTGCCTTAAAAGTATTTCTTTGCACACGCTCGTGATACGTTTAAAGTTGTGACGCAGACATTCTTTTTTTTGTACAGTCATTCGAGGAAATTTGCCTATAGTTAGATAGTTTTCAAAGACATCTTAAACGCCTCCCTAGGTGATTCAGTGGTGTGCTTAAGGATTTATAATGCTCAGAATCATGCTCCGATACCCACAATTAGCACAATAAAGATATCCTGTCGTGTAACTTTGCCCTTAAAAACAGACAAATTGTAATAAGGTGCTGTACAGTCATCGACTTAACTGTTATAACATATAAATATTTTAAACATAAAAGTGGTTGAGGAAACATGCATTCCTCTGTTGAGTTTTCACGTCTAACACGGTTGAATTTTTTACTTGTATTGGTCCAACATGGCCAGGTGGTTAAGGCACTCGACTCGTAATTTGAGGGTCGCGGGTTTGATTCCTCTTCGCACCAGACATACTCGCTCTTTCAGCAGTGTGGGCGTTATAATGTGTCGGTTATTTCCACTATTCGTTGATAAAAGAGTAGCCCAAGAGTTGGCGGTGGGTGTTGATGACTAGCTGCCTTCTCTCTAGTCTTACACTGCAGAATTAGGGACGGCTAGCGCAGATATAGTTTTTCTTGAAATTCAAACCAAACTAATTGTTATTTGTATGGGCTAAAACATTACGTTATTGCATCAAAATAGCAAAATCGTTGACCTTATGATGATGCTATACTAATAAGAAATAATGAAAATAACAGGAGTGGAAGACGTAATCAGTAATAATGCAAAATCATTGGGGTCGAACTTGCAGTCGAGGTTAATTCAGAGTCAAATATTAAAACTTTGAAGATATGTGGAATAGGCGCCAGTAATCGAAGTAAAGGAATCATTTTGGCTGTAAATGGTGAGATAAACCTTTCTAATCCTGGACATAGAGTAATAACATGCAACTGGTTTTTCTCGTTACATCAGTAAAACAAATGGTTTTGTTACTTTTCTGTCTATAACAATTTCTATATGCAGGATGTAAGAAACAAACAACTGTTGATTGATATAACGTAAGAACATTATTCTCGGAATTGTATTAATGGTTTATCATGTGGATATACTTTGAAATTTATACATTCTGTGATCTTATCTCATTTGCTAACTGCACATTCAGCATCTGTTTCTCTTTGTTTCAAACATTAGGGGACTTACAGTTTCAGAGCTGCTACGTCCTTCCTTCCTGAACAATACCATGTCAAATATATTGAATATACTTAGTATTCATAACTTTGTTCATTATAAACCAAACGATTGAAAAAAAATTTCTTAGTTAAATAAATACGTATTGTTCACCTTGGGTCTAAGCTTGTGAATTTGTTCAATATAAGCCAAAGAACTCAGAAAAATTTCTTTGTTAACTAAATATATATCATTCGTTTTAGGTGGCTAGCATAGAGAAAGCTTAGACTTTAGTTATGGTGCAGTCTTTTATGTTTTTTTTATAATTATAATTGTTTCTCTGTAACATGTCTGTTTTTATTTGAGATCTTTTAAGAAATTTAGATTATGAAAGACGTGTAATTTGCTTTTTTAAACTTCTGTTGTGTGAGATTTGAATTTTAAATAAAGTTTATACATCATCTTACTGCTTTTATTTTGACATCATTAAGCTAGAGTAAGTTGTATCACATAATTTACAATCTGGCAACACATTCCAGATTACTTTATAACTGGGGTAATTTCTACAGCCATAATTGGATACGAAGTTGTAGTTGCTGGTTTAACGGCTCGAGAAGTTCCTGATGGTTATGAAGTTAATTTGGCATCTGTAGAAAGTTAGCAGATACGATATTCAATAATTGTTCTTGTTTTTTACGCAAATAATAACATTTTTACTTATGTTAGTTTACTGTCATGTTGTCTCTTTATGTTTATGAAGCACAAAAGAATAAATTCACGATTGTCAGGTTACGACTATGTGTAAGAAGCTGTAAAATCGGTTTATCACAATCGTAAAATGATTGTCTAAAAAAATGAGCTTATTTTTGCTTTAACAAACACTCGCTCAATCTAATTCGCCTACTATTCGTTTTTTAGTGATAACGTTTCAGGAAAAATATAACAAACTACGATTCTTGTAACACATGCTTCATTGTATCTTTGTTCTGAACTGCTAAACATTGTATCAGTTCTTTCCAAAGCAGCAGAGCAGTAATAATACGTGTGTGGTAAGAAGACATTTAGATACGTAAGTTATGTTTCTACACTAGATTTCCTACATTTGTCTGCAACAAAAAATAATAAGTCAATCTTGAGTTTTATAATACCGTACGATTACTTTTATTACGTTTTATGATGGAACTTATAGTTTTTCGTGTTTTTCTAAACTTAATTTTCACATAATAGCTATGGGATATTAATACTGAAAACTTATTTCTGATATAAATTGTTATTGGAAGAAATTACATCACTCGTAAAAGTTAGTATGTTTGTAAATTATGAAATAATTTTTTATAACATAAAAACCAACCAATCTTTAGGTGGAAGGTGTCCTTTTACATCTACGACACGATAAGTTTTCCTCAATTTAGCAATATTATATACATGTTATAAAAACAATTTTAATCTTTTCAAGACTCAGTTTTTCAATTTATCGTTTCTTTGAAAGCGAACTGTCGTCTATCTAATGTGAGATTGTTGTTGTTTGTTATTAAGCACAAAGCTACATAAAGAATTATCTGTGCTTTGCACACCGTGGGAATAGAAACCCAGTTTCTAGTAGTATACGTCTGCAGACATACCACTGTGCTGCTGGGGGTCATCTATTGTTAGAGAAAAGTTCATAATACCGATTGTTGATAATTCATTATAATGTACATACCAGTTGTTTAGTGTTGTTGTATGTTGTTTAGTGATTGGGAATATGGGGAACTCTGAAAAAATTCAAAGTTGGAAACTTCCCCGAAGTCATTCATTGCTTAGATGTGGGGAAACTGTGGGAGACAAAAAAAGTATTATTTACTGTTATCCTTTAATACCCATATTTAATGGTTAGAGGGTTGGCTGTCGATTGATATGTGAAATGGACAAATGTTCACAAATTTATGGACTTCTATTCTTTTGAAACAGATCTATGACGTTATTGATTCACTGGTTATTGTCATTTCCGGGTATTCAGGATGTTGAGTCTGTGGTCACGAAAACATTGAGTCATTACTCTTCCGATATAATCAGTCTTTTGAAATGATCAAACGTAATAAGTTATTTCTGCTTCAAACTCACCATTTCTTTAACCAAATTTCATATATCTCTTTCACTACTAAAGATTTTAGTTTATTACTTTAAAGTTTTTTAACAAAACCTGAGCTGATAAAGTCAAGTAAAATCTTCTGTTTAAATAGAAACGTGAAATGTACAAATGACTTCATTTTTTTAAAGGCTTGTTTATAGTTAGGTTGGTTGAACTGATACAATTTGTTGTTGAGGAATACTTAATACTTAAAACTAAAATGAAACATAACATTTAAAGTTGTATTACATTTATCATCGAGTCAAATTGGGTTTGAAATTTGACAGAGGTGTGATTTTCAGCTGTGTACTTTGGTTTTAAGGTGGAACAACTTCTTCCATATCTCAAAAAAAAAAGTGAAATCCTTATTTACAATAACAAAAAGTGTCAAAATATAAAAATATATGAATGTAATCAGCATTTGAAAGACAGAATCATAGATTAAAGCTTTATCACTCATTCAAGTTTAAGATTTGAAATGTAATGTACCTCTGGTTTACTTGATATTTTCGTATACATATATGTGTGTTTATGAGCATTTGATACCAAAAACTGTTTTAGTTCAATTTTTTTAGTAAAGTGAGTGAGCTGAATAAAGTAGGTGTTATGGACTTTAAGGTTTTCTAATAATTAAAACAAAGCCCATATTATTTCGAGTGGATAAAGAGGGAGTGGTATATGAAATTTAATACCAGAGACATAACTAGGGATATACTGGATCTTTATAATGGTATATGAAATATAGTATCAGAGATACAACTAGGAATATACCGGATCTAGTGTAAACTCTCTTTCTCAGGGCTGCCTATCTGAGAGCTCCAATCTGAGTAGCTTGCTGTCCATTGTCTACCTGAACATGATTTGCTGCCAACGCGCCACTGTTTCCGTAAAACTGTGTTCTTGCGATGGCTTTCAGTTCAGTATCTTAAGCTTTCATTACGAATATTGAGAAATCAACATAAAAATAGAAAAGCAGTTAATTTCTTTTTGTGTCTATTGTCGTTATTCCGCGTGCTTCTGGAGTGCGGTGTTTGGTTATTGAAATAACATTTCAATTATATTTTTGTCACCAAAAGAAAGTGTTAAAATGTTGTACATTTGTCTGTTGTTTTAATGGTACAGGTAATACATATATAACAACATAATAAGTTACAGTAACTTCTTTCAGTACGAATAATTAAAACGATGATTTGAAAAAAAGATTGTGACGCATACTATTTGTTACAAAACTACAACATTGGGAAATATTTATATTTTGTTATAATACATATGAAAAAAGTACAAAATGTTCTTGATATTTGAAGTAAAATAAAACGTATTGAACTCTGATTATGTCGGTTTTAAGAATTACAATAATATAGATATTAGTTTTCGTTTGTGTTTTTCTGTGTATGAACTTAAGAAGGAATATTAAAGACTGGTATTATAACGTGACGGCCAATCCCACTATTCGTTGGTAAAAGAGTAGCCCAAGAGTTGGCGGCAGGTGATGATGACTAGCTATCTTCCCTCCAGTCGTACACTGCTAAATTAAAGACGGCCAGCGCAGATAGCCCTCGTGTAGTTTTGCGCGAAATTAAAACACAAACAAATATTAAATACTTTGGTCTATTAGTTAGTCCTCAGTATTTTAATCCCTAACGTTCTGTTGAAATTATAGATAGATGAATTAGCCGTTCCTGAACGTTTAATAAAGATAAATGAATAAACGTCAATGAGTTTTTCCTCTGCATTTCATCCAGCTTTAAAAACTATGGCTTAAAATTTATCATATTTTGAAAAATAACATAAATTAATTTTACTTTAAGTTTATTTAAACCAACACTTATTGGACTATCGAATTTAAACGTCCGAGTTAATAATATCTTACGTTTTGCGACATGTATGAAATAATCAGTGTTTTAAAACACGCTATTACTTAGCGATAGGGAAGACATATACACTAAGCAATTTTGCCATGTTTCTAGTCACGTATATTTTTGAGTTCATTTGTTTTTAAGCGCAAAGCTACACAATGGCTCATGTCTTCTCTGCCATCCAAGTTATCGAAGTCCACTTTTTGGGGTTATAAACCTTCTGTGTTACCCCTGAACTATCAAAGAGGGAAGTGGGTTGAACATCTTAAGAAACGAGGTTAGGTGTGAACTGCTTTTACTCTGCATTCTAATGAGTAATTAATGAAAACCTTAAGATTTTCTATAACTTGAATGGAGATTGCAATTAGATTCTTAATTTATTAAATCATGCATTCAAATGTTGCGTTGTATATATAAGTGGAACAAAAATGTAAGTTTATTGTTATATCTCGGTTTGAATTTTAATGAAATTTTACGCCTTTATAGAAGTGAATTAGCAAGTGTGGTGATATTTTAAATGAAATGACATATTTAAAGTAATTATATATTAAAAATTACATCTAAAGCATTGCTCGTTTTATTCAGTAAATTTTACACATCGTGCAGAACGCTTCAGAATTGTTCCAGGAAGTGTTTATTTCCTTTCGTTATTTTCAATTAATAAAAAAAAAAACCTATTCTTGGATAAAACTATCGCAGTTTTATTGATATTCGCATTTCTAAACGGCAGTTTTTCAGAATTTTCAAATTTTGTGGGCTACCCGGATAATAATTTCTTTTGGGTGTTATGAGTATTGACTGATTATGTGTTATCTACTCTTTTGCTGTACAACGCTAAAATCAGGGGTTCGATTCCATTCGGTGCACTCAGCAGATAGCTCGATGTGGATTTGTTATAAGGAAAACATACACACACTTTTGTGCCGATTAAATCGTTTGAAGTCCTGATGCCAAACTTTATTTACTTTCTCTGTTATTAGAAAGGAGGTTTATGGTAGTGCTGAAGTGTGTTGGTGGTGATGATGCAGAGTATTATATGTAATATGGAATTATATAGCCCTATTAATTACTGTTGAAGTTGTATTTTGAAATATATTTTCATACCTATCTTTAGAATGTACCAGGATTCGTATTTTACGACTTTAACCAATCACAGATAGCTGTGTAATGCTTTTACATCGCTGCTTCCCCGTCAATAAAAACATCTTTTCTATCAAATTTTATTATCTCTACAGTCTATGTAAACGTGTATTGTCGACAACGTAGCTTTAGAAAGTTAATTTGTGTTTACGTAACACTTCTTCAAGAACGATCTTTTATCCCAATAGTTTACACCAAAAACATCCATTCCAATATATTAAACCGAAAACGTTAGACTTTCTCACCACTTGATTTCAATCTAGTTTTAGATTTGATCAATTTTATCATCACTAGATTCGTCGTAAACATTTTATTTGACAAAGAATTATTCATATGGTTTACAAGCTCACTAATTGGATGGATTTAGTTCATTGTGTTTAAAAACGCGAATCTTCAACGCTTAATATCTACAATTTTCAACGGTTTCCGTTTCAGCTTCCTTTTTTTTTTACATAATGACATCGATGGACTACTGCTCTCGCTCTTCATTTGATGAATTTTTCCCTTTATAAGAAAACAAAAACGTGGTGTTAATTTAATCATGTAAGAAAGGTGGTATTTTTGTTCGCTCCACACCTACAAAGGTTCATACATGTAAATGTCATCTCCTTTGTTAGAGCCTCTGGTCTAGTTAGTGTTTTTATTCCAAATGCTGACGTTTTCATCTCAACTAAGGAATTAAAACAGTCCTTGAAACAGATCTTCACAATTAGTTCTCATGTTTATCACACAACTTCCCACAAAAGCGGTGGTGTTACGAGCATTATTAAATTTTTAGTCAACTCAGATCAGTTCACAGAGCCCAGATTTTTGTGTATTTTAACCTCAAGGAAAAATACAAAAAGTAAAAAATAAAACACGCCAATGTTTTTCCACATCAAGTACTTTTTCGTAAAGAAAAAGGAAACTCAAGATTCAGATCCCTGGGGTAACCTTCCCCATCAACAACGTGAAGCCGTACTCATACTGAAAATTTGTTTGTTTGTTTTTGAAATTCGCACAAAGCTACTCGAGGGCTATCTGTGCTAGCCGTCCCTAATTTAGCAGTGTAAGACTAGAGGGAAGGAAGCTAGTCATCACCACCCACCGCCAACTCTTGGGCTACTCTTTACCAACGAATGGTGGGATTGACCGTCACATTATAACGCCCCCACGGCTGGGAGGGCGAGCATGTTTGGCACGACTTGGACGCGAACCCGCGACCCTCAGATTACGAAGCGCACGCCTTAACGCGCTAGGTTATGCCAGGCCCTACTGAAAATTATTTTTTCTTCTCACCCATAGTAATTCCTGTTCTTTCATTTCCTGATAAAAAATATAAACTGTTTATATCTTAAATCATTATATTCAACCTGTTCTTGTCTTTAGTTTTACTTCTTACAATCAAATTCAGACCAGTGTTAAAGCCCACAATAAATAGCTTTGTGTTTAATTTTAAACAATCATTCAATCAAACCTACAGTAAAACTATCTAATCAATTGTTGATAACGATTCTAATTCTTTCTCTAGGATGATGAAGTCATCAGTATTACCCCCTGTGTCGAACTACCCCTTCTCAACTTCATTCATGTTTTGGGTTTCTCTTTGCCCATATCTACTGAGCCTTTACCCACTGTAAATCTTGATTATCACACATTGGATTGCCTGTAACTCTTTAGATTTCTTTCTTAAATAATTTCTCTTAATCCGACTACTATCTGCTGTTAATTTTTACTAATATACCTATGTTACAGTACATTGTTCTTAAAAATTTAAAGTATGTTAAAAACTAATTCACGCACCTTCATTCACGTTATGTAAGAAGAACTCATATTTCCGAATATCTGTTGTTTTATACCTAAGTTCTGATGTAATTATTACCATCATCTGTAATTCTGTAAAATCAGAAAAGTTTTTCGTTCTTTTATTTCAACATAAAATAAAAATAAAAAAGCAAATTTCCTTCTACTTAAATAAAATTCAGACGGTCAGAGAAATCAGCTGCATAAAGCATGAAATCAGGTAGCGTTAACCTGCGGAACAATTAAAACGCATTAATAATAACCGTAAAAAATGTATGATTTCTACCTTGTTCTAAACATAATCTGGAATTGAACCTATATTCATTAAACTAATATATGATGTAACTTAAATGAAAGTCGAAAGAATATTATTGAAATGGCAAAACGTAATATAAGATATTGGATATACTCTGTTATAGGTTACTATGAGCTACCCATTTAAGAACTAAATTTTAAAACGCCCTCTTGTGGACATCTAGTTCTTAAGTCCTAATAATTTCAGTTTTTGAGACAAAATATTAAATAAATTGTAAACGTATCCCAATTATTCATTAGTTATTATTTTTTTATATAAATACTTATTATGCTATCTTTTCGAAGAATTACGTTACACGCACACGCTGCTTATCATAATAATATACGTCATAATTGAAAGACTTATGGTTTTATAATTTGTCGTTAAAAGCTAGTTTTACTCTGAATAATGAGTTAGTCATATTCTAACTTACAGTATAAAAACCTCGTAAATGTTCACAGGATATTTTATTATGGTATATAGATTAAAGGTACATGAAAAATGTTTCAAGTTTTCTTAGACAATTTAGGGATTTTCGTGCCTTGAATCACATTCACGCACTCAGAATATTTGCATAATACCTGTTTTCATTCACTAGTAATAGGATGGCAAACAACAATTTATAAGAATAGGAAGACGTGTATGCCACACTGGAACGTTGACCAATATTTTATATCTAATATTGTAGTAAGATCACAGATGAGTGAGAGAGTTGTGGTTAAGCCAAAGATGTATCACGTCTTATGTGAGAAATAACAATGAAAGGATCGTTCCCTTGAGCCTCTGTTTTTTTATAAAATATGTTATTCTGATGGATATCAGGAAGCATGTTTGAAACATCAAAAGTCTGAGTGGCTAGTTAAACATTTCACACTTTAAAACTATGTGTTTTATTTTTATTTAATTTTAATTTTTGTTTCAGCTGGTAGAGAACTTGAGTAAAGAAACTTTTTATTTACGTTTTTGTTTTTGACATTTATAACTGTAGTTTCCGTACTTTTAATTTAAAAAAAATTCTTTTATGATCCTAAATATGTTAAAAGTGTTGCTTATACTAATTGCATCGGTCTACATTTTGTTAAAATACAGTTTCCAGCAAAAAAATATTTTACAAATGACCCAAATCATGTAAAGATCTAAAATTAATTGATTAATATCATTCAGATTGTAAATATTAAATATGTTGATAACTTAAAACAAAAACGAATAATCGACGATTTGTCTGATTTGATAAACTTAGTACTAGATTTCAACAGAAATATAGCATTTTTTCTTGATTATATTACTTAGAAGTATTTGAAGTAGTGGTAACGATTATATATTATATTAAACAGGGCATGTTAGAGAAGATATTAGTTTAATACTGTTTTAGTTTAATTTGGAGTGGGGATTGTTAATAATTACGTGCAATAATTATACGTTGATTAAACTGTGGGTGTTAGACAGGATATTGGTTTGATACTGTTTTAGTTTTACAACAGTTTGGTTCATTCTGTCTTTCGTTATATCCAATATAATTAGATAAAGATTCATTTGTCAAAAGCTTCGATACAATTCTACATATTGGAAAGTAGTACTCAGTGATGATGGTGATATATAGAAGTAAAAAGAGAAGAGTAAAAATACTGTGAAATATGAAGTTATATCGGGATCCGATACGCTTATTGGCACGTGATCATATACTAATTGGTCACTAATTGGCACGTGACCATATACTAAATAATTATAGAGTATACTGGTTGTTGAACAAAGCCATAATTCTTGATTGGCTGATATCGAGATATTTCAGAGTGGTGCCGACAAGCGGCGAATCTTAGAAGGAACTGCTACTGGTATAGTCGTGTTTTACAGATGAATGAAGCAAGTTCAACAGGCGTTTCTTCCTTACATGACACCGCGTAAGTGTGAAGATTTTACTTCTTTATGAACTGTCAGTTTTTGATAATTATTCCTGCTATGTTCTATTCTTAAAATGCTTGACCAGTTGAAATGACATAGATTTAAAGGTAGTTTGAAAATTGTCATGGAAATTATTTAATTTATGACAAAACTGGAAGAAGAAAAAAAAGATTTTTAGCAAGTTCTAATTTGTTTGAGTTTGTAAGAAATTTTTGTTTTTTTGGGAGTTGGGAAAAATATTTGCTTATTGTGTGATGATGCAGTGGTGAATATCACAAAAACTGCCAGGTCATTGAACTATTCCAATGTATTTGTTCTACAATTAAAGAAATGTTACCATCTCCTTCAGAAGATTGTAAAAAATATGTTTATTAGTATAAACAGCTCAGATACAACAATACTTAGTTGTTATGTTTCAAGTGGTCTTTTTTCATTTTATAAAAAATGTTATAATCAATGTAATAGAAAGAAATCTTAAATTACGTTCCTTATGAACCTTTCAACAAAATTGCCGTTTTTATGCAGAGATTGTACGTTTTCAGTGTTAACTGTCCTTTATCAAAGGTATATACTGTTATGTAGCCAAAAAATTCCAGTTTTTTACACCAATGTCAAATTATTATTAGTGGTAACTAGATAAAGGAAGACCGAAAAACCATTGACTATGTTACAGTTTGTGGTTGTTTTTATATGTAATATTAAATTTATGAATACGTTGTAGAAGTACGTTCTATCATGTTTAATAATTTGATTAACACATACAACTTATAGCAGTTTTAATTATTTAAGTAGTATTAAGGAGTCATAAAATGTTTAACAATCTGATTGTCACTGGTGATTTATATATGTGTAGCATCTTTAGTTACGGCACTGGCGACTTGTTGCGTATATAATCATCTTATTAACACTGGAGACTTATAGCATGTGTTAAATGGTCATGTTCGTTGAAAGGTTTCATTATTATTGATACATAGTTTTCTTTATTCAGTGTATATGTATTTATATATACACGTTAGAAATACACCGAAACATATCAAGGATGTTGAAAGCAAGTGAGAATTGAATAGAATACGAACTTTGTCATTAATACAACATCCGACGCTTTTTTCTAAATAAATATTTTACCTTATATTGCGCCGACGCAACAGCTAAACAAAATAATTGGACAACGTAAACATCCCTTAAAAATAAGTGATTTGCCCTATTGTAGCCAATAATCAGCCAGTCCAAATATAACATAATTTTCGCCCATTTACGTCAGTGCGGCTAGTCTTGCTGACGGTTGAGTTATAACTGCACGTTAAGAGACAGAAAAACTACTTTCTCAAATGAACGTGACATCTACATAAAAAGAAGCAAAGGCCGTTACGTGGTACATTAACTTGAAATTGCCATTCAAATCAAACTTGACAAAACTTTCAACATGAGGAACATTAACTACAAACTTCTAGTAAGTAAAAAGAAAGTAAAAACAAAACTTTTCAGGAATATAAATTAATATCACAGAAACAGTCAAGACCACAAACCGCTATCGTTTATTTGTTAATATAAAGAACAAATAGTTTAGTAATCACGCATAGCTAGCACATTGGTATGATCAATTACACAAATAAAACTAGCTAATTAGATCAATTACACAAATAAAACTAGCTGATTAGATTAATTACACAAATAAAAGTTGCTGATTAAATCAATTACACAAATAAAACTAGCTGATTAGATCAATTACCCACATGCAAAACGTTGATAAAATTAATTGTAGAAATCCATGATGTTTCTAATGCTATGTGAAAATTATTAGTTAAACTAGATGTTATTTTCATATTAAAGAGTCACACAATAACACATTTGCACTCTGTCTACTGTGGATAATCGATTCCAGAATTCTAATTTTTTAAATCCGTACATTTACGAATGACCCATCGGGGAAACACGTGTATTAGTTATGAATTTCTACAATTTTAATCAGATCCCTCATGCTAATCCAAAACGAGTGTAATTGTAATCGTTAACCCCATTTATCACGTAATCCAGGACAATAACATTAACCACGTAAATTTAAGCCGTAGATTACATGACATATAAACAAATCTGAAAAAAATTGAACAGAATAATCACACTAATTCAAAACAAGAATAAAACTACTAAAATACATTTGACTTTGTTAGTCACTTACAATAGTCCAAACTAGAACGAGTTTTATTGCCTAAAATATAGAACGTTGATTATGTTGATCATATTAAGATAATCTTCATATAATAAACAATTCAATCAGTTTCCAGATACTGGACCCACTACAGTGAGGCGTTGCAGTAAAATACGCAAGAAAAAACAACAATCTGATTGACGTCATAATTAATTCAGTGTATTTTGTTTTTGATTTGACTCATGAGAAAACCAATATTGAAGAAGTAAACTGTGCCATTACGTTGCACTCTATAAAAGTCTCAAAAAAATAAAATTATTCATGTAGCGTAATAAAAGCACCATAAAATGATTTACTTATACGTATAGTCAGTCAACACATCAATTTTCTAATGCGTATAACTGTAACCAGCAGATGTTATGGATTATTGTAATAATACCTAAGTTTGTTTACGTTTCAACGTAAAGTTAGTCAGTTGGCCAAGCGTCCTGTGCTCACCACAGGTTTAGAACTCCTAAGCCTACTGCAATAACCTTATCGTTGATGTTTTGAGGTCGGTGTTCTCTCATATGAGGCCAAAATACGTGCTTTTATACGAACATTCGACTCTAACCAAATATATTTTTGTGTTATATGTAGAAAGGCAGTTGCCTTTATTAGAAACTGGGAAAAAATTGAAAACGTCCTTTTCAGAGGGAGAATGTAAAAAAAAATTGATGTTACCTGCCCATCTTATCTTCTGAAGTGTGAACATGGAGTTAAGAGCATACTTAATATATATTTCTAGGAAGAGGAAGTTTTTTTAAGAATTAAAGTATAAAGTTTATCGATAAAAACTTCTTCCTAAGTGTTTGAAATTAAGCATTGATTTTAGCAGCATTTACTACATAATGTCATACTTGTTGTTTGGTAAAATATGTCTGTATTTGCAAAATTTGAAATCATTGGAATAAAAGTGCTGAGAATATGAAGTGATAATAAAAACATAAAACGCTGCTGATTTTTGGTTATTAAAACCATATTATTAATATCAAAGATAATACTCTACATACAAATTACTTTGAGCTTGGATTATAATGTAATTTGTTTTGTTTTGAATGAAGAATGATTATTAATTTAAGGAAGATTAAATAAATTTCCTCGTTAATTGAAGATGTTGAAAAACTTTATGTCTTATTTTGTCATTTCTCTTTTGACTGAAATTGGTTTACACAATTCTGATGAATTGCTATTTTTCTTATAATGATCAAAAGTAGCAGTGGAAGAATGAAAAACGTTGGTTCTAAAGACACGGAAGAAAACATTTGAAATGTTTACTCCACTCAGAAACAAGTCGAACTGTTTCTGTAGAGCAGGAGATTGTTCTGTCCTTCAGCGAAGGTGTATTTTACTCAGTTCAGAAGTGTTTTGTAAGAAGATCTGTCGTAAAAGACTGAAAATAGAACAGTATCTTGAAACAGATTCCAAAAACCTACACAGGCACAAATGGGTATTATTTGCGACGCTAGAGGAAGCTTACAACAGTTCAGAAAAAATAAAGACACAAAACAGGATTCTAAAGTCGATTATGAAAAAAAAGTATATATTACTACGTTTAGAAATAGACTACTTAGTCACTATCGGATCAAATAAAGTTAAAATAATGAATCTTTAAGAATAAAAAGCAAAGTTAAAGAGAAGTACAAGAAGAGATAAAAGAGGCAATATAATTGAAAGATTACCGTGAAATAATGTGACAAGAAAAGTAGTGTGTTATCAGATAACATCTCTGACAATAATTATATTGGAGAGGTGTGTATCTTTCATCTGTTACAAGGTTCTGTTTTCCACAGGATATTGATCCACTAAAGTTAGTGTGTCCCACCTTTGTTATCCTTCTCTTTTTGTAGTTACTCCTGTTTACGAATGTATTAAACATTTCAAGTGTTTTCATTCTGTGACTTTGGAATCAATGCTCTCTATTTTCCACCGGTCAGTTTTATCGCTCTAAGCAGAACTATAATAAACCAGAACTATACAAATCACTTGTGATCAAGATCGAAATGAAAATAAAACAAAACATTTACTTTAGAAAATAATCAAGTGGTATATAAATGTATATATATGTATATATGATTTAGATAGATAATATAGAAATATATTGAAGCAGAGAACTAAAACTTAAGTGCTTTGTTTAACTAAATCATAGTCTCATCGGTTCGCTAGAAGTTCTATTCATTATACTTAAATAAATATACATAGTCTGTATTCGAAATAAAAGAAATCTTTTATCAGAGAATATTTAAAAGTAATTTGTATCACTGGTGACAGTAAAATGGTTCCACTAATTAAAATCAATACAATTCTTTTCTCTTGTAATCATATACTTCGCTCTTTTATTTCAATAACTTCATCTTAACAATCAATAAATATAACATCATATAATAAATCTCGCTCAAATCAACGTTTAATTTTGTTAATTTCAATCGGTTACCAACAGAATCCATCATTAGACTTCACACTTTGATTCTAAAATCACTTTTTACTTTTAGGAATATAGTCAACTATTCGAAAGTGTTCGAATTGGATCTTTTCTGTTAGGCCAAACATTGCCGGGTGGTTAAGGCATTCGACTCGTAATATAAAGGTCGCGGGCTCGAATCCCCATCATACCAAATATGCTCGCCCTTTCAGTTTTGTGGGCGATATAATATGAAGGACAATACCACTATTCATTGGTAAAAGAGTAGCCCAAGAGTTGTCGTTGAGTGATGATGACTATCTGCCTTCCCTCTAGTTTTACATTGCTAAATTAAGGACAGATAGCTCTCTTTGTAACTTTGTAAGAAATTTAAACAAATAAAAATACACTTTTTGCTGTTTTTGTTTTATGGAAATTCATGGAACCCTTTACATGTGACCTTGTGTGATAACTTTTATCAGAGTTAATATGCTCTTAGGTCCAGGTATATATTTCAGCATATATACAAATTATATAGTTTGACTTTTTCAGTATCCTACTTCTGGTTTGGTTTGTTTGTTTTGAGTTTCGCGCAAAGCTACACGAAGGCTATCTGCGCTAGCCGTCCTTAATTTAGCTGTGTAAGACTAGAGGAAAGGCTAGTCATCACTACTCATCACCAACTCCTGGGTTACTATTTTCCCAATGAATAGTTGGATTGACCGTTACAATATAACGCCCCACGGCTGAAAGGGCGAGCATGTTTGGTTTGACGGGGATTCAAACTTACGACCCTCGGATTAAGAGTCGAATGCCTTAACCATCTGGCCGTGCCGGGCCTCCTACTTCGCAATATATAGTCATCTAGAAATCACCCCAAGACTTTCTGTTTTGATAGATGAGACGAAAGACTCCTCTGATGCTAACAGTCTGTACCCTATATTTTTCATCATATACACAAAAGATTCAGATGAAATTGCTTTGTACAAAGTCAGCAAATTCGGAATTTTTTTTCTGATTTTGATATCTATAGTGGATTTGAAGTGGGGTTTCAATATCTGTAGTACGCATAGCAAGAATAGCTCATTGTGTAGCTTTGTGTTTAATAACAAAACAAAACTATCCTTCGCATATGATTGTACGAAAAAAAAACTGAATAAAGAAAGCTTTTTTTAATCTATATTTATCTGTCATCAACGTCTACAGGCAAAGCACTAGATTGTAAAATAGTTGATAAGATGTTAAAGATCTAATTCGTTATCTATTTCTTAGAACAGAAGAACTGTAATGTTAAAGCACACCTTTTATCAATTGTCGCTTTCATATTCAATAAACTGAGAATATTCTGAATACCGTTGGTTACAAAGAGCTAACATGCAAATAAATATGAATAGTTTCGATAACGAATTATTTGGTAGTCAAACGTATGAGCTACAGAAAGATGCAAAAGTCCTCTCCAATAAATAAAAGCCAAGTTAATAACAATAACTTACACTTGGAGAAAGATATATACTTAGAATAAAATTTGAAACCAACTTATCTAATTTATTTTACTTTTCTTACATCATTACTTACAAAGAATACAAAGTGTCGTTTCATCAGTTGGGCTTCCTTTCTGTTAAAGATGTTTTCGTCTATAACCCAAATAACATCTCATGATGTGTGTCATTATCGGTTTGAAGGACTGTAGATTATTTTAATTCTATGTTCAGGTTTATGTTTCTCTAAACTTACTATAATAGACTTGTTTACAGCGATGCAAGAATATGCTTAAAAATTTAAAATACTATTTTTGAATTATTAAATGGTAATTTGATTATTAGTTTACATACTACTGTCCAAATTTCATAAAACTCAGAATTGTTTTTGATCATAATCTGTTGTTAAACTTGCATTTTCAGTGATCTGGATACTTTTTAAATATCTAATAAAAATATTTTCAATATTAATCAAAGCCGAATGAAGTTTTTTAGATACGTAACAGTAACCAGTAGAGAATAGAGCAGTAAACGAAGCAACAAAAATTTATTTAATTATATTTTTCTGTAAATTTAAAATGACTCCTGTGGAATTTACTTAGTGTAGCTCATTAACACCAGGAGGAGTGGTAATTTACGATTACGATTACTCGTAATGTCACAGAATGGGTTATTTGTGTATATTTTATTTGTACACAACTCTTGTTGAAGTTTATCGTAAAATCCTTCACCTTTATGCGATAATCGTCCAGCAGGAAGTGTCAGAAACCAAAATACATGAAAGTTTGGATTTTCGTTAACTCGTTTACGAAACCAAAAATGCTACTACGAGGGAATTCCTATCTATGAAGCCCCCCAGTGGCTCAGCGATATGTCTGCAAACTTACAACCCTAAACATCGGGTTTCGATATCCGTGGTGAGCAGAACAGGGATAGACCATTGTGTAGCTTTGTGCTTAATACAAAAAACAAAACAAACTATCTATGAAATACTTAATCTGTTAAAAGTTTCGAAACATTTACAGTAAGTAAGTCATGCTAGAAATAACTGGACCATAATTGCGGAGTACCATTGACATTTTTTTATAAGTGAATAACAGTCTCTCTATATTTAATATACAAATATACTAAAAAAAATCATTACATTTACTGTAAGCGTCGGAATTGAACTAAAACTCTAATAAGCAATACTATCTTTAAAAACCTTTTATTGAGTATATACAAAGGATATAGTTTTGTCTAATAAGAGTAATGTTTAACTTATACATCTTCAGAGGAATTACTAGCTTAAAGAAATACGTTCTGTCTTCATTTAGACTCAACAGTCCAGTTGTTGTAACATGGTTTATTTGTATAATTCTGTTTCATTTAGAGTAGCTACTTCGCCATAACTGGCTGTAAATGGTGAATGCTGGCTTTAGATGTGGGTTTTAATTTCGAAACAATGTTTCAAACTGATATATATATCTTCATTACTTATTACTTTTGCTCAATGTAATCGATAAGCATGTACGCTATTCAGGTTACAGCATAGAAAATAGGTTATTATCCATCATTTAGAAACTATTTGTAACAGACACTAAAATGTTAAGCCTTTGTTATGTTTTATAATAAAATATTTTACTGGTCGCAAATTTCATACGAACTTATAATTTCACATGCACGATACTGAAATGTTTTAGACTTTCAAAGATTAAACGATGACGCTTAGAAATGCCTAGTGAATATAAGTTAATTAAAAGAAAATAATACAATTTAGGTTTGTGTATTTTCTTATAACAAAGCCACATCGGACTATTTGTTATGTCTACCGAGTGGAATCGAAACATTGATTTAAGCATCATAAATCCGAAGACTGAACGCCGTTCCAGCAGGGAACTAAATTTAGGAGGCTTAGATTTTTATCGTCTTCTACACGACTTTTCTTTGCATCGAAATTCTGTATCTCAGTAAATAAGAATGATGTATTACAAAATGCTTTTGAAGAGTTTTCGTTAAAAGCCGCTAGAGGAAGATCTGTAAATATTAACAATAACAATTAACAACATTTTTAGCTGTGGCACTATGGCTCATAAAGCTGCTCTGAGGTTGTTTTTTTTCCCAAGTAAAATCTTTTAGCTCGTAGGTCGTTATATTTTGACAAATTTGAGATCTAATTACAGTTTTGAACTCACGAGCCAAACCATTTTGATGGTTATTTGACTATGCTCGAAATTTTGTAGATTAATTTTCTCTAATTCGGCATAAAATAATTTCAATTTGAGGATACTCTGGTAGTGATCCTGGTGAGTAATAAAATCGAATCATGTATATGCGCGCTTCAGAATTGGTATTGCTGGCACAGAACAATACAGCTTATTAAAAGAAAGAAAAATGGTTCAAAAATTAATTCACTCTAGTCCTAACTGAAAGAATATCAAGTGCCGCAGCTACTGAGGATTCCCTCTTGTTCTTGTAAGCTTTGTTTGTCGATCACGTGATAGAAATTGCGTTATCTCGCCGAACTGTAACACAAAATAATAATTAAAAACTAGATGTATTTCCGCAGGATTACCGAAATTATTCTGTTTCAAGAGATAGTGTGTTTCTTTATAGAGCCCCCCAGTGGTATGTCTGCGGACTTACACACTAAAAACCGGGTTTCGATACCCGTGGTGAGCAGAGCACAGATAGCCCATTGAGTAGCTTTGTGCTTAATGCTAAACAAAAAAAGTTTCTTTATAGCAAAGCCACACGTCAGGCTATCTGATGAATCGATTGAGGGAAATAAAATCTCAGTGGGGGGGTCAAGAGTAAATAAAAAATTAAGAGTAACAAATATGTTTTTATTTGATTTTGAAGTTTATATGCTATGTTGTGTTGTAGCATACATAGTGCCTAATTCTTCTTGTGAGTCAGGGCATGCGCATTTTTACTTACGTCATGACAGTATAAATTGAAACATTAAGCGCCTTTTATGTGACATCATCTTAGAGTTTACTAACAGACCGATAAACAACTCACTACTGGTGCGAGTAGTATAAAAGGCCTTCAACGCAATTTTGGAAGAATAAGAAAATGGTGTGATACTAGAGCTGATTCAAACAAATTTAGAGAACAATAGTCACTAATTATACGTTCAACTAACACTGAAAAGCTAAATACGAAGGTGTAACTCAATTTATGGAGACAAATATAAATCAATGACCAAGTATGACCTTTCTGTTTTTACTTCTCTGTTTTTAGTTTAGAAATATTTATTGCTAATGAAAGACACATTTCATTTTTGTATTTTTACCTAAATCATCTTTATGACAGTGACTATTATCTTACATTTTCGACCACTTTTTCGACTCGAGCCGTTAATTTTGTTCCATGACACACGTGTACTATGAAGACAATAAAGTTTTGACCAATTTGTACACGTTATATATATAATTACTTATGACCATCTTTGGAAAAAGAGTTCCTGTCCTTTTTGTAACAAGGTAATTGTTAGAGGGTTCACGCTGTTCTTATTGTTTTACTACTTACAATAAAAGGAGAATCGTCTGCTCAAGTGAGAAACAGGATTGAGTTCGTGTAATCATCATAAAGATGTTACTTCCGGAAACTAAATGTATTGTACAGATGGAGCTCTTGATGTCGAAGAAACAGCTCTCTTATCTTCCCTTTCTCTATTTTCTAATCCACTCCGATCCAGTTTTTCTCTTCGAGCTCCCTCTGTCCTAAACCCAGTGGATATAAGATCAACCCTGTTGTAAATAAATTGAGACTGATAGGTCAGAGGTTGTATGTCCGAAAGGCCTCATGATGGGGTAGAGTTTATATTAACCTAATAGATTCTGGAATTGGTATATTTTTATACTGCATTTAGCTTGATGTAAGAAGTTTCTGTTAATTTGATATTACTTCAATATAGTGTATAGTTTTACGGAGACACCAGAAAATACTTATAAAAAGTATTAGAATATTTTATAAAGGAATTAATCTTCTAAGTTTCATTTCATCTTGCATTTATTTTGTCGTTGTAACTATATCTGCATACAGCCAGTTTCTGTGTGTGAAAATTAAACATCAGTTTTTCCTACGTCAGTCATGAACTCGTGTGATACTAAACAACATTATTAGATTTATTTTTTTCGGAACTATTGATTTTGTTATAACGTACTCACCATTCTCATTCTGTATTATAAATTTATGTTCTAGTTTAGATTTTTCTAGAACTTTATCAGACGGTTTAGGGTTCTACGTTGAAATAAAATAGAACTACGGTCTTTATTATGATTGGTAGCTTCAATAAGCAAAACAAAAACTTTTTTCTAAATCTTAAAAAAATGATTAAACAAAGAATATGCACTCAGCGCTCTTTGTTAATTTCTTTTGGAATTGAGGGCTAGAAAGTACTATTATAACTAGGGTGTATTACTATAACTAGGAAGTGTTATTATAACTAGGAAGTATTATTATAACTAGGGAGTATTATTATAACGAAGAAGCATTACTATAATTAGGAAGTAGTATTATAACTAGGGAGTATTACTATAACTAGGAAGTGTATTATAACTAGGGGGTATTATTATAACTAGGAAATATTATTATAACTAGAAAGTGTTATTATAACTAGGGGTATTATTATAACTAGGGAGTATTATTATAACTAGGAAGTGTAATTATAACTATGGGGTATTATGATAACTAGGGAGTATTATTATAATAAATGAGTACTATTTATAAGTAAGGAGTGTTATTACAACTAGGGAGGATTATTATTATATGGCATGAGAGAGACACCAAGAGCAGGCTCGGTTTTTCAACTCCTTATGCTTGCTGTTAACCAACAAGAGAATCTGTAAAGTATCGCTTGTTACGGTTATCGCTGTTTACTTTATTATACTCTTGAGCTCTTAACGATTCTTCACTGACCAAAAAGTATATAATTATAAATTAAAACACACAATAACTTAACTCTTTATGGAGGGATTTTACTGCGTTACAATTGGGTGAGCATATACAAAAAATGGTCTGTCTTCCTTTATAAAAAGACAAGTCAAGTCAATAATAGCTTTGTGTGTTTGAGTTTATACGAATTTTAGTTAGGCCTGACATCTGGTTGAAAAAAAGAAAACAAAACTGGTAACAGTATCAGTCACAGGAAACCATATTACCTTTTTTAAAGTCGTGCCTTACTTCTACTTTCTTCTTTTTCCAAAGAGTTTATCCAAATATTTCATTCGTTCTTGTTATAAAAGGTAAGTTACTTTGTTTATTTAAAGTATATATGAAAGAAACTGCTTATTTCGATTTCTGTAATGTAGGAGCCTAATTTTGAAAATGTTTTTTTATCTTGTTTATTTATAAGTTTTTGTAATTTTTAGTTCAGAAGTTCTTATGATGATGCATACATATATATATATATACATTGTATGATAATGCATTTTATTCCACATTAATATTTCGTAGAAAGAGGGGAAAAAAAGATTAACAGTTGCTATCACCATCTTCCAGCGGTTTAAAGATATTCGAAATATTGGTTCTAGACATGACTCCCAAAATATCATTAATTTCTTGCAGAATCGATAACACGTACTTTAGGGAGCAGAACATTTTATCCAGCGAACCATTACACGGGAACATACCGTCACAACAACAATTATGATAACTGAAACTATATTTTTTACCAATACAAAACTGAAAACTCATAGTGGACCAGAAAAAAATCACGTAACTGGAATTACTAGTCTTACTGGATGGTAAGTCACCATACACATACAACGCTGCAAAGTTATCTTTGTATTTGACAATCATGAACTGTAGAGATGTGTTTTTCTTTTGTTTATGTTGAACATTTTTTGTTCCACTCACATTTCTGCCACACAACGTTTGGGTAAATAATATGATGGTAGCAATGATGGTTCTGATCATCGAATGTTGTTCGGTTTGGTTTATTTTGAATTTCGTGCAAAGCTACACGATGGCTATCTGCGTTAGTCGTCCTTAATTTGAGAGTGTAAAACTAGAGGGTAGGCAGTTAGTCATCACCACTCATCTCCAAATCTTGGGCTACTCTTTTATCAACGAATAGTGGAATTGTTCGTCATATTAAACGCCCCCACAGCTAAAAGGGCGAGCAAGTTTGGTGTAAAGGGTATTCGAACCCGCGAATTACGAGTCGAGTCCCTTAACCACCTGGTCATGCTGGGCCATGTTATTTGGAAGAAATGTTTCCAAAATGAAATATTTCTGATTGCCAAGAAAACATTTTTAGTATTTCAGTTGGCCTGACATGTTTAAATCGCGGGTTTGAATCCCCGTCGCACCAAACATGCTAGGCCGTGAGGGCGTTATAATGTAACAGTCAATCCTACTTTTTGTTGGTAAAAGAGTAGCCCAAGAATTTGTGGTGGGTGGTGATGGCTAGCTGCCTTCCTTCTAATCTTACACTGCTAAATTAAAGACGGTTTTTATTGACTTCCAATATAAATCTTGAATAGTTACAGATACGTTTCTTTCATCTTTTCTAGAACCTAGAACTGTCTGTTTAAATCATACGTGCAATTGTCACCATCAGTTATTAGGTCAGAGGATCCATATTTTAGGCTGATTGTTAAGTAAAAGTGCTTATCATTATGCGCAAACATTCGTCTTTGTTGTTGGAATGAAGCACAGAGTGAAATATTAGAGTAAACAGATTAAGTGGATGAATATGAAGGAGAAAATGTATCAGTAAGTAAATAAGAACCCAAACCGTATTGCATGTGAAATTACTGTCTTTTTCCTGAGAAGAAAGAACAGTAACTAGGGTAAAAATGATAAACATTCACATATATGCACCTATTTATATTTATATATATGTGCATACGTATCACGCAATATAATAATTTTTGATGGATGTTTATTTATTGTGTTTCACAATATACAGCAAACAGTGACTGGTTTACCATCAAAAGGATCATCTACGGGCTTCAAGGCAGAAACTGGTCACACATGATTTACTTTTCTGGTTGTTGGATTGGTTAGCTTTGATGGATGGATACTTGCGTAAGACGGTATATAGCAAATAGTGATTAGTTTACTAACAAAAGTAGAAGCTGCAGACCTTACGACAAAAACGGATAACACACTTTACACTCTTCCGATCAGTGGAATTTGTCGAGAGGTTTCTTTTTTCAATCAAGTACGTATTATCTACTTTTCACTTGAGCTGTAAAAGCAAGTTCAGAAATAGCTGTGATGTTCATTTCCATATGCTCTTTTAATTATTTGGATATAATTACCCTGGTATATATATTGTAGCTTGCGTACAGTATATATTTTTAATGTGTTGTTTGAGATTAGATTCAAAGAAAACTAAACAGTACCATTCTATCTCCAAAATATGTTTAATAATTTTATTCATTAGACATTAGATATGTTACTCGAATTTCATCGACTGTTAATAAATGTATATCTACAACATTTATACAACGGAAGAAGACTGAGGTCATGTAATAGTCTTTATTCTCTCTCAAGTGTAACATTATTATATTAATCAAGCCGAACTATGACATGATACAAAACGACCATTAACACAGTATTATGTGTTTATATCGTGCTGGAATATAAAATAATAGGTAATTAACAATAGCTGGTTCCTAGGAGGAGCGATACTACAGTAGAAACCTTTAAAGGACTTATCGTAATAGTCTAGTATAAAAAGATGCAATGGTCTGTTTCTTATGTGTTTACGTGACGAATTTATACCTCTGCTGTTTCCTTTCAGTAAGAAAGATGATATGTTACGAGTTGCTATCTTCATCAATGATCGAGTTTTGCTTCTTTGAAGAAAAAGAAAGAATTCTTCACGAAAGATTTTGAGTAATTTTTAGTGGAGAGTTTTTATGCCTTTCCAGAAGTCCGGTTGTATAAACACTGGCACGAGAGTATTGTTAGGGATAATGGTAATATAATGTTGTACATATAGCTAGTCGCCAACGTAATATAAAAAGAAACGCACCCACAGAGGCACGCCCGTTTAACTAACACAGTGCTGGTACACTTCTCAAACAATAGAAAAATAAAAGACAAACAACCATTCAAAGTGCTTTTATTGATGGGAAAGTATGACGAAACTTCAGATTAAGGTATAATAATTATTTTTCGATTGAGTGGAGAATAGCTATTATAGCTAGATGTTCCAAAAATAATTACCAGGGTGTCCTACTTCCAGAATAGCTGAATAAAACGATGCACGACGACTCCACTGATCTATAGATATAGTTAAACTGTAGTTTCAAAAGAATAAACTTATAAACTCCCGCATGAATTATTACTATTAATCGTATGTATGTTTTATTATATGTTTTGTGATGAAAAAAGAACGATTCGACACACTATACTGACATTAACAATAGCTTAAGGATGTATATATTGTGTTACTTCTGCTGGGTATAGAGATATAATAAAGCCGTAGATTGTAAAGGAATTATTAAATTTCTACACAGCACGTGCATGTATATAAAAATTATTATTTCTACATTATTTAAATGAAATAATGGTATAAAACAAGAGAGGTATTACTTCTCCTAATTAGTGATAAAATATGTCAATATATAGTTAGTAGCTGCTGATTTTTATATTATATAAAGTAATATAAGCTAAAATAGTTTTAAAGAAAAGAGCATGGTTAATATTAATATTATCTTCTGATATAACTGTGAAAAGTAAAACGGAATCGTTAACTTGGTTTTTTCGAGAGAATGTTCATCAGTTTTCGTGTTTATTTTTTCAAGTCAGTTGGTTCAAAATATTTCTTGTTGAGAGTTTTTTGATAAAGATACACGTCATTCACTGTTTCAGTTTGATGTAATTTCTGTCTAATAGATTGTAAAATGCTCTCCTTCTCATTGTATGTTTCTATATACATCCTAGGTCTGTGTCATTATGATTCAATTTCCAGTTTTATTTTTAATTGAGGATGAACCAGTTGGTTTTTGGTTGTGATATTTACAAAAGCTGGTTGAGGTGGATAAATTAATCCGAAACGTTCTGTTAAGCGACTATTTCTTTTTTACAAAAGCTCTATTTCAACATTTTCTGTAAAACCTTATTTTAAACTTTTGACAATTAACGAACATAATGTTTGTCAAGACTCGGATGGGTTCAGTGACTGATAAGTCGATTTCATATATAAATCTGAAGAGAATGGAAAATAACTTTAGCTTAATAAAGAAATCTTAGGTGAGTAAAATCGTGAACAATATATCGCTTCTGAAGTACACTACTTTTACCACTAACTTCCCGAGATCTATCGTAGAGAAGTCAATGGCTGATTTATTTATTACAGTAAGCGACAAACGTTAAAAATTATAAAATTATTTTTAGACAGTAATTCATCATTAGAACATTAGATTTAGTGTTATTTGGTTCACTTCTTACAGAAAAATTTTCATTTGAAGAAGAGTTTTTTTCCCATTTCTCTCAATATTTTGGTGAAAGTGTTTCTCACAAAGAAGTTATGTATATGAAACCCATTTATAGTGCTACACTAGTCAATATGCACTAGACAAATGTTATGTTTACCCTAGTGTCAGCTGCAAGAGCAAAGCCGAAAAATGTTTTGTTTGCTTGAAGCTAAAACGTTGTGGATGCAATCACGATGGGGTTCCTTGAAGTTAACGAAATCAGAAAGAGGGATCGTTCCAAACATTTAGAATACAACCAAACGACTGAATGAAAATTGCTGAGAAGAAGAAACAGTAAGAATAGATATTTTGATCTTCTAATTGCAACCATCTTCATTGTCTTAGATAGTTTTGGTATTAACACAAAAGGTGTGATTTACGAGACTCCAACCAATAGAAGTCTTAAGAAATATTTGTCGTTTTCACTACGTGTGTTAGCGTCATAGATGCAAAGGACATATTAAAGAACGTTTTTAACAGCACAAGTCAAGGGCAAGATTCGATATTTCTGAACAAGAGTAAGTTATCTTGCTTTAAGAAGATATTTAAAGAACTCTATGACAAAATTTGGGGAATTTTAATGCGTATTTTGAAGTAAGAGATCAAACTTTAAACTCATGTAAAGTTTTATACAATAAACTGGTATATCGGGTATTCTTTTGTTAAAGTTGGCATCACAATATGGTAATTTCTGTACGATCGACTAAAGATGTTACGGTTAAAATAAAAAAAACAACAAATATTTCCCTCTATATTTTCTAAGGCTTCGGCAGAATTGACTCAGTAGTGTTAAGAATTTAAAATATATTTTTCTTAGTCATATATAAATGTTAAATTGTTACGACATTTCTTGGGAATGAAAGGTTTTAATGGACTAACTGTGCTATGTCGCCGCAGGGATCAAAAATAGAATTTTAGAGATATAACCTTTCTAGCTTATTATAGAGTCATTGGTGGGTATTTAAACAGTACAGAGGTGTGACCAGATCCATTATATATGTTCAGTTTAACTTTTGCCGTTTGTATATGTCCAGTTTTAAGAAAAAGTAATTTTTTTTAGTTTTGTCGTAACCTACGCATTTATTCCACTCTTTGTGTTTTACTAAAAATAAAACTTCTATAATAGCTAGACAGAATAAAATACAATTTTTCTTATAATGCTTGCATCAATTTATTCTTAAATTTACCCTGCGACTTCTATTCAGTTTTACAATAGCTTACTTACTATACTTGGGGTAGGTAGAATTGTGTGGTTATTGTATATGTAGTAACTATTGAAGTATTTCATTTAGCTTAAGAAAAACTCGGGATTTTAAGGAACTAAAATCTTTTTGGATATATTTAACATTTCTTTTAAACAAGGAGAACGATATTTTTTGCAACCCAGTTTTATTTTATTATCTTTAATTTATATATATATATATATTAATAGATCAATATATCCATTTATTTTAAATATTTACTGTTTTCTTCTCGAATTCAAGATTTTTGATAAATAAATATTATAATAACTTCACTTAGAAAAGTTTTTTTATACAACAGAAGTTTAATGAATTTTTGGATGAAGTGAGAGAAAATATTTTTATGTTAATAGAAGTAGTAGCGCTAAATCCTTAGGTTTCAATGGAGATGATTAAAACATTCGAAAACAAGAAATTTGAATTTTTTTTCGAACGTGATTTCAATATGTGAATTTAAATAGTATGTTATACGTTAATAGTCTTTTCTTGAAGATTCGCAATATCATCATACACACATTGTGTCCATGTTTTTAATTAGATGCAAGTGTATAACAAGTCATTTATAATCGTTTAACAAGAAAATACTATATTTATTTGGAAGATACAATCAGTTTGAGGTGAGAACAGCCATTTAGTAATTACAATGAACTGAAAACAATCCTTAGTATTTACAGCGAAATGGAATTAAAGATAGAGCATAAGTTAAAGAGAACTGTTGAAACGTGTTAAACGATTAATGAGATAGTTAGGAACATGAACTGACATAGCTGGTATAGCCTTGATGAGTGGTTTACGCCCTAGCCAGCATTAAGAAGAGTAAAAAAAAAATCAAGTTAAAACTTCATCTTTGAGCCAGGAAATTTGTTCCCTCATTAGAGACATTTTTAAACGTTCCATTATTTTTAATTTGATTTAATGATTTTTGTGGACATCCCAGGCGCGGACTTTAGGTTTATTAAGCTTAGCCAATAAAAGATCTGATAAAAAAAAGACATTTTTGTTACTTAGTAATATGGGCGTTTGTATACGTAAACATGTCTCAAACCCAAAAAGAACAAACACACATTATAGAAAATAAGTAAATGAATTACTGAAATAAAGTATAGGACTTTATATACTCAAAATCTATTGCAGGTGTAGTATTCTTCGTGCAGTTTTATAATCAACTTTTAGGCTAACACAATACATATTTCTATGAACATTTGCTACCATAACTTTTCCAGATTATAAATACTAATATATAAATATATGGGTCCCTGATAAGTTAATCCGTTTGACAAGCTTGCTATTGTATTACTGCTGTGAGTGCGTTGAGTTTAATCAGTTGAACGAAAATATAAAATAACGAAATACAGTATTATATAAATGTATATAATCAATGTTTAATATTTTATTAATATTATAATACAGTGTTTTCCTCATCCTTTAAACATTTTTTTTAAATATATATTAACTGCTATAGAGTTGCTTTTCTAATTAATAGCTATGGAAATTTCTCCAAGATCGCTGTGATGCTTTTGTTTATTTGTTGGTGTTTAAGCCCAAAACTACATGATAAACTACCAACGCTTTACTCACCACAGACATTGAAACCTATATTTTGGTGTATAATCCCTAAAGTTTAACGTTGAGCTGGGAGAGAGAGAGAGAGGGAGCTGCACTGCTATCCTTAACAGCAACTTTACTTGCCATCATAAATTAATACATATAGAATGTTAAGAGTAATGCCATGAAGTACAAAAAAGAATTTTTATTTCATAAATATTTTAAAAAACGTTTCATGATTACTCAGTTACAGACTTTAAAGCTTGAAACTTTAGAATATGAGTTGTTCCTGGCCCGGAATGGCCAAGTGCGCAAGGCGCGCGACACGTAATTCGAGGGTCGCGGGTTCGAGCCCGCGTCGCGCCAAACATGCTCGCCCTCCCAGCCGTGGGGGCGTTATAATGTGACTGTCAATCCCACTTTTCGTTGGTAAAAGAGTAGCCCAAGAGTTGGCGGTGGGTGGTGATGACTAGCTTACTTCCCTCTAGTCTTACACTGCTAAATTAGGGACGGCTAGCACAGATAGTCCTTTGAGTAGCTTTGTGCGAAATTCAA
The DNA here is from genome assembly GCA_011833715.1 of Carcinoscorpius rotundicauda. NCBI lineage: Eukaryota > Metazoa > Arthropoda > Merostomata > Xiphosura > Limulidae > Carcinoscorpius > Carcinoscorpius rotundicauda. The sequence goes on from CM022393.1 coordinate 35,790,587, forward strand.
AAACAAACAAACGAGTTTGTTCCTCATGACTGCCACAAGCTATTGTATAACTATGCGCTAAAACAAATAACAACCTTAAAATAAATAAAAATCAGAAGTACGCATCTAGTAAGCTAATGAAAACTTTAAAATATGTTTGTTTTTAACTTCATCATAGTATTTTAAAATGCGATTCCATTTCAACGAATAAGCATGTTGACACTGCGACTAAACAAGTCTCGAATTTTCAATTCAATAAAGACTGAAAATAATATTATCCGTTTGCTCGATATTAGATCTGTTTATTCTAAGAAAGAAGCTATTTAAAGTGCATTAGTTATGGGTGATATAATATTCAGTAAACCTGACGTTACGAGTTTTAAGTTTTATAAGTATCTTTCATTCTGAATTGATCTATGGAAATGATTGATGAACATTTAAAAAAGAAGAGAAAAAGATCACGATTCCTGATAACTATGGAAATCTAATCTAATTCCTTGCGAGTTTGAAAAACGATTGCTCATTCCTTTCTATCCTAAAATGAATCGTTTGTCTCTTTTTGTCAAATCTCTCTGATATTCGTATTTCGTAACTTCAAGAAGTTTTATGCTGCCATTTGTGTTACGAATTGTAAAACCTTGTAAGCTTTGGGAATATTGAACAATAATAAAACTTGGTAGCTCAGAATGATGTAGTCTCTGTCAAGCATATAATTTAAAGAGTTAGTTCAAAGATCATTTGGAGCTACAGAATAATATTTTGTGCGTAAAAACACTGGCAGAGGTAAAGTAAAACTATGTTTATAAAGGACAATAGAAAACTGAAGCTGACAAGAGAATGTCTTAACAGGAAATGGACGATTTTTAATCTTGTTTTTGTTAGTCAAAAACTAAACAACTGAAACAACGTGTACCTATTTATGTTCAATTAAGCAACACGTTTTTACTATTTTTCTCAGTCTAAACTAAACAACTGAGAACAATTTCTCTTATTGTCAATTCAAACCTAACAGTTGGTAACGTTTTATCTAACTGTCGACTTAAATCAAACAGTTTAAAACGTTTTATCTGTCAGTTTAAATAAATTAGCTGAGAACAGTTACACTAACTGATAGTAAAACCAAATACCTGGAAACGTTTTATTTGTTGGTTTAAAAAATTGATAACGTTTTATTTATCTGTCACTTTAAACCAAAAATGATAACATTTTTCATTTTTGTTTATTGAAGCCAAATTGTTTATCTATTTTGTATGTCAGCTTAAACCAAACAGTTGAGACAACACGTCTCTTCTTTCTGGCAGTTAAACCAAACGGCTTAGAGAAGACGTTTCATTTCTCTATCAATTTAAACCAAATAACTAAAAGAACACGATCCTTCTTTCTGTTAGTTAAACTAAACAACTGAGAAAACACGCTCCTTCTTTCTGTTAGTTAAACTGAACAATTGAGAGAACATGGCCCTTCTTTCTGTTAGTTAAACTGAACAATTGAGAGAACATGGCCCTTCTTTCTATCAGTTAAACTGAACAAATAAGAGAACACAGCCCTTTCTATCAGTTAAGCTAAACAAATGAAAAACACGGTACTTCTTTCTATCAGTTAAGCTAAACAAATGAAAAACACGGTACTTCTTTCTATCAGTTAAACTAAGGAAATAAGAGAAAACGGTCCTTTTTGTGTCAGTTAAACTAAACAACTGAGAGAACACATACATTTTTAGTGTAAAACGAAAAGCTGAATGTCATTTATTTTATTCTCTAATCACCACTCAAAAACTGATTACAATGTTTTTCTCTAAGTATATTCCAAACAGCTGTGACAATATATTTTATTTTCTTTCAGAATAAAGCAAATACTAGAGCTACCGTGATTTGCTTCCAGTCATCTTTTAAACTAAACTTCTGAGTGGATATGGTCCATCATGCTGGTTTAAATAAAATATCTGAAAGAAAATAATTTAGCTTTCTGTCGTTGCCCAATGATTAGTGCGCTAAGGTGTGAAACCTCGGATCCATGGTTCTTGTTCCTCATTTTGGAGTCATGAATACGCTATAACAGCGACAGTCAAATCTCATTATTCGATTAGAATAGCCCAACAAATGGCAAGGAGGGTGCTGTTAAATAGCTGCACTTCATTTAGTGTATATAAAAAAAAGAAGTAGAGACGCATTTGTGGACACTTTTTCACATATTTTAAACAACTATAACCACGTATTTTCATTTTTTTGTCATTATAAACAAATAGCTCAATCAACTTGCAGTGCATTCACAATGTCGATTTTCACAGTCATGCATCTTTTTGAATTTTTGTTTCTAGGTTTCTCAAGTGAATTATAAAGTATCTTGAAGTTATGAATAATAAATTTGAACTGTTAAGATGTTAGTGCAATCTGATAACAACTGAAATAATAAACGTAGTGTTATAGGCTTCAAACTTTTTATAATTACTGCGCCCCGAAACTCTCTCCTGTAGTTCCTACACTAATGGATACACATAAAACACACGAAATGATAGAGATACATAGTTTTTATTTCTGTCGGGTAAGAATAGAAAATATTTAGAAATACAATTAAGCTAAATTTGCAGTAAAAGGATATTAATGAGCCTAGTCATTTAAAAAAAATCTTGATTAGGTTGGAAAGGAAAACGTGGAGAATAAATGTGAAGAAGAGATTTTATCAAATATATTGGTGGTAATAAAAACAACAACAACATTAACTGCAGATTATAAAGTTCACAGCCTTAAGAAAGATAAAACAATGATGTGCAGTAAATTCAATTGAGAAGAATTGGTAAGGTGTGGCCTAGTGGGCCTAACACGTCAATTTGCAAATAAAAGTATGTGGGATTCACGGCATGATGCTGATTAACCTGCTTCGCTCATTCATCTTTCTGTGTGGTATAAGAGTGACAGTGAATTCTATTACTCGTTTCAAAGCCTTTAATGTAATAGCTGCGGGTGCTGTTGACTGGCTGTCTTCGTTTTGGCGAGTATTTTAAAATAATGTATCTCTGTATCTAAACCATGAGAGACTTCGACTTGACCATTTAGTCTATTTTCATTTAAGTTGCACTTCAGCTGGAATATGCTAAAACTTTAATTGAGAAGAGAATTCTCTAGACCACATTATAACACGCTGTAACTTCTAAGAAGAACTTCAGTTAGATAAAATATAAACTATTTTGTTTAAATATACGTTTTTTATTTTATTTTAGTCACCCATTAACCTTTGCAAATGTTTGCTAGTCTTCCTGTTGTCTTTCAATTTGAAACTCACACTAACTTTTGAATAACTCTTTCATTTCCATTAGGAAACATATTTTATTGCTATCAGACGTTGATTTATGACACTTCAAGCGTTTTGTTGTTCTTAGTTTCTTACATATATCACTATAACAAACCAAATTATCAAAACTATTATTGAGAAATTATCATTATCTAGTCCCAAAATCTCAGTTTGTTTCGGATTTTAAGCAAATTAAATTGCTTATAACGAAGGATGTGATTTAAAAAGCCATTAAACCCGCCATTACACTTTGAGATTGCTGTTTTTGGTTTGGAGTATTACGAAATGACCAAAACTAGTTGTGGAACCCTATAAAAGCACTGAAACACTTATAACTAGCTAGACTTGTTTAATACCCAAAGAAACGAGAGTTAATCTGAATAAAGGAATTAAAGGTTCCTAGAACATTTAGTTAAGGAATATATGATGTGTTTTAAATGAAAGGGTACAGTGCAGACCATTTAAAGCTACCTTAGGTTTATATTGTAAAATGATTAAGAATACATGATGTGTTTTAAATAAAAGGGTACAGTATAGACCATTTAAAGCTACCTTAGGTTTATATTGTAAAATGATTAAGAATACATGATGTGTTTTAAATAAAAGGGTACAGTATAGACCATTTAAAGCTACGTTAGGTTTATATTGTGTGTTTTAAATGAAAGGGTACAGTACAGACCCTTTAAAGTTACGTAAGGTTTATATTGTAAAAGGATTAAGAATATATGATGTGTTTTAAATGAAAGGGTACAGTACAGACCCTTTAAAGTTACGTAAGGTTTATATTGTAAAAGGATTAAGAATATATGATGTGTTTTAAATGAAAGGGTACAGTATAGACCATTTAAAGTTACGATAGGTTTATATTGTAAAAACAACTTGGTATATATATATATATATATATGAATTTCGTTGTTTTATTTGTCTACATGTAATAACAAAGTTACAAAGGTAAACAACAGAGTAACTGCATTTTGCGCACCACATGCATTGAAATTCAATGTTTAGTATATAAACTCTAAAGTTTAACACTGAGCCACTGGGGGCTGAGTACGGAACTAAAAATGTCCCTTCATTTTCAAAATTCATTAAGAAAAATAAGAATTTGTTTCGTATTACTATTTCATGCAAAAAATAAATAAAATAAAATGTTATGATTTTATTTCGTTGACAGATAACAACCTCTTCCAGTAGTTGTCACCGTTTTGAAAGTTTTCACAATCGTGTTTTCATCAGTCATTGTCAATCACAACCAGTGTAGAACATGTTTCGGTTTACAATTCGCTTTGATCATTTCACAGTAAACCAAATGCAAAATAACTGTCTCTAAATGCGACTGCGGGCTTGGTGGATCGTGTAAAATATACTATCAGTTTTTAATAATTTTGATTTGTTCCCAAACCGAAACAAACTGAGATTTTGATATTTGACCATTTTTAGTTGCTCCAAAATAGTTTCTATAACTTTCTTAGGATGTTGTTCATGTTATAATATTCATTGTAAGATACAGAATGAGCATAATTGACTTATTAGTATCTCTGTAGTTAACTAACTAACTTCTAAAGATTTGTTGCTTATTTTAATAATTATTTCATTTAATAAACTCATTTAGTTTTGAAAATGTTTCTCATTCCTACTGGTGATTATTTAGTCCATAAATTTTCAAACTTCCTCATTCCAGCGGGTTCTTTGTTTATTTAAGATGCGGGTAATTTTTTTTTCTAAAAACCTGTCTTTTGTGTTGACAGTTGATTTATTTAATACTCGGAGACTAACTTTATGAAGGATTTTTATTCGTGGAAAATATTTTTTAAAATTATTTTTCATTTCATTTTCTTTCTTGATATTTCTTTAAAAGTTATTCAAAATTATCTGTACCAGCCGTTACTAATTTAGCACGACAAATTAGAGAAAAGGCATCTGGTCAACATCATTTATTGCCAACGCTTGGATTATGCTTTTACCGACGAATAGAGGGACTGACAGTTACATTATAACACCTCCACGTACTAACTTCCGAGCCCCCCAGTGGCTCAGCGGTATGTCTGCGGACTTACACGCTAAAATCCGGGTTTCGATACCCGTGGTGGGCAGAGCACAGATAGCCCATTGTGTAGCTTTGTGCTTAATTCAAAACAACAACAACTAACTTCCGTAAAATACGTGGTTGCTATTTCTTATTTCTTCATGCAAGCTGTCGATTAATTTTAATGAACATATTTCGTTGTTGCAGGTGATTTTATTTAAGACATCCCTAACGCTTGCAACGGCCTCTCGATTTTGCTGATCATATCTGTATTTAAGACACTTTTTAATATTTGTTTAGATGTCTTTGTTATACTAATACTGCTGTGATTAGTTTGGCGGATTCCATTGGATTATATGATAACAATAAATCCAAGCCTAGTCCTCATAACGATAACAAATTAATTTATTTATTAGATAAAAGTCTGATAGAGCCATATTTAGTTGTGGGCCTGACCACCAGTGCAACGTTTCAACAGAAATTGCAAAACTAATGGTACGTTGTCTTAACTTAACTAAAACCGATAAATGAACACGATACTCACCCGAGTTAATTGAATAGCAGAACAGATATTGTAACTCTTACTACTAACCCTGAATAACTTTTTTTGAGATGAACGGAATAAATAACTGAATAGGACCGAATTCACTCAACTAATCAATAATTACCAATATTAATATCGTATCCTCATTGCTACACGTTTAGGAAACTTCTCGATTTTTAACTCTATAAGAAAATACACACACTCTTACTTCCGGTGATGCCACGTATTCACAATAACAGGACAGAGTAATTTTTCATTAAAAAAAAAACTGCTGCTTTCTCTGGAGCATTTAGTGTACAATCACTCTTACAGAATGGCCTGGCATGGCCGAGCGCGTAAGGCGTGTGACTCGTAATCCGAAGGTCGCGGGTTCGCGCCCGCGTCGCGCTAAACATGTTCGCCCTCCCAGCTGTGTGGGTGTATAATGTGACGGGCCCACTATTCGTTGGTAAAGAGTAGCCCAAGAGTTGGCGGTGGGTGGTGATGATTAGATGCCTTCCCTCTAGATGCCTTACACTGCTAAATTAGGGACGGCTACCACAGATAGCCCTCGAGTAGCTTTGTGCGAAATTCCAAAAACAAAACAACAAACTCTTATAGAAATAATCCGGTCACACAGAAATCTATAGGCACTTATCTTCTTATGGTAAAGCATGTGGTCATATACCGACAGTTAAACGGATGTTTCAGCTGGGGTACGACTTACCTCTTTATTAATGTTCTTGTGATTTCGCCAATGCAGTTAATTGCAAGAGTATTCTAATCTTGGAAATTTTTATTCTCCGATTTGAACACATTTATGGTGTGAGTGTATAAATATCTTGCATTGGAGAGAGTCTTTATCAAAAACTATTCATTTACAGTGGTATCACACGACCCAAACAACGCTAAACAATATCAAACTCTAACAGTTTTGATACATGACTTACCAGGGCTTTCATTGTCTGACATTGTCACATGACTTTTTGTATTTTTTTTAGTTGAATGCACATATTAACTTTTCTAAATGTGTTTTCTTCCTACCATGATGTTTCATTGATAAACACAGTTTTTTGTTGTACAACGTTATTCATTCCAGCTAAATATAGTTTTCTTCCAACAATGTTTCAATACACATATGACTTATGCTTTAAAAATTGAAACAATTATAACTGGCTTCTTTGTTAACAGCCACGTTTTAATCCCGTGGTGTGTCAGTTATGATAATAATCAATGTTAAACTACTGCAAGGAGAGTAGGGCTTCTACGTGTGTAAATAAATACTCAAGGTGTGACAGACTCTGTTATAAACTTGACATGGAAGTCGGATACCAAAAACACTTAATAACAAAGATTAAAACGTCCAAACAATGTCGGAAGGACTGGCGTGGTTAAACTATAAAACTACTTCGAGCTCTGAATCCCTATCAGTGCTTGCCTATCACGACAACTGAAACCCAATTTTCAGTTTTATAAGACCACAAACTTACCAGTGAGCCACTGTAGAGGGAAGGGAGAAATTGTATAAATGTTAGACTAAACTATATCAATGTATTGAAACATAAACAAAATTATTTGTTGGTTTCATTTTATGAAATAAAATTTGTTAAGTGGTTTTATTGAGTAAATGTTTTTTTTTGTTTTTTAGAATTAAGCACAAAGCTGCACAATATCGAAACCCGGATTTTAGCGTGTAAGTCCGCAGACATACCGCTGAGCCACTGGAGGGGGCCTTATTGAGTAAAAGTTGAGAGAAGTATTTTAATGTATCGTAACTCGTCTGTTTATCTTTATAGAACACTGTGCCTATTTATACAGAGAGAGCGAAAGTTATAGATTGGTTTGACGTTAAGAATATTTCTAATTTCCGCATTAAAACCCAAAGGAAGAATTCTAATGATATTCGTTCGTAAAAGAGTAGCCCAAAAGTCGGCGGTGGGTGGTGATGAATAGTTGTCTTCCCTCTAGTCTTACGCTGCTAAATTTGGGACGACTAACGCAGATAGCTCTCGTGTAGCTTTGCGTTAAATTCAAACCAAACCATTTTGGATAATTAAAACCACAGCAAATCTTTAAGTGGTTCAGTGGTAAGTCTGACAACTTAGGATGGTAAAAATCGGGTTTCGTTTACCATAGTAAACAAAGCAAATGAATAAACTCTTTGGATATTTAAATCGTAATAAATATGAAACGGTATTTCTTTTACTGTTATTTTAGATACTTAAATTATCGCGAATACGAAACGGTATTATTTTTTACTTCGTCACTTTAGAGAGTTAAGCCACCAGAAACCCGAAACGGTTTTATTTTTAGGTTCACTTTCATTTTAGCTATTTAAACTATCAAAAATATGAGGTTTGTATTTTTTCTTATTTTTATCCACACATGAAGGGTTCCGTTTTTTTTAAGATATTATAAGCTATAAGTATTAATTAAGCTTTACGTTTGATTTTTCCTTGATCAGTTTAAACAGAAACAGATAAGTTATTTAACTACCTTTTTTTTACAGTTGTAATTCAGTCACGAATACAAGGTTCATTCAAGCGTCATCTCACATCAAAGGTATTATATATGTTTTCTTAACTAATATAACAGTCCTAGAACAAAATTAAGAATCAGAGATCACACGTTCCATTGCAGTCTTTTTAAGTGAGCTGTAGATTACAAAAATAACAAGTTTTGAGGGTGAATATAAGATTTAAAAATATAGATACATTAGTTGGCAGGACAGTTGATTACAATATTTAATAATTATATGTACAGAGTTAACACCTTGTTTGTCTTACCTAAATTGTCATACATTTGGATGCAATGGTACGATAAATTCATTTTTAGTTATCGTTCACCTAAGTTGCCATCCGCTAGGTGACAGCACCTTTATGTCACTTCAAAATACAAACTGTGCAGAAAACTGCAAAATGTAGTGAAAAAGTTTGATAAAAAAGAGAGTTTCGTTTGCTATGTGTAACGAGGTGATAAACGGGTTGTCACACAAATTGATCAAAGTAATGGTCTGCCTTGTTGAAGATTTATAGAAATATTTAAGTGTTAGTATATCTGGTGTTTTGCTCAGAAATGTATGCAAATAAATATTTTTTTATCTCACGATGTATTTTTTGTTAAATATTAACACTAATCCCATAGAGTCAGTAATACTAAATCCCATGCTATTTAATTTATTTAAATTTTTCGGTGGTGTTGCAAGATATATCATAATAGTCAAATATGACGTGGTATACAGCTGTAGTACTTTTTAAAGCTCGTACTCAGGTAAGGCTGCAGTAAATCTGTTAGTATGCGAAACTTAGCTTCAGCCAATATCTTAAGCTAGTTTTAAGGAAGATATAAATGAAGCATTAAAGTAATGCTTTTAAAAAAAATACACCGCCTGTTTTAAAATTTTATAACTTTAGTTTTTCTATATATTGTATCAAACAAAAGTTTTTTCTAGTAAAGTTTGGAAAGAAAAGTACCGATATTAAGACAGACAGTAGTGTATGGTACAATCAAAACCACCTACAGGATACATTGTATATTATTAACAAAAGTAATAGTTTACCGATTTTCCACTTTCTTTAACTAAACCTGTGGTAGTCCAAAGTATAATATATTTTCTGTGGATGTGTTCCACTATACTTTGACTTTACATACCAAATTTCAAGGCAATTCATTAAGAAGTATACGAAATATAAAATCTCCCTCCAATTTTAATCGATTTTTTCCATGTTTTTGTTTTCGCAACGGAAGTGTGGAAATGTTACTCGGCAGAAAAACATGCTTAATTTATATGGATTTCTTTCAAAACAGGTACACAGATAAATATTTACAACCTACAATTAGGTGTTAAGTTTGATTTAAATATAAGCAACTTGTGTAAAGTTATTCAACGAAAGCCACTCAATTCTCACCAAAATGTTTGTGCACATCTACGCAAAAAAAATCAAGAGGGATATTGGTCTAATATTTTTATTACAGCTTCATCAAAAGGTAAAGGTGAACTGTGTTTACTTTTTATGTCATTTGAACGAAAAACTGTTGACTTAAAGCAACAAACTTATAGGGTGAAAACGCGTGAAGATACACAAGTATAGATTAGGCCAAACAATTGTTGTTGTTGTTTTGAATTAAGCACAAAGCTACACAATGGGCTATCTGTGCTCTGCCCACCACGGGTATCGAAACCCGGATTTTAGCGTGTAAGTCCGCAGACATACCGCTGAGCCACTGGGGGGCTAGGCCAAACAAACAAGATTAGCAGTTTTTTCAAAAGAATCATACGGGTAGATCGTTATTTTAATTGTTCATTGCCACATTAGTAGTATAAATTTGCTAAACTTTATAAAATTATCCTAATTAAAAAGGGCTTAGCATCACGTGGTATTATCTTAAGCAATTAGCGAAAATAATGATATTTATTATGGCTGTACCAATTGTATGAGGGTGAGGACAATGAACTGTTAATCTAGTTTCTATAACATTAATATGAAGGGAATTATTAACACAGGATTTTATATACATTATTAATACTGATTTACAAAGGATTTCATATACATTATCAATACTGAATTACAAAGAATATATTTATTATCACTATTGATTTACAAAGAAGCTAATATCTACATATATTATCAATACTGACATATGAAGAACATTATATGTATGTTTGCATATTTCGGTATATTCATAACATTATTACAACAGTAAAGTAACATCACAAAGCGCCCCCCAGTGGCTCAGCGGCATGTCTGCGGACTTACACGCTAAAATCCGGGTTTCGATACCCGTGGTGGGCAGAGCATAGATAGCCTATTGTGTAGCTTTGTGCTTAATTCAAAACAACAACATCACAAAGAGAAAATTTTAGTTTAGTTGTTTTATAAACAATACTTAAACAAGGCTGCATAAATATATAATCACGTGATATCAGCAAAGTAAAAAAAATATAAGGATTTTTTTCAGTCTGTGTTTTAATTGTCCATCTGTCTCGAAGTATATTATATGCAAATGAGTTCAATTACTCACTTATTTTCCTCTTATTTTTCTTTATTTGCGTGTATACTGTCTGAGAAACAAATGATGCTTGTATGCGTTGTATCACGTGGTAAAGAAATTATAATATTAGAAAAAAAAATCATATTTGGAAAGCGCTTTACTTTTTCATTCATGACTAAGCGCTGTGTGTAGAGGAAATTCTACATAGCTAGAAATACGAAGTTAGTATTTTTAGCATGTGCTTAGGCAGCTTTACCCTACCTAGAAAACGCCTTTTTGACAGTGTGTAATACATCGGTAAGTGTATGACTACCTCTATGTTTAGCATGAACCTAAGCAGCTGTCCATGGCTCCCAAAAGTCGTTATTTGTAAAATCCTGTTCACGATGTGCAATACATGGCAAGTATACTATTACTCCTATATTTAGCACGTTTCTGTGGAGTTTCTCATAAGTAATAAAAGTCTTTCCTTGTAAAATCAACTTGATGATGTCCAAAACAAGGATATACAACTTTGGCAGTTGTCTAGCTGTACGCAACATGCCTTTTGAAAGAAGTACAATCAGAAGTAAAATCAAATGTCAAGTGTTAGAAAATTAGTGGATTAACTACAAGTGCATGATATAGATGGTTAAACGAACATAGTTAGGAAGGCCTAGGAATTACCAGAATTATAAAACTACATGTTGAATTTTATTCTGGCCTGTTGTTGAACAGTGTAGATTTCCTAATGGACAAACTGAGAGACCATACTCTATAATATTAAATGTTTTGAGTACCTCGAGTGGAATTTTGTAGCATGTATTCACTTCTTACACCACATATTGAATGATATGTTTTTGTATGCAGTAATTCATATATTTGCCTTTCTTTGTTTTGCAGTTTTGAGGTTCCTCGTGAAAAAAGGCTAGTTTATTTGGTATATTACGAAATTGAATATTACATACCTTATAAACATGAACAACTTTAATTAACTGGTTTCACAGTTTTCGCGCAAAGCTACATAAAGAGCTATCTGCGTATATCCGTCCCTAATTTTGAGTTAATACACCACTGAAAGACAGCTGGTCAACAGCCTCCACCGCCAACTGTTGATTTAGTCTTGTCTGATCGAATAGTAAGATTTGACCGTTCTTTTATAACGCATCCTGGCCCTAAAGTGTGAAGCGCGTTTTTACAACAATGGATCGTGAGCCTTGAATGCTCGGATCAGTAGCTCAAACATGCCAATTTCTTGCTATCTCAGGCCTCCACTACTTTATCGATTACATAGTGTACTAGCTATAAACAGCCATTATCAATAAGAAAACATCCATTTTATTTAGACGTTTTCGTTTAAAATGGCCTAAACTTTATTAACTTATTGGACTTGTTCCAAGTCTACGGATTTACAACGTTAAAATCAGGGGTTCGATGCCCCTCAGCGGACACAGCAAATAGCGCAATGTGACTTTGTTATAATAAATCGCAAAAGCTTATTGGACTTTTCAATTATCTGATTTTCAGGGATATTTAGAATTATATAAAAGTATGTTGTAAAACAATATATTTGGAAGGAAAAATGGTGAAACTAGTAAAGATAGAAAAACGTTGTATTAATAACGATTATAATATTTTTTTTTAATTTATATTATACGTTACTACAGAAGAAACGACATGTTTATAGAGGTTTATACAAAAATGATGTCATAATTATTACAATTTAATTAAACATTTTAAAGTACGTGTATGTAAACAGCTCATACACCGACGCATATTTATAAGTATGGCTGTGTTACAAGAATATTTAATAGATATGCATATCAGTAAAAAATATCCTTTAGGTACTTTAGTTATCACCATCATTATAATCATTACAGTAAGTATTTCTTATAGACACAGTTCAATAGAAAGTAAGTTTTGTTGAAGACAAACACAGCGCATTCTATTGCAGAGACTTAGACAATTACGTGTCCCAACATGTCTTTATTTCCATACATGATTCAAAGGTGCTCTTGACTATGGGTTTGATATTCATTTAGATATCCATGGTCTCGTCATGCACACGTGATATGACATCATACATGGTGGGAGGTTTGTTAAATCAGTGTCTTTTTAGACAAATGTTATAATTTTATTCTAGTTTCCTCTAGCGTGGGATCGTAAAGTACTTTACTAATTCACTGGATGGTGTAGCTGGATCTACGTCACTATTTCAAGACTTGGTGAATACATCAGTTCTATAGTTCTATCAGTTCTGTAGACTGATCATTTGGAGTCATCCAGTTAGAGTTGAAACACGTAATTTGCTTTAATCATTTTACTACAGCTAAATAATACAACATAACCGAATAAATTAGCATATTATTTCTAGTATGAAGAATGATCTCTTCAACAAATCACCATTCTTTAAAAACAATCCTAATGTAATACAGATCATGTCACATATACAGTTATCTAAAGCAAATCATATATATGTACTATTAAATCTTGGGAAGTTTTATTTTATTTATGAGTGAATATAATCCAGTTGATGTGACCATGATAAAAAGTAATTTCATTGGTTAATATTTGTTCAATAGTATTACTAAAAGTTGTTTTTATTACTGTAGTTCTTATTTCAAAAACAAAACATTGTCACACTAGTGTCAGTGAGCTAAAATATCCAGATTCAAAAAATTTTAAAATCACAAGTTTGAAGTAAAAGCGAATATGATTGCAACTTTACAACAAGCCTATCATTAAAGCACAGTTAATAACCATTTCAGTAATGCATGTTATAGATGTAAACAATTCTAATATACTAAACTTCCAAAATTGTGTATTTGACACTCGAATAATTACACTATCTTTGACCCGAAACTTTTTTTTTCAGGATCTGAAAGAAAAGAGAGTTGTTTAAAAGTAATAATCGTAACTTTAAGAGTTAACACCTTTGAAAATAATCCAAAATTGTACTGGAATCCTCACATTTGTTATATTTCTCACTATTTGTTGTGCAAAAAGCGTTGTTTATTTTTAGATCAGTATATTATTCGAATGTATTACGTTAAACAAGTGTGTTTAATTGTTTGTATTATTCATTTTGTATAACTGTCAGAGCGTTAAAGTTAACCTTTCTCATGATAAATAATAGTTTATGTGACATAAATATACTCTAATGTAAATTAGTTTGAGATACTGAGTAGCTGGACCTTGTTAATACGTGTAAGTTATTGTTCTAATAGCGTGTAATTAAGTGTTTAACATTAGGAGAAGCACGTTCTACTGATATCTCGCTTGTAAGCTGAGTTAATAATTGAAAGAAAAAGAATCCACTTTGATACCTTCTTGATTGCACTGTTTCTTGTTACATAGAAAACACCGTTAATTCTTCAAATTATTATATTTCGATAAATCTTTCTTAGTGACGCAAATAAGTTTCAATGGGATAATTTTAACTGGATGTGTATTAGTATTCCAACCCGCTTAACGATTATATTCTTGTAATAAAACTTTTGTTTTAATTTTCATCAATCTTTCTACCTGTGATTATAATTGTCATAAATTTTATTTATAGACAACTGTTAAAACTGTGCAAATTGACGTTCGGTGAAAAATGTATAAGGCAATATTTGGTGAACAGTGTGGAAGTTAACGTTCGGTGGTTGTTTGTAATACAGTAAATACGTGAAGTAACGTTTTCTTAACAGTGTGCAAGATAATGTTTATTCCACAAAAATGTACTTTATGGACGTCCTTAATGAAACAGATGTATTTATTAAAGACACTCCCTCACTGTTTTGCCAACAAGAACTCTAGGGGTCTCTATCCATGAAGTATAAATATGTATTGATAAGTTATACTAAAATCACAGGAAACGAGACTGAAGATGAACATAAGTCGTGAGATCATATGGCTTTCTGTAAACAAGAGAATATTATTTCCCTGTTATAAAGGAATATTATTTAACATTAATCAGAGCGCGAAGAAGACGTTTCATTACAAAAGCTAAAATAAAGTAATAATAATACCTAGTGCTTCCTATACCATCATCCTTGACCCATAATGAACAACAATTTGATTCCTTATGTTAAACGTGTGTGTGCCAAATTTGAAATGTATGTAAATTGTGTTATTCTTAGTCACTATATCAGTTTTTTGTTTTAACTGTGTTTTTTTCTGGGTGAATTGATGGGGAACTATTTGTGGTTTTCGTTGCTGTAAGAACCCATCATTGGCTATGCAACTGAAACTCTATAAATTTATACACTAATCAGTTATTGACGTGAGGTTACGAATTAGGAACAACTTCTAAACACAACCAAACCAGTACTTTGTTGCTAACACTATAAATATTACAGTATTGTTAGTTAACAATTTATGTTGAAAAGTTTGGCAATAGTTACAACCACGATGATTATGTAACAATTTAAATGTTAACATCTTTCATTTCGGTCATTGTTTCAAAGCAACTGCTTAAGAAGGACCGATGCTATACAGAGAAGGATAAACTGTGGGAAGAGAGCGCATTCATTTTTCGACATTATGAAGATTTGTTTCTTTGTTGTTGATTTTCTCGCAAAGTTACCAAAGAGTTCCCTGCTATAGCTGCCCCTAATTTTTAAAGTAATAGATTAGAGGGAAGGCAGCTAGTCAACACCACCCAGCGACAACTCTTGGGATACTGTTTTATCAACGAAAAGTGGGATTGACTGTTACATTCTAACGCTCCTATGACTGAAAGAGCGAACATGTTCAATAACGTGATCTTAATCTGCTACCCGCAGTGAACATTTAATTTATTTGACGTGTAAAAAGTATATAATTGCATTTATTGGAGTTGAAGTGGCCACTGTGAAGAATACATCACCAACAGTCTTTATTCGTGCATTTTATTGGAAGTATCCCGCTTTTGATTAGTTCTTATTGCAAGTTAGTTTATATGTTAAATTTAGAGTGAAAATGAAAACAAGCAACACATTTTTTTCTTTCTTACCGAAAGAAATATCGTTAATTTGACTTAATGTATTGTATAAGTTTCTACTAACATTGAACATCACTTATGTTTGTGCATCTGGTAAACTGTTTAAATCAGGCTTACTCTATTTAAAACAAGGACAATTTAGTGAGTCTTTATAAACTGTTTAAATCAGGCTTACTCTAGCTAAAGCACGGACAACTAAACTCGGCACAGTGAGCCTTTAAGAATGTGTAAGAAGCCGAACATTACAATTCATGGTACATTTACTAAAACATCGGTTTATTTGACATTTTATTCTGTTGAATAAACAAACTTTAGACGTACTTGTATTTTAAAATAATGTAGAAATCGTTTATAAGCATACATTTCTTTAAGCGCAAAGCTAAACAATATGCTACCTGCACTTTGTTCATCACGGAGAATTGAACCTCGGATATTGACGTTGTAAGTCCATAAGCGTACTGTTGACCCACCTGTAGACATGAATCTTAAAAAATAAAGTTTTACGATGAACACATGTTTATTTATATGTTCAGTAACAAATAAAAGACAATCTATTAGAATAGATTAAAACCTAGTAAGCACATTACACATTGAAACTAATATTGCATGATTAATTGTTATCAACATTGTAATAAAAAAGGCCAACGTATTGAATAACTATAAGACGACAACTAAAAATAATTATGATAGAAAATACATATAGTTTACTGTAAAACATATCTATGTTAGTTAAATATGTTAGTTTTTCGGGCTCATTTATAAAAATCTATAAAACGATGTAATTCAAAATTATGTTAATTATTATAATCATCTGTATAGCTAAACGAGTCGATAACTTTAAGTTTTAGAATAAACTGGTTACGGGTGAAGCGGGTTCACATTTGTTTCATGATTTTTTGTCTCAAGTGTCAAGTTCTGAATGAAACTTGAAATCATATTTTTATTCTTGAAATGTCAGTATGCTTCAAATTCTAAAATATTATAATTTCTAAACTCTTTTGCTATCCATTTGCACATAAAAATAAGGTATAAAACTCTGTATAGTTAAAGTTTCATTCTTACTAGTTTCTTCAAAGAAGCTGAACGAGATCTCAGATTTTGAATTTTTAGCAGTCAGAATGATATAAGAATGTTATATGTCAGGCTACTTTGTACAGTGAAAATGACATAAGAATGTTATATGTTAGGCTACTTTGTACAGTGAAAATGACATAAGAATGTTATATGTTAGGCTACTTTGTACAGTGAAAATGACATAAGAATGTTATGTGTTAGGCTACTTTGTACAGTGAAAATGACATAAGAATGTTATATGTTAGGCTACTTTGTACAGTGAAAATGACATAAGAATGTTATGTGTTAGGCTACTTTGTACAGTGAAAATGACATAACAATGTTATATGTTAGGCTACTTTGTACAGTGAAAATGACATAAGAATGTTATGTGTCAGGCTACTTTGTACAGTGAAAATGACATAAGAATGTTATATGTTAGGCTACTTTGTACAGTGAAAATGACATAAGAATATTATATGTCAGGCTACTTTGTACAGTGAAAATGACATAAGAATATTATGTGTCAGGCTACTTTGTACAGTGAGAATGACATAAGAATGTGATATGTTAGGCTACTTTGTACAGTGAGAATCACATAAGAATATTATATGTCAGGCTACTTTGTACAGTGAAAATGACATAAGAATATTATATGTTAGGCTACTTTGTACAGTGAGAATGACATAAGAATGTGATATGTTAGGCTACTTTGTACAGTGAGAATCGCATAAGAACGTTACATGTCAGGCTGCTTTGTACAGTGAGAATCACATAAGAACGTTACATGTCAGGCTGCTTTGTACAGTGAGAATCACATAAGAACGTTACATGTCAGGCTGCTTTGTACAGTGAGAATCACATAAGAACATTATATGTTAAGCAACTTTGTGCGGTGAGGATAACATAAGAACATTATATGTTAAACAACTTTGAATATCAGTCAGCCTGCGACTCATCTGGTTTTAAAAAGATTAATTATGTTTACTGTAAATGCTATTCTTCTTATACTTGACATCTGTAATAATCAGAACAGTGTTATCTAGTACGTCGTTAGATTTAAGGTATGCTGACGTGTAGTCGTTATAAAATACATACATTTTTGTAAAAAGCCGAGCGTGGTTTAATGATTAACATACCAGGCTGAGATATGCCGCTAAACATGTTGCATACTTTCAGTCATGGACCGTTATAACTGCGAGAATTAATCCCGTAATTCGCTTAAGAGTAGCTGTGGGGACGCTAGATGTTGTTAGAGTATCTGTGGGAACGTTAGATGTTGTTAAAGTAGCTGTGGGGACGCTAGATGTTGTTAGAGTATCTGTGGGAACGTTAGATGTTGTTAAAGTAGCTGTGGGGACGCTAGATGTTGTTAGAGTATCTGTGGGAACGTTAGATGTTGTTAAAGTAGCTGTGGGGACGCTAGATGTTGTTGACTTGAATGATTTCTTTCCCTCTAGTCACTTCTAAATTAGGAATGGCTTGAAAGATGGGTTCTTTGACTAGAAGTTTATTCTAACTGTGGCCTTAGCTTTCGTTGAGATTGAAAATACCAAATGAATTTCTCAGGCTAAATAACTCCTGCCTCGCAGTGGCGCTGCGGTATGTATGTAGACTAACACCCCTTTAAACCGTGCCGATACCCTTGGGGGACAAAGTACCGATATTTCATTGTGTAGATTTATATTTAATTCCAAATAAAATAACACCTACAAATATAGGCATAGTGAGATATTTTATTTATGTATTCAATTATATAGGATAAATTATTCACAAAAGCAAACTTGTCATTTCTAGAAATAATCAGAATGAGAGATTTTAGGTGCAAATTTGTCTGCTGCAAAATTAACATCCTGGACACTTTTTACAACTTACTCCAAATGTCAGCTACATTTTATTAAAGAAAATTGCAGTTGTTCAAATTTTAACTTGATACATTTTAAATAAATTTCCTGATAATTTACGCCTGACGAAGGAAATTCTAGAAATTAGTATTATTACTGGGAAGCAAACAAAACAAAGTAATTTGAAGTGATTCTTAGTATTGAGGACAAACATGTGTTGATTACACCGTGGATGATTACCAATTAGTAGTTAACTCATTATTTGTTTGCCAATTTATCTGCTGGTCAGACACGTTGGGGTCAATCCAATAAACTAACTTTGTTTTCTGCTGCTATATCGATGACTTTTTCATTGTGAATCACCTTTATCCCCTCCCCATAAAAAAAAGTCGGCAATTTTCCTTCAAAACCAGAAAGCGTAAGATGAAGACTATCGAGTGTGTAAGAACGAAGATCGTGAAATCTAAATGCCACACACTCGATTCATGTGAGTTGAGACGTTCATTACAAATCTACAACACTAAAAATCTATTGATAGTTCAGTCTCGACTTTAATGTTTCTGTGAGTGAGATGTTTTAGTTTTAAAAATACTCGATAGTGGAAATATATCCTGTACACGTTATTTCAAAAGTTTAAGGAGTAAAACAGCGCAAACTGAGTCAAGATATTTTGATTTTAGAAGCATGATGTTTTTACCTTGGGAGTTAGTTCTATTGAGAAGATATATAAACTTTTCATCACCTGGTTTCGATACATTTTAGTTGTGAGGTAATCTTCTTTAAATAATAATTTCTAATATTAAACATCTATTACAGTAATTGTCTGCCATGTTGTAATTTAAGAACAAGGCTACAAGGTGAGAACAGTCTAGGCGAGAGAAATATGATGTACGAGTTGTTATACACTACAAGGTGGGGACACAGTCTAGACTAGAAAAGCACGATACAAGAGTTGTTATATGGTACAAGGTAGGACTATAGAAATATGATGCATAAGCTGTAATCTGGTCATATAAAAAGCCAAAATTGTAACATCTATAGAATATTTATCAATGAAGAATTGCAAACTCCACTGTTACTTACAAAAAATATTTTATATTTCAGAACGGTTCCAGACTATAATGAAATTCATGAACATATAAACATAAAACTCTTGTGTGACCTGGGCTAGCGATAAATGTTTCTATTGTAGTTTGATGTACAATTCTGTTGGACTAGAATTATAGATTATAAATATAAAGCCTTATAAACTGAAATATCACAATTTTTTCAGTAAAAACACTTAATATATTGTTATTCCTAGTTGCCATATATTTCATGGAGACTAAAGTTGTTCAATTTTATTATGGAGCCTCAGTGTATTGCTAATACGACTTGTGACACCTCAAACTTAATTCTGTTCATACATGTCAAAACTGTTTTCTTTAAAGTAACAATACGTGAAAACAGATAATAAAGTTTGTTTCCCTCCAAGGAATAAATATTGTGTGAGTTGCTTCTAGTAGATAAACTTATAAAACTGATTTGTACCAAATGTTGGCACTTCTACTTCTCAGTTATAAAATATTAGTTTGTTTTAGCGCATAACTACACAATGATCTATGTGCGGTCTATCTAGTGTAGGGAGTCATACACTAAGTTGCCAGCATACCAACTTATGAATGTTGTTTATTAACATTACATGAAACGTGTTTTCTCCAGATGTAATAGAGCTATGATCAGGCTATTTTTCCTCTCACTAGTACATGGTTTATCGATTTATCTACCAAACTGTTTTCCAATACGTTTGTATTTTTCATATTTCTGCTTTCGTATTTATATGATCTATAAAGCGTGTTTAGATTTCTTTTATTATTACATAAAATAATTCTAATTATACATTTATTTTATTGGTTACTTTAATTAGAACAACATTAGTCTACAGAGTGATGATCTCTGAAATATACCTCAATATACACGTTCAAACCAGAGATTATTAGTTTGTTATGAATTTCGCTCAAAACTACAGCCGTCCCTAATTTAACAATGTGAGATTAGAAGGAAGGCAACTTGTCATCTCCATTCACTGCCAACTTTTGGGTTACTCTTTATTACGTATTATACTTTATTTGGGACGAATCTCCGATTTGTTATATCACGTACGTAAAGTATTATTATTTCAAATAACCGGAAATCAGAATTTAAATTTAGAAGTTAAGTAAATGTTAATAGGTATCAAATCTATGATTTTTGTCAACAAGTTTGATACAAATAGTTTCCTTTTTTAACATAAATATATTTTAATATACAAACATAAAAACAATACAATTTGTAATAACGGTTATTACTAATTGTTATTACAAATTATGGTTTATAGACAACAGTTTTACAAACTTACAGACAATACTATCTAGAACTGAACATTTTATCGAAGTTTCAAGTACACGACGAGCGGATTAATTCTGAGTTGATTTTTTTACACCTTGTCTAACCTTTCTAACTCGATTGGCTTCACACCGCTACAGGTTCACTTCTTACAAATGGCGATATTTAATATCCTCTTAGAAATATTAACGTCGGAAGTAATTCACTGAAGTTGAATGGTTTGTAATGTTCAAAATCTATAAACGTTCCTGGTCCAATTCTGTAGGTTTCCAATTAATAGGCCTGACATGGCCAGGTGGATAAAGCACTCGACTCGTAATCCGAGGGTCGAGGGTTAGAATCTTCATTACACCAAACATGTTTACTCTTTCAGCCGTGGAGGCGTTATAATGTGACGGTCATTCCCACTATTCGTTGGTAAAGGAATAGCTCAAAAGTTGGCAGTAAGCAATGATGACTAGTTGCCTTCCCTTTAGTCTTACAGTGCTAAATTAGGGACGGCTAGCGCAGATAGCCCTTGTATAGCTTTCCTCGAAATTCAAAACGAACAAAACCAGTTCAATTAATAGAGGTTAATCACAATCATAACTTCTTAGGTCTATAGCACACTGTCTGTAGCTAGTCACTAGTAATAATATTCGTATCTCAGCGCGTCGGTATTTATATACAAATCATGCCAGTTTCTAGAATTTTGAACAATGATATAGCACGTTTTCTTAAAGAAATATTATTGCTTCTCACTTTTAAGAATTTTCTAAAAATTTAGAAAACAAACGGGATTTGCGCAATACACAGTTAAGAATATACGTCACATGCAAAAACGAAAACTATACAGAAACAAGAGTAGACAAAAAATAAATGTGCAATAGTGGGATTGACTACAACATTATAACTCTCTCATGGCTGAAAGGGCGAGCATACTTGGTGTGACGGGTATTCTAGCCCTCGACCAGAAGAGTTGAGCGTCTTAACCACGTGGCGATGCCGGGCCTCGAGATTACTAGTGCTACATATTTGTGTGTGTGTGTTTATAGAGAAGAACAAAATTCCCGAATAATTTTAAAATTTAAATGTCTAGTTGATTTTTCTATATATCAAACGTGTTTGAACGCAAAGGGAGCATCTCCACTTG
Organism: Carcinoscorpius rotundicauda; assembly: GCA_011833715.1. Classification (NCBI taxonomy): domain Eukaryota; kingdom Metazoa; phylum Arthropoda; class Merostomata; order Xiphosura; family Limulidae; genus Carcinoscorpius; species Carcinoscorpius rotundicauda. The sequence goes on from CM022393.1 coordinate 35,812,733, forward strand.
TAGTTATTTTCACGTAAGGATATTAGACCATAATAGATTTATGATGATGACGGCATTCCTTTTCATTAAGAGGAGCAGTAGTGGCATGACAAGCCACACTAGTAAACAGATTGAAATACCGACACTGTACTGAGGAATTTACTACCAAGATTGGAATATTAATGAACAACTTTCTCTTCAAAGGTTAGGAATAGTTGAGCCTAGCTGAACCTGTAATGTAGACCATATAAAAATTAGTTTCAGATCGATTCCTTCTCTTGTTTTGGTGTTCTTGATTAGGTGAAGTGGTTAAATCTCTCAAACACCTGGTATATTCAACAGTTTTGACAGTCATGTTATTGTATCCGATACAATTAAATTATAATGAAACAATTTACTTCATACTTTTTTTGATATTTTGGATTTACAACGGAGATCTAATACACGAAAATATATAGCAATAGATAGATGAATAGAATGATTTGTAGATAAAAGGGTAGGTGGGTACATGTTAAGGATGGAACCATTTTTATGGAATAATTTATAAAATATAAAATGGATAGTCAGACAACAAGATAAATAGAAAGTGAATGTGAAGAAGGTATGAAGGTAAAGATTGTTGCCTTAAGTTTAAAGTTATTATTATGATATGTAATAATTAGAAATTTAGATCAAGCAGTAGATGCATAGTAACTTTAAGATTTTAAGTAAAAATACGACAGCTTGTATCTAATTACCAATAACGTATTATCATTGTTTGAAGCTGTAAGTTAGCACTAAGCATAGGAAAATTATGTGTAGTACATTTTTCTACTATAAGAGTGTGTACAAATAATCACATGCACAAGCGTGATTATTGGTAAATATTCCTGTTTGTGTGTTTAATGGTAGACAGTTACATTATGAACTTTGTTTAGTGAGACATACTTTAAACCTAGGCCTATTGTAAATAAATATTCATTATGTGCCAATAAACAGTAATATACAATGTAACAACATTCTACAGCAGGTGTTGACGTTAAGCACCATTTTCCAAATCGTATATGATCATAGAAATGATTCTAACTAAATAGAAACTCCATTATAAAGTTAAATGTGAAGAGGCAATACTTAGCTTCGTAACTGGTGGTAAACAAGTTGTTTTGGTTGCTTTGGAACATGCTATGTGTAAAAACATCCATTTGAAAAAAGGTCGAGCAAAATATAAATTTCTAAGTTTGTTTTTAGTCCATTTTAACAAGGTTTCTGTGTTGTACACAAGTTTTCTGATGTAATTTTTCCTGTAAAATAACGCAATGTCTAAATGCCGGAAGGAGTACTTGAAATTTCAACCAACAGTCAGGTTTTGAAATAATACGCAATCAAATTTAAAGCTGTACTGATATCGCAGGATAAACTACGTTTGAGGAGTAACACACATTTACAACTAATTACACTATATAACAAATTTTTTACTTTTTCTTGTTCATGAGCAGAAAGGCCCGGCATGGCCTAGCGCGTTAAGGCATGCGCTTCGTAATTTGAGGGTCGCGGGTTCGCGCCAAACATGCTTGCCCTCCCACCCGTGGGGGCGTTATAATGTGACGGTCAATTCCACTATTCGTTGGTAAAAGAGTAGCCCAAGAGTTGGCGGTGGGGGTGATGACTAACTGCCTTCCCTCTAGTCTTACACTGCTAAATTAGGGACGGCTAGCATAAATAGTCCTCGAGTAGCTTTGTGCGAAATTCCAAAAACCAACAAAAACAACAATCATGAGCAGAAAGCGTTATTTCCCGATTGCTTATGCCTAAAGTAAATTAAAAAGGTCTATTCTACTCTTCAAACTTTGCTTTTGTGACCTTGAAGCGTATAACGAAAACATGATGGGAGAATATATTTGAAGTCTGATACGTGAAAGTGATTTACATTACAGTCGCAAATCTCAAAAAACTACTCACTTATAAACATTTTTGTATAGCTTTAGTATAAATACATGTAAATCTTGATTCATATGTTGTTTTATTTAGACTTTATGTAAATGAAAATGTGCAAATTTGCCCATTTTTACATAGAAAATGGGCTAATTTCTAAATTTCGATACCCAAGTCACAATAGCAAAGTTTGAAGGGAATAACGGCCATTTTCTGTACTTTTACAACACAAGCAATTGAGAAATAACACATACTATCCAGGAACTAAATTTATGTTACAGAGTGTAATCTGTTCGACCTACAACAGTGAAACTTAGTACGTGTATAACTCATAAATTAAAGCCGTTTAAGATTAGTTTAGTTTGTTTTGAATTTCGTGAAAAACTACACGAGGGCTATCTGCATTAGCTGTCCCTAATTTAGCAATGTAAGACAATAGGGAAGGTAGCTAGTCATTACCACTCACCGTCAGCTCTTGGGCTACTATTTTACAAACGAATAGTGGGATTGATCATTACTTTATAACGCCTCCACGGCTGAAAGAACGAGCATGTTTGGTGCGACGGGAATCGAACTTGTGATCTTCAGATTACGAGTCGAGCGCCATAATTATCTGGCTATGTCAGGCCAACAATTTTAAAAAAATCTGACTGGTGAACAATGTATAAAGAAAACTGTAAACGTTCCACTAGAAGGCGGTAATAAATGAAATATCTTGATGGATTTAACTTGTATAACCGATACCAAGGACTTAAAAGCTTATGTGAACAATATTTAGAATAATTAAAATATATTTTTGTTAATATAAAAAAATTATCAACGATTTTAAATTCACGCAAACCCTTAGAACTTAGTTTCGCTAACTCCCCAATAGATTAGCAGTAAGTCTAAAGGCTTATAACTTTAAAATTTGGTTTCAATTACTGTAATGAAAACAGAGAAAACAGCTCATTGTGTAGCTTTGTGCTTAACAACGGATTAAAAACTAAACTATCTATATATGGCAATATATAAATGTATGCTAATATCTTGGAATAAAACGAAAATATAAATTTCCTTTAAGTGTTTTTTGTTAATTACGCGCAAAGCTACATGAGGGTTCTCTGAGCTAGCCGTTCTTAATTTAGCAGTGAAGGACTAGAGGAAAAATAACTAGTCATGATCACCCATCGCTAACTCTTTTGCCAACGAATAGTGGGATTGACCGTCACGTTATAACGTCCCCAAGGCTGAAAGGGCGAGCATATTTGGAGCGACGGGGTTGCGAACCCGCGACCCTCAGTTTATGAGTCGAGTACCTTAACTAACTGTCCATACCGGTTTTTGGTTTAACTGACAAGCACAATACGGGTTGAAATTTCTTGGAACGTGTGCTTTTTTATTACCAGAAGTTTGATAAATTTGTGTATACGCAATTAATTGAATGATAAAACACATGGTTTAGACAAGCAAGTGTTGGGTGCGAAGTTTCTTTAACACTTTTCGTTGTGAAGTATAGTGGTTGAAACATCTATGAAATTTATTGTTTTTTTTAAATAAAATGATTTCAAATCACCCTAGTAGAAGCCAAAATGTACCAACCAATAAGTATGCAGGGATACAAACTTTGAAAAGCTTCTTTGTGGATTTTGATTAACCAGACTCTGTGGTCTGTAGCTAGGAAAGACTGGTGATATTCAAAGCATTGCTAATATAACTATAAAACACTAAAACAGAAGTGTTTACGTTGTGATTTTTGTACAAAAGTATCAAAAATCATAAGTAATTTCTCATGAATAAACTTTTATTTTTCTGGAACAATAAATGTACAATTTGTATTGTACCTTAATCTCACGTAACACTGAAGCTCTTATTCAATAACTACCAGTTCGATAATGAAGATTAATAATAATAATAAATAAGACTGGGAGTAAGGTTGCGAGAATGTAAATATTAATTAACAAGCGTAATTCTAACATATTCTAAGTTCATCTGATATAGAACTCCTAATATCGCAGTGATACTTTAAGAGAGATATTTGTTTTCAAATGTTTAGGGTGATAGAACACCGAGTTGTTATAAGCAAATATCTTTTATTAAAGATAAAATGTTTATTTTATTTGATTCGGGTATAATTCATATGTTTTCGTATTCACATTTAATATGTTACAGTATCTTCAATCTTATAGTCTATACCTGTAAATTTCCCAGCAAGATGTAGTTAGTATCTCAGTCAGGTAAAATGATGTTTTTTTAGTCAGTTATACTTGTATTCCAAACGTTTATCTGAGAAATACTAGCCGAGATTAACATTTTAATTATAATTTGTCAGTTATTTCTCGGGTAAATTGAGTTTGAGGTACTTTGTTTAAAAATACCGTTAAGAAATATAAGTGAACGAAACTTCCAGTTTATTGGGAAAAATGTGGAATTACTACCACATTCCAAAGTGAATTAACTATTTACATTAAGTAACTATTATGTATTATAAAGGGCGTACGTTGTCCCGTAAAAGAGCTCTGAATTTGAAGCTGACGAGCCAGATTCAAATCCACGCGATACCACAAAACATTCTCCATATTTTAAGTTGCTGATGCGTTATACGAGTGTAAGTCAGTCTCTTAATTTGGATGGTGGATAGTAAGGTCCCTTAACATGAATGATGGGAAGTAAAGTTCCTTAACGAGATTAATGGGTAGTAAGGTCACTTAATGTGGATGATGGGTAGTTAGGTCCCTTAACGTGGATGATTGATAATTAGGTCTCTTAATGTAGATGATGGGTAGTAAAGCTCTTTAACGTGGATGATGGATATTAAGGTCACTTAACGTGGATGAGGGTTAGTAAGGTCTGTTAGTGTGAATGATGGGTAGTAAGATACTGCTGATTTTTTCCCTTGGAGCAGTTTTCAAAACGAGAGAAAAGCGTCAGAAAACAATAATGGCTGTTTCACAAATGCAAAATACAAATACGACTCTATTATTGTGTAATCACGTAATATATTTAACTATAACATAGTTTAACATTCACCCAAATATATTATTTATATGCATACTATCGGATTGAGAATGCAAAACACATTAATTTTTCTGTATGAAATGTAGATATAACAAACAAATTTATTTACATTTGATATAATTTACGGAAAACATTATTTCATAAAATTGAATTTAGATTCCAAACAAGGCACATTTAATACTGAATATATTTTGACTTGAGGCAGTTTGTTTCATAAAGTACATAATTCACAAAACATCAGACTTTCTGTTTTTAAACAAATTATTTCGTAATTTAACTTTTAAGTTACCCAGACAATGGAATAATGAGGGTTTGATTTAGTTTCTTGGAGAGTGGGCACCAAGCCCTTCAGGATAAGTGATTTTGTACTAAGACAATACTAGTTATGCTATTTTGCAAAAAGCATTCTGACTGCTAAACAAGCTGGCCTGGTTAGTGTTAATGGTTTTCAAGTTAGTTTCCTACTTGTGATGTTTTCGATATTATAGTATTACAATAGGAAAATTACTTAAAAATTTCCATTTTTGTTTTATAAATAGGAAGAGATAAAGTATCAAGAAATTATTTCTTGAATAATTACCACAATGGAAATAAGAGTGCAATGTTTGAGGAGTCGAGAACAGTTATAAAAGATAATCACTTGAAGTGTTCAAAATATCTCTAGTTTCTAAATAAATGGAACTACATTTGATTATTTGATCTAAGAACTATCACAGTCATTTTTATCTTTCGGTTGACATATAATTGTACTTTAGTACATATTTTTTGGTGTACGTTTGATAAACGATGTTTAAATAGGATTTCTTTGGTGATAGGTAGGAATAATTTATTTCATACTTATAATTCTGACATGGAAACCTTGCGCTGGATTTATTAATTAGCGTTCTAAAATTTGTTACACACGAATAATTTGCTCGTTGGTTACATAATTCATCATCAAAACATGTTTGAACCCCATAACAGCAAAAGAAAATTTGATATTTATGTGAAATACTTAAATTATTGGTTCCAAATGAATGCTGAACAATATGGAAATCTAGTCATTAAAGTATTAATAACATAAAATCATTCTAACATATATCAATTGAACTTGTTTTATATATATGTAAAGTTTCTGCCAAGTACTTTGTTTTGTTTTTCTCAGAGAACTCATTAAACCCATATCAGGTATCGTATTTGAGTGTAATAGTTCATTAATTAAAATTTCATTAATTTCTTAATCATTTAGCATCATGTTCGTCCTGGAGATTTCTTGCCATTAAATTACTTGTCAGCATTGTAGTACAAATAATAGTCTCTCCAGCTTGAATAGATTAAATAGTTTATTAACATCAGATTTACATGTAGTACCTCTTTCAGGATTCATATGAATACAGAAGTGCTCTCAATGTGTAAGTAATCTCCAAATACTGACTGAAAATAAATTCTGACAAAGAAAACTACTTTAAGTACCATTCTATGTAACAAAGAGAAATATCTTTCAAACTTAAAACTACCCTGTGTAATCTGAGTCTAAACTATACAAAACAAGGTAAAAGAAAGTTGAGATTAACAATTGAATATAATAAGATCAGATTAGTCTGGATTTTTATAATAATGTAAACAGAGCTCTAACCACCTTAAAATTTAATAAGCTAAGTCTTGGTTATAATAACTTAACAGATAGCTTACGTCATTAAAAATGTAAAACAGGTTACAGTTGTGCAATATTGATACGGTAGATTAACAAAGGTATATGCTATGAAATATTTTGTTAGTTTTATTATCTATGTGACATTTAAAGTTTTCCGTGAAAACAAATAATCTGTGTGAAATTGATAACTAAAAATGTCTTTAAAGATTATTAGAATATATTAATGAATCAAACAAGTGGTATAATGATAGCGATGACTGAATGTTTGGAACTATAAGATATAAAAACATGCAATCCAAAGAAATGTCATTAATTTTTGTTAGCATATGCGTCTCTCGTTCGTTATCTACGAAGATTCATTAAAACGACATCAGTGGTTTTGACAGAGATACATGATCGGGTAGGAGTTCTCTGATTTCAGGCTCGTCAACGATGTTTCCCATTGAAACAGCCATTTATTTCTATGTTCAGATGAAAACTTTTGCATTCCTTGTCGCTCAGGTATTATGAGACTAAGGTCGAAGAAAGTTGTTCCAACACCTTACGGATGTAGACGTTACTCTGGATTGATTTGAGATGTAATTGAGGATCGCATAGTTAGATTCCCAATTTTAGGAGAGCACTGATGATCCCTTCCTTATAACATCGTACGCATCCTTAGGTTTTATATTGTTTATCAATCTCCATAACACTGAGTCCTTAGGTTTTACATTATTTATCAATCTTCATAACACTGAGTCTTTAGGTTTTACATTATTTATTAATTTCCATGACATCACGTCCTTAGGGTTTTTTTTGCATTGTTTATCAATCTCCATAACATCGCGTCCTCAGGTTTTACATTATTTATCAATCTTCATAACATCGCGTTCTTAGGTTTTACATTATTTATCAATTTCCATAACATCGTGTCCTTGAGTTTCACATTGTTTATCAATCTCCATAACACTGAGTCCTTAGGTTTTACATTGTTTATCAATCTCCATAACATTTTGTCCTTAGGTTTTACATTGGTTATCAATCTCCATTGCACCCTTCCATAAATTTTACGTTGTTTATTAATCTTATGTACGAGTATCTTCCATAGATCAATTCTTTCATTTTTATGTCCTTTTACATTTAGCGTCGAATGGCCATGTGTATAGGGCACTCAAATACGCGACTCTCAGAATTACAAGTCAAATACCTAACTACCTGGCCATACCAAGCTAACAAGATATGGATTCAAGTTACAAGGGCAGTATCATTTCGCAATGTCTATCAGTAACGCATCATCAATAATTTTTCGTCATGGCCTTTCAGCTATTTTAAAGTTTTTCATAACATGTAGATCGACTACAGCACCAATTTCACGAAACTTGGTGAAAAAACGAATAATACTTTTGTGAGATATCCTCTCAAATTAAATTATGTTGTGACTTGCCACCTACTGTAATCCAAGATCTCATTCGACATAGTTTTTTCTACAAGTTATTATAACGTTAATAAGATAGCCCGATCAATTATCCTCACAACAGTAAAATAGACTGCGAGTAAAATGCAAGTATAACAAATCATAGGAACAATAGACATATCATGGTGGAGCGCAAGCTCATCCGTCATCTTGCAATGATTATGGAAGCAGTGATCTCTGAAGATAAGAGTTTGTTGGACGACCTGATGTACAATGCTCAAAAACGTTTTTGTCATTATGTTATTATTATTATTCCTATATAAAAATATTTTATTTCAAAGTATTGTAAATTGTGGACCGATATTTGACATAAGTAAATAGATGACTGATTACTGATGTCTCCATAGTCATAGGCACAGTGACAATCATGAAAACCATAACTTAGCCTGATGGAAATAAAAAAAGTAAAATAAAACTACGTATATTACGTAATTAAAAGTACAGAATATCTACTCGTTAAAATAGTGCAACGTAAAAAGAATTAAGTGCAACAAAACTTAACTAGAAGAATGACGTTTTTCATGAAATAATTTGTTAATATGTAAAGAAAAGGTGAATAAAAGTCAAAAAGTCATTCCTAACTGAAGATTATGTTTAAAAAATAAACATTATTAGCATTAACTTTCTAAGCTGGAAAATGAAAATGGGTTTCAACTGAGCAATGACATTAACATATGTTCTTTCCCCTATAAATCTCATTACATCGAGTTCGGGGAGTTGGAATCATATAATATCTTAGCCTTTGCTATACATTGTCCAAGGACTTTCTGTTATAATCGGTTTATAGTCATATTCAGGTTCTAATTCACTGTCGTCTCTTACATGAATATCTGATGTCGAACATAGGCTCGTTTTCATCGATTATTATACATGTTTTTCATGAGCATGTAATTGTGTATAGTGTTAGACATAGATAATTTAGCATACTTCTTTCGTTGGAGTGTTTCTAAAGACCATGGCAAGGTATTTGGGTTATTTCTGATAGCTTCTGCAGATCTTCCTCGTATCATTACGTGTGCTAAATGTTTTGTAAATTCACTTTTGCTTGAAGTAAAATTTGCAAGAAATGTTGTACAAGTCTATTTAGAATGTCATGACATTGTTTCATTTATTACATCGTTTATCAAGTTACTAGATAATAACTAAAGTATGAACATGAAAGTTTCATGAAAATAATCTTCGTAGTGGTGAGTTATTTTAAAGTTTCATGGTGTTTTGTAAACCTATGAAACTTTGCGTGGTTATGTTTTGACATGTTAAACTAAGAATAAACTAAGTACTCTAAACTATTTCTGCTTGATTTGTTCTTTATTTTAATATTGGTCAAATAAGATTTCATATAGCTTGTACCCAAGGTTTTTTTAATTAGTGCAGCGTTATTATTTTTTAATTTATTTTCTTTCATTTCTGGTTATAACAAAATGATATAATTAGTCAGAGATTTGGATTTGTTATTTTTAAAGCAGTCCTTCCTTTTGATTTTGTTTTAATTTATTTCACTTAACCTATCAGTATAATTTTTCTCTAAATATATATCTACATATATATTTATTATATACGTGTTTTCTTCAAGTCCAAACACCATTGTTTTCTATTCTTATACAGTTGAGGGCTCGAATGATATCATTGGACATATACACTTTTTCTGAGGTAGTGTCGTTTAATGTTATGATAAATCCCAATATTAGCTGTTAAAAAGTAGCCCAAAAATTGGCGGTCAAGTGAGTTAGCTACTTTCTCTCTAGTCTAAGGCCCGGCATGGCCAAGTGTGTTAGGGCGTTCGACTAGTAATCCGAGGGTCGCAGGTTCGAATCCCGGTCGCACCAAACTTGCTCGCCCTTTCAGCGTGGGAGCGTTATAATATTACGGTCAGTTCCACTATTCGTTGGTAAAAGAGTATTCCAAGAGTTGGCGGTGGGTGATGATGATTAGCTGCCTTCCCTCTAGTCTTACACTGCTAAATTAGCACAGATAGCCCTCCAGTAGTTTTATGCGAAATTCAAAACAAAAAAAGCAAACCCTCTAGTCTATTACTTCAAAATCAAGGACGTTCATTGCAGATAGACCCGGCCTGGCATGGCCTAGCGCGTTAAGGCGTGCGCTTCGTAATCTGAGGGTCGCGGGTTCGCGCCCGAGTCGCGCCAAACATGCTCACCCTCCCAGCCGTGGGGGCGTTATAATGTGACAGTCAATCCCAGTTTTCGTTGGTAAAAGAGTAGCCCAAGAGTTGGTGGTGGGTGGTGATGACTAACTGCCTTCCCTTTAGTCTTACACTGCTAAATTAGGGACGGCTAGCACAGATAGCCCTCGAGTAGCTTTGTGCGAAATTCCAAAACAAAGCAGATAGACCCTAAGTAATTTTGCATGAAATTCAACAAATAAAAAGTATTTTATTGATGATTTAGACAGAGTCTTCATGATGAGCGGATGTGAAATGGCCAGCAAGTGTTTAGTTCAGTGTGACACTTGTGAAGAAAGTTAAAAGAACTAATCCACGAAAGTAGAACAGATGAATATTATAGATTAGTCAACCAATACCAAGCACCGCTGCTTATTTCACATTTGTTTGCTTAACACCATTTTTTAAAGATACCTTTTACGAATCTACAGATATTATTATTACTATATTTAAAAACCTTTTTAACAAAACGTAACCCATTTTAAATACAATGACATCTTGTGATAAATTTTTCAATCTTAAAGCTGTATTGAATTATTTGCTGAGTCTACCAAAGGGAATTAAACCCTTGATTTTAGCGATGTAAATCCGTAGACTTACAAATGTACAAGCGGAGAACTGTTTTAATATAAGGATAAAACATATGTCAATTTTATGACACCATGATATGAGCTTCCAATAGAATAAATTCTCTAGTTTGGTTTGAATTGATGTATCTGAGGGCCTGGCATGGCCTAGCGCGTTAAGGCGTGCGCTTTATGATCTGAGGGTCGCGAGTTCGCGCCCGAGTCGTGCCAAACATGCTCGCCCTCCTAGCCGTGGGGGCGTTATTATGTGACCGTTAATCCCACTATTCGTTGGTAAAAGAGTAGCCCAAGAGTTGGCGGTGGGTGGTGATGACTAGCTGCCTTCCCTTTAGTCTTACACTGCTAAATTAGGGACGGCTAGCACAGATAGCCCTCGAGTAGCTTTGTGCGAAATTCCAAAAACCAAACTAAACCGATGTATCTGAATTTAGGAATCTTACAACATACAAACCACTGTATATATTTGAAAGTAAAATAAGTTTCATATACACATCTAACCTATAAGTTATACAGTGAACTCCTAGATATTTCTAATATAAAAGGTTTGCAAGAAAGAAGAACTTTCTATGGACTTAGTTGATAATAAAATGTTAAACTCCTAACTAAATATGGTGAATTATTTATTACTTCGTCATCTATACCAGCTTTTTTTTATATAGCCATAACTCGGCTAAACTTCTCAGGGATGGTTGGTGAGAATAAATGAAACATGACTCTTTTCTTACAATATTACTCAGCTTGCTGTTTTATTAGAAGTTTGTAAAACTTTTGAAGCCTCAGTGCTTAGACGGGAAAATATCCGATGATTTTTGCTTCAAGGGTTCTTTTCGTTGTTATTGCATTTTAACTCTAATTTAAACCTATATATGTAGTTTAGATGTAAATGTGTTTCAAAATCTGAATAATTTTAAAAACCACATAAAGTATTAAGTATGTCAAAAAACAAAAGTAATTATGTGTACTTATGTATCCATGGGATGTACACGTTCTGTGAACTATTTTATACTTATAAAGTATCTAAGCTCTGTGCACCATGGGTATCGAAACCAGGTGTCAAGCATTACAAGTCTACAGACATACCACTGGTGGGAGGTAGGAGGTCTGCTTAATGAACTACAAAAACATCTAGTATGTGCACTCGAAATTATATTAAAAAATCCCCTATTTTTAAAGTATACTAGAGCCTACATAAACTGCTATTGGATATGAATATTTTGCACACAAGTTGCAATTTTCATAACCATGGCGCACCTTCCAATTGACAAATTTTGAGAAATTAAAGTTGAAAATTTAAGTAATTTAAATGTTTATTTCACTTTTGAGTTTTTTTAGAAGCTCACGTTAGTTTTAAACAGCTGTTGGTCTTGATAACGTTCTTGTTTTTACGCGTAATTATAGAGGAGAATAATTCAACAAAGATAAAATAATAAAATAAAATATCAGGGTCGAGAAGTTTATTATCTGTAATAGAGAAATAACTTTTCTCTAAATAAGTCAATTATACGTAAATCAGTTTTATCATTAAGGTAGTATATTGACTTTCTGCGATAACGTGTTTCTCTTATTAACCAAATATTCAATTTGAAAGAGAATTATATGTCATCCTATGAGTGTGTGGTTTCCTATAGCAAAGCCACATAAGGCTATCTGCTGTGTCCACCGAAGGGAAACGAGCATCGTATGCGACTAGAAATTAAATTTATTACGAGACTTTGATTTCAATACTAAAGCCTTCAACTGGTAACTGTATAAAAAGAAAGCTAATGCTTTGGCGTTTTAATTAATATTAAAATTTGAAAAACAATGTGTTTTTCGTATAGCAAAGCCACAAAGGGCTATCTGCTCAGCCCACCGAGGGGAATCGAACCCCTGATTTTAGCGTTGTAAATGTGAAGATATACCCTGTACTAGCGGGGGCTTTATCTTTAAGTTCAGCACTAACAAGTATTAGCTTTAGCTGAAAAACAGACAATTACGTGTTTCACCAGTTGATCGTACGAGCTTCTCGGTTGCTCAGTGATAATTTTATACACTAATATTTGACATTCATTACCAGCGGTGGACACAACACGGACAACTAATTGGGCAACATTATCGTTTGCTATAAATCCTTGGAGTCCCTTTTATTCATCTGTTTGCCCTACGAACTGGCTGCCTCAGTCATGGGTTGAAGATGAGTTCTGTAGAAAAGTGATTCACTCATGACTTTATAACTCAAATATCTTTATTTGGGAGTATAAGATTTTTTCTTTTTAAATTCAGGACTAAACTCACGAAGATGGTGCGCATTATTAGGGCTTCAAAACCCACGTGAGCGACTTTGAATGATAAGACTTAGGTCTATTTTCGTTTTGGTAAACGTTGAATATACATTCAGAGGTTTCCTCGTCTAACTTACTAAAGCTACATTTTTTTTGTAACAGATTTATACTTTAAGTCATTTTAGTTACCCACGTATCGCATTATTTACCAAAGGTTTAGCAAAATACTTTATTTTTTTATTCTTTACTAATGTTCCCCCAGTGGTACAGCGGTATATCTGCGGACTTACAACGCTTAAATTGGGGTTTCGATACCTATAGCAGGCAGAGCACAAATAGTCCGTTTTGTTGCTTTTTGCTTAATTACAAACAAACAACCTTTACAAATGTCTCCCGCTGGTAGAGCGGTAGTTCTACGGATTTACAACGCTAAAATCAGGGGTTCGATTCCCCTCGTTGGACTCAGCAGAGAGCCCGATGTGGCTTTGCTGTTAGAAAACATAAATTTCTACAAATGAGTGGAGTCACCAGCACAACTTACCCGAGGTGCCGTGCCATTCTAGCTTGTATGTAAAGTACATGAGAATGCATCAAGCAAGTCACTCGCTGTGTTTCCTGACTACATATAGTTGTCAGAGTTTTCCCTTAAAATCTAAAGACAATTAGATAACAAACTACTAATTCTACTCCCATTAGCCCCAGTTCAATATATTTTCCAAAGGAATTTTAATCAACACAGTGTTGTCTTATTTTACTTTACCATGAACCTGACTAAATGAAAATCTATTAAGAGTTCCTATGCATGCTAGAAGTGCACAGAAAGTTCTAATAGTCTGTAATGTTTACTTTTATACGGCTGATGATGTATTACGTGTCTCAACTAAAAGTGTTTTCTTCTGTTTCATATCATTTACATGCTATTAACTTTAGGAAACTTACAACTGTAGATAATGATTTATAAATGTGCTTAAGACACTTCATTAGTATATTTAATATAACCCATGAAACTAATTTTGACGAAACCTAAAATTAATGTTCTTGTATTTTAAAAAATGAATTATGTTAATGTGTTTTAACGAGAAAGTAGATCACGTTAATGTGTTACACTTTATGGGAAGCTAAGACAACAATGACAAGTTACTAACCGTTATTTAAAGACTCATAACGTAGGTTAATATGTAAAATTATACACAGATTCTTCTCCACGTTAACATACGTACTTTTATTTGTGAGCTCTTGGCCCTTTTACCAAAGGCTCCTGAAATCCATGTACAGTTCAACATAATAATTGGTTGTTGCTAAGCAAAAATCTACGTTGTGGACTATCTGTTCTGTTCCCACTACTTGTATCAAAACCTGCTTCTTATCATTGTAAGCCTACAGGTTTACCACTGAGCTACTTAGTGATGAGAAGAGAAGTATTAGTTACTATTGATATGGCGTGTGGCATGTAAACTTTTGTGGCAAACAGAATAGACAGTGTAGTAGTTTTTGTTAAATAAAGGGTATCAGAATATGGACGATATTCTGATCTTCATCCAAAATTATTCGAATAAATCAATTGTAACATACTGAGGGTGGCCTAAATATCGTATGTGATGACATGACAGTTGTGAGCTTAACTACAAGCTCTTGTTCGAAATACACAATAAATAAAAATGTTTTTATTAAGATGCGAGTTTTAGCCCTTTGAAGCTAGTTGACTGACAAATTATCATGTTAATTAGTAGTATATATTCCGTAGGCTAATATTCTTGTACCAAAACATTATTGACATAGTGTAATTATTGGACTGCTTTCACCTGAAGTTTTTACTGTAACTGTCCCTAATTTTACGCTAAAGGGCAGATTGTTAGTAGACAGTACCTTTTGTTTTTTTGGTTAATTTGACTAGAGGGAAAGCAACTAGCCACCATCACCCAGCGCCAACTCTTGGGTTACTCTTTTACCAACGAATAGTGGGATTGGCCAACAGTTATAACGCCCACACGGTTGAAAGGGCGAGCATATTTGGTGTGACGCAGATTCGAGCCCGTGACTCTTGGATAACGAGTCGAATTCCTTAACCAGACAGTACCTATCACCAATTCTTTGGCTATTCTAATCGTATTATGGGATTTTATTGTTATAACGTAACCATACACTCCAACGTGTAGAGCTCTTTTTTTGTATCTGTTGGATGCAAACTTAGGATCATCAGATCAACAGTCCAGAATGCTATACACTAGGCCCCGCCCGATTCGTCACCATAATAAAAACAATATTTATTACACGTGACATTCTTATACTTGTGACAAAAGTAACAGAGAAGTTAAAGATAAACAAAAACAACGAATAAAATCTACAGATATTCTTATCACCTTACAAATTGAGTAATTTCTTGTTTGATAAAAAATAAAAGGATCGTAATGAATAACAGTGTTTGATAAATATGCTTACGTCGCATACTTTCACAGTTTATTATTAACTTTTGGGTTTGTACAATTTGATTTATTTGGTATAAACAAAGTTTTTTTTTAAGGGCAGAAGTACAGATAACAACTGTGAGTCAATTCAAAGCGAAGGAATGAACTCTTGTTACTTTTATTATTTTATACAAAAAGAATCATTGTGAAACAGAGATAAACAGGAGTTATAAGATATTTTGAAGCTCTTCAATAACTCTTAATTTCCATAAAATATATTTTGTTTTTTCTCAACGAGTTTTCTTGTAGAATGGATTCGGTAGGAAAAGAAACTCTATAAAGTGTTTGATAAAGTTGGAATGAACAGTTGAAAATCTGCGAAGATGCATAGAGAATCACAGTATAGACAGAACACACATTTTAACCAAAAGCATAATAATCACGATGGACTCTATTTTATTTTGTTTATTATTATTATGATTTCACGACAACTGCAGAGTTTATTCAGTCATTTCTTTCCACCAAATATTGATCGACCTTTGCTCAAATCTACAGCATGAAAACACAAAAAAAAAATTCAATTGAAACCGGAATAAAACTTGAAGGAATGTGAAATGAACGACGGACTTTTAGAGTGCAAATAAATTAAACGAATATAAACTTTTGTTTTACTGAGATATAAATCAAAGGTAAAGTGTCACATAAAGAAGAATTTAGCTTAAGACGTACTTTTCCACGAAAGACCATACGTTGTAGGCGACAGTTCTACGTGAAAACTACATGAAGTGACTGATCGAAACTGTTTTTTATGGCCATGGTATAACGGCTCATAAAACAGCTGTATTTTTCTTTCTTCAAGTACAAACTTTTAGCTTATAGTACCATCTCTTGATCAATTTCACATCTAATTACAACCGTAGGTGTTGAGATTCCCTCTGATTTTCATCCTGAAAGCGAAATAGGATAAATAAGATCTACAAACAGATTGTTACTAAACTGAGGTACATGATGTAAAAACTCTTTAGAATGATGTACCTGATGATTTTCATACAGTTTGAAGCTACATAGTCAAGCTGATGTGAACTGATACAGCTTGAAGCTGAAGTTGGCCTTATGAGATATCGTATAAAGAGAAGCTGCTTTTGCAAACTGATGAAAACTTTTGTATTTCGAAGCTGCAGTTGTGAGCTAATATAATTTCAAGTTAAAGTTGATTTGGTGGGAACTGACATAGCTTGAAGCTGTAGTTTTGAACTGGTATAACTTCGAGATGAAATTGGGTTGGTGAGAAATCACACAGTTTGAAGCTGTAGTCCTAAGCTGATTAAAAATATCCAATAGGAGTTTACTTTCAGGGGTAGTGGGAAGCGTTTGTTTTCTCTAGTTACATGATGGTAACTCACATTATTATTCAGCTCAGTTAATATGTTCAGTTAAATTTAATTATATAATATTCTGGTATAGTTGTTTCTGCTGATATATGGTTTGTTATAAAAGTTATAATGTTATACTCTTGTCTTTGTAAGAGATACCTCGTTTCGGATGTAGCATTTCTTTTTCTCAGCTGTCTTCTGAAGAGAAGTAGTTCTAGTAAACTTCAGCGTTTGGAATAACAAGTCACAAACGTTTAAGACAAACAAACACAGCATTCAGTAAACTTGTAGTAAACTCAAGAGGCCCTTGTATTATCATACGAAACAATGCAGTAATATTTACAAAGTACTTCCCAGATAACTTATAACTATCTCTTTCACTTGTTCTGTTCTTGTTTACGGAGTCTTCAGTGAAAGTTTCAGCTCGGACAAATACTGCACGTGCTTTATAAATATACGGATTTTGTCTCGTGTGTTTTAAGTTGATTTTTAAAGATATCTTCTTCCACAAAATATAAATAGTATTTTTTACGATGCTTGACGGCTATGGCGCGCCTCGCGCAATCAAAGGATTGTTTGTTCAAATCCTCTTTACACATGCTCGACCTTTTAGCCAAGGGGGCATTATAACGAGATGATAAATTCTACTATTTATTGGTAAAACAGTATCTCAGTATATAACAATGGGTGATGTTGACTAATTACCTTCCTTCTAGTCTATCATTGTTAAATTAAGGACAGTTACTGCAGAGAGCCCTTGAATGGCTTTTTGCAAAATTGAAAATAAGCCAAACGAGCATTTTTAAAGTACAAATCATATAAATGTGTTAGCTGTTGTGAAACGTATTGTCAAGAAAAGTTAATTGAAAAGTTTCATTTGCTATATATAGATATGTATAATATAAAAATAAATTACTAAGTAATACAAACAGGTAACAAAGAGTATTTACTTAGAGGTATAACTATCAGAATATACCGTGTTTCTCCGATAATAAGACCTACCCATAAAATAAGACCTAGTATAATTTTTGGGGATAGTTTTAATATAAGCCCTACCCTTAAAATAAGCCCTAGTTAAGAGTGGCAGGAAGAGGAAAGAAATAAAAAATAATAATTTATTAATTAGTTTAATAGTTAGTTAATTAGTTTGTTTAAGTATTAATCAGTTAGTTTAATAGTTTAATAATAGTTTATTTTAAATGGTTAGTTTAATAGTTTAATATTTTTTTTAATATATCAAAATAAGACATCCCCCGAAAGTAAGCCCTAGTGTCATATTTTGGAGTGAAAATTAATATAAGCCCCGTCTTATTTTCGGAGAAACACACACACACATATATGGACCTTAGTGTATTGATTAATATATGTTATTACATCAAGGGAATGAGGTCGGTATGTGTTTTTGGTTTTGTTATCATCACTGAAACTACATTTTCGTATATTTTAGTGATATGTGAGCGAAACACTCATAATGTGATATTCGCAACAATGCTTTGAGTTCGAGTATATTACTAAGGAAACATTTTTATTATAGACTAGATGTGGTCATATCTGAAAGTATCAATGCTTGACAATGTTTGTTTCTTTTTTAATTTCACGCAAATCTACACAAGGGCTATCTGCGTTAGTCATCCATAATTTCGCTGTGTAAGACTAGAGGGAAGGTAGCTAGTCACCACCACTCACAGTTAATCCTTGGGCTACTCTTTTACCAACGAATAGTGGGATTGGCGGTTACTTTATATCGCCCCCACAGCTGAAAGTGCAAGCATGTTTGGTGTGACAGGGATTCGAATCCGCGATTCTCGGATTACGAATCGAGCTTCATAACCACCCAGTCATGCTAGGGCAACTTCACAATGTCAACACGTATGTTTAAAAATAAAAGCATTCGTTGGTAAATGTTTCTCTTGTAATAAACCTAGGTATGGTTACACAATAGAGTAGCGTGAACTCGAATTAATTTGTTTCCAAATTTGTTTTTTTGTAGAGCAAAGTTTCTTTGGACTATCTCCTATGTTTACAAAGGGGAATCAAATCCAGGATTTTAGAGTTATCAATCCAGAAACTTACCACTATTTCACTGGAGAACAAAATATTTATGTACACGTGTTTAAAAATAAGGTTATTTAGTAAACGTTTTAACCTCGTCACATTTATGATTCTGTTTGACACAGAGAGGTTGTTAATCGTTTTAATATATATTTATCTTCAACAATATGATAAATTTCATTTATTTGGTCTGGTTTCTTTGATAAGTTTTTTGCGGACAGGTTATGAAAAATAGGGTAAAAAGTGTTAGCAATAAAGAAATTGTTGAATAATTTATTTTACCAGTGTTTAAAATCATTCTTGTTTCTTTACATGTTCGAATACAACTCTCATGAACTTCCAGATTTAAAACGAGTAAAATACTTGATCAGGTTATTGAAAGTTAATTTTACTTGTATCAGGTTTTGACATTTGCTTATCCATGAACTGTACTGAATGCTGTGAAGTGACTTTATTGCCATCAGTGATGTCGAGAAACCCACTTGTTGAGAATGCATATAAAAATGACTTTATTGCCGCTATTAAAGCAAACAATTGTCCCTACCATTTCACCTGTTATAAGCTCAAACGAACGTACTTTTAGTCTAACGTATACATAACTGTGGTGTGAAACTAGTAACGACAGGAGTATTATGGTTTATATACTCTGTGTACTCTGAAAAAAAAGATTCGTCGAAACTTTTTCAACTGACAGATATTTTTAAATTTTAACCGAACGGAGACACAAAAATGACCGATGAAGAACTGTGCAAATATCTTTTTGTAGGGCTACAGTTCTATAATTATTTCAAATTTTAATTAAAATTTGTCCACCATTTTCACAAACCTTTCTAGATGGCGCTGATGATTAGAGTTAATCACGGTTTGGTTTGTTTTGAATTTCACACAATGCTTCATGAAGACTATCTGTGCTAGCCGTCCCTAATTTAGCAGTGTAAGACTAGAGGGATGGCAGCTAGTCATCACCACCCATCGCCAACTTTTGAGCTAATCTTTTACCAAAGAATAATGGGATTGACCGTAATATTATAACGCCCCCATGGCTGAAAGGGCATGCATGTTTGGTGTAACAGGATTCGAACCCAAGACTCTCGGATTACGAGTCGAGTGCCTTAACCACCTGGAATTATTCATGGTAATGAACAATATGAAACTTGAAAATGTATGGGGTAACTGCTATCGAAAAATAACTCAATTTGTTGCTACATTTTCAAAGTACGTTTTGATAATAATGACTTGAGAAATGCTAACCTAATTAACTTAGAGTCTTTATACAGCAGAGGAAATTTTATAATAAAGATAATACATAAAGCAGGCAAAATATTTTTTTTTCCAATCAACAAGGAATGTGTGGTTAACTCGCTTTAACCGAGTGATTAAAACTTGGCTTTTTTGAATATTCATTAATATAAAGCATATCGAAATTAATTAAAATATGCACACGGTTTTATACATTGTGATAAATCATTTGCCGACAATTATGTGCTATTTTGTAGACCTCAGCCATTCAGAGTTGCTGAAATAAACAACAGTTTGAAAATAATGACGTTAAAAGTATTTGTTGATGATGTTATTTTATTCTGAGCGTCTTATCCAGATATTTGTAAACAGTTAAACAATTACTTTAAAAAAATGATGTATCATTGCGTGGGTCTTAGCTAGACAGCGGTACACAGCTTAAACAATCATCTGTAAATAATTATTTACTTTGTTTAGGCCTTATCTACATAACGATTTACAATTAAACAATAATTTGTAAAAAATGACTTTTCTCTTATGAGGTTTATATTCACAAAAAGTCACAGAAAATACTAATGTATATATGATGACATACACTATTGTAAACTAATAATTCTTTTTCTAACTTTATTATCCATTTAACATATGCATTTTATGTGTTATAACGTACAAACAATCGAAATGTTTATACATAAGAATATACAAGTAATTTAAAGGTTTTAAAAGCAACGATATAAAGCAAGTATTTTGTAAACAACAACGTGAAATTAAATCAAGTAGTTTGTAGATAATAACTTACACTTAATTCAAATAGTTTTTAGATGATAATAACTACACCTACTGCAAGCATTTTGTATTTAATAATTTAAACTTTATACAAGTATTTTGTATTTTTTTGTTTGTTTTGGAATTTCGCACAAAGCTACTCAAGGGCTATCTGTGCTAGCCGTCCCTAATTTAGCAGTGTAAGGCATCTAGAGGGAAGGCATCTAATTATCACCGCCAACTCTTGGGCTACTCTTTTACCAACGAATAGTGGGATTGACCGTCACATTATACGCCCCCACGGCTGGGAGGGCGAGCATGTTTAGCGCGCGCGGGCGCGAACCCGCGACCCTCGGACGACGAGTCGCACGCCTTACGCGCTTGGTCATGCCAGACCAGTATTTTGTAGGTAATTATGTACACTTAATTCAAGTGTTTTGTAGATAATAATGAACACTTAATGCTGATGTTTAGTGGGCAACAATGTGTATTTAGTTTAAAATTTTAATGACACTTCTACAGTTTTGAAATGTAATAAATGCAGCATGCAAGTATTTTGAAGGGAATAAAATACAATTTATGCAGGTGCTTTGTGGATGTATATGCATCTAATGCAAATATTGTATACGTAATAATACTGGTGTTTCGTGGACTACACCTGATACAAGTTTTGAAGGCAGCTATTTCTCTGAAACATTAGGTTGTCCATATTTTCACTGAGGTCAACATTATGAAATTATATAATTCTGCAAGGTTATTTAGGACGTGTTTGCAGTTAATAACTGAATAGTTGCAGATAGAAAACTCGTAATGCTCAACAGTCACAGAGGGAAATAAATGTCATGAAACAGGAGAGTGTATTATCAGATGTTTTATCAGGTAGACAGTATACTTGGTGGAACGAAACTGGCGTTTCTTTTTGTTAGTTTATCGGGGGTCGTTAATCAACAATAATTACATTTATAGAACATTTCGAAGAACCACGTATTCAGTGACAATCCAATGACGCATGCGCCCGTTGTTATCGTTGCTGCAACATATTCTGTTACACTGGTGTCTTTTCAAAAGACTAGTTGTGAAAGAAAAATTTTGAAACGGGTTAAAGCTGTCAAACACAATATAATTTAATAATCCTTGAAAAATAAGCCTATATACAATGGAGACACCAGGTAATAAAAAAACTAAACTTAATAGATTTAATTACCATAATAGAAATAGTAGTTAATTTTATAAGTATTTTTGTAAAACCAAAATATTCCAAGAGTGCGGGATACCATAGTTTAACATTTTAGTATAAAATCTTACACTTTGACATAGTTCCTTCGACTTTTCACTTAAGGAGTATTTGAATGTTATAAATCAGAAATAATTTTGAATGACCACAGCATTCTTAACCTTCTGTACATTAAAGCGTGGAATATATCTGTGAAGCTTAAATGATATTTAATATTACTTTATTACACGCGTGCAAGCTGATATTTAGTATTAAAATAGACGCTTTTACAACAGTACCAAAGTTTAGTTTTTTGTTTACGTTCACAGTCGCACAGAAGAGCTCAGTCCACTGTTGAGTAACCAGTGTGGGTGAGAAGATAGAATAGGGCTTCTTATGCATAATGTAATAATGATGCCTATTCGCAGAAAAGGGTAATAGAAAAGGGTAATAGAAAAGGCTAATTGAAGAAGGAGACATTTAGGTAGTTTGCAATGCAAATACCAGAATTGATCCTTTTGAAAAAATTAACCTGTCTTAGAAGAAATAAGTTATTTACTCATTATGGCTTTTCATTTTTGCTTGAATATTTTAGTTGCTTTGTTCATTTCTTGTTAGATGATCGAAACTTATTTATAGATGGGTCTCTGATAGAGGAAAAAACACTTCAAAGTCGATGTTAACATGGGAAAAGCTATTAAACTTCCGATATGATTTATATATGATAATCATTATTACTGCTTAATTTGTAAAAATATAAAAACATTTTCGTCGACTGAAAGACCAGTTTTATGTATTTCATAGAAATATTATTTTCTGTTATTTGTCTTAGCTATTAATTTTACAATAACATACAAATGGCATGGCATGGCCAGATGGGTAAGGCACTAGACTCGTAATTTGAGCGTCGTGGTTTCGAATTCCATGTTATACAAAACATGCTCGCCTTTTCATCCGTGGGGTTGTTATAATGTACCGTCAATCCCACCATGTATTGGTAAAAGAGCAGCCCAAGAATTGGCGGTGGGTAGTGACGACGTCCCTCTAGTCTTACACTGCTTAATTAAGGATGGCTATCGCAGATAGCCTTCGTGTAGCTTTGCGCGAAATTCAGAAACAAGCAAATAATATATAAATATCAGTTTGTGTGTTTGTATGCATTTTATTTCTAACATTAGTAGTTATAAGTTAGGTCCATCTGAAATCAAACTTTCCTCACTTTGATATTCAGTTAATTAGGCTGATGACTGCTCATTGTCAGACAACTGAATTTGTTTAAAAAAAATCTTGTGAAGAGAGTATCAAACCAAGTTGGAATTTCAAGCGAATAAAATTGAAAACTTTATAAATCCATAGTTTCAAGAGTTCCGTGAAATACTGAGAAGGAAATTTTAAAGGTGTGCTAAGTATATTTATATAATATCATTTCAAAGTTTCAACTAAATAATGAGTAATATAATCAACAATCATCGATGAAATAGCTATTCTATTAAAACAATAAATATGGTAATATTCAATAAAAATGAAACAAACATTAAAACTACTTCTTGAACTCTGACAAGTGGATTAGCAAAGGTATGTTACACAAAAGCTTAGAGAAAATGAAGTCTTTCAACTACGGTAATAAAACGTGTGTAGACGTTTAGTGAGCCCTGTAATCGTTCTAAAGTAATCAAAGAGCAAAATTAAAAGCTCAGATTTGAGGCTGTGAACCACTATTACCCAACCTTTAACCCTTTTTGTTTATTCCTAGACAGTAAGGGTCATTAATGTTGGCTATTATACTCTTTAATAACCAGTTATTCATATATATATATATTTATGCACACACACGCATAAAATATGTATGTGGCAAAGTAGTCTTGTTAAATTATTGTTTGATGTTATGACTAAATTGAACAACGAAGTTTCTCAAGCTTTAAGCTTAATCTATCATGTTCATTATAGTTGTGCTTATTTTACATAATTATATGTTTGTGTATATATATGTATGTAGTTGCAAATTCTGTTTTATTTTGCAAGAATTTACTGTGTAATACACAAAAATTTGTTACTTATGGTATGTGAAGATTTTTACGCGACTTCTTTGATAAATTACCGAGTTTAAACTCACAGTTAGGTTCTTTTTACGATGTAACAAAGGGAACGCTGAACAGAAACAAAGTTTCCCAGTAATATCAAGTTTTTTTTCTAGCAACTCGACTGTATAGATTTTGGATGTTACTGGGTGAAAGATATATTATATAATAAATGCCTGCGAACGAGGATTCTTTCGAGAATTTTACTAAAGACGCTAGTCAGGCTCATGAAATTATATGATCCAACATGTGCTGGAAGCTTAAAAAGTTACGAAAAAAAGAAGATAATCGACTTCTTTAAAAAATCATGAGAAAACCCACTTGTGTGCAATATAAAGTTAAGATAAAACCAGGGACAATGTTACTGAGAGCCAGCTTAATATCAAGAACCTAATGGGTGTATACTAAAATATTTCTCCAGGATATACTGCGTTCTTGGAGTGGGGAATTAGTTGGACAAAGGAAATCTGTAACATCTTTACGGTCCATCAGATGAAGATAAGGAGCATGAGAATGCAATCCCAGGAAGGAGAAAATATCTGCACTTTCTGATTAGGAAGTGTGTGAAACACCATCTCTTAGATTAGGGTATGACTATGAGTGTTTGTGACCAGTCGCAAAATCTTATACATAGTTAAGAACTGTCCACTGTACATCACAACGTCTAAATAGAATTAAAGGCTGCCTAGAAGAATGAAAATCATGTCGAGGAGAGGGAGAATAGGTTCAATATACGACAAGGCAATGCAATTCCATGAGGCTTGTAATTAGCTGACAGATGTAATTATATATTTGAGTGTACCAACCAGTGTTTGAATATGATTGAGAGTATAGTGATTGAAGTCTAGAGGTATAAATGTGACATAAGATTGGAAAAATAACCAACCAACATTGCGAAAATCTAAAACAAATACGTATTTCAATAAAAACTGTCATACATACAACGATTTTTCAGTCGAACCTTGATGGAAAAATGACAGTTTATACTAGAGAGAACAAGCTGATGAAAATAAGAGAAGAAAAATTAGCCAAAGTTAACAAAGTATCTGGAGTAGAAATGGACTCAGGTTATCTAGGAGAAAGAACTTAAAATATGTCAAAAATTTACCCAAAACTGAAAAAGTTATGAGGGAGATCATTTGTTTTTTTGTTTTTAATTTAACGCAATGCTACACGAGCACTATCTGCGCTAGACGTCTCTAACTTAGCAGTGAAATACTAGAGGGAAGGCGGCTAGTCATCACCACTCACCGCTAACTTTTGGACAACTGTTTTACCAACAAATAGTGGAATTTACTGTCACATTATAACACCTTCATATCTGAAAGGGTAGCATTTTTGGAGGGACAGAGATTTCAACTCGAGACTCCCGGTTTGCGAGTCGAGCGCCTTAACCATCTAGCTATGCCAGTCCAAATAAGATCGATCAAGATTAGTAATATAATATCAGAATGTTGTAGGAGTATACAAATCATGTGATATCTTAATTCCAGGAGGATATGTAATGCAAATACAAAATGACAATTCTGGATGAAAAGAAAATTTTAACTAGGATATGTTCTGCATAAGTGTTTTGACCAACAGAATGAATCATGTAGAAAGTGTAAACACGACTACACAAAGACACTCTCTACCAGTGAATTCTCCATGAATTATAACATTGATGAACATGGTATCCAGATAATTTTGCTCTTCGTGAAAGTTTGAAAAAAGTCTCATTCAGCAACATGCAATTATGGATAACCTCGTCAAGACGTGATTCATGTAATGGTAGATTAGTGAAAAAGGATCATATTTAACAAAAGAAAATTTTAATAATCTGCCTGTATACATTTTAAATCTTCTGGTTTCTTCAGGCGGCTTAAATGAAAATTTGAATTAATATCCGATTAGGCGACCTGCATTTGGATTTTAAACATTGCCTTCATAGTTAATAATACTATTGATGAACATTCTGAAAAGTAATTTTAAGAAAATACAGTATATTTTCAATTGTAGAAGGTAAAGACATAGAATTAGATGAGCCCCTCATTGGCACAGCAGTATGTCTGTGGACTCACACCGCTAGAAACCAGGTATCGATACCGCTAATGAGCAGAACACAGATAGCCTACTGTGCAGCTTTGTGCTTAATTGCAAACAAACAACAATTAGACAGAAGCGTAGCCAGGTCAGAAGTACTAACCGAAGCTACCGCAGATGGTTAATCAGACTTAGGAGTAGCTATATAGGGTAAGTAGTAGTAAAGTTGGCAAGTGTTACAGATGGGAGGTGTAAGTGTGTACACTTACATGATAGATGTTGGCCTTGAAAACTTGGTTAGACTGGCTTGTTGGGACACTTAGCAGCTGAGTGTAAAATATAATAAAGGCATTTTTTTTTCATATTGTACAATCCAAAATTGAGAAGTTTTAAAAGCGTGGACTCGATGTTCTTGTCTGAAGATATAAGACCCATAATGCAGAAGATGATAATCAGTTTCCCTGCTGTCAGCAAGAACTCTTAACGTTTTTGCCAGATTGTGCGTGGCATTCAGCCTGATGGCATATCAAATGAAAAAACGTCTTGCTTGAAATACATTTTATTTTCCAGTAATGCTTGAGTCAATTCCTCAAATAATAAATGAAAATAAAAACGACGTACTAGACAATGGTTCAGGGTTGAAGAACTAAGCCTTTTGAAAGCAGTTGAGGATGTGAAATTAGTAATATCTATAATTGTTGAAGCTGTGATAACAAATAGAACAGAAGATGGAACATCAAAAGATACTAATGAAATAATCTCAGCGTGTGTAGTTCTAAGTATTAAAATATATTGGAGAAGGTAATCACAAGATCTGAAGTAGCAGTTCGTGAAATAGTTAGGGACACTATCTAGCAAAGGTTTCTTAAAGTTGGAGTCAGGACTGAAGTAGAGCTTAGTACCATGATGACTCGAAGAAAGCCCAGTTATCTTGGTACACTACTAAAGCTCCACCACAGAGAGAAACCTACACAAGTAGAACATTTACCAGTAAATCTAATTAAAGTAACTGAACAATGAATTGCAAAAATAACAAAAACCTTAGAGAACAACTTACCTGGTAACGTCATACAACAAGAATAATTTACAGGGCTTAAAAACTGCTTGTCTTGACGAAGATCTTGAAAGAATAACAATAAGCTTCATGTAGTGATGAAGTGTGTATTACATTTGTGATGTTTAGATATATCCATTTCCTTACACTCTGATTCTATGTTTATAATGAGTTTTAAAAATATTCAGCATTCATGCTACCAATTTGTCTTTGTGAATTATTTAGCCATCATGCTGATTAAAATACTAAAAATAAATACG
The DNA here is from genome assembly GCA_011833715.1 of Carcinoscorpius rotundicauda. Lineage (NCBI taxonomy): Eukaryota > Metazoa > Arthropoda > Merostomata > Xiphosura > Limulidae > Carcinoscorpius > Carcinoscorpius rotundicauda. The sequence continues at coordinate 35,840,194 of CM022393.1, forward strand.
AATCCCAATCTATTGTTCGATTTATTACTTCTCACTGAGTTATAACTGGTTTTGAGGAATTAGTGGCATCAACGTAGATTCACTTCAAATAAATCATGAGATAACAACAAAAAATTCATAATTCTTCATAATTTCTACTTTACCGTGGGTAAAACAAGGGTATTCAGGAGAATAATTATGGACAATAGAATGGGTTTTGTCTATATTCAAACAGCTCGTGAATTGTATGCGCCCACTAAAAATCGGGTACTATACAAAGGTATTTGGACACAGTTTTAAAATAACTTAGAATATTTAAAGAATAACACAAGTCGATAGATATTTATTTTTGTGAATTGATGGTATAATATTCTGATTTTTACAAGCTTCACGTTTCATTTTATTTTTCTAATCAGTTTGTTGACAACTTTGTATTCTGTTTCTATGCTTGGTAAATTTTATGTCTCTCCGATTTCCATTTGCTCAGCGGTAATCTTGGTGTCTAACAACTTTATGTTTCGCTCTTCGATTTCTGCGATAGTCATAGCACAGACTTCCTTTGCGCTGCTTTGTGCTTAACAGAAAACAAAAATACGTTTTAGTCAAATCGTTATTATGTTTTTAGTTTACTATTTACGTCATTATTTTCTCTAAAACTATGCTTCAACTTGAAAATAAAATGGGCCAGCTAATACTATTTGTTTTCATTATTTCGTGGATTTAATGTATCGTTTCATCATATTGATGAGCAACATTGCCTCGTGTCGAAAATCAAATCAAATAATTACCAACTCGCCTATAAGAACATTTTTTTCACACACATAAAAAATTGTGGCACGCATAACGTAAAATTCTTCAGTTTACTTCTAACTCAAAGGGTATGAAACATGGTCTTCAAATGTAATGTAAGTATATAAAAAAAAATGGTCTTAAAATGTAAGGTAAGGATATAAAACATGGACTTCAAATGTGATGCTTTAACAGGGGTATTATTTGTTAGTTTGTATTAAGCACAAACCTGCTTACTGGAGAATGTATGCCTTGCTCAGTCTAGGAGTAGATCCAGATATTTAGTGTTATAAACCCTGAAATTGTAGGTAAAATTTAGACAGCATGAGCTACTTTGGAGGGAGGTTAAGATTATGAACAAAACAGTGATAAGGAAACTTAAAAGTCTTGGGAACTCCGTATAACATATTGTGATAAAAGATGGATTAGAACAAGGATAATAAAGTAATAGATGAAGCGACAGTTTTATACATCCTCAAGATAAAGTTTTGACCTGCTATTATTACCTTTTTTAATAAACTGCAGGGTGGTGTTTTTTGTTACTTCCATCAAATCTAAAAATTCAGTGCAATAGACTGTTGGGATATGAATGGCCTTCTAGAGATAATGTTACCGAATAATTGATTGACTGTAACAAGTCTTGATATATAAAAGACAGGTTGCGCTTCCTAATCAAACAGCTGGAGTTATGGTATTTTATTAGTCCTGTATATATTTTAAAATAATTTTAAACGTTATTCTTACAAATAACAATGATAAAAATGGTTACTTTGTTATAAATATCAAGATAAAATCAGAAGATATTCAATTTTTTACAACTATAAAGCAAAAGATTTTTTAATCAAATTTATGTCATTTTAAACCAGTAGATTCATATATAAAGATATCATTATCTTTCAAAGAGAGAGGGAGAAGACAGTTTATGATTTTGTAGAAGCATAATGCAGCGCAGGCATTAGACAATCACTTATAAATAATGATGCACAATTTTGTGGGCTTTAATCAAACAGCGGAATATATTTCAAAAGCCATTTGTAAATAGTGATGTATTATTGTACAGAGATTATCCAGTGGGCAACCAATTTAGATGTGTAACATCATGCAAAACTAATGGGTGCTTAAGTAGTTTTGTTAAACTCCACATACTGCCTGAAGAAAACCCTTGAGTATGAGTATACGAATTAGACTTTGTCTAGAATAAATGCCTTTGGAGGTTTAAAGTTTATTTCTTCATTCACTGATTGGGCTCAAACCAGAGGTGTAGCAGGGTGAGAAAGTGTTAGCACAGCATACCTGTACGTAGTTTTTAACCAGAACGCCTTACCATCAAATCATCATTTCTAACAAATTATACCTTAAACCTATACTTCAAGGTGTGACAAAATAATATTTGTAATGCAAAATGTTAAAATATACATTTTAATTACTGCTACTATTTCTGAAATATGTTTTTCATGTACGAGCAACGTAATAAGTGCAACTAGTACTAATAATTACATTTTCAAAACCTCTTTTGCCACTTCACTGTTTTACACTGTAAAACAGGGTCTAATTAGTTTGTTGACAAACTGGTTCACTCCGAGAACAATTTTACAGTCCATGCTAACTTTTTTACACTTACATGAAACAACTATACATAGAATGATAAAACTAAGCAGATGTTTAGGAGCATGTTTAGAGAAGGCTAGTTATGAATCATCTGTGCAAGAAAACCTACATAAGGAAAACAAGATAGATATCAAGAATGTAAGAACACTTGAAAGATACTCAAAAATCAAATACTGAGGACAACTACATTAGGATATTATGATCTACTAAGTATAGCTGAACAACCACAGTAGAACATTGTGATTTACTAGGTGTAACTGAACAACCACAGTAGAACATTGTGATTTACTAGGTGTAACTGAACAACCACAGTAGAACATTGTGATTTACTAGGTGTAACTGAACAACCACAGTAGAACATTGTGATTTACTAGGTGTAACTGAACAACCACAGTAGAACATTGTGATTTACTAGGTGTAACTGAACAACCACAGTAGAACATTGTGATTTACTAGGTGTAACTGAACAACCATAGAACATTGTGATTTACTAGGTGTAACTGAACAACCACAGTAGAACATTGTGATTTACTAAGTATAATTGAACAACCATAGAACATTATGATTTACTAGGTGTAACTGAACAACCACAGTAGAACATTATGACTTACTGATCATAATAGAACAATCTAAGCAGAACAATACTTTTTATTGACTATAATTGAACACTAATGTTTACTGAGATTTGTTGAACAGAATATTATTTATTGTCTGTAACTGAACAACCATAATATAAAATTATTATTTATTAAGTGTTGTTGAAGAAAAGAAGTAGAACGTTCTAGTCTATTGTGTGTGTGTGTGTATATATACTCATATATAACTGTAATCCAATAATGTGAGTTATGTTTGTAATGAAACGTAATACAAGTAAAAATTATTATTAGATGATGATCATGATTTAGATATACTAAAAATCAATATTTAACTTACAACTGAACTGGATTGTAACACGGGTTTTTGTTGTCTTGTCCTATTTGGAATATATAAATCAAGGGAATTCTATTTCTATTTCTTTATATTACGTGTTAAATGGTGTGTTTCAAACGTGTGTGTAACTGAACTCAGTAAAAGCAAACGCTTTTTTTATCATACCACTAGTACGTTATATAAATAGGACTCATAGTGGTCTAATAGTGAGCGTGTTTTAATTTAAAAGATTGCGGTTCGTGTCCCATTGCGCAAAGACGAGCTTTTTTAGGAGCTTTAGGTGCGTTTTAAGTGATGGTAAAATCTCACTATTCGATTAGATCAAACGAGTAAAAAATTAAGCGGCAAGTACTGTTGTGTATTTGCCTTCCTTTTAAATATCAGTTCAACGTTAGGAAAGGCAATATGTAAATAGCTCTTTATGTAGCTGCACGTGAAAAGTCTGAAACAAACACACGAATGCTCTGTTGTATATTTTTTCTTAATATCTGATAGTAGTAAAAAACAAAGAATGAGGGTATTTACAGTAAAAATAATCAGGACCTGCCATCGTTTAACACAAAAGCTATATTGAATTTCCTTTGGATTGTGACCCATTCGCCTAGTGTCCTTTGCAAGCACAATAAATTAAATAAGGTTTTGACACCAGATTTCAAAAACAAGGTCCATTTTTTGTTCTATCACGTAAAATATTTTACAAATCACGATCGATTAAAGAAACATTCTTGCTTGTATCAAATTTACTACAGATATAAGATAATATGTTTGGATTATTTATACAACCTCTTGTTGCCATGGTGAAAAATAAATAATATTACAAAGAAAAAAATGTCAAAGTGCACATACAAACAAATGCAATCTAGAAGTGACATGTCATGCTACCTCTTTTCTGTTTAAATACTAGTGATGTGTTTCTCATGGGTTCTAGAACAACTGATAACTTTTATTACGTCGCGATTGGTCTGGAGAAATATATAGCCAGTGGTTGTCAATATTTTAAACATAATAAAATGTGAGCTGATTTCAATGAAAATGATTCACTTATGTAAACGCATATATGACAATGAAAAATCTGTATATGATGGAGAAAAATGGATATGATTCTCGGATTCAGCTTACAGGAATTACTTTAGAATGTGTAAAAATTTCAAGGCAATAAAACCATCGCAGGCCTGTACAATTACTTTAACACAGTCATTTGCATTAATAATTTACATACCTTACGAAATTAGACGTTTTTTTTTCCGTTATGTAAATGCCATGTTGATTCCCATGTATCTTACCAGACAAACTTTTTAGGACTGCTTGATAACTTTGACTAGCATTTACATGAATACACACAGAAATATATCTGTTTCGTTTCTTACAAATAACCATTTCCTTGTAAGCCTAGTAGGACTTAGCAAACATTATGAAATAAGAAAATCTAGGATAGTGAAAATGGTTGTAAAAAAAGGTATGGCGAAATGTTGATTTCTTAGATACTTTGTTTCGCAAAGAAAATTGTTGTTTCGTTTAAGTCTTTAAAAAGATACTTATTTCTGTTTCATCATAAAATAATCCGTAATTAATAAAATAAAATATTTAAAGTTGAAACATAATAGATAAAACCAGAATAAGGGTTTATTTTCATAGCTCCAGGTTGCGTAATGTGTGCGGTTTCAACCGCGAGAATTGAACCCGGGATTCAAGCGTTATAAGCCTTACGTTTAACGTTAAATGACCAGAAAATAGACTTAAAGGGAAAAATAATTATATTGTGCACCTTTTATTTAACTCTCTTTCATCACTAATCTCTAAAACGATGTTATTTATTTCTTTGTATTTTAAGAGTTTATTGTGCTGTGACTGTATGTGTTTGGTATATATTTACCTAAGTTATCTTAGATAATGTCTGTAGTAATTGACCTAAGGTTTGTCAAGTCATTATGCTGATCAGTGTGGACATTTCAGCTTGTCATTATGAGTGACTTACGTCGTTTTATGCGTTATATTTGACAAACTGTTATTGAACCAAAAGAGAGCATACAAATAATACATATACATGCAGCGATATCAACCTCAGGCCTGTCTGTTAGCATAATTTCATAATTTTCCTCTGCGAGGTTGGGTAATGTTTATTATGATTTTAATCGCTTATTATCTTTTATCTAATACAATTTAAGTAAAGCAGTCAAACAGCCAACATTTCCCATCCAGGATAACTTGCTGCCTCCATTAATATCTTCCTACGCTCAGCCATCTTGAAATAATAAACACTGATTACAATTGAACTACGTTCGTAAAGTGTTTGATCAGCTCACTGTGACTCGGAAGACAGCGTGCTGTCAAGTAGTTGAGCCGATTACTGTGAGCAAAAGATTAGCATGATAAGCTAAGCCGATTACTATCATTATGCTGTTAAGTATCTGAGTTAATTGGTTTGAGCCAGAGCTGAGCTTGCTAAGCAGTCGAGTCCATTATACCTACATGTTTTAGCAGATATATTTGAAAAAAAAGACTTCTAATACTAGCTTTGTTTGTTGTTTTGTTATTTATACTGTTTGTGTGGTTAAAGTCATCAGGGAACTTACAATTGAAGAATTGTTGTTTAATATTACCAAAATTACGTTTACATTAGTTAGATCACACGTATTCATTATTTACTTAACATAATTTACCTCATATTAGTATGGAAAATTTAAAATGTAATTTTGATTATCTTCAGGCATTTTGATTATTCGGTTATAACCAAGAAACTTTATATACTTTTAACGGATTATTTTCCTAGGCAAAAATTTCGATTTCGAAACCTTGTTTTTTATTATTTGAGTTTAAGAAGAAGATATTAATTTGTCATCTTATATAAAACATAAAAGCTACATAAAGATGGTGAAATCAAGCGGTAATGAGCTATGCATACATAAAATATAACGTGGACATGAGCTACAATTAAGTGAGGAGTAACAACCACATTACTTACAGTTAAATAAAGCATAACATGAGCATGCGCTACACGTAAAAAAGAAGAATAAATTTGACATGAAATATAATTAACTAAGGCATAGAAAACAATTGAATAAAGTAAAATACGAAAATAAAAATAACCTGAAGTAATTTATCGTAAAAAATGTAGGTTAATTTCTGAGCTTTAGCTCTTCTATATGTTAAATAGCTTGTTCTTGTTTATCACTGCGTATATCTATGATATTATAATAAAATTATTTAAATCTTTTACTGTGTTTGTACATTAAATTGAAAAGAGGCCGTGAAATTTGTTTTGTCTGATAATTATACGTTTTTAAAAAAGGTGGGGAATAGTCATTTGAGAAAAAAATAATTATTCTACTAGACTTAACAAATAACTATATTTACCTTATACAATTTGAAACAATTGATAGAAAATAATTGTGACAATGGTTTTTTTCAAAAGCGGGAGATAAAATCGATGACAAGAACAAAAACTTCAAAATTATACGGTTATATCACTGTATTCTATAAAATCCAGTATAGTTTTCTCTAACCAGAGCGAAGGGAATCAGTTAACAGTATCAGTCGCCACAAAAATTTCGACGTTTTTTTTAACCTGATTAACTGTTAATTCTGAAATACGCTGACATACTAAGTTTAGGGTATAAATATCAAAATAAGACAGATCAGTCAGACGAGTAAAATGTGCAGGATATGAACTGAATACATGCTTTGAAAACTATCACAAACGTCATATGCTTTCAATGTTCAATGTTTTTTAACATCAACCTATAGAACGACTTTAATTATTTCTTTATATTTTCAGAGTTTATTATACTATGACTTTATTCGTTTGCTATATTAAGTTACTCTGACTAATACCTACCATAAATGACCTGAGGTTTGTTCAAAATCGAAGCTACTTGACCTGAGGTTTCTCAAGCTGTTCCAAATTAATTCGTCTTCTCAAATTACTAACCATTTTCCTCTCAGTTTTAGAGATGTACTGATTACTTTAGGTTATTGTCAGACACTTTGTTCTATGGTTTCTTTGCGTCATAAACCACCTACCTACCAACCAACCAAATTGTTCTGTGATCTTCTATTTGCATGCTTGACGTCAATTTAATGAAACATGTAGTGATGTGCGAAAACATGAAACATTTCGACTGATATTTTCCAAGCAATTGGAAAGCCTCTCCCCCCCGAACATGATCGGAATAAAATTCTAACTTTTATTCATAGTCACTCTAGTTTTCTCTTTAACTTTCTTCAGTGGGGTTATTTGAAGAGTAATAATGTCGTTAAATACCAGTGGAAGAGCATTTTGTAACAGTCTCATCCATTCTGTTTATTCTCGTATCAAAGTGATTAGGACCTCATGAAGATCATTTCTAGTTTTGTTTTTAATCGAATAACAGATTGGAGATTATTTAAGGTGATTAGTTGAGAAATGTTTAACTTGTTATTGTGGTAATGTTAAAGCAAGACATATGTATGATAAAAATAATTGTCAATATACACTTAACTGCTTCAATATCACGATTTTTCTCTAATTTTCGTCAAACCAACTTTTAAAAATTAGTTGTTTGCTTTATACACGAAAGATCTTAAAGCGCAATATACCGTAAAGATTATGTACGATAAAACATCAAACACATTTGGTATGTTATTATTGTAAGATCATCTTTACACATGCGCCTTCTCGAGATATTTCTGTCCGTTTATAAAATATCAAGAACATGGAATTACATTTTTTTCGTGTTTGTAAGTTGTTTATCATCTTCTGTCTTGAAAGTATATTCTGCTTTATCCAGGTATGTTATAATTCACAATATGGTGAAAATGTTTAATAATATAATCTTAAAGAAATATACCTTTCGGACACAAATAACACCACTACTTTTCAAACTACTCGTTAATTTTGTAAACCTTTTTTCTTCACTTCAGTTTCGGTGATTATAATGGTAGTTACAGATTTCTATACTTCCACTCTCAACTAAACTTTTAAGCAGTTGTGACTTTTCGTTTTGTCATGCGCTTCAGTTTTTTAATGGAGTTAATTAACATTGAATAAATAATAGATGCGTTGAATCTTTCTCTATTTGAAGCGAAATCGTGCTGTTGCATACATACACTCCTTTTATTACAAAATCAATAACTGAGAGGCCTATCCATATTGACAGGAATTGCCTAACGACTTGGGTTTTATAGAGGCTGGCAGAACGACGTCAAGAAGGAATAGGTGGACTCTCTTGTAGTAAGATCATTGTGATTGGTTTCAGGTATTTGTCTCTATCCTTGTCTCTCTCTTGCTATAGGTACTAAAGGATGATCCAGGGACTATAACTATTCACTTCCTTCGAACTTCTGTCGTTTGATGAAATTTTTAAATTGTTAGAAAAAAACATTTTTTATAATTTTTATACTGGTCTTCTGATTTTGTTTATTATACTATTCACAAAGTCACGAAATCTACATACTACAAAGTGAATGTAACAAGGAAGTCTACACACTACAAATTGAATGTAACAAGGAAGTTTACATACTACAAATTGAATGTAACAAGGAAGTTTACATACTACAAATTGAATGTAACAAGAAAGTCTACATACTGCAAATTTAGTGTAACAAGAAAGTCTACATACTACATTCAGTGTGACAGGGAAGTCTACTTACTACATTCAATGTAACAGGGAAGTCTACATACTAAAAATTGAATGTAACAAGGAAGTCTACATACCATAGTTTCAATGTAGCATATACAATATGAACTCCATTTCGTAATTGTGCGTTGACGCATACTGGTACATTTATTTCTATACTAAAGCAGAAAGTATAATAATTAAATAACTACTATACGTATCATTGAATACAAATTGTCAATTCATTTATGTCCTTTATTTCTGCTACCGTCTTCAAGGAAGCAGTGATGATGATTGTATGTAGTGATAAGATCCGATAATTGGGTCGAACTTCTTATCACATTAGGACTTGAATAACCCTCTTTTTGCTACCTACTACTCAGTATTTTTGGGAAATCGTCCATTGTAAATCGGTTAAATTGAACTTAACATGCAATATTAACCTATTTTAAAATTTTGCGCTAAATGTTTCTCACGCCATCAGTAATATAACCGACTAATTGTTTTTTAATTATTTAAAAAGGTATATTCAGGTATTTCTTATTAAGCTGGTTGAATAGTTTTCAATTACTCGGATATTTTCTGGTTTTAGTTATTAATATTCCATTACTTTAATGTGATCGATTTTATTCTCTTGACTTCTTCTTTGACGTCATGAGATATTTGGGCATACGTGAGATATACGTGTGTTAGTTTTTTTATTTCTTCGATGTATTCAAGTCGAAATTCACATGGGATACCATAAATGGGGTTTTTGTTCTCTATTGGGACTTCATGTGGTTTGGTGGACCAGTTATAATAATGTTGTGTTTCTGAAGAGTTTATGCTGTTTACATATCTTCTATACGTTTTAAGTATTTTGATAACGGAGAATACGGCTGTGTGTTTGTAATAATACTGCTTGCTTGATGTATATCTTCTCGTTTCTATTACTTATCAAGTCTTCAGGGTATACACTGTTAAAGAGAGTCGATATGTTTTATTCACTTTTATAACACCTTCTGTATCACAAATCTTGTTTATTCTGATAACGCTTGTCTTTAACCTCTTCGGGTGGCTTGATATGTAACAGAGGTATTTACCAACATTTGAGGGTAAATTCTCGTCGTTTATAGGCTATGTACATTCCAAAGCATCGTGTCTTAGAACGAGAGTTTATATTTCCTTTTTCTTTCCCCCTCTGTCTCATTAGTTTCGGATGTTGTCTGTTTAGTTGATTCATGAATTATCGAATCTTGATTGGAGTGTGTGACTTTTATATGAATGTATCGTTAACATATCGCAAACAAATTTTGGATCTCAAAGCAACTGTTTGCTCCATGTTATCATAAAAAAAACTTAGGATATAAACTAATTAGTTATTAGACTTAGCTGTTTGTGTAGAATGCTGTAACTATAAAACAACGAGAACTAATAATTTTGTTTTTGTTGGCTTCAACAAATGATTTTGATATCGGTTCCATGTCAGTCATAGAGATTTCTATTCTTTTAACAACAAAGTAAATAAATAAACTTATTAGTCCATCATATGATCTCTCTAATCTTTTACAACAAAACGTTACTATGTAGCCCCAATGTGTTGATTTATTAAATTTAACAAAGAAATTTTAATGTTTATTCCTAAATGACAATGTTGCTGACAAGCTATACTGTTTCATAGTTCTAAATCAGTAATTAAACATTTACTATTCAGACATGATAATCTACGGTTCTCTACATTTAAATTTTGCTAGACCAGCTACGCTGATTTTTAAAAATCGATAACAAATAATGTCTCATACCTCCTGATATCAAAATGTTGCTATATGACCTATGATTTCGTTTTAAAGCCAGATGGCTTAACAATTTCAATGAAGGTCCCAATTTAATCGAACGCTTTGTTTGTTTTTGTTTTGAAGCAAAAAAACGCATAGTGGGCAATCTTCACAGTCTCCTTACTCCAATATCTAATTTCATAAGCTCTTAAGTTCATTGTTGTACCCCCCTCCCCAGGTTAAGGAATTATAATTAATACTACATACAATAAAAGTGCATGCTCTGAAACTTAGAGAAATTTATTTACACTTTATGGCTATGTTATTTTGAACAACAAACATCACTGAAGCTATTTTTTTATCGTTTTTATCTGTAATAGTCATTGATAGCGATGTAATTTACTACTGCCATCTAGTTCTATCAAGGTTCTATAACTTTTACAACATATTAGACTTATTTTTTTTGTAGGTAATTAGGAAAGTGTTTAGAGAGACTTGTATGAAAAGGTAAAACACTACAATTACAGGTAATCAGTCTGGATAAATATTTTTGTTAACAACAAATTAACATTTGTTCAGTTAATCAGTTATTTTTGAGTTAGAATAATTCGCTGAATTGTCATAACTGTTTATTTTTCCGCAGATGTAAAAATAGATAATTTATAATCGACCATAAAAATGAAGTTAAACTTTGGTTAACCAGGCCAAAAAAATATAAGATATACATTGTGTTATTAAGTTTAACATTTTATACCATGTCATGAATGTTATCCAATTTTTTACTTGGTTTTAAATATAAAATATTGCTGTTTATCGACTTTGTCCCTAGGCTTTAGGCATAGAACCTAAATTCTGTAAGCACTGATGTTAGCTAGTGTAATTTGGAACAACATCTTTGCTTTAGGTTAAAACATTTGATGAGATCTCCAGTATTACCGAATTTCTACACCAGGTGGTCAGTCTAAAATTATATAATAATATATTTGATACTTATATTCTACTTACCGAACATTTATAGGTAATAATTAATTAACACTAAGCTACACAACATTAATTTCACATCTTCTAATTAAACATCAAACTAAATAAAAGTAATATAAAATAATGATATCCCTAAGAATTGTAAAATAATTGTTTCTTCCTTCTTTCATAACTTTTTTTTTGCAAAACTTCCCAGAATTTGCTTTTGTTTGATTTGTTCTATTGTTTTCTATATGCTTTGCCTAGAAACGATTTGAATATTTCAAAAGTTTTTTTTTTTTTATAATTAAACTTTTCTTTACGTACTTTTTAAACACAAGTATAATTCATTTATGCTGACATATATAAAAATTATAGCTTCTTACAAGGATATAAGAATCTCGAATAGTTAAGAATGTCTTCATTTATTTGAATGTTACTAAAATATTTTTTCCAGCTTTTCGCCTCACAATTACGTTTAAAGGAGAATTTCATATTTAATTATTGTATTTCTTTAATATAAAATGGACGGGGATAATCTACTAGTTAGTGTGCCAAGCTGGGGTCTCCAGGTCTATGGGTCTTATTGCCATACCGCTGAACACGCTTCACATTTTTTGTTTGTTTTGAATTTCGCGCAAAACTACACGACGTCTACCTGCACTATCCTTCCCTAATTTAGCAGTGTCAGACTAAAGGGAAGGCAGCTAAGTCATCACCACCCACTGCCAACTCTTATGCTACTCTTTTACTGACGAATAGTGGGATTGACCATAACGTTATAACGCCCCACGGCTAAAAGGACGAGTGTGTTTTGTGTGACTGGAATTCGAACCCGCAACCCTCAGATTACGTGTCGAGCTCTCTAACCATCCGGCCACGCCGGATTTTCACATTTTTAGTCGAGGATATGTTACAAGAATGTCACTTATTATTGATTGGTCCTAAATAATTGTTCTAATGGGTTCTGATTGCTGGCTGCCTGCCAGAGGTCTAATGTAAATTATATAAGTTTTGATGTGCTTTTTGAGGTATTTTAGAAAAAACAAAACAAAAACTTTTCGTTCCTGATGTGTGAGAAACAAGTTTTCTTGACATGTTGGTTGAGTGTCCCTAAATTTATTTAAATGAGTATTCCATATCTACGCACCATATTTCAGTAATGTTTTTATATTTGTTTAAAATTACTTTTCACTCTGTTGACAAGAGCATGTAATTTTGTTAAGGTATGTAATCCGTGATTATGCACATTGTAACTTTTGGCAAATTATGGAACATTAATTACTTGTTGACTTTATTAACGAAAACAAATTACTAAAGTTTATGAAGATAACTAACAACAATTTATTAAATATATCCAAGATTCGAACAGGCTTTTTGCATTTAGAGTGCTAATGAATGTAAAAGTCATTAGCATAATTTGTCTTAGTTTTCTGTTCACCCCTTTATTGTTAAGCGGATTATATAATTTTCCTCCAGTATGATTGGTTTTCTGTCCTGAATATACCCATGGTTTGTATTGTCTTAAAACAAATTAGGTTTAGCGCCCAGGGTCTTGTCAAATCATATATTTAATCTTGTCAAATGATATATAACTGAACCAATAACCTTCATGAAGACTGGAATTTCATTACAGCAGCTCTTGCACAAGAGGAACACCTCTGGATTGCCCTTAGCTTGCGCGTGTTGAGATAGGAAAAGTAATCAAAATTTGCTTCGTGACATCATTGAAGTTTTTTGGGAGGCACCTTTCATATTGGATCATGTCATACACGACCAGTAAGTATAAAACTGTTCCATGCATTAAGGGCGTGATTTATGCCTACAAACCAAATCGATAAGATGACGTTAAGTGAATTAATTCAACTATCATGAGTTGATTGTAAGACTAAGAAGTGAAGAGTGAAGGGGGTATTGAATCTTAATATATTTTCAAGCATTTTATTAGATGTGTAAAATAAAATAAAATGTTAAATTACGAAACTACTACATTTTAAATTATCGATAAGTTCACTTTCATGAACTTTGTCGACATCATCCAATTATTGTGACAGACTCTTACCTCGTTGCTGGTAGTCTTAATAATCACTGTCTGTTTGAGCGTAGATCATAGGAAGTCTCAAAATAATTTCTTTTACCATACTTAAAAACAAAATTTTAATATCCGATTTGTTACTCCCTTCAAAAGAAGCAAAAAAGTTCAATTTTTAAGAAAAGTAAACTAAATTAATTCCCCATAAACAAAAATTCCAGTTGACTTTAAAAACATGAGAATATTGATTTTATTATATTCATACTATAATTTAAAAATGAAATCGATTTTATAATTAAGTCCCTCTGAATAGCTGAAAAACCTTGAAAATACGCGAAGGTTAAAAAAAAGAATGAATTTATAAAAAAACAGTTTGGAAGAACTCACGAGCTACAAAAGCTTTTGGAAAGTTATTATACCCAGTGCTATAAATTTCACTGATGGTATATCTAGTTTTTAAAAATATTGTCAGAGCTTAACTAAAATAATTTTTATAATATTTTGACACAGAAATTTAGAATTAGGGTTAAATCATAGTTAAAAAGACTTTGTCTTTTGTGACTTCATTTAGCAAAATATTATTCTTTACTGGAACAAAAACGTTATCATTTAACGTGCATACTTATAATAATAAAATAACTTACTACTATTAGAAAAGAAACTCCAGTAAAGAAAGTATAAAACCTACCTTGTAGGTATAGACCAACCACGTCTGGAAAATAAATCATAATGATTAATCCTGCAAAACACATTCCACACTCTGGTGTCTTATTAATAAAAGAGTAAAGTTCTAGCTGTCACCAGAACACTAGTTACAATTAGAACAATAATTGCCATTAGAATAGTACCTACAATAAGAGGAGTAGGTACTTTTAGAATAGTACCTTCAATTACAACGTAATTACAATTGTAGAATAGTAACTAGCGTTCCGTGGGAGTTACTGTTCTAATGGCAAATGTGTTCTAATTGTAAATACTGTTGTGATGGTAGGCAAATAAAGTATGACGTTTTGACCTGTAGACGACCTAAGAAGGTCGAAACGTTGGTTTCTACTTTATTTTAATAAAATATTTAACGTCTATACCAGTCATACCGAAATAAATAAGTAAATTCGAAGGTCACTAATGGAAAGTACAGTTGATCTGTTTCATTTGACATATTTTATTATCCTGACCTTTGTTCAAAGCTTAGAATTACAGTAAACATCATTAGCAACAAATGAAATATAACGTGGCTAGGGAATTTCTCTTCTTACTGACACAGATATATAATATACACCTACACGTTTGAATATATAGAAAGAAAAAAATGTGTATTCCTCTTTTTGCTCTACAATGTTAAACACAGTTTCACATTTTTAGAGGGGCGTACTCGCTACACATTGTTCACCTAAACTTAAGGTTTTACTACTGTGACTAATGGTACTAAGGAATGTGAAGAAACAACACGCTGCTTTAAGATGCAAACAAGGGTTCGAATTTAACCTTTAACACCAGCTTCAAACCCATTAGTTTCTATTTTCCAATTCCACGCACGTTTCGTCTCTATTGTCTAAAGGAAATGAGTTTTGGTATGGCAAGAACGATCACTTATTTTAGAACTATACGTTGTTGTAGAGGACATTAAAAAAAACCATCAGCTTTAATTACTGGTCCTCGTGTGGTCCTTCACGCTTCGTAACGATATGATAGTGAAATGTTGTTGTGTTTCAGTCGAAATTACTCCACGAACAAATTATATATTTGTTTTTAGTTAAGCACAAAGTTACATGATAGGCTATCTGTGCTGTGCCCACGATGAATATCGAATCCCGGTTTTAAGCGCTTTACGTCCGCAGAAAAACTACCAAGCCACAAGGCGCCGAACGAATAAAAAGATAAGGAAATGCTTAGTTTTAGTTTGATTTATCGAGTTATTTTCAGTTTCGCGTGTACCTTCTTCAAGTGATTGTCCTCTAAAAGTGGAGGTTAACATAGTTTATCTATTTAGCTTAAGATATTTTCTTTCCGAAACAGCAATTTGGAAACATTGTAATTTTATTAAAAGCGCCCAAAAGTTCCAAATTATTGTGATTTCTGTAACCCGAAGTTAAAAGAAATAGTGATAAAGTATTAAACACAAGTAGGCGAAATAAAGCGAATGGATATTCTAACGAAATGGATAAAGCATTTCTAAAAATTTTAGTTATAACTAAAATGTTTCGTTACGTTGCTTCAGTAACTATCACATCTACAATAACAATACGTGAGGTTTATCGTAGTAATTTTGGATTTTCGATTATTTTAAACACTCGATTCTGTATAATTTTTAAATATTTTCTAAAAAATGTGTAAATGTATAAATCGGAGAAGTGTTAATTTAATGTATATTTTAAAGAAATAATCTAAAGGCTCGTTAGGAACATCTTGATTTATGGTGAACATTTATGGCATTTAAGCGTAATTCCGGATTAAGTCCAGTGGTGGCTCCTGAGATGACATAGCTCTGTCTCTCCCGAGCATCATCTAAAACCTTTTTTTCATCCATTTCCTCTATTGTTACCTTCATTTCAGACTTTTACCTATAATCGCTAGTTCTAAATGACACTTTGTTTTAGCACGTTAGAGCTTATGGATGATAACTTTGCACGTTTATTCTTAAAGAATTGAAACAGGCACGGCATGGCCAGATGGTTAAGGCGCTCGACTCGTAATCTGAGGGTCTGAATCCCTGTCGCACTAAACATGCTCGCCATTTCAACCGTGAAGGTGTTATAATGTGCGGTCAATCACACTATTTGTCGGTAAAAGAGTAGTCCAAGAGTTGGCTGTTTTACATTGCTAAATTAGGGACGGCCAACTTACACAGCCCTCGTGTAGTTTTGCGTGAAATTCAAAAACAGATTATAATGTAACTCTTGTACACAGAAAACAGTTTTTGTGTTGGCTTTCGAACCGAAATAATATTTATTGTAACGTCACTATTCTTGCCCTACGCAAGTAATATAGTGTTGAATATTGTTAACAAAAACGTTACAGGTTCTTCATGATAGGATGTTATAAGGATAAGTGTTTTTATTTCAATCCAATTTAAGCCCTTTGGTATTTCATACAGGTCGTAACTGACTTCTCAGATAATGGATCTCACAGAAATCAGACCTCATATCCTCCGTCACTTCTGCATGGCTATTTTATTCGTTTCGCTTTCATTCTCAACTGAGCCATTAATCCTTAACTGGCGATAACCTACACATAAGTCCATCACCATTTGCAGTTCCGTTGAATTATTCGGGAAGTTTCTTTCGAATCACGTGCGAATATAGACATGTCTGATTTAGTAAGAAGGAAAAAGCTTGTCAGTTTGGGTGTTGTAATCAAAATGTGTTCCTTCTTCCGGTGAATTGGTTGTAACAATTTTCATTCACTACTTTCACCTTTTCGAAAAGATTGGTCAGACATTGAGGACAAGAAAGTAGTTTTCACCAGTTGATGGCACAAATGACATATTGCTACAGATAAAGAGTGACAGATATTACAGAATATACGCTGTTTCTTGTTCATAAATTTTCCGAACAACAAGGCGGAATTTTTTATAACAAATGTATAAATCACACACAAACAAAATTTATACATTACGACATGAATTCCTATAAATAAATTTTCCGAACAAGAAAGCGGTATTTTTAAAAGTAATAACTACATAAATCACAACAGATATTTCTTATACGTTGTGATGTAAGTTATTTTACGGGCAAGAAACATATGCTGGGTCCCTGGGCTGTAAATCGATCCTGTTTTAGCCCAGATTCTGGATCTCTGGGCTGTAACTTGGCCCTGATTTAACCCAAGTTTATTGTTTATTCCTGTAGCTTGAAGATTTTATTCGTGGGTGAATAATGTAAGCAATCTATAACAAGGTTATTAGAGGTCAGCTGTGTCACAATTGCTGAATGACGCACAGTTAAAAGCTCTCGTAATCCGTGCTAGCATGTATGGTAAAAATAGTTCCAGGAAAATTACAAGTGCTTTACTTCCATTTTATATTAAATAAATCAATATTTTCTTGCACACTTTCTAAAGATATTGTAATTATTTAGTCAAAAAATAGTTTTATATTTGTCTTTGTGGTTCGCAACCGGATATAATTCACCAAAACACGGACTTGCTTCCTCATAAAATGAAGTAAAACGCTGGTAACTCTAATAGCGGAAATTACTTAAACTGTACAATGGTGATATAAGATTAGAATGTATACTGATGACGTTGTCTCAAAATGACAATGGAAAGTAACTTAAGAGCTTTTAAGAGTTAATAATTTATTATAAAGCCACAAAAACAATTGCATGTTGTAACCTTCCCATTCAAATTGCATAAAAATGCTATCATGAGGCACTGAATTTGTCATCAACGAGAATTCCTGGACTATATACAATGGAAAAAGAGAATTAGGGGTTTTCAGTGGTTTCAACCCCGCTTACTGTAACAAGTTAAATATTATTTTATTATATTGAACAGCATATTAACAGGTCAAACACTAGAGAAAAAACCCATGATCACAAAGAAACGTTAAAGGGAAAAAGGTTGCAAAATTTGTAACAATTGTTTGTTTTGTTTTGGAATTTCGCACAAAGCTACTCGAGGGCTATCTGTGCTAGCCGTCCCTAATTTAGCAGTGTAAGACTAGAGGGAAGGCAGCTAGTCATCACCACCCACCGCCAACTTTTGGGCTACTCTTTTACCAACGAAAAGTGGGATTGACCGTCACATTATAACGCCCCCACGACTGGGAGGGCGAGCATGTTTGGCGCGTACCTGCGACCCTCAGATTACGAAGCGCACGCCTTAACGCGCTAGGCCATGCCAGGCCCCGCTGCCTTAAGGATAGTCAAAAGTTCTGAAACGCTTGACATTTCTGGAGTACCCTGGGGAACGTCGACCTCAGAACTGAACACGCAGCAGAAACTAATGATTTGATAAATACATTTTTCACAGAAATGGGACAGCTTGAGTTGAAGC
Source organism: Carcinoscorpius rotundicauda (assembly GCA_011833715.1). Lineage (NCBI taxonomy): Eukaryota > Metazoa > Arthropoda > Merostomata > Xiphosura > Limulidae > Carcinoscorpius > Carcinoscorpius rotundicauda. The sequence goes on from CM022393.1 coordinate 35,858,835, forward strand.
TTAAGATAACTCCATTTGGTAGTTTTGCATCCAGAAACTACAGGTCTTTTTCTTCCATGATTTTTTACCTTACGTTAAGTATGATGTAAAATAGATGTGTTTAAAGTTTTCTACGATAAATTCTTTCTCTACTAGCGAGAATTATTTGCCATGTGTTAATTTATTTAATTGGTAGAATTTTGTTGTTGCTCTTTGTTATCAAGCGCAAAACTACAGAAAGGTCTACCTGTGCTCTGTCGATCACGGATATCGAAACCCGGTTTTTATCAGTATTTTAATTCGCAGACATACGGCTGTACCATTGCAAGAATTTTCCCACACATTCTTTACTGAAAGATGTAGTATATATATATATATATATATATATATATATATCAATGGCTACTTTATAACAGGTTTTATTATTATGTTAATTTTATTTTTGGGAACTTCAAATGATTTTTATACTTTGATTTTAAGATTGTATATAAATGTGAAATTAAAGAAATCTCCTTGATTTAGTTCGTCCCTACATTTCTGATAGAATACCCTGAAGTAAGGTATTTTTCTTCACTAGGTGTCCGGGTTATGTTCTATCTTTTATTTGATGTAAGTTTCACGCGTCGCCATCTTCAGACAGATATCTGTGTTTATCAGCTGAGATATCATTGTTGAATTGCCCAAGTAAGCCTAAACGACAAAAAAAAGTTTCATTTTCAGTGGTAAATTCTCAGAAATGAAAATGCACAGGAACAAATGCCTATGCTTAAAATTGGGCTTTCAATGTTTAATAGTGTGAGGTAATAAATAATTAAAATAATAAGGATTGAATGGATTTCTGTAGGTTTAGTGGTTCCTTGTTTTGGGGAGAATTATATGAAGGTTGCTTTTAATGTGAGTTTGATTAATTAATTTTTTATAGCTTGTTTGTTTGTTTTTTTGCTTAACGTGTGCAGGTCTGAAGATAGTTCAATATATAACGTAATTGCAACATTTGGCTTAGTGTATTTTATTTTATTATTTTCCTCACTAGATTTTATAGTTTCTGGTAACGCTGTTAGTACGGGAATGATTCTTAGTGGCGATTAACCACCTTAGTTTATACAAAGTTTACATTCCTTAATGTCTTAAAACACTTCTCATTATGTCCTAAACTTTATGAGACGGCTTGAATGGGTAATGAAAAACTTCATCGTAAATGTACAACGTTTTCACTAGATTTTTCATCATGTTCAAGTTTCCCATGAAATCGTTTTATCAAAAAATTTGTAAACAGCGTCACTTATAGAAATGATCCAAAGAGAAGAGCACGTCGTGTAATGAAATGCAGACAACTGAGCATGAGGATCACGGTGCTGTTAACGAGTCTTTAATTGCAGACTGTAAAGTCTATTTAGATGGTGGGTGAAATTAAAGATGTTGAAAACAGATAATTGAGAAATAAATTAGATTATTTTACCCTGTTTTCGATAAAGTAATACGAAAAAGGTGAAGCCCGCAGAAGAAAACAAATAAGAAAAAAAGAGCATGCTACGGCGGAGTACAGATGCTTAGAATTGGTTACGGAGGTGAAAACGAAAAATTCCACTTTCAAAAGTTCATTTAGCTTCTGTGATGCAACTAATTAGAACAAACATTTTTAATTAAAAACTTTAAAAAAATCCAAACACATGCTGTTCGAAATGAATAATAAACAGAAATTTTAATGACATGTGCTTTACTCAAAAGTCAATTAAATGTATACATCAACGGTATGCCAAAAACAACAAACTCAAATCGCTTCCCTCTTTGAGTTCTACGGAAACTTGAAACATCAAATGACAGTAAAAGGCTAACATTCACACCCTACTGAGGAGGACACAACTGCGCTTTGTCGGCCATTTTGTCAGAATGCCAGGCAGTCGTATACCCAAACGCATCTTTGGTAAACTACAGACCGTAGCATGTTACCCTGACAGTCAGAAGAAGCACTACAAAGTCACACTCAAGGTTGTACTAAAGGGCTGCAACACCAATTCTAATACCCAAGAAATTTTGCCCCAAACCACCCAACATGGAAGAATGCTGTCACAAAGGGAGCAGCCATGTAAGAACAGCATTGCATCCTGACAGTCCAGAACTAGAGTATAGCGTGTAAAGCAATAGCAAGTAACCATCAAAACTCACCTTCTTCCTTGCTGTCTTACTCTTATTACGCCAGACATCTTCAAGCCAGGATTGGACTAATCCGTCACCTCCTAACACATAAAATCAATCAAAGGACGAACCAACAGATGTACAAAATTTTAAAACGAAAAAAATAGATCGTTCTTTTCATACATGCACTATTCAAAAAAGAAATAGATATAAAGTGAAAAACACACAATGATTATAAGATAAAAACAACTTAGACGAAAGCGATTCACCATTAAGGAGAACATTGACGGAAGCGATTCACCATTAAGGATAACATTGGAGGAAGCGATTCACCATTAGGGATAACATTGGCAGAAGCGATTCACTGCTAAAGAGAACATAAACGGAAAAGATTCACTTCGAATGAGAACTTTGGTGAAAGCGTTTCACCAATAAAGAGAACTTAGACGAAAGCGATTCACTACTAAAGAGAACTTTGGCAGAAGCGATTAACCACTAAAGAGAACATAGACGGAAACGATTCACTACAAACGAGAACTTTCGCGGAAGCACTTAACCTCTAAAGAGAACTTTGGCAGAAGCGATTCCCGGATAAAGAGAACTTAGACAGAAGTGATTCATTGCTAAAGAGAACTGTGGCAGAAGCAATTCACTGCTAAAGAGAACTTTGGCAGAAGCAATTCACTGCTAAAGAGAACTTTGGCAGAAGCAATTCACTGCTAAAGAGAACTTTGGCAGAAGCAATTCACTGCTAAAGAGAACTTTGGCAGAAGCAATTCACTGCTAAAGAGAACTTTGGCAGAAGCAATTCACTGCTAAAGAGAACTTTGGCAGAAGCAATTCACTGCTAAAGAGAACTTTGGCAGAAGCAATTCACTGCTAAAGAGAACTTTGGCAGAAGCAATTCACTGCTAAAGAGAACTTTGGCAGAAGCAATTCACTGCTAAAGAGAACTTTGGCAGAAGCGATTCACGACTAAAAAGAACTTTGGCAGAAGCGATTCACGACTAAAAAGAACTTTGGCAGAAGCGATTCACGACTAAAAAGAACTTTGGCAGAAGCGATTCACGACTAAAAAGAACTTTGGCAGAAGCGATTCACGACTAAAAAGAATATTGGCAGAAGCGATTCACGACTAAAAAGAATATTGGCAGAAGCTATTCACAACTAAAGACAACTATGGCAGACGCAATTCATCGCTAAAGAGAACTCTGGCAGAAGCGATTCACCACTAAAGAGAACATTAGCAGAATCGATTCCCTGCTAAAGAGAAATTTAGTAGAAGCGATTCACCGCTGAAGAGAACTTAGACAGAAGTGATTCACCAGTAAAGAGAACCTTGGCGTAAGCGATTCACTGCTGAAGAGAACTTTGGCAGAAGCGATTCACCACAAAAGGGAACTTAGTAGAAAGCGATTCACCATTTAAGAGAACTTTGGTAGAAGCAATTCATCGTTAAAGAAAACTCTGGCAGAAGCGATTCACCACTAAAGAGAACATTAGCAGAATCGATTCCCTGCTAAAGAGAAATTTAGTAGAAGCGATTCACCGCTGAAGAGAACTTAGACAGAAGTGATTCACCAGTAAAGAGAACCTTGGCGTAAGCGATTCACTGCTGAAGAGAACTTTGGCAGAAGCGATTCACCACAAAAGGGAACTTAGTAGAAAGCGATTCACCATTTAAGAGAACTTTGGTAGAAGCAATTCATCGTTAAAGAAAACTTTGGCAAAAGCGAGTCATTTCTAAAGAGATCTTAAACGGAAGCTATTCACCGACAAAAAGAAGTTAAATGAAAACGACGGACTCCTAAAGAAAACTTTGGCATAAGCGATTTATTGCTAAAGATAACTTTGGCAAAAGCAATTCACTGCTAAAAATATCTTTGGCATAAGCGATTCACAGTAAAAGAGAACTTTTCCAGAAGCGAGTCACGACTAAAAAGAACTTTGAAGCTGCTAAAGAGAACTTTGAAAGAAGCAATTCACTGCTAAAAAGAACTTTTGCAAAAGCAATTCACTGCTGAATAGAACTTTGGAAGAAGCGATTCACCACAAAAGAAAACGTTTGAAAAAACAGTTCACAGCTAAAGAGAACGTAGACAGAAGCGATTCACCACTGAAGAGAACTTTTGCAAAAGCAATTCACTGCTAAAGAGAACTTTGGCAAAAACGTTCCACCACTAAAGAGAACTTTGGTGTAAGCGATTCACTGCTAAAAAGAACTTTAGCAGAAGATATTTACCACTAAAGAGAATTTTGACACAAGGAATTCCTCACTAAAAAGGAGTGTGGCATAATAGATTTACTGCTAAAAAGAATTTAGACGGAAGCGATTCACTGCTGAAAAGAACTTTGGCAGAAGCCATTCATCACTAAAAAGAAATTTACTGGGAACAATTCTCTGCTAAATAAAACCTTGGCAGAAAAGCTTTACTACTAAAGAGAACAAAGATGGAAACAATTCACTACAAACGATAACTTTGGCAAAAGCAAATCACCATTTAAGAGAACTTTGGCAAAAGTGAGTCGCCTCTGAAGAGAACTTAAACGGAAGTGATTTACCAATAGAAAGAACTTAAATGAAAACGACTGACTCCTAAAGAAAACATTGGCATAAACGATTTATCGCTAAAGATAATTTTGGCAAAAGCAATTCACTGCTAAAGAGATCTTTGGCATAAGCGATTCACAGTAAAAGAGAACTTTTCGAGAAACAAGTGACAGCTAAAAAGAACTTTGAAGCTGCTAAAGAGAATTTTAGCAGAAGCAATTCACCACTAAGCGAACTTAGATGGAGGCGATTAACTGCTAAACAGAACTTAGGCAGAAGCAATTCACCACTGGAGAGAACTTTAGTGGAAGCGATTCACTGTTAAAAGATCTTTGGCGAAAGTGATTCACCTCTAAAATGCTTGGCAGAAGCATTTCACCACTAAATAGAACTTCAGCAGAAGCATTTCACCACTAAATAGAACTTCAGCAGAAGCATTTCACCACTAAAAAGAACTTTGGTGGAAGCATTTCAACGCTAAAGTGAACTTTATCAAAAGCGATTCACCAGTAGAGAAAACTTTGGCGGAAGCGATTCACTGCTAAAGAGATTTTTGGTAAAAGCAATTCACCGCTAAAGAGAACTATGGCAGAAGCAATTCACCCCTAAAAAGAACATAGATGGAAACGATTCACTACGAACGAAAACTTTGGCATAAGCGATTCACCACTAAAGATAACTTTGGCAAAATCGATTTACTACTAAAATGAACTTTAGCAGAAGATATTTACCACTAAAGAAAACTTTGACACAAGCAATTTACCACTAAAAAGAAGTTTGACATAATAGATTTACTGCTAAAAAATTCAGACGAAAGCGATTCACTGCTGAAAAGAACTTTGGCAGAAGTAATTCACCACTAAAGAGAAATTTACTACAAACAATTATCTGCTAAATAAAACTTTGGCAGAAGAGATTCACCACTAAAGAGAACAAAGATGGAAACAATTCACTACAAACGAGAACTTTGGCAGAAGCATTTCACCACTAAAGAGAACATTGGTGGAAGCATGTCACCTCTAAAGTGAATTTTAACAGAAGCAATTCATCAGTAAAGAGAACTTTGGCGGAAGAGATTCATTGCTATAAAGGTCTTTGTGGAAGCAATTCACCACTAAAAAGAACATTGGCAGAAACTATTCACAACTAAATACAAGTATGGTAGACGCAGTTCACCGCTAAAGAGAACTTTGACAGAAGCGATTAAACACAAAAGAGAACATTAGCAGAATCTATTCACTGCTAAAGAGAAATTTGGTGGAACCAATTCACCGCTGAAGAGAGCTTAGACAGAAGCGATTCACCAGTAAAGAGAACCTTGGCGAAAACGATTTACTGCTGGAGAGAACTTTGGCAGAAGCGATTCAACACAAGAGAGAACTTAGTCGGAAGCGATTCACTGCTAAAGAAAACTTTGGCAGAAGCGACTTACCGGTAAAAAGAACTTTTTGCGGAAGCAATTCACCACTAAAGAGAACTTTGGAAGAAGCGAGTCACCGCGAAAGAGAACTTGAACGGAAATAATTCTCCACTGAAGAGAACTTTGTAAGAAGCGATTCACAGCTAAAGAGAACTTTGGAAAAAGCGATTCACCAATAAAGAGATCTTTGGCGAAATGATTCATCGCTAATTGGATTTTTGCAAAATCAATTCACTGCTGAAGAGAACTTTGGAAGGAGCGATTCACCGCAAAAGAAAAGTTTGCGTAAACTGTTCACTGCTAATTAGAATGTAGACAGAAGCTATTCACTGCTAAAGAGAACTTTTGTAAAAGTGATTCACCACTAAAGAGAACATTTGCAAAAGTAATTCACTGCTAAAGAGAACTTTGAGAGAAGCGTTTCACCACTAAAGAGAACTTTGGTGTAAGCGATTCACTGCTAAAAAGAACTTTGGCAAAAGATATTTACCACTAAAGAGAACTATGACACAAGCAATTCACCACCAAAAAGAAGTTTGACATAATAGATTTTTGGTGGAAGCAATTCACCGCTGAAGAGAACTTAGACAGAAGCGATTCACCAGTAAAGAGAACCTTGGTAAAAGTGATTTACTGCTGAATCGAACTTTAGTAGAAGCGATTCACCACAAAAGAGAACTTAGTCGGAAGTGATTCACTACCAAAGAAATCTTTGGCAGAAGCGATTTACCACTAAAAAGAACTTTGGCGGAAGCGATTCATCGCTAAAGAGAAATTTGGCAGAAGCGAGTCACTGCTAAAGAGAACATAGACGGAAGCAATTCACCGATAAAAAGAACTTAAATGAACACGACTGACTCCTAAAGTAAACTTTGGCAGAACCGATTAATTGCAAAGTAAAACTTTGACGTAAGCTATTTACTGCTAAAGAAATTTTTTGCGTAAGCAATTCATTGCTAAAGATAACTTTAATTCACTGCTAAAGAGAACTTTGGCAGAATTGAGTCTCTGCTAAAAAGAACTTTGACACTGCTGAAGAGATCTTAGTAAAGAGGACTTTGGCGAAAGCGATTCACTGCTAAAGAGATCTTTGGCATAAGCGATTCACAGTAAAAGAGAACTTTGCCAGAAGCGAGTCACGGCGAAAACGATCTTTGAAGCTGCTAAAGAGAACTTTGGAAGAAGTGACTCATTGCTATAGAGAATTTTAGCAGAAGTGATTCACCACTAAGCGAACTTAGATGGAAGCGATTAACTGCTATACAGAACTTAGGTAGAAGCAATTCACCACTGAAGAGATCTTTGGCGAAAGTGATTAACCACTAAGGAGAATTTTGGTGAAAGAGGTTCACTGCTAAAGAGAACTTTGTCAGAAGTGATTCACTGCTAAAAAGAACTTTGGCAGAAGCGGTTCACCACTAGAGAGAACAAAGATGGAAATAATTCACTACCAACGAGAACTTTGGCAGAAGCATTTCACCACTAAAGAGAACTGTGGCGAAAGTGTTTGACCGCTAAAGTGAACTTTGACAGAAGCAATTCACCAGCAGATTGAACTTTGGCAGAAGCGATTCACTGCTAAATAGAACTTTGGAGGAAGCAATTCTCCGCTAAAGAGAAATTTGGTGGAAACAATTCACTGCTAAAGAGAACTTTGTCAAAAGTGATTCACTGCAAAAGAGAACTTTGGCAGAAGTGATTCACAGCTAAAGAGAACATAGACGACAACGATTCACTACAAATGAGAAATTTGGCAGAAGCATTTCACCACTGAAGAGAACTTTGGTGGAAGTAATTCACTGTTAAAGAGAATTTTCGCAGAAGCAATTCACCAGTAAATAGAACTTTGGCAGAAGCGATTCACAGCTCAAGAGAACTTAGACAGAAGCTTTTTACCGCTAAAGAGAACTTTGGCAGAAGCAATTTACCCCTAAAAAGAACATAGATGGAAACGATTCACTACGAACGAAAACTTTGGCAGAAGCGATTTACTGCTAAACAGATCTTTGGCATAAGCGATTCACCACTAAAGATAACTTTGGCAAAATCGATTTACTGCTAAAATGAACCTTAGCAGAAGATATTTACTACTAAAGAGAACTTTGACACAAGCAATTCACCACTAAAAAGAAGTTTGGCATAATACAGGGTGGTCGCTAGAAAAGCGGAAAATTTGTCAAACAGCTATTTATTTTTACAAAGAATAATTTTTACAAAGTTTTTAAAGGCATATGTTATATTACACTCATAGATGCTCAAAATGCATTTTATTCATGATGTAAAGAAATCAAAATAGAAATGAGTAAGCATGCATTTTATTCATGATCTCATCTGACCCTCAAATTTTCCGCTTTTCTAGCGACCACCCTGTCGATTTACTGCTACAAAGAATTCAGACGGAAGCGATTCACTGCTGAAACGAACTTTGGCAGAAGTAATTCACCACTAAAGAGAAATTTACTGCAAACAATTATTTGCTGAATAAAACTTTGGCAGAAGAGATTCACCACTAAAGAGAATAAAGATTAAAACAATTCACTACAAACGAGAATTTTGGGAGAAGCTTTTCACCACTAAAGAGAACTTTCGCAGAAGCAATTCACCGCTTAAGAGAACATGGACGGAAGCGATTTACTCTAAGGAATTCTTTAGTGGAAGATATTTACCATTAAAGAGAAGGTTGACAGAAGCAACTCACCACTATAGAGAAATTTGAAAGAAGCGATTAACTGCTGAAGATAATTTAGACGGAAGCAATTCACCACTAAAAAGAGTATTGGCAGTAGCTATTCACAACTAAATTGAACCTAGGGGAGACAATTCACTGCCAATGAGAACTTTGGCAGAAGCGATTCTTTGCTCAAAAGAACATTGGCAGAATCAATTCATAACTAAAGAGAACTTTGGTGGAAGCGATTCACCAGTAAAGAGAATTTTGGCAGAAGCGATTCACCGCTAAATTTAAATTAAACAAAAGCGATTCACCACTAAAGAGAACTTTGGCAGAATCGATTCACCTGTAAAGAGAACTTAAACGGAAGCGATTCACTGCTAAAAAGAACTTTGGCAGAAGCAATTCACCACTAAAGAGAAATTTGGTCTAAACGATTCACTGCTAAATAGATCTTTGGCAGAAGCGGTTCACCACTAAAGAGAACAAAGATGGAAACAATTCACTACAAACGAGAACATTGGCAGAAGCATTTCACCACTAAAAAGAACTTTGGTGAAAGTGTTTCACCGTTAAGTGAACTTTGACAGAAGCAATTCACTAGTAAAGAGAACATAAATGGAAACGATTTACTACGAACGAGAACTTTGACAGAAGCGATTCACTGCTAAAGATAACTTTGGCAGAATCGAGGCTCTGCTAGAAAGAACTTTGACGCTGGTAAAGAGGAGTTGGACAGAAACATTTCACCGCTGAATATAACTTTGAAAGAAGCGATTTACTGCTAAAAAGAACTTTGGCAGAAGCAGTTCACTGCTAAAGAAAACGTAGACACAAGCAATTCACCACTAAGGAGAACAAAGATGGAAACGATTCACTACAAACGAGAAATTTGGCGGAACCCTTTTTCACCAGTAAAGAGAACTTTGGCAGAAGTAATTCTTGCTAAGGAAGACTTTGGTGTAAGCGATTCACTGCTGAAGAGAACTTTGGCAGAATATATTTACCACTAAACTTAGACGGAAGCGATTTACCTCTGAAGAGATCTTTGAAGGAAGCAATTCACTGCTGAAGAGAACTTTGGTGAAAGCGATTCACCAAAGTCTTTTCAGTAAATTCTACCATTTACCAAGCGTTGCTCTCAAGCCTACCCGAATTGTTGTGTGTTTAAGCATGTGTGTACCGTTTCAGGAGGATAGGCATTGTTTATTTTTTTTCTTTGCCGTATTTTCTCATAGTAAAGTACAGCGATAATGAAGTTTGTAAAGTTTGTGGCACATTGATATAAACAGATGATATATATTTTTGTGTTTAGAGTGTTTGGTGTACCTTTGACGATTTTATCAATTCACTTAGGACAGTTTGTGTATGAACTTAACATTTATTGAAACACAATCCCTATGATTTCTGTTTCCTTTACTTTGACATTTTGATTATGTTAGATATTTTCTAAACCTTATCTGCTAATAACGTTGTAGGGAGTCTTCAAACTGAATGTTGTTTTCTTGATCTCGTCAGTTCTTTAAAACCATAATGTTTTGTACTAGTGTGTGGCTTTTACTTACTTATTTGTTTTTAGATAGCATACAGTAGTTTGTGTAGTTGCCTCTTCTTGAAGCACTTTAATCACTTCTATCTTTTGTAGTTGTTTCTCCATACAGCGCTATTGAAGTTAAGTGCTGATTGAAGGCATGAAGTGCAGCCAATCAGACATCGCAGTTTGTTGAAGTTACTTTTATTCAGAGCGCTGCTGGTTCTAAGTGCTGGTTGAAAACATGAAGTGCAGCCGGTCAGATAACACAGTTGGTTGAAGTTGCTTGTCCTCAGAGTGATGCTGGTTCTAAGTTCTAAATTTTTTATATGCTGTATCTTACTTATGATATGAAAGTAAAAAATAATAATAAATATTTTAGTTTAGTTATTAGAAAACAGAAGCTTACGGTAAAAATGTTCTTATCTTAGATTTGGTATTATATTATGTAGTTCATGTCATGGTAGATTGATCAATGTATTTTTTTTGCTTGGATGGCTACTATTTGGCCCTGAGGGGGTTGTCACAAAGAAATATGGGTAGAATAGATCCGAAGAATAAAAAACAAGGAATGACATCCAATAAATCATTAATTCGATTACTTGATTATAAGAGTAGAGATTGATCGTGGGATATAATAGCGTCTGTATATGCTCGTATTCGTTTCGGTGTACTTATGTTAGCTAGTCTCAAATAAGAAAGAAAAGTTAAGCACATCAGGCTGATTGGTGTGATCACGCTTTCTGTACTATATTTATAAGACAAACCGTGTTTCGATACCCATGGTGTGCAGAGCTCAAATAGCCCATTTTGTAGCTTTGTGCTTAAGTTCAAGCAAAAGAACAAATTTACCTTTAGAAAATGTAACGTAACCTCTCAGAAAGGACATGTTTGATTAATATTAAAATAATGTGAAGGTTCCAAAATAACTTTCAGACTAAACATGCTGAACTGGGGATACACCTGTTCTTGTTTAACTGCTAGTTATACCTGGTGAATGGAAGATGCACATCATTTTGTTCATGTGTTAGAAATGAAATAACACAAAGATGTAGATAACATATAGAATGCATTTGATTGTTTCAGCATACCTGTGTTTTCTAGTCAATTTTCTCAGTGGGGACGAGTTTATAATAATATGACATGTACTAGTTTTGATAATTAACATAGTAATGTGTGTTAGCTTGATAATTAATATAACAAAATGTACTAGATTTGCTAGTTATGTCTTAGTTACCAATGGTTTTGTGCGTCTTTATTAATCACGTAGTTGTGGGAGAAAATACACATTTTCTATCTGTCTTTTTATGTTATCTTTCAAGTTTAGGTTTATTGCATGAAATAAAATATATCATAAATATCATTACAACACAATAAGTTTCATAGTGTCACAGCAGTAAACTTGAGGGCTTATAACGATAAAAGTCGTTGTTCGATTTCTGGTAGGCACTGTGCAGTTTGCTCATTGAACAACTTTAACCAGCAAAAAAAGATAAGTAATCTAGATTTGTTTCCTCTACATCAAATATATATTTAAACCCTTTCTTGTTCCAGTTTTCCAGTTTTGATCGTCAACGAGATTGAATTTGAACAGGACTTTTATAATTTCCGGTTGTTTGGAGGAAACGTTGACAGCACTTTGAAGATAAAAATGGCCGCCTTTGTAGCGAAACAGATGATGGGCAATAAGCTCAGTGCTGTAAAAGGTAAGTTAAGGTTTAGGAATTTAAAAAAATCACAAAATGTAAACTATTTATAAAGTAAAATAAAGTTATATGCCATTATTCAAACAATTTATCATCTCCAACACAATAACCTTAAAGGGTGAAAGTCTGTATTGTCGGCTCCATCTGGAAGAACTCAAGCTGTCATTCTTTTATTCGAAGTAAAGCATAGATTAAACCTTTTCATATTCTTTTTCTATAAAAATATTGGTGCCGATAAAGCTAGCAAAACTGATAAATTTATTCAGCGAAATATATCAAGTAAAGGGTTATGAGTACAGTTTAGGTACCAGACTTTTCTGGCTCTGTATGCAAGGAAAAAAAAGATAATAAGAAAAGAATACACTAAGCACTTTTAAATATGAATATTTTTACGACCTTACCTCATTTTTCTAAACATGCACAAAGCTACTCGAGGGCTATCTGTGCTAGCCGTCCCTAATTTAGCAGTGTAAGACTAGAGGGAAGGCTGCTAGTCATCACCACCCACCGCCAACTCTTGGGCTCCTCCTTTACCAACGAATAGTGGGATTGACCGTCACATTATACGCTCCCACGGCTGGGAGGGCGAGCATGTTTAGCGCGACGCGGGCGCGAACCAGCGACCCTTGGATTAGGAGTCGCACGCCTTACGCGCTTGGCCATGCGAACCCCTTATTTTAGCGTTGTAAATCCGTAGACTTACCGCTGTCCTAGTGGGGGGCATTGTGTTTAATACAAAATAACAACAACAAACAATATAACACACCTACCGCCAAGCCTTTTGATACTCGGATAAAATAGTTGAGTTAGACTGTCATTCATGTAATGTACCCACAGTCCCAAAATGCGGGATATAATTTTGCAACAACAGGATAATGAACTGGGGATCCTTGGATTCAGAGTACGACAGGGTAACCGCTAAACCATTCCCTGCCTATGCGTGGCTCTCTACCGAGTTTTGGCAATTGACTCTAATTTACGACTCCTTCCTTATTTTTACACGTCGAATTGCAAATAAAATTTACTTTAATTGACGAATGTGTTGTCAACCTTTGAAATATTTTTCTTTCAATTTTTCTCTATTGTAATGTTAAGAGTGTTCTTTTATGATTTTCTAACAATGTGACTATGCTCCATTAGTTACCGAATGCCATTTAAAATTTTTCATGTATGATTTTTCTCCGTGTGGTCAAGTTTCTTTGCTAGTAGTTTTGTTCAGTATTAGTAGACCTTAATATTTTGTAAAAAACGAAACTAAATAAATCAAAATATTAGGATAATCTTAAAAATTATGTGTTTGCCATTTAAGTTACAGGTGACATTCCTCGTCAATAGCGTTTAAAAACCATCATCAAAGTTCAAGAATTTTTATGTATCTAATATGTTTAAGAGCTGTTAAAACATTTAATGCAAACACTACTTTTGTTCTACCTAACAAAACACTGTGTTTCAAGCTTGGTTAATACGATCGTATGACCAAGTATTTAAGGCAATAGACTAAGGTACGGTCGCAGTTTCGTATGCTCTTCACACCAAACATGCTTGCCTTTTCAGTCGTAGAGGCGTTATAATGTGACGGACAATTCAACTATTCGTTGGTAAAAAGAGTAGACCAAGAGTTGGCGGTGGGTGGTGATGACTAGCTGCCTTTCCTCTAGTCGTACACTGATAAATTAGGGACAGCTAGCGCAGATAGCCCTCGAGTAGTTTTGCTCGAAATTCAAAACAAGCAAACAAACAAATAATTATTTCTCGAATACAAGAGAAATATATTTGACAGCCTCCTCTCCACAAAATCTGAGAAATTTTGTTGTAGGTCAAAAATGTAATCCATACATCCCTGTGTTTGTAGTAAATACACATTCAGTAAAATACACGTACATTCAATCAGATGAGAAATTTTTTTATTGAATTTCTGCGCTAGCCGTCCCTAATTTACCAGTATAAGACTAGAGGAAAGGCAGCTAGTCATCACCACCCACGGCCAACTCTTGGGCTACTCTTTTACCAACGAATAGTGGGATTGTTCGTCACATTATAACGTGCCCCCGGCTGAAATGAGGAGCATGTTTGGTGTGATGAGGATTCGAACCCTCGATCCTCATATTACGAGTCGAGCGCCCTAACCATCTGGCCATGCCAAACCCAGTAATGTTGCTTTCTAATTTAAACCGGTCTTAAAAGAGGCTTCAAATTAACCCTTATATATTCCCACTGGAAGGTTGTACTAACAATATGTGAAGGTCATATTTCGCTAATTTCTAGGCAAGCAAAACTATAAGGACATATAAATAATTTAAGATCAGTGTTCCGTGGAGAAATTTTACAACAGTGGTTAAGACTGAAATATTAAATTGTTCAAGAAAATTCTGCTGATTTTAAACAACAATGCAAATGAAAACTAAAGTTTATTTGATCTGGATATTTGTGAAAGTAGGTACAGCTGAATAACTGATAAGATTTATGATTATGTATACTGCAGAAGGATACAACATCCTTGCCATTATCAGCATCTCATGCTCTCCAGAAGTATTCAGTGGTAGTTAAGTGCTCTTTCCTCACTTCTCCTGGATCCCTATATACTAGGAATTTGAGGCCTAACAAGTTGACTGATAACCGTTAGCTTAATCACTTCTTGTTCGCTACCACTAAAAATTGCTTGGCGTCACACGTGGCTTTTGTTCGACTTTGTCTTACTTTTAGCCTACAGATAAACCAGATCTTTTAAAAGCACCTGGAGTTTTAGTATATGACCAAGGGAGCCATTAAGACCCGCAGATGGAACTACAGGAAACCACCAGATAATAAGGAGAAGAAACCTTTAGTACTTGCTGCTTCCTTACAATGTTATCAATATACCGATAATGATATACATTGGTTACTAGCTTTAAAATAATGCTATCAGTAGTTCTGTCAGATGCACCTAATGATTTTCTTATTTTCCCAAATCTACGAAGTGTGAAGTGAAAGGTTTTTATAGCTTGTTTTCAAACAAGTAGAAAAATATTGTAATTTTGTTTATATTGTGACTTCTGTATAAAACCTCTGCTTAAATAAACAGCAACATATTAATAGCTCAATGCTGTAATGAAAAATAACTTCTCAACCATATTGCGAGGAAATGAGTTAAGGGCTCCCTTCTTAATTGTGTGTACTCGTTAATTTCAGAGCCATGATTTTCACAGAACTTGCATAAAACCTAAGTTTTCTGCACAAGTATGATGATGTGTGGCTGCTATGTTGTTTTAATATATTTGAAAGACAAATTGTTATTACGCTTTGCGTTTCTTGTTATTAGCGCCTCATGTTTACATACTGTAGCCATAATGCTGTTGTTCTTTATGCCTTAAAACACCATACGAAGTTTACAAACAAACACTGGAGGGCAACAAAACTAATAAAATATATGCTGTATATCTATAACTGGAATATCATGAAACATTATTTGATAGCATTTGTCTCTTAGGTCAATTTCATGGATCTGACTGTTGATATAATTTTTAAACTCATAGCTTTTCCTCTTTAAACGAGGTTTAATATGAATTTAAACTAAGTATAGTTATTATAGCAGTATAATAAATCTTATCAGAAGCAAAAATTAATGTTTTTAGACTATCTATGACACTGTCCAAGTAAAAAGCCTCTACAAGTAAAAGATGCTTTTCCAGTTGTTCCCTGACAGCTTAATAATTAATATGAGAACTTATTACAGTAAAATTTAGGTTTCGATACCCACAGTATAGTTTTGTGCTCAACAAGAAACAAAGTCTTCTCCATTTTTCAAGTATCAATTGTTTTCATTTCGTATAAATAAATAAATGTATTTTTATTACAAATTAAATACATAAAAAACTTAATTCTTTTCTTACAATTATCTATAAGAATATTTAAATTATAGTAGCATTTTCTATGAATATGTACCGTACGCCTAGCGGAGTTTAATCACCATAAATCATGGCGAAGATTTAGCCGATGTGTCAAACAAGAAGCGTGACCCACTACTGTGTTTGTACACGTTACACTTCCTTCGGTAAAGAGTGGTTGAGTCTGAAAATGCAGAATCATTTATTTGATAACTTTTATCACTAGCAATGCATGCCATCACTTATAATTGAAACAAAGGTCAATCTTATAGAAAATCCCGTAAGATCAGCTCTTTCTATTCTCAGACATTGAAAGACGACTTTAAGTGCTAAAAGTTCGTCTAGTAAACGGCACAGAGTATACGAACACCCTATGATGATGAAGCATACAATTAATCAACTACGTTATTGCATTTAGGTAAACGAATTTCAAAAGTATTATCAGTTTCAAGGCATCTTGCTTTAAAACTGTCCCAATGGTTTACAACTTGAGGTGACGAACACTTTTATTAATCAATGAGATTATGATGAATAAGTTTTGATTTATTCACAAAACTAGAAATATCGCTTCTACAATTGATAATATTCAGGTTAAGTCTGCGTTAAAAGTCTTTCTTAACAGGAATATCAAGTTTTATTACGCTTAAGATGCCCTGTTTAGGCAGTCAGTTTTGATAAAGGGGCATAAAAGTCCAAGTAAAAACAAAGGATCGTTAAAATAATATAAATCCATCATCCAATAAATAAATATTTTATTCCGTTTGCGAGGAAAGTAAAACTTTTCAGAAGGTTTAGACTCTATTGAAGCTAATGTTTTCTTTAAAGTAGAAATACTCTGTCATATATCCATGACATCTATTATGGGGATTATCGCTATTCAAAACATAAGGGTTGATATAGACATCAGTTGCATCTAAAAAAAAACAGTAAATAACAATATCATTCAATGTTTTGTTACAGTAAATACCTTTTAATGCAAGCAATGTGTGCAAATAGACATACAAGTCTTTATTCTAAGGAACGTACAAGAACGACAAGAAAATTATTGTCATATATAACATATTTCTTATATAATGTTAACTGTTATAACTGAGGTTTTTCGTACTTTAATTTTCATTACCCACATAATAAAACTTTGGATACTCCAACGCGTATGTCAGGATCACGTATAAATATAAAAAGGTTCATATCGCGGTTACAGATAGTCTGAAACTATCCGCTAAAGACATTAATGACATTTCCATATACCCTGCAACGAGAAATGTGATAACTGTGTGTTTTACACTGTTTATTTATTATGTATTGATTTTACTGCTTGAACAAACAGTGAAAAAGAAACACAGAGACATTGCATTAGGCACTGGTAGAAATGTTTAACTCCAAACTTATAGGTTATAATCCAAAATCGTTTTGGAAACTAAATGTATGTAAATCATATTTACGAGTTAGGGAGTATCTATATTTAAATAGGGCCTGGCATGGCCAAGCGCGTAAGGCGTGCAACTCGTAATCCGAGAGTCGCGGGTTCGCGCCCGCGTCACGCCAAACATGCTCGCCCTCCCAGCCGTGGAGGCGTTATAATGTGACGGTCAATCCCACTATTCGTTGGTAAAAGAGTAGCCCAAGAGTTGACGGTGGGTGGTGATGACTAGCTGCCTTCCCTCTTGTCTTACACTGCTAAATTAGGGACAGATAGCTCTCGAGTAGCTTTGTGCGAAATTCAAAAACAAACTAGCTTTTCAAAATAACAGGTTTTGCAGCTAAAAATATACTGTCAATCTATATTTGGTTAATGTGTAAGGTAAAAATATTCATGCTGAAATACGTTCCATTTTAGTAGTGTTATCCCCAACATACTTATTTATTCAAGCTCGCCCCCCAGTGGCTCAGCGGTATGTCTGCGGACTTACACGCTAAAATCCGGGTTTCGATACCCGTGGTGGGCAGAGCACAGATAGCCCATTGTGTAGCTTTGTGCTTAATTCAAAAACAACAATATATTCAAGCTTTTCTGTTCTCTTTTTCTTGGTCATACTCTTGAAAAAGCTTGTCTACATTGCAGTATGTAGGGATCAAATATGACATAACTTTCATGAAAGCCTTATATTTGACTTTCAAAGTTGATAGCAAAGTAGAAACAAGTATTTTTGCAGTATTTGGTTCCCATATATTGTAAAAATATCATGTAGTCAATGAGCATGGCTATTCTCTGATGGGATTGCAACATATGACTCTTATTATTAGTGTTACCAATCTGAGAGACAAAAGCTTTCAATTCCTGAACTACTTTATTCTTGTCTATGCAGAGAAAAATATTATCACCACCAGTAACACAAAATGTAAAAGCAACTAGAATTAATAGATGCTGGTTGATTCATTCAAGTCACTATCTGGAAGAGATCTCCTTGCAAATATGAATTTCTTAAATAATAAACGATCGTCCTTGAGATTTATGACTTATTATCTCAGCTGTGTTTTTCTGGCATATTTTCGTGTCTTTAGATTCATTTTCTTCACAGGAGACTAAAAATCCATATGATTGAACGAAATTTGTTTAGAAATAAAAACAGATGTTGTTTTCTTCCAGCTTTATTTCTCCTGAAAAAAACCCCACAGTAACATTGTCCATCATAACTGTTTTCATATATTGACTTACGTGATGTGAAATCAAACTTTTAAATCTTACAGTACTAGACTCCTGCCTTTTCCAGTGTAGCTAGTGACATTTCATAATGTTTTATTTTCTTTTACACAGGGATTCCATCAAATTCATGTCCTTCTTTTGAATGGTGAGCCAGTAATAGAGCAGTAAGGCAAAATATTGTATAGCTTTAGAATTCAATGCAATGCCGTAGATGCCACCAAGAACTTTCATTCATCTATTTAAGGGTGTTCGATTCCATACTATTTTCCTGTAGCACAAAATGCAACCTTTGATTTCTTAACAATGAATTTTCCTTCTTTAAATTCCTGAATAATGAAACGATCAATCATTTTTAGGCTCTTCATTTTTACAAGGTAAAGGAGAACCATCCATGAATAGTGCATCTTGTCATAGAATAAATATTTACATATATTTGTCAAACTTGAAAGGTTAAAGTTTTACGAAGCATCCTTTATTGTTTTTGACAGCAGACAGTATACTATCGTCATATATAATTTATATGTTCTGTGCAGTGGGATGTTTGCATCTCCACGTAAATTTTCAGTAATTTTTCTGATCTTGTTTTCCAACACAAATCATCACATGTTTTCAAACCTGCTAAATCGTCACTGTTTGTTACGTCACTAACTGTTATCGCGAGTTATCCAAATATGTCTTGTAAACTTGTAAGATTATAAACTAGAATGTCAAACAACGTCTCAAAAGTGATTGTATAGGTAGGCACACTTCTTTTTATGTGTCTGCCTCCCAATATTTACTGCGTTGTCATAGGCCCGTAAATCAATACTACTTGAGTGAACAAAGCACACAATGCACCCAAGTATTGCTGTAACTGAGTGCAGTTTTACAGTTCAAATAATCCAACTATTTTTGCAACTATTTCTTGACATTTCAAATTGCTTTGCTTTCTTATATAGCAGAATGTCTAAGATGTAAAGAGTAATAACAATCTTTCTTTTAGGGCTAAGAACAACAGCATTAATATGCTTTACTTGTTTTAGTTCAGTAAGAAGGATACTCCCTGTATGTGCAGAAGCAGCAATGAGAGAAAGTGCTCCTACAAGAGTGGCAAGTTTTGCAGTAAATATCACAGAAGGTAAACTGATCATAAAGGGGTAATTTGAACAAGTTTTTCACCACTAACCTCTTACTTTTTTCAAACGTGCGACACATCCTGTAAATAGCTGTTAACCACGATACATCATGAAGTTCAGATGTTTGGAGAACTGTAATAAAGTAACTGGTATCTCTCTCTTTCAGAAATGAAACTTGGTCGGTTTAGAGTTTTTACCATATAACAGGCGGTAAATTAGATAATATTGTCTGAAATTTCCTTTAAAGATACATGTGATATCTGGTTGAATAGAATAAAGAATAGGCTCTGGATGTAGTCTGTAAAACAGCTAGAGATGTAGTATGCAAGGTGCCCTTGTTATTAGGACTATCCTCACCAGAATTGCCAGTTGCAAAAAATTACAAACTCATCTTTCACAGAAATAGCGGCAACTATCCTCCACGTAGTGACATGTTTTCAAGAATTGAACAAGCCATTGTGTTTGTAGTCTTAATATTCTACTGTAGTTTACAGACAGAGAAACTATATGCTGCTCAATGGGTAATTCATTTTTAGGAAAAAATCCATACGCGGTACACTTTCATTGCTATTTTACTTGATAGTCCGTTTTTGAAGCAAATTTTATAGCTCGAGCAATGTTTATCACACGCTTTTTAATAGGTGCTTGGCAGCTCTCGTTTAGAAGTTCTGCTTGAATTATTTGCAAAATCTCACTGAGAAGCGTAAACAGACTCATTGGGATGTATTTCGAAACATTATTAGTTTGGAACGACCCATCAAATGTCTATGGCTTATACTTTAGTATATCTGTTCTTGTCAGGCTTGCAAAATGAAATTAATGCTTGACTTATTTTGTGATCGACCTCCACTTTCTTATTATTTCATGTAAAACATCGTATCTGGTAATTTTTAAAAAAGATCAGGTCTGGTTGATTTTACTGCTTTACTTAAGAAAATTCTATGTTTTGAATATTTTTTCATTAACTTCTGTTTCAGTTCCTTCTTTTCACATGAGGATTTACTACTCCATTACCTTTTTGAATTCTTAAGTATTTATCATGTAATGCAGCTATTGATAATATAAAACCACCT
Organism: Carcinoscorpius rotundicauda; assembly: GCA_011833715.1. NCBI lineage: Eukaryota > Metazoa > Arthropoda > Merostomata > Xiphosura > Limulidae > Carcinoscorpius > Carcinoscorpius rotundicauda. The sequence continues at coordinate 35,879,524 of CM022393.1, forward strand.
TGAAGCATGTTTTCCGTCAATGCAAGAAATCCCGTATTTGAACCAATTTGCTGTTCATATTCATATTAATAAATATTTTCAGAGCTGCTTATTATGTTTCCCGTATAAGCACATGAAATACATGCTTGGCCCAACTGTGTTATGGCAAGGCTTCAGGTATCTATGAAAATTCTAACTGATTCTTATAGGCTGCAAATACACCTTGATTGACACTATTATAAATAGTCCCTCAATGAATTTTCATGCTTCAACCTAATAGTCACTTACTGAAATACCTTTGTGGACTTTATTATCTTCCTTAAAAAGTAATCTAATATATAAGAGTCGTATACAGTCATGTGAAAAAGTTAGGACACCCTCTAAAAGTCTGTGTATTTTTGTAACATTTTTTTATATATAGATATTTAATCTCAATTTCAAAAACACTGAGATATTATAGGAATACAGCTAAACAATTAAAACTAAAGAAAAGACTTTTCAAGGTCTTCTGTAAATGTAATTCTACAAAAATGCGTATTCTAACTGAGGAAAAAGTTAGGACACCCTATCTCCTAATAATTATATGGACACCAGAACAGAGGACTTGTTTGGCGTAAACCAAATACAACATTCCAGAAAAAGAACCTCATACCAACTGTGAAGCATGGAGGTGGAAGTGTCATGGTTTGGGGCTGCTTTGCTGCAGCAGGACCTGGAGAGCTCACGATCATAGGATCCACCATGAATTCTATTGTGTATCAGAGGGTGCTTGAGGATCATGTGAGAATATCTGTATGAAAATTAAAGCTGAAGTGGAACTGAACCCTGCAACTTACCAGTAAATCCACCAAGGACTGGCTGAAAACTAAGAAATGGAGAATCCTGGAATGGCCAAGTCAAAGCCCAGATCTTAATCCTATTGAGATGCTGTGGGGTGACTTGAAACGGGCTGTACATGTAAGAAACCCTTCAAACATTGCACAGCTGAAATAATTCTGCATTGAGGAATGGGGCAAACGTTCCTCAGACCGATGTCAGGGACTGGTAGGTGGCTACAAGAAGCATCTTACGGCAGTTATTTCAGCCATAACACTAGCTATTAGGGGTAGGGTGTCCTAACGTTTTCCTCAGTTATAATATGCATTTTTGTAGAATTACATTTACAGAAGATCTTGAAAAGTCTTTTCTTTAGTTTTAATTGTTTAGTTATATTCCTATAATCTTTCAGTATTGTTGAAATTGAGATTAAATATCTATATATCCAAAAATGTTACACAAATGCACAGGCTTTCATAAGGTGTTCTAACTTTTTCACATGACTGTATATACTTCTGTGAGGAAAGAAGATGCAAATATAACAGATATTACTTGAGAAATAACACCCTATTATTCTGCAGGCTTTAATTTGCAAGTGTTGTTCTTGGTATAGTATAACATATTTACTGATAATAATAATTTTATTGACATTGACGTTGATCTGTGACCTAGAAATAGGAGAATCTACGCCATACATAATTCAACAGCTATAATTCAGTATAGCTAATAAAGTGATGCAAATATGGGACAAACTGTTAAAAAAAAAGATGTTTACAAAGTCATGGCTCTGATCTTGAGATTTGACCTGGAATTTTAAGGGTGGAAATGGCTACATTATTTTTTCAGTGGTATTGGTATAAGCTTTAAAATAATTTATGATGCCAAAATTCTTCGCTAAATTACCATGAAATTAAAACTGACACCTGAATATACCAAATTCGAATTGACTGCTTAACTAGTGACTTCTGAAAGTAGGGAGAAATAAATGGTGGTGATAGCAACTATAAAACAGTCCTGAAGCTCGACATTTTATAAATATAAACTATACAATAGTAATGTTAATACAGGACCAATTTCATCACTCGTTACCAAGCGTTAATGGGATAATGCTGTGTATTTAATGTAAGATTACTGTTGTATTGAGCTCTAAAGTTTTTAACCGTTTTCTTGTGAAATGCGATCTAATTTTCCTTCTGTGAAAGGTCAGACTTTTATCACTAACTTTATTTAAAAGCTCAATCAATAATATTTGTAGTTAAATTTGTTTAAATATGCTTTTCTAAAGCGATCGTTTTTTTACTCGATTTAAAGGAAACATGTATGAAAATCTAGTATCTTGAAGTATGAATTTGTTAACGTCGCATCAACTCTTCCCCAAACGCGGATTATTACTTCTCATTATTAGGTCCAGCAAAGAGTGTGATATTTGAAGTAACTCTGCACATTTATTTATGTCACGAGTGCTACATCAGGTCCAGCGAATTAACGTGAAAAACGTTAATTAATAGGATTTTTAATATTTTTATTAAAATGTTTGTACGTAGATTCTCTCCTACATAATAGCGTGCCGTCAACTATATATATATATTGAGAGAGAGAGAGAGAGAGAAAGAGAGAGACAGAAAGAGTGTGTGTTCATCGTGTAGGAACTGAAATGCTACACTGAACAGGGTGTGTAATGACTTGTTCTAATGAACATGTAATGAGAATCGCTGTTATTTTCCTCCTTTTTTCTGTCTGTATTTTTATTTGTAGCATCAGAAACGGTCTTTATCTGATTACCTTTGTACGATTTCTCCAATTCTTTGAATCCGTTTTAATAAGTGTCAGGGGAGAGGTGTGATTAGGGAACTTTCGACGGGTAATGAGTTTGTAATTTTAATGGGAAGAAGCGTTAATTAATGTAGTGAATATGTATAGTAATTGCATTTACATATTGCGATATTCAAAATCAGCTTTTAAGCCTTTTTTCACAAATACGAAGTAATTTTCTACGAAGTATAAAAATAAACTGTAAAAAAAGTGGAATCACAAGGTTTGTTTGTTTAGAATTAAGCACAAAGCTACACAATGGGCCATCTATACTGTGCCCACCACAGGTATTGAAACCCTGGTTTTAGTGATGTAAGTCCGCAGACTTACTGCTGTACCAGTAGGAGGTGAATCGCAAGGTGAGGTAATACTTTTATTAACAAGTTTTCACTAACTCGGTAATTCCACTACTGAATATTTCTATCCCTTTCTTTCTACCCACTTTACATTTTATGAGCATCATTCTGGCACTTGTAACATATAAAAGTACAAAAGTTAAGATATTTGTACTCCTTTTTTGTTATTTCCTTGCGGAATAAAATAAATAGAGAATTTTAAAACCTGAGCCTGTTTCGGCTTGGAACTGTCTTGAGCATTTTTCAAGAATGTTAATTACGTGTATAGATAGTTCAATAACAGTTTCACAAACACATATTGCCTTATGTGAACAGATAACATGTTCTAATCTCTATTCATTTCTAAAATTTAGATATGGATCAACTTAACCACCAGTCAAGTATTTCTGTGTCCTGTCAGTCATATATTTACGTAAAGCAACCAGGTCTAAAATTAGCTCTGCTTTCCATTAATTATCCTGAATGTGCTGTGCTAATGTAAGCCTCTGACATTCACCAAGTATTTCTGTATGATACTTGCCGTATAGATCTGATAAAGCAATAAGGCTTAGTGAAACTCTTTATTATTATTATTATGAACGCTTGGAAGTCAAATGCTCTGCCTTCATAAACCTCAAATATTCGACTTGGTTTTCTATATTTCTATTCTTCAAAGGTGAAGACATGGAATAGAAAAATACTTAAAATTGAAATTATGCTTTCTGGATTCGTCCTACGTATCTAGGTCAAAAGATTGCTGATTGTTGTCAAGATGTAGGTCATGTAAAGAGCATTTGACACAAAGTCAAGTTTGATTCACATATGAAAATGTCAATACAGAAAGGAAGTCCGGCTTCAGTACGCATGTGTCTTGGATGATGAAATTAAGTAAACTTTATATGCATTTTACTCTCAATAGAAGGAAGTAGCTTGTACTCTCTTTACCCCTTTTACTGTTTATTACTGGCCTGGAAATTGTGTTCGTAAACAGAGGCACAGTGAGGAAATAAATTTAAACAAAAAATAAAAAAATACAGATCTTAAAAAGTATTTCCTACTGTTACAGTTAAAACGAATGAAATTCAAGTCCTTCTAAATTAAAAATAAAATCGAAATAAGGCACAGATACGTTTGTTAATGTAGATGTTTACTAGAAACTGCCACGTATTATTTAAATAATGCACACAGTTACACACGTATAGAACATTATCGTATTTTAAAATATTCCAGGCTACTCAAGTTCTTCTAAATTTGAAGAGTTTAAAGTAAAACAATGCACTTTAATGTGAGGGTTTACTAGAAATGTCATATTTAATTTATGTAATGTTATAAATATTAAAATCCTGCCTAGAGTCGCAAAGTACCTACAGCTAGCTGGCTCTGTTTGAAGGACAATTTGTTGTTTCATTAATTGATTCCACAAATTAAATAAATACTTTTATTTTGGTTTAAATCATTAAAATAAAGGAATTTGTTAAAATGCTCTTTCTCTCACTTTCATTCTCATAAATAAGAAACGTTATTTTATTTTAAACTATCTTATAAACGATTCTCAATGTTCAGACTAACATTTTGTTGTCTTCATAAACTAGATCAGTTCATTTTTGCAGCAATTTTAACGATTCTTGTATATTTTCAGGTCTTCAAACACAAGCTAGATAGAGACTTTAACTCTCTCGTTAAGTGACCCCTAACAAAAATAAGTGTGGTAGACACTTTGACCCTCTCGATAAATAATTCTTAACACAAGCAGCACGGTTAAAACTTTAACTCTGTTGTTAATCGAAAGTCATCATGTACAGTAACATATCCATTTGTAATATTACTTGTTTTTTTTCAATAACGCATTAAAGTTAACATTTGTATGAGAGCTCATGTTATAAGTTAAAAACACAAAAATACTTGTTCTTTTTTGCTAGCTAATTATTTCCACAAATATTTTTGAGAGATACTAAGAGCTTTAATCTTTAAACTAAAGGCTTTTTATTCATAACTTTCAAACGTGATTTCTCGTAAGCGCTTTACAACATGTATAGTGTATTAAACTAATATCTAAATGGATAGAAAAGTAGTTTAAAATGGGATTAACCCTAAATATTAGCTTAAAATATAATATTAACAACAGCACTGAACTCTTCAACAAAGTGTGTGGTATAACAACAAATAAAGCATTAAGCGAGCCAAATATTAATATTAAAGAATAAACAAAGTGTAGACTTGTTTCCTCGAGCTATTTTCGATACCTAGTATTTTTCTAATGCTCAGTAGAACTTCAAGCCTTTACTTGTCACGTTTTTCTGACAGGCCGATGTTTCTAACAGTGTTGACGAAGATTATAATGCAGACACTGTAACCAAGTTTCTTTCAAAATAGAAACTTACCAAACACGCATCACCTGCAGCCGTATACTTGATTTGTGTAGGGCGCAGGCGACTTAATACATTATGCTAACAGTGCAAATTGGCCTGTCATATTCGCTAGGAACTTCTGTAAAATTATTGCCTGTAAAAAAATAGACCATGTCATCTTAAAAATGGTAATTTGCCGATTTCAGAAACGTGCGTTGTGTGTGACATAGACAGTGATAAGATACATTAAATTCAAGACAACTCTGGTGACAGGCCGAAATCAAATTCTCAAAGACCAGCAAAAAAACACACTAGCAATTATGATGATTTGATACATACAGTAAAAGCTTTAAAACAAGAAGGAAGTTATGCGTAATAAGCTGAGTGTTTCACACCGTAGATATGAATGTATATATATATATATATATACATATATATCTTTTATATATATATAAAAGATGTGTTGTAATAAAGCATCCATTTTTTCTGTGATCAGCGTACCAGAGTAAATATATTGTTATACCAGATATTTCAAACATAATTATTCTCGAGTAAAACTTTGATATATCAGGTCATCCCTTGAGTAATGTCCGATTTTAGGTTCAGAAAAAGAGAAAGGATTTTAAACGCTTTTAATGTAATTTAATCAATAATGTTTGTTTAATTATTATTAATAACTTCCCGTTAATGATTCACAAGCTTCTGAATGCCACTTCGATAAAATTCTTATAGTTTGAGGGAAAAAGAATGTAGGGAGGGTAGTTTTGACATCTTTATGTGTTCCAATCTCGTTTCCATCAAGATAGTTCTGCAAACTTCGAAATAGATGATAATCAGATGGTCCAAGATCTAGCAAATAGGGAGGATGTGGAAGTTTTCCCAGTCTAGATCTTTAATATTTGCAGATATGATTCATGCTGTATAAAGCCATGCATTATCCTGGTGTAACACAACACCTTTACGATTGATCAAAGCAGGCCTCTTTTCTTCCATTGCAACATTCAAGCGCCCTAACTGTTGATAATAGAAGTCTAATGTAATCGTTGAGTGGCAGTGGATCACACCGACAATATCCCACCAAACGCTTAACAAGACTTTCTTAGGGTGGAGGTCCATTTTGGGCTGTGCTTTAGCCAGTTTACCTGCACTGAGCCATTGTCTGTGACGCTTAACATTTTTATAAAATATCTGTTTTTCATCTCTAGTTGCTAACCTGTACAAAAAAGGTGAGTTACGTTCACGATAGTGAGAGAAGTGCAAATGTCCACTCTTGCTCTTAGGTTTGCTTCTGTCGAATCATGGAAGACCCATTTGCGAGTTTTGACACCTTTCCTACCTTTGCAGATGGTAGTGAACTGTTAAATGGGTTGAATTAAGCATCTGTGCTAGTTCTTTAACTGTTACAGCACAATCTTAATCAAGTGCAGCCAGAAGTAAGTCATCATTAAACTCAACAGGACAACCTGAACTTGGCCCATCACTTAAGCTGTAGTCACCTGATATGCCTCGTTTTTCAACATGAGTTTCTTATACAATAAACTTTCTTCAGCTTTTTTTCAGACATTAATTATTAAACAGAATACAGATTAATTAAAACTCGCGTGTTTGTTACAGAGCAAGTAAGTGTTAACGCAACTGTTATTCGATAGCATATTGACTTAATTGTGATAATTAGTGCATATGACAACAAAACTTCGAGACAAAAACGAGCTTTAGTGAAGAGTTTTGGTATTTTCAGTTGTTTATGAATATAAAGAAAAGATTAAGACAATTAAAATATACATTAAAAGGACAAATCATTGGAGCTGAAAACTGCATGGATTTCGTCATTTGGAACGTAACCTATTTAGACAACGTGGCGTTCGTAATGATTACATTGTCTATCTTAATCTGTTAGTTAATAATATTTCTCATCGTTGTCCGGTAAGATTCGACAGAATAGGATTAAGCCTAAATTTATATACTAAGAATTAATGATGGATATTAAAAATTTAATTTTAACTCTAAACCTTGAAATATATACCGTAACAAACACTTTAAGTCAGCTCTAAATCACAACCAGTCTTCTGTCCTGAAATTATTACGTCCTATTACATAGGCGTATTTCCGGGATAGATGGCTGATTGCGATTTAAAGATTATTTTGGCTCTTTGACAAGAACAATCTTTACATTTAACCTTTTTACTTCTACTGCAAATAAATATTACCTTTACTAGTCTATGAACCACAACTCAAGCATTAGAAACACAGGCGTTTAATAAAAACTTGAAACTTGTACAATTCTTAAGTTGTAACTGTAAATCAAATTAAAAATTCTGTGTGATACAAATAATCGCAAACAGAAAAGACTTATCTTGTCATAGAACAGACGGACTACGAAAGACAACATGATAACATCATACATTGTGCAATGCAGAAATAAAATGCTTAGGCAATGAAAACCTTATTAAAAAGTTTACGTTATTCAGTTATTACGATTTTTAACTTGTTTTACAGTTTCTTAATGAAAGAAGTCTAAGTATTAATTGAAAGGATGATAAGTCAGTTTGCTGTAATGATAAATATTAAAAGTTTCTCTTTTAAAACACAAGATGAACATCACCGGTAAAGGTAATAAACTCGCAATGAAATGACGCAAGTAGAACGTATTAAACAATTTTAGGAATATGACACGCGTGGTTTTGTTTTACACGTTCTTAATGGTGACTTCGACTAGTGTAAGGCTATAGCGAATATTGCGGCATGATATTGATATTATCTAAGGCCATAATAATTGCTATAAATGAAAGCTAGAGGGCTACGGATGATTTTTACCAACTTTCTCTAAACTTTTTAAACTTCAACTTTATTGTATTACTCGAATAAAAAGTTGTACAACGCGATAGTAATATGGTAGGAATAATTTTGCGCTACTTCAGGTATATAATTCGATCTAGAAGAACGTTGACAGCAATTCTAATGAGTAGAATCGAGGGGAAAAGAGCGAGATCAGCAGTAATTCAGATGAAAGTCTTAAATTAATGCTCAAAGCAAGGAACAGATAAAATGGGGAGCCATGTTTAGATATAGGTAACTCAGAGTGTGTTGTTGCTCCCAGTGTAACAGCGGCATATCTGCAGATTTACAGCGCTAGAAACCGGATTTAGATATCCGTGGTGAGCAGAGCACAGATAGCCCATTCTGTAGCTTTGTACTGAATTACAAACAGAATGTGTTACTCATTTCTGTGATCGAGGAAATTTTGACACAAAATACCAGTACAACATCATACAATTAATATTTGTTTAACGATGTGTTCATTGTTAGTTCTACCACAACACATTATTAATAATGAAGTAGTTATTTATAGTTTTGGCTCTAAGTTCTTATTATTAATTTTGCTTTGAAAATTATAGAATGTACTCACTTATAAATGGGACACGTTACAGTTAATTTAGTGGGACCTAGTTTCTATATAACAACTTAATTCTCTTCTGTCATCCATAATTCTAGTTTTTTGTGGATTCTGCTTTTTTGCAAATTTTCGATTAAGGCAAGTAATTCTTTACGGATTTGTCACTTGGGAATGTTTATCTAGCGTTACCAGCTTGATAATCTAAAAAAATCACTTTTACAAGCGCTAACGTTTTTTGGATTAAAGTGTACATCTAATAACACTCAACCATTTTTTAGGCTGTTCACTCGGGCTTTTAAGAGTTAAACTAGTTGATTAAATCCGTTGTGTGTAAGTACACGAACATTGTTTAACTTGTTTTAAAACTATTGGACAAAGAAATAGCTTTAATCTACAATATTTTAATACTAAAAAATGAAATTAAAATATATTTTAAATACTTTAGTATGTTTTATCAATCCATGCTTATTTTGAATAACATGTTTTAAATTGAAATTTATCACGTTACATGATAAATTATGTTTATTTTTGAAAAACAGTTTTTCAGCATGATAAAATTGGTTTCTTTATAAACATGTATTGAAAACTATCCACGTTGTGACGAATTAGTCATCACAGCAACAATGATCCACTTTTTTACTGAGAGTAGCCTAATCTAATAAATAAAGGAGTATTTAAAAGAAAATTCTCTTTATATCAACCCTTTTCGCGTGAGAGTTATAAACCAACTATGACGAACAACCATTGTAGAAGAAAGTGTCATTTGATATACTGATTGACAATAAATGCGCTGATAACATCAAGTGCTCACTTTCTGTACACTGATGAACCAAGATATGAATGACAAAGAAGACGAGAAAATCACTCATTACGGAAAGAAGTAACCACTTGTTTATGCTGATAATAAAAGCTGATAATATCAAGGAACGTTTAAAGAGCACCCGGTACAGAAAGAATTGGCCCCTATCTGTATGCTTGCCAGCAAAGATGACAAAGAATGTCCAAAGACCGCTCAACATGGAAGGGAGTGAATACTGCTCTGTGTTTACGAACCAAAATGTGAAGGATAAATGTGCTAACCCATCAAAATAAGACAGTAAATATTTGATGGAAATAAGCAGGTTAAAAGAGAAAGTGGTCAAGTGTTATGTGTTGAGGGCCACAAGACAATACTGTGAGAACAGCTGCTATAGTCATACCCTTGAGTAGCAACCCAGAATTAGACAATAATGCAGTGAATTGATGCTTCTTCCCTATGTTATCTGCTCGCCACTAAGGTTTGGTTTGTTTTTTTGAATTACGCGCACAGTTACACGAGAGCTATCTGCGCTAGCCGTCCCTAATTTAGCAGTGTAAGACAAGAGAGAAGGGAGATAGTTATTATCACCCATCGCCAACTCTTGGGCTACTCTTTTACTAGGAAATAGTGGGATTGACTATAACATTATAACGCCCCCACGGCTGTAAAGGCGTACATGTTTGGTGTGATTGAGATTTAAACCCGCGACCCTTAGATTACGAGTCGAGCGCCCTAACCACCTGGCCATGCCAGACCCTCGTCGCTAAGATAAGTCTTCTAGTTTAGATATGACTCAAATTAAACCTTAAGAAGCAGATCTTATATGATAGGCAAAGTTGTTGAAGATGTAATTATCAAAATGTATTGTATAATAGTAGCAGTTTTACAAAGTTATAAAAACAACCACCTACTATCGAAATTTATGTAAGTCATAAATTATTGATTCGAAAACTGTTAAACCTTATTACCTATTACTGATCATTCCAGCTTAATATTCAAATATTAAGTTTAAACATTTGTCCTCTAGTGGCAAAGCTGTGTATCTGTGGACAGTCATTGTTGGAAATGAGGTTTCAATATTGTTGGTGGGTAGAGTACAGATTGCCCTTTGTGTAGCTTTGTGCTTAATTCAAAATAATCAGTCACTCAAGACAGTTACTCTGGGATGTTGTAATGCAAGAGTTTGAATGTTATTTTTGACCCTCTCTACTGGAAAGTCCAGCGGCGGCTCAAGGCTTGTAGCGTTAAAATTCGATTCTTGCGGCAGACTCAATGCAAATAATCCATGAAACAGCCTTAGGATAAATTGAATAGAAATGATATTTCTGAAAAAAGGGCTGAAATTGATACATTCGTAATCTGTGGGGATCAGCAGAAAGTCTGAGGTCTTGTCACGCTAAAAATCAGGTTTCGATACCTGCGGGGGCAAAACATACATAACCCATTATATAGCCTTCTTTTTAAAAACAAATAAAGAAAAAAGTCAATAAATGATTGGATGGAACTATAAAAGTTTTAATTATAAAAGGATAGAGCATATTTAATCTGGAATGCTAAAAACGTTTTAAAATATTACAATCATGTCAACCATTAAGATTAGCGTTATGTTCTTTCAAACAAATATTATGCAGTATTATGAAGAAATGTTTAACGTTACAGACACCTCATTTAATATGGTTATTATGTTCTTGTAAAATTAAATACATCATGGTAATGTCATCTAATAGGATTATCGTTATGTTATTGCAAACAAATATGATACGGTATTACGAGGAAGGTCTAACATATTACGGTGAATGATATTATTACAAATATTTAAGCCTTCATATTAATAGTAACGATAATAGGTAAATGTTGTTTTTCTCACGTATTATGCAACTATTCATATTGCAAAAATGACATTGAATTGAAGGTAATTACGAATTAATTTTAGCGTTTATGAATTTAAACCTTTCTACGTGATAGCGGAAAACTTTATTTTTATCCACGTAATAAAAACATAGTTTATTCACCCAATAATGTAATTATTTTTCTCATTGTTATAACCACACGATTTTTACTACATTTGATAACGAATTAATTATTTATCTAGGAAAGATGTGGCGTATGTTAGTATACATAAAAATAATATTACATTGTTTTTATCCAAATATAATGACTTAACATATTCTCATACACGTGAAACAACGAAAACGTATACCTACCTACATAATAAGATTGTTGCACACTCCTAACTACGTGATATACTTATCTATTGGATAATGACATAACACTGCCTTACCTACGTGACAACGACGTATGTGTGCAATTTTCAGTAATTTAACCTGTAGGTTCTTTTCTTTTTTTCTGTAGTTATGCGTAAAATATTTCTAAACATTAATCGAAATATTTTCTTGTGATATTTATAACTTCAACAAGGATGGTTTTGTATACAGTTTGTAAATCATGATGTTCATCTATTTTATGAATTTTTCACTAACCCAAGCGGTTTTATGTTTCTTAACTCGACCAATTAACAATCTCAATCCCACAATTTCCTTTAAAATTGTCTTTAAATAACTATTTTACAGTTCGGTAGAAATGTTCATACAAACTGTCTACAGTGATCTGGTATATTTCATTAACCCAAGTTAACTGTGTTGTTTTCTTAAGTTACTTATGTTTAATCCCAGCTTTATATTATTTTATCCTAACTTAATGATATTTTGTTTTAAATTTAATGTTGTTTTATCGCACATCTATGGTAATTCTGTCTTAAGTCAATGATGTTTTATCGTGCATTAATAGTATTTAATATCAAGTCAACTAACTGTATTTTATAGTAAAGATGTTTTATTTCAACTTAATGGTATTTTATCAATAGTTTATTAAAGTCACGAGTAGGATATAACACAGTAGTGTTTCTATATTATTAAACATTTCTTTATTTGTAATTAAACACAAAGCTACACAAATATCTATCTGTGACATTGTGGAGCATAACTAAAGGAAATGACTGTATCGTTCACTTGTTAGACAGACAGTGGTCATTGTGTTGCTTGTCAGTGATGTCGAGAAACCCACTTGTTGAGAATTTTATATGCAAAAACGGCTCGTTTGGGTTCAGATACTAAATAAAGAAACAAACAAAACAAACACAAAATTAAAGAAGCCTTACTTATTCAACTCAAGCCCAAAATAAACCAATACAAAGGAACACTTTTATTCCTATATTAATAAATATAATCCAACATCTAAGCACGCCCTCTATATTGCTACACTCAGTTATACAACCCCCTTCAAACATGTGGCCAGCTATCGGTCAGTTATCTCTTTCTTTCTTTGTGAACCTGACGATGACCGAAAAAGGTCGAAACGTTGTTCGCTCTTCTATTTAAAATATTTTCTGAACCCAAACGAGCCGTTTTTGCATATAAAATTGTGTTGCTTGTATAAAGTTTCGTGTTCGAGTCAATTCAAATTTTCGTACACTTGTGTACGTCATGCAGCCAGTAATTGTGTGTAGATTTTCTGATATTCAGTTTGTTGTGGTATGTGCTAATATTGAACCGTTTTATAGCCCAATAGTACGAAATCCCATTCTTGAGAAACTTTTCCTTTCCAGATGTAGAGTGAATTCCGCTGCTAGGTTTAAAATATGCCAAACTACTGCATATCTACATAGTCTTCACAATAATTGTTACTACGGTTTCAAGACGATAATTATTTTCTGGAAAATCCATCAGTGTGACTAATAATATGCACGCTGTTCGCTTAGTTACGAAACAGTAAACTCCGGAAAACGAGTTTTAATTGTTAAAGTTGCTAAGAAAATCGTTGTAACATTTTGTTCAAATACTTTATGTGGTTTGGAGTTTTTTATTATGGAACTACGTCAAATACACCACAGATATTAACATCAAAATATTTATATTCTGCAGATTCATTCAAATAAAAAATAAATTAAATGTATTTCAAAGTTATTTTTTTCATGAATCTGTAAATTAGAACTTGAAATTCTTAATTGAATGTTAAGATGTTAGAAGAATGTCTGTTTGTTTTTTGTTTGTTTTGGAAATTCGCACAAAGCTACTCGAGGGCTATCTGTGCTAGCTGTCCCTAATTTAGCAGTGTAAGACTAGAGGGAAGGCAGCTAGTCATCACCACCCACCGCCAACTCTTGGGCTACTCTTTTACCAACGAATAGTGGGATTGACCGTCACATTATACACCCCCACGGCTGGGAGGGCGAGCATGTTTAGCGTGACGCGGGCGCGAACCCGCGACCCTCGGATTACGAGTGCATGCCCTAACGCGCTCGGCCATGCCAGGCCGAAGAATGTCAAATAAAACATTTTGTTTGAATGTCGCACTTTATTTTATTTAATGTTTGGAACAAGTTTTACATCGGCTGTTCCTTAAGTTTCTTCATCATTTTTTTTCAAAATGTTTCCTTAAGGGTGGTCGGCAAGTTTCCAGCCATACAAGACAAAACTGTAAGGGTCGATACCCTATAGTGGACGGAATAGCTCATTGTGTAGTTTTACCAAAAACAAAAAACAAAAAAAAAAACTCAAAAATAACTTTATCAAAAGTCTCAATTTAAACGTATTTTGGGAACTACTGAAATATGTTTTATTCGAAATTTTCCGTACAATGTGTAACACTGTCTCTCATCTAACCTATATAAAGCTACGTTACGTCACGTTACGCTTGATTTCTCGAAAGAGAAGAAGTCACAAAAGTCAAAATACATTTATCCAGATAGAATAGTTTGATTACTCAATGCTTATTATGAATATTATTCATCGTTCTTCTGCTGAAAACAGATGGTGACCATTGATAACAACAGGCATAGGACACAGTTTCTTTTCTTATTTTTTTTGAGGACCGAATGTGTTAAACGCTGTTTAGTGTTTCTCTAGTTGAAGGATGCAAATGATTTATAATTTTAAAACCAAATGTTCCGAAGTTTTTGACAGTAAATAAAATGACTATCTGTAATTAGAGAATTAGGCACGTTCCATAAACCTTATTATTATCAAGCCAACAGCCTCAAATAATATTTCATCTCTCATTTAATTGCCCTCCAGTGGCTCAGCGGTATGTCTGCGGACTTACACGCTAAAATCCGGGTTTCCATACCCGTGGTGGGCAGAGCACAGATAGCCCATTGTGTAGCTTTGTGCTTAATTCAAAACAACAACAACTCATTTAATTTGCAAATAAATGTGTTGCATGAATTTTAAAATACGATTCATTTGTTTCAAAAAATGAAAGAATGTTTCGTGAATATTCATTATACATTTCACTATGTGCACAAACACGACACGCAATAATGTAAAAGCAATGTATGTATTTTAAACAAGAAATGCAACTTTTCCGGGTGTTATGTTTGCATGTATATAAACAACTTGCTTGTTGATAGATACTATTCTACAACAGTGCCAACAACAGAGTGGTGAACATTTCTGGATGTTACACTGGTCAAACAAGAAGCAAATTAGTGAAAGAAAATATTAAGTTTTTTGCTAAATTAATTGAAAGTATTAACATCACAGTTGAACACTTACTAGATTAAATAATCTACAAATAAGATATATAGCGATTAAAAACTAAAAACTACAAAAATAACAACTTTTGTTTGCTCATTTCTGACAAGAAAAGATACTTATGATTTGGACTCAGCTGTTAAAGTGTTTTATCTTAGATCGCTGTACAAATCGACATTCCATGGTTTGTATTCTTCATTAAAATAAAACATTGACGAATAAATTGATATATTATTGTTCTGAAATAATTAAATATTAAAACTTAGAAATTTGCTGTACTGATAAAACCACGCCTTGAAACATCAGTTACATCACGACGTCTACACTCAGAATAAGAAACGTGCATGAAAAACAAGCACCTGGCAGGCTTCTTATTGTGAGATTAGACGTCGTGATGTAACTTGTGCTTCAAGATGTGGTTTTATCAATACAGCAAATGTCTTCGTACACTGAGACAATTTTGATTCTACGGGTGTTGTATCGCGGTAATAACTGAGGATTTTGTAAAACCAATTTTATAGGTGTACTATGTATCTTAGAAATATCTATATGTCAATTAATTAAGTGTTATGTTAAACGTTCATGTAAAGAACAACAATGAAACTCTTCACAATTTCAGTCAAGAGCATGATAAAATCAGGCTTTCGTAGTGACTAGTGGATAACTACACGAAAGAATAAGTTACACGCGACTCCACAGTTTATCATGTAAGCGTTTAACATTTTATAGGTTCGTAACTGCTACTTGTAAAACCAGAGCTAATCACTTTAATAAGAAAAAATGAATGATTTAGTGTGACTTTGAAAGCGATGGTTCAGAAATTGTCCAACCATGCAATAGAAACTCTGGAGATATGAGAAGATGTGAATGAAAAGTTTGGAAGGATCATTAATCACGTGTACTAGAAGGACGGTCTGGCTTAGTACGTAACATTTACAAGCTACGTTCAGCAGAGGTCAATTAGTACAAGAAATCTAATGATTGTCTCCTTTTTTTACTTTTGATCTTATATAAACCCTGCATACATGTACTTAAAATATGGTTTTACAAACAGAGTGCAATACGTTCAAAACACACAGTTCTTTTTTTGTCGTGTACTAGCTAGTTTTTATTTTTCATCATTATGAAATAATTAGTCATATAAAATATTAAATAACCAGTTCTACGTGTTATTTTAGACTTGGAGTTTCTACCGAATGTAGAGCTGCTCTTTTACTCTTCATGTTCTTTTATGCTTTGAGTTTACATCGGAAATGGAGAGTTTGAAAATGTGTTATTGATATCGACTGGTTTGGTTTGTTTTGAATTTCGCACAAAGCTACACGAGGGCTGTCTGCGCTAGCCGTCCCTAATTTAGCAGTGTAAGACTAGAGGGAAGGCAAATAGTTATCATCACCCACCGCCAGCGCTTGGGCTACTCTTTTACTAACGAACAGTGGGATTGACCGTCACATTATAAAGCCCCCACCTAAGAAAGAGCTAGCATGTTTGGTGTGACAGGGATTCAAACTCGCAACCCTTAGCTTACGAGTCGAGTGCCTTAACCACGTGGCTCTGACGAGCTGTACAAATATTGAAACGAATATTTGGTTCATCGTGTTTGATTAGTTTCTTAGTCTTTACTGAATGTAAAGTGCATGATTTAGAAACATGTTTTATGATTCTAATGTTACAATATGAAAACCAACATAAAACAATAATAGAATATGTTATTTATGTTCTAATATTTAAAATGGAAAACACACTACGAACAAATGTGGGGTGTAGGCATCTTTTGCTTTATTTATTTTAAAGTATTTCTTCAATATAATAGCATATTGTAAGAATGCATGCCTTCTTATCATTAGACGACGTCTTCTTGTAGAGATGAATAACATTGACTCTATTAAAGTGCTTGATATATTAAGAATAGATATTGAAATCAAATCACTTTACTCCAGTTTCATGTTAATTAACCATGATGCTTCCTTCCCCAGGTGCCACACCTGTAATCTGCGAATTTACAGTGCTATAATCCGTGTTTCGATACCCGTGGTGGGCAGAGAACAGATAGCCCATCTTGTAGCTTTCTTCTTAATTTCAAACAATCAATCAATTAACAATGTTGTAAATATGTCTGAAAGTACAAAGGTATTATAAAGAAACAGCCACAGAATAGGTCTCAGATAAACATTGGTAAACATAATCGAATTTGATATTTATTTGTTTTTGTATTTTCTATAATATTTGTTAGATTTGTGGAAACAAAGTGAATTATAATCCTCTGGAAGTCGGTAATAATATACCTTACATATTTTAAGTGCTGAATAAGTTCTTGCTGTCGGACGTGGCTTATTGGTTTGTGAGCCAAATTGTAAAGCTGAGGATCGGGTTCATGATCCGTTGCGGAAAATTGCTTTTCATATTTTGAAGCCATAGTTACGTTACGAGAGTGACCATCAAATACTACTAAATTTAATTAAAGCAGCCAACAAGTTGCTTTGAGGACTAGAATTTAAGTATATTAAAACATGCATTCGGTTTGACAGTTTCCAAATAATAGTAAACAGGTTTAAGTATAGCAAATTACAGTCAAACATGTTGGGTCCAAAAAATTCGACCGCGTTGTATCTGATTGTGCCAATCATAAACTTTCTTGTCCACTGCTGGGTCTGCTGCTGTCTTGGTTTTTTTTCCTCTGTAGTCCTGTCTTTCTGTCCACCTGGTTGCAGAATTCTCTCAGTTGATCTTCATCCTTTAGCCAACCTCGAAGTGTAGACTCTGGAACTCCTATTTCTTTCATAATCTTGGTCCTTGTTTCCCCGTTCCGGATTCGCTGCACAATCTGTATCTTCTCTTGTACTGTGTAAGCTTTCCTCTTGGGGCCTCTCTTCTAAATGGGTATAAATACGCTGTATGTTGAAAAAATATGAAAATCGCAGTCTGTCGCCACCGGATGGTCACTATCCCATATACACACGACAAAATTGATGCGGTCGACGAAATTCTGCCTACGAACCGGTGTTACAAGACATTTCAGTTATTCGGTGTTGTTAGAATAAAAGGGAATAGCTGACGTCACAAATTTCCCCTTCGTCTGAAAGCTTCTGGGGAGCGAGCTGTTTCTTAGAAATACAGTATGCATATGGCCTGAGCATTGACGCTATCGTTTGCAGCACTTCATGCCACTGGTGTATATGACTCATCCCTCGTCATCCATCGGTTGATCAAGGTTGACTTGTGGTTTTAATGAAAATAAAGTTTTGATACTTCTTGCCTACGCACTGAAAGCTATCCTATGACTGGCAGATTGTGTACTTTACTGCAGTTGACAGCGCCAGGAATTATTACATGCAGACCAGGGTTTGATCATATTAACCAGCGGCCTGATCACAATATGCGGCGTAAAAACCATACAAAAAGATTGAAGTGGATTTGGTTTTTGATTACATTAAGCAGAGATAATTTTAAGCGGCAGCCTCTGGAGAAACCCAAAAAAATTGGGGGCCTAAGACCCCATCGCGCCGAACTGATTATCGCGCATCATCGATGCGTCTTATATTGATGTTTACCTGTAATTTATGAAATACAATGGTTTTATTGCAGTATAGGATCAGTTCCAGTTTTGTGATTTAGGCCTGGCGGACGGGAACACGAAATCTTAAAACTATTTGAAGTGCTATTTTTTAGTCTGAGAGCGGCCCAGTGGTTAGCCTGTCATGGCAGTTGTTGGTATGTTACAGTTGTCTTCTCTTTACTCCATTGTTTTAAAAATCGGAACAGCTAGTGCTGATAGCTGTCATTTAATTTTCTGTGAAATCAAACAAAACTTGAGAACAGGTTACATGTCAGAGAAGTAGGATGTTTATAGTTTAAATGGTGGGCGGAGTTTACACAAACCACAGTGCTTCAGTTAGCAACATTTGATTGTATTTATAAAAAAAAAAGTGTCTCGTACGTTATATTCCATATCTTCCCATTAAAAATAATGCTTGAAATATTATCATAACGTTTGTTTACTGTAAAATGATGTTTGTTTCTTAGAGTTTGTTTAATATAGATTAATTTTGTTTATTAGAGAGTGGAGTTGATTTACGAGAGAGCAAGGTTTATTTACTCGAGTTCCCTTGTTGTAAAATAGTATTTATTCGCTAGATTATGGTGTCTCTTTAGCGTAGGGTAGCGTCTCTTTAGTAGAAAACGATATTTCTCTATTAAAGAGTAGAGTTTTTATACATTTGTTTATTAAAGAATGATAGATGTTAAATAGTGAGTGGTATTTGTTTACCAGAGACTGTTTGCTAAAGTGATGTTTGCTCACTAGAGAGTGACGTTTGGTTAGTAGTAACAGACGTTTGCTTAATAAATAGTCATATTTGTTTAGTAGTGAGAGATACTTGTTAACAAAGAGTTTTATTTGTTCATTAGAGGTAGGTGCTTGTTTACTAGAGAACGGGGTTCCTTTGTTAAAGATTTTCGTTTATCTACTAGATAGTGACGATTATTTACTAGTCGATCGCGTCAATTTACCAGGGACTTACGTTAAATTTTATAGTACAGTGACGTTTGTTTACCTGGTAGTATCCTTTATTAGAGGTTTCGAATTTTGACTTGTAAGTAATTCTACTCGTTACGTTGTATCACTTGCGAGGATGACGCTTGTTTACAAAAGGGTGACGTTTCTAAACCTAGGTGTTTAGATGTTGACTAAAATATAAAGTTTGGTCATTAAAGAGTGACTCGTGTTTGACCAGAAGGTAGAGTGTTCATTGAAAGGTAATGTTTGTTGAAAAGATGATTTGATGTGTTTTTAAACATTATTTTTTTTTTTTTTACTGGAAAGTGATAGCTATTCCATAGGTGTCACTAGAGGTTTACGAGTTGGTGATACTTATTAACAGTAAAGTGTTCATTGTTTACTAAACAATGATACGTTTGTGGAAGAGAATGACTTTTACTTACCAACTGATGACTCTCGTCAAATTGTCAGTAGTTTAAATGGCCCAATTAAGTAGTCATTCTTCGACCATTTGTTGTTCCGACATCATTTGTGTCAACTATTTTTCTTGTTCAAATCGGATATAACATTTTGACATTTTAAACTCGCATTATATATGATACATACCAATACATATGACTAATAAATGTTATTTTTTAATTAAAAATCCGTCTATTGGTTCCATAATCTCATGAACTCTAAAAGCGACTAGTTAAAATTATCAAACTAATGTTTTTAATGGTCTATTAAATTACACCTTATTTAGTTTTGATTTGTAGATGTCTCTACATATCATACACAAATTTCATAGCAAATGCTTAAACGTGGGACATTGTTGACTTCAGTATCCATATCTGGATGCTTAAACTTTCTTCATTTATGAGGTTTGTTAGCACAGTTGTATGTATCTCAGACAATGGATGGTTCTTACTTTAACAGATACTGTTGTTATTTACCTTTTTTGTATCACAGTTTACTTTGTATTTAATGCACTTTGTTTTTCTGTTTTTAGTCGTATTGCTTTTAGTAAAGTTTATATGTGTATGTAGTTTCACATATTGCGAATGTCTTCCAGCCCCAATTAAGAACACTTTTAGTCAAATACGTAGCTCCTTCTGGTAAACCGGGTGTTGTAGTAAATCAGTATTCATTGCATTGGTGTTGCCAAACCTATACACATTATCTATAAATAGTCTGAACTGTCAAAATTAAGAACATTCTAACGTTGCCCTTGTCAATAAATCTAGTATAATGTGTGTCAGAATCTAGCAATACTATATATCAAAATGATTTCAAGATCATGTGTCCCGCCTGTAATATAAGATGCCCATAGAAATCAAAACACAGTGACTTAGATGTCATCCAAACCATAGAGACTAAGAGCTTAGTGTTTTCCCTTCTCCAAGTTATAGTTAATTTGTAATGGTCCTTTGTTTACTAGTGTGCGAACATAAATTTGAATTTGTTTAAGTCAGCTATCAAAAAGCTCAACAAAACGAGTGTAAAAACTGTCAAAATCATGGAATCTACGAGTGTAGTGAGCTTCCTATCAGACGAATAACATACTGGTATCCTAATTTTATTTGAGAAGGAAGAACAGTGGGAAAATTTCTGTATAAACAGAATACATCCAAGAAATATATGAGTAATTTGTATATGTATAAACAGAATACATCCAAAAAATATGAAAATAATTTGTTTTGTATAAACAAGATAAATCCAATAAATATAAGAGTAATTTGCTTATTGGTGTTTTCTTCTGTTTCTAGAGTGATTCTTTAACATTCTTTATTGGGGAGAGAATGTCAAGTTTCTATGTTTTAAATAAATCACACAACATGCTACTGAATCTTCATGTTTTGTAATTAAGATCTTCCTACTGTTAGAAGTTGAATGCATGAACCATAAAAAAATACCTGTTAATATATGTATGTATACACACACAAAGATTTAATCATAATATCCTACACGTGTTACGTCATTGAAGCTAGTTGATCGTGTTCTGTCTGAAATAAAGCAACTTTCATGTCTAATGATAAAACTTATTATTGCCTAGATAATACCTTAAAATATACAATGTTTGTTTGATTTAATAAAAAGTGTCGACCACGAGAATCAAACCCGAATTTTAGCGTTAAAGGTTCTGAAGGCTATTACTGAGCCAAAAGAATGAAAATTAAAACAAGATTTATATATTTGGCTAGTTCGTGCGGCAAAACAAAAAAACATGTTCACAAAGGATTGTCGTCTGAATAATTTTGATGCAACGATCTCGACAACAAATGTGTCTGAAACTTTGACGTCCCTGCTGATAGAAGAAATGTAATTAAACCAAAAATTATAAACAGTATCTCAATGTATTTTTTGGACATTAAGAAAGACCCGGCATGGCCAGGTGATTAGGAGGAGTTATAATGTGACGGCCAATTCCACTATTCGTTGGTAAAAGAGTAGTCCAAAAGTTGGTGTTGGATGGTGTTGACTAGCTGCCTTTCCTCTGTTCTTACACTGCTAAATTAGGGACGGCTAGCAGAGATATCTTTCATGTAGATTTGCGCGAAATTTAAAAAAAACAAACGACAAAAAAAGCGTAAGAAAAAATAGCAGAAAAATATTCACAGAGGCTTAACTATGTGACTCTGTGGCTTTGAAAGATGTACTTGTTTTGTTTTGACACTCTATTATTTTTCAATTTAAGCCCATTAGGGTTCTCAGAAATTTTCTTCCTTTGTTCTCGAATTTTAGGATCTTTATAGCCAAAAACCATAAATTGTAGTGAAAATTATAATATATTTTATTTAGAATTAAGTAAAACATTAAACAAATAACTTATGATGCCGAACACTTTACAGGAGTTTATAATTTTACAACTCATTATATATACTGCATTGGAAAAAAGGTAATATTTCAAACTACAGTTCTATCAGCGTTTCAAGCCGCTTACTATAGCAAATAAAATTGATTGCTTACGCCAATTTTAAAAACAAAGAAAAGAACTCCAAAAATGATCTCTAAAAGACAAATGTGTTTCGAAGCTTTCTACAATAAGCTGGTGAATCATCATTAAAATATTCAGACAATAATAAAAAGCGATGTAATAGCAATGCTTATTTTATTAGCTTTGTTATTGAAACATATTTAAAACTAAACGACTATACTGTTATAATGCATCGGAAATGACCAAAGAATGTTGACATTTTTTGTTTCTTTTCTGAACTGGTCGTAGGGGTTTGATCCTCATCAAAACATACGTTTCTCCTACAACTTGCAACAGGAATCTGCTGATAATCTCTCTGTATATGCCCCCCAGTGGCTCAGCGGTATGTCTGCGGACTTACACGCTAAAATTCGGGTTTCGATACCCGTGGTGGGCAGAGCACAGATAGCCCATTGTGTAGCTGTGTGCTTAATTCAAAATAACAACAACTCTCTGTATACCTTAATGTTATGACTTTTTATTATGCATTATTTTAATCAAAAAGCACGTTTTCTTTTATCCATATGCGTTGTTTGAAATGAAAATCAGAAGAAATCTTTATAAATAATTTGTTATTATGATGATATTGTGACAGTTACTAAATTATCTATTAAAATGTATCTTCTCATTGTGGAGTGAAAACAACTTCGTGTTTTCTTGTATTTTAATTAGTTTGTTGATAATTGTAGTTAGGTAATTTTTAAATCAAAATAAATCGAACTGTATAAAACCAAAACTAAAACAAGTGCATCACAAGGTTTAGCCGTATTAAAAGAAGCTAAAATAAATACATTACCAGGCATACCTTTATTAGGGAGAAAATAAAACAAGCACATCTCGCGGCTAACCTTACTAAAAGAAGGTAAAACATATACAAATAAGTACTTCTGTAAAGTAAAATATGGTAAAACAAGTTTAATCTTACGAGAAGAAGTTAAATAGTATATTACAAGATTTAGCTTTAATTAAAGAAACTAGTAAGTACTTTACAAGAATTAGTTTATGAAAAGAAGCTAAAAAGTACACCACAAGTTTAGCCTTATTACAAGAAGCTTAAAAATACATTACAAAGTTTAGCTTTATCAAAAAGATGCTAAAACATGTACATCACGAGGCTTAGTTTTTAAAAAAGCTCAAACAAGTGCATAATGAGATTTAGCTTTATGTGTTATAAATAGAATATCAAGTTAACATTGTGATATATTGTACAGTGCAGGCGTACTTAACTCAGAGATGTGATGTAATGTACAGAGTGTGTGTTTTTCTTATAGCAGAGCCACATCAGGCTATGCTGCTGAGTCCACCGAGGGGATCCAACCCCTGAGTTTAGCGTTGTAAATCCGTAGAGTTACTGCTGTATCAGCGGGGGACTAATGTATGGATTTTTGTTTTGTTTTTGAATTTCGCACAAAGTTACTCGAGGGCTATCTGTGTTAGCCGTCCCTAATTTAGCAGTGTAATACAAGAAGGAAGGCAGCTTGTCATCACCACCCACCACCAACTCTTGAGCTACTCTTTTACCAACGAATAGTGGGATTGACCGTCACATTATAACGCCCCCACAGCTGGGAGGGCGAGCATGTTTGGCGCGACCCTCAGATTACGAAGCGCACGCCTTAACGCGCTAGGCCGTGCCGGGCCTAACTAATGTATGGAGAAGGCATAATTAACTCAAAGATGTAACGTGTATACCGAGGTAACTCAGCGATATCTTATGATGTTTCTTTTTTTCCCATTTTGTCCTAATAAGAGTCTATGCATATGTTGTTTGATTCAAGCTCTTTAATTTCTTAATGTGTTTGATTTCATGTCGTACATGTCTATTCGATTACCCTATCTTATCCATGTTGCTTTTTATTTACTCACTTGATACATATTGGCATGGCCATTAGTGTTACACCTTTGATCGTGACGTAATATATAAGCAACTTTCAGTCAAGTAACTGTAAACCAAACATGCCTGATTCATTCTTTATGAAAGAAATGACCTGTCGTCATTAAAATGTCATATAATGCGATGATTTGTCTTCATCCAACCCAAGACATCTTGTCTACTCTCATTTATATTCAGTTTCACAGAACCATTCGCAATATCTCCCTTTTTATCAATGTCTTTTTTGTGTAAGACATGTTGAGATATTCCATAGTTTATTCAGATATATCATGGTTAACTAAATAAGGCCTAAATAAAAAAAAAACACATAAGATTCTTGCACATTTGTCTTAACGCCTCCTGGGTGAGTTTTGGTTGATGGTGTACATTTATTTATTTCATAGAATTTACGAAATGTTTTTTATTAACACAAAATGTGTATGAGCTTTAGCTCTTTTTGAAGCAAGCGTTATATAGACGGTGTAATGGAGATAACAAGTTGAACTGGAAATAGAACCATGTTACCGACTTTAATGTAGGTTTTCTTTGTGCTCCTCTATAGCACTGCAGGCAGCATATTCTGTGTTTAAAGTTTTCACACGTATGCGTTCTTTTACTATTTTAGTTTATTCAGTGCATTAAAACATAATTAGAAATATTTTTATCATTGACGAAAGCAGCTGTCCTATCATATAAAAAATCTTGTTTTCACAATGTTATTAATAAACCACAATATCGTTAAACAAGTTATTGTTGTGAAATAATAATTGAATAAAATAAATTTATATAAAGCAGTTGAAACTGATATTCATTTAAATATATCTGTCGTATTGATCAATCGCTAGATGCCACCGAATTGTTTCTTTTTAAGTGTTTATGACCAAATTTATCTCTAGTTTGTTATTATTATCATTACTGTGATATTATTTATTATTAATATTGGCATTACAAGACGTCTATTTATTCTGACTCTTTGCTCGGAATATTTGAACAGCTTTATTCATTTCTCGGTTTTGTTATGTTTACAGTAAAACGTTAGCTTTATGGTTGATATTGTTTATGGCAAACACTCTTTTAAGCCCAGCATGACCAGATGATTAAGGCACTCGACTCGTAATCCGAGTGTCGTGGGTTCGAATCCCCGTCACACCAAATATGCTCTTAATTTCAATCATTGGAGCGTTATAAGGTGACTGTCAATCCCATTATTCGTTGGTAAAAGAGTAGCCCAAGCGTTGGCGGTGGGTGGTGATGACTAGCTGCCTTCTCTCTAGTCTTACACTGCCAAATTAGGGACGGCTAGCACAGATAGCCCTCGAGTAGCTTTGTGAGAAATTCCAAAAAACAAACAATCCACTTTTTTAGTGACATCTGTTAGCGTACAGTTATATTTGGAGCAGGTGACAAACGTGTATGTAACTTTTAAAATTATTATACCAAAATCTTTTAACATTCGACACAAAAATATTCATTTGATTTTAAATAAAATTGGCTCAGATGTTGTTTAGATAATTAAACGTATCTTTTAACATAAACAAGGACAATATTTCATACTCAACCAAAACGACAAACAATTTAAAGGAAATGTGTTTTATTTTACTACATATTGTGCTTTTATCGAAGATTTTTTAACTTCACAGATTACAAAATAGGTGAGATAGCAACTAGTCGTTGACACTCAGCTAGTACAATGTTAAAAGATAGCTCTCGATATTAACAAATAGCACCGTGAGTGTGATTTTACTTCAATATCTTTTTCACCTGAGTAGCTCTTATCTAACTAACTCGTTAAATTTTTTGTTATTTATAATGCATTCCAAGTGAGAAGATCATTTATAAGATAACCGAACATCAAAATGAATTTTTGTACCCCATTTTGGACCCTCACATACTATACGTGCTTGCTTATATAATTTAATTACTGTAGCTTGAATTTTGTAAATAATGCTTGATATCTACATTTAAAAAACTGTAGATAATCACCCAATCACTGTTTTTCATGAAAGCAAAGAGAAAATATAATAAGAACGAAGTCCAATTTGGAACTCATAGTTGTGGTCAATCTGGTATGAAAAGAACATTTTGCCTGATTTATACAGATTGCGTTACATAACTGAATGTTTTGTGTATTTATTCTTGTATTGATATTTCGATTTAGCGGCTCTTTTTGTTTTTTATTTTGAATTTCGCGCAAAACTACACGATGGTTATTTGCGCTAGTCGTCCTTATTTAATAGTATAAGACTAGGCAGACAACTACGGCCAACTCTTGAGCTACTCTTTTATCAACGAATAGTGGGATTGACCGTCCTTTATAACGCCTTCACGGTTTAAAGGTTCCGACTTATTATTTCCTTTCTCCCAAACTAAATGATATTATTTAACTATTTCTTAAGGTAAATTTACATTTTAATTTCACTTGGTCTAAATTTCAAGCTTACAATCAGCGAAATTTTCAGCGATTCTACTATAGTTTATACACACACTCTACTGTTAAGTTTGCGGAATTGATTCTCACATCTTATTTACATATAGATATCAGCAAACAGCAAAGGGAAGACAACTGAATTATTTTAGGATTAGTTATTCTTCAACTGAACTCGCACAAAAGAAGAAATAAACGGTTCATCTAATGTCGTATTGTGTTTCATTTTTTCTTTTATTTGACTAGCGGAGAGATTGAGCGCTTCTGATTAGTTTTTTATAGATTTTATCTGTGCCCTCCGGTATTAACAAAGCTAGTTTTAAAATAAATGTAATTGCATAGTACGGGTCACACCACCGTTTAAAAAACGAAACATTTAACAATCCGTATATTTTATATATTGGTGCAGTATAGATTTTCTCTTATTTGTCTTGTGATGCTGATGTCTTTCAGTTAAGTAGTGTTTTCAGATGTTCTATAACTGAGTATAATGCACGGGCCTCTACTTTTTCTCTTAATCTAAAATGTACAAGGAAAAGCGTCCAGCTAGCAAGAAGAGAAAGGAAGTGTTAGCTAGAAAAGTGTTGTTTCTAGTTTAGAATATTCTAGAAGTTTTCAAGCGGAATTTATGAAACTCGGTTTACATTAATTAATTAATTCAATTAATACAAAAACAGTGTTTCTCATCTACTCCCAATACATGTGTAAACATGTATCTACATGGGATACATGTACAAACGGTAAATATCAAAAATGGAATTTCTCACATTTCCCTTTTTTTCTCTCTCTCTTTTCTGGATGGATCTGCAAAAAAGTTGTTGGGAATAATTCTTCTTATTGTTACTGATTATTATTTAATAGTATGTGATGTGCTAAAATTTAAAAAACGGAATAAAATTACACTACTTTATTGATAATGGAAATGTTACGTATTTTTTATGTTTTATGTTCTTCGTAGACTAAACGCAACGGAAAAACACAGATAACAGCTTGTATAATTTATTACACTAAACTATTAACAAATATAACAGATATAACATAAATTATATAATAACAGTGACAGATATTAAGTTACAACATTCGAAATTAATTACAAAACAAAATAATACTAGTTTCAAACTTCAAAATTAATCACAATACAAAATGGTACTGGCCTGTATCTAATATAATGATCTAAAATGAAAGTCTCAAATTCAAGTCTAGGGTGTGAAATTCCAAAGCTTAAATGAAGAAGTTCAGAAACAGTTCACAGTTCAATAAATTCGCCGACTCTCAGCACAAGCAGTAATTCAGATGAATTGTAGAGATTGACGAAATAAAATCACAGCTTCCGTAGATCTAACTTTAGTCACAAATCCAAGTTGAATAATCACAGCAAACACTTAATCTTTCTCAAATAACCGACTCTCTTCTTTTGAAATAAAACTAATGTCTGACTCCTCTCTCTCTCTCGCATCTTCGTCTGTTTATATATTATAGGCCTAGACCCCTCGAATAACCGTGAAATTTCTACAGATCTCCAGAGCAATCCGCGCATGTCCGTTCTTGCACGAGACTAAACGTCTAGACACGAAGTCGCCAGCACTTCATTTACAAACATATGATTGGTCTACTTAATTCAAGAAAATTCTAAATGTTACCCTAAATGAATAACAACATATTTTATTAGTTTAAACTTCGAAACAATAATATAAATATGGAAATATAATAAATAGAAATGAAAATCCAAACACAACACGACATGCCGTCGTTTACAAAATATTTACACATTTACATAACAGAAATCAGCTAAGTTGTCAGAACTACCATGATTCGAACATCAGTTATTGTATAAATAATTTGTTTATCACGGTAGCCACAGCATTCAGAACGATACATTTTGACTATAATAAATGCTGTTCGAAACTTAAATATCGTGGTGGACTGATGTTTACAATAAACAAACAAAAATAAAATAAGTGAAAGAATGTGTATGAACAGATACTTGACTATTTTGGGGTAATATTAACATTGTGTTCCATAGCTAGACGATGAGCAGTAGATCAATAAACATAAGGTTTGAACTAATAACTTTCTAAATAAATATTATGTTCTCTCTTCATGACGTGGCTTACATGACATTATTTATTTTCAGTTGTTCATCATACTCACAATAAGTTTGCAAATGACTAAACACTAAGATTGCAGTTGATGTTTATCTTCCATTGAATCATGTGTGATCTAACAGTTAACGTGCTGGGATACTAAATCGGAAGGTCCAAGGTTTGCTTCGCGATGCTGCTGCTGGTGCGTTATAACAATGACAGTTAATTCCAATATATGACTGAAAACATAAAAAAAAATCCCTTGTAGAGTCGTATGATGTTCATTTCCTCTGATTAGTAGCTCAATATTACAAGAGGTTATATCCAAGCTACAAGTGCCTATAATATGTCTTTCACAATAGAAATAACTATAACAGTTATATTCTATATCATGTAGCGAGTTGGTGCGAGCTTACAGTTTAGAACGAGATCCAAACAATCGTAGATTTTTTTCAACAAACATTTTCTTAAACATATCATTTGCATGTCTAAGATCATAATGATTTTCATTTTAATGTATGTTTACAGTAAAAACATGTTTAACACACATTTTAAACCAATCACATTTCTTTTTACTTATTTTTTGTGGTATTAGCATGAAAATGTGAGCGTAATTAGAACGATAGGTTTAGTAGATATTGAGAGAGCAATGCTTAGTTTCTCAGATCGAAAAATCTAGTTTGATTTGTTTATTCTGAATTATTTTCCAAAAGAAGTAATATAAATCAGCATTTAATGTATTTCCTTAATTTCAACAACAATAACCTTTTATCTGTAACTGCCAATATGTAAAACTTAAATTATATTAAAATAAAATAACAAGTTTTCCTCTTTCAGCAAGCTTAGTTTCTGCGCACTAAACTTTAGAATTATGAAAAATGAAACAATATTACAGACAAACATTACCAATAATACATCATTATTTTACTTAATTAAGGAGACAGAAAAAGGTATATGTATGTTGATAGCTTGAACTTTTCATTTCTGTTATGTGCTTTATAGATCCAGGAATGTGTAATATCAATATCTGCCATTAGAGGGCTCTTGTGTGTGCATGATTCTTGAGAGTGTAAATGCACTTCAGCGTGGTAGCGGTCTGAGTATGTACCCAGGTTTTAGGTCTTTTCTGTGTAGCACGCAGCCCAACAGCGTAGCCCGTTTAACAGGCGCCGTTGGTCGACAACCAGCCGGCAAGTTTATATACGTAAAATGAATATCATTGGTAAGTGCACTCCCTCTACTTGGTACTCTTAAGTTATGGTCTTTTCTGAATTAAATATATTCCAGAAGACTTCCTAGGACTACAAGTCAACTACTAACAGTTGAAACGGTGACAATGGAAGACAAAGTAGAAATGTATTTGTAGTTTCTGAAGATGCATAATAAAAAAATCATTTATGCATAACAGAAAAAAAAATTAATATTAAGGATGAAAATGTTAACGTTGGAAAGTTGCTTTCTTATGACAATAAGTCACTATAAAAATATTTAAAGGGTGCTGTAATTTCCTAAAATATTTATATAAAGAATAAGGTATCGAAACTTCTCTAATCAAAAAGTGCTGCTAAACTATTCAGCGTTTTAAAAGACTCGTTACATAGCTTGTAGCATCCTGTACTTACAAATACTCGTACATATACAAACGTGTTCATGCATGCGCATGTGCTCACATGACTACGGCAGAGCACGTGCTGCTTGAATTAGTCACTAATAATGAGATGTTGGTTTGGTTTTCATTTTGAGCATTTAATTTACGGCTACAAGACATGTCTCCTTGTTCATACGCTGCTATTCGTTTTTAGGAAAACATAGCCATACAAATATCGTGAACCTTCTGTGACTCTTCAGAATAAAATGACTGGTTTATTATTTCTTCATTCGTTATTCGTGTTTATCTATAGCAGTTCTTTTATTAAATAGGGTATATAAAAAATCTCACCTTCTTTATTTCAAAGTAAATTTTTGACCAGCATATATGTTATTAACGTGTTAAATAGAACAGTTTCTTAATCTATTGACTAATTTTTCACCGATATCAAATGAGATAACTACAGGTTTTTGCATATTTGTTTTTATCCTTCTTCTTTCAAAAATATTAAGTAATTCACTGATAAAAACTTATCCACTAATGAGGAAAAATATTGAGGCCATTATTAACAATCATTTCGTAAAATGTAGTTATTTTCTTGTAAAAGAGATTTCAATTTTATCAGAAAAAAAATGTTTATTTTTTCATTATCTGCAATATGATAAGTTCTCTACGTACGCTGTCAAAAGCAGCACATATTATATTGATTACTTTGGTTCTGACCTTGTGACAGTCATATATCAGGATCCTTTCCTGTTAATATGATGATCAATTTAAATTATTTGAAATAATATTCTTAGAAATGTTTAGTTTACTACAGCTTGTTGGAGATATACCAATGCACAAATAGGATTTCTTTATGTTATTTTCACGTTTAGTACATTAAAGTAAGTATAGCACGCAAAAGTTATTTAATTACTTAAATAGTAGTTATTTCGTGTCTCGGCGGTATAGCTTTAACCTTTAGAAAAAATGTTGTTCCTGAACTATACGAAGCTTTTAGAGTGCTGTATTCTAGTAAGTATTAAGTCACATCTTAATTAGCTTGGAGATCCTTCGCAAAATGTAAATGACGACAAATCGTACAGTAGTTAATATATGAAAACTAGTTGAAGAACTAAATAATAATGAAAAGCAGCACTCCAAGAACTGGATGATGATGAAAAGCAGCACTCCAAGAACTGGATGATAATGAAAAGCAGCACTCCAAGAACTGGATGATAATGAAAAGAAGTTATCCGGGAACTGAATGATAATGAAAAGCAGCTATCCGAGAACTGAATGATAACTCTTAGCAACTGAATGACAGAAAAGGTAGATTTATTTTAATGAAACGTTATTTCACAATAAACAATAAAATTTTGTAGAAAGTAGCGTATAGGAATGCTTAGTAATTAAGATGGTATCAACGTTTATCTTCAAGTCACTGTTTTGAGAATTCGTTTAATAACTCTTAGACAACCTACCTACTAATAATTCTTAGAACCCACCTAATAATATTGCTTAGAAAACTTACCTGCTAATAATGTTTAGAGAACCCACCTGATAATAATGCTTAGAAAACCTACCTACTAATCAAGTATTTATTATACAACTTTTCATTAACAAAGATGATTTACACTCAAAACAGCTTTAAAAGGAGTTAAAAGGTGATCGCTGTCTTTAGTCAAAAGACTAATACTATTACTGATACTTGGCTATTAAAAACGTTTTTATATCTTAGAATACAGACTTGATTAGCATTGTATGAGTGCATCACGCTATACATTCAAACAACGAGACCAATGAATACTGATCTTTCCTGCATAAAAAACCAAAAGCAAAGTTAATATCAATGTTCATATCCTGTCAAAAGTAATAAAAACAGTTACGAACTCATAGTTCTTTTAAAAACACTTAAAACGTTCAGGAGTTACAAAAAATCCGAGAAGAGTTTCAGCTTACACTTTTATGTCATCCATAAAGTGTTTTTCACATATTTCACGGCTTATTAAAAATTTAACAACGTTGTTCCTAAACAAATGTAACATATAGTTACAATAGAACAACTGTTTGTTGTTTACGTCATCAAATATAGACACTCATTATACATTTGGATTTTCAATATTTGTGAATTTCCGGAAGATCTTGTATTATTTCAACAGAGTGCTTGAACTTAATTTAGCATTGCTAGAAGCTTGTTCTGTTTAAGTGTAAAGTAACAAGTATTAGTCATGTATGACTTCGTTTAGGCCTTTACTTTTGAACTGAAGCCCTCGTGTGCAGCCTATATAAACAAATATTTGTGCAGATTTGGCTGACTTCCAAAAATAAACAAATTAATTTTGCGCAGGGTGAGGATCAACTGCCCTAACTAAATAGCGTCTTTGCAGTAGCCATGTAAAACAAAAGACGGAGAAAGAAAGCGTGGATTTTTAAAACTACATTGTGTGGAATAACAGCATTTTATGTGGTAACTTAATTCATAACTTTATGTACCAATTAATTTCAGCGCTTTTTGTTCAAACTTAACTCGTGTTGCATGTTTATAAATTGTCAACTGTTTTAATTATTAGTATATTATTGAATAATATATTTTGTGTGTAATTTAACAGCTAGTGGAAGCTAAATCCGTTTTCTGTCATGAACAAGATTTTTAGAAACGTAGATACATTCTTTTGTTAAAAACTTAAAGAAATTGTTTTTTCTTGTACTGCTTCCTGGTATTGTCCAGCGGTAGCATCAACAGATTATAATGTTGAAATTTGAGGTTTGATCCCACCAATGGGAATAGTCCTGATAAGCTACTGTATAGCTTTGCCTTTAAATGGAAACAATCAAACTTTTAGTGAACCTTTCTAAACTGGATTAAGGCATTATTACTATACAAGTTTATATGTAATTAATATAAGGTTTATCGTGCGCTACCGTGATACTCAAAGAAGTCTCTCTACTGATTGCAATTACCTGTGGTTGTGACTATTGATTCTTCTCGACGTTTCTGGAAACAACTATCGCCACCACAAGTTATTGCTGCTTGTAAAGAAACGTTATTTTTTATATTCATTTTATGCTTTTATAACTTAAACAATGATTTGTATTTCTTTTATCGACATGGTCTAGTTGATCAAAACGTATTTAAAATATTCTAGCATTCCTTTTGTGGCTCAAAAAACAAACAAAAAAAAGATTTATTGAATGACAAATTCCTGGAAAATAAAAATTAATCTACTTTGTAATCATTTTAATTCAAATGCAGAAATCCAGAAAAGCAATGGAAAGTCAATATGCCTGAAAATTATAACAAAATGCTAACCGTATACCTAAAATGCTATTTTTCCATACGCTTCTGACTTCAGTTCACTAATTCTGGAGAGGAATATGAAGTTAACTTGGTTATTATCGTTTGGTCAGCTACCTTCTGTCTAGTATAACTTAATGATTTTAAAGTTTAGTTAAGATAGTTTTTCTTTGTTTTCATATTGTACCTCCTAATTAGAGTTTTTATTTAAATATTTTTGGTCGAATTTTAACATTTTTTCCATTGAATAAATAACACCTAATTACATTGTAATGAACTAGTTTCACCAGGTTTTAAAGCTTTATTCTTCACGTGCATAAAGAATTGTTATTTGTACGGCAGGTTTATCTTAAAAATACGCTACATCCCTATGTATATTTTGGCTGTAGTACATTTAATTCTTCAAGTATTTTTACTGAATGGTATTGTTGATACAAAATTACACATAATGTTAATCATCTGACATCACATATTTTTCCCCAAACATTTATATCTACATTATTATTAACATGATACTTGTTACCTGAAAAAACACTATAATATTAAGTTGAGAAATTCAATGCTATTGTAATAATGTTTTTCTATTTCTTATTTCGGCCCACTAACGCTTTAACAGGTTTGAAAAGTAATTTAAGTAATAATTATTTATTAACAGTGAGGTCCTTCAGCTCGTTTTAATTAAAATATGAGTGTACTTATTTCGATATTTTTTTCTATCCTGAAAATATAATTAAAATATGTTATTTCAACACCAACTATTTTATATATATATTTCTATTACGTATTATCCTCTTACAAACGTTGACGTAACAGAAACACTATATATTTTGGCACTTTGGTTTGTTTCGAATTACGCGAATAGCTAAACGAAAGCTTTCTGCGCTAGTCATTCCTAATTCAGCAATGTAAGACTAGAGGGAAAACAGCTAGTTATCAATACCCACTGACAGTTCTTGTGCTACTCTTTTATCAATGAACAGTGGGATTGACCGTCACATTGTTATGCCCCCACGCCTGATAGGGCGAGCATGCTTCGTGTGACGGGGATTCGAATCCGCGACCCTCGGATTACGAGTCGAGTGCCTCAACTATCTGGCCATGCCGGGCCTTTTAATTATTTAATAATTATTCATGTTTTTCATTGTACTCGAAATGTATTAGAAATAACACTAGAATCTTTGAAGCGAAAATCTTAAATGTAATATAATATATATCTTTAAGAATCTGTGATGTCTGTTAATAAACTTTGAAATACAAGTAATAAAAAACTAAATGTTTAAGAAACATAATAAATGAAGACACGTGTTCTAAGATAGCTAGGTACTTAGTAATAACTGATTAGATCTAAAGAAATTTGAAATAAGTGATTAAAGAATATATAGTAAATTGTAAATGTACAGTGAAATAAACAAAGTGTTGTATTAGAATGACACGTCCATTGAGACAGGTTAGTTAATACAGGAAATGCAAGGAAGGAAACCTTTAGTAACAATGGTTTACTGTTAAGTAAGACTACGTTGGGCTGATAAGTTTAGTGGGATAGTTAGTTAATATAAGACAGGATGAAAACCTTCAGTAACAATGGATAATTCTCAAATAAGACTCTGTGTTGGACTGATAAGTTTAATGGGATGGTTAGTTAATATGAGAAAGACAAGATGGAAACCTTCAGTAACAATGCTTGATTGTTAAGAAAGACTCTGTTGCATTGATAAGTTTAATGAGATAGTTAATATCGGAACTGCAAGGAGGAAACGTTGAGCATTAATGACTTAATGTCAAACTAGACGTTGTGTTGGGCTTATATATCCAATGGAGAAACTTAGCTAAGACAGAACATATAATGAAGAAAACTTCAGCAACAATTGACTTACTGTCAAACAAGTCGACGTAGTTGGAGAACGAAGACAAAGATAGTCACTTAGTTGAATATAGAGGTCAAATAAAATGTTTCTATTGGACCCTCCCAGAAAGCCGATATGTCAAAATGGTCGATTTTTTATTCAAAGTATCGTAAAAATATCCAGTTTAAGTGGGTATTTAAAGAACGACGATTTTATTAGGAATCGAAATCAATAAGAACTAGTTCAAATAAAACAATAAGAAAAAATTGGTGGTTTAGTTAAAACAGTGAAATAAACTGTTGTTTCAACAATTAAAATACAACAGTGATAGCTATATACAAGAATGTAATTCCAGTTTCGTAATTGCTAATTAAGCTGTTTTTTTACATTCTGATTTTAACAAAATCAAATTAGATGAATAGGAGTAAATAGGAATGTGTTATTCTGAATGAAGTATTATATAATTTTTCAGCTCTGAATAAATCAGTTCGTTAGTTGGTAGTTTCATGATTTTTACATTCTAATCAGATCGATGTGACAATAAACAAAAATTGAATTTTGCAAGCTACTACATAACATAAAATTTAAATAAGTTATGCAACAGTAATTACTTAGATTTCAGACGTGTGGAAGCGGTTTTTTTGTGTCACTGATGAAATGTTTTATTTTTTCCAGTTAGCAAGGAAATCATTTAATATCGATCAATGAGTGTCTTAGAATAAGCTAGGCTATTCGCAAACATTTGCTTGTCAGTAAACATTAGTTCTATGAGTAGAATTATTAGTTCTGAGTGATCTTCATACAAAATTGTCTCTATGTACAACCTGGTAATAACCAAAAAACAGAGCAAAGTAATCTAGTTTTTAATACTATTACGACGGAACTATTTTATTTATTTTTATATTCTCTCATCAGTGAAGATTAAAACAAATCAACTGATTTTTTGTGGATATCTCAAGTGAAATCATCTTCTTCCAACGTTTTGCTTATTAATGTTCATAGCTCTGCATGAAAATCATTACCAGTTTATAGCTAGTTCACACACATACAGTTTCAGTTCTTTGTACTGAGAAGCAAGACTTTTATTGCTACAGTTAATTCCTATACTTTGGGCGTCAAATGTTTTATGTATTTAATCGCTAAACAACTATAGAGTAAAACATAACACAAATATCGCTTCTGTACAAAATAACCTTCATTCGTGAATTACCTTTAAACAAATAAGTGATCAATACTGAATTCTAAATATGATTTATGAGAATCACGTTCCCAAATTACTCTTAGTTATCATAACCGTTGAAAACGTGAAACTTAGGGTAAATGAATGATGAAAGTAATGTTACGAAATATCCAAGATACGATTTTTAATCTAAGTTTCCGTTCTGTATTAGATTTTCAAGGCTTTTTTGATTATGTAACGAAGCTAATTAATAATGCAAAACAAGTTCATGAAATGTGTTAGTATAGA
Organism: Carcinoscorpius rotundicauda; assembly: GCA_011833715.1. Taxonomy (NCBI): domain Eukaryota; kingdom Metazoa; phylum Arthropoda; class Merostomata; order Xiphosura; family Limulidae; genus Carcinoscorpius; species Carcinoscorpius rotundicauda. The sequence continues at coordinate 35,916,554 of CM022393.1, forward strand.
TTTGTTTGTCATGAAATTGTGTGTTAAGCTGGGAAGCACGTCCAGTCTATACTGCTCCTTTCTTTTAAATTTAGAAGTCATTAGAATGATAGATACATAATGAAAGGATCTAGGATTGTTTGTCGTAGTGAAAATATTTTGTCAAATTTCTGTGTCAGTGAACTTTACACGAGTCATGATTTTGCTTTAGTTTTCGGTTTAAGGCCTACACAGTTATTTCTGTAATTGCAATTCAAATAATTTTGTAACCTTATCTTAAAATTCTGCAAAAAGTAGCTTAAAGTTATTAAATTGAATAGTTTGTTGGTTTTTCTTTTATAAATAATCCAGTTTCTCAAGCCTTAACACATCAGTACTTCATTTTTTTTGTTTTTGGTGCCGTTTAGATCATTGTTCTATTACAAAGTGCTTTTAACAATCAGATTAAGATAACAGCGTGGTCTCGTAAACTGTCAAGATTGTATTCTCTTTGATCACTTAGAGCTATAAAAAGCGGTTTGCTTTAATTTATGTTAATACTTATTTCCAATGAATAAGATCTACCACTCAGATAATGGCGTTTGTTGGTCATTTTCATTATTCAATTCTATCACGTTTTAGTGAAACGTTGCTGGAAAAAAAAATTACTGACTCCATTCTGTCCAGAACGGAAGTTTGATAGAATGATAAAGTGGGCCACTGTTACTGGTTTACAGTCGAAATAGATGGCTAGAATAAATAAAACCGACTTCGACTTCATTTAAAGATTGCTTGAAAACACGTAATGTCGTAGTAATGGAAATAAAATGTATATATTAAAGCGATTTTTGCCTGCTTAGATTTATGCATGGAATGATTGAGAATGTGAAGAAACTAACAGTCAAAATTGTTCCTTAGTTCCATTACAACCATAAACCAGAGTTCCTGTAGTGGTTAATGTAATGTATTGGAGGGACAAAAATAAACAGCTCTATTCTGGTAATGTTTTAATAGTACATATATCGAAAATAAACACACTTAGCTTTTTTTAAATAGAAATGTGATTTAAGTAAAATATTTTTAAGCTACTTTTTGTAATATATAGTCCGCTTTTAAGCAAGTTCGACTTCTCATTATATATGAAACCGCGCACTTTATTGTTTGTTTTTAATTATAATATATGTATAATTTTATGAACGCAGCATTCTTTAATATGTTAAGTTCCTCTGTTTGCTTTATAATTAGAAATACTAAAAGCTGGGAAGTCAACAATTTGTTAAAATGTTCTTCCTTCGTTTCTAAAATAATAGGTTGAAATCTTCTTTACGTAATATAGTAATTTTGTATGTATTTGTAAAGCTCTAAAAAACAATAACAATTTTTTTTAAATAAAGAAATATACAAAATTAAACTAAAGTAAACAATGCACTAATAAACATACTCTGTGGATGAGGATAGTTTTCTAGGTTTAAAACAGCTCTCTGTTATGAAATTTACATTTTATTGGTGAATTTCTGTTGACCTGGATCAACCGTAACTGTTAATTCCTGCTGTGGGTACTAAGTTTGCGTCTTCATACCGCCTAAACAAAATAAACCATGTACTGTAATTTACTGTCTTGGTTGTAGTATAAGGGTGACAGTCAAATATCCTTAATTTGTTAATCAAGTATTGTCAAATAATGGCTGTGAATGCTGTTGAATAATTTTACTCTCTTTAATCTAAGTAATGAAACAAAAATATTCTAATTTTACTGGTGTGCTGCTGTTCAGATTTAGTTGTAAATGAAGTAAACAAAAGTACATAATAATGTATTAGGCTAACAATTCTCATAAACAGATTTCCAACCCAGAAATTCAGTAAAGACGAGAGGCTCCTAACAGATAAACTATTTCAGAGACCAAGTCAAAAAACATGCGAGAAGATCCTCAAACACTACAAAAACAGCGGATTTATATCATATGTTTTGGTTAAAATCCTACAAAATCGTGCTGTGTGAGATCAAGTCGTCTATTCGAAGAAAATAAAGAAGATAATCTTGAGAAACTCTTATATCAAAATCCTGGTCAACATGAAATTCAGCTCCCAAAGGAATTTTTTGATACTGTATGTTATTCTAAATGTGTATGAATGCCGGTTCTCTTTCAGTAAGAACTGCTGATTCGAAAAGCTATGGTAATTTTCGTCTAAAATGGAACCAGTTTTGCACACTGCTCCTTTATGAAGAATGAGATATAGATATATAATTAACATGAAGGAATGAAAAAGTTTATTTAAGCATGTACTACGTGGACAAGCAGAGTTTCACTAATGTAATAAGATTTGATCTTGATTTACCGTGTCTCTGATATCAGTTTACTTTTTATTATGTAATAGTTGACTTATAATACAGAAAAATTATTTGTCAATATTCGAGAGAAATTAAAACTGATTATCTTAAAATCGAGAAAATGCATGTATTAACTTCAGGAAAATTCTGTGTTGATACCTGATCACTGACTAGGATAACATATTAAAATCAACTATAACGCAACATTTCTTTCTACTTTGTTTCTTCTTCAACCTATGGAGTTCCTATGGTTCGTTAGTAGAAACGTTTTTGATTTACATTTCTCTTTATCTCATATCTCAAAGTCGTGATTCTGTAATGCCATGGTCATTTGCAAACGGACTGTGAATTATGTTTCTTCTTTTTTCATTTTATTTTCAATTTACTAAGGACACTACTGGTACTGGTCTCGAAATTCTTTTAATTAAACAATGTAGTTTTTCTAGAAGAGCTGTAATACTTAATGAAAAATCCTGAAGCTTAAAATAGACAGCTTTTCTTGTCTGCTCTTATATCAAAGAAACGAACTTGTTAAATAAATGAAGTCATTGTTTCGCTGGAACAAAGGTAACAAGACAAACGTGATAAGTAACACTAAACACTTCGAACTGACACTGTACCCTACAATTTTATTTTACAATGGAACGACTGTAATTCAGTTACGCTGTAAACTTTTAGGACACTGAGTTTGTTAAGCAAAAATAAGTTCTTCTCATCGACATCTTTCTAAATACATGTTGGAGAAAACATATTCTGAAATATTTCAGAAAATCTTCAAACCAAACTGCGACTGGTGTCTAAACTCATATACATAGATCTAATTAGATTTTGTTATTTTTTCACAGAGTGTGAGTTTTATACTTGAAAGCTGTAAGTTTTATTTCTTAATATTTAAAGGCTGATGCTATGATATATATTTTAACTACATTTGTATCCGAGGAAAACAGAATTCTTCATGTTTACACTCAAATTCTTGTTTATATTAAATTAACATAAATTAAAACAATAATCATATTAATGTAATGTGCGGTGAACTAGGATAAATTGATGTGTGAAAAGGCGTAAGTTTAACAAAATTTTATTATATTATAAAAGTAAACATTTAGGTGGCAGTTCTGAACATTAAAGAAGAGATTAGTAAAGTGTTAAGAAAAATTATAGAAAAAAAATTTAAATAAAACTTAATTAAATACAATGCAACATTTCTCAGTCGTTAATCATTGTTACACTATTTTAATTCTATAATGAATTCGGAAATGCAGATTATATTAAAGTATGAAACATAAACTCTTTACAGTGAATATTCTGAATACTTAATAATCTAAACCATTTACCAAATTTTCTTGCCCCCCAGTGGCTCTGCGGTATGTCTGAGGACTTACACGCTAAAATCCGGGTTTCGATACCCGTGGTGGGCAGAGCACAGATAGCCCATTGTGTAGCTTTGTGCTTAATTCAAAACAACAACAACCAAATTTTCGCTTTCATTCTGTTAGCAATAGTGCTGCCATCTCGAATTCGCTACTATAAAAATACTGCAAATTTTAATTTTGTTACGTAAGTGTTTATGTTTTTTGGTTATAATACAAACTTGTATATTGTGCTTTAATAGTTGAGATTTTAGAATTAGGCACAAACAATCAAAATTCACGATATCAGGGTCGAAGTTTTGTAAAAGATTAATCAAATTATATTCAATGTTGAAGAGAATCCCATAAATTTAATCTAATATAAAACAGTTTGTATTTTTTTTTATTTCGCTCAAAGCAACACGAGGGCTATCCGCGCTAGCCGTTCCTAATTTAGCATTGTAAGACTAGAGGGAAGAAAAATAATCATCATCACCCACCGCCAACTCTTGCGATACTCTTTTACCAACGAATAGTGGGACTGACCCTAAAATTATAACACCCCCACGGCTGAAAGGAAGGGCATGTTTGGTGTGACGGAGATTCAAACCCGCGACCATCGGATTGCAAGACAAACGCCTTAACCCACCTGGCCAAATAGTTTTTAACGAATAAAATTTTGTTTTATCAAAGGAGTGGAGCGTTTAAAAATATCCCAAGTATTGTATTTCTTTTACCAAAACATTTACAAACTTCGAGTTGCTGCTTTTTTACATTTTGTTGGTTTTTTCAGGTGAATACTAAGTCAAGTTTTTCTATATATTCAATATTAACGGATATGAAGCGATGACTTTTGTTATTTCACTTGTCTAATTTTCCTATAGTTCGTTGGTGTTTTTATTAGTGTAAAATAACAACATTTGAAGTTTAACATTAAGAGCTGAAACACCATGTATAAACCGTTTAAATAATGATATATCACGTAATATTTTGCAGGTAAAAACTGTACACAATTTCTTTGTCTAGAATTTTAGCGATATGAAATAGGAGGCCTCTAATGCTTCGTGTATAGCCTAATTTTGAGCTACTGTTTAGAGGTGAGGCAGCTAGCCATCAACATCCACTGCTTTGTGTTTCCACTTTGAACCAAATAACAAAATTGCATGCCTCTCCTATAACATTCCCACAGTTGCTAAATGTTTCTAGCTGAAAGTGCCTTGAAGTAGCGAAGCACTTTCAGTGATATCGAGCCTTGAACCTTCGATTAAAAGCCCTATTTTTGCTGCTATAGTTGTTGTTATTTTTTAATTTAACAGGCCAACGTTGCTCTAATAACAGTTGATTAAGGAAAAGTTTCTTCTGAGAACCTATAGGGCCTGTTGTTGTCAAATGTATAACCCTGTGTCTGTCCCAACTTCATATTTTTAGCACAAATTTCTGTGTGATCTGTAGAAACTTGAAACGTTGTAATGTTTCTGGGAGTTAACTACTGACGTGGCTTTCACTAGAGTTATTGCACGTGCAATAATTTTGAAACATCGCGAGTGTTTTCATATAGCAATGCCACATTGGGCTATCTAATGAGTCCACCGAAGGGAATCGAAACCATGAATTTAACGTTGTAAATCTGTAGACTTACCGGGAAGTTTTCAAACAGAACGCGCTTGATATTTTTAAAACATTAATATTTTTAACATAATGTTTCTTAAAAAAAAGCTCTTAAATGTCAATAACAATGTGAACAACGCAATTTAAGGAACGAATGCCAATTCTGACTGGCTGTTCTAACGACTAAGTGCAAACATAGACTTAATTTATACTTTGCTTAACAACTAAAATAAGGGGGTTGGCCGAAATGCCAGCAGCGTGACGTCACAGTCAATCTTTCACTACGTGTATAAAGTATATGAAATATAAATTCAAAACTACACTCTGTCAGGTTAATACTTTTCTCAGTAATCACTACTTCTTGGCATTCAGAGAACCACGCTATTAATGGCATCACAAGTATCAAATTTAAATTTTAAAATTTTTCAATGGTGTATTCCATAAATTACAATTTCGTCTGAGAAATAATTTGAATTTCATTTTAATTTGAAATAAACTTACATTTAGTTGTTGTTAGTGAATCAAGGCACATCGAAGGGCCGACATATACTTATATGTGAAGCTTCTTCTGAATGGAACGAAAATTTGTGGTCCCCAAAATATGTGAGTATTTTGTATCTGCTACAGTATATATTCAGAAAAAATATGGGACCAATTTCAGCCAGATTCACATTTTATTGTTCAGATGTGACTTTAATGGAACGTTACCTTTCTCTTATCCCCAGTGGCTCAGTGGTATGTCTGCGGACATGCAACGCTAAAAACCGGGTTTCGATACCCGTGGTGGGCAAAGCACAGATAGCCCATTTGAAAACAACCTTTCTCTTCTTTTTCTTGGCTTCCCCTAGTGGCTCAGCGGTGTGTCTGCGCGCTTACAACGCTAAAAATTGCGTTTCGATACCCGTAGTGGGCAGAGCAGAGATAGCCCCATTGTATAGTTTTGTGCTTACTTCAAAATAACAGCTTTCTCTTATGTTCCAAAATAATGCAATTACTTGTCGATTTAACCAGATTTGTTTTTTTCATAATTTTTCGAAAAATCTATATAAAAAGTTATTTATGCATAGCCATCACCAATTAGGAAATTCGCATATTTGAATAATTGAAGCTGGGAGTCAATAGCATGCAGCGTCATCTGTTGGACTATGTTTATATTTTAGCATATCAGTGGAGTCAGAGTAAGGAGTACGATTTTGCAACAACAGAAGCGGATTTGTTGAGTGTTACAAGTTAAAGTCTCGCTCTAGGCTCGAGATAATAATCAACCACATAATTTGATTTTACACAAAATGCATTTTGTTTTGAAGTTTGTTTTCACAATATGAAAACTTTAATTCCATATAATGATTCAGTACGGTTTTATACCAATTTTAGTTAATGCTAGCGTTTTTAAGTTAAAGAAAGAAAACGACATGCTGAAACAATTCTTATGTAATACATAATTTTATTAGAGTGAAATAATCTAAAACAGTAATTAAGTGAAAATAAACACCTACCCATTATAGTGTATCGAATATTCGCTGTTAGTTCTTTAACGCTTTCCTTTGGAGTAGCGAAAACAATTCTCAGACAAGAGGTAAAACGTTTAAAGAACAGAGCTAGTGATAAGAGCTCTAAGATGTAAAACCTTGGAAGCAAACCATTATAAGAGTGGTTTAAGTAACTTCTGGAACTAGTTAGAACTGGTTGAGAGGTTTGGAAGAAAAGTAACAAGAATTTCAACAGATGTGTACCAAGAATAGAACGTAACATTATGGTATATTACGTTAGTGATATGATGCATAAAGCTATATATGATCTCGGTATATTTCTAATTTATTATGATTAGTATGATAAGGGCAATGAATCATTGGGAAGTAACAAAATACTGTCACTAGCAGTTGTTGCACAAATTCTATTTGGACCAATAGAATTGAAATGAGACTTAGATAAAATGAAATGTTTATTTGCTAGTACGATATTAAGTAATATTTTACGCTGGAAGTATATTGAATTTTTTATGTTTTTTAACGAAGAATCTAAATCACTTTTTGTGACAAGGCACCTGATGGAAATGATTACGCATTATTGTCTGATACAGCTATAACTATGATATTAATGTTCTAACACACATGTCATTAAACTTTACACTCCTCCCCTCTCCCCAACATAGGCACTGTAAATGGACATTGACTGCTACGTTTAAGCAAACCGAAAGCACTTCCGCGTATTGGAGAATTTTAAAATTAGGTGATGAAATGGAACTTTTTGCTTTATTTATCATGGCTTTCGAGGGTGATTGGCAGCTTATAAGCGTTTAATTCTTGTTTGTTATCTAGTTAAGGATAGTATTAGATGTCTCCATTTCATCCCAATATATTTCTGGGTCAGAGGATTCCCTTTCGTATTCATAGCCTTCACTTAGCAAATAAAGACGTTGCTCCGAATTTGGTTGGCATGATGTTACTGTCTTTAACACTTAGAATATCAATACTTATATATATATTCCTCCAAGCATAGTTCTGCCGCAGTGGAATCGCTCGTCAAGTAATCGGGAATTCGTCATAAACCAACATTATCGTATAGATATATATCTTTCTTATAATGTACCGTTAACTATCTGAACATGTATTCGTTAAGTAATAATTGCACACACATAAAAGTGCAAACCCATTAATGTTCATTAAGAAACATTTTTGTTAGAAAAACCCTCAAAGTATTTTCTGACATTGATATCCACTTAGTTTCATTACACTCTCTAATGACTAAAACACTACTTCTATATTCAACTTTAGTCTGTCTTGGTATCATAATTTACTAGTTGACTGCACTGTTCCACACTGAGCCTTACAACTTCTCGAAGCTGAGGGAATTAAAAGCGTTTCTAGATACAGATGAGAAGCCGAACCCAATTATAGGGCCCGAATGTTCAAGGAGCCCAGGGGGCCACAAGTCCAATACAATAAGAATATAATTCAACTAAACTGTGTGTATAACTAAATGTTAGTTAACTGGTTAATTATATCCACTTCTGCTCCAAAGACGCATATGTTACGTTTTGATATGCTTTAAGTGTTTGAAGTTTAGAGTTGATAATGTTGGATATTGCAACCAGTTTGGCTCCCACCTCGTAAACAAGTGAAATATTGACTGTTACTTGAGTTGCCAAAACTGAAATAAATTTCAACAAGCTGGAACTTACATAAAACTGTGATATAAGAATGTTTAAATAATCTCGCTATTTTATTTATTGAGCGAACTCGCCAAAACAATTGATTCGTTGAGATAATAATGTGATTTTGCAGTGAGAAACGCCTGAAAAGTAGTATTGTATCTTTAATGACCTATCTATGTCATTTCAGGAATAAAATAGCTCAAAATTGTTGAAATACTCCCAGTTTTAAAAGTTATATATTTTTAAGTTAAATAGTATGTTATTGTGGGAAAGGAATGAGGCTCGTGTTAAGAGTTTGCCTTAAGGTCTGCAGTTCTAGGAGTAGATACGTGATTTAATATTTTAAAATCAAACATAAATCAACGAAAATTTGAAAAGGTACAATTTTAGGAAACTTAGTCAAGGCTTTCACCTGAAACTAACAGTCGCAGTCTGTGTTACAGAAGGTATGTTTTATTTAGTACTCATCCCTTCTAGTAGTTCTCCTATGGTAATGTTTTAATTTTATTAAAAGAAACGTTAATTATATGAGGAAAAATAAGTAAAACAGCATCTCTTGAAAAAAAATATTCTTAATATGTGTTTTGATTTGATTAAAAACTAAAAAAAAATCGTTCTCACATAAACAAGCTATCTACTTGAAATATAATAATCTATTTCTATTTTTATCTTATAGTCAGCTTTTCTAAATTTATTGGTGATAATGTTTAAAATAATGTTAAATATATTTTCATTAACTTTTATTTGTATTAAAACTATTTTACTATGTGTTATCAGCATAATAGATACATATAGGACTAACGTAAATTGCTGGTCGAATGTTGCATGTTATTATTGTTATCAGAAAAAAATGTGGTTGACAGCTATGGTACACAATTAACGATTTGATTAATTTTAATCATTAAAACTTTACTTTGCTTACCAGTTGATTTACTAGGTTAAGTACTTCTAGTCAGTTTATTATACAGCTATTGATTTTATTAGCTGAAAACTACCTTTTACTTTTGATCAGAACTTCTTTAGAGTCATCTGAACTTACGTTATTCTTAGTTGTATTAAAATCTGTTGTTACCCAATTATATATCAATGATATCAGAACGTTCAGGTCAGGCTGTTTTTGTTTATCTACAATAGGAAACTGACTAATATATAGAAATTTCACGAATTCATGGTTTTCTACGATCACGAAGTCTCCATTGAGCCACAGAGCATTTAGTTTATAGTACCCATCGTTATTTGCTGTTTGTTTTAATGTATATGGTAATTAACTTAAAGTTTGCTTGTTTCAGAATTTCCCAAAAACCTATAGAAGGATTCCGCTTATCCGCCACTAATTTTGAATTAATAAACTAGAGGGAATGCAAGTAATAAACAACACTCACTATCAGCATTTGGGCTACTCTTCTCTAGAATAGTTGTATTTGTCCATCACTCTTATAGCGAACCTACTGTTCCAAAGTGCAGAATGTGTTTTCCAGCAACGAGTCGCGAATAAGAAATTTGTGGACTCATAGCCTAGGAACACTACCTACAAAGCCACACACGACTCTGTTAACTTTATAAAGTAAACACTATTTTATGTTCAATGCACAATTTAAGTAAGTTAAGTATCTGTGTAAAGCATATTTCTGTAGTTGTTTTGTCTGATTGGTAACTAACAACCCAAAATATCTTATCATTGATTGTATAAAATGAGAGATGAAACGATGTTCATTGAATATAATTGCCGTCTTTATTTTATATACTTATATGATGATTCACATATAAAACCTTGATACAAGACTTAATCGGTTGTGAACGTTTCTTTAGATCAGTGTAAAGAGTTCACAATGAATTTTGTTTTGTTTGTGTGTTTTTGAATTTCGCACAAAGCTACTCGAGGGCCATCTGTGCTAGCCGTCCCTAATTTAGCAGTGTAAGACTAGAGGGAAGGCAGCTAGTCATCACCACCCACCGCCAACTCTTGGGCTACTCTTTTACCAACGAATAGTGGGAGTGACCGTAACATTTTAACGCTCCACGGTTGCAAAAGCGAGCATGTTTGGTGTGACAGGGATACGAACCCGCACCCCTCAGATTAGGAGTTGCACGCCTTAACACGCTTGGCCATGCCGGTCCTCCCAATAAATTGAACGAGAATCGACAAATCACGAACCAAAGAAACGAGAACAAGATAAATTATGTTCCGCTTAAAAATAAGTTTCGTTTAATGAGGGTTTTTTTTTGCAAAATTTATTCGACTTCTTTCTGTAGCAAAACAACTGAACTGTTTGAGGTCGAGATAACAAGATAAGAAATTTTTAGGCACTTGAACAAACATAACAAATACTCTGTTTTTCGTTACATTTTGAACATCATGCCACTGACAGCATTGGAACAATATTTTTTAGTTCATTATGTTTACGCGCAAAGTTAACTTCAAAATAAGACAAGGAAGCTAACATTGGCCACATCAGTGGAACAAACACTTTTCTGGAAACAGATACTTTCAGATAATTTTCACCTTTTCTTTGTGTGTATCTATTCAAGATGGGCTACTTAGAAAACTGAAATCCTATTTGGTTACATTCTTGTTTTACAATCACAAGTAAAGACATCAACTGTGATTTATTTGTCTCCTTGTTTTAACGTAAAGTCATACAACAGGTTATTTTTACGATACCCGCCACAAGATCGGATTTAAAATTTAGCTTTATAAGGTCTGAAGCTTACTGCTGAGCGGTCAGGGTTATATTTTTAATGTTTTCTTTTATATCAAAGTCGCGTTGAGCTAGCTGCTGTGTACACTGTGGGAGAATCGAACCCCAAATTTAAACGTTTTAAGTATGTAAATTTACTACTGTCCCTAAGCATAGTGGGACAGAGACAAGTCTTCGTATTTACAACCGTAACATCAGGGATGTGTTTCCCTTCATGGGGCACAGCAGATAGCCTGATGTGGCTTTACTATAAGAAAACATACACAAAACTTTTCCATCGAAAGTCCACAAGTACGGCATGAATCATTTACCTAAATGCAATTATTACTTTATTTTTATTTTAATATTTTATTTTAATAAAATAAAAATAAACATATTCGGTGATTTCAAGTCATTTACTATATTTTTGATGTTTTAACAGCCGCGTTTTCATATTGCCTTAGAATTAATATTTAAATGTAAATTATGATTTTACTGGTAGTAAAGGCCTTCTCAAGCTCTTTATTTGTTTATGTAGGGAAAAAAAAGCACTGTGGGTACTTCCAATGCGTTCCGATTATATTTTTATTTTCTTCTTATAAGAAGGAAATGGAACATACATAATTCGTGTTGAACAGTTGGTTCACTAAAGTTATCTTTTATTTAAAACTTAACATTGAAATGATAGAATTAAGTCGATAGATAACTTTACAAAGACACGGAATGGCACTCGATACTGTTAACATTGAAATGTTAGAATTAAGTCGATAGATAACTTTAAAAAGACAGGAATTGCACTAGATACTGCAGTTAAGACAGGAATGGCACTAGATACTGCAGTTAAGACAGGAATGGCACTAGATACTGTAGCTAAGACAGGAATGGCACTAGATACTGTAACTAAGATACGAATGGCACTAGTTACTGTGTTTTTAATTTTTAAATAATAAAGTTATATAAAATAGATATTTTAAACAAATAATATACAAATGCATGCACAACTAATTTAACAATTTAAACAATTTAGTTAAACTGTGATAATATACTTCAAATTCCTTTACGGAACATTGCTGAAACACATTGAACTTTGTCGTATAACAATAACAACATAACAGACTGAAACGTATCATCATTTGCAAGCCAATTCCATTCTTCCATCACTGAGGTAACTATATGTCATCGTTTGTAAATCAATACCATCTGCTTGTAGTTATCAGATTATAGGATCATAATACAAAAGTTATAATTAATTCATTACGAAATATGCATCCTCAAATCATTTATTCACACTTAGGTATACTTTAATCCTATTCAACAGCTGATTGCAATTAAAACATTATTGGACTACTATGAAAATACCTAATACTCATAATATGGTATGACTTTATAAGTTAAATTTGTCTTAACGTTTTATACATTTTTCCTAGAAGAGAAAGAGTGCAGTTTACTCTTAAATTGAATTATTGTGTTAAATTTTCTCTTTATGTCCGTGAGTGTTTTTTTGGCACATTTTCTGTTTTACATGAGCTTCCCTTACTCATTATTTCAAATCTACTGTCCCATTAGTTACTTTTTTGTTTCCAATCCCCAAACAGCTCCGTATGCTATTTCAACTGAGTCAACCATGGGTCACAATCTAAATATTATCAGTCCTTAAGCTTACCGCTGAGCCATGTGGAACAGTTTAGTATTTGGTACTCAGAAATGTACAGTTACATAGTACAAGAAGGAGGACTGTATGGTAGGGGTTATGGGCTTTACCCTATACACAGCGTTAATTGTCTTCCTTCTTCTTTCGGACTAGCTCCATTGGCACAGTGGTATGTCTGTATACTTAAAACGTTAGAAACCGGATTTTTATATGCTTAGTGGGCAAAGTACAAATAGCCTAATTACAAACAAACAAACATGTTGATTTATTTGCTCTTTTCGGAAAAAAAAAACTGTCTGTTTGGTGGAAACGCATCTTTATCATAACAAATCGGTTTACGTTGTCCAGTAGAGGTCAGGTTGCTCGCTTTGTCTTTGACCCTAAAAAAAAAGATATAAATTTTCTTGGTCTTGTATTAAAGAGGTTCACAAGGTTTAGGCAAATCACATAAATAAAAAAAAAAGAGAGAATAATTGAAACAATGAGCGATTGCTTAAAATTATGAGTCTTTAGTTTGTGGGTAAGACTTAACTCCCCATTAACTTCCCACTTTTCCCTTTGTTGTTTTAAATGTGAAGCACTTATAGAGAGTAAGACATCAAATGGTACTAGTGAGCCTTTCCCTGGTATCGGTATTCTTTAGATGTTTTAACGTGAGTGTAAAGGCTCGTGTACTGATGTTGACTTTTGACAGTAATCACTACAAACGAATGGGTAGTAATAATTTTCGTGGCGCTAAAAATATATTTCCTGTTGAGAAATATTTCCCAAAATGTGCTGATCTCAGAAGATTCGAATGTTTCACAAGATAGACACGAAATTCTATATTATTTTATCCTTTGAGATAACAACTCTTAAATACAAAACAAAACAAAAAACAAAAAAAATCATTACATTACAAGTAGTAAAGGGTTTGTTTATGATATCGCTGCTGTTCTGCACCAATATTATTCAGTGCTGTATACAGCAGATATTGTTTTGCAGGAAGACATCGATTTCGTACTCACATTTGTTGACAAAACTCTCACCCACGAACAAGCTCAGATGTGTGATGCTCCATTCACGGTCTCAGAAGTTATCGCTGCACTTGACAGTTTACCCGTTAACAAATCTCCTGGTCTTGATGGTTTTACGTCGGAATTTTACAAATGTTTTTTACCTCATTTTGTTGACGATTTTGTGTTTCTCTTATCTGACCTTTTCCGCTCTCCACAGTTGCTCCATTCTATGTGTTCTGGGGTGATTGTTCCTATCCCGAAAGGGGGAGATCGACGGTTGGCAGCTAACAGCCGGCCTTTGACATTGCTTTGTACAGACTATAAGCTATTGGCGAAAGTGCTGGCTCGACGCCTTTCGAACGTGATATCAAGTTTAGTTTCAGCTGACCAATCCGGTTGTATACCTGGACTGGATGTTATTGATACTCCGTTAACTCTTCTTTTGCTATTGCAATCGTTAGAGCGAACTGGTCAGGGTGGGATCTTTCTGAAGCTCGATCAGATGCAAGCATTTGATCGGGTTGACCATAACTATATATTTCAACTTCTTCTGCGTATGGAGTTTGGCTCTACTTTTGTTCATTGGGTTCGTCTTTGCTACACGTCTATATCTAGCTGTGTGAAGTTTAATGGGTTTCTGACTGAAGGTTTTGCTGTAACTCGGGGTATTCGACAGGGCTGTCCCATGTCGGCTTTACTGTATGCTCTCAGTGTAGAGCCATTGCACAACATGTTAGCTCAAAATGCTTTTATTACTGGATTAGGGGGTGATGTGTTCCTTAACAAGCCATCCCTTATTTATCAGCACGCTGATGACACCACGTTGACCTTACGGGATGCCTCTTCTTTGCCACACGTATTGAATGTATGCGACTCTTTTGGTAGAGCTACAGGTGGGAGGATTAATTGGATGAAGAGTAAGGGTTTGTGGGTTGGGTGTTTGGCCTCTTCTGCAGACCTTCTCCTGGGAGAATTAAGAATTTCCACGGATCCTATAAGGATTTTGGGCATCGTCTTCTGCTCAGATTTCGATGTCATGCTGCAAGATACGTGGCAAGGTGTTTTGCGCAGAATATCTCGCATTTTAGTGTCGTGGCGATTTCGTTCTTTGTCACTTAAGGGAAAATCTCTTGTGATGAACTAGTTGGTGGCATCGGTATTGTGGTACCCTTTGCAGATTCTTCCATTGCCAAAACAGTTTGAGGCACGTTTTCGCAAATGTATACTGGATTTTATTTGGCGGGGAGGTATACATAAAGTGGCATATGGTATTCTGATACGGCATTATGATTGTGGGGGAATCAACTTGGTTGATGTTAATGCCCGTAAACTTGCTTTCCGTTTGAAATTGTTGCAGCGTTGTTTGGATGTTTCTTGTCCTTCCAACTTGCGACAAATTCTCTCTGGTGTCTTTTCTTGTTATGGGAATCTACATTTGGGTTTTCGGATTTTCCAGTGCCGTATTTTGCCACGTTTTGTGCAATTGTTGCCTTTGTATATTCAGGAAATGTTTCAAGCATGGAAGATTCTTCTTGGGGATAAAGGGCTCGTTCCAGCACCTCTTTCTTCACATATTTTTGATGAATCTTTGTTTTACAATCCAGCTATTGTTGATGTTCGGCACCGCACGTTAAATTTTCCTGAATTTATCACTGCAGGTTTAACTCAGGTCCGACATTTGTTGTATGAGGTGCTCCCTGGTTTTCTTCCTGTCAAGGCAGTGATAGAAATATGTACATATGCTGACCCTTCAGCCAATGTCCGCGCTATTACTTCACACTTTAATATGCTTAAGCGGGCGTTGCCTGCAGACTGGTTGGAGTTTTTATCTACCCAGACGGCTCCCTTACCATCGACCTCACGTATACTGGATTTATACTTTCTGGACCACACTGATACCCAAGTTCATTTTCAGGGGTTATCCCTGAAGCAGTTGGTCTTTCATTTACAGTGTTCACTTGC
This sequence comes from Carcinoscorpius rotundicauda, assembly GCA_011833715.1. Classification (NCBI taxonomy): domain Eukaryota; kingdom Metazoa; phylum Arthropoda; class Merostomata; order Xiphosura; family Limulidae; genus Carcinoscorpius; species Carcinoscorpius rotundicauda. The sequence continues at coordinate 35,932,241 of CM022393.1, forward strand.
TACAAATGTTCCTGCTCCATTCTACTGGGGGGATATTGTTCCTCCTGGAGATTGGAAACGCATTAGACAAAACACTTATTCTTCTTTTGTTGGGTTTCATGTTTGTGATGTGGATTATTTAGTGTGGTTGCGGGCGATAACCACAAATGTTAAGCTGGTACACATGGACAGACATCCCACGGGGCTGTGCACTTTCTGTTCACAGGCGCGGGAAACAATAGAACATCTGTTTTTCCTCTGTCCTTTTGTACAGCCTTTGTGGCAATATGTATATCAATTATTGGCGTACTATCTCGGTTGCCCTATCTCTAACTGGGTATGGAGGAGATGCCAATTGGTGGGATCTAGTCCTACGTTACCCAGGAGATGCTGCAACATTTTTTCGTTTGTTTACCAGCTTGACAAGAGAGGTTATATGCTCTGCTCGCTCTGTTTGTTTGGCAAGTCATAGGGACATTCATTTACGTTCAGTGTTTAAAGTACGTGTACTCAAATATGTTTATCTCCATTATCATAGTTGTTTGTTGCATAACTCGTTAAATGTATTTTATTATATGTATTCTTATGTTGGTACCTTGGTAAACCAAGGTGCCCAGGGTTATTACTTATGTCCTTTGTTAAGATAAGTTATTCTCCTTTAATTGAACTGTCTTTTCATTTTTCTTGCTAATGTTTTATATGTATAAATTGTCATTTTTAGTAGATTACCTGCTTTTCATAATTACCACTTTTAATTTTTACTGACTTTTATTCACTTTGTGGTAAAGTCCAGCATGGAAATCTGTCTAATTTTCATTCCATATTAATCCAATAATTTCTGTTTTATTTGTTGTATTTTTTGTTCATACCCACTCATTGAGGTGGGATAAATAAAGAGAAAAAAAAAAAGAGTTGGTGGTGGGTGGTGATGAGTAGCTGCCTTCCCTCTAGCTTTACCCTACTAACTTAGGGACGGCTAGTGCAGATAGCCTTCGTGTAGCTTTGCGCGAAATTCAAAAACAAAAACAATATAGGCCTCTAAATTCTAGGTTAATGATATGGATGATGTTTGTCAGCATTTTATATGCTAAACGAACTTTAATTTTCAGTGTTTATTTACTTTGTGCTCACGAGAATTCTTCGATATCTATTAAGCTGACATTGTAGTTATTTTCAAAGGATGGTTTAGTCGTATCAGTTTCATTCTCTTAGCTTAGCGACAATAACAATTATTCAATTAACGATCTTTAATGCTAGTATTAACAGAAAGGTATAAAACATACGCTATTTTATTCTGTGAACAGTTCAAATTATGTTATTCCCTGGTCTTTGGGGTTGTGAGTGGGTTATAAAAGTGATGGTCAATTTGCACTATTCTGTAACACAAGAGTTGATGGGGGTGTTGTTGAGTAGTCGACTTTCTAACAGTTTATGAGCTGACACTTAGAGACGATGAGGGTTATGTAGCTATATGTTACGTTTACGTTTTTCTTATAGCAAGGCCACATCAGGCTATCTGCTGTGTCCACCGAGGTGAATTGAATCCCTGATTTTAACGTTTTAAACCAATAAACGTATTGCTGTTCCAGCGGGAGACGGTTAGATAACTGTAATAAAGCTTTAACACAATCCCCTGTGAATCAGCACTAATAATACTTAGTGCTTATATGACGTGAAACATTGGGTTTCGCTATTGGTGGTGGGTGGAGTAAATTGTGAAACAAATAAACTTCTAACTTGTTTGCAGTGTTTTAATTGTTGCTAAACTGAATAATTTAAAAATAAATATAACTGTTGCACAAAGCTATGATTTTATCAGGTTACGGCATGCTAGTATTTTCGTAAAGTTTTATAATTCAGTATTTCTTTCTAACAAAATACAAATAGAAAATAAATTATTTTTCTAAGCCAATACTCTAATTTCGTTTATAGTCGTTAATAAAAATCAGTATTAAATAAAATTTATTGCAATGTGAAGCATTTTTTACGATTTACATAGCCGGGTTTCTCTTAATTCATTGATTAAGTACGTTTTGTTCTCATGCAGCTTATTTTACGAACGTATAAACTTTTTCTAAAAATGCCATTTTTTCGTCTTATTAAAAGACTTATTTATACAAGAGAGTGTATTAATATTCATTGCTCGTTTACTTCGTAACAGTTTCAGTTACTCGTGAGACTTCAACTTGCGTTAAGAATTAATGAAAACAGTTAATGGATATGGTTCCATTAAATAAATTGAATATTTTATAATGATTTTTATTTTGTTTTTGTAATTCCCCACAAGAAGGTGTTACAGTAATGACAGTTTATTGTTTATTGAAATAAGTTGAATTATTTTACATTGAGTTTATTTTCTAGCTTTTATACTAGCTCTAGGAAATGACTTAGAAAATATTGTAGTTGGAAGTTCACATTATCTCTTAGTTAAAGATGTGTTAAAATATTTTGAACAGTGTAACAAATGTTTGTGAGTTTTGAAACTTCTTTAAATTACAGAAAAAAGTTAATCAAATTTTGTCTTATATTATTGTTTTTTATAACTTAATTTTCATCTAAATGTACGTATCTAATTTTTGAGTTTGATTTAACAGTGCTTGTCATACAGGACATATTAAAATCCCCTCCACAGACTGCAGCCCTATAAAATAAATTATACGTGTAGCGTTTCTTTTTTTCTATTTCATGCGACCTTTTGTTTTCATTTTATACCTATCAAAATGTATTAGTTACAATCTACTTTTGCTAGCTACTCAGTTGAGATAATCTGACATTTAATCACCCGAGAACCAATAGTTCATGTCAGTTTGAAACAAAAGTAATACAACCGTGCTCTGTATTTTAGGGTGATGAGAGAGACTGTCACATGATACCATTCGATTAGTTGTGTGTTCAAATGGTTATATATTTTTCTTCTTTTTCATGTATTTGGAAAGACTGTAATTTCTCAAGAAAAAATAAAATATTATGGTTGCAAATTTGAATTATAAAAACAAAAATTTATCAAGTCTCTGTCAGCTGTAAAAATATGTATGTGTTCACTTACTCAAGAATATATTTATTAAAAACATACTATACAATTTAACAATACAGACCATTATACTTTTTTATGGTTGTTGTTTAAGTTAAACACAAAGCGGCACAGTGGGCTGTCTGTGTTCTGCTCACCAAGTGTATCGAAACCCCGATTTCTAGCGTTTTAAGTCAACAGACATACTGTAGAGGAATTTGTTATGGCTAGATGTTTTGGTTTTCCGTCGTGTGATTCAGCTGTAAGCTTGCTTGCTTTATCCTTGTCGAGTTTTTGGTCTTATAGGTCAGAAAGGGCCATGTTTACTGAGACTTCTTCCTCCTTCAGTCTCCCCCTGGTACAGCTGTGAGTCTACGGATTTACAACGTTAACATCAGGGGTTCGATTCCCCTCGGTGTACTTAGCAGATAGCCCGATGTGGCTTTGCTATAAGAAAACACACTCCTCCTATCAATACTATAAATTTATCTGCTGGTTGGAAAAAATAACACTTACTCCGACTATTTAGAGGACGAATGTCTATATATTTATTAATTCTTGACTTAGGTCTATTTCCGTCAAGTATGTAATAGCTATCCCTTGAAAATAAATTATTTTTTGTCAGTTTTTCTCAAAGTAATTTAAAGAATTATACAAGAATCTATTGGCCATGGTTTGAATATTTGCGTATGAATTTTTGTTTGATTTTTTTAATTTCGCGCATAGCTACACGAAGAGTATTTGCGCTAGTCGTCCTTAATTTAACAGTGTAAGACTAGAAGAAAGGTAGCTGGTCTTCACCACTCTTGGGCTATTCTTTTACCAACGAATAGGGGGATTGGCAGTTCTATTATAACGTTCAAACGGCTGAAAGTGCGAGCATGTTTAACGTGAGCCTGCGACCCTCAGGTTATAAGTCGAGTGCCATTCCCACTGGGCCATATCAGGTCAATCTGTCAGCTTGAAATACTATACACTAAGGCCCAGCATGGCCAGGCGGGTTAAGGCGTACGACTCGTAATCTAAGGGACACGGGTTTGCATTTCCGTCACATCAAACATGCTCGCCTTTTCAGCCGTGGGGGCGTTATAAATTTACGGTCAATCCTACTATTCGTTGGTAAAAGAGTAGCCCAAAAGTTGGCAGTGGGTGGTGATGACTAGCTACCTTCCCTCTAGTCTTACACCACTAAATTAGGGACAACTAGCGCAGATAGCTCTCGAGTAGCTTTGCGCGAAATAAAAAAAACAAAAACTCTACACTAAAATTCTGAATTTTTCCCTGATGTTGTTTTATTTCGCATCAGTTACTTCATATAGGCAAATAAGATATTTAGAAGATTTTCTAACTCTGCTGTTCACATATATTTTATATGGTATCAAATTTGTTATATTCTGTCTAAAACAAAAAGCAAAACTAATTATGTAACATAATGTGCAGTTTGTTTTTTTCGTGGATAATTGTATCTAGATGCACTGCAGTATAATAATGAATATCCTTTACGATTGCGAGTTTGTTTGATAGGTATGAATTATGTATTTGAAAATTGGTTTCGAAGAATTACTTCTAAATATCTTTATATATACATATGTGTATTAACTCTCGTATCATGCCCTCTACAAATAAACAGAGTTTCAATTATCCATTTTAATTATTTTCAGTAATTTAATACATCTATCCCAATATCACATTTTTACTTTTTATATATAAAGATGCAACCTGTTTACACAGTATAGTTTTACAAAGAATGAGATGTGAGTTACGTAGTATCCAGATAGTACAACAGAAACTGAGATATTCCTTAGACACACTTTTATTTTTTGTAATACTTTGAAAGTACTATTGTATTATAGCAAATATAGATTAGATTCTGATAGTTATTCAACATCTGTATAATATTAATGGTTTATCAACCATTTTCATAATGGCCCTGTTTTCTGTTAGAGCAGTGGTTCCCAAACTTTTTCAGCTTGTTACCCAATTTAACATGCCACATTAAGCATGTTACCCCTTTCACAAAATGTTTTCAACATTGATATATATAGCTAAGTTAAACTAGAGATATATTGCACTTTATTTATTTACACTGAATTACACTTTTAATTATTGTATTTGATCATTGTGCATTTCTAATGAATATTGCCAAGGATGTCAAGAACATCAGTGGGATGGATGGAGTTGCATACTTGAAGCTAGTTTAGGAATTCTTGGCTTTGTGGTTGAAAGTGCCAGCCTGGCATCGTTTGCAACATTCAAGCGAGTCCTCTTTTTTATTTTAATCCCCAGCACGGTTGAGAACCCCTTCTCGCACACATACGTTGTTGAGAATGATACCAACAACTTCAAGGCTCTCTTGGACAGAGTTGGCAAGTCAGCTAGTTGTGAAATCCAAAAGGAATCTGCATTTTGGTTTTGGAATTTGACTTTCAAGGCTTCATTTGCTCGCATTGTGATCCACTCCTCCTTCACAGGGAAATCATCATCATGAATGGCCTCATCAGGTACAGAAAAGGGATGAATGATCCACTGAAGACTGGCTGTTTTTAGGTCACTCTCTGGAAAGTAGTGCTGCATGCTTGTTTCAAACCCCTTCAAATGGTCGCTCATCTCTTTGTTGATGGTCTGTAAAAGTGATCCAGTATCATAACTATTCTCCTCAACAAACTGGTCTAGGGTGGGAAACTGAGCGATCACTCCTTTCTCCAAGCGTCGAATCCAGAGTCTCAGTTTTCCCAGAAATGCAGTCACAGTGTGATGGGCATCAATGACAGTCGTGTTTTGGCCCTGGAGTTGCAGATTATCACTGTTCAGCTCCGCAAATATGTCAACCAAGTAACAAAGTTGAGCAAGCCATTCCTTATCAGTGAACTTGGTAGCAAAAGGAGATTTTTCTTCTTTCAGAAATTCCTGAAGAGCCGTTCTGAGCTCAATGATTCGACGTACAATCTTGCCTCGTGGCAACCAGCGAACATCGGTGTGGTAGAGCAGAACTTGATACTGCTCTCCCATTTCCTTGCACAGCTCCCTGAATATGCGCGAATTCACATCCCTGGATTTGATGAAATTGACGATTTTCAACACATCTTCAAACACTAATTTCAGATTACCAGGCAGGCTTTTTGATCCAAGAGAGTACCGATGAATGATGCAATGATCTACAGAAATTTCTGGATTCACAGCTTGTATGAGGCCCTGTAATCCACGATTACGACCCATCATCGACGGAGACCCAGATTAAAAAAGAAAAACTATTATAGATTGCGTCAGTTAGTCATTCTTACTTATCTTTTGCGTTATAATTATATGGTTTTTATTTAATTTAATTTATTTTGGTACTTTAGGATTTCAGTACGACAGGCACGATACTTTTTTGTGAATTATGTATAAAATATTAGCTACACCACAGCTACTTGTACAATAAATAAAACTATATGACTATATGCCATGTAATTCATTGTATTTATACTAATCTAGATTTTATATAAACATCTCTCCCTACCTGTTGAACGCTGTTCCAATCCAATCCATTCGTGGTAAAGAAACTGTTTCTGATATTGAAGATATCTTCTCCCTTCGTGGTTGTCAGCAGATCTTCGCATAATAGGAACTCTTCTTTGATCTTGTCCTGGTGGACGTAACGAACGAACCCAAGAATAACAGCACAACTGGCTACGTCACACGATTCATCAAATTGCAAGGAGAATTTGCTATATGAGCTTTCCTTGATCTCTGTTGCAACTTGGGACAGAATATCTGATGCCATGTCGTCGACTCGTCGGCGGATTGTGTTGTTTGATAGTTTCTTCGCTTGATCCTCCCTACATACCTTGCTTACCATCTCGTATGCACAAGGCATAATCAGATTCTTTGCAATGGTGTGGCATTTTTGTTGTTCGGCAACTTTATATGCAACAAAGTAAAATGCTTCGACCGCAGCTTGAAGCTTTTGGGCTTGAATTCCAGATGAACCGAACTGAATATATTTCACTGCTACAGCTCGGCGCTGAAAATAAGCTTGATCCTCATTTTGAAGATTTGGATGGCACTTCAGGAGGTGAGCTGAGAGTTTTGATGGCTTGAGGCTTTTCATTTGTCAACACTTTGTGACATACTACACATTGTGGCCGATCCTCTCCACCAGAAGGTAAATTCACAAAGCCATAGCGAAGAAAGGCGTCAGAGTAGGTGCGCTTTTTAGACATTTTATTGTTTAATCTGCAGAAAAAGAAAAAGAAAAACTGCATAAAAAGTGTGAACAATTTGAACTTATTATTTATTTTTTCATGGCATTCTAGGTAGCATTAAAAGAGCTTATTCAGCATAGGAATGATGTAATAGTAGGTAAATACTAACTATACTGCACAGGGCAGTACACATACAAACCAGGTTTTGTCTACCTCGGCTGATGCTCACATAGAAACTGACAGTGTGAAATAGAGGCAACCTCAGGCAGTGAGTGACGCGTACTGGACAGGTCGATAAGTCATCAGGGTTACTGAGTGACGTGTGTTCTGAAGCATACTTGTCAAAATACTTTTAGGTTACCACACACTTAGATACATATTTTTTCTTTTTTACTACTGTATATTAGTTTTTGATGTTTATTGTTATTTGGTTTAACTTTATTACATACTTAAAATAGGTTTAATTTACAACTTTACATACTAAGACTAAGTTAGCATTAATCCTAATACCAGCTACCTCAATGTTTTCTTGATTTTCAGAATTTTAACTTTTTTCCTGTCAACCCACCATTATCCCCGATAAATTGTTAAATTACCCCCAGTTTGGAAACCACTGTGTTAGAGTTTGGTATTGTGCATAAAGTTACCTACTTGTATAATTTGGGCAACTTATTTATAGAAAATGTCAAACAGTTTGATATGATGAGATATTTCTGTTTCATCTTCTTTTATAGCTAATATAACAAGTCTTTAACACAAATCAACATTAAAAAATTAGTTTTTTTTTCACAGGAAATTAAATCATGTAATAAATATTAAAAGAGATGTTTAAATTCTAAGCATGAATTATGTAATCGTACTGTCTTATACTTTTTGAAATAGACTGAAAAATACTATAATGTTAAAATAAATTAACAAATATAGCAGGTTTTTAATGAAACAGTACTATTGTTCTCATCAATCTTCTGTTATTATTGTCCAACAAATGTTTTGATAACAGACTGATAGCCAGGAAATTATACCATTAGCACAATAATAGTGTATGTATATTAACCCTGAAGAGCCCACAAAGGCGAAATATTTATTGAAATAATATGTATATATATATATATATATAATTTTTTGTATCTCAGGCCCGGTATTGCCAAGTGGGTTAAGGGTTGCGGGTTCGAATGCCCGTCACACCAAATTTGCTCGCCTTTTCAGCCGTGGAGGTGTTATTAAGTGACGATCAATCCCACTATTCGTTGGAAAAAGAATAGCTCCAGAGTTGGGATGGGTGGTGATGACTAGCTACCTTCCCTCGAGTTTAAATTAAGGACGGCTAGCGCAGATAGTCCTCGTGTAGCTTTGCACAAAATTTAAAAACGTTTTTTTCTTAACTTGTATCCAAGTGTGTTACTTCCTTCACTATGCACTACAAATTTGTACTATGCACTACAAATTTTGAAATACACAAATAATTATTATCAGTACAGATCCCAAAGGATTACATTATATTACATTATGTCATGCAACAGAAAAGTAGGCTTCAATTCTTTTCTTAAATATGAAAGAAAGTTGCAAAGAAACTTTCCACAATAAGGCTCATGAACGAATGCCTCTGTACAGCTTGTAACAGCAGTAAAAGTATGGAGAGAAAAAATGATTTTACTTCACGTGTGAAAGTTATTTTATCTTTGAATCAACAATGGATTCTCACATTTATCGAATGGTTCAATTACACTTTGAAATAAAATTAGTACTTTAAGGAAAGTAAAACAGTGTTTTAAGTCGACAGCTGTAAGTTTTTGATTTTAGAAAATGATCACATTATTCCTAATTCTTTTAAAATTAAAACTAAAAGCAATGATTAATACAAAAGAAGAGTTTTTTTTGTTCGTAGTTTTCTTTGTTAGAACGGGAATTTCATTTATTCATTCTTAAATACTCATGTCATTTTTACATTGCCATAATCCCTGATGTTTTATTATCAGATAAAACTGAAGCCAATAGTTCAGTTTGTAAAGCATCAGACTTAATGGAACTTGTGTATGAAAAAGAAAATGACACAGACTTGCCCAGTATTTTTTTTTTACTTCTAAACAAAGTATTTCGTTAACTAGTACGTGAAATTATAGTATAACTCTGTGTTTTTATTATGTCTGATTGGCAACTACGAGAATAATTCTGAGTAGATATTAACTTCGTTATCAATGTTCCAATGTTGAAACACAGCCAAGATTTCTCAGGCCAATCTTATCATTAAATTATTAAAGAAAGAATATTAGAATTTTAGCGTTCACATCCCTACGTATGTCCATCATGCTTGTAGACATGTAAAGTAATGAAAGATGTACAAACATATCTGACTGTCTGATTTAGTTTAGCATTCTACTTGGCACATTCTATTGATATGGAAGGTCTAATAAAGTATAGGTAATGTGAACTATAATTAAGAAAACTATGTTAATATAATTCAATACACATATTTTAATTTTCTAAACTATGAAGGAGCAATATTATAATATTTGCATATCAAATATATTTTAACAACTACAGTCAAACTTAAAGTAAGGTCATCGAAGTGAGTATACATCTGTTAGTATTTTCACGTAAAGCTACAGTAACTTCCTGATAGTAGGTATATATTTGTTAGGCTTTATAGGTTAACTATAAAAGCTCCTTGCGATGGGAATTAAGATAAAGTTATAGTAACTCCACCTATATTTGTTAATTTCAACAGAGAAAGCTTAAGTAAGGCGAATATATCGAGATAAAACATTAATTATCTCATAATAAATGTGTCACGCTTTGTGAGGCATTGTACATACTTTTGAAAGTTTATTATGGTTCAAGAAATGATAAATATCTGAATTATTGAGATAACTGTAAAGTAGTTGTTTGTAATCAAGCACAAAGCTACTCAAAATATTACCTGTTCTCTGCCTACCACGGGTATCGCAATCCGGTTTCTAACAATATAACTCAACAGATATACTACTGTGTCACAAGGGACGAAGTGTCAAATAATCAGCTTCAGTTATTTTATAATGAAATTTCAATATGAGGTACAACCGTAAGTGCCCTGAACTCGGCGATTAACGTTTACTAAAACGTGTCTTCAAAGTAAATTTATGTAAGTTGAATTAACTTTTTATTTGGCTTCCTGCAAATAAATTTGTAGTTTTCTTTATACTTAAAAATTTTAAATTATGTTTCAGTAACAAAATATTTCATGATAAAATACGTTTCCATCCTATTATACGAAAAATAAGAAGTTTTTTTTAATAATATTAGTCATATGTTTTCAAACAATAACAGCATTGTAGTTCATACAACATTTATCATGTGGTTCATACAATATCAATGCAAACGATTTGAACCATTATCAATAATGTAGTTTTAAATTAGTCTGAAAATATGCCCGGCATGGCAGGGTGGTTAAGGCGCTCGACCCTTAATCTGAGGGCTCGGATTCAAATCCTAGTAATACCAAATGCGTTTACCTTTTCAACCGTGGGGCTTTATAATATAACAGTCAATCCCACTACTCATTGGTAAAAGAGTAACCCAAGAATTGGCGGTGGGTGGTGATGACTAGTTGCCTTCCCTCTAGTCTTACGCTACTAAATTAGGAACAGCTGGACCAGATAGCTCTCGTGTAGCTTCGCACGTAATTCAAAACAAACAAATAAATATGTGTGAAGATTTGTAACGCTAAAACCGTTTTCGGTACCTGTGATGTGCACAGCACAGATCCCATTATGTAGCTTTGTAGTTAGTAAGAAACAGAGAGTATTAGAGTTATGTTTTAAACAATATTGTTAATTTAGTTTCATACGTACGACATTATTAATGATTTAAAAATTATGTAGTAGGATTTTAAGTCGTTTCATTCGATTATTTATTTCATAATTTCTAAACGTCTTTCCAGATGTTAATATTTATTTCAACATGATATGTCAAAGCTTTAGATATGATGAAACACTTCTCAGCTTTATTAATACACTTTTTTCTAAACATCGAACTTGAGGAATATCATATCTCAGGAAATAACACAAAAACTATTGTTCAGGGAATACCTCATAAATTAACCATTTTAGGCTGTGATTATTTAGAGCTCATATTGATTAAATATTTCTTACTCACATTACAAGTTATATTTAGCATTTCTTGGTCATAGTTTATAAAAACTGTCAATCTTATCACGGGCTATACTGTTTACATTGTTTTCATCTCTCACATTTTTCTTTGAGCATTGCCAAAAATGTAAACGATCCATGTATTTTGATAGCAACACAAACTAACTGACATTTCTATAATTATATTACATTTAGTATGAGAGTGTATTTCTTTACACCGAGATATTTTTTTCAAGTGATTATTTTTGTTTCATTTTGTGATTGATGAGATGGGAGAGAGAGTGTTTGTTTTCAATGAAGACTTTAGTTTACACTCAACTTAGATGTGCGATAGTAATGATCCTTGTTACTGCAGATAACGTGTCAATTTGTAATTAAACTCCAGTGTGAATTTTTTCATAACTGTTTCGATAAATTGATTAGTATAACATATCTTTTTCAATCATTCTCCAGGTATCATCTTTATATTACATAAACATCTAAGTATAGTTTAAATATACATATATTTAGCTATTTCTAAATTAAAATATCCCAAACATTTTTTTCACATACACTCTCTCTCTTGGCTACATTGTACCGGAAATGAGAAGCTTACAATAGTAATAGAAAAATAGACATTTCCTGGAAAACCAGATGACCTCCATGATGTCACTAAACTTCCTATATAGTTATATCACTTGTTCTATTACGCCACCACTCTCAGTTTGTCTTTGAAGAAGAAAGGTCTATCTTTCGAAATCGCTCGAGCTATAAGGTTTTTAGTTCATTTCTATCAAGACTTCCTGAACTTTCATGTTTTACTTATATTATAAAAGTTAGCTGATACGTATATAAATCAACCCAAGCACTGGTAAAGGGTAATCACTAAAATGCTAGGACTGAAATAATTTAAATTCATCCACTGTCCATCCATCTTGCATATTCGACCAAAGTATTCTTACGGACGATGATTTCATATTATTCATCTGTTGGGGAAAACGTTTAGCAGTTGAAACGTTATTGTCATTTAATTATTATAGGAAAAAGATCGTGCAAGTTAGGTGTAAAGTAAGGTTAAAATTATTAATATATACATATTAAACAGAAGAACATACTCCGACTTTGGTGTTTTACATTATTCTAACAAAAAATTAAGAACGTATTCTGGTTTATGACGTCATCATTGTTTGGAAATTATTTGTTTCATGATTAATGCTTAGATAGATATATATAATTTTTTACAACAATTTATTATTTTTGTTGAATTACTGTTTTATTGTTTGTAAGAGCTTATTTATTATTATAAGAGCTGTTATCATGAGTTTCATACGTTAACGTTTCTCCACAACACGATATTTTTACACTTCTCATGCCAACATACTACTAATGCTTATAATATCAGCCCTTAGATAATAAAAACATACCTTCCATTTCTTAGGTGAGTTGTTGTGACATGTTTATTAATATTCTTTGTAAAGCTGAGATATTCAGAGTTTTATAGAATTAAATTAATTATTGGTTTAATTAAAACTTACGAAAAAATTGATCTTTTACTTGATGCCTGTTTTAGAAACCGATTAATGTGTTAGAAATTGGTCTTTACATAATACATAGTTACAGTGCTGGTTCTCAGTACAGTTTTGAGTACTCAATGTATCAAATGTGTACCGAATATATTTATTTTACTGATATTACATGAAAACTGGAATGACGAACAAAAATAGAAAATCACTGAGAAGCTTATTACTTACAAATGACAAGTTGTACTGGTGTGTAGCGAAACAGCTTAAGTTTCATTAAAAGTACAACTGAAACAGAAATTAATGATATTTCTCGGTACTAAATTCGTCATTAGCCCAGGAAACTACGGTGATTAAAACTGTGAACATAAACTAAAATCGATACTGAGAAACCCCTATTAAGCACGTAATATTTAACTGTGTCTTGAGAAAACATTTCTGTTAGGCTTACAGTATGTTTCCACGTGATATCACTTCAGTTATCCTCTTCTAATTAAACCTATTGAAATGCATTGTTTATAAAAAGAAAAAGGTTAGTATTTTGAACTTACATTTCTCCTGAGTTTTGTTAAACTGTGAAATTAGGATTGTTATGTCTATAATAATGTTGAACTCCTCTGATATTATTCTAAGAACTTTTAATCAGAACAGCTACACAGACAGACCAAGTAATAACATTAATTAATGTAAAACTATAAACAAAACACAGAATCTGTAAATGAATAGATAGATATCAAGGAATCACATCAACTATTATAAAACCATGAGTAATAAGCAAAATCTATAGATAAGTAAAAATATATCAAGAAATGACATTAATGTGAAAACACAAATCCCACAGTTGTATAAATATATAGCAAAAAATGATAGTAATGTAATATTAAGCAATATACAAAAATTTCAGATACATAGATAGATATATAGAAATGATAATAGTATAGAACCATGAGCAATACTTTGAACTTACAAGTAGTTGGATTCCCAATCCATCCAGCATTCACATCTTGTAGTCTATAAAAAGTGAGTAAGCGTTTAAAATCACTTTTTTCTTTTCCTCTTTTATTTAAAACTAAAATAGAAAATCTTATATTTTTTTCTGGAAGAATAATCGCTAACGTTTGTTTGTTACGTGCATAATATTTCAGTTTCATTTCTTTTATTTATTTATTTTTTAATTTTAATAAAACTTTACCAATTAAATTTACTGTTAACTATTAAACTAGCGTACATTTAGTTCTAGTTCGATGATTTTGATTAAAGTGATTTTTTTAAAGATTCTTAGGAGTCTAGTCTTCAATGCTGTACACCCTGTTGATCGACATTCTCTGTATCTGGGAGTAGAAAAGGTTTCTAATATGACAATATAAATTCCTTTTATTCAATTTTCATAGAAAAAACAACCTTAAATGATTCAAAAAAGCTTTTTTATATTTTATTTCTATCAAATTAGCATTCATCCGAGAACATGTTTTACATTCTGCAAGTACGTGTGTTTGTGGAAGATAAGAAATTTTAAGAGAACTCCTATCAAATGTTTGTTCTAAACATAGAATTATCTTCTTTCTATTTTATGTTTCTTCACTGCATATTTTAAACGTATAATTATCTTCTTTTTATTTTATATGTTTCTTTTGTGTACATTTTAAACGTAAAATTATCTTCTTTCTATTTTATGTTTCTTTAGTGTACATTTTAAACATAAAATTACCTTTTTTCTATTTTATATGTTTCTTTAGTGTACATTTTAAACGTAGAATTATCTTATTTTATTTTACTGTATTGTCTTTTGTTGTTGTTATTGTTAAGCGCTATGAAATGTCAATACAAGTTGTTGACTTATAAACACGTGTAGTCGTTTAAAGAATACAGATCATGGTTTTGCATATTTTTGAATGTTATTATAAACTACATGGAAAACATGTATCGAAAGGTTTTTGAAACGTAACAAACTAAAGCTGTGAAACAGTATCCATGCAAACAACATAGCGATTTTAGAAGTACGTTACTGTTAAAATAGTTTGAAAGCATTATCTCTGGAAGCAGAAAACAATTAAGATAATTAACATATGTGACACTCTTTAGCTGTTAAAACGATTTGAAGGTATTATTTCTGGAAGCTCTGAAAAAGTAAGGATAGGACATACTGTAACTGCTAGTAGCAGTTTGTGCCACAAGAGTTACCTTCATTTGTAGATGCAGTATTTCATAACATCGAATATGTTTACGTGTTTGTTGATTTATTACCTAAATATATTTTTCAGAAACGTTTTTTTAGAAGGCAGTGATTGTCCTATCTGACAGTAATAACAGCAATCTTTCTTGTATATTGAGAGTTTTTGTTAGTTATATTTATTCATTTTTTATTTTAAAACTCTCTTTTTACAAATAAACACTTATTACAGAGGTATGCGATGGTTTTATTATCTTGAATTTTTTACATGTTCTACAATAATTACTTAAAGTTTTCTTACGAATACAATGGCTTTTTTGTACCAACTAGTTGGATGGGTTTATTGGTTGTTGTGCTTATTATAAGACACAAAGAAGAACTCGGTAGTATAATATGGATCTTTTTGTAAGATCGTTCACTCTTTCAAACTCATAAAGTCTAAAAACGTTTACGTACTTACAAACAAGCGTGACAGAATTTAAAAATATATACGAGAAAATGTATAGAGAGAAAGAGATGGAGATAAGGAGAGATGTTAGCTTCTATTATTATATCAAAATCTGTTTATTCTACACAATTTTGTTGTTGTTTTTTAAAATATTTTACTTTAATGTTCACAAGTGCGTAATGCCGACTGTCAGAGTAGAGGGCGTTTTTGTTTTTAGCGACAAAGACAATAAAGTTTGTCTTATGAACAGTGTGAGGATTTATGATGTCTTGAGACAAAGACGAAGCTGCACCTGTGACATTATCTGGCTATCATCAACGGCATTTCGATCATTCTTATAGTCTTCTCACGTCAGCAACGATTTGAAGTTATTTCCTTTCTATTTTCCTTTAATTCTTTTTCCTGTGATATTCCACACCTAAATATGAACGAGTACAAATATACTTTAACAAACTGCTAAGAAAATATGTTTCTTTTTCAATTTCATTTTCGCTTCCTGGCCCAGTTGTTTATCACAGAATTCGAGTAACACGTTAACAAGTAAAAAGATTAAAACAAACAGTCAGTGATACAGTATCTCAGCTTCAAATGTGATCCTGAATGCAACTCAAGTCTGCCATATCTTAGTAAAAAGTCATTATTAAAGTTGCATGTCAGTATTAGATATTTGATTGAATATATATTTACCGATTGTTGATTGTTTAGTACTATTACGGTTAAACTAGACAACCATAAGACCTTCCGTCTTTAAGATTTCCCGAAGAATATTGAATGCTTTAATTTTAAACTTTTATTGTTCTATAGTTAATTGTAGTTACCGTTAATATTTATCATACACTACGTTTAGTCCTACCAGTTTGGTAGCATTATACTCTCCAGAAATTTTCGTAAAACATAGATTTTTAACTACTGTGTAATTTATTTTCTAACTTTCATAACAGAAGGTTTCAGATTTTTTTCTTCCTTAAAAGAAATATGTTTTTGTTTTCCATATTTTTTTTCCATTTTTATGAGAAACATTTCCTTGTTTTTCTTTTTCACAAACAGTGTAATTGCTCATTTCAGCATAAAGAAACACAATGGGTTATTTACGCTCTATCCACCACAAAGACCCGTACCCTGGATTTTAGAGCTACAACTTTGCTGTCGTTTTGAATTAAACACAAAGCTACACAATGGGCTATCTGTGCTCTGCCTACCACGGGTATCGAAACCTGATTTTTAGCATTGTAACTCCGCAGACATACCGCTATGTCATTGGGGGGCATACAACCCTGTAAATTTACTCTAACTGAATGAGTGTGTATGTGTTTTTATTATAGCAAGACCACATCGAGCTATCTACTAAATCCACCACCGAAGGGAATCCAATCCCTGATTTTAACGTTGTAAATCCGTAAACATACTGGTGTACCAACAGGAGACCTATCTCAACGATGACTCTTTTATATATACAAATTAATCAATTAACTGAATACATTTGTGAGTAGAGTTCTTCCTGTACTGATTGTATTGATAGACTTCTAGTACCAGTTAATGGCACAGCACTAAACTCGAAAGCTTATAACGATAAAATTCAGAGTTTCATTTCTACACTTGTTACAGCACGAATAACCAAACTGTGAGGCTGTGCACTTAAACAAACAAACAATGCTCAAGACCTTTAGTGAACATTAGTGCTTAGCAGAATTATTCAAGATGTAATGCGAATAATATGAATAGAAGCTGAAAGACATTTAAGCAGACTAATGAACCGGATATTAAACAAATTATATTACACACAATGACACGTACCATTTTTACATAAATAGAACAGTCAGTTGCAGGTTAAACATAACTTAATTTAACTATATATCTCCTGTTTTCAGTTGGCAATACTTATACTTACAGCAGAGGCATAGTTTAAATGGATAGTCCAATTTAAGCTTAATTTCTCGCGAATAAGTAATTTCACATCATTGTATCTGTTTTCTCCTTATCATAAACATAACGCCATCTATGTGCTTTACTTTCCTCATTCTGAGTTTTGAACAAGATAAAACAAATACAGTGCAGTAAAATTGTCCTTTTATGAACTTTGTGCACCAAACGGTATACGAGTCGCTGTAGAAACAAGCTTTTAATTATTGTAAGTTAAGGTGATAGGAAACAAATACAAAATTATCACATAAATAGTATATTTAGGTTCATTTAATGCTAGTATTCAGTGTGTTCATGTTTACAATCAACAACAGCATGGAGTCTTTGTTGTATTGTACCTACATATTTTTCAAATTTTCTGGTGTAATTTGAATACATTTTTACTGAAACTGTAATATAGCAAATCCCAAATATGTTCTAAGAGGTTAAGATCTGGAATTTTTGGTTATTATTCTATTCATTGGAGATATTCTGAAATATATTCTTATTGTTTCCGGGATAAATTCGATTTTTTTCGGAAATGTGTTTAGGATTATTAACTTCTTCAAATATGATGTTTAGGGTATTCTATGATTGCATCAGTTTTAGACAGTATCACAGATATCGTGCCTCAAACCAACAGAGTATTATGCAAACTCAACTGTTGGCACAAAAACACTCCACCTGAACCTGTCAGTGACTCTTTGGTGAACATGCCAACATTGGTTGAAATTTTAAAAAATCAAATTTATACTTAGATTCTTCACTGTTTTGGAACCAAAATGCGCCTCTTTTTTTTCATAATTTCCTTGTAATAAGGGCTTTCTTGTTGTTACTCTTACCCAAATGGTACAGCGTTCTTGCGATTATCCTTCTTGAAACTGTATATGTATTTCATTTATTCATATCTCCAGCAAAGCTTCTACAGTTTTCCTTCAGTCTTTCAGGGAATTTATTTTAGATATCTAATACCTCTTTTACTAACCTTTTTTTTCTTTTCCCCCACTCTGTTTGATATCATAGAACTAGGTTTCTTTGTATCTGTTTAATATGTACATCACAGTTCTTGATGAAAAACTGAGGTATTTTTCAACTCAACTAAACCTCAACCTTCATCGTGTAAATAAATGACGCTGACTCTATCAAGGAGTGTTGATTATCTTTGCTTTGACATTTTAATGGAAACACCACACTACGAAGGATTCAGTACACTATAGTCAAATGATTTTACATATGCGAATTTGCAAGGCACGTGGTAATTATAGTTTAAATAAAGTTGCAGTGGATAGGAATGGGGTAAAACTACATTTTGATTTTTTAATATTACGTAAATAGTGTAGTATAAACAGCCTGTAATTGCTTTGGAAAAAGATATATAACAGTCTTTTACAACAAGAATTATTTATACACTGAAATTACAACATGATGTTCCGGTTAGATATTTGAATATGGAGGCTAGGGATTTTCTTTGTACTTAATAATGTTAAAAATTAATGAATAAGGATCAAGCTGGGAAACCAGGACGACCAAAAAAAAAGACTTACAATAAGTAAAACTACAATAAATATTTACATAAATGTGAAGAATTATCATATCTAATACCTTTTGCAGAAAAAAAAAAAGAAGTGCTTGTAGGACTTTTGACTGGCATGATAGTAGAACTAATGACATGAGAAACTCAATCTTCTGCGGGATATACCTGTATATACCTAAACATTTAATTTTAGTGCTTAGATTTTTATGCACGCTTAGAGTCACCGCTGTACAATCTCTTAAAAATAATGTTGCTTTTTTTAAACTACTAACAGGAGCTCATAAGAACGTACAAAATATTTCACTGATATAATGATAAAGCACCAGTTAAAAGGTTACCGCTTATCTCGTACACATTCTGCGATAGTAATAGTTTTTATGTCTACATATTTGATAAAAGACACTTTTAAATGTGTCGTAATCTCCTCTAATTAAACGCTGAGACGTGACTTTCTACTTCTTAGAATATCAATATGTCATAGATTGTCACTTTTATAACATAAAATAAATTTTCTGAGGTATCTAAAAATAATTAATAGACGTTCAGCCGATTTTAGAATTAAAGAAAGTATCGTTTTTCTGCATTATAAAATGGAAAATATTTCTGATTTTCGATCAGACCTAACGAAAATTTAATCACCTTTAATTTTTAGAAACTCGCCTACAAATACAGTGACGTATCACCGAAGATTTAAGCCATATTTAATACCTCTCTTTCTATATATATTATTCACGATAAATTCACAACCTAATGACAAAGTTGATATAATACACCCATTAAAATAAAAATTTACATAATTATCTTGAAATGGTTGCACCGTATCAGCATTGTCTATTTAACTATTAGATAGGACTAGAGCACTCATGCTTTACCCTTTTGGCTCGGCATGTCCAGGTTTTTTTACTCTCAATCTGAGGATTTCAGTTTCGTATCCCAGTCACACCAAACATGCTCGTCCTATCAGCCATGGGGACGTTATAATGTTACGATCAATCCCATTTTTCGATAATAAAAGAGTAGTCCAAGAGTTGTCGGTGGGTTGTGATGACTAGCTGTCTTCCCACTAGTCCTAAACTGTGAACTTAAGGACAGCTAGCGCAGATAACCCTCGTGTAGCTTGGCGCGAAATTCAAACAAACAAAGAAATATTACCATTTTTTATTGATAACCTTCAAGATTCTGTATTACACTTTTCTCTACCCCTCTAGAAGTTAACTGGAATAAAAATGTCTACAATATTACTTGGATGATTTTACTGCAGTTATCCTCTTCAATAAAGTTGAACCTCTCATAATTTCCTTCCAACAGGGTTACAATAACCATGGCGGATAAGACACAGATAGCCGATATATACTTCTTAACAACAGCAAATAAACAAACTAACTAATGTATACAACTAATTTCATGAATCGTTGTTAATGCATGAATTTGTTTAAAACATTCTTCAAGCTGTTTACTATTGCTTATTATTAAGGTTACGAGAGTTCTGTGAAAAATGTTTAATATACCCTATATGTGCTTACATACTTAAAGTAGTGACTTTTCGTTCGCTAAGATACAACAAAAGAAAGCAGAAATTAATATAGTTGTAAAAACATCAAACGTTCATTTATCAATTTGTACAATAAAAGCATTTTTTATGACATTAAACAACACGACCCCAGCGTTTTGTAATCTTTGGTTTCATGGGGAAACTGAGGTATCGTGTTTGGCTAAATGTTGTTATCATTTCAACATGTCGAACATTGAGAAAGACGGTCACAATCCAGTGATTGATTGGTTTTTATGTCATTTTATCTTAGATCGCCTGGGGCTTTTGCTACTACGTCAATATACACAATATTTCATAAAGAAAAATCAAGCACGTTATAAATACACATCCTTTACAAAACAAGCTCACAAAGTACCATCTATCAGCAGAGTCATTAAATTTTTTGTTGAAATTTTGAATGGTACTTTGTACGAAATTAAATGTTTTCGGACGAGTGTTTATAGAAAGTGGTCAAGTAAGAGGCAATTTGGCTTCAAAAATAAAGCATATATAATCAATAATTTGAACTTAATCTACTATGTAAAGACAAATAGCCGTCCATCTGTCACGCCGATATCTGTACCGTTGCTGTGTCAATCGACACGTAACTTATATGAAACTTATATTTAAGCATATAATTATATTTGAGTGTAGGTTGGTAGAAATTGTGATGGGTAATAAACTCGAATTGAGTATATTCGAGTTTACTGAGTATATGGAGTATACTCCACAACTGTTGTTCCTAGGACACAAAAACAATAAGTACCTGAAATTTTCTATTACGTTTGCTTGTTTGTCAACGAGACACGCTCGTTCAATCAAAACCCTTGGCTACAGTTCTATAATAGTATCAATTTTGAAAGTGGCAAATTAGAGAGAGCTTCATGACCTCAGCAGACTAACAAAGCCAATATTAGGAGAATGGTCCAAAGAAAACACCCCGAAATGTATTGTACAATTCACTGTCTTTACCATCACACCTAGTAATTTGCTGGGTCATAGGGTTGACCAAGTAGGAATACGTTTTTGGGTTTACTGAGAATTAGTTTTTGTCATGTTTCAATTTGTAAGAATTTATCAAAAAGAACAGTTGAATATAACTTTAAAATATACTGAAGTCTTAATGCTAATCAAACAATGCTAAAAGGGAGTGGTCAAATACACCAAAAATGCTGTTTGTGAAATATTAGGAACAGGGTAGTCATTGGTCATAAATATGTTGTTATTAGTTTATAATTAACTTTTAGAAAAGAAGATCATGAAACATTTATTTGGATAAAATTTTCAGAAGAAAAATTCATAACTATTTACAATTACATGACGGACATTCAGCTTGTCAATATAGAAAAATGTATTAATATTGATAATTATATATCTGTGTTGCATTCAGAAATGAAGAGTCATTCTACTAGTAGCGTAAATAAATGTCACGTACAAAATGGTTTTCTAATAATTAAGAAAGTGTTACATAATACCTTAGCAAATTAAAAATATTTTAACGTAACATGTTACATAAAACAAATAAAGCGTAAGCCAGGCATGGCCAGGTGGTTAAGGCGTTCTAATCCCCGTCGCACAAAACATGCTCGGCCTTTAAGCCGTGGGGGCGTTATAATATGACAGTCAGTTCCACTATTCGTTTGTAAAAGAGTAGCCCAAGATATTGCGGCGGGTGGTGATGACTAGCTACCCTCCCTCTAACCTTACACTGTTAAAGTTGGAACGGCTAGCGCGGATAGCTTTCGTGTAGCTTTGCGCGAAATTAAAAAAAACAGAAACGTATCATTGACATATGACATAAATCAAGTAAAACACGTCACACATGGCCTGGCATGGCCGAGCGCATTAAGGCGTGCGCTCGTAATCCGAGGGTCGCGGGTTCGCGCCCGCGTCGCACTAAACATGCTCGCTCTCCCAGCCGTGGGGGTGTATAATGTAACGGTCAATCCCACTATTCGTTGGTAAAAGAGTAGCCCAAGAGTTGGCAGTGGGTGGTGATGACTAGCTGCCTTCCCTCTAGTCTTACACTGCTAAATTAGGGACGGCTAGCACAGATAGCCCTCGAGTAGCTTTGTGCGAAATTCCAAAACAAACAAACAAACACGTCACACAATATACTACATCGATCAAATACAACTTATTACATAAACTAAGTAAATTGTATCATGTGATATATTTATTGCATGAAATAAGTAAATTGTATTAACACAGCATATTACATTAATCAACTAAAACGTTTCACTGAATTGTTTCGTAAATCAAGTAAAACATATCACACAAAAAGTATAAACCAAATACAAAGATTCACACAAGAGAAATCAGTCAGTCGATAATTTGAACTTTCTTTGAAACTATGATTCCTCACTTTTTCCGATTGTTATTAAATTAAAGCTTTTTGAATGGTCATTACTCGTTTATTTTGTAATTGTATGTTTATTAATTTCGGTTGATCTGCGTGTTGGTTGTTGTTGTTTTGAATTAAGCACAAAGCTACACAATGGGCTATCTGTGCTCTGCCCACCACAGGTATCGAAACCCGGATTTTAGCGTGTAAGTCCGCAGACATACCGCTGAGCCACTGGGGGGCCTGCGTGTTGGTCTGCACACACTACTGTTGTGGTTTAGGTTCGCATATTAGCTGTTGTGCCAAGCTGTATAACAGACCTGTTTTCCACCCTTAAAAGTTCCAGTCATTTTAACGTGACGATACAGATGAACTTGAACTTCCTTATTATTATGTAACTCCTACGCCTGCAGCTTCGCCAACGTTGCAGATGTTCTATCTTCTCCTGCTACAGCTTCATCCACCACTATTAACATTACATTTTCTGTTTCTTATTCGCCAGATCATCCTCGGAATTCTGTTTGTATGTATAATACTTCTATTTCACTAGTTTTCTTATTTTTCTTTTTCCAAATTGATCTACAATTTGACTCTAGCTGAATATTTTACTAAAAATCTACTAAATACTGATTTCGAGTAGATATTCATCAACTTACCCAAACTCGCAATGACATCATTATGAGACAGTAACTGATTTTATCGCAATGACATCATTATGAGATAGTAATTGACTTTATCGTATTCTTTGTCAAGAAATGAACCTGATAAGCCTCAATTCAAATACCTCCATTGAAATACTCACGTCTCCCTCTCTCAAACTACAAATTCTAAAAAGACCTTCACTGTTTTCGTGTGCTACCCATAGGGTGGATCCACTAATCACTGAACAGAGTATTGTTTCTGAATTATTGTAGAATATAATCACTATTTATCAATTGATCAGTATTAAAAATGCTTGATTTCCGTTCTATCTGATGTGTGTACCACCTTCATTACTATAGAACCTACATCTTTCACCAATCCAACTATCAACGAATGTTGTTTTTGCTTCTACCAATGTTGTGCAACTTCTTATCATCAATATATTGTCTTTAATCAGAAGTAATCCTCTATTCATAAGAGTTAAACATCAGACTAACCACTTCTATGCTCATTCTGGTCCATGTCGGACCTTTTCTAATTGATTGTTAGTCTGCTTATCATTCTCATACTTATAGAATAGAGTTACCATTGTGCATCTAATTTCTCTTAATCAGGATAACACTTCTTCCACCCTACTTTAGAATCTCTTTTCATCTCTTTGCTGGATCTCTACATATCCCTAATTATTATACATGACATCACCCTGCGGTACCTCGTCAGGCTGCGGTTTGTCTTTTTCTTTCTTAGTTACCAATGTAAGAGTTTCGCCATTCTCATAATCCTTTAACTCTGCACAGTTTTTGTGGTCTACATTGATCTGCCTGTTATCTCATGCGAGAAATAAAACGACATCGTCGAAATAGGATTTGTAATACTTCTAGTGGCTTTCTCACTCCTCCACGATACTGCAGACTGGAGTCAGACTCCTAACAGAATGTACATTCTACTCTATCCTAACAAATTCTAGTTAATAGTGTAGCACCTCTTTTCTCTATTAGCAAAGGTAATGTACTTGTTTCGTTTCTAAATTCCAAATTTAATGCTACAGATCAACACCTTTGGATCAGAAGGATTCTTTAGGTGTATTTTTCAGGCTGATTCTTCATTTCGAAACCTTCCTCCGGTTTTAGAGCATATTTTCAAAGAATTTCAAGTGAATCTCTCCGTAAATTTCACGATATTCATTTAACTCTTAAAGATTAATGCATCATATCTACTGGTCCTGATCGATTAATTATTTCTCATCTTCGATAAATCCCATGCTTCTTCTAGTAACCTTCTACGCTTATTTTTTCACAGTGGCTTTCATCCAGATTCTTGAAAGAAATTTACGATTCTACTCTCCTAAGTACTGTCTGAACCTCAAGCAAATACTGAATATTATTGTTCCATCAGTCTTACTACTCCTTTAAGTAAAACTCTTGACAGACTTTTCGTTTACACACTGCAGTTCGTATAACACAGGGTCACATCATCTTGTGCACTCTTGAAAAATTTTTGTCTTCATCTTTTAATAATGATCCAGCTTCTCAAATTATCTAACGTCGTTGTCAACGAATGCAGCACTCCTAAACCATCTTGTCTTCTTCTTTTTGAATTTTTAAGTGATTTTCACGCTGTCTAGCATCGGAAATTGATCTATTAATGCAAATATTTGCATCTTTATCTGTTTACGTGTATCTGTTTACTGTCTTAATCATTTGTTTTTCTGGACTGTCCTACCATTGTCTTTAGAGAGAACACTCATTCTAAATCTTTAGTTTTGGGTACTGGAGCTCTTCAAATTTCAGTCTTAGCTTCTCTCGTTTCTCTCAGATTAACGTTGCAGGCGCCTACTCTAAAGACCCTTTTTACCGTATTTCATTTCTGCATATACTTGTTTCTCTCCAGAAATTATTCGTCAACGATGTTTCCATACTCCAACTATTATTTTTTCTCATACGCCTTATCATCCAATCCACCAGGCTTATGGCCCGGCATGGTCAGGTGGTTAAGGCACACGATTCGTAATCTGAGGGTCGCGAGTTCGATTCTCCGTCACACCAAACATGCTCGCCCTTTCGGGCATGGGAGCTTTATAATGTTTCAATCAATCCCACTATTTGTTGGTAAAATAGTAGCCCAAGAGTTGGCGGTAGGTGGTGATGACTAGCTACCGTCTCTCTAGTCTTACAATGCAAAATTAGGAACGGCTAGCGCAGATAGCTCTCGTGAATCTTTGCGCGAAATTCAAAAAACAAACAAACAAAACAATCTATCAACCTCTACTTCTCAAATTTCGTGTAGAACATTTGTTGAAGACATACGTTATGTTATTCCTGTTACATATTATAATTTATCTCGGACAAGTCTTCGATTTATTATTTTACGTACGTTATGCATTATGATTTCGAATAAGCCAGGAATTTCAATTTTAATTTAAAAGTTAATTAAATGTTGAGATGTTTCAAATTTATGACATTTGCCAACACGATTGATACACACAGTTTTCTTTTTTAACACCAATATATTTTAATATACAAAGAAAACAATACAATTTATAATAACGGTTATTACAAATAGTTATTTGTATACAAAAAGTTCACAAACTTGCAAAATATATTCAGTCTTTTATTTGATCTGGAACTGAATCAACACTCCAGGTTCACGAGACGTAAATTACTTTTATGTTAATAGACAGATACACTTCACTTGGCAGGAATGCGAGCTAGCTCTGTTCTTCACACGTGAGTTGTTTGTTTGTTTTGTTTTTTAAAGTTATTTGATGACTTCGTAGAAATACTAATGTCCGAAGTTAATTCTCTGAAGTTTAACAGTTCGTAATGTTCAAAATCTAAAAACGTTTCTGGTCAAATATGTGTAATTTTCCCAGTAATAAGCGTAAATCACAATTATAGCTTCCGAAGATTATAGTGCACAAAGTGTAGCAGATCAACAATATGCTATTACAGTCTCTTGGCACGTCAGTTTATAATCTTTAGACAAAGTTCTTGAAAGTTCACTCGGCAATAATGTAAAACATATATTGCTGATTCTTATGCTTGAGACCCCCAGTGGCTCAGCGGTATGTCTGCGGACTTACACGCTTAAATCCGGGTTTCGATACCCGTGGTGGGCAGAGCACAGATAGCCCATTGTGTAGCTTTGTGCTTAATTAAAAAATCTTCTACAAATTTGGAGAACAGGCTGGGTTTGCGCAATGCACATTTAATAAATAATGTACGTTACATACAATTCTAAATATATATTAAACTGAAATAAACATAGATATTAAAATAATATTAAATCCGTTACACTCTTTTTCTGATGATCTTGGTTGTATTGACCACCTAATGCCACATCTTTCAGATTACATCTATCCCAAGAGTTCATCACCTCGAATGCAATACAGACAACGCTTATCATTCTATAATGTTCATCTCATCGTCATCATAGAGAAAAACATCACAGGCATAAATAAATGCATCAAAGGACCTCATATTACCAACCGTTAAGACACACATCTAGAATCACTTTTCCTTTTTTCCTTTCGTTTCATCCCATCCTCTCCCCTTATTTAATATGGTTTTATCATATCCATTCATCATCTATTAATTTCTAGTGAAGAGAGGGAGTTACCCTTTAATGGTTCACCAAAGTTTGATTGGTTTGTTTTGTTTTTTGGAATTTCGCACAAAGCTACTCAAGGGCTATCTGTGCTAGCCGTCCCAAATTTAGCAGTGTAAGACTAGAGGGAAGGCAGCTAGTCATCACCACCCACCGCCAACTCTTGGGCTACTCTTTTACCAACGAATAGTGGGATTGACCGTAACATTATAACACCCTTACGACTGGGAGGGCGAGTATGTTTGGCGCGACCCTCGGATTACGAGTCGCGCGCCTTACGCGCTTGGTCATGCCGGGCCCAAGTTTGATTGGAATGAAATGGTATACTTATGGTTTACCACACAACCTTATATGAACAAAATAAAAAGTATCATATAACATATTACATAATCTAAGCAAAAGGTATCAAGATGGTGCCCGTCACATTATAACGCCCCCACGGGTGAAAGGGAGAACATGTTTGGCGCGACCGGGATGGGAACCCACGACCCTCAGATTACAAGTCGCACGACTTATCACGCATATCCATGCCGTGCAAGTTCAGCCTTATAAGTTTTGTGTTTATTTAGTCGCTGAAATACGTCATAGAAATAAATAATTTCTAATCTCTAAAGATTGAATAGTGAATAAGTAATACTTGTTGTCTGTAAAAAGTAGTACTTTTCAATTTTCATGTCTCAAAACCAAACTCTTTCAAGATATTTAGTTCAAGAAAGAGAGCCACAGGTATTAAGAATCAGTGCCAAAGAGGCTGTTTAAGCACGAAATTATGTAGACACTAATCAACGCGTATATTAGTGGAAGCATTGCATGATGGGACAGCAAACAGTACAAAGAAGAAAAAGACAGACATAAAATAAAGTTTTCAGAAAGGATATCGTATAATTTACCTTCAATCACGTATATCGCTACGATATACGACACTGTGGATTCGTCCATTACACTATTTTTGTTCATCCATCAATAGGCTTTCGGCTGCCTCCTCATAATCCATAAGCATTTAATGCACATTTTGAGTGGATGCGACTTCATGAAATTCAAAGAAAAGTAAAACAAACATAGCTTCCAACAAAACCAATCAACTTATATCTTAAGCAAAAAAATGTAATCTCGGAAAAAACCACTCTGTATCAAATCGATAATTTTTCCAAACTTACTCCAGTTGGCCACATTCTTGTAGACGAATAGCATGGGCCACATTTAAGATCTCGTGATTTTTACTTTTTTTTAATTTTCAGCCTCATATTTTTGTTTGTTTGTTTTTGAATTTCGCACAAAGCTACTTGAGTTTGCTTGTTTGGAATTTCGCACAAAGCTACTCGAGGGGTATCTGTGCTAGCCGTCCCTAATTTAGCAGTGTTAGACTAGAGGGAAGGCAGCTAGTCATCACCACTCACCGCCAACTTTTGGGCTACTCTTTTACCAACGAATAGTGGGATTGCCCGTCACATTCTAACGCCCCCACGGGTGAAAGGGCGAGCATGTTTGGCGCGACCGGGATGCGAACCCGCGACCCTCAGATTACAAGTCGCACGACTTATCACGCTTGGCCATGCCGGGCCAGTTCAGCCTCATAAGTTTTGTGTTTAGTTCTTCGTAAGCATACTGGTTCTGTAGTTGTCATGTTACTTTTTATTAGTTTGACGTGTGTAGCATTATGGATGAATTATCATTACTCACGTGCTTTAGAAATAAACTCTTATTTCTTGAGTAACTAAATTTTGGAACCTTGTTAATGTTGTTACAAACTAAATTTAGTACGTCATTGTTAACACTCAAGCTCTATTTTATTGCTTATTTAAATTGCGTCGTGTCTTTTCTGCCGACGGTAATCTTGTTCTATTGTGTTATAGGGTCAGTGGTGGCTAACACTAAAACTTTAGATTGAATTTCTTGCGATGGGTAGAGTACAGATAACGATTTGTGTAGCTCTCTACTAAAGAAGTAATAACAACACATTTTTTTCTTTTAAACAAATCGAACATATAATAAAGTGTTTTTATAGGAGGCGCATGGTATGAGTATGTGTGATTTTTAATGAACAACAACTTAACTCATAGTTTATACTACATGTAAGAAAGGTAGTCGTGCACAAATTTATGTTAAAAATAATTTACGTATACTCTTATTAACTATGTAAAGCACATAAAAATGAAATCATTAATAACAAAGTAACTTTTTCTCTAGGTCAGAGATAGTAATTTTATGAAGGAAAACATAAAATGTCTTTTTCTTAAGCTATTTAATGACTTCTAAACTATCTGCTTGAAGTAGGTCTATAACCTAGAGTCGGATTCTAAAATATTATGATAGTGTTTAAAGAAAACCAGACTACTTTTATATCCCATGTATAATTAAAACAATGTCATTGGTCAGCCAGGTTTAAAAGAGTTCATACTGGTTTTAAGTACAATCGTTGGTATGTGTTTAGAATCATAAGTACGATAAACTAATATATCATAGCAACAAAAGTATGTAGAAATGCCTAATGTATACATTGAGTAAATAAATGTTTAATCAATGAAATCAACATAAAACAAATTTGCAATCATATTCAGAATGAGCTGCGTGTTATCACTTATTGCGCTGATATATTTAATTGAAACATTGCAAACAATGTTCCACAATTTAGACCTGGCCAGTCGAGGAATTCTGAACCTGGGTTGTAGGAAAGTTATTGGTACGTATCATTGCGTGTTTTTTCTACTCATAACTCTCGGATAACCAAGGGCTTGTGAAGCGCAGTTGGAGAAATGTTGTGGAAATATATTTTTCGCGTATTTCTATTAATAACCCATCGACATGGATATCCGCGGACTTGTGAAGTGCAGATGAAGGATACATTAATGACCACGTATTTCTATTCACAACCCACACACCTAAACAACGGAGGACTTACGAACGATAGTTAGGAGGAGACTGTAGAAACACATTTACTATGTATCTCCACTCATAACTCACGTTACTTTATTTGATCAATAAACTTTTTCTGCCGCTTCTCAGCTCGATTGTCACAACCTACAATTTGCACCAAAAACATAAAGTAGATCTAGAGAACTCAAAAGGTAGAACTGCTGCTGCCAAACAGCACGTGTATAAAGTGCGATACGATATTTAAGTAAGTATCTTATATTTTACTTTTTCTACTAGGATTCAAAACATGGACTTGAAGCGCTATGACCTTTTAACGTGAAGTTTACACATACAAAAAAGGAATCAACCTACTCATATAGTTCGGAGTCCTAAGAAGAAAACCACGAAATCGTGGCTATGAAAATCTTATTTTTGATTTCAAGTTCTAGAATAGTTTAAAAATTGCATTGAGTTCCGTAAGAATAATACGAAATTTTCACCAAAGCGACATCACAAGCAAACCAACCGTTCATTGTACAGCTTTTGGTAAACAAAGTTACACAACACAAAAAAGAGTTATAATAATATTCACGAACATTGTTCAAATATAAGTTCCATTAGTTTGTTGCTCAAGAATCTTGGAATTATATGCTGAATTAAAATGTCATATAATAGTGAAATTATATTGATTTATTTGACGTTATTTCTCCTGTTTTATTTATTGTTCAGCAAAAAGCTACAAAATAGGCTCTGTCCTGCCTTTTACGAGGATCAAAACTAGAGTTAGACTTGCTACTGAGCCAACTCTTACTTGTAAAACAGGATCGTGTGACTTTATACAATCGTGACCAAAATGTTTGCATATTTTCTAATAGAATATATTATTATTATTAAGTTGGAATACAAATACAGCATGAGATGTCAAACTGAGAAATACGTGTTACATCAAACATCTATGTCTATATTTTGTATAACAAGGTTATACGGATATCATGAACAATTTATTAGAACAGTAAACAATTGTATCAGACATATGTAGAAATATGTGTAATTCATCATTTCATCTATCACAACAAAACCTAAACAAGAAAAATATAATGGAAAATTACAACATCAAAATATTATAAATAGCGTATAATTGGTCAAGATTTACATGAGGAGTACTACCACAACTGCCCGGCATCGGCAGGTGGCTAAGGCACTCAACTCATAATCCGAGGGTCGCAGGTTCGAATCTCTGTCATCCAAAACATGCTCGTTTTTCAACCGTGGTGGCGTTATAATATGACAGTCAATCCAACTATTCGTTGGTAAAAGCGTAGCTAACAGTTGGCGGTAGGTGGTAATGACTAGCTGCCTTCCCTTTAGTCTTACACTGCGAAATTAGGGACGGCTAGGGCAGATAGTCCTCGTGTAGTTTTGCGCAAAATTCAAAAGCAAACTACCACCCATTCTTTATTTATATTATAACCTCAAATTTAACAGCTTACTGAAATAAATTAATTTCTCCAAGTCAAGTGTGAACAATGAAGAAGCAATAAACTGCAGTAAGGGCTCTCAAACGGCGACACAATCCTATGTGAGCCAATCAAAATTAATATCATTCATGAAATGAAACCGCGGCAAAATCAGATAATAATTATTGGTAAAAATCATATAGGTTACTAATTTCTAATATACATAGAAAAGTCAGTACGTTTTGGTAATGCTATTTCCAACATTTTTTATATCGTGTTGCTTAGCAACAAAAGTATAACCAAAAATTGTTATTAGTCTACGTACAGAAAGTATAAAATGAAATGTGTGTATATATATACATACAACAAAACTGGAATAATATATCTGTCGATTTCTTCATTAAGAGTCTGAGTTGACTAAAGGGTTTGTTCTTTTTTCTATAAAATATTAATGTTACATTAATAAATAGCCTAATTCAGAAACGATTTGAGTTTAAAATTGAATTAATGTCTCTACATTCACGATAAAGTTTATAGACTTGGCTATATGCTATTTGACTTCACACTAGGTCTCTGTTTTGGACTTATTATATCAACACTCACTACACTTATAAAATTACACACCCCTTACTCCTCCGTTAATTGTGAGTGTTTGTATAAAAATGCATGTCATGTGTAAGTTATGATATATCTGTACATTACACACACTTTCATCGTAGAACACAAAGTTATTGCTAAAGCTTGCACTAGCATGTGACAAAAATATCAACTACATATGATTTCTGTAGGAGGCACCACTGGTATTTCCCTGAAAAAGATGAAAAGCAGTTTTTCCACTAACAAACAGCTGCCCAACTATGTACTGCACCACCTCCTGTTTTACCTGTGAGAAAGACAGTCTTTTCACCTTTTCTCATTGCAAACACGAAAAAGAATCCTGTCATTAGTTTTAACAAGCCCGAAATAAGATTCATATCAAAGAATGACATGTCACCAGTGTTCTAACTGTAATTTGGCACGTTGTCTTGTCAAATAAGACAGTGATGATAGTGAATTGTTAGTTAATATCAATTGCAAATAGTCCTTCTTACAAATTAATCTTATTTGGTCAGTTTTCTATTTACTGTTCTTCTATGTAACGTGGAGTAAATGTGTTCATGTCATTTCTGTATTTAGATACTGCAAAACACTCTTTGACCTTGACATGTTAACCTGATCAAAACGGATAATTTTAGGCACTAGTTCTTTCAGCCTCTAGCATTAAACTTTCCTGAAACAATGAATACTGTAGTATGATAACGTTTCAGGATTCATAATACAGTACAGTTGGAGTACTTCACTGCTCTGATAATATCGGTTTGCTTCATACAATTTCAGGATAGTTGAATAATTTGACGTCTTATAATTTCTTGCCCCTGACGAGGAATGGCTCTAAACCAACTACAGAAAAATTGTCTGAAGAAATCGTTAATCTGGTTCGAAAAATATTCTACCAAGATCACACCCTCTTATAAAAAAAACAACAACAGGTGTTTGTGTGGCTTAACGAACAAATGCTGAACACAACTTATACAGACCAAAATAACAATTTGTACATGTTTGTCCAGACATACGCTACCTACTCTGTTACTATTCGGGTATTTACTCAATAATTGCTTTGCAGATATAAATAATAACATCAATATAGAACACTACGCAAACATTTTGTCCAAGACTGGAAAGTTAATGATATTGGCTATGCTTTCGATAATTTTATTTCCTTGGTCGGTTATCATTATATCTTTAAGTGAACTGAGTGTGACCTAGTGTATAGCGTACCAAAGCTATGAACCCAAGGAAATGAGGTTATCACTCCTTTGCCACAAAAACGTGCTCATAATTAGAGGCTTTGAGTGCATTACAAGAATAAGGGTCAAATAATAAGATTTGACCAGACAAGAGTAGCAGGAGAATGTAGGTGAGTGCTGTCAACTAGTTGCCTTCTTTCTTGTTTATAGCTTCAAAATTAAGATAATTATGAAGGTATAACTGTTCTGTTTTCAAAACGACCATTGGTTTTTTACACAGTTTTAAAGAAGACCGTTTTTAGTCTTAAAATTGTAATAAAATGCAAGTAACTTATTCCACAGGGTAGAAAAAATAAAAACACGATGAAATTGGAAAACAGTCTCATACATCCTACACTTTTTGACGTATATTATTGCGTCATCCTCAGGAGTGTACTTGTTTTTGCAATCATATGATTTATACACTTACAAGATCACAAATATATGAACAAAATCTCCATCAGATCCATTACTCTTTGGCTTGTTTGTTTTTGAATTTCGTGCAAAGCTACATGAGGGCTATCTGCGCTAGCCGTCCCTAATTTAGCAGTGTAAAACTAGAGGGAGGGCAGCTAGTCATCACCACCCACCGCCAAATCTTGGGCTACTCTTTATCAACGAATAGCGGAATTGACCATAAGATTATAATGCCCCACGGTTGAAAGAGTGAGAATGTTTGGTGTGACAATACAATTTTCATATTGTGCTAAAGTAGCAGTTTTTACCCTGTACAGTAAGTTATTTCCATTTTACTGTAATTTTCGAGACTGCAAAAAGTCTCCTTTTTAGAATTATGTAAAATGTAATTATTGTTTTAAAAAATGTGACTTTTAAATAATGAATATTACACAATTGCCAATGAATTTTAAAACCTACAATATATTTTAAAATTTCCTCAACCTAAAACATCGTCGTAGTCAGTCAGTGAATAGTTCGTCTATTGCCAGAACTAAGTAATGTAACATGCTTTATATGCAAAACACGTTGCTGGCATGTAGAGAGTGCCACTTCTAGCTGGTGTGGCGGCACACCCCTCAGAAAATGCTTGGAAATTTAATGTTATAAGATCGAATATTGAGCACTTGAATTATAAATACTACATATACATAACGTAATGTGTTAAATTAAAATAAACAAATGTTAATACAATAGTTGTAGTTCCACATACCATTAAAAAGTAGACAAGCCATGGCCTGACTGGACTTATCGCTTCCTACGACGATGTAGTAAGCTGGTATCAAACACAAAAATGAGAATAATCTATTTGACGCAATATTACCTATATGCCAAAAATTATAATCACACTTTTGTTGGAATGAAATTGGTGTGTCGCTGATAGTACAAGTCATAGTGCCTAGGATTTCTATACATATATATTTATATAATTTGTTCAAGTTGTTTCTTTGTTTATTTGTGTTTTCTTATAACAAAGCAACATCGGGCTATCTGCTGAGTGTTCAAGTAACCTCCTGACCATTTCAGAACACAATGTAGTCTTGATAAACGTATGGCTGAAATAATATATAAACCTCTCCTATAGGAAATATTTTGATGAGGATGTTGTAAGATGTATAGTCAAAGAAAAAGCATTTAGAATATGAAACGTTTAATGAGCTCTTTTAAATCGAAGAATTGCAAAATGTGTAGAACACAACATGCTTCAAATTTGAAGGAATGTTCGTAAAAAATTAAAGACTGTGATTATGAAATAAACTTTCAGATCCAGAGTATCAGTTCATCTCTTAGCACAGTTATAAAGATAAAAAAGGTGGATTTGAATATGACAAAGTCTCTTTGCCAAAGGTTTTTAAACTTTTAGTCACACCTCTAAAATCAATGGGTACTTTTACGAGAGAGAGGGACAGCCTTAGAACCTCAAGTCGCAACATTTTCTTTCCACATACCTATCAAATCTACAGCACATTATCCTACCACATACCTGCCAAATCTACAGCACATTATCCTACCACATACCTGCCAAGCCTACAGCACACTATACTACTTCATACCTGCAAAGTTTACAGCACATTATTCTACTACGTACCTGCCAAGTTTACAGCACATTATCTTACTAGTTACCTGCCAAGTCTACAGTACATTATCCTACTACATACCTGACAAATCTACACACATTATCCTATTACATACCTGACTAGTCTATAAAACATTATCCTACTACATACCTATCAAGTATACAGCTAGAACTTCAATGAACTTTTATGTCTTTAGGATGGTTAAAGTGATGTTAGAAGACGATTATCATGTATTTGGTATTCTGGGTATGGGTTATCAGGATGTATGTATTGACCTAATTGTAATTCGCTGAAGTTTAACCAGTTAGTAAGAAAATAATTATAAAAATACTGTGGGAAGGTCTTGAACTACTGGTAATGTAAACCCTGAAAACTTATTACACTAGTCTTTCAATGTTCCAAGAACAATGTACAGAGATTTGTTATCTCTTTACGTGACCTCAATAAATCTCCGTCGATTCAATACATTTTAAACTCTAACTGTTCAAAGTAGATACGCCAATTAACTTCTTGAATAATTATGTTCAAAATATTAATCGTGTTTTTTATGTTGAAATAATTCCACGAACATATTATTTCTCAACTCATTTATTCCTAGCTCTACGTTTTCTGTTTCTCAACTTTCATGGCTATTATCTGTTATATTTCCTTCTATTTGCACGTTTTCTGTTGTTATATCAGTATATCTCTGATCCCCTTTGTTGCTTTCATTGTTTGTTTGGTGTTTATTACTCACTAGGTTAATTATGTTCTTTCTTTAACGTTTTTCTGTCAAGTCATTGCCTTAAAAGTTACTTTATTTACTTTAGAAAGACCATATCGCTGACCGTTTCTGATTGCCTCACCAAAACAACAAGATATATAAGAGGTATATAAATATTTAACACATAAAATGAGCGACAAAAATTAGTGTTGAACATCTAAAATATGAAAGTATAAGAAAAACAGATGGTTGCTAAAATTAAAAAAATATGAAAAATTAGTAGTCTCACAATACTGAAAACTTAAAATGGAAATATTTGAGAAAGCTGGTAGTTGCAATGTCGAACATTGAAAATAAGTATATGATATTTTATTTTAAAGCAAGTGCAGTGCTACACTGTGGCCCCCCCAGTGGCTCAGCGGTATGTCTGCGGACTTACACGCTAAAATCCGGGTTTCGATACCCGTGGTGGGCAGAGCACAGATAGCCCATTGTGTAGCTTTGTGCTTAATTCAAAACAACAAAACAACAACAAAGCTACACTGTGACCTTCAGTTATACTAGATCTGTAAGTTTTTAAAATGAAGTAAAACATTTTCACCTTTGTTTTAACGTACTAAGCCACTTCTGTTTTATGTAAGTGTCAATATGGCTGATCTCTATGTGACCAACTCTCATTATGGTGGTCACCTTTGCTACCGAAAGTAGGCGGAGTTTATGTTTTCACCACTATGTTTGTGTGTTTGTTATCAAAATTTTATCGAAAACGACTGAATGGTTTTAGACAAAAGGTAAAATATATTTGGACTATGACCCAATTTAGAAGTGATTAATGTTTGAAGAATCAAGGCTAGAACAAGGTCACGTCAGTGATGCCGAGAAACCCACTTGTAGAGAAATATATATGCGAAAACGGCTCGTTTGGGTTGAGAAAATATTTTTTCTATGTAAAATATATATACATATATAAGGTCACGTCACGAAAAACAAAGTACTCCTATTTATTAACATGATGACCAATTTTAAACATTATTTTTCTCTATAACTCAAAAATAAGTAAAAAAAATAGCTGATGTTTATGAAAGTTGGTGCACTTATGTAGAATATTATTTCTTATTGTCCTGTCGAATATGGTCAGTTTCTGTCTGTTATGTATAAAGCGTTTGGAATGCCATGTTGTTGTTTATATTATTGTTTTGAAATTTAAACCAATAAAATATGTTGTTATTCATGTAGAAATTTCTAGAATTAGGTAGATCGATCATTTGACTGTAAATAGAATTATGTCGTCCTGGTGTCCAGACGACGAGTTTCGTGCAAAAAGACAGACATGCGCAGATTACTCTGGAATTCTATGGAAGTTACGCGATTGTTCGAGGACACAGTAAGCCTACTAGTATAAAAACAAACGGTGACGCGAGAAGAAGAAGAAGAAATAAGTCAGTCATTCGTTTTTATTCGTTTCAAGAGATGTGTCTTCGTTTGAGAAATTTTCAACGTTTGCTGTGTGTTTATTCAACTTGGATTTGTGACTGGAGCTAGATCTACGGAAGCTGTGATTTTATTTCGTCAATCTTTACGATTCATTCGAATAAGGGTTATACTGAAGGTCAACAAGTATAGAACTGTTTAGGGAAGACCGAGACAAGTTAGAAAGCGAAAAATTTGAGACATTCATCAAAAACATCGTAAAAAGAACTTCGTCAAATTTATTGAACTGTGAATTGTTTCTGGACTTCTCCATTCAAACTTCGGAATTTCTCTTCGTGGGACCAAATTCACCACCTAGATTGGAATTTTGGATTTCTGATCTGGACTTTTGGACTTTCATTCTAGATCATTGTATTGGACACAGGCCAGTACCATTTTGTATTGTAATTAATTTTAAACTGAATATCTGTCATTGTTATTATATAATTTATGTTATATCTGTTACATATATAATAGTTTATTGTAATAAATTATATAAGCTGTTATCTGTGTCTTTCTGTTGCGTTCAGTCTACATACTTAAAAAAACGTAACACTGTCTTCTTCAACATAGCGGATACTTGAGTTCTAAAGTGTCTCTCTAGTTATTTGTGTAAGTATCAGTGTTATAGTTCTTTGTGTAACAACAGTGTGGTGTTTTTTATGTAGCTATCAGTGTTATAGTTTTTTATGTAACTATCAGCCTATTAGTTTTTTTTATAAAAGTAACGGTGTGGTAGTTTTTTTACTTAAGTATCAGTGTTGTAGTTCTTTAAGTATTGAGAGTGTCTAACCACTCGATTTGTTTCAAGAAAAACAATCGTAAAGCAGTGTCAGAAATGAAATGAAAATATAAGAAAAAGCTGCTTGTATATAAAAAAGTAATCTTTATAAACGTAGAAATCGTACTATAATTAAATATTTGGACTACTCTAAATATATCTTGTCATGGCACATCGTTATATTTACAATGTTTCTATTGATAGATTGCTATTTAGACTTAACATATTAACAGTTGTTATTGTTTGAAATAGGTTAGTAAATGAAGGAGAAGAATTCATCTAATTGATACGAGATTTCTGTTTTACTGTCCAGTATCGGTATGGATGTGATACATTTCTAGAGTGATTTATATAAATATCTCCCAAACTAGTGGAAAAGTTTTGATTTAGGCTAGAGCTAAATACATCTAAATCGAGACAAAAAGAATTTATTTTTATGATCGATATATATTTACACTCTTATTCGATGATGTAAATAGTTTCCATCCTGTGTATAAAGTTGAGTTTTACCGGCAATTACTAAACCACTAAATTTTAGACAAGATTTTATGGATAAATTGTTATAGTAATGATCAATATTTGTAAACTGTATATATAGTCTTCAACGAAAGGCATTGAGCAACACACTAATATACTCACTTTAAAATCTTTTAAGTAATGTTATGTATAAAGCGTTATGTATATACGTTGTTATTCATGTAGAAATTTCTAGAACTAGATAGATCGATCATTTGTAATGGCCTGGTGTCTGTACGAGACGAATCTAGATTACTCTGGAATGCTGGGAAGTTACGCTATTGTTCGAGAAGAGTAGGCCTACTAATATATAAACAGACGGAGATGAGAGAAGTCAGTCAGTCATTAGTTTGTATTTCGAGTCAAGAGATATTGTCTTTGTTCGAGAAAGTTTAAACGTTTGCTGTGTGTTTATTCAACTTGGATTTGTGACTGGAGCTATATCTACAGAAGCTGTGATTTTATTTCGTCAATCTTTACGATTCATTCGAATTACTAGTCATACTGAAGGTCAACACGTATAGGACTGTTTAAGGGAGAACGGGAAAATTTGAAGAACGACA
Organism: Carcinoscorpius rotundicauda; assembly: GCA_011833715.1. Classification (NCBI taxonomy): domain Eukaryota; kingdom Metazoa; phylum Arthropoda; class Merostomata; order Xiphosura; family Limulidae; genus Carcinoscorpius; species Carcinoscorpius rotundicauda. Next base: position 35,971,413 of record CM022393.1, read on the forward strand.
AATTTGAGACATTCATCGAAAACATCGTAAAAAGAACTTCGTCAAATTTATTGAACTGTGAATTGTCTCTGGACTTCTCCATTCAAGCTTTGGAATTTCTTCGTGGGACCAAATTCACACCCTAGACTGGAATTTTGGATTTCTGATCTAGACTTTTGGAATTTCATTCTGAATCATTATATTGGACACAGGCCAGTACCATTTTGTATTGTAATTAATTTTAAACTGAATATCTGTCATTGTTATTATATAATTTATGTTATATCTGTTACATATTTAATAGTTTATTGTAATAAATTATATAAGCTGTTATCTGTGTCTTTCTGTTGCGTTCAGTCCACATACATAAAAAACGTAACAGAAAATTGGGGGCTCGTCCGGGATATTTTCTGTTACGTTTACTCTTCTCGAACAATCGCGTAACTTCCCATCATTCCAGAGTAATCTAGATTCGTCTCGTACAGACACCAGGCTATTACAAATGATCGATCTGTCTAGTTCTAGAAATTTCTACATGAATAACAACGTATATACATAAAGCTTTATGCATAACAAGTAAGAACTTTTGTTTAGGGATTAAATTACGAACGTATCGATAATGGTACATTGTAGTAGGTGAAGGTAGTTTGTAATTGTAATTATTTTAAAGCTCTTTTACTTTTTCGCTATTATTTATGAATGTTTCACTTGCCGTATTTACTAACTACAATAAGCGGAAGCGGACATTGTCCTAAATGATACTTTCTAGTACCAGTAATCGTCTGAACAGTTTATTTACACGACCAAGATCACCACTTCAACTGTATAACCAACTTTAAACAAATTTCTGTAGAGACTATTACAGGGTCGGCATAGCCTGGTGATTAGTGATGGTTCACCACCACAGGGTAGGGCATAGCCTGGTGATTAGTGATGGTTTACTACCACAGGGTCGGCATAGCCTGGTGATTAGTGATGGTTCACCACCACAGGGTAGGGCATAGCCTGGTGATTAGTGATGGTTTACTACCACAGGGTCGGGCATAGCCTGGTGATTAGTGATGGTTTACTACCACAGGGTCGGGCATAGCCTGGTGATTAGTGATGGTTCCTGATCCGCTTCCTGTTCCCTCAAAAATTCACTTTACACTTTAGGACTGTGAGTGACGGTCAACTTTCACTATTCGATTAGAGGAGATCGACAGTTGGTAATGGATGATGTTAACTGTCATAATACTTTTGTAGTTTATGATTGTTTTTTATTTTCTTCATTACATATGTAATTTCGCTGTAAACATCACGTGAACATTCTGAAAGTACTTCAACGATTTAACTGACCGCGTTTAACTAACCGTACTCTGAAGTTATACGACGTAATGACTTCATTTAAAGTAATTTAAGTATTTTTAACTGCAATCAAATTCTTGTGTTTTTAGACATCATGCATAGTTAAAGATCTGCGCCGGTCACTGGTAGTTCTCAATGTCACTTCCCAAATATTGAAACATTAAGGTATTAGGGTCATAACTGTGATTAAATTAACATTTAAACTTTAGTCGTAGCAGCTGAAAATCTCGAATATCTATGACAACGTTTTATAAATTATCTTTTTGTATTTTAGAAAATGTTTATTAGAGATGGGTTGATGTACAAATAGATTTGACTTTAACTCTCTCTTAAGTTAAAGGGGGCAGTGTTTTTCTAACTACGTTTGTCTGTGGAATCTAGAATCAGGTTATATTCATCATCTCGAATTATTAAGATCTCCAATAACCAAAAAAATTTCAAATAATGTTCCCCGTAAATTTTGCTACTTATGCACGCTAATAAACCAAACTTTTATTCAAGTAAAGAGGGTTATTTCTTTAAATTTAGTTTGTGATTTATTAATTATTGTCAATTTCAGTAATTACGTTATAATTATTGATATTAAAACAGGGCAAATAGGTGGAGAAAGCGAAAACCAAGAGGACAAAAACGAGGCCGAGCAGGCTGAACAGGAACGTCTGGAAGCACTTCGAGAAGCAGAAGAAAGAAGAAAAGAAAAACACAGAAAAATGGAAGAGGAAAGAGAAAAAATGAGGCAGGAAATTAGAGACAAAGTAATGGTTTCAACACAAACCTTACATTGTGTTATACGGGCACAAATAAATACCGAGAGCTTACTTTTACTGCTTCACGAATTTTATTTCAAAATTCTCCAAATAATATGAAGAAACTAATGTATTTTCAGAAATATAAAACGCAATTAGAAATATACTGTAGAAATACCTAGTTTCTAAAACAAAATTACTCATTCAGATTATAATTAAGTTACACATTGCTCTAAACAATGTGAAACTTTGTTTTTTTAATTTCGCACAAAGCTACTCGAGGGCTATCTGTTCTAACCGTCTCTAATTTAGCAGTGTAAGACTAGAGGGAAGGCAGCTAGTCATCACCACCCACCGCCAACTCTTGGGCTACTCTTTTACCAACGAAAATTGAGATTGACCTTCACATTATAACGCCTTCACGGCTGAAAGGGCGAGGATGTTTGGCGCGATGGAGATGCGAACACTCAGATTACGAGTCACACGCCTTAACGCGCATGGTCATGCCGAGCCAGAAATTTTGTGCAATTAAAATAAATTATTACGACTAGAATGCGAATAATCATTGCTTCTTGTTACTAATTTTCAACAGTTAGCACTTTTAAATGGTAAGTTCTTACACTTATATGGTAAAGTTTTCATACTAGACACCCAACACATGAAATCATAATAATTTACAGAAATGCTATTATAAAAACTGATATGATATGCATACATGTATGTCATACTTTGCCATATTACAATATACAAGCTATACATATTTAAAAATAAATCATATTTTCGCGAGACGTTATTGTTTTGAATTAAGCACAAAACTACACAATGAGCTATCTGTGCTCTGCCTACCACGGGTATCGAAATCCGGATTTTAGCGTGTAAGTCTGCAGACATACCGCTGAGCCACTGGGGGGCTTTTTCGCGAGACAGTCGAGGTTTTTAACAGTAGTAGTGATTCGCTCACAATTATTTGAGCTAAGAAACATTACTTTTTGAATTCTAACTTTTATTCTTATATTGTTGAACCAAATACCTGGTGATATGTACCACCAAAGGATAGGTTTTGTAAAGTAAGACTGTAGAAAGTAGATTTGTTAGTAGGATGACTCATCAGGCAGACTTTAAAGAGAAATTGAAGTAGAAATAAACCATAAGATATATTTTGTGGCAGAGAGTGCTGTGTCAAAGGACATATTTTAAAGTGAAGATATACTATAAGGTAGATTTTGAAGTGGAGATGTACCTTAAGATAGATTCTGTAATATAAATGTATCAGATAGTAAGGCCTGATATGGGTTTTATGGCAACGATGTACAAGAGGATGGTTACTGTAGTGGATATATAATTATGTTATGTGTTTACATACATTCTGTTCTTGATCAAACAAATATTACACAAACAAACTAAAAGTATCTAAAAATAACAAAATTTTATCATTTAACACTTTATGTAATAACCATTTACTGAACAGCTCTTTAAATCCACTTATTCAGGGCTTATCTAAACACGGTCATTCAAAAATTGCTTTAAGCCAAGTCATTCAGCAACTTATCTAAATCCAGTCTTTCTACTGTTTGTCTAAACTCATCCATTCTACTGTTTATTTGAGCCCTGTCATTCTACTACTTATCTAAACCGAGTCATTCTGTATTTTATGTAAATTCAATCGTTTAGCAGCTGTCTCAGTTTAGTTATTGAAGAGCTTGTATAAAACTCAGGATTTAAAAATCTTGGCAGGTCTACTTAATAACCAACTTGTATAACTACAGGCATTCTTTAGCTTGTTAAATATAGTAATTGAGTAGTTTGTCAAGGTTAAACTATTGAACGTATGGTATAGATATAACCATCAGTCCGAGTCCTTGTCTAAATCAAAATAGAGCATCGTGTGTACATCTCTTATTGACCAGCTTTTTATTAGTTTGGTTTGTTTTGAATTTCGCACAAAACTACTCGAGGGTTATCTGTGCTAGCCGTCCCAAATTTAGCAGTGTAAGTATAGAGGGAAGTAGACTAGCTAATCATCAACACTCATCGCTAACTCTTGGGCTACTTTTTTACTGACAAATAGTGGGATTGACTATCACATTATAACGCACTTACGGCTGAAAGAGCGAGCATGTTTGTTGTGGTAGGGATTCGAACCCGCGACCCTCGGATTACGAGTCGAGTGCTTTAACCACCTGGCCATAGCAACTTTTGAATAGTACAGTTTCACATAATTAGTGCTAAGCATAATATGATATAAAATTTAAAAGAAACAAACTTTAAGGTAAAAGTTAAATAAAAAAGAGCAACATGAAATAACTGGAGGTATACATTTTGATTAATCCTCATCGTCGTATAACTGGAGGTGTACATTTCGATTAACCCACATCGTCGTATATAAAATTGTTTTTTTGTACTTTTTTTTTCTTTTTGAAGATTTCCATTATTACTGTTTTTCCACGACCTACTTGTTACAGGAGAGATTTAATACATAGCAATTTACTAAACATTATTTGAACATATCAAGACCGTTACTAATTAGGAAGGAGATTATGTTGTTCGTCTTGCTTTCACTCAATAGTAGATTTATTACTTCGGCTTTGTTAACTACACCGAATGCGGCATTTTGCCTGCATAATAGCCACTCGAGGAATCTTCATCATGTAACTTAGTACTTTGTATTGTTTTTGTTGGGATTAGGTATGTGGCTACGAAAGATAAACATTATTTTCATTAAGAGGATACGTTACGTGTCGTGTACTTAGTAGTACCCAATAAAAACCTAATTGATCTTGTCAGTTTATTATACCTTCTGTATCTCGTTTCCCTAACCGAATTTCTGATTTATATTCGACGGTAATGCTAGTTTTAACACATTATCATGCCTAAATGGTCCATTATAACTTATATATTATTGGAGTTTACTGGAAGTGGAGTCATAATAATGCTCAAAATATGAAATGAATCCACCTTTTTGTTTTGTTTTGCAAGTAAAAATTTAAAATATTTAAATGTTCAAGTAACAAAATGATTCTTTTATTAACTCATTAGTACTTTGATATAATAAACCGTAAATGTGAGTGTATTCTGCTGAAAACATTTTGTATTTATTACATTGTATTTTTTAAACATAACATATCTACTAAAGCTGTCTGCCTTACGTCCCTCGTTCTGATGAATTAGTGATCAGAGGAAAGGTAACTGGTCAGTGGCATCTTCCCCCCTATCATCTACAATAAGATATTGCCTGTAACTCACATAACACACCCACAACTTAAAGTGGGTTGAAGATAATGCAGTATTGCACGGACTTCAAACCCGCTAAAAAGCTACGGAATTAACAGTCCTACAACAGGACCAATTCGAACCAGAAACATTCCAAGATAAAAAAAATATCAAAAGTAAACTAACTGATAAATTTAAATTCTTTCAAATTATTTGGTAATCCTGATGAAGTTTTATTTTAACTCATTTTCAATTTGAATCTTACATTCACAATGTTAAAATAGTTTGATAGTCACAATGTTAAAGTAGTTTGATAGTTACAATGTTAAAGTAGTTTGATAGTCGCAATGTTAAAGTAGTTTGATATTTACAATGTTAAAGTAGTTTCATTTTATTATACCATTAAAATTGAACGTTAACTAAAACGTTAAGACACACAAAAAACTGTTTCTTATTGTTTCTCTCCAGAATGTTCAGTAAATGTTTATTTTTCAAAGAATATGTAGAATAAGTGAAGACTTTCTTAAACTTAAAAAAACTTGACCTGAAATTGAAACATTGGTATTTTGCCATACATGAAAAGACTTATCACTGTATAGGGAATGCGCAAGACAAAACATCATATTTTCAAAAGAAAAACCACAAGAAGAAAATAAAATCACTTTGTCGCAGATTTTTATAACATTAGTATAAACAAAAACTGAGAACCTAGATTTTAAATTTGTCCATGAGATTAATGATGTTATCCGATCAGCTTGTTCAGTTGAAGTTGAAGCATCGTTAACAAAGCAGTCTTTATACGTACAAAATTTATAATAAATTATAAATTTATCTTCTGTACTTTAAGTCTTTCAAATATTAAGTATTTCTTCATTTTTTTTTTCTCTTATGGTGATTTTGAGAGCTTAGAACGCTAAAATTCATGGTGAAGTAGTTGCAGTGAGTAGAGATATTCTATCGTACAATTATTTACTTTATATTATATATTATACAATTATATACAGCTAGGATTTCTGAACTTGATTCAGTTTGATAAAATCGTGAGGGAATCTGTCAAAACCAACAGTAATAATTAAAAATACCAAAACTTTTGTAGAAAGGCTACTTTTTCAACAGTAAGACAACATTTATCGAAAAGCTTTTTGGTAAATGTGTGTGCAGATATACTGAAACTATTACTAGCCCTTCAGCGTAATTTCAGTATTAAAAGAATACATTGTAAGGCTGTCATGTCCAAGGCATACAACTTCTTTCTGCTTACTTTTCATAATCTTTGCATACCTCATCTGGTGTAAGACTGGTTATACATCCTCTCATAGATTATCATAGTTATGCAAGGTAATCCCTATTTCTCCCTTCTGATTTTAATTAAAATAAGTACAAGAGGTATCCCAAATTAGAAATCCTAAATACCGGATATGAAATTTATTTGTGATCTGATTTGGTTTTGGTTTGAATTTTGCGCAAAACTAAACAAGAGCTATTTGCGCCAGCTGTCCCTAATTTAGTAGTGTAAGACTAGAGGGGAGGCAGCTAGTCAACTCTTGGTCAACACTTTTATCTACAAATATTAAGATTGACCGTAGCATCGTAACACCCTACGTTTTTTTGTGACGGGGGTTCGAATCTGCATCCCTAAGATAGCGAGTCAAGCGCCCTAACCCCCTGATCATGCCGGGCTGTTCGAGATCTGAGTTTATGAATATTTTGCGCGGAAAGAGCTGTTACTTTTATATTTATAAGAATGTAACCTGGCCAGGTGGTAACGGCGCTCGACTCGTAATCTGAGGACATGGGTTGAAATCTCTGTTGCACCGAACATGCTGTCACTTTCAGCTATAACAGCGTTATCATGTGATGGTCAATTCCACTATTTGTTGGTAAAAGAGTAGCCCAAGAGTTGGTGTTGGGTGGTGATGACTAGCTGTGAGAGCGTTATAATGTGATGGTCAATCCCACTATTTGTTGGTAAAAGGTAGCCCAAGAGTTGGTGGTGGGTGGTGATAACTAGCTGCCTTTCCTTTAGTCTTACACTGTTAAATTAGGAACGACTAGAGCAGATAGTTCTCATATAGCTTTGCGTGAAATTCAAAACAAACAATCTAAGCATGTGTATAACTTTAATTACTTTTGTAATGAACTCAGGTTGAACGCTCTGCGATAATTATGAAAGTGCGGTGATAAATGATAATCCTAAACATAATCCTCAACTGAATGTTCTCAAAACTTACCGTAAGGGTTTATTTAACGTAACTGTGTTAATTAGATCGGTTCTACGTTCTCAGTTATCCATGCAGACAGGACCGTGTCTGTGTATATGTTTTATTAATATGAATTGCACTTTTATCGTTAACTGAGGACATCCTAGTTTTGGCTTGTCCTTGCTATTTTAATCTGTATCAGACGATTCTGTTCCATTCAACGCTCTTGCAAAACCTTTATTGATATCATGGACGTATATTTATAAAAGCTCATTAACTATTCGTGGATACCTTTATTTAAAATAGTACGGGATCAAAAAAAAAGAAGAGAAAGAAGCAGAAATGAACCAGGCTATTGCAGCTAGCAGCCTCAACAGAAGGAAGAAGACCCCAGCAGAACTAGCTGCAGAGCAAGAAGCTGAGGAACAAGATGATTTCACTAGTGAGTTGTGTATTCTCCTGAGCATTTAGGAACAATCTGATTTATGTGGTAAATAATGAAACTTGGTGTGTTGAACTGAATTTCTAGCCACATAGAAACAAGAATTATTTAATTAGTAAGTTATAAAACTTAATATATTATGCTGAATATGTATAAGCTTATAAAAAGGTAATAGTTTTACTAATGAGTCATCTTTAAACTTGATGTATTGTGCTGAATAGGTACTTACAAAGAAACGAGATAAAGAAAAGCAAAGAATCAAAATGATTTTCTCTAGTAAGTTATGAAATCTGGCGTATATTAGTGAATAGCTAGTCACAAAGAAATAAGTTGAAGTCACTAGTATTTCACAAATCTTGGTGTATTATATTGAACATCCATCCATAAAGTTTACTGTTGTACCTCAGATTGAGCTGTATTTTTCACAAACTATTTCACAAATCTTGGTAAATTATATTGAATATCCATCCATAAATTTAGTGATTAGGTTTAGCGGTATTTTTAACAAACGCTCGCTGAAGAACAGTTACACCAAAAACAAATTTCTATGGCTACATTTTAGACGGAATTACTCAGTTACTGTGCTGTCGACTACATTCAAATATAGGTTTGGTTTCAAAACCCATATGAGTAAGTTTTACCGAGTTATAATGAAAAACCACCTTTGAATCATAAAAAATAAAATTAATTTGACCTTTAACTACACTTCACACACGTCAACTAAAAAAAAACATTTTAAGGGAATTGAAACTGACTCATAACATTTATTTATATAAAATAAGACAAATATTTGTGATAGTCCTTGAATAGAACACAATCTTCTTTAGATAGATTACGTTTCCAGAAATGTTTCCAGCACCTAACGTGTCATTGGTGACTGTGAATGAAAAGCTCTTGATACTTAGAGGTTTGGAGAATTTCGAATCTTAATTTTCTCTAAATACTCTTAGAGTACTTTAATCTCATAATAATTGTTTGAACATCCAGTTACAAATAAACCTTGTTATATGCTTAGATACTAAAAAAAAAAAGAAATAGAATCCTTTTTTGGCTTTTTGTATAAAGAAGCCTCACGCTACACAACTGAACCAGTAAAAAATGAAATAATCTTGACATGAATTTCATCGGAGAACTTCAGGACTATTTTATTTGTATAGCGGTGAAGTTCGAGAATCTGATTATGATAGATTGCAAACTCAATTAGTGATCAAACTTAAAGTTCGTAACTTTTAAAACAGGCTTCTGTGGAGATCTTGTCAAAGAAAGCCTGTCACGTCTACAAGATGTACACAGCAGAAATTACTCCAATGAAAGAACGAAACATACGAACTTTAACAATTTTTGTCCCTTTTATTGTGTTCTGTGTTTTGTTTATATAAACAGACTTATTTATAAAATTAATCTGTTTTTTCGTAAAACTTGATTAATCTAAGAAATGTTACAATTTTGTTAATGGCTGTTCTAAATGGGTTGTGATACTTAAGTTATCGCCGATCTATGTGAAACGTGTTTTTTTGCTTTATATTAAAAGCAAAGTCTTCCATTTATGAATGCTGTTTTTATATATGAAACAAGAAGAATGCATTTCCCGATTACTATTTTGTACATAAATTGTGTTATATAATTAAATAATGGAAAATTAATTCAGCACATTTTTAACTTTGAAATGTATTATGAATTGATCACAAATTTTAAAGCCATTTAGAATGACCCATGACTATATTCTTACTTTTCAACAGCCCCCTGCTAGTACAGGATAAGTCTACGGATTTACAACGCTAAACTCAAGGGTTCGAGCCTCCTTGTTGGACTCAGCAGATAACGCGATGTGGCTTTGCTATAAGAAAACACAGTTTCATCGCTCTAATATGATAAACCATCAAAACCATCTCTTAAGCTATTATGACTAATTACATTACACATTGTAACCAATCTTGTCGACCACCGTATCCAGTATTAGAAACCATTGATTCTGACTGTAGGAGGGATAACCGCTAGGATGAGATATGATTATGGAAGAGATACTAAATGAAATTAAACAAATGAATGAAAATAAAGTAGATAATGTTTGTCTTGTAAATCTTGCTCAATGTTACTTGTCTATTACGATTTAAGGTGTTTTTTTGTCGTTGCAGAGTCAGCAGGTTTGCATCCAATGAGATTCATTTTGTTTATTACGAGTCAAACTATTGGTAAAGTTAATTTTCATACATCAAACATCAGTCTGTTCATAGTGGCAGTGATTACACCAGTATTGTTAAGCCTACAGATGTGGGATGTACAGAAGGGCTATGATCAATTTAGGGTGACTATAGTAAGAAATAATAAGTTCTGTTGTTGTTTGAATAACATTACATACCAAAGTAAACAACATTATATACCACAGTAAATAACATAATATACCACAGTAAACAAAATTATATAACACACTAAACAATCTTTTACAGTCGTTCTAATCAGTGTTGTAAAATGTTGTAACCGATGTTATAAGCCATTCGAAGTAGATTTTATAAACCGTCACAAGTGATCATACAATTTATTTTCACTTTTCTCACTAAATATTGAATCCAATCTTGTAAAGCATTATAATATATCATACTAGGAAATATAACTAATCATTTGCCTCCCATCGATAATTCATTGATAAGTGTGAGGACCTGTGACAAGAAAAATCGAGTTTTGATACCCGTGCTCGCTAGAGCACAAAGAAATGGATTATGGTAATGGATTTCACAAAACATTCAAATCCGGTTATTTATTAAGGTCACTAATCCGCGAACGGGCTCCGTTTTTTAACTTTCCAAAACTTTTCTAAGCTGAAAAGTTTTCATGCTACAAAAAAATGCTCTTGTGATTGAATAGGAAGTATATTACATGAATAGGATTTGGAATGCCTGTATTATAATGTCAGGCTCTGTTAAGAAAAATATGTTCCACTTTTAATGTACCTGTTTCATATCTGTTGGCAATAAATTGACTTATGTGTTGCATAACACTAACAGTTATTGAATAATCGACAACGCCATCGACCAGGAAGTTATAGCGCTTGACTTGAAATCTGAGGATCATTGGTTCGAATTCCTGTTTCACCAAACACGCTCGCCTTTTCTGCTGTAGGGTAATATTATGTGAGGGTCAATCCCCCTATTCGTTGGTAAAAGAGTAGCCCAAGAATTTTAGTGGTCGTTGATGACTATCTGCCTTCCCTGTAGTCATTCATGGTGATGACTCGCTTTCAGTACTAAATTAGGGACGACTAGAGTAGATAGCCCTCGTGTAGCTTTGCGCAAAATTGAAAGCAAAGTAATCTTGAATAATTGTTATTAGAAATACACATTTTTGTGAGTATATGATGCTAACTAGATCTAAATGTCGAAAATTTAGTTTTCTTTGTGTTTCTAAAATGTATTTCAACAGAATAACAGTAAATTGTCCGTTAGTACTCTGTAGTACCACTAGTAGATCCAAGTTTCCTTCTAGATTATTTTTACACACAGATGAAGAATTCGAACCACCGGATAGCATGTTTGCAATTTGGTTATTTTAATATAGTTTCTGAAAGAAGTCTATAATTTTCAGCAAACGTTTGTAACATTTTTTTTTGTCTTTCAGAACTGAGTTTGGTATAGATAATGAAAGTAGTTTATAATTTTCAGCAAATGTTTATAACAAAATGTCCTTATCTTTCAGAACTGAAGAATACGTTGGAAACACAAGTAAATGAACTCAAGACCACTATAGAAGGAAAATGTTTGCTACAATGAGGGCGCAACTGTGCTATGCAATGTCCGACTGTTTTGTTGATGTCTGTAGTGTTGCATGCAAATCAACCACCATAGCTTCTGCCTTCACACAGTGTTTGAATGAATACAGTCTTCTGGTGCTTGGGGAGAAACAGCTATCGGAACCGTTCAATACTGCAGTTCCCATATCATAATATCAATTTGGTCAACAGTTTTTTCGTTAATCGAATTATTTTGTATTTTCTATTATCCATTACGCTAAATTATACTTATCGGAGAAAACAAACGCTTGCGTACTTTTTTGTTATAAGTTTTAGAAACTTTAGGTTTAAGCACAGAGGAAAATCCGATTTGGTTTGCTTTATCGAATGTAAACAATCAATGCGTTTCAACTTTGTATTTATTTTTAAAATTTTAGTTGACTGTAAAACATTATTCATACATATCTTTCTGATCAAGACAAAGTTCTACTTTGTGTGCAAGTATTTTGTATTGCAATATTTCATTTCACTTTATCTAAAAAGCACAAATACTAAGTAAATGGTTTAAATAATATCTTGAGTTTATATTTTGTGGTAGTTTCTAATAAAGGTTTCAGTCGCTAACTCTCTCAAGCACCATCTAGCGGACAAATTGATCAGCAAACCTTCTCTGAGTGAGGGTTACCCAAACAACGAATTTTTCTAGTGTTAATTCAAGAACTATAAGCACTTTCATCAGGTGACTGTAAAGAAACAAGTGCCACTCTAATTAAACAGCGGACTTTTGAGGAATTATTATAGAGTTCCCCCACAAGCTGGTGCCAAGTGCAAAAAACAAAAACGAATATGCCTGTGCTTCTCACACCAATGGAGTAAAATGATAGAGTTATCTAAAAGCAGCCATTTCAAAATGCTAAAAGGGAAAGTAGTAGAATCGTATTTCTTATGTTCAATTTGTTTTGCTTTTCCACAATTTGAATGTTTCCTCTGTTTTTTCTAACATTTTCAGTTAAAAGATACTATTGCTGTAATCATAAAAAGGGGAATTGTCAATATTCAGTCCTTATTCTTATGTAAACACCCTACATCATGTTTTGTTTTAGCGAAAATGTACATATTTATTATGCTTTTAGAGTTAAATAGCTTCTATTGTTAATATAACTTTTTCATTATGTTAACATTATACCACGAAGAATTTCAACAGTTTGTCTTATTTATTGTAATTCAGTGGAGTAGGGGTGAACGGTATTATAACTAGTTTTATTATTGAACTTCAGTTTTGTTTTTATCTAAACATTGTAGCTTTTAAATGTAGTAAATTTTTAGTCTTCATTGTTTATTGTTATAAAAAATACTGCAACATCACGGACTAAAAATATTTAAGAAAGCTAATAGAAATAGTTATGTGATTTCTATAAGCTAATTAGAAATAGACATGTGATTCTTATTTCTTCTTATTACCCTGTGAAGAAAATGAATAGTTGACACTAGTCGTTACTGACAGTAAGAGTAAGTGATGTCCGCCTAAAGGTAATAATAATATAATTATCATTGATACCAGATTTGTTATGTAATTAAACAGTTATTTATTTTCTTTAGTAAATCCACAATTATTATTTGATAATTTTCATTGCTATTCTGTTTTCTTTCAAGTTTTTCTCATCACATAGAAACAATTTATCTACTTGCACTTCACTATTTCAAAGTGAATCTATCCCTTTTTGGACATATTTATACATTTTTTTGTTCGTCAGTTGTTTATAGAATGTCATAACTTGATATATTTGTTTCGTGTTTAGTCATACGAGACATTTCTTGTTATAAATGATTTGATTTTTACTTATTACGTTTTTTCAGGATCGCTAAAGGTGATCATTTGTGAAACTTGCGTTTCTTTACAAATTGTAACTTGTTTACAATTTGAAGTTGTGAATATTGATGAAAAAGACACAAAAGGTCAGCCGTATACTTGGATTCATCACATGTTACTACGATAAATAAGTTTCGGGAAATTCCATAGTCTCTGTTTTTCCGGACAAAGAGTGATGAAAGTCTATGCCCCATAAATTGGTGTCCGACAACCCATGAGTATAATGTTCTATTTATTCATTCTTCAGTAGAAATAAAATATATCAGTACAGGTGGTTGTAGAATAAATAACGTTGATGCTACTTGTTTGCTATTTTACATTATTCTGTAAAAAAAAATAACAAGTTTCTCCTTCATTTATCAATACAATTGGAATTTTAGCTCAAAAGAAATGTCATTTCCGATCTACTCTTGAACCTGTTACTGGATTATCAGTTTCCTGGGATCTACTCTCAACAGTAACACTTAATATAAGAAAACCAAATATCAATACCTTGTATTATGCAGATTATTTTTAAGTAAAAGACAAGTCAGTCGCCATACCCAACATTTTATTCTTGAACCTTTCTAACGTATTTTCTGAATTACTATTGAAAACACAAGTAAAATAATTCAGTTATAAGTTGTCTCCGTTAACGGTTTTTTTTCAGAATCTCAAATTTGCTTGATTGTTTCATCTCGAACTTAAGTTTTACATTCTCCAAATCATTTGTATTTATGTCTTTTAAAAATAGAAGTAAAGTAATAGTTTTCTTTAATTGTTATTTTGTTCAACACGAAAATCTACATTGAAATAGTAATGTAGTTTTTAATACTCATTTTTCTAATAGTTGCATATTAAATAATATAATAGATACTAATACTGCTTGCCGAAAAAACTTAATAACAATTAATATGAAATAGTTTAACATAAATTATTATATAAGTATGTTCTAGTAAAATCGTTGTTTGTCTAAGTTTTGTTAACACCATGAACTATATAACGATGCTAAGTTATATATATATATAAACATTATATTATAAACATTTCATATTTTCGTAGAGCAACAGGTTATTTAGGTGGAAAGTAAGTAGTCTTTTGTGTATAAAAACAGGTTATTTAGGTGTATATATATATATACACACATTTTCATCTTTTATCTATAAAACATGAGTTGAAATATTAAGTGTGAATTGTCATTTTGAATGCAATTTTGTTTGAACCTCAGGTTTTGACTCCGTTGTAACATCAGTTTCTAGGATTTGACTAACAACTAAAGATACTACACTATTATGTGAATATTTTTGCGCAGCAGTCTTAAAGCTATGTTTTTAAGGAAGTCAAGTGATAAAAGAGAGCGTCTCCATCTCGAATAATAGTTTCATCTTTAGTGCAAGTTGTTTTGATGAGGGAGCCTTTGTTAGTAATGCTTGTTGTAGATCATCGAACTCAAATTATAAACATTTCATATTTTCGTAGAGCAACAGGTTATTTAGGTGGAAAGTAAGTAGTCTTTTGTGTATAAAAACAGGTTATTTAGGTGGATAGTAAGTAGTCTTTTGTGTATAAAAACAGGTTATTTAGGTGGATAGTAAGTAGTCTTTTGTGTATAAAAACAGGTTATTTAGGTAGATAGTAAGTAGTCTTTTGTGTATAAAAACAGGTTATTTAGGTGGAAAGTAAGTAGTCTTTTGTGTATAAAAACAGGTTATTTAGGTGGATAGTAAGTAGTCTTTTGTGTATAAAAACAGGTTATTTAGGTGGATAGTAAGTAGTCTTTTGTGTATAAAAACAGGTTATTTAGGTAGATAGTAAGTAGTCTTTTGTGTATAAAAACAGGTTATTTAGGTGGAAAGTAAGTAGTCTTTTGTGTATAAAAACAGGTTATTTAGGTGGATAGTAAGTAGTCTTTTGTGTATAAAAACAGGTTATTTAGGTGGATAGTAAGTAGTCTTTTGTGTATAAAAACTCAATTCAAAATATCATTATCTATTTACAGTAGGACATAAAAAGTGCTTGTATATGTGTGTGTGTTGATCTCGATATATATGCGCTTACCATTTAGTCATATGTTATTGGAGAGCCATATTATCCATTTTACTCTCTTTCTCTAGACGTATTGTGTATTATAGTAGTATTTATATTCGTATACTGTATAGGCCAAGTATACTACACGTAAGTTAATTCATGCTTGTCCTTGCTTATACATCTTGATGTAGTCAACACTCACTCCTTTTCTTCAACGTTCCACTGACGAATTTGTTTGTTAATTAAAATTGTATGCAACAACTAGATAGTAAAATTTATCTCCATTAGATTCAGGATCCTTACAACGAACTATTGACAGGTGTCATGTATAATACATTTGGTGAATGTATGTTTGTAGCGAGCTTGTATTTACATACGTATTTACAATTAGTATCTGTCAAATAGACTAGAAATTCTTAATGCATTCTTCTATTAATTCTAACAGCCTTGTACATACTTCATACAACATTATGTATTTTATCTTAAGAGTCATCAAGGGTAGAAAATACTGTTGTATTTTGGTTTCTTTTTTTCTGATGATGGACTCAATATAACTGTTGTTTTATATGTATTTATTTCTCTGTGCTCAAATATGACATTTATTTTAGTTTGTATATTCTTACAACTAAAGTAGGATCTCAGACTTGCTTTAGTGACTTATCATAAATTACATTGTCTATCGTTCAGTTATTATCACATGTAAAGTCAAGGGTAAAAACCTTTTCATAACAAACTGAAAGTAGTAGCTTCATTTTCCTGTGAATGTGTTGTTACTCAATAAATTACGATTCAAGTTTCAAAGACTTCATGGTAGTTCAGCACCAAATTATGGTAATAACTATATTATAACAGTCATGTCAACATATGATGATGATAGTAACTATATTATAACAGTCATGTCAACATATGATGATGATAGTAACTATATTATAACAGTCATGTCAACATATGATGATGATAGTAACTATATTATAACAGTCATGTCAACATATGATGATGATAGTAACTATATTATAACAGCAGTCAGCACATGATGATGATAATAACTACATTATAATCTAATGTGTACAAGCAAAGTATAAAATAATAATGCTGACAATTTTACACGTGACAAAAACATTTTTTTTAATTCAGAAGCTCATTTTTTTACTGTATACTGAGTTTAGAGACCAAGTTCCACTCATCAGTTGACATTTAGACACTTAGAGAAAAAGACAACTTTAAATAACATTCTTTAGTGACGAGATTAGAGTTGCAATTTGCTTTTTTACATGTAAAATGTAAAAAAGGGAAAAATAACCTTTAAAAATCACTCTTTAATGACGAACTCAGAACAATACTTTCCATGTGCATGTGTAGATAAGGAAGAAATAAGTGTCAGAAAACACTTTTCATTGACGCACTCAGACTCTAATTGTCTTGTATACAAATAGAAAAATGACAAATTAACTTAGAAAACGTTTTTAATGTTGAAATCGGACTCATTATTGGTTTGTACAAGAATAAAAGAGGCTAAATTATCTTAGAAACACTCTTCAATGAGAAAGAGAGATTCGCTATTAGCAAGTGCACGCGTAGAAAAAGAAGAAATAGTTATAAAAACACAAAATAAAACTCACAATTAGCATGTACATGAGTAAAAGGAACATATAATTTTGAGAAGTTTTCAGTACCTCTAGTCTTAGGAATGGTCTAAAGTGAGGTAGAATGCACAAAATCTAAGTCAATTGTATATTAACAGTTATTCGAGATGTTATGTAGTGGAACATGCTCTGCACTTTGGCTGTGGCGCATTTGAAAGGTTAAGTGACACACAATCCTATTGAAAGGTTTAAAAACTTCTATGGTGTTGCGTGCTCCTAGCTCGCAGCCTTCTTTCCAATCACTTGATGAAAACAATGCATAAATATAGTTGATTCTTAGGAGTCTTCAACCTAACAGCTCAGCTGATGTGCGTATAAAGAGTTGGATCAGGTTGAGAGTTCCCGGATGTTTATTTATTATTTATAATCCTTCCAATAAAAAATGTATAATACACAAACTCTCTGAACACTGAAACGGAATTCATATTCACAAATTATATCCTTTTTACCTGTAATTAGGATTTGACGGGCAATAAAAATGTAAAGCCAGACATTGAAACAATCTAACAGTAATAATTCTTGTAAAACAACAATAGTTATTATATATAAGCACACAATAATCAAAACGTTTCATACTTTCCCCAGATTATTTCAATCAGGACAAATAATAGCTCGTCATTCTCTATTCAGTTATTCAGTTCAAGATATGCCCTGAAGTATATTAAAGCATTATTATACTTATAAAATCAGAGTATCACATAAAACTCCACAATATCCTTGTATTTCTAAAATACGATTTTACATAGAAAGTCCGTCCTTCCTGAATCACGTAACGAAATGTCTGACGTCATCACAAATTTAAATAAGCAGAAACGCAACGAACTTATAGATATTTTTATATGCAAAAACGGCTCGTTTGGGTTGAGAAAATATTTTACTTAGAAGAGCGAACAACGTTTATTTTGGGAAAGAAAACAAACTAAAGAAACAAACATAAACAAACGCAAAATTAAAGAAGCCTTACTTATACAACAACTTAAACCCAAAATAAACCAATATAAAGGAACGCCATTATACCTATATTAATATTATAGATAAAATTATATATTCAAACATTTAACACCGCCCTCTACATTGCGACACTCAGTTACACAACCCCTTCCAAACATTTGGTCAGCTTTCGGTCAGTTACCTCTTTCTTTGTGAACCTGACGATGACCGAAGAAAGTCGAAACGTTGTTCGCTCTTCTATTTAAAATATTTTCTCAACCCAAACGAGCCGTTTTTGCATATACAAATTCTCAACAAGTGGGTTTCTCGACATCACTGAACTTATAAATAAACCTACTTTTATTAGTGTGTGTGCGAACTAAAGTAAGAAAATGGGAGATAAAATGTCTGTGTATTCAGCGAGATATCAAAACATTATAGTTTTTATTATCTCTTAAGCCTAATAGAAAAAAGTGTAAGATTAATTCGACAGTCGTATTTATGATCCATCCTTTAAATTTTGTTAATTTCTGAACTTGTGAACTTGAACATCTGACTTTATCGACCAATAGAGTCACTCTGTGTTGATACAAACAAACTGATTTGATTGATTAATTTTCAAAACGTAACTCTTTAAAAGTTTAATGCTATTTGTATTTAGAAAATGAAAGGTGATTGACATTTTTTTTCTTTGGTTTTTCGTCATTACCAAAGAAACATTTACAGTGTATCTAAAATTAATGGTTATATTTGTCTAACCATGCAAGAACCGTAATTATTATAACCCCAACTGGATTATTATTGACTTTTATGTAATATAGAACAATAAAAAAATATTGGGTGTCTTTAAACATATGTTTTGGTAGATAAAGTGCATAAATCATAACAGTTATATTGAATTATTTGTATGTGAACTGTCAAATTGTACGTTACCCTTTGTATTACTCTAAAGAGACTCGCAAAACACTTGCGGTCAAATTGGTATCTTTATTCTAATAGGTCCTATAGAACTTTGATAAGTTTTAAATGTGTTGTACAAAATGTCTATATTTGTCTAGATCCGTTTTAATGTATTACGCGCGCATGCGTATTTAGATGGTAAGATGTGCGCGCAATTCCAAGATAAACAAAAACTGAGTGTTATTATATGTTTATAAAAAAGCATAACTTTATTTCTAAATCTCCTTACTTCTCGAAATTATTCATTAATCGCCTGTTTTATGGAATGACAGTAAATGTTACGGGCACTTTTCAACTGTAATTCTTAAACGTGATCTCAGTATAGAACTTTTTACACTGTTACTTGTATGTGCAGGAAACTGTTTTTCTCCTTTTAAATAACGTTGTTCAATTCTATTAGCAACAAGTATTGTAGTCGTACACATTATTGCGTATTAATTGTTAATATTTCTTTTTTTTTTTGGTGTGAAATACGTCACTTTAGCGAGGAATACATGAATGACGTAGAGGCCTTTTTTTATTATTTCACTACTCCCTCTAGTTTTCGTCGGATTCACAGCTCACCAATACCGGAAGCAACCAAAGAAATAAATTTTCAAGTCTCTACGTCATTCGTGGATTCACCGCAAAAGTAACATATTTCAGTGAGAAAAAAAAAATCATAATTAATTTATCAGTTATTTCGTGCAACAACTACGTAATTGTTACAGAACAGTCACATGTTTTTTTTCAAATACCTAAATTACTTTAGGTTATTAGTTATGAGTACGTGACTTCGTATCAAACACTTCAAATTACTTCGTGTTATTCGATGGATGCAGTTCTTTGTATTCTGTATGATAGTATATTATAAACTTACCCCTAAAGTTTAATTTCTAGTTTTCGGCTTGTTTGAAATTCCCTTAGTTTGGATACGTAGACAAGTCAAAGCGCACTCGAGTACCTTAAAATAGTCACGGAGCTTGAATATTACACTTTTTCGAATAGTTAATTATCGTTGTCTTCGTGTTAAACATGTATGTATTGCCGAGTTCATTTCGTTCTTGAATGTATCAAGTCGGAAGTTCAGTGTCCGCTTGCTCACTTAACTTGTCTGATGTTTATTTTTCATTGCCTGCCATGTTCGGTTTAACAATGGCTCCTTGTAATATTTACTGTACATGCGCTGTTTCTTTAGGTTATTACGATTATGATTTATGCTTAATACTCAATTTGTATGAATTTACAAAGACCGTCTTTTCATCCTTCTTATGATGGGACAAGTGAATTCATGCTGTCTGTAGTTTATTCTACTGTATTGGACGTTAAACGTAAACATGTCTCAGGTGAATAATTACACGTTTATCTTCTAATATTGTGTTATTTGACGTTGCAATTTGACGCCTTCCATTTGCTTTTTAATAGCTGATCATAAGACTCGAAACATGTGAATCTTGTATTGATGTGGACTGACGCCCAGTACTGCGGAGATTATTGTAACAGAAAGTCATGTAACGTCACGTACAATACCTCTATATGAGGCAGTAATTATATTTCCATGTCTGCTATTACATTATAAATAAAGTTAATGCATGGTACGTTATAGTAATGTTTTTGCAGAACCACGTACCTGAAAGCATGTATAGGTATGAGTATTTATCAGTATATGTTTAGAAATAGGGCAAACGTCTGCAGACTTTATCAGAACTCTTTCAAAAAAACCAATGAATTCTTTGACGTTCATTGTGACACTATACTGCTAATAAAATTTGTTTGTGAATTTGTAATAGCAGTGACAGTGTTTTGATTTTCTGTTTTAAGAAATTAAAAACTTTTTGTTGTTGTCTTAACATACCTAGATCTTTTTAACACACGTGTTTTGATATTGTCAACCGAAGTTATAATTTAAAATCAAATTCAAAACTTTTCTACTCTACTAAACAGTTACTAACAGCTGATTATTTTATTAAAATTATCTTTTTACTCTTCAAACAGATGAGTGCTACTTAGAAAAGAAAAGTATATATGCTGTTAATGGAATGAAACAATAATCATGCGTTTACGTTTATTTCGCAGTTTTGGTAATTATATTTCAAATACTGTGCATACTAAGTTTTTGTAAACTTAGTCAAGCTGTTTGAATTATTTCTATTACTTTTTCTAATGTGTTTTTGAGACTGGTTTCAAATCAGCAAAGAATAAATTAATAATGGCAACATGGGTCTAATGTGACATAGGACTTATTGATATCTCTTTAATATGCGAATTCAAATCTCTTTCATGTATGTTTTAAGTCAATTAGGTTTTTGCGAACTTTTACAAGGTCTCCAAGAGCTTTACTTTAGAAACTTACGACAATTCAGTCTGGAGCTTGAATCCATGAGATGGATAGAATGCGATAGCCTATTATGTAGCTTTTTGTTAAAACAACAATAACGCCGTTTTCACGAGAAAACGATTTTATATTTTACCAAGAAACTTTTGTTTTGTTTTGTTTTTCGAAAGACTAAAATGGACGTGTAAACTAATTTTGTTTTTTAATTTTCTACCAATTTCATCTAACTTAAAATATTAAATCAGCTATTTATGATTAATTCGTTTACTCATATATCTAATGGTATTTAACTAAGAAAAATCGCGTTTAAATCACAATTATTTACCATTTCCAAAACAAATACATTTTGCCACATGTTGTACGAGCCATTTTTTTAGTAACATATCTGGCTGTTTTGATCCATTACATGCTTTGATTTTTTACAAATGTTAGAATATAATATAAACAAACAAGTTAAACTGGTCCACCAGTTTAATCACATATCATTCAACGAGTTTTAAACCCAAAGTTAAATATTTTAAAATTAATCTAATTACAAGTGATAAACACCCCTTCTCTTTGTGGTAATATTATTTTCAGTTCTATGGAAGGTTCTAGAATTTCATTCTCTTCAGTCACTTTAATATTTATAGCAATAGTATTTATGAAACTAAGCTTCAACTTCTGCAAATTGAGAATTTGGAATTTTATGTAGAGTGAAATTCTAGTTTAGAAGATATTTTTATTGTTTTATGTATTTGAATTATATGTGCAGTTTACATGAATGAAATAATTATGAATTTGGGATTATATGTTAAGAAAGTGATCTTAAAATATTAAACACAGAAAATATATTACATCAACTTAGTTATTGAGTGAAATTGTGAAGTATAAATCTGAAGTCTCAAAAATATTGAAATTAAATTAAATGTATAAAAGTTCATTAATTTAATGTAAGCTTGTTTCGTTTTGTTTTTACTTTTAACATAACCATGAAAAATGTTTTAATACAAATACATTTCTTATACGAAAATTATTAAAACTGAAGTAAACCCAAATCATTTTTTTTAAAAAAACATTTTCCATGAAGGTGTGTACATTAAGTAAATGGTTTCATTTATTTGTTTGCAAATTAATATGAAGGTTTTTTTCATGATTGATCAGTTCCCTTTCAAAGCCAAACCTCTAAGTAATTTAACACTCGTTCTCCAATTGATTTACGGTGAGTTTGCTCACTTAAAATGCTAAAACCCTAAGTTTGATTCATTGTGTTGGATAAAGTACAGACAGCCTACTTTGTAGCTGTGCAGTAAAATGTACAAAACAAACAAAAACCTTGTATAATTTATCTCTATATGACAAAAGTTAATTATAATTTTACGATATATTCTGCAACAGAGGTTTCGCTTGGAAATGGGTCTTTCACAAGTTTTGCCACTATGAAAGGTAAAAAGTAAACATGTGTTGTGAATGTTTCTGTACTTGAAGTTTTCTCATTATAGCTGAGAAGAAAAACATGCCGATCTCCTTAGTTTTCGCTCTTTGGTAGAGTGTTAATAATTTCTAATGCTTCGTTGTCTTACATACGGTTGGGTATTGTTAAAAGAACCCATAGACACCACAGCAATGTTTTATTAACAGCCCTAGTTGTACTTTGGCTGTGTGGTAACAGTTAACGTTTGCTATAGATGTTTAAATGTTGTTGGTTTCAAAACCTACTCCTTGTTGCTGTATGTCAGAAAAAACGACAGCACATTGTTTAGGTGTTTGCTAAACAGTTTAGTGCATTTTTATGTAAACTATCTTAAATAAAAGGTCTCAACAAGACAGTGGCTTTTATTTACTGACTAAGTAACACGAACAACACATTTAGTTTATTCTTGTCACACATTTAATACGTAACAACCACTTATATATAGATCTTAACTTGGATGATAAGGTGAGAGCTAAAATGGAATTTACATTCACTGAGGATAATATATATTATAAATATGGTTTACATAAAATCTGTGTAAAACTAAACGTTTATTTCATGTCTGCTTTTATTCTGTGAATAACGAAAAACTTCAAAATGAAATATGAAATGAAAGTCTGAACTAAATCACAAAATAGAATAAAAAAGTAGAATAAAGTGAAATTTACGATAGAAAACTGTCACCGATGAACAAAGAAAGATCTTTTGTGAAGCTGATACTGAGAAAGACTGCTTGTGTTACTATTGGTTATAAGTAATAGTGTTTTACAAGCTGTAGCAAGCCTAATCAAACAAGAACGAGTAAACATATGAAAGTACGTGGAAATCGGATTTCCACTGGACTAGCTCTCCACTCATTGATTCTTAAATAAACAGACATTATTTTCCCTTCAAACTACCTGTTGGTCTTCAGGATGTTTACTGTTTCCTAATCTTCTCCAAGCATTTGTCACTTTCGAAGTTTTTTCGTTTTTCCTTTTTGCATAATTAATTTATTCAAACCTCCATTCTATAATTCACACCACAATGGCCACAGTTGTGAAAGCTTCTTTCGTAATTTTTTAAATACATTTTCACGACTTTTTCTACTAAAACAATCATATGGTAATTTTTACAGGAATTATTGTTTACATTAAAATAAGCTCCCCCCTCCCCCACAGTGGCACAGAAGTATGTCTGCGATCTTACAACGTTAGAAATTTAGTGTCGTTACCCGTGATGGGCAGAGCACAGCCTATCCCGTTGTGTAGTTATATGCTCACTTAAATAAGGGTAATATTTTAAAAACACTATCAAAGCAGATGCCATGGATACTTATACAAATAAAAGATGTAAACACTATTTATGAAGAAAACGAAACTATACACACACACACATATAAATACATATATTAGGCGCTCTTAAACAGCTTTTTTTTCTATTTTAATAACAAATAAAGTATTATTTACTTCATCTAACGACATCCTGTTTGAACTTTATTATAAATAATTAGTATCACACACAAAATCAGTACTTTTAGAATATTATAAATGACGTAAAAATTAGTTTTTTTTTTATTTTTCAATTTATCACGTCGTAAATCTTTCTATGTCATAACGAGGTAAATTCTTATGTAAATCTTCTAATCAACGAAGGTTAACCCTCGGAATAAAATAATTTAATAAATAATTAAATACATTATTATTACGTTTCTTCTTCTTATATAAAATGCATCGTTTCATCAATGGGGTACCCTCATTGTTATTGATGTCATCGGTCAAAACTCAATAATATCTCATAATATTTGTCCAGCTTAGAAATTTTAGGTTAGTTTTAAATACAAATTATGAGTTTAAAATTCCAAGAAGTTTCTATGATAAAAGTATGATAATAAACAATAAATGAAAAGAAGAAGTAATGACGTTCGATATATCAACTAATTTAAGCAGTATTATTAATGAATATAACAATAAATAAATACAATATCATACCCTTATTAGGGGAACACAATTCTGGATTTCAAAGCTGATGATCTGGGTTTGCATTCACGTGATATTACAAAATATTACCTATATCTTAAGATATAAATTTATTATAAGACTATTACTCAAACCCTTAGCGTGGATGAAAAGTTGATACTAACTGGATGTCTTTTTTGTGGACATTAGTTCAAATTACGAACAGCGCTATAAAGACTTAATAGCTTTGCCGTAAGCATGAAACACAAATGCTAATGGACGAATTTAAAAATATTTATGACGTCAATCGTTAATACTATAAGACTGTATAAACTTAACTTTTAACAAATTATTTTATTCTTGTTTCACAACATGTATTAAATACTGTCCCATTGTCCGGATAATTAGAAATATTACCTGACATTTTTTGTGACTTATTTTCCTTTGAGTAGTCCTATTCAAGAATTTTAAGTTCAAATTAACCTCAAACACAAATTCTTAACTATGTAATTCAATAAACATTTGTTAAATAAATTGAAAACTCGTTTTTACTATGTTTAGGGAATAATGAATCAGTGACTATTTTTAAAAGTGCTCCATCCGCCATGCATCCAGGATTTTGCAAACCCTAATTTATTTAAGTCATTCCGGATCGTTTGTTTATTTGCCACACCTTTTGTGAAAACCTGATACACAGCTGGCTGCAAAACAAATATCGACATTCAGTGAGTAAGTGTACTGGTCTTGTATGGATAATACAATGTTAATACAGGAAAAGAATAAAATGATCTATAAGTTTAAAGTGTGTAGAGCGGTACTTGTTGGAAATGCTCTCGATGTCAGTGTGGATGCGACAGTTTAGACCCAGAGATCAAAATGTTACGAAAAGCAGATGATAAACAGCCACAGAACAAATTAAAGACACGAAGAAAGAAGGATTGATTACGCAATTCCATTGGATGTGATGAAGATAAAATATCCAGCGACCCTTCTGAGGATCTCTTGGATTCCGTGACATCAACGAAACGATGTAAGTCATACACGAACACAAGTGTTAAAAAAAGGCCTTGTTGTAGTATTCAATTTCACAGTTCGCTGGTATCGAACTAACAGTGACATCAAACTTTCCAAATGAAGAAACTCGACGGAAGACATCAAGTTACAGTGTTTTTTACAAAAACATTCCATTGCTCGTGTTCTGCACAACTTTGTTAAGGATTTCATGCACCCAGGAGATCCAGATTATCTTATTAACGTGACTGGAAACGACATTTGTAAGAAATCTGATGGTACAAAACTATTCTCATCTGTCAACGATGTGCAACAAGCTCTACCAGATAAAAGTTATACTTGTGCTGCTACGTTAGTCGATGACATACAAAAAAGTGAGAGAGAAATTGAAGATTGAAGAACAAACTTTCGTCTATTGAAGTCTGGGTTTCAGCTAGAGCCTAGAGTACGATCTGTTCAGCATTACTGTATGCGAGCGGCGCTGAAAGCTGGAGAGAACCATTGATCAAGGTTAAGAAAATTATACCACTGCCGCCAAAGTCAAGGCCTTCGTATCCCTTCTGAAAACAAATAACAAGGACAGAAACAAATAGCCAAGAACGTAACAAACTATGCTTGATCTTAGCCAAGAGACAGAATGGGTAAGTCAACAACACTGCACCACACGTGCATCGTCTAAATTTAGTACTGTGTACTATGGGAATCAAAAACTTGACGAAGCATAACTAAATCTGCGATTTTTTTCGCACAACTTTGTATATAAATTTGGTTAAGCCTGAAAACAGTAAAATAGTCTTTTAGCTTATTCAGGAATGATGTTATATATCTGCCATATAGCCCAAACCCTGGATGCCTGGTTCGCAGAAGCAGTGTTAAACATTATTAAATATCATATTGTTATTGTTTCCTTTTCAACAAACGGTAAGTTTTAAAGTGTTATAGATTTTTTCTGACAGTAAAAATTAAAAGAAAGTATGTTGTGGTTAATATCATCAAGAAACGTTTCTGGCTTAGAGTTAACGAAACTGGTAAGTTGTTGTTTTACTGGATTCTGTAAACTAAAGCAACTTTTTTTTGTTAGAATTTTTTGAAGTTACACAACTTTTAATTTAAAAAGTTATTAAAGGCAATGTGAAGTTTCATTCTTGGAACACTATTTCAAAATTTTTTCTTTTTTCAACAGTGGCATTATTTGTTTGTTTTTGAATTGCATGCAAAGCTGCACGAGGGCTATCTGCGCTAGCCGTCCATAATTTTGCAATGTAAAACTAGAGGGAAGGCAGCTAGTAATCACCACACACCACCAACTCTTGGGATACTATTTTACCATAGAATAGTGGGATTGACGGTCACATTATAAAGCCCCCACGGCTGAAAGGGTGAGCATATTTGGTATGATGGGGATTCGAGCCCGCAACCCTCAGATTACGAGTCAAGAACCCTAACCACCTGGCCATGCAAGGCATAAAACTGACATTACGTTATACAAAATTCTGATGTCACATGGAAAATAACAGACAGACTTGTGCTTCACAAAACTATTTCTATTTCTTGAAACAAAAGAAGATGAAAATAGATACAACAATTTGTACCGGGCAATAAAATCACTGAAACATGAATATTTTATTAAACTTAAAAATTATAATAACCTTTTTCAATGTTTTTCGTGCATTTCGCTTGAGTTGCAACTTTTTTCATATGGTGTTCTTATCATACAATGTTCAGCTTAGCTTAGGTAGCTTTTTATGTAACCTTCAAGTAATTGGTATGAAATTGATCTGAGTAAAGACTTGAGTTCACACACTCACATATATAATATGTATACTTAAGTTTTTAGTATAGTTCTGGCCAAATTATTTGCATAATATTCTATATTAATGTTATTTCTGCATACACGGAATAGTTACTGGGTAAATGCCCGAGAAGTAACAAAAAATGTATCGAGTGATCGAACAGTGCACCATTTTTTATACAGGTATGTGCAAGTTGTTTTGAGCATTTATTAGACAAAGCCCACACACACATCTACTTTGTATAAATGGGTGTGCTTTTATTATAATATTTTTCGCAACAGATCAACTCTTTGTTCGGAAAATTACTTTGTATTTAGAGAAGAGTCGTAGCTCGTCACAAGCCAGAATTTATAGAACTTCAAATTGTTCGACTGCCCAAAAATGGTATAGAATGAAATGGCATTGTCAGGACAATGAGGTACCCCAAGAGTACTGTATCCAGTATCCTGAAACGTCATCAGATTACAGAACACATTTTTTTAGGAAAGTCTACTGGTAGACACCGAAAAACTGCTCAAGATGACTGCGTTTTGGTGAGGTTAACACATTAAGGTTAAAAAAAGTTTTGCAAGACCTAACGACAGGAGTGGAATTAATACATTCATTCCAAGGTATCAAGAATAGGGCCTGGTATGACCAGGTGGGTTAAGGTGTTCGATTCGTAATCCGAGAGTCATGGGTTCGAATCCTGTTCGCATCAAACATGTTCGCCCTTAGAGCCGTGGGGGCGTTATAATATGACGGTCACGATCAATCACACTATGATTGGCTTGTAAAAGAGCAGCCCAAGAGTTGGCGGTGAGTGATGATTACTAGTTGCCTTCCCTCTAGTCTTAAACAGATAAATTAGGGATGATTAGCGCAGATATCCCTTGAGTAGCTTTGCGCGAAATTAAAAAAACAATCAAGCAGAGTAGTGAATTCGATACTGACCAAATAAGATTATTTGTCGAGAAGGTTTGTTTGTTTTTGAATTAAGCACAAAGCTACACAATGGGCTATCTGTGCTCTGCCCACCACGGGTATCGAAACCCGGATTTTAGCGTGTAAGTCCGCAGACATACCGCTGAGCCACTGGGGGGCATATACAGAGAGATTATCAGCAGATTCCTGTTGCAAGTTGTAGGAGAAACGTATGTTTTGATGAGGATCAAACCCCTACGACCAGTTCAGAAAAGAAACAAAAAATGTCAACATTCTTTGGTCATTTCCGATGCATTATAACAGTATAGTCGTTTAGTTTTAAATATGTTTCAATAACAAAGCTGATTTCTTGGTAGCACAACATACCGACTCACAGTTAGAATACTAGTGAGATGTCGCTTTTCAAATGAGTCCTGTTGGTTGTTAAAGCTGATGGTTGGATTCGTGTTCGTCGTTCGTGTGAAGAACAGATGAGGGAAGACTGACTTTCTCAGAGGGAAGATAGTGGAGGTAGTGCAGCACACGTTTTGGAAGCCATTAAAACTTCCAGGAAAATGTCAAAGGTACCTTCTACAGGCTTTACGTGGATATAATATTTTTACCGAATGCTAGAGAAAATATAACCAATAACTTTGTATTCCAGTATGATAATGCCACTAACTACAGTATACATATTATACAGAATAATGTCCACTTGGGGGACTTTACAAGATTACCGTGACTATAAAAGTCTCGAGATTGTAATTCCGCTGAGAATTGAGTTACACAATTGTTAACCCCAACTTCTAGTAACAGGTTGAGATGAAATCAAGGTGAATTGCATCAGCAACATCATCGACAGCATATCACTCGCCTTGAAAAGGCTGTTAAAGTATAAAGAGGACCAATCAAATACTGAGTGTTTAATACGAACTGGTATTAGGTTACAGGCGCTATTTATAATAGTTTGATGTTATTATTAGTCATTATATATGTTTTGTTATGATAGGTGAAATGCTTAATTACACGTCTTTCTACAAGTATATCATAAAATTGCTGACTTTTCTAATAATCATTCATGATATCCTTAGAAACTGTCTCGTTATACAAATTACATATGTAGATGGTTAATATAACATGTATGTCTCAGTTTGAAAGCTCTAACTGTATTTATATTCGATGTTAATAATAATAATAATAATCTTATTTATTACAAAATGTACAAACATTTTGACCAAGACTGTATATGCGCCATCAAACATAACTTACTGTTTACCTATCTTAATAAGTAGAATAAACATATTCGTTCTAAAATCGAACGAAAACAAATGGCAAATTATTTTCTTTTCCGAATTTTGTTCGCTCTTCTATATGAAGTGTTTTCTGAGCCCAAAAGAGCCGTTTTTTGCATATAAAATTCTCAACAAGTGGGTTTCTCGACATCACTGATTATTTTCTTTTCCGTTTTCGCTGTTTGTATATGACTCATAAAGGAAAGGCATTATCTTGTTTTTCTAGAAGAATCGATATGCATTAAGAAAATTTCACATGATGAAAAAGTGCATTCTTCAATATCTCAGAACAAAAATCTTTATAAGCAATAGGGGCGACGATATTTAACTTGAGTGCATTCAACATAAAAGAAATGTAATGTAAAGTATTCGCATTCCCTTTTAACAACACAAAGTTAAGTAAGGTTTTGCATTTTACCCCTACACCAAACAACTAGGACTAAAAATAACATAAAATGAACATAAGATTTTCGTCAGCTATAAATGAACATTCAAATCAGTAAGTCTTTTCTTTCTCATTCATTTTAATTATCCTGTATACCTCTAATTTAATTGTTTAATTTAAAACAGTGTTTTTGTATTTGTATCAAAAACAGAAATACGATTTTTTTCCTTAAATTTATGGACCAAAGACAATTTATATATAAGTAATATATCGACCTGACTGACGCTCGAAGATTACTAAATTTCGGGAATATTCTTTACGCTTTCTTCATAACAATAGTAGCATCTGTAAAATAACATTGTTAGTGACATAATTAAAATAATATTTGTATTAATATTTCAATAATACTATTGTTTTAAAACAATATAACATTCTGAGTATAATAGTTTACAGAATTGTAAGAGTCAAATGAACATTCTGAGTAAGATGTTTTTGGAGATTTCTAACAATGATACATTCTCAATGTGGTATCGTAACAGAATTATAACAATAAAACTTATGTTGACTTAGTTTTACCCACTACCATAGACTGAAACAATCTCTGGCATGGTATTATTTACCATGGCTACAAACTGGATCGCTTTCTGACTTGGAGTTTAACCATGACTAAGTTGTAACATGTATTTCAAGAAGTCTATAACGAATTTCAAAACTCTCAAGCAGCTTTTGTCTAACAAAACATATATGTATAGGTACCTATTTCAGTGCCGAAAACTTAAATGACTACATTATTTTAATAAAGTTTAAACAATTTTCAAAATAATTTTGAAACACGGTAACTTACATGAAGTGATAAAACGTATGCTATGAACGAAAGAGAACCATAATTGCAAACAATAATTGTTTAAGTTCTTTTAAGTAAGTTATAAGATAACACACACCCCTAGTAGCTTAGCGATATGTCTATGGACTTACAACGCTGAAAACCGGGTTTCGATACCCGTGTTGGGCAGAGCACAGATAACCCATTGTGTAGCTTTGTGTTAATTCAAAACAACAACAATAGATAGCACCCACAAATGTCTTATTTACATTTAAATTGTATTATTTTCTTCATTATATTATAAGGATATTTATGTTTTCCATTAATTGATTTTAATGATATTTTTGTATATTATTACGATGACACTAAAATGAAAGTCCGCGTAAAGGGTAAGAACTCCTCTATTAATTTTACTGTCATTCTATTAACTACCCAGTAGGGTACTTATAAATACTCCGATCGCTCTTTTTATTGACTCCAACGTCTAGTTCCTCTTTTTTATTCTAAAGGTTAGAATGAATAACACAAAAGCTTTCAGACAATTAGAAATTATAATCTTTATTACTTCCTACAAGTGTTAGCTTTAAATGGCTGCGAAACGATCTTAGAGGAACTTTACATGAACTAAAAGTATGTGTATAAGGAGAGATCGTATAATAGAAGATGATAAACATAAGCATAATCACACTTAAATCATCCATTATTTCAATTTAGATAAGTAGATAGATGTCGTATTGGAGTTATTGTGTGTATATATATTCTTTTTTTTCATTATCTAAGTAGCAGTCAGAGTATATTTACAGTATGTATAAATGGTAGTCTCAACGTATATCAAATATCAATAATAAAACACACCAAGTTCTTGTATTTTAACAATAAACATGTGGTACCTAAAATATACCAAGTGTTGCTTTTCATTTTAGTTTCGAAAGATTAATATTCTTTGTTCCCTACATTTTCAAAACCTTTTCGTACATACTCATCTTTATCGCATGTGCAGTAAGAGCAATTGCTTTGAAATGCAAAGCTAGTCATATTTTGCCAAGAGTCATTTTCGTTTCGAGAATTGTTAAACTTTCCAGTAGAATCTGTCGCTGGAAAATGCTTTAAACTTATACTAATGTGTTCGCTATTATCACCGAAAGTGTAAGGTTAAGATTACCCGGAGACTCTGTCTATAACCGGAAATGACGCATACCTTTATATTCTCATCCTTTTATTTTGCATCTTGTTTAGATAATGTTTCGTGTCTTAACATCCATCTTTTGTTAAATCATTGAAGTGTTAATTCACTAGGTCAGGTAAGGAAACGTTATACGATAAATATCCAGATACATTTGTTTTTTATCCACTCCTTCTAAGGACAACTACAGTTCATAACGAGTATAGACTAAACTTGTTTTTTGTTTTTTCATTTTTTCCTCTACTATCTCTATGAGCTTGCGGAGATTTATACATAACTCTGTGATTATATACTGTTCAACGAACTGTTAAAAAACATGCTGTAGAAAGGGTCTTCTATGAATTCGATTATCGATGAAAATTTAAATGAATTTTAATGTAACAAAGAAGCGGAAGTCAAGTTTATTCTAATGAAAAATAATCTGATATCTAGTTTCACAAATGTTAGTTTTATCAAACGAATACTTTAAATAAAGAAGTGGACTTCTCGGATGCAGCTACAAACGTTGCAGATGTGTACATATGCAGGCATGTGATTCTTTCATTTTATGTTACTGTGGTTTCAGCAATTCAATGCAAAATACATTACTTTTTTTCGCTACATCTGTAAGTTACCGTGTCTATAAGAATAAAGAAAGATGTTTGAAAAGTTCTTGAACAAGTGTTATTTCTACAAAGGTTTCATACAAATCCTTTCACTTTTAAATCTTCGTTTGTAAATTTTGATTTTGAGTTTCTGGAATTTAATCAAACTTTTCTAGTTTATTTAAAAACTGCTGCATTCTAAACCATCGTTGTCCTCACAAACGTTTATACCCGTAAAACATATCTATGTTGGTTAAAAAATCCTGCTTCGTGTCAGTTAATTGTGACCGTATAAAAGAAAAAAAAATGTCCCACATTTCTGAGAACCATGTTTGTCTGTCAGTTTTAGTGTAAAAGTACATAATGCGCTACATAATTAAGTACAAAGATACAAGATGTTGTGCCCACAGCTTTCAGACACTGCGGTAAAAATAATTACTTCTTCAAAACATAATTTCAACCGTACATACCTCTTAGGGAGAAATTTAAAAAAAACAACAGTTTTATAATTTTAATCCCTTAATGAACCAAAATCATTGCAATAATTGCTAACAGTCATAAGGTTATAAGAATTTTTTTTATCTTTATATTCTTAAAGTTACCTCATTTTATTTATTTTTTACCTTTTTATTTTTTACTTTTCACCGTCTTGAAGTAAACGTTTCAGCCAGTTTTCATACAACTTGTTTTTAATTCTCGCTAATCGCAAAACAAAAATTTCGTTGCTTGATTTGTCTCCATCCTAAGTGGGAATCAGTTTGTAATAAATTCTTTGGAAAACTCAATTCAATTTTATTCACGTAATAGATCTTACAAATCATAAAAAACACCGATAATACACATCAAAAGATGTTTAATGGAAAAAGCAATTTTAATATAAAATATATTTTTAGTGACCATCAACTGTTAATGAATATCTTTATTGTTTTAAAGAATAATTTGAGTTTTACAGTTTAAATCTAACACTTACTAAACTGTTTTGGTTTTTGTTGTTGTTTTGTGCTGTTTTAAACATAAAATTTCCTGAAGACGTTTGGGACGATTAAGCACGTTTCAGTTTTGATTTTCTTCTAATGACAGCGTTCAGACAGTCACATAATTGTTTAAAACATAAATGTTTGAATCTCAAATTTATGTGCATAATAACAAAGAGGGAACAGTGATAAGCATCCATAGCGAAAACAAATCATTTGTCTTAAAAGTTGAATATCAGTATTTAATCAATGGCAAAATGTTTAAAATTATGGAGAGCTCGTTGTTCATTACCAGTCACTTCTCGTCCACGTCAGTCCATGAAGAGAGGAAAACATCATATTAAATAAAAGTCTAATTTTTGTAGTACTTATTCGGCAAAAAATACACTTTTTGAATCTAAATGTGTTCCACTTTTCTTCACAAAGACTACGTTGTTAGTTGAGACTGGTAACATAATTGAAGAATATAAAAATAGTAATTTCATTAAATACCGAATATTGTGTTGATAATTCAGTTCACCTTTAGTCACGTTTACTCCCAATATTCTTAAAAACATTTCCTTCCAAAGTGCCTCTCGCTAGTACCGCGGTAAGCGGTAAGACTACGGATTTACAACGCTAAAATCAGGGGTTGGATTCCCCTCGATGGGCTAAGCAGATAGCCCGATGTGGCTTTGCTATAAGAAAACACACACCTTTCAAATTTTATTCAAATTTTATCAAAGTATAAGTGAAGACAGAATTAACTTATTTTTAAGGTTCGTCATTATTAAGTATTTCTGTTGTGACTAATTTGAAAACTACATTACGAATTCAAAATGTAGATATTTTAGGGACAAACTGAAAATAGTGTAAACACAACGAAATAAAAAAATAGTTAAGACTAAATGTGAAGTCCAATCTGTCATTTGATTCACCATTGAGTAAAAAGACATCTCAACATACTATATATAAGTCATATGAACTATGTACTAAAAGTTTTCTAGCTTATATGGCTGTATAAAACAAAAGAGTTCAACAGTGTTATCACAACAGTGTAACTACGGTACAGTTAAACTATCTCTCTTAAATGTCACAAACCTGGTAAGACTGAACAAACACAGCAGTTTGAACGACAACAACCTGGGTATTGACATTTCTTAGTAAATAGAACACTATGTTATCTGTCGGTAGTTTTCTATTTGACTAATGTAAATACATATACTGATGTCTCATCTTGTCACAAACACTGCACTTGCTAAAAGGCAAACTCTGAGTAAATTAATCCCTAATGATATTTTAATCATTCTGTTTCAAAGTATCGAAACATTTCATCAAGGACTTAACTTCTTCTTTTATAATATATCATACAGTGCAAACTTGCACTGGTTAATGATCTAGAGCTCATTTCTAATTCGGGCAATGCCGTTTGATGTACCTGTAGTAGTTTTATATTTTTAAACATTGTATAAATTGTTATACTTTGTATATTTATCTTTTATCAAAAGTATTTTAATATTTGTATTTTGTTACTTAAAATTCCATAAGGGTTCGTATTTTTTTTAATTAATGCCTTTAAAGTTGTTTGCATATAATTGGAGCTTTAAAATGCTAAATGTTATAAAACCAATTTACATATTATAACTTTTGAATAATTGTAAATGATTGTAACGCAGTGATATTCCCTTTTTAAATGCTCAATAGAGAAATTATGTACAGATAAAAAGTGTAAAGAATAAATAAATAAGTACAAGAAATCAAATTCAAAAAATGTCTGAAAATAAGTTATCTAGTTGCTAGGAGCAACACGCTATTGAAATGTAATAGGAGTTTTTGGAATTCCTGTTACAATAAAGCACTTTATTATTGTAAGAATTAGAAATGGTACTGTGCATCTTTTGAACTGGTGATCTAACGGGACTATTTCTACTCTTACAAATACCTTCTCCTGCAAAACGAAAGAGTCACGTACCTTGAGAAAGTAACATCTCCAATCTTTATTTCAACTCAACTTCTCTCTCTAGGAACTTTGTGAAGTGAAAACTAAAAATAAAGATAACATTTCATTTTATTTTTGTAAAGACCCAAATAGAAGTAAAATAGTTTGTCTATTTATGGAAAATGGGTGCTAGATGACCTACTATATATTTATGGGCTCTACCGACGTCGCATGCTTTATATTATCAAACTTGCACTAACCTAACTTTATTATTAAGAACGTAGTGTTACCGGAATGCTTTCAGACATTGAGAAAAAACGCTTTAAAAATGTTTTATATTTATCACCAGCTATTTAAACGACGCAATGATGTATTTCAGACTGAGGTGTATTTAAAGATATAGATAAGGTATTATACACCATAGAGGAAAAACTTTCCATACGTTCTTTTAAAAATGAAGTTCAGTCATGCATAGGAAATGGGTATCTTTGTAAACCGATACCCAAACTATCTTTTACTGCCTCTCCTCTTTTTATGTTTGAAATTGTTCTTCATACGTCTAGAAATCGTGTATAAAGATAAGAAATGCAATCGTATAGAAATGTGATAACGGTATACAGAGAACTGGTTGTCTTCAATTTTTAGCTGCAAGATCCCCTTATTCTGTAAAAAGTAACAAAAATGGTCATGAGAGAAAATATATTATACGAACATTGCAGTTTTGCAGGAAAAGGCAAAAACAAGTCAAGAAGTGAAAATGTTTTGTGTAGACTAATGCAGTTATGTGTATAAATTTCACAACTAATCAAAAACAATGCAAAGGTATAGTTGAGACTTTCGATTACGTATTCACACAGTTGTTACAGAGATAATGTAACCTTCTGAAATGAACTTTGCTGGGCTTTTTCATCATTGAAATACATAAACTTAATATTCTAATGTTTATTTCCTTTCAAGACTATTCAAATATTACCAACATAGTATTAGCTCAAGTTAGGTTTATGAAAATAGAAGGAAGAACATTCTGTACTATCTTAGGTGTCCAGATTTATAATACATTAAGAACGCATTCAAACCTTCAAACAAAATAAATTTGCTACATGTAAAATTATGCAAGGAAGTCAGAAACCAGTAGGTATCTTTATTTAAAGGTAACATTAGCAATCAAATTGTTTTGGAAGTTTGTTACAGCCATCAATAACTTAAGCGTAGGTTCTGGTTTAGAAATAGATGATATTTTGAAAATGAAATACCTTCACAATAGATCTGGTCTTAAGAGTAGGAGCAACACTTGAATTTGCATTCGATGCTATGAAGAAAACGTTGTAGATGACACCACTTTAAAAAGTCATTTTAAAATGATCAAAGCTACGTTTGAGTTGTTATTAAAACTTATGCTGCCTACAAACTCGCTACCCTTAGATTTCGAATTGGTCATAACCACTTGGTCATAACGGTTCTATTATGATTGGAGGAATGCATAACTCAATGTGAAACTAGAATCTTATGGTGCCACTACTGGTACTGAACATGATTAACTACGTCACAACTTTGATTGTACAATAAAGAATAAGGTGGATAAATTTATAATATGCTTAATTTCATAAAGATATAGAAACGTATTTACTTCCTCTCGCACCTAAAAAAGTCAAGGTACGTTATATAATAACCCATCTTATGATTTGTGCCCCAGTGTTGGTTGTTTTTTCTGTGGTTTTTCTCTTCTTTGTTTTCCTCCTTCATAAAATTACATTTCATTATATTTCATCAAAGTTTAATATAAAAGTCTCACAATCCTTTCTTTTTTATATGCAAAAACAGCTCGTTTGGGTTGAGAAAATATTTTACATAGAAAAGCGAACAACGTTTCGACCTTCTTCGGTCATCGTCAGGTTCACGTCAGGTTCTCAACCCAAACGAGCCGTTTTTCCATATAAAATTCTCAACAAGTGGGTTTCTCCACATCACTATTCCTTTCTTTTGAGGTAAACTGTTCTTTTGTTCAGCTTTTTATAATAATTATAGGTCTGCCATGGACAGATGGTTAAAGCGCTGCGCTCGTAATCTGAAGCTCGTGGGTTGGAATCCTTGTCACATCAAACAAGCTTGTTATATCAGCCGTAGGGGTGTAGGGGTGCTATAAAGGTACGGACAATTTCATTATGGTAATATAGTAGCCTAAGAGTTGACGGTGGGTGATGATGACTAGCTGCTTTCTCTCTAGTTTTACACTGCTAAATGAGGGAGAGCTGGTGCAGATAGTCCTCTTGTAGATTTGTGTGAAGTTCAAGAAACAAGAAACAAATAATATATATATATATATATCACTGCGTTTTGTTATTATTATTAAAATGTTACGTATATATTTCATAAGATATCAGTTTTTGAACAACTTTAAAGCGAAGTTTCTGGTAGCCTGTACGTTCCATTAAACATTTTAGTATTTTAAAGAACATTAATTAATTATGAGCCTTAAGTACGTCAAACAGTTTCTACCACAGGTTTTAATTAATAATCGTATTTTGGTGTTTCATACAGTGTTTGAAACTTGTTCAAAAATGTTTCCATCGTTGTACAATTTTTTTACAAATTCATCAAATCATCCATCAGCAATTTGGCTCTAACATTGTATATAAGAAAAGAGTATGCGAAGTCAAGAGATCAGAAGTGATTATTTTAATAAAATAATTTTAGTAAATATTAAAGCAATCTATTGTGAACATATATACAGAAATATTTACATCCATAAATACTTTTTGAAAAGACTTTTACAAAATCCAAATACAACTAAATTTTAAAAGTACCATTGACCTTCCTTCCAATAGATTACAGTGCTTCTATTGGTAATATTGTTGTAGTTTGTTTGTATGCTGTTAAGCACAAAGCTGCATGAGAGCTGGCTTAGCATGGCCAGGTGGTTAAGCACTTGACTCGTAATCTGAGGGTCACGAGTTCGAATCCCCGTCGAACCCATCATGGTCGTCCTTGCAGTCGTATGGGCATTATAATTCGTTGGTAAAATAATAGCCCAAGAGTTGGCGTTGAGTGATGATGACTAACTTCCTTCTATCTAGTTTTACACTGCTAAATTAAAGACGGCTAGCGCAAATAGCTCTTGTGTAGCTTCGCACGAAATTAAAAACACAAACAAGCAAACAATTACAAAAGAGCGAAATGTACTATGATAATTGCAGGTATCGAAATCCGGTTTTTAGCGTTATAAACTCTCAACTTTTGTTGTGGAAAATGTAGTAACGTTAACAAAACCTATGCATAAGTACAAATCAAAATTTGTAGAACGATTATAAGAAGATAACATTTACAATAATATATTCTTACGTCAAGAAAGCGTGCGCCAAAAAGTAAGATCTTAAAACTACGTGAAGAACCTTCAAGTAAAAAATAACAGACCATTGTTCTAGTGATGATCTTACTTTGACTCTACACTTATACTCTCGTGATACTATCCATTATTAAGCATGTTTATCTCACATATCTTATATACTTAATATATTTAGTCGAAGGAAGTTATAAAATCTGTTGTTCTCAGTGACACTGCTCGACAACTGAACAAAGAACACGAGTTTACTGGAGCCTCTGAATTTCTTATCTTTAAGTCACAGATGGCGAAGACAACCGAAAAAAAAGTATTTTAAGAAATTAATTAAGAAGTAGATGGACGGGGAATTTAGCACATGGAGACGACAAGCGGTGACAAGTTCCCTATCCACCTTCTTCAACGAAAACAGCCGACAAATATCACCACTAAAAGTTTTGTCTGTTGGTTAACGGACCACGTTCTTCTTTTTTTGTCGTGTTGTTGGTCTGCACAGCCCGGAAACCTTCAATCAACTCAATTAAAGTCTCCAGCCACGAAAACATCCAGTGGGTCTACAGCATAGTTTAAATATACTCCGACGAAAACTGATTACTAAATTACGTCTGACGCAATACAGAACCAGAGCTATAGGTCCGTCTAGAAAGTATGTAGACTAAGCCCATTACACAACCGCGCCTACATAATAACATATAATGTTCTAAAGGAGTATATTATTTAGATAATTCTTTCGGAATTCTCGAGCTTCAAACCGTCCGGTTAGTTCTATACTCTTACCGTTACGTTTCCACTATCCAGTTTCAAGTGTGGAAATGATTAAGTCTTTATTATAAAGAATATCTATCTTAAAAGGTAGGCCCTAGGAAGCCTATGTGTTTGTTTGTTTGTTTATTGCTTTGTTTTGTTTGTGTATTTTTTCCTACTTTGTACTTTCACAATATTTGTCAGACTCAACAACTTCGATTTAACAGAAAATTGTTAGTTTGTTTATAAAGTAAGTTGTTTAAAATTTTTCGTTTCGCAATATTTTTGTAGCTACCTTTGTATTTGGCGATATTTTTAATAACATAATTTACATTGTTCGATTTTAATTTGAAACTTTCAACACGTGCACAATTCTTTTTATATATTTTCAATTTTTATATAATATTTCATGTGAAAACATTTCGTCACATCTTCTATTTTAATTTATTTGATTTTAAATTTTTACTGTAGTATTACAGTTATTTATACTTTTAGCCATGAATTTCTGTGTTTGCTTTTCATACATGCTTATAAATACTGTTTATTATTTTGTGAATGTAACCAACATGAATGCTGCACCAGTATCAGCTAAAAGTGCTCAGTGAATATAGAGATGTTCAATTATGTAGCAGTTTTACACCTGCACAAGATCAAACGCAATCACGATGTAAAAGAATAACAATAATCTAAAAATAGAATAAGTAATGTGGTAAATTATACAAGTTTTACAACATTATTTTTAGGTTTAATACAGTATTTTGTAATATTCACTGGTACACGCTGACTTCAATTACTTTGTTATTAATTTCGGTCTAGTGTTTTTGCCGTATTATAGTATAAAAGGATATGTAAGTGAAGGAAAATATTTTAGACACAAAACCATTTCGACAAGAGTAAGATTTTATTGGCTTGGCATGGGCAAGTGGTTAAGGCACTCGACTCGTAATACGAAGGTTATAGGTTCGAATTCCCGTCACACCAAACATGCTCGCCCTTTCAGCCGTGGGTGCGTTATAATGTGACGGTCAATCCCACTATTCGTTGTTAAAAAGTAGCTCAAGAGCTGGTGGTGGGTGGTGATGAATAACTTCCTTCCCTCTAGTCTTACACTGATAAATTAGGGACGGCTAGCACAGATAGCTCCTCTGTATCGTTGCGCGAATTAAAAAAAAAACAACAATCAAGATTTTATTATAAAACTAAGTGTTCTACCTTGCTGTCTTCGCAATGTAATGCTTTCAAATACGTTCCTGTCCTTCAGAAGTAGCGAACGAAATGAAAACAAAAGTTCAAGCTCAGAATTTACCAGAAAAACAAAATGGGAGAAAAACTATTGATTCTTGGTTAGTGTTTTCCAAACATTAAAAAAATACGAATGAATTAAGATCCAAAAATTTGAAACCTAGTTGGTGGAAACTTATTTAATATGGTCTTTCTCTTGTGACAATGATACTTGACTCGTAATGTGTAAGTCGTGGGTCCGAATCTTGTCACCAAAAATGCTCTCCTTCTCAGCTGAGAGAACGTGTAATTTTACCGTAAATCCCACTTCTCGTTGGTACAGAAACAGCTTACGAGCGTTTGTGTTGTTGAGTCGCTGCTAATCCTCCACTCTATTATTTCACTTCTAAATTAGGGACGGCTGACGCAGATAGTCCTCAAGTTGCTTTCTGCGAAATTCAACAAACAAACCTTCTTATACTCAGCTTTTTAAATTAAGTAATCTATGCACATGAACACACTTATTACATTAAACGTATTACATCAAAAACACCTGCTTTAATATCAACTTTTTATTAATGTCCTTTTTTAGTACTTTATGCAAAGAGTGTTAGCAACAATTGAACTGATTAAAATTACCAATATGCACACTTAAATTCTCAAAGCTTTATTTACAAATTTTAGGAAGTACTATATATATTACTAAACACCCAGTAAAAATATTACATCGTATTGCTTCATTTTCGTTTGCATAAGAAGTTTCAGAGATGTCAGCACATTAATTTCCTCACTTTCTTTCTAGGTGGATTTCTAAGCATGTATGTATTTAATACAGTTCTTGACTGCATCAAAGATTGCTGAAAAATTTGGAAATGTAATTCAATATTTTGAATCTGATTTTCTTTGTTTGTTTGTTTGTTTGAAATTAGATATAAAGCTACACAATAGGCTATCTCTGCTCCGCTCATCGCAAGTATCGAAACCCGGTTTCTAGCGTTGTAAATCTGCAGATATGCCGTTGTGCCACTGGGTCTGTTAACACGTGCAGTTTAAGCCTCATTCCTAATGGCAAAAAAAGCTTTTTCAGCTTTTCATTTAGGATAAAAAATTTCAATCATATCCATCTCTATGAAATAGAAATCGTGCAGCCTTATATAACATTTAAACAATAGAAAGGTTTCTTACTGTATAAAACTTATTCTACTCAGTTTTCTTACCTCACAGTGCAATGTTGATTTTTAGGCGACATTTCGTGCAATTGAGTTTCACCTATACTGAACCAGTACGGTGTTCTTTGTAATAAGGGTAAGAGATGCAGTCAATATCTACTCTCAAATTATGTCCATAACATAAAAATAGAATTTCATCTGGTGATAACTTTAGAAATAACTGGGTTGATAGAGCTTGTTTCAGTCCAAACAACTACTTAAAGTTGGGTGTGTTATGAAGGCGAGTGAATTCTTGTAATCTTTAGTGTAGTGTAAGTGTTAATCCTATTTGTTAATATTTGTGTTCATTTCAATGTTAATCCTGTAAATTTAAAGTTCAGTTTAATTAACTGCTAACCTATTAGTTCAGAGTTCATGCTCAAGTCAGTGTTAATCCTGTTAGTTCATAATTCGTTTCAAATTTAATACTGATGCTATTAGTTTGGAATTCAAATTCCACTTTAATTCTGTTACTTCAAATTCATATATGTTATGTTAATTTAGAAGTTGGTTTAATCTTGTTAATAAACAGCTGTTATTGAATGTTAATGTTAAACCTATTAGATCAGGCCCAAACACCGTGTTAATTTCTGCTAAAGTTTAATTGTTTATGTATTCAAAGCAAATAAATACTCATCATGGCAAACATGACTACTTCTGACAGTTTTGGTACTCGCAAAAGCTTAGATGACACGTTTAATGGCTCTTTTCTCTTTGATATGCGTGTTTCAACCTTCCTTGGGAAGATCGATGGACTAACTTAGTTTGTAAGGCCTACTTTATCTCACCTCCTCTCTTGTCTTTAAAGATGATACGTGGTTAGTTACGGAACATATTGATCCAGTGTATGACTTTTTGTGCTAATGGTTTCTAAATTAGTTTTTCGTTAGTTTTGACACTTATCAGATCACGAAAAAAGATATTCGAAAGTACTGAAAACACAATAAGAGCTTCATTATTTATAATGTGGCTTACGTGCGCGAAGTAAGAATTGTGTGTGTTTCTTATAGCAAAGCCACATCGTGCTATCTGCTCAGCCCACCGAGGGGAATCGAACCCCTGATTTTAGCGTTGTAAGAGTAAGAATTAAAACAGTTACAACCTGCAGAATCATTTATTGATTTTTCTTCTCATAAATAATTATTTTGCTTCACTGTTCGTGTTCAACTTACGTTAATTTAGAGTTCATTTCATCTTACTGTTAATTTCTTTTAGTCTGTAATTTGCGTTTAACTTAATTGTAATCCTGTCACAACAGAATTTTTGCACAAGTTAATGTCACCTTCCAGTCGGTGACTCATTGGTAAATGAGTGGGATATTTGTGTTAACTTTGACTTTAACAACAAAAAACAACGTAAAATCAACTTAATGTTATTATGTCATTTGAAAGATGATATATTCGTGTTAAATATTTTGGAGTTAATATTCCGTCAGTAGATAGTGCACATTAAACTCAGTGTTAACCCTGTTAGAGAAGGATTTACACACACGTTGGTTTTAATCCTATTGGTTTAGACTATATGCTTGCAAGCTGGTGTTAATTTTGTTAGTTCAGAGTTTATATCCAGATTGGTATCACTCCAGACTGGAATTAGTACATTAAATTATAAGTTTACTTTCATATTCCACGAAACAGAAAATTAAGCAAATGTTTTAAATTGAATGTCAAAACAATGTATATAATTATGATAGAGAAAATGTCTATAAAAAGTAACTTATTTTTTAATACCATTTCTTCTCTAAGCAAAATTTCTTTACCTTTTCTATTAACCTGTTTCACTGTTTTTGATTAATACTGATGCTTATTCCAGTAACAGTATTGATATTTGGCGAGCTATCTGGCAAAAGTTATAAAAGTTAGTTGCCAAACAATTTATTAAGAAGTTATAAATCTCAAACGATCCTCACATATATAAGATATCACTGATCAAAACTCAATAAAAACATGCTAATGACATACTGAAAAATCAAAATAAGTAACAACTCAAAATTAAGAACTCCTATGCCCAAAATGAAACGCATCGTCAAATTATTCCTTTATGTGTTATGATGCAAGTGTTGCAGTAACATGTTACACTAAAAAACAATCCTTTATTCTTCCTACTTAACCACGTATAACGTGTATTCGGATTCTAACTCAAAAGTAGCATTGTAATATATTTTAAGATCTGCCGTTTTTTTATTTATTTGTTTTGAAATTTTCGCGCAAAGCTACTCTAGGACTAACTGCCCTGCCCTTCTGGGTCCTCACTATTAGTTCCAATGTAAAGACGGTTGTGTGCATTCACCTCTTCAGTAACTTTTAGGAAAATTTTAAAACCAACAATCAATTATTCGGGCATCCTTACATATTAAGCTTAATTTTCTTTATTTGAAAAACCAAAATTTTATATGTAAATAATATTTACAGTTTTTTCTATGTGTATCACTAAGTACAGTAGTGTTTCGTACGTGAGGTTAGGTTGAGAAAAAATGGCTGCCGCATTCAATCTGTTACTCTATGATGCTTACAAGTCACTGGTAAA
Organism: Carcinoscorpius rotundicauda; assembly: GCA_011833715.1. Taxonomy (NCBI): domain Eukaryota; kingdom Metazoa; phylum Arthropoda; class Merostomata; order Xiphosura; family Limulidae; genus Carcinoscorpius; species Carcinoscorpius rotundicauda. The sequence goes on from CM022393.1 coordinate 36,016,078, forward strand.
GTTGAAACATAGTCCTAGATGAGCGCCTAATTATTATTATCGAGTGTTTCACAACCTTCGAATATCATTGAAAAATATTGCTAATGTGGAAATCTGGTAGCTATTTAAAGAGCCACAGTATTTATCTTTCGTTTTTATTCTCTCATGCTTGCCAAAAAAATGAGTGAAGTTTTCTCAGTTGCTTTAGTAAGACAGTAAAGCATTTTAAGAACATTAAGGAACAGGGGCAGGGATAGGCCGAACAAAATAATAGCCTCTACATTCAATCTATTATTCTTTAGTGCTTACACATAAGTGCCAAAGCTCAGTTATAGTATTATTTGAACACCTAGTTGCAATTATCGAGTGTTTCAGGGCGTGTATAATAATAATATGTTACGTATTATTATTATATATTTCGGATGGTTCTCCAATCTATTACGTTACGTTCGTTACACATTACTATATCAAATAACCGAAAATTTGAATTTGAGCTTAGAAGTTAATTAAATGTTAATATATTTTTGCATGCCAACAAGATTGATATATTTTGTGTATAGTTTGTATATTCTAATATAGCCGTCGCTAATTTAGTGGTGTAAGACCGCTCACTCTTGGGCTACGCTTTTACTAACAAATAGTGGGATTAACCGTTACACTATAACGCCCCCACGGCTGAAAGGGCGAGCATGTTTTGCGCAACGGGGACTCGAACCCGTGACCCTCAGATTACGAGGCGTACGCCGTAACACGCTTGGCCATGCCGGGCCAGTACAATTAATAATAACGGTTATTATCAATAGTTATTACAAATCGTGGTTTACATACAGTAGTTTTACAAACTCACAGATAATACTGAGTCTTATATCTAGTTTAAAACTGAATATTTTATCGACGATTTAAGTCAACTACAAGCAAATTGATTCTGAGTTGATATTGTTGCACCTTGCTTAAGCTAATGACGCCGTTCCTGGTTACTTTTGTAGAATCAGTACGTCCAAAGTTATTCACTGAAGTTTATCGGTTTGTAATGTTCGAAATATTTTGCATTCCTGGTCAAATTCTGTAGTTTTCTGATTAATAGACGTTAATTACAATTATAGCTTCATAGATCTATAAGCGTACTGACTGTAGCTGTCCAATAATATTCTCATTTTATATGACAATCACGCGAGTTTCTAGAATTTTCAAAAATATTCTAGAGCACTTTTGTAAAACAAGTATGTTGATTTTTACACTCAAAAAAGTTCTACAACTTTCGAGAATAGGCGGGATATATACGACATACTTTTTATTAGTCTACATGATTTTAGAACGTGGTAGAGTTATATACACATGCGGTGGGCTAGGATGAAGTTGTGAAGTGTAGTGTGTTGTGTTTTTCGTATAGCAAAGCCACAAAGGACTATCTGCTCAACCCACCGAGGTGAATCGAATATCTGATTTTAGCGTTGTAAATCCGAAGACATACCGCTGTACTAGCGGGGGGCGTAAAGTGTAGTTCGGTAAAAACAAAAACAAAAAACACTGCTTCGGGATATTCGTACTTTCCTGGAGGAACTATTACAGCTTCACTGGTTTTCAGTGTAATCTAGAATTCGAGAAATCAACAAAGCAGATGTATATGTATATATATAGATATTACCATTGAATTATACAGATAAGATAAATACTCATTTATCAACTTTTTTCGAAGAAATGGTTTTAAAAAGAGGGGGAACAAGTAATAAGATTTTTTTTTCACAGTTAAGTAAGATAGAGGGATAGAAATAGTAAAAACATACGGAAACACAGCAAGGATTAATATACAGAATCTTATAGAAATCCCTATATAAATAGCCAGTAACTACTGAATCAATCTTACAAGCTTAATGGTTGTTAGATACTACAAAGCAGTGCGGCACTTTTCAGCTTAATTGCTTTTAATCAAACCTGAATTCAACATTTAGTTTTAGATAAAAGTTTTTTCGTCAAAAGATTTGGCTACTTGTGTAGTAAGTTTTGTATTTTTTTATATTTATCTCTACTTATTTCGTTTATTTTCTGACATTACCATCCCTACATCATATTCAATTTTTGCTACTTGTTGTGGGCCTGGCATGGCCTAGCGCGTTCAAGCGTGCGCTTCGTAATCTGAAGGTCGCGCCAAACATGCTCGCCCTCCCAGCTGTGGGGGCGTTATAATGTGACGGTCAATCTCACTTTTCGTTGGTAAAAGAGTAGCCCAAGAGTTGGCGGTGGGTGGTGATGACTAGCTGCCTTCCCTCTAGTCTTACTCTGCTAAATTAGGAACGCTAGCACAGATCGTCCTTGAGTAGCTTTGTGCGAAATTCCAAAACAAAGCTATTTGTTGTTATATATATATAAGTTTTACCTAAAGTCTATGTCATCCTCAATAAAAACAATTCACTGGTTTATTTGAATTGAAAACATCAAAATTTGAGACGAAATTGGACGGTGCTTTTTTTATAAACGAAATGATATTTGTAGACACAAGACGTACAACATAAATATAAACAAAATTAGTACGTTATCTACTTCTGCTGTTACTTAAGTCGAAAGGAATTAATATGTAAAGCAACGATTGGCTCATTTTGCTGAATGTAAACATAAAAAATGAAATTTAACAAACTTTTTATTTGGAGAAACAAAAATGATGTATTTCTATTACCTCAGACTTTACTCAAAAGGTTTTGAATGTTCGAGCCCCAGACTCACAATCAGTAAGTGACAGATTCGAAACCCAGAGTTGAACATATATCTCTTTCAACATTTGGGGAATTATAATATGATGGTCAACCTCAACAGTCACTGGTAAAAGAGTTTGTGGTGGGTACTGCCTGCTAGTTGCCTTTTTTTCTTATCAGCAGTTCATAATTTAGAACAGTAACAGATAGCGTTGATAGCTTTGCTATAAACAAATTTCTCAAGAAAACTGATACTATGAAATATTTTTTGATGATTTATTGTTTTTGTTGTTTGTATTGTCATTACCAAATACTTCGTTAATAAACTTGTTATTATTATTTTGTTTAGAGGGTAGTGAGAGTTGTTCCACAACTTTTACTTCAAGAGATGATTTTCATATTCAGATTAGTACCACAGACTTTTTATCGAAGTTAAGTAATATCTCAAATTAATATATCTATCGTACGTTAAGCATGTGTGTTAAAATTTTGTTTATGGAAAAAATTACTAACAACGGATGCACACAAACACGTAGAAAATACAATATTGTCCATAACACGAGTACTTTTGTAAAATCAAATTTTGTGAATTGATTAGTACCCAGCTTATTTCTAACATCTAGCTGACAGTAAAATGTTATTGATATTTGTTTCACAGTTGAATCAATTATTAACATGTGTAGCAACTAACAAATGTAAAACAGAGAAGTATTGTTAGTGGAAAAATTGATTTTTAGTATTTTTCATTCTTCTTTTGCAGAGCACCCAAACAGGAAGTACTTCACCATCTACTTTTAGTGCTGTATCTTCTATAAACATGTCCTTGGAAAACGTGTCAACACACAACATGACTCCAGCGGATAATTTGAGTCAACAATCATTGGCCATTTTAGGAGTCCCTATCCAAGATAGACCATTAGTGGTTATTTTGAAACCATTGTTTTATTCATTGTATATTTTCTTCATCGTAACTGGTTTGTGTGGAAACGCTTCTGTTTGTTACCTATTAGCCTGTGAAAAGCCTCTTCGAACCGCGACTAATTACTTACTGGTGAATGTTGCAATGTCCAACCTTCTTATGTGTGGTATCACTCCATTTACCCCTCTAGCATTGCTATCTCACATGTCCATAATTACGACACCCTTGTGTCACATTCTTCCCTTTATATCTAGTGTCAGCACTAACTTCTCAGCCCTAATCCTCACAAGCTGTCTGTTACAGTATTCCTTCCGAGTTCACAGAAAAGCTTCTGGACATCACAATAAACGAGGAATCCACCTGTGGTTATCTCTGAGCATGTGGGTTTTCAGCATAATTCTTTCCGTTCCTCAATCCGTCTTCAGACACTTTTACCAGTTTGAATTAGGTGGCGCTGCTAAAACACTTTGTGATCCCAAACTTGCCCTTCATTTACAGCAAATATTACTTCTAATAACAGTTACAAGTCAGATTATCGTTCCGTTCCTCCTTAATACAGTCTGCTTTATCTGGGCTCATCAGATTTTAACACGTAGCGCCCAACGTGGACAAGGGAAACATGGACTAAGAACCAAGCGTTATAAAGCGGCCTTTAAAACACTGTATGTCCTCGTCTTCATGGCAGGTGTTCACATAGGATCTTTAGTACCAGCTTATGTCTTAGAAATGTTTCACGTGTTTTGCTATTCTTCATCCCTGGAAAGACATAAAGATGTATACTCACTAGTGATTCATCTTTTAACACTTTGTCCTGTTTGTTCCACGCCTTTGTTTTTTGGACTCATAAATAACAGAGTGCTTAGAGAGAATAATTGTCGCCAAAGGGGATACATTCCCCCATAAAAAAAAAGAAAGTTATATGTTACCATAAAATGTTCCATATATTAGTGTTGAATGAAGTCGAATGAAAATTTCAAACATAATATTTTATTGTTGATATAATATAACCTGATATTTTAACATCTTTAGAGGAAAAACTATTCCCAGTCAAACTGTTGTTGTTGTTTTGAATTAAGCACAAAGCTACACAATGGGCTATCTGTGCTCTGCCCACCACGGGTATCGAAACCCGGATTTTAGCGTGTAAGTTCGCAGACATACCGCTGAGCCCCTGGGGGGCCCAGTCAAACTGAATTTTCCCTTTTACTTTTCAACTCATAAAAATTACTATATTTTTATATTAATATGTTTCAAGGCAAAATTATATTATGTTTGATTGTCATTTGTGAATGTTTGTCAGAAAGTCTAAAATCATTAAATAAAAGCTACGCAATGAGAAAATCTTCTCAATATACATCCATTCATTATAATATATTACCCTATTACGTTGAAAAGAAACTCTAACCATGAAGCTACCTGTGAATATTCACTCCACGTATCATTTCAAAATGTTCTTGTTTTAGAAGCTTATAAAAATATCACATTTTATACCAGTGAACAACAACTGACAGTTGCTTAATATTAGAGATGGCACATGAAATAAGTAAATTACAAAATAACACAAGTGCAAACTTTTTCACCAATGGAACAAACTGATCAAACAATATTTTATCATACAGTTTAACAAAATCACAGACTCTTTAATCTGTTGATACATTATTTTAAAAACAAATATAATGTCTTTATAAACTAAATTACAATTTTCCCTATTGCAATGTTCAAAAAGGAAAACCAAGCTTCACAAAGTTTTTCCATCAAATGACTGTGATATATAAACAAGTACAGTATATCATAATTTCAATCACGCGTTGTAAAAAAGTAACAATAGCTTTTTTCAGGAACCTGCATTTATTTAAAGATACACTGTGTTTTCCTATTGTTTTATAATACTTTAGTCAAGAGGACAAGATACAGAAATTTCATAAGCATCAAATAATTTTTTTAAATGTATAATTATCCATTCAGTTTATTCTATACTTATTTAATGATTTTCTACAGTTATTATTAGTAACAAAAAACACTCCAATCTGAAATATTTTGTATATTTATAAAATGTAGCATTATTATTCAAATTCTTAGGCAAAGTTACTTTCTACACAGAACTCCTTTACAAAAGATTTAGAAGGTTGTGCAATTCAAGCAAAGTACTAATACAGTTTGATAAATAATAAACCCTTTTCAATTACTGTTGACATAAAGAAAATATTATGAGTTGATCTTTCGTACACTTATTTGGAAAAACTATTCGTCGAACTTATTTAAGCATTTCACTAATCCTTTTTATTAAGTGTTGTGAAAATATCTATTATTCTTAAAGACCGGTAGTTAGGTAATATACTCAAAACTAGAGAAATTAAATCCATGTGCTTCACAGGTGGAGTAGTTTTTTTGTGTTTTTTTCTTCTGTCTGTTAAATGATATTTAACAAAAATACCGTCTATAAAACGAAATCATATGTCTTAAGTACACTCATGTGATAGCGAAAAGTCCGTTATCTCCATCTAGTACGCAAAGAAGTTACTATAAAAGTTTCAACATAAATGCGAAAATTTTGTTCACTGTTTACGCTTCGGGCTGGAAACATCCAAAACACAGCCTATATTCTAATAAGTATGAAATATCTTTGAAAGCCAGAGACAGAGATGGTAGTAAAAAAGGCATATTCGCTTTTGTAAAAACCAACAGTGAATAAAGACAATTCACGGGAAAGAAAAAGACTAGTAACCAAGAGTGTTGTTGCTGTATACAATCATATATTGGTAGGAACCTTATATTAAAATTTGCAGCAGTCATAATATTTTTTTAAATTACTGCTATTTTTTATCTCAGATAAAATAATCATTCTTTATCATAAAATTTTCTAAGTTTAATAGCATTTATTAATGATCTGCTATATCAAAATTACAACATTGAACATTTGTTGTTGTTTTGAATTAAGCACAAAGCTACACAAAGGGCTATCTGTGCTCTGCCCACCACGGGTATCGAAACCCGGATTTTAGCGTGTAAGTCTGCAGACATACCGCTGAGCCACTGGGGGGCCAACATTGAACAATAAATGAAAAATCAAGTAAGAACAATCAATTTCTTTTCCTCATAAATTAACCTCTATTAACGACTGGATCTGAACTTTCTGTGCTACACTTGTGGTATTCAGAAACACTGATGTCCAAGAAATTAACCACCATTTCTGCACATAATACTGAGGTGTAGAAAGGAAATATTTTGCAAAGAATAAATTGAGCTTACACCAGTGGAACAAATACATTCAGTTTTCTAATAGTACGATTATTCTGCTGTATATAATACAAATTACCATTACCTTCCGTCAGTTATAAACATAACGATGAAATATTTTTCTGAGATTTTGAGCATTTTTAACGAAAAATGTCAAAATCAATGGGTAACATGTTCGAGTGGACCCACCCTGAGCTATTGTTTTATCTACTCATATTTGCTTCAAAAGCATCGAACAAGTTTTAGGCAGTGTTTAAATGTAGGTTGTTCACTCATCAGTTAGCTCTTTTTTGACTCATCTCTCATGTCTCGAGAGCCACGAAAGCCAATGCTCAAATATGCAATCTTGGCTCTCTTAGTATCAGATGTTGTAGTAGCAATCACTAAAGTCCAGAATGTGTTAATTCGTGGTGCACTCTTTCCGGGTATCAAATAATGGCGAGAATAAGTTACAAAGGAGAATAATTTTATTCTCTACACTCATTACGGCACGAGAAAGTATGAACAGGCATTCGTTGTACTAAATAGATTAAATAGTTTAATACTGTACTCACAAAAGCACGCTGATGTTAGCCAGATTAACCATAATTTGTGCAGCTAACTGGACGGTTCAAATAACCCAAACAACAGAAGGCAAAACTGATGTAGCCATGATATTCACTGATGACATATGTGTAGCAATGAATAAAAATGAGTTTCTGGCAAATATGACGAACGATAATTTCAGTGGATACCTGCAAACAAAGTAATACCAGATTCAACATGCCCAGGAAAATGGAAATCTTCTCATTGTAAATACAGCAGTAGAGTTTGTAATGAGAATTAACACTGTGCTGGTAAGCAATCACACGGACCTATTGGTTCTATTTTGTTACCTTAAAACAACAGAGTTATATTATTTATTTCTCCAACATGACCTAAATAAAAATTCCAAAAATACATCTTGCGTGAAATATAAAGGCTGTAAAGGAGCCGATAGGCTCAGTGATCTGCATAAACATCCTCTTTGTGGATACCTTTATGAGGTGTGATTCCATTTTTCTTCTCTAGGGAATCAGAAAGAGAGCTCACTTAAAAAAGTTCATTATCATCAATGACTTTCTTAAATAGGCAAATGTGTTTGAGAGAATGTCTCTCCAAGGACAATATCATTAAAGCTGGAGAGAAAAACTTGGTCTGTCTGTTCAACGAGAATCCTAACAAAGGGCTTAATGTTCTGTGGCACAAGTAATTTCACAAAAAGGTTACTTATCAACACGAGCTATTATGTTCGACCAGAGATTCCTCCTCCTACATCAGATGCTACACAATACTACAGCTCACATGTACTACCATATTTAACTGTGAAAAAGATTTGAAAGAAATATACTCCTAGAAGAATATTGATGAAGATTTGGTAAATGATGAATTATTTCTGTGATTGCAGACTGGCAACAAGCATATGACAAACTCCTACCACTGATTAAAAGAAGTATTAAATTAACATTATTAAGACTTATTGGGCCAACGTTAGGATGAATGATATTAAATGATGACCCACTTTTAACCTTTCGATGATTTTTTTTCCCTCTGCACGATTCAATAAGACTACTTAAATGTTATAAAGGGCAACTTTCTGAGTCTTGAATTAGCGCTTATTGGGCCGATATTAGAACTAATTATATTATATGATGGTCACTTTTGCCCTTATAATGATTTTTTCCGTGTACACGATTCAATGAGACTATATGATACAAAGGGAAGATTTCTGAGCATAAAACACTTGAAATACCTTTTGTTGTAATTAGTAACAACTTTTTTCTAGAATGATAGAGTATAATAAATTGCCAATCAGCTTCTTTACTAGCCTTTGATTTAGCTGCTGAAGTTCTAAAGTAACACATCCTCACAAGACTAAGATCAGCAGAATTGTCTTATACCATACTTTTACAAAGTTTTGCCCCCAGTGGCTCAGCGGTATGTCTGCGGACTTACACGCTAAAATCCGGGTTTCAATACCCGTGAAGGGCAGAGCACAGATAGCCCATTGTGTAGCTTTGTGCTTAATTCAAAACAACAACAAAACAACTACAAAGTTGCACTTCACTTAATACAGTAAACAACAGTCCTAAGTTTCTAATACCGTGTTACAGTTCTGGAAAAAGCAGCATGAACTGTTTAGTTTTTAGTCAACAAATGTGATATAGCAGAGATATTTTTGTAGAATTATCCTCGAAGCATGTAATTGCCCAAAACCTGACTACGCCCTTTTCTACTTAAGTCAAGAACCCCTATATAGAAATTATATTTAATCTATAAAAGAGTAAAATTAATGACAATTTTTCAGCTGCCGTGCTTTTTTCCTCTTCTTATCTCAAGGTCTTTCTAAGACCGAAAAATGAAGCCTATCTATCTCATGTCTAATTTCTGTAATCCCGTTAAGAATTCATACTATGAACAAACAAACAAAAGCATTAATGAAAATAATTATTCTACACTTAATTTAGACAAAACGTTAAATAAAACTAATATTAAACTTCAGGGTAACACTGAAACTAAAAGTCATTGGACGCTCATACTTCAGAATGCTGAAAATAGATGGTCTAGGGTCTGTCATTGCAGTTGATCTCACAGACACTGGAATTCCTTTTTCTGTCATTTGGTCTTCTGACAAGCCCATGAACGCTCTTTGTGTTTTATGAATGACAAAGTTTGTTTTTTACTATCTGTTCATGAGTCAAAAGCAAGGAAGTCAGATGTACAAAGCTGATCAATGGTTTGACTATCTAGAAAAAACTGACCAGAAACTGTAGATAATATTATATATAACTTTAGAAGTTGAACAGGATTTTGTTGTAAAAGAAGAGAGTGACTTCTATCTACTCCATTATCCAGTTGCAATCTTTAAAGGACTATTGGCATCGCTGTGTCTGCCAATAATGTGACAGAGAAACAATCTGAATAAACATCACTGCACATTTTACTAGCTTAAGTTTCATATCTGACTTCATAATCCAACATAATAAGAGCAACTTAAAAAGTACAGCCAAGTATTCAAATATCTCTCACCTCAATGAGACATTTCGTCCCTTTCAACCAACTTTATTTGAATTCTATGAGCTAGGCAAAAACGGTTTGTCCATTACTTGGACTCGTTGGAATTACTTGAAATGTATACAAGTTTTCTGTGAATTGAAAATAGCATCTTATTTTTATCACTGCCGAAATGTGTATGCAATCAATCACCAAACCTAATGCATCCTTCAATGTATGTTTGTGCATTGTTTGTCTAAAAGAAAATAAATGTTAATACATTAATCGCCTAGAATATACACACAACTAGGTGTTATTTTCTAAGAAACGTTACTGTAGACGACTACTTACTCTTTAAAGGTTTTTATGCTTAGTCTTTGTACAGTTGCTCCAGTTTTATTCGACAGGTAATGACGATTGATTTCATCTGTCACAAGTCTATTTTTAATACACAGTTTCTTATTCTAACTTTAAAAAATTACCTTCATTCCACGAACCACATCACCAATGATTATATAAACGTTGCATTTCTTTCCTCACATTAAATTAGCATTATTTTTCAGAATAAAATCTGTAATGATTGAACATATTGACGAGTGGTTACTTCACTCATGGCACTTGATACATTTTAGCTTACTATTGACCCTTCAGCACCTGTTTTGGCTCGAACAAAATTTCTGAACAATAATCCTTCTTGGTTACACGATGCAGACTTCTACACATTTAATCAGACTACAGCTGGATGAACAAATAATGTTATTCTAGTTACAAAAAGGTTTGGATATGTGCTGTTTTCACCAAGAGTATTGAAACACTGTTCTGGGTGTTACAAGCCTTAAAACTTACTGCTGAGCCATTGGAGAGCTAGCTACCAAAAGGTAAAATACTGCTAGTTTACAACTATAACAAAGATAAAACATTCTCTCTTGAAACTGGGCGTTTAATAAATGCAAAGAAATAATGTCCTTAACCAACGGGCATTTTCATCACTTTCATTCAAATATTGTTTATTTGTTGGGGTTCCTAAGCTTAAAAGCAACATATTTTTAAAAGCCTTACAGTGAGGCTAGATTTACTTTAAAATATACACAACCATAAAATATTTACAGCATTCCTTTGTGTTAAGCACAAACTTACTTAATGTGCTATACCCCTCACGAATTTCTAAATCACATTCTTTTATTTGTTAACAAAAGCATCAAACACACAAAATTTCAACAGATTAGAATTGCTCCAGCTTATGGTTATCATTACATGTTTAAAATAAATGTGAAATATATTTATCTAAACACACCACTGTAACCTACTTCTTGGATACTGCATGATTTAGATAAAGTGTAATTTTTTTGTATACACGACCAGCTGGTGATTTCAGTTTCAACCAGTAAGTCATACTAAATTGCAAATCCAATCAGAAACTCGAAACTTATTATTTTGACTCTACTTGTTTTTCTCTCGGAATATGACACTGTTTCATTGGTTCCTATGAGAGCATCTGTAACAGATGCGAGATTATTGTAGACCAATTTCCAGCTGGCATGGCATTTCAAAAATAGCATCAGTTGTACTGAGGTACCTGAAAGAAATATATTTTATATTCTTTCTTAGCTCAGAAAGGTAAGCTATTTAGGTAACAAAATTTTCAAATATTTTCATATATAGACACTTTTACAGTTCTGAACGGCTTTGACATGTGGAAATTCTGCTTTTTGTAGCCCTAAACCGTTTTATGTGCTAGATGCACACAACAAGACAAGTAGCTCACAAAAATGTGACACAGTGTTTCTGGCAAATAAGATTGTTATCATTCAAATGTTCTTAATTTTCTCAAAATCTAGTAGATGTTAATGCATTATTCGCATGTTCTTTTTTAACACATAAATATAACCTCCTATATATTTATTTACTAGTCAGTTTACAGTAATTTGTACTTTTTTTTAATCAGACTATATAATTAAGTAGCCCCCCAGTGGCTCAGCGGTATGTCTGCGGACTTACACGCTAAAATCCGGGTTTCGATACCTGTGGTGGGCAGAGCACAGATAGCCCATTGGGTAGCTTTGTGCTTAATTCAAAACAACAAACAACAATATAATTAAGCTTGTTTTCTCGACTACTTTATTTGCAATTATCTTGCAAGTATCTTCAATTACTGCTTTGCTTTGGCCTCCATACATTTTCTGGCTCGGCCCGGCATGGCCAGGTGGGTAAGGTACACGAATTGTAATATGAGAGTCGCGGTTTTGAATCCCCGTCACACCAAACATGTTTGTCTTTTCAGCCATGGGAACGTTATAATTTGACGGTCAATCCCACTATTCGTTGGTAAAAGAATAGCCCAAGAGTTGGCGGTGGGTGTTGATAAGAAGCTGCTTTTCTTCTAATCTTACACTACTAAATTAAGGACTGCCAGCGCAGATAGCCCTCGTGTAGCTTTACGCGAAATTCAAAATCAAACATTTTCTGACACAAGTACTTCCGGCAATGCGATTGTAATTTTAACACGTCATCTATATTTATGTCATTTTTCTTGTAAAGTAGGTTAATCTTTCATAATGCATGCTTGATCGATGCTAAATTCAGACTAACGTTCTCTCTCTTATCTGTTAAATTTTAGTTCAATTTTATAAAATTGGAACAGTTTCTTCACAAAAACATTGGTGTTTCAAGTTATGCCTGAGAGTACATAATGCGGGGAACTACAGACTTAAGCTGCCAGTATGGAATAGGAAAGAGATAATTGTTATAAATGTTAGAAACATGGCCATCTTAATTGAAACGTTTGGAACTAAACAGTTGTTTAAATGTGCTAAAGAGACAATATCTACCCATATCATTGGAACAACAAAACCAACTAGACATTTTACAAACACGAATTAGATAGATTTATGGAGCGAAGTTCATCTACAAATATTCCATTTGCCCAGAATAAGATAAAAATTCATTGTTTGAAGAAAACTTTCCACAAGTCCACAAATTTATTGATAGAAAATCTCATAGTATGTTCATCAACACTGGCTCTAGAGTTTCAATTGGTTAACAAACTTTGGTCGTGAAAGGTGGGAAATTGCTTCTACAAATAATAAAAGAAAATTGAATTAGGCAACCAATAAGAGAACATAAAACTTTAGCAAAATTAAATTTAAAAGTTACCATAATTCTAAGAAACTTCTCTATGTTTTGATGCGTGAGTGTTTGACATCAAGAAAGTGTGCATATTAGGAACTGAGTTCATACAGATACACGATATTGCCCAGCCCTGAATCGGGTCGCTAAGCGTTGATTTGTACACTGACATCTGCTTGTCTGGCTCTGGCTCTGGCCTGGCTCACTTCTTCAGTGCCGCCTATGTTTCGCTCTTTCTCACCCGTCAGTTTTATATTGTCCAATCGCACTTCCTACTTTAAACAAGTAAAAATTAAAACAGCAAAATTTTCAGTACAGTTAAATAACATCTCACATGAGGGGACGAAGAGGAACCACAACGTTCCTGATAACCCTAGGCCCAGCATGGCCAAGCGTGTTAAGGCGTGCGACTCATAATCTGAGGGTCGCGGGTTCGCATCCCGGTCCCGCCAAACATGCTCGCCCTTTCAGCCGTGGGGGCGTTATAATGTAATGATCAATCACTCTATTCGTTGATACAATAATAGCCCAAGAGTTGGTGGTGGGTGGTGATGACTAGCTGCCTTCCCTCTAGTCTTACATTGCTAAATTAGGGACGGCTGGCACAGATAACTCTCGAGTAGCTTTATGCGAAATTCCAAAACAAACAAACAATCCTGATAACCCCAGTTGGGGAGGGAATTCTTCAAACTTCTCTGTCTATAAATTAAACCCTTGCCAAGTTTCTTTGCGTTTGCAGACACGTGGATGTTAGGTTAGGCTAGCTTCACCTAGCTGCACACAGTCTATGACCAGAAAATTCCCATGTGATTCATATCATGACAACATGGGCTAAACTTCAATGTAAACAAGGGAAATGGTCATGTTACCACCAAGAAGAATTTAAATGAACAGTGTAATGTGTTTTATTTTTTATTTGAAGTGTTCAAAGGACTTTTATAATCCAGGAAAGAAGTAGTGCTGTAAGCCGTATTTTCTTTCTTTTTCATCAAGATGTTATTTACAGGAAGCGTAATGTTAAGGTCTAGTAAGTTCATAAAGTACTTCCAGATTACCTAGAAGGTTCACGATGAAAATGACGTCAATAATCGAGTGATTTAGACTCGTATCTAGACACGGGTACAACAGAATTGTTAATATGAGCAAGCAGCTATATAATCCTATGATTTAGGGTTCAGTAAAGTATTCAACTCAATAATGAATGAACATTCAGAAAAATGGTATATTAAATGCTTGTAATCTATTACCAAAGTTATCAGTCAGTTTACAAAGAAACCGCGTTGAAGGTGAAAATAGATTTCTTGTAAACTTAAGCCTGTAAGTGGATACAAGTGAAAGTAGCCTGTATCAAACGTTGAAGAAGAAATAAACTAATTTTGTCCAAATACTCCAAAAAAACTCTCACAGCAATATAGTACGTTACAAAAGTATCCTGGGGATCGTTATTGACGTGTTCTCTTTGGCTCAACTTGTATACGATATTGCTGAATATGTTTTATACATTTTATAAAATTACCAAAACATACAATATTGCTTTCTGTACCCACAAATAAATTTATAGTTTTTATTTTTATTTTCTCTATTGAGAAATAATAGTTTTCAATGGGATCAGTGGCGAGTATACATATTGAGAAGTACAGGGTGGCCCGTAAGTTCCTACCATATGTCTTGTGTATCTGCGTGCTGACCCGGGATGGCCAAACGCGAATCGTAATCCGAGGGTCGCGGATTCGCGTCCGCTACGTGCCAAACATGCTCGCCCTCCCAGCCGGGGGAGGCGTTATAATGTGACGGTCAATTCCACTATTCATTGGTAAAAGAGTAGCCCAAGAGTTGGCGGGGGGTGGTGATGACTAGCTGCCTTTCCTCTAGTCTTACACTGCTAAATTAGGGACGGCTAGCACAAATAGCCCTCAAGTAGCTTTGTGGGAAATTCCAAAACAAACAATCTGTGTGCTATCCCTCATTCTCGCTGCATAATATTATGAGACGACACGTTTTGTGAGAGAATTTCCTCAACATAGCAGGTGTTATTGTTCTAAATACCACGGTAACAGCTTCATTGAACTCATTATTAGCATTATTGAATATAGCATAATAACATATGAAAGGGTTGGAACTTACGGGCCACACTTTATGTTATTCTTGGGAGTTATATCGAATTTTTAAGTTTTATAGAAAGGTAAGAAAAATACTTTCCTATACATTTTGATTAAAATTATTTTACGATTAATAAATAGATAAAATATCAAAAAGAAAATAAAGTTGTAGTTGATTTCACCTTGATTTAATTATTTCAATAATATTAAAACTACTTTAACCATATACTGTAGCAAAGAGAGCGTTGCATATGAAGGTGATTTCTCGTTTGTCGGCCAAGTTAAGCCTGGATTTCTGTTTACTAGTTAAATCTTGATAAAACTGGTATACCTGTGGTAGGAAAGTACATTTTCAGTTCGTTGTTTGTTAGAAGTTTAATTGGTAGTACATTTTATGGTTTATTTAAGATAGTTCTTATTGTAAAAACGCGAAACAAAACTTTAAAAAAATATATTATTACCATTACTTCATAGTAATAATACACGCTGTTTTGATTTTATCTAAACTGTATATTACTAAGTAAATTACAAGAAACGATTTGACTTATTGAAATGATATATGTATTTGTAGTTTTGTTAATACTATGTTATTAGAATTATCCTGCGGAGGAAAAGGGATAACTTATAATATTATATTTTATACCGTTATAGGGTTAGGTTAAAATATATGATTTTCTTTTTTGATGAGGAAAGAGGGGTTAAACTTAGCCGAGAGTTTGAAGTATACAAAATTAACTGTGGTATTGTTAAGTTAAACGCCTATGATTTGCTTGTGCTTTATTCTAGACAGTTGGAAAAAAAGAACAAAAGAATTAACGTTTCTAAAGAGATGAGGCTTCAGTTAAGATAGTCACCAATTAAAGTTACAATTACTCATTGAGTTGTGGAATGATTTGCTATCAGTGTCAACAGTAAGGATACTTGATAATCTTCCGAAAAGCAAAGGATGGAGTTAGAGTTTTATTCTATCAAAGGTGGTTTAGCAAGGAGAGCTCTAAAGGACCAAATGGTCTCCTGTTGCTATTTAACTATTTTCCTTGAAGTTTAATTGTGTATAACAGTATCATTACTGTAACTTAGTGTAAGATAAACCAAGTGTAATATATTCACACAAATATATAACATAGTAGTTTTAATAAAATCTGTAACTATAGTTAGTTTGCAGAAAGATATACCTAGCAATGATATTCCTTATATAATTTTTTTATTCGTAGCTTATAGTGTTTACATGTAGATATATGGATTTGTGGTTTGAACTAATCAAAGGTAGACTGTGATATTTAATGGAAAATTCATTTTTATTTTATTTTTTCTTCAGAAATTTATATATTGTAGTTCGAGGAAGATGAGTGGCCTAGCAGGATGTATTAACATTGACAAACCACGCTGGGACCAGAGTACCTACTGGGGTCGAGCTAAGCATTTTTTTACTGTTACTAATCCTCTGAATTTACTTTGCACATCTTCTAAGTTAGAGAATGCTAAAGACATTGTAACCAGATATTGGTATATAAATTTCTCAGGTGGCTTCTTATAACAGTATTACATAATTAGCATGTGTCAAGTACAATTTGGGTGTTAGTAAATTGAATTTGTTTTTCATCATTTGCAGAACATTTAACCTGTTCAGTGCCGTAGACAAAATAACTCGTCCAAGCTGATTGGTAACACAGTGCCATGGACGAGTTATTGTTTCATGTTTTATACATATTTCTTCATTTTGTGTACCACTTTAAGTCTGGCTTAGAGAAAAAAATAGTATTTGTTGCTTATTTCTTTTGTTTTAAAAATTACTCAATTTTGCTGAAAACAATGCAGCTGAAATACTTGGCAGTCAACAGCTTAAAGTGTGATATTGCATACATTACATTACATATAAATATTTTGGCAAATATATTAAAATCCATTGCTTGTTACTGTATAAATCTGTATCCTTTAAAAGTACACATAATTTTTTTTTTAAGTGTGCAGAATACATTGTGGAGAGGAGTAAGGAAAGAAAACTAAAAATTATCTTTTAATGCTTTTAATGGTATTTTAAAACAATTTGTATAACATTATGAACAAAAGACATCATAGTTTATAAGTAAATAAGATTTTAGAAGCATGATTGTTGGTATTAATTTGTATGTGTATGGATGTTGTCACCTAAATAATCATTTAAGGTACAAAACAGAGATTTGTTTTGTCATCTTTATTGTATTGTAAAATGTTTTACCAAATATTTATAGCATTGGATGCAACAGTTGAAATTTAAAATTGGTTTGAAATGTGGAGAATTTTTTCTTTACCTGCACCTATTTTTTTCAAGATCGCTAACAGAAAGTTCTTACAACCAAGCTATGAATAATGTTATATAAAGTGCATCAAGAAATGATGGATTCACATGATTTATAACCACAAACTACCTAGTTGTTATGGTTATTTAGAGTGAAAAGATTTAATGGAAAGAAAAGTGCTTCTAGGTGTTTCTTACATCTTACAAGGTTTAAAAAAATAGGATTATATTTACATTTCTTATTTTCTAGAAACTGGTTATGAGTGTTTTACTGTATACAGTCTTTGTTATAGCTTATAATTTACAAATTTTAATGTTATTTAGACTTAACATGTAAATCAATTGCTAGGAAAGGAGAGGAAATACCAGGTTTAACTGAAGATGATCTCTGGCATGCCAAACATGTGTATGACTCTGCATTTCATCCAGATACTGGAGAAAAAATGTTTTTGATTGGACGAATGTCTGCCCAGGTTCCTATGAACATGTCAATTACTGGATGCATGTTAGCCTTTTATAAGTAAGTTTTAGCATTTGCTTCTTTGGTGTCAGAAATTTATATGTATGGATTTGGATTCTTTACAATAGGTGTCTGTGAATTGTTGTTGATAAATTTGAACAATAAATGGACACTGCATAATTCACTTGTTTTAAAATAATGTATTCAAAATTAGTCAAATATATGTGCAAAAATTCTGTTCACTTTTGGATATCATAATTTTATCTAAAGTTTCTAGTCATTCTCTTGTTGTCAGAAGTCCACATAGGGTGATTCAATTACTTTAAAATCCAACTAACAAACCAAATTGTTTTTAACAACAGTATAAGTGAATGATTAACTTAAGTTACTCTGAGGGTTACCACAGTTTTATCCTGAAACTTAGATGTTTATCTTTTTTTTTTAAATCAAATTCCACACAAGTGGCATTAATTTCTTTAAAATGCCCTTTGACAAGACAGATTATTCTCCCTATGTCTGTTAAACTGCAAAACTTACTTTAAATATTGCCTGTTACAGTTAAACTAACAATTATATAATTTTAACTTTTTCTTATTCACTTCTGATGTTTCTTCTTTCATCAGTTACCACATTGGTATCTAGAGCTTTAATTAACTGTCTCTTTTTTAATCAGAAGTTACATAGTTTGGTTTAGGTGACAAGTCAAATTATTTCTACCTCTGTTGTTACATTACAGTTGCAAAAAACACTACAGAAGTCACCCATTAAGGCTAATGACTTGCACGCTGGCTAACTTCATGTTTCTTTCCACTAACTTTTAGCTACCTTAAATTTTTATCTTTACTTGACTTGTGCTTGCTTGGTTACTTATACCTGGCCTAACTGAGGCCTTAAACTTCCTATAAACTGCAATGACTTAACAACACTCACTTGGCGAGAAAAATACAAAAGGTCTGAGTAATGCAATACAATGTGTGACTTGTACAGAGTTATGTAACTAATTTTATCATAACTATCAGTTTTAAAATAAGTAAATTTAACTTACTTGTTATGGAAACTAAATAAGCATTAAATATTAAATCACTAAATAATAACCCATACACTGAACAGCCTCGTATGTCCAACATCTGAAAGCCATTTTTACAGAAGAAAACATGTTGACAGGTGAGGTTTATTTTCATTTATAGCAGTTAAACATTATATAACTAAATAAAGCAACCACTCTGTGTTGAATGTTTAACTTACTTAATATGAATAACATATAATAATAATTGTAATAGATAAAAACTGTTTCAAGAGATATTCTCTAATGTGTGATAACTGTTAATTTGTTATTGCACAACTTATATTCATCACTGGTGGTGCTTAGTAGGCCGTCAAAATGGCAGAAGGTGTTTACAAGTTATGTTTGTCCACAAAGCTTCCATATGATGATGAATATTTTAAAGCATGCAGACATTTTGACATAATTCAAATATTTTATTGAGAAGTATATGTAGATAATAAAACCAGTAATGGTATTGATACTTTTCATGGTTGTTCACTAGTACGATTAGAGCAGTGTGATAAAACTCAACACTTTTAGATTAAAATTATTTTATTATATTATTATTTTTTGTACATCATTATTTAAAATATAATTTCTTACTAAAGAAAAACTTTTTCAGTTGAAAATATATATTTTGAAATACAAATAAGTATAATAAAAATAAAGTTTGCAAAGCATGGAATTCTAAATACTGTGTTGTTACTCTGTGAGATTTTTGTTTTGTTCAGAGTTTATGATTTTAGTGTACAAAATGAAGTTGTGAATGGGCAATACCATATTGACTTCGTTCTTTGAGGTACTGTATTTGTATGCTAAATCTCTCAAGGTGGATTTTTGTACATGACAGTGGGATCTTTCAGAGAACATTCTGTAATTTCAATTTACCCCCTCTGGGATCTGAACATCCACCCACATGTTTGTCACACATGGGACCTCTGAAGTAGAGGCCTTGAATTCATGTAATTGGACAGTCTTGAAGTGGTTCCTCCAGGGTCAATCAGCTGGTTCACTTGGGCTATGGTCAACGAAGTACCAGTGTTGAACATTTTCAGCAGATGTTGTGAACATTATATCTAATGTTGTTGTTTCAGTATAGTTCTTGTGAATCCTGGGATTGCAGAGTATTCCTTTGTAAGACTCTGTGGTGGGTGAGGATCTGTCCTGGGGGTATTAAAATGTTCTTACTTCATAATGGATACCTCCTATCGTGAAGAAAAATAAATTAATAAAATTGAGAAAAAAACGATAATTGGAAAATGGCCATGAAGGGATGACTATTCAACAATCACCATCACAGTTGGTTTCTGTACCTAGATTTTGCATTTTGCATTCATTTTTTTTATTATTCAGAAGGGATTAGAGGAGCTTGCTGGCTTTTTTGAGTCAATAAGAAAGTTATGCTTTGTAGGCATTTTGGTGGAAACATCCTCACCACAACACACTGAACTCCTCTTGAAGTTGAAGGCCATGGGAGACATACCAATTGAGGTTACTTCCGATGCTACCCTTGATTCCTCAAGAGGAGTTATTGTTTAGGGACTTGAAGAACATTCCCAAGTCAGAGAACCTCACTGATTTTTTCATGCATTTCTGTGGTGTGCCAAATCATCACTGGCAAAGATGGAATTATACTGACTTTGACATTTACATCACCTCGTCCACCTGCCACAGTCAAGGCAAGTCATCTGAACTGTAAGTT
Organism: Carcinoscorpius rotundicauda; assembly: GCA_011833715.1. Lineage (NCBI taxonomy): Eukaryota > Metazoa > Arthropoda > Merostomata > Xiphosura > Limulidae > Carcinoscorpius > Carcinoscorpius rotundicauda. Next base: position 36,036,622 of record CM022393.1, read on the forward strand.
ATGACCATACATTCCCAACTCTCTCAGATGTTCCCAGCGTTGGTGGTTTGGTCACTTGAATATATTATGTTGTGGTTCTTTAACATGTTATTATTTTGATGGCAAAGACCATGACACCTATGAGTATTAATTGTAATGGTTCACACCCCTCTTACTCTCGTTCTTGCCCAAAGTGGTGGAAGGAGAAAAAGATGCAACATTTGAAGACTGGGAACAATATCTCTCATCCAAATACTGAAGTTATTGTACCACACTCCATCTCATACATGTGCTGATGCACTCCATTCCACTGCTACAGTGGAAGTGCATAGAGATCACTCCATGCCTTCATCAAATCATTTGGAAATCATTTGAAGTGTTTAGCCCTCCATGGGTAAAATAGTTGAAGAGTCTATATTTACTTCCATCTTTATCCCTGCCACTTCTTCTGGTGGCTACCCAGGTCCACTTTTTTTGGCTCCAGGTTTGGATGTTTTTTAGGTCCATCTTCTGCAACCCCAAGATGCATAATGATTATTTTTTCACACCTTCAGTCACTCCTTCCAATAAAGAAAAAAAATGTTGGAAACAGAAGAGCTCTCCACCCATTTCTCCTCCACCTAAGTAAAAATGGACATTTTGATAAGTGGAACTGTTGAAGTTTACATTTTAATATAGATGGCATTAAGGATTTCATTGATTCTTGCTGCCTTGTGTGTCTTTCATTACAGGAAACATTTCTGAAACCTGCTGATGCTTTCAACAGTATTTGTTGTACAGAAGTAACAGGTTATGTGATGGATGTGTGCATGGAAGGGTGACACTGCTGGTCGATTAATATGTTCTTGCCCTGTCATTGCCACTCAATGGAAGCAATAGCATTCCATCTTTCCTTAGGTTGTTTCTTTGCTATTTGTTCTCTCTACCTGTCTTGTGGAGAGACCCATGATCAATCAGAGTTTAATGCCCTCATTGAACAATTACCATTTCCCTTTATAAACCTAGGTAATTTTAATGGATGTAATTCCCTCTAATGTGGTGCTGATATTGATAGGAAGGGTTATTCCATAGAGTATGTGCTTTCAGAACACAAACGTTCTCCCTTCAATACTGGTTCTTATACTTATTTGTGTGCATCAAGTCAGTCTTTCACTGCTATTGATCTCTCTATCTGCTCTTCTTCATTTTTCTCTTACTTTTCTTGGAAGATTGATAGTAACTCATGGGGCAATGATAATTTTCTTATCATTTTGAGAGAGACTGGCTCTGATCAATACCACCTTTTCTGTTTATCTCAGTTGAAGCTAGACAAGTCTAACTGGCCCTCTTTCACTGTTTTCTTGGAACTTAATCCTGCTATCATCTGTAAGCCATCAATAAATGACTGGGGAAGGGGGGTAGCAGTAATTGACTGTATTGTCCAGGCAGCTGCTCACTCTATTCCAAAAACCTTGATACATCTTTCACGATTGTCTCTACCCTTTCAGGATAATTGTCTCTGTGATTATGTTTGTGCCTTTATGCTGATGGACCTCAAGTTTGCTTTTCATTAGTCTGGCAGTACATCAGTAAGATCTGATGATATTCACCACAAGATGCTATGCCATCTCCCTCCTGCCTCTCTTGCTGTTCTCCTGGTTGTTTTTAACCAGATCTGACAGGAGAAAGCTTTTCTTGATGCTTGACACCAAACTATTGTCTTCTCTTTTTCTAAGTCCAGGAAGGATCCCAAGATTTGTTCAAACTACTGTCCAATTACACTAATGAGCTGTCTCAGTAATATTTTAGAGAGGATAGTTAATACTCATTTTATTTGGTTCCTTGAATCAAACAACTTACTTTCACCCACCCAACATAGGTTTTGATGACAATGCTCCACTGTGGACCATCTGATTCAACTTAAAACATCAACCAGGGAAGTCTTTCTCAAGCAACAACATCTTGATTCTGTTTTTAACCTTAAAAAGATTTATGATACAAGCATGGAGGTGTGGCATATTCCAAGATCTCCATTCATAAGAATTGCATGGCCAGTTACCCATCTTTATCAAAAATATTTTTAATGGACTGGCAATTCTAAGTTCATGTGGGTTCAACACTTTCCCATTCTTTCCCACAAGATCTTGGAGTCTCTCAGGGTTGTGTCTTGAGTGTCACACTTTTGATTATAAAGATTACTTCCTATGCTGGACAACTCTTTTCTACAGTTGCAAATTGGCTCTCTTACGGCAACTTCCACATCTTGTGTCAGGCATCGAACATGAGGTTCATTTAGAGACAGCTACAGACTGCTCTCAGTTGTTTGTTTACTGAAGTGGACCACAGCAATTGGTTTTACTTTTTCTCCCTCTAAAACTGTTTGTGTGCACCTTTGTCACCAACATGGTATTTACTATGATCCCAAGCTCAATCTCAGTGAAGTTGAAGTTGTGCTTCCTTTGGATTCTGTTGCAAAGTTCTTGGGGCTTATATTTAACCATAAGCTGACTTTCATTCCATACATTAAGCAGCTACATGTGAAGTGTACAAGGGCACTGAACATTCTCTACGTCTTCTCTTCCACCTCTTGGGAAGCAGATCATGTTCTATGCTAAAGATCTATCATGCCATCATTAGATTGAAACTGTACTATGAGTCTCTGGTCTGTGGCTCTGCCAGAACTTCAACCTTGAAGATGTTAGACCCTGTTCACCATATGAGGCTTTGGCTTTACATGGTGGCTTTTCATACTTCTCCAGTTTGTACACTGGGTCTCATAAAACCCATGTACACCTCTGCTGTTTGAGACTGTCTTTACTATATACCTCAAAACTTTGATGTTCTTTACCACTTCATCTCCTCTGGAGTTGTGTGTTTCCTTCCTCAGTGTGTCATGCTTTTCAGAACAGGTGGTCTGCCATTGTTCCTTTTGGCTTATGTATCGAGGTGCAGCTGGTTGAATTGAGTCTGTCCTTGGATGACATTGCAGTCTTCATATATTAAACTACCTCACCATGGCTTATTACCATCCCAAGTGTGACCTTTTTTTGCGTCATTTGAAAAAGGCAGATATTCCTGATTTGAAATACAATCTTCTATTTGCCAAACATTGTATGAACCATCCTTCCAATCCTATTTATACGAATGTTTCAAAATCAGATGACTTTGTGGGCTTTACCATGGTTTGTTATGAGTTGGTGGTTACACACAGAATACCCTGTACAATTTCTGTGTTCACTTCTGAATTGTATGTCATTTCTCTTGCCCTAAATCATGTAGGTGCTATGCAGTACACAAATAGTACTATTTATACTGACTCGCTTAGCTCTTTATTGGCCCTAGAATCACTTCATGTTAGTTCTTACCCTGTTCTCATCAACATTCAAAACCAACTGGCCTATTTTTCTTTATCATCTACTTCTATCCAATTTTCCTGGATACCAGGCCATGTTTGTATTTGCGGGAAAGAGCTCGCTGACATCACAATTAAGTCTGTCTGCTCTGATGCTAAACTGCCATGCATGTTCCATACATGTATTTAAGGCTTGGCTTTGTGCCACTTGGTAGTCGACTTGGAGAGAGCAATGTGATAAGAAACTCTTCCACATAAAACCTTCTATTGGACTTTGAACATCATGTTTCTGTAAGGATCAGAAGGAGGAAGTTGTTTTAACTAGTCTACTCATTTGTCACAGTTTTTTAACTCATTTTTTTCTTTTATCAGGGATTGATGCACTTGTGTGTGGTTTGTGTGACAGTCAAGTCACAAATAGCCCCACACTCTGTCGTGCTGTCATGAGCAATGGCACTATTTAAGACATTTTTACCAAGGATTTACCTTTGACGTTGGAAAGTGTCATTGGCAATGGTGGTACTGTCCACATTACAATGCTTTCAAATTTTTAAAGACCATTGGCCCTTTTAATTGTATATAAGTTTTTATCTGATATTGGGCCACAGTATTTGTTTTGATTTAATTTCCTTTTACACTTTATAATAATTTTGCTGTTATTTTATTTTTACTAATTGTTTGCTGCAGATAGCTAGTTGCTTTTGTACTATAAGACTCCAAACAACAACTTGTATGTTAAAAGTTAACCATCAGAAGTAAACCATTATTTGGATTTTCATGCATGAAGAACCTAGATTGAAGCATTAAATAGAAAACAAAGCATAGCATTGTTAATATTTTTTTCATATTGACATTACATAGATAGGAATTACTATATAAAAGAAAGTTGATAAATTACTAACATTTTTAATAGTGTGACAGATAGATCTATGTAAAAAATTGAATTACACAACAAATCTTTATTACATTTTTATGTATTTCTTGTATAATCTCATGGTTGTAAGTGTTACTAGTAAGTTTAGTTTATAGTATTCTCCTCACTTCAAATTCACAACAAATTAATTGAAAAGGAAGGTAAAACTGATACAAGAAAACAATGCTTATTTATTTTAAGAGTCTTTTTCCCTTCATCTACCAAATAATATTTGTTTACAATTGAAATATTTCTTCATGTCAATCTGTTTTAGCATACTAAAATCTTTATTGTATTAAGGTTTCATATAGTTAAATTAGTAACTATTGTTATATTGTAACACAAATTTCATGAAGTTATCAGCATATATTTTTGAGATTAGCACTCAAGAACCAATGTGTGCTAATTACTTCCTATTGAATATCTTAACTTGTCAAATAGATTTTATAAATGTCACATTTTTTTTCTTTGTTATATACAGAACAACACCTCAAATTGTCTTTTGGCAGTGGGTTAACCAGTCTTTCAATGCTATAGTCAACTACACCAATCGTAGTGGAGATTCTCCTATTCCTCTGACGTATGTTGATTTATTTCCTACCTCATTTGTTACACAAGTCACTCTACCTAAATATTTTAAAGATGCTTTATTTTCTAACACTTGAGATACATTTATAACAAACAAGATTTTATATGTAAGGTAATGTTAAACAGATTAAAGGCAATGGTGCAGAGTAATGAATATATTTTTGCTTTAAACATTTATGAGAAAAATATTTATTTTTATTATATTAAGTAGAATTATGTAGAGATAAGGAAATAGCACAAGGGTTTAGATTTACAAAAATGTGTGATATAAACAGTCTTTTGTGTATTAAATTATTACTATTGATAAAATTATATTCCAAGCTATTGCATTGGTATACAAGAATAACGGGAAGTAATACTATTGTTACTCACCAGGTTTTTACATGTTATTTCTTTCAAATATTTCATGGAGCTTTATATTTGTTATATTTCATCAGTGAACTCAATGAAATGAATAGTACTTGTAAAATAAGAGAACATTTACAGTATCACAATCAAAAGAGTGTTCAAAGGAATACATTGTTCATTTTTATATTTTATATATTTTTGAGTAACTGATGGAGATATAAGAAAATTACATTATTGTTCAGGCTAAAACAAGATATCTGTGTGATTTGCATTTCTTTTGTATTAAGTTACAACTGGTAATATTTTGGAAAGAAAAAATAGTTAAAACATTTTTTGTTCGTGCCTTGGGATGTAGGTATATCAAGAATAAATCAATTTTGATGTTTTTTTATTATTTATCTTCAGCTCTGTGTAATTGTAATCCAATAGTTTTAAAGTGTTGTAGTGAGTGGATATGTAGGTTGAAGTATCAACTGTTATATTTTGTCGAAGTTATTTACGATACTGCAAAAGTATTAATGAGCATGTTTGGCAAGCTTGTGGCCCATCTCCCCCCTCTTTTAATTTGGTTGCAACATATGCAAGTAATGCAGTATGTTAAGGAATTTGAAACACAAATAAATGACTGCTTAATCTTATGATATTTCCTGAATGGCCTTTTAGGTATTGCTAAAAGTTTTTTCCTAACATTGCACTAGTCTTTTATACCCATCAATTTCATTCCACTTTAGAACTTGGGCTAATCATATGACTACCCTCCACCAATTGTGCTGCACATTCTGTACTGGTGCAGCTAGCTTCCTCTAATATTTTAGAGTAATTCTCATTTTCTTGATTGGCATTCTTGTGTATAGACATATATTTTAACTTGCTCTCTATGTTACTGACAGTAAAATTTTAATCATGCTTGACTATAAATTTATATCTCAACTCCAACTTTCATCTTCTTGTGTTTGCTTACCAATGTTTTTACTGGCAAGGAGGCTTCATTGTTTCACTCTGTTTAGGTCAGGCCTTCTTTCACAAGATATCAGTTGCATAGAAAGGTTGTTTAACCTTTTCTCCTATTTCCTTACTGTCTGCAGTCCCATTTGGATCTGGATTAAGTACTTTGTTTGTTTCATTCTCTGTACTGTTATGTGGCTTGTATTGGTTCCCTTTGTGGTTTCCATCCTGTTTCTTTGTTCCATGGAATTTTATTGTTTTCAGTTATCTATCACCTATTACACTCACTGGTTGGATTCATCAACTCATACAGCTGGTGTTTTATGACTTGTCCATGGAAGACCATCATTTACACAATGTTGGTTATACCACATTCATCATTTATCTATATGTTTTGCTGGTCGAATCTGTTGTCCTTTGGACGATATCATTCATGCTGGTATGTGGACAACTCCCAATACATTTGTTGCACATTATCTGTAAGAAATAACTATTTTCCTTGGTTGATTATCATTTTCCTTCCTGTTATGATTTTTACATACATCTGATTTCCTGCATTTGACTGAGGTAAGACAACCTGTTAATCTTTATCTCCATTTTGTTTATATACATCATATTTCAGAATTCCACTTAGTGGCTGGTATTGGTTACCTGGTCAGGTATGCTTAATATTATATTAGCCCTAAATGTATATACAACTGTATTGCTCATTGTTGGGATTGGGTGTTTCTATAAGACTACTGGTCATTTACCTGGTGGTATGCATATATGTATTTTCTTTTTTCTTTTCTTGTTTTTAATCACTTTCATATGTAAAGGACTGTCACTCGTGAACTTCACGAGTAAAGCAGATGGGGATTTCTACTTATCCCGACTGATCCATGATTCTTCCAATCAGGGTCTAGGTGCTTTTCAGAATAGGGGCTGTCATGATTGGTGGAGGGTAGTCATATAATCAGCACTTGTTCTAAAATGGAGTGAAACTGATGAGATGTGAAATACTGGTGTAGTGTTAGCAAAGAATTTTAGCATTGCTTAGGAGACAGTCCAAAATCAAGATTGTTTTGGGTGAGAAGAAGTAAGTACTTATTGAAAATACATTTTCGGTATGAGATAATATTATCTCTAATGTTCATTTTATCCTTTATTTAGTTTATTTTCTTTTAAGCTAATTAATACTTCATCATATTAATTTACAAGAACTTGAATAAGCAGGAACTATTTATGGATAAAATAAAATCAGTTTTACCAAGGAGAAATTTATTAAGGAATTTATGAGTTGATAAGACTCTTCAACTTAAACACAAAAATAAGTATTTAATTATGATAGTTTTTAAAATCCTACATACAGCCTTCTGCTAAGCATTATTTAGTTGTTTAAAAATCAAAAGGTTACTAGAATCCAGTTATATAAATAGAGGTGAGTAAAGGATATTACAGACTTCATGCATGTAGGACACTTTTACAAGAAATCTGGGCTTGTTTTTCAGTTTGCCTCTGTTCTTGGTTATCAATAACAGACAAAATCTTTAAAACTAGTTTTTAACTCTTATAATGTATATGAAAAATTCAAGAATCTGAGTAGTATTAAATTTCTTACTTTTTTGTAAACAAAGTTGAAAGTTTTCAAGCAGTATAAACACTGAGTAATATAGAATAATATATGATAGCAGTAATGCTGCCTATTTAACATACACATATGTAATATATTCTCTATTACATACATTACACATGCATTGTACAATGTGTACACTTACAGTACTATTTATTCCAAAAATAATAATTGTTTAATCAGTATATGTACTTTAAATGTTTCTCACCCTGTTAATTATTTTTAATATAGTCAGTTGGGTCTTTCCTATGTCCTTGCAACTTCAGGAGCTCTAGTAACTGCTTTAGGCCTTAACAGTCTTGTAAAGGTAATAAAATTTTATTATGCTAAATATGACTCTCTTTGTTTTTTCTTTAATAGTTGCAAATATATGTTCATTAAATTCATTTCTGTGACTGAAAAAGAAGGAAAGAACCAAAAAGGTATTAATTAATTATTTCATAAAATTTTAAAGGAGCAAAAAGAAGATTCTTAGCCCATCAAGGATGTCTTCCAGCTCCCAACTATAACCACCTCTTACTACTCGTGTATTCATCCAATATTTTCTTGAACCTTGAAGGTGCAACTCATTCCAGAAGTAATATTATCTAATCTTCTACTAAAATTTGATTTTTTAACCCCTTGCTCTGTTGTTTTCACTACTAAACACAAAAAATTTTATTGATATGTATTATCATTAACCTTAATAATTGTAAATGCTTCAATCAAATACATTCTGACCCTTTAGAGATGTTAGTTTCTCTTTCTAGGACAATCCCATCATCCTAGTGGTTCTTGTTTGAATATTCTCCAACAATTTAATGTACTTCTTGAGAAAGGGAGCTCAAACCTGCACACAGTACTCTAAATGAAATTTTAGAAGTAATCTTTACGGTGAAACAGTGATATCCCTTGTCTTGTATTTGATATTTCTACCCCAAATCTCATTAGTTCTGTTGCAAGCTACAATATGCTGTTTACATGTCTAAAATGATTTTTCAATCACATTGCAAAGATCTTTCTTTGCAACCACAATATTTAGTATATTTGCATTTAAATTGTAATCATAATTTGAATTTTGAAAACCTACATGCATCACCTTACATTTTGAGTAGTTAAACAGTGTCTGCCTTATATTGGACTAATACATCAAATCATCTAACATCTCCCTCTGTAAGTATGCAACAATTTTGAAATAGTAGCTCAATAAAATAATGAATGTAATTTATCAAATTCAGCAATGTTGCCTTTGACCTGTAACCTGTAGTGAAAGAGTTAAAACTCTAGGATAGGAGTTGTCTTGTCCAGGGGATTCATTAAGTTGAAGTTTTCCAACCTTTCTCTTACAATTTCATAACTTAAAGTGATATCTTTTACATTTTTCCCCCCATATATTAAGTGCCATGGTTGAGACATAATACTTCTTTTTTAAAAACTGAAGAGAACATATAGTTTAATAAGTTAACCATCTCATCTTTTCACTTTCACTTTTAAGAGGCCCAGTCCTCATCCAAACATTTTGTTTATTTAGCATATACCTAAAGAATTCCTTATTGTTTGATTTAACCCTCTCAGTCAACCTTCTTTCATATATAAATATTGCCCTCTTGATTTCCTTACTAATTCCAGTAACTTTAAATTTCTTGAATTTATTATGTTTATCCCTAATACAATCTCTTAAACTTTTAATAAACTATACTGGCTTATTCTGCTTTATACTTTTTTTTCTGTAGGGAGTGTGCATGTTGAATATGGATATCAGTTTTTTCTAAATGCTTCCCACATCTGTTTAAACCCCTTTCAACTCTGTTCAGTCTCTATAAGCAAGATCATGTCTCATTCCATCAAAATTGGCTTTCTTAAAATTTGGAATCATGGTACTGTTCTTCTTACATTTTACATGTAGTAAAATACCAAAGTAGTTGCTTGTATTAAATGCTCACTAACCAAAACTCTGTTTAACACATTCATAATGAATCCTAATATTAAATATAATATAGATTCTTCTCTTGTAGGTTCCATCACCAGTAGGTGTATAAAACTATCCTGAACTATTTTGAAAAGTCTATCCCTTTCACTGTCTGACTCAATAATCAATATCCATAGTATGATCTTTTTTCCACTACCATTCTGATCTCATTATACAATTTCTCATTAAATTCCTCATTGTGACCTGGTTCTTTATAACAAATCCCAATTACAAGTCCATGCTATTTTTTTTAATATGGTCTAACTCAACATGATGCAATTCACTCCTCACATATAAAGCTACTGCTCCCCATTTTTCAATAACCTATCCCAAGTAAATAATCTGTAGTCTGATATTTCAGAAAAAATTCTGTCACTAGAATTGTTCAAATTCTCAGTGATACTCATAATAATGAGATCCTCAGTTTCCACAACTGCTTTGAAATCGTTGACTTTGTTTCTCATGCTCCTAGTATTTACAGTAGTAACAATTAATCATAGATTTTAAAACATGTTCATATTTTATGACTGTTGTACATGTTTCCCAGTCATTTATATTTCCTATTTTACTAATATCATAGCTCTAGCCCTAGTTTAAATCTACCATTATAACTGAGGTATTAGCCCTTGCTAACATACGAGCCCATGCTTTTTTTAAGTTTAAGATATCCATTCCAAAAAGATTAACTTTCCCATTAGAATTATCTCACTGATCCAACCAACCTATTTTCTCATCCATTCTTATTGATCTAAGACTGGCATTCAATACTAGTCATCTACTTAATATCTGCTCCCCACAATTTATTCTTGGCAGTATTACAGACAAAAATATTAAGCTGTGATCCCTCTTTCCTTAAATACCTTTATCATTGTTTTATATTCATCAATAAACTCCTCAGGTCAATTTTTCCTTACATTATTAGCCCCAGTATGTTCCATAAAACCTGCATTGCTACAAGCACCCTTAATCATCTCTCTGGATGTGTCAGTTATATCCTGTGCCTCTGCTCCTGTATAGCATAAGTATATTATTTTGCTTCTGTTTACTCCATATATTATATCTATGTGCCTAACTAGAGAGCCACCTAAAACTATAACTTTTCTGTCATTTACACCATCATCTCTTATGATCCTTTCTGTTTTTCTTATTTGCTTCCCCTTATCACTGGCAAGTGCTCAGATCCAATTACTTAACCTAAACCCAAATTGAATCTTCTAAGTGCATTACTTTCCAAGCTGTTAGCCCTAACTATAAAAAAAAAAGTTATGAATTAAAACATTTCATGTCTACAGATTATCGTATCTAAGATTAATATTTCTTTTTCTATTTGGTTATAATTTTAAGATGCTAACTGAAAGTATGGCTTAATATTATAATTTTGTTGTAGTATTAAAATTATTCAAATTGATAGGTAATAAATGTTTGAATAAATGTTTTACACAATACTTGACATAATTATCAATGTAGTGGGATAAAGTAAAAATGTAAAACTGCTAGTTTTTTTCCAAATCTTGTTTTATTTGTGAGTGTAGGAAATTTGTTTATGAATTTGTTTTCTGTAGGTTTTATTTTAAAATATATGCTTAAATAAATCCTTAACTAGTACACCCTTCTTTATACATTTGTATTTCTCAAACCTAATCTTTGTTTTCAAGATAAAATTCATCTAAAGTTTCTTTTATATTCTACATAATATTCAGCATTACACTCATTCACTTGGGCGCTAATATTTTGTGTGAAGTTTGTAATCACAATCTATGTATGTGTGTGTGTGTATACATACACACAGTCATGTGAAAAGTTAAGACACCCTATGAAACCCTGTGTATTTTTGTAACATTTTTGGATATACAGATATTTAATCTCAATTTTAACAATACTGAGAGATTATAGGAATAAAACTAAACAATTAAAACTGAAGAAAAGACTTTTCAAGATCTTCTGTAAATGTAATTCTACAAAAATGCATATTTTAACTGAGGAAAAAGTTAGGACTGCCCTACCCCCTAATAACTGCAGTGAGACACTTCTTGTAGCCATCTACCAGTCTCTTACATTGGTCTGAAGAAAGTTTACTCCACTCCTCAATGCAGAATCTTTTCAGCTGCTACAGTTGTCTTTCTGAAGACCTCAGACAGCTCTTTTGCTCTCACTTCAACAGTCAGGAGCACACCAGACTAAATGTATGAGGTTTAAATAGGGCAAGCCTTATTCAAAATGCTGAGTAACAATCTTCTAATCATGTGCACCTGGTGTGATACACCTGTGTGTGAGTTGAACCATTTTAAGTGGGAATAAATGTGGGGGTGTCCTAACTTTTTCCTCAGTTAGAATATGCATTTTTGTAGAATTACATTTGGAGAAGATCTTGAAAAGTATTTTCTTCAGTTTTAATTGTTTAGTTATATTACTTTAATCTCTCAGTATTGTTATAATTGAGATTAACTACCTATATATCCAAAAATGTTAGAAAAATACATAGGCTTTCATAGGGTGTCCTAACTTTTTCACATGACATTATAGATTATAGAAATGTGTGTGTGTCTATATATATTTTTCATATACAGTCAGCTCCACCATTGATTGGACGATTTGTTCCATTTTGTGCTGTGGCTGCTGCTAACTGTGTCAACATTCCAATGATGAGACAAAGGTATGAAATGAAATTAATTTCATCCTTATCAATAATGTTAATAACAGTGTTTAATGCAGTTAAGGAGTCAAGTTTATTAATTCTTTGATTTTGACATAGTAATTATAGCAAAGTGTTTTTCAGATGTAGTTTTGCAGATGATTGCTATTTAATTTTATATATAGATTGAGGTTTTATTTGGCTACTTGTAAACTATGAAAGCTAGTTACTTGAAGCTTTACTCTTACTATTTAAAATCAAGATAATAAAAATCTGTAATAAAATACATTAAACTGCTGAAGTTTAGAAAAAGTTATTGAAAATAATAACTTCCATTAGAAGTTGACAATTTATGAACAGTTGGTCATCTCTTCCATGAAAATTGATTTCCACCTATCATCAACCTGTGATTTGTGTAATCCAAGTCTGTAAATAAAACCTTCTTCACTAATTTCCATACATAGCACTAATATGTCTGTTGTTAATCAAACAAGGAAGTAGTTTTACATAAATGTTGGAAATTGAAAATACTACAAATATGCAAAAATTCCAGTATTTCATGCAGAGAAACTTTCAGTGTTAATGCAAATAATCAGTTTAATCATTATTATCAAAATTTGTTACTAATACACCTGTGTAGATCAGTTTGATGCTCCTATTATATATTTTGCTTTATTACATTATAAATAAATAAACAAAAACATAAAACTTGCAACATGAGATTAACTTTATACAGAGTCCTAGCAAGAACTAGTAGTTAAAGCACCTAACTCACAGTGTATAGGGAATAACTCTTATCTCTTTACATGCTTTCCCTTTCTTTTGTGAAGGCATTGTAATGTAATGATTAATCATATTTTTCATTGTGAAAGAATAACCCAAGAATTGGTAGTGAATGGTGATAAATAACTGCCTTCCCAATAGTTGATTTCTTCAAAATTATGGACAGCTAGTACAGATAACTTGTTGCTTTTCATGAAATTCAACAAAACAAACTTTATTCATATTGTTACAGCTTTTGAAAATAAAATATCTTTGTTTCATATTTCTTCATTTAAATTTGCATGTGTAAACATTTTAAAATGTTATCATTGTGGTGTTTCCTGTTGAGAAACAAATAGAAATGTTTCTCTCTGTTCCAGATTCCAGTAACTTCTTTTTTGTTTTCATACATTATTTTAAAACTTCTTATAAGTTTTTTTATTTTACAAAACCAAGTTTTATCTTTAGTTTGATTTGAAAAGTATAGCATGTAGTTTTGCTGTGAATACTATTGCTGCAACACAATGAGAAGACGTGATACCAAAATTAGAGACAAATCAGCTTTTTTTTTTTAATTATTACTCAGAAGGTTTAATTTAACTCTTTTGATCCTTGATTGTGCATCTTACTTGATGGGTTAGTAATACTATGAATTAAAAAGTACATGAAAAATGCATTTGTAGCCATTCTTCTCCACTTTTAAAAATGCTTGAGAGTTGAAATTTATTCTATAACAAATTTTTGGAGTAATATTATGCATAAATAAATATTTAATAATAATCAAAAATTGTATTTTACATTTAGTTTCAGATTACTACAAATGAGTATGTATTAGTTTTATGAATTTCCAAAAATTTTCTGAGCATAAATATGTAACTCATAACTCCCTTCTGAAGAAAGATAAAATGTTTTTTAACAATATAGATCTAACTTGACTTTGTAACTTCAATACAAATATAGTTTATTCATTTTAACCAATTACTGTTTCTCAGTATCAGTTGTTGTGTTGTAATATAATTGGCTATATGGCTGTAAAAAGTCATAGGCTAATGATATAAATACACAATAAAATAACTTTTTAGTTCTTTTAACTCTATTAAGCCTGGCTACCCAAATTCTTGACAGCTAATATTGCCCTTGTCATATTTCATTACAAAAACAAAACTAGCAGCTACAATTTGTTTGAAAAGTGATAAGAACTTTCCTAAAAATTTGTATTTGGGGGAAAATATTAAAATGTAATTTTTTCTGCAACTTGTAATAAAAATTTCATTATTTAATGCAGTTATTTGTAGTATGACTGAATAGTTCACCTACAAGGTGAATTTTATATGAAGTATAAAAATACATTTTTTATTTTAGAGTTTTCACATTTAATTTGTGTAATGTCTAGAACCTTCTAAATGAATATCAAAAGATTTTTAAGGTGAATGTTTATATTTTATTTTCCATTTTCTCTACTATATCACTAACTTTACCTCTTATCATCAACACACACTGCAATAAAATATTTAAAATGTAAGAAATGGAAATATGTACGTACCTTTTAGCTCTTCATAGAAATCTTCTGAAACTTGATTTTTAAATGTGCATAATTTAACTTATAGTTTATTTTTAATTTTCTTTTCCATTTCTTTGTCTTTTAATACTTACATTGATATGTCAACTGCTACCCATTGGAACTTTATTGTTACTTGTTATTTGGCAACTCCTTTACAGAGACTCATTTCACAAATAATGATTTACACACATAAATGACACCATCTTGTTTATATACTTTTACAATTCAGGCAACAAGTTAAATTTATAAAAATCATTAATCCTTTCAAATGTGATTTTTAAAATGAAAATAATACATAATTAACTAAATACAATTTAATTGTGTCTTTAGCTATAGCATAGTTAGGTAAGAAACACTAAACACTATACGAGGGCTGTTCAAAAAGTACGCAGGACTGACGTCATAAAAAAAATGTACTTTATTAAGAAGTTACAGGTCTGGGACCCCTTCAAAGTACTATCCTCCCCAAAGCACACACTTAACCAAACGGTGTTTCTGCTTGTTGAAACAGTCCTGGTACGCTTCTTTTGTAATGTCCTCCAGCTCCTTCGTCACATTTGCCTTAATCTCGGGAATCATCTCAAATCTTCTTCCTTTCAAGGGTCTTTTAAGTTTGGGGAACAAGAAAAAATTGCAAGGAGCAAGGTCAGGTGAGTAGGGGTGGGCAGGGAAGAACAGTGATCGAGTGTTTGGCCAAAAACTCACGAGTTCTGAGGCAAAAATTTCGCAGCAATGCAGTGCATCTTCAATTTTTGCGGTCAAAATCTCGTAACAATATCCAACTGATATCCCACACTCTTCAGCAAGCTCCCTGACAGTCAGATGTCAATTTGTCCGCACCAAGGTGTTGATTTTGTCGACGTGTGGGTTGTCAGTTGACATGGAAGGACATCCAGGACGTCCATTATCTTCAATGGACTGTTGATCATCCTTAAAACGTTCGTGCCACTTGAAATATGTCGTATGCTTCATAGCAACATCACTGTAAGCCGTGTTAAGCATAGCAAAAGTTTCAGTTGCAGATTTTCCAAGTTTAACACAAAATTTCTCACAAGTCATTGCTCCTTCAGGTCATTCATTCTGAAATCTGCCAAACGAAAAAAATTGCACTTCACTTAAAACCTCGCAGCTAATACACAAATGGAGAAATCTGCAATCGGGAAATGGCGTAGTAATCAGCTGATCTGTGCGAACCTAGCGATACCAAGTGGATTCCCCTGGAACCAACTGGAGCTGTACAATTCAAACTGTCCGCGTATTTTTTTAACAGACCTCGTAAGTACTATAGTCAGTCAAGCAGACAACAGTACTACTAGCTGTTACATGTACACTGTGAGGAAAACTCCACATCAATTTCATATTAATTGTTGGTTGATTATAGTTTAAAATGAGTTATTTCTAACTAATATATACACTTGTGTGTACTAAGTACATATATGCTGTAAACCTCAAAGCAGTATAGAAGGCAGGGGGTGGCACTTGTCAAGTGTTGGAAAATTGACTTCTGTTTCCAAAGAAAGCAGCTACAGATTTTGGAAATCACAAGTCGAGTAGATCAAACTCACATGCTTAGTATTAACATACTCATTTACATTTCCAGCTTATGTGGCTGAATTTAAGATATTTCACAGGACATGGATTGCATGACACAGAAACAGCATTTAAATGTGTTTTGAAAGGTTTCCTTGTAAATATAGGAATTGTAACTTAGATAACGTACATTATAATGTTAATTTCATTGAAAATATTGATAGTAAAGTGATTTAATTAAATTTTGAATGTGATGCAGTACCATATGCAGAAGGTAATTTAAAAATGGTTTAGGAGCCATAGAGTAAAACTGTAGAAGCCAGTTTGATTTTCAGTTCAATGGAGATTCACATAGAGATTACAACAGAATGTTACTAGAAGAAAAGACATTTGTGAATAACTTTCACTGCCATTACACTCCTCATTTCTTTTTTAAAAGATTGTGAAAAGTTTACATTATTAGTTTACACCTCGTTTAAATTATAATGTTGAGTGTAACAGGTAAAAAATGTTTTTCATGAAATAAGATAAGGCAGGCTTATAGACCAACCATGTGAAGTTTCATTTTGCTGACAAAGCTACTTTATTAGATCTTATCAGCTAAGTAATTGCTTAAGTGGGCAAAGAAAATCACTGGAAACAAATATAGAAACTATATGTTTACAAGTGAATATTGTTATGAATTATAATTTCTCTCTTATGAGCCTCCAATTTACTCTGCTGTGTATTACAATTTAAACAGCCTAAAACTAAGTTAAATGACAATTTAAATTGGAAGTTAAATAAATGTCAGTATGTATCCAGTTTATGATATTTGTCAACAAGATTGATACAGTTTTCTTTCTTAATACAAATATATTTTAATATAAAAATATTAATAATATAATTTATAATAATGGTTATTACAAATAGTTTATAAAGTAATGATTTGTTTACAAAAGTTTTGCAAACTTACAAACAATATCAAGTCTTCTTTCTTGTCTAGAACTTTGTTGATATCTTATCAAGGGTTTTCTATGAGCAAATTAATTTCAAGTTGATGTAGATACAATTCATATTAAAGGAATCTAGTTGATTCTGTATTATTTTCCATTGGCATCACACCAATTACAAGTTGAATTTTTTCACTACTGAAGTAATTTGATATTTTCATAAAAATATTGATGTCTGATGTGAATCCACTGAAGTTGAATGGTTTAAAATGTTCAAAATATTTAAATATTCCTGGTCAAATATTTGAAATTTACAATTAATGAGCATTAATCACAATTATAGCTTCCAAGGTTTATAGTACACTAGTTGTAGCAGTTCAGTTATATATGCTGTCTCTTGGCACCTCGCGTTGATTAATTTTTGTAGGTGTGAAGCGAGTCTCTAGAAATTTCAGCCTGCACAACAATATTGGTGTTTATACACACATTGTTGATTTTTTATCTTGAGAGTCTTCTACAATGGGTAACAACTCTAATATGGATTTAAGAGTATAGGTTATGCACATTTCTAGACATTTAATTTGCACAAACACCAATATTAAAATAAATATATAATAATAAATCAGTTACAATATAAAATGTGTAAAAGTTTAAGAAAAGATGGCTTGCTTATAATTTCCCCTTGGTGTGGACTCCAGTACGTGGTGAGGGGACCTCCTCTGGGATCTAAACATCCACCCACGTATTTGCCATGTGTGGCGACCTATGAAGGGGAGGAAAGGATCCTGGTGGTTGAGTGGTCCAGCCCTTACACACCACTTTGGCCTTGAATTCCTATAGACAGATGGCCTTTGGGTGGTCCCCTTGGGTCTGTCAGTTGGTCCACTTGGGCTAGAGTTAACCAAGTACCAGTGTTGGAAGTTGTCATTGGGTGTTGTGGACATTGTGTCTGATGCTGATGTTTGGGTATAGAGCTCATGAAACCCTGGTGTTGCTGCAATGTCCTTGCATAACATTGCAGTGTGCTCCCTCTTAGGGCTTCATGGTTGGTGAGGTCAGTGGGGACTGAAATTTTACTTTTTTCCTATGGATCTTCCAACAAAAAATTAAAATAAAATAATGAAGAAACAGTCAGTGGGTAAATGACCACATCTTGAAGACTCTGAGCAGCAATCTTTAACATCTGTAACACCTGTACCCCATTTTCTTACATTACATTCTCTTTCAGAAAAATCTTTAGAGCAAATGTCCCCCTTTTTTATTCAGAAGGGACAAGAGGGACTTGCTGGCTCTCCAAAGTCAGTAAAGAAGCTTCGATCTGGAGACATATTGGTTGAAACTTCTACATCAGAACAGAGTAAAATCCTGTTGCATTCAAAGGCTATTGGGGATATACCTATAGAGGATTTATTGTTGAGAGGGATTTGAAGAATGTCCCCAAGTCAGAGATTCTCGCTGATCTCTCCACTCAGAAAGATGGAGTTACATTGCCAACAAATATCCTCGTTTTGACATTTACATCACCACGAGCACCTGTCACCATCAAGGCCGGTTATCTAATGTGCAGGGTACGGCCACACATTCCAAACCCTCTCCAATGTTTCGAATGACAGAGGTTCGGCCACTCAAAGATGTCCTGTCACTATTCCCTGACATGTGTTCATTGCGATAGCAAGGACCACGATGCCAGTGAGTGTCACACAGACCCACACTGTGTCAACTGCAATGATTCCCACCATTCCTACTTTCGTTCTTGCCCAAAATGGTTGAAGGAAAAAGAGATGCAACATTTGAAAAAATTAGTTATCCTCAAGGTCGGAAATTGCTGTCCACCACTCCATTTCGGACATATGCTGCTGCACTTCATTCCACAACTACAGTGGGAGTACAGACAGATCTCTCTCTGCCTCCAAGAGAATCGTTTTTGAAACAAATGAAAAACTTTTTGACCTCCATGGTTAAAAAGGTTGATAAATTTACTTCTACACCCATCTCTGTTCCTCCCATACATTCCAACAAACCTCAAGATCCACATCCATTAGTTTCAAATACAGGGATTTCTTTTGATATATCTTTTGCTCCCACCCCACAATGCAAAACAATCATTTGTTCATGTCCTCAATCACTGGAATCCCCTTCCAAACACAAAGACCTGCCCAATCGACCCATTGCAGGATCCATTGTCAATAGACCTCCTCTGAATAAGGACAGTAAGGAAAAGAGATGTGGTCGTAAACAGAATGGTTCTCCAGCCACTTCGCCTACCCGTCATTAAAAATGGCCACCTTGATACAATGGAACTGTCAAGGTTTAAGTTCTAATCTGGATGATATCTGGATCAGGCAGACTGGTCCACTTTCACTACTCTCACAGAACTTGAATCGTGAATCAGCCATCAATAGATGACTTATACAAGCAGCTGCTCAGTGTATTCCTAAAATCTTGACACGTTTTCCACAATATCCTCATTCATGGTGGAATCCCGATTGCCACATAGAACGGAAGGCTCAAAAACAGGCCTGGGATACTTTCTGTAGATATTCCACACTTTCAAACTGCATTGCTCTTCGACACTTTCCTGTTCTTTTGTACAGGAACTTGGGGTCCTTCAGGGCTGTGTTTTGAGTGTCACACTTTTCAGTATAAAGATAAATGCCATCACTGAACAACTCCCTCTCACTCTTGCAAATGGGCTCTGTGTTGACGACTTTCACATCTTGTGTCAGTCGTCAAACATGAGATATATTGAGCGGCAACTACAAACTGCCCTCAGTCATGTACTGAAGTGGACTACGGTGAACGGCTTTAATTTTTCTCTCTTTAAAACCATTTACATCTACTTTTGCTGCCAACGGAGTATTCATCCTGATCCTGAACTCCGTATTGGTGAAGTTTCACTGCCAGTGGTCCCTGAGACCAAGTTCTTGGGGCTTATCTTTGAACATAAGCTGACCTTTATACCACACTTAAAGCAGCTACGAATGAAATGCACAAGAGCACTAAACATCCTCCATGTCTCCTCTACCGCCAGTCGGGAAACGAATCGATGTTCTATGTTAAAGATATATTGTGCTCTTATTCATTCAAAACTTGACTATGGATCTGCCAGACCCCGGGCCTTAAAGATGCTTGATCTCATTCATCATCAAGGACTTTGACTCTCCACTGGGGTTTTCTGCACCTCCCCAGTTCGCAGCTTATATGTAGAATCGCATGAACCTTCTCTGCACCTTTACCATTTGCAACTATCTTTACTATATTCTTCGAAATTTCATTCCTTACCAAAGCATCCCACCTGCGGATGTGTTTTCCTTTCTCAGTGGTCCTTACTTTTTCAGAACAGAAGATCTGCCATTGCTCCTTTTGGTCTTTGCATCCAGGCACAATTGGATGAATTGGGTCTGTCCTTGAATAACATTGAAGAATCCATTGGTCAACCCCCCCCCCCATGGCTTATTACAGCCCCCAAATGTGACCTTTCTTTAAGTCATCTGAAAAAGACAGATACTCTTGAATAAAAGTACTGCCTTTTATTTACTGAACATCTTTCAAACAATCATTCCATTCTAATTTACACGGATGGTTCCAAATCATGTAATTCTGTGGGCTCTGCCATGGTTTGTTGCAGTTTGGTAGTTGCACACAGAATCTCCTCTACAACTTCTTTGTTCACTGGTGAACTGTGCATTATATCTCTTGCCCTGGATCATATCGAAGCTGAGCAGTACTTTGACTGCACTATTTATACTGACTTGCTTAGTTCTCTACTGGCCTTGGAATCACTTCACTTTGGCTCACACCCTGCTCTCGTTGATATTCAAAACTGACTGGCCCATTTCTCATTAACATCTACTTCTATCCAGTTTTTCTGGATACCAGGTCACGTTGGTATTCATGGGAATGAGCTTGCAGACATGGCAGCTGAATCTCTCTGCTCTGGCACTATCACCCCTGTGCCTATTCCGTACATGGACTATGGTCCTGTATTCAAAGCTTTGCTCCATGCCAGCTGGCAGTCCACTTGGAGTGAGCAACGTAACAACAAGCTTTTTCAAATAAAACCCTATATTGGGCTTTGCCTGTCTAGCTTCCATAAGCTTCAGAAGGAGGAAGTTGTTCCAAATAGACTATGCATTGATCACAGTTTTTTAACTCATCATTTTCTTTTATCTGGAACTGATGCACCAGTTTGTTTAACACTCAAATCACTCTAAGCCATATTTTACTTTCTTGCCATCATTGCGCCTCAATGATGGTACTATTTTACACATGTTCTGTCCCAGGGTTTGTCTGTAACATTGGACTGTGTTATTGGTGATGGTGACACTGTGTCCACCTTGATAAAGTTTTCAGTTTTTTAATGGCCATTAATCTTTTTAATCTCATTTATATGTTTGATATTTATTCATTACATCTTTATAATTGTGGTTCCCTTTTCAGAGTCTCATTCTTTCTAGTTCAATTTGACATTGGAAAATGGTCAGAACATTAAATAACTCGACAGCAGGAATGGAAAGGACAACTTCAGGTGACTAATACTGCTGTTTGAACTACTTGTTAGTCATCCTGGCGAGTTGTTATTACAATTTTGCTGCATGTCTTTTAACACTTTTCTTACTTAACCTATTGGTACTAGGCATAATGACACATAACCTGAAACCTGGACTGGAAAGACCAACTTCAGGTGACTGGTGGTTCTTGTACTTACCTGTTAGTCTTTCTGGTAGGTTAGGATCATTACCATTTTGCTAGAGAAAATACTTTACAACTTTTCTTACTCTGCTTTCTCTCTTAATATTTTTGACTAGGTGTCAACATTGGTTTTATGCTTTTTCTATTTTTCTATTTCCTTTTATGTGTTTTACTACATTTAATTTATTTTTACCTTTTTACTGGATGTTTGGTGCAGATAGCCTAGCTGCTTTGTGCCATAAAACGCTAAATCAGTCAATCAATCAATGCTTATTATTTTTTATATGGTCCACTAAAAAGTGATTATAAACATATTAAAACTAAATGGAGAGTTTCTGAGGATTTAAATCATTTCTTTTCATTTTTTCATACAGTGCAGTAAAATGAACCACACAATGGCTGTTTAATAGTTAATATGTGTAATAAAGTTTTAAACTGTTGTGTATTTATATTTCTGGGTAATATTAATTTTTTGCAAGTACTTGTGCTGTTGAGACCAAAAGTAAATACAATGTGACAAATGACTGCATTATTGGCAAAACAAAACATAATACAGTTAAGTTTTAAATGGCATAACTAAGGTTACTTCAACTTGTACTACAAAAATCTTTTATTTTCTATTATATTACAACATCATGCTTGAGATGAAGTATAAAGTTGTATAGCAAGCTTTTAGAAAAAAAATCAGGATTGTAATTGTGACAGAAGTTGTTCACAAACACTGTTTGTCGGAGCAACTTATTACCAAGCTAAGCTTTGATCAGTTTGTCAGAGTGTCCATTGAAATGGAAGTTGTATTGGATCAAACAGTGAAAAGCAGACAGAATTCTATAGGGTACTAACTGTTGACTATTGTCTGTAGAGTATACCAGAAAGAACTGAAAAAAATCATGTATTCTATTCAACCTATAACAAATCTAAATGATTTTTTTTAACTACCTGGATTAATGAACTAGCAATATTCTTTTAACTAGTATATATTTGGATGACTTAGTCAAAAAAAGTTGTCAAAAATATATGACTCAAAGATAAAAATGGTTAACATATGATGACCAACATTTCTAATTCATCACATGCCATCTTCCAGCCATTAAAAAAGGTATTATAACTGCCCACAACCTTGAAACTTGTGATACTAACATACATGCATGCAAAAAGAAATGGACATTGAGAATATTTCAAACTTGTGAAAGAGAAAAAATTTCAGCATGGAAACTTTCAGCTATGCTACAATGTATGCTAGGATTTTCATCTAACATCTGTAGGATATATTGAAAACAAAGTTCAAAATGCCTTAATATTTTAACCAGTTTAAAGTTAAAATCATTTTAAATCAGATACATTACAAAGCTACATGTATAGTTTTAATAGCTATGACAAAGAACTGTTTGAGGAGATCAAAAGACCTTTGAACATCAGGACATAAAAAGTCAGCTGTTACATTAACAATCTAGTTGACACTTGCTTCTTGGATTACAAAATGTTGTGCTTGAAATAAATGATTGGATGTGCTGTATGTTTGAGAAAAACAGCATTGTACACAGAGATAAATAAAGGAGTCTCTGCAGAATAATAAAAACCCTGAATCTGAAAGTAGAATCATGAGGGGTTTTTGGTAAGGTCAAGATCAGCTCTTGATTAAAGCCCTTTCGTTTTTACACTCTTCTAGTTGCTTGGTATTCAATATTATCATCTATATTCTGTAAACAATATTCAATACTTTCCTTCCTTTTGATTTATTAAACATATATTGTTTGTTGATATTCATTCTTTTGTCCTGGAGTTTAATGTCTTGGGTGTTCATTTACAAAAAATATTTAATTTCATATTTTGTTTGACATTGTGATGAGAGTTAATACCAAATGTGCATATTTATTTACCCAAATGTAATTTCAACACAGCATTTTCAATTGTAGTATTTTGGAAATATATGCATAAGCTTACAAGTTCAAATAAAAGTTTGGGTTATGTGTAAAGTATGATTTATAAAGTCTGATTTCCTTCTATATGAGAGTGTGTTGAGACTGAATTGTAGTTTGTTTTTGTTTTGTTCTTTTGTCTTAAAGAGAAATACGTCATGGTATTCCGGTTATTGATCACAACGACAACAAACTTGGAGATTCCAAGATAGCAGCAAAGTGGGCCATCTCTCAAGTTGTCGTCTCCCGAATCCTAATGGCAGTTCCAGGAATGAGTAAGTGTGTGCATTTTATTTTATATAACATAAGATAACCTTTTGATATAACTTGTAGTGTCAGAAGAGAAATGTTTATTGTCTTAATATGAAAATCCCTCAAGTTAAATTTTAATAAAACAAAAGGTTATTGTCCAAACAATTCAATTTGCCTAAGGAGCAAAGAAGAAGAAAAAAAAGTTTAATGCTTCATTTGGTTGTTATAGTGCAAATGTACACAATAGGCTGGGGAATAACTTCCTCGATTTTAGCAATGCAAATCCATAAACTTATCATTAAGCTATTGAAGGGACTGAGCTATTTTTAATTTGAGCATATTTTGATTTTTAGAATTCTAGATATAATATCCTTATACAACTATATATTAATATACAAAGAGCTTAATATATCTAAGACATACTACGTATAAATTTATTTTATTTGATTAGTGAGAGTACTGCATCAGTTTGATTAGCAGAAGTCCAAATTCATGAGACTAATTTCAGGGAAACAGTTTTTCAGAATCTAAAAATAACAAGCCTTCAAAGGTGTTGTTAATGTGATAACTATGTATGTTAGGTAGACAGATGACTACCAACCTTTTTCAATGTTGGTTTAACTCAGCAAATTCTCCACCTTTGAAACAAAGGCTGAACGCTTAGAAGGGATATTCAACCATATTCAACCTCAAGCTGCATCACATGTCACTTAGAATAGTTCAATGCACAAGACTGTCATAGACACAAAAATACTTCAAAATATATTGTAGAACTTGCAAGAATTTTCTAGAACTATCCAATATAATATACTGCTGGAAGGTTGTCAGAGACTTAGAATAGCTCAATGCACAGGACTGTCATAGACACAATAAAAATACTTCATCTCAACTGCCACAGGGAAACAGTTTCACCTCTCCTTTAGATTTTATTTACTAACAACATTTCCCTACCTAAATTAACATACACGTACTATTCACAATACACCATGTTATTTGTTCTAATCATCATGTTTTCCATTACAGCTTGGGCACAGAACAGACAGAATATTTGGTATCTGTCTTCTGAAAGTGGGTTTTCTAACCTTTTTGCATCTATTTCCTATGTTTATTTTGCTGTAGCAACTGATGTATGAACCTGCTAAACATAAAGTACTGAATAACTGCTCTTCTCATTACACTGTTTATGTGATACCATTAATAGCAAGTATGGTTGCAAGACTTACCCACAGAGTGTCCCATAATCATAACATTAAGATCACAGTAGGAAAGGATTATTGACTTGTTTAAAATTATGATTTCAAAAAGTTTAAAAATTAACTGTCTTTGTCTGTTGCTGTTTCACTTGTTTGTTTTATAATGGTATCAACTCTTTTCTTCAACTCTCCTGTAAAGTATTAATAAAGCATAAGCTCAACTACCACTAAATGAAAATGGTGTAATATTTTATTCCCCTAACTAATTATCTCATTCTAGACACAAAAAGTATTTACACTTTGGGCTTAGTTGTTAATTTTTAAGTGCCTTTATTGAAATAGATGGAAAGATATAATGGTATAATAGGACAGTGAATTTTTGAAATGATGGTATCAAGAAGTGTAAAGAATCAACTCTCATTGTGTATTTCTTTTACGTATAAGTATTTAATCATACTTTTATATCACATGATGCTTGTAAATATTATCTTTCATGCAACATGTTAGCTTTAGAACACCAAAAATGAATGAAATTGTGGCAGGAGCTGTTAAGGCTAATTGCTATAGATTATATAGTATGTAAATTTGTTCTTTGCATGCAAAGCATATTTAATTTTTAGACATTGACTTTTAGGTTTCTGTTGGATTCTGTATTGAGATGTAATGGTGTTACTGTGGAAAGGCAAAGAATTACCTTAATTGGTTTCCTTGCATGTTTATGTTAGTAAAGTAATGGACTATAAAATTAATGTTGTGATGTCATAGTTTTGAATTAATATAGGATGATGTATGTAAGGTGTTCACTTCTGCACTTATATAAATGTAAAAGTGTCATCACACAATTTGCCAATTTTGTGTTTCCATGTGAGCTAGCACTCGGACATACATTTTTCTTTTAATTACATAGATAAGTAACATAACCTTATATAATATTTATGTTCTTTAAGTTACTTTAAAAATTTGCAGAGTAAAATACTTCTAGTGTGCCTTCTCCTAACATTTTTTCCAGCCTGGTCTTTTTAGGCAGATCCACCAGAAATTAGGCACTGTTCAAAGCTTCCAAAGTTTAGCATGCACTATATGCATTGTAGAAAACATTAAGTAAGAAGTTTACACTTAACATAACCTATTTTTCCTATTAAAGTAATTTTACAAACTACACAATGTAACAAAATTTTTAACTCTTTTTGCTACTGAGCAGAGAGTGTTATTTTCTAATTGCTTATGCCTAAAGTAAATGAAAAAGACCATTTTTTTCTTCAACTTTGTTTTCGTGACCTGTGTAATTAAATTTTCAAATTTACCCATTTTCCAAAAAATTACAGGTAGACTGTTCTGAGTAGCTAATAGAGATTTTTTTTGAACTTATAAGAATTTTCTAGAACTTTCCATAGTAATAGAAAAAATGTTTAGAAACGAGTAGTATTTTGAAATTTGGGACTGTAATGTAAATCATTTTCACGTATCAGCCCCCTAATATAGTCTCCCATCATGTTTTTGTTATACTCTCTCTGGTAGAAGCATTCACAGTCCAGTTTATCTTGGTGGAAGAGCTTGCCTAGCTCCTCTGAGTATGCTCACGTGTTCTTAAATTTATTAAGAGGAGCATCAAAGATGTGGACTTTCAAAGACATCCTGCAGCCTGTTTTGCTGTAGTTCTTCACCAGAGTCTCAACCAGCTTCACATAACTTTTAGCCTTATGATTACCAATAGCCCTGAACCACTGTAACAAAGCTGCCCCAAGCTTTTTTTCCTTCTTACTGAGCTTCTTGGGGAATTCTATGCACTTCAGGATCTTTTTTATTTGCGGTCCAACAAAGACACCAGCTTTGACCTTTGCCTCAGACAGCTTAGGGAAGAAGTCTCGAAGGTACTTGAAGGCTGCAGACTCCTTATCAAGAACTGTGACAAATTGTTTATTAAGATCCAATTTTATGTGCAATGGTGGGAACAACACCTTCTTGAGGTCCACTAGTGGCTCACACTTGACATTGTGCCTCCCCACAGAGAACTTAGTCTGTTGTAGTGTGCTGCAGTATTCCTGCTGTTTCAAAGGCAAAGATAACAGGGAAACTTGGTAAAGCCTCCTTAGAGACCCATCAGGAATGCCACCATTTTGAAGTCTTTGATAACCTTCCAGTCATGCTCATCATATTTCAAGGCTTCTAGGAAGGTATTGACACTCTTGTATTTTTCTCTGAGGTGCACTGAATAAGGCAAGGAAAGAGACAGATACTTATTCCCATTATGGAGCAGCACAGCTTTGACGCTTCTGGATGTGTCATCAATAATGAGGTGCCACTTGTTTGGGTTACAGGAAATTCCAATTGCCTCACACAGACCGGATACATTGTGGCAGAAGCAGGGACCATCTTGACAACTGAAGAAACTTGAAAAATGTCGGTGATGCTTCCTCTGACTTGTGACATGTAGTACAGTTTCATCTAACAAATCTCACTCTTTGAGACAAGATGTCAAAAGCTCAGCTATTAACTTTGTAGATCAAGATCTCTGATATTCTAGATACATCTTGAAAATTGTTGTAAGTTCAGGAAGATTCTCTATCTAAATTTAAAAATTTCATTACCCAGGTCACAAAGCAAAGTTTGGAGAGAAAAATACATCTTGCATATACTTTAGGCATAAGCAATTGGGAAATAACTCTTTCTACACACAAACAAGAAAAAGTAAAATTTTGTTACTGTTATGTATAAAACGTTTGAAATGCCATATTGTTGTTTATATTATTGTTTTGAAATTTAAACCAATAAAATACGTTGGTATTCATGTAGAAATTTCTAGAATTAAGTAGATCGATCATTTGACTGTAAACGGAAATGTATGGCGGCCTAGTGTCTAGACTTTGAGTCTTGTGCAAGAACGGACATGCGCGGATTGCTCTGGAGCTCTGTGAAAGTTACGTGATTGTTCGAGAAAAGTAGGCCTACTAATATATAAACAGACAGAGACGCGAGAAAAAAAAGAGTCAGTCATTAGTTTTTATTCAATTCAAGAGATTTTGTCTTTGCTCGAGAAAAAGTAAATATTTGCTGTGTGTTTATTCAACTTGGATTTGTGACTAGAGTTAGATCTACAGAAGCTGTGATTTATTTCGTCATTCTTTATGATTCATCTGAATTACTGGTTGTACTGAAAGTCAACACATGTAGAACTGTTTAGGGGAGACCGTGAAAATTGGAAGGCGATAAGTTTGAGACGTTCATCGAAGTCATCTAAAAAAGAACTTCGTCAGATTTATTGAACTGTGAATTGTTTCTGGACTTCTCCATTCAAACTTCGGAATTTCTTCGTGGGACCAAATTCACACCCTAGACTGGAATTTTGGATTTCTGATCTAGACTTTTGGACTTTCATTTTGAATCATTATATTGGACACAGGCCAGTACCATTTTGTATTGTAATTAATTTTAAACTGAATATCTGTCATTGTTGTTATGTAATTTATGTTATATCTGTTACATATATAATAGTTTCTTGTAATAAATTATATAAGCTGTTATCTGTGTCTTTCTGTTGCGTTCAGTCTACATACATAAAAAACGTAACAGTTACATAGTTTAATTACATGTGATACAACCCTGTGATTAACAGATCTTTAACTGACTTTGAGGTCTTTTATGTACAGTTGTACTGATTCAAACTTTTCATTAAGCTGCAGGTGACATTGGTACAATTGTAAATACTAGTAAAATTGTGTAGTTAATTTTTGATGTGTTTTTGTTTTAGCTTGACGTGAGCTGCAGGTTTTAGTTTTTTTAATACTTACATACTTTCAAATGGTTTTTAAATATTAATTGTTCTTCGTCATATTGGTGTCTTTATCTCCTGTTTTATGCACAGTAATTCCACCTTTCATCATGGATTACCTTGAAAAACGAGGGACCCTTCAGGTAAAATGGTATTTTTACTCATCTACATTATTATATACTTTGCATTTTTGAATTTTTAATATTTTTTTTAGCAATCAGATGTATACAAGAATGAAAATAAGAAGCGTTTTTGTGATGAGACTTAGTTTAATGTGTAAAAATTTTTGTTTTTGTTTTCTTTTAAGGAAAAAGAAAAAAAAACAGCGAAGAGATATAAAAATTTATTAATAAATACTTGTCTGATAGAAATAATAAGCATGCAACAATATCAACAGTACCCTAGTATGCTTTGTTGTTTTTACAAAATTTAACTCTTTAAAACAAATTCAGCATTGCTGAGTTGCATATAATAGTGTTTTAATGTGTATAAAGATATATAATACCATAATATCTTTATCTCATTTTGTATTATGTATTGTAGAGACTACCTTGGATTAATGCACCTCTTCAAGTTGGTCTGTGTGGATTTTTGTAAGTTTATCTGGAATTCATGTGTATATTTATATCGAGAAGCAAAAAATATTTCATATGTAACTTTTTCCAAATTCTTGCGTGTAATAGTTCTAAGTACTTTAATGAAAGATAAAAAAATTTACATTGTAAGTACAGCTAATGGACTAAAGGTGCCTGTATTTTTAGTTCTTTTTTTTCTACTTTATAGTTTATGAAAGATCAATGGACATGTATATTACTTTAGATTACATATCCATCTTTTGGTGCCTTGATGGAATATTTTTATATAGTAAAAATAAATTATTCAATTATCTTAGATTATAAGGTAAAAGCATTATTTCAGTTTTTGTGTAATTTCTAACTTCATGTTACCAGGCTGGTTTTTGCAACACCACTTTGCTGTGCTCTTTTCCCCCAAAAGAGGTATGTAAATATTATGGTTTGATTTTTTAAGGCTGTATAAAATAAGATATTTGGATTATATATAAAGTGAAGAATGTATATTGCTTCTTAAATAAGGTTATATGAGACTTAAACAGGCAAGTAATTATACTTTGCTAAGAAATTATTTTTAAGTTTCTAATTCATATAAGGAATGATATTGATGTAATCTTTTATGTCCTTGTTAACTAACTATGAGCAACTTCTATGGTAATAATATATTCATCCTTTGCTTTCAAGTACCTCACTTTAAAGTAAAAAGACAAATCACTTTAACATAATAAACCACAACAATAAAACCTTACTGCATTTGACATTTTGACCTGTCTTCATTAGGAGTAAAAACTGGGTGAGGACAGATCCACCTGTCTAAAGCAGTAGGATGTTATCAGGATTTGTCATGATGGTTTACTACCCTTTTTAGTCCTGGGTAGTTTTTACTTTCATGGACACACAATAAACATTATTCAAGAATTAAGTACTTAGCACCTAAGGATTGTGTTACTGACTCATGTAAGCCTAAGGCTCATGTCTTGTTAGCAGTTTTAACTCTTTCACTGCAGCTTTGTACATGTGCTTTCAATGCACTGGGAAATGTGTGTTCCAGCCTTAGTGTGAAAGTATTTAGAATGTTCAAGAATGAGTTTGTTTTTCTTACCTATCGTAAACCCAAAATTGTAACTGATTTTGCGTGTGAAGAATATATATTAAAAAAAATTGTAACTGTGGTGATATTTGCTAAAAATATTCTTAGTTACATTGTCATAAACTTTAAACCCGTTAATAGGTAGAATAGAAATGTCAGGTAATATTCCTACATGAAAGGAGGCTATAATCATTACAAGTTTAAACATGATATGATGTTGGACTAATTTCCTAAGTTATATATACTTTTGTGTGATACTCTTTGTTTTCAGTATGGCTAACAAGCTAAAAATATGTTATTTTTATTCATTTTATATTTACTTTTAACACTTGTCTGAAAAAGTATCTAGTATCAGTAATTTTGAAGCTCTAAATAACTGGCCTTTTTTTTTTCTTTCTTTCTCATCCATCAGCTCCATATTTATCAACAGTTTAGAGCCAGAAATTCAGGAAGTTGTTCATAAACTCCCAGATCCACCAAAATATGCATTTTACAATAAAGGGTTATGATGGCTTAGTATTAAAAACAAAACATTATTTACATATTTATTGGTGTTGTTTTGTTTTTTATTAACCAAAGTATTTGCACAATATACTGGAAATTATTTAGTAGATTAGATAGAAAACTACAAGAAAAATTTGCATACAAATAAATGTTGTAGTGAAAAGTAAACATAATGTTTATTGGTACAAAAAAAGTGTATTTATATACATGTTTGTGTGTGCTAAGTTAATGTGAGTTATTAAATAAGTCACATTTATTTAAGAAATTTGTTGTGCATCAAATTACTGTGTTTTAAGAAAAGTTTTTGGTTATTATTGGTTTTGATAGAATATTTTAACAGTTTTAAACTTTTTAAAAATGTTGATCAAAGACAGAATTTGTAAGAGAAAAAAATGTATTGAATTATGTTCTGTTCTACTGTGCATGAAGATGTAATAATAATAATGTATTAGGGAAGAATGAAAATATTCCTGTGAGACATAACTTTTTTTTTCCTACTGAAAATTGAACATTTCTGTCGGGTATCTTTAGATATTTTCAATTACTATAGTAGATAGTTACATATGATTTCTCATTGAGAAGAGAACTTCCCTTCATCTTATGATTATCAGGCTCTCCTTGAAAATGTATTCATCAGAAGAAACAATAAATCTTCTATATACTATAGAATGATAATTTTTAAATTTTGTGGTTAATTCTTTGTGTTTTGTGTAGATAACTGGAAGAGTTTGGATCACATAATTAAGCCATTGATTTGCCCCCTTTAACCTCTCAACACAAGTACCTATGGGTTTCAGATCCTGATTATAAACAACATTTGAGTAATATCAGTAGCTGTGATATCTTAGTTATTGTCTGTTATCTTTCATGCTTTAAACTTCAAGAATTATCAAGTGAATGGGATACTCCTAAGACTTTCCATTAATTTAACAGTTTCAAACCAGTTTCTGTAAACCACCTAGCATTGAAGAGAAGGATTAATGGTTCTTTTAACTTGATTATTTTAGTTTAAATAGTAATTAGGATTTGTTTGTTAATTAATACTTTATCTTAATAAATAAATGATAACTCCTAGACATTCCTCTAAAGTGCTCAATTTCCCAGTCATTTACTTGTATTTTAAAAGTTAAAATTACGTGTTTTGAAATCATTTTTCCATGGTTTTTCAGATTAATAAATTAGTAACATACATTTTTTTGAGTATTTAGTCCATAAAAATGCAAGTTTTTATGTCAGTAGACAATCGTGGAAACAAATGAAGGGTGAAAGTTTAACAAAATTTTTCTTATAATTTCTTAATATGTTGAATACCCATCAAATGAATGTTCTTTTAGAGAGATTTTATAAATGTTGAGCAATAATGTTTAACTAGATGTATATGTTTAGTTAATTTTGTAGGGTTTTATTTGAGATGTTTTTATTAATCTGCAACTAAGTTTACAAAGATATATTTATATAATTAGTTTTAGAGAGTTTTATTTTAAATCTTTTTGTTAATGTGTAAAAAAGTTAGAGTTGCATTAGTTAGGATTTTTGTAGTGTTTTATTTTAAATGTTTTCATTATTGTGCAACAAAATTTACAGAAGTGTATTTGTTAAATTAGTTGTCTAGAGTTTTATCTGAAATGTTTTTAATAATGTGTAACAAAAGATTGCTGATACATATTTATATAATTAGTTATATAGAGCTTTTTCAGATGTTTTTATTAAGGTGCAACCAATTTAAAGAGGTCTATTTATTTGTGATGACGATAAACCCTCTTGAAGTAAAAATTTATTCTCAAGATGGCTGGTATAGGTATTAAAACTTTAATTAAAATAATGTACAGAACAACGATTTGACTTTCTTAAATCATCTTCAGGTTAAGAAAGAAAAATATTGCAATCTCTCCACCTTTGTTAACCTGAAGATAACCTAAGAAGGTCAAAACATTGTTCTATATTTTATATTAATTAAAGTGCTAATTTTGAGAATACAGGTCTAATTATGTAGTTACTTTGTGGGTTTTATTTGAAGTTGTTTTCTAAATACATAATGTTTTTTATTATAATATTTCCTTGTTTTGTTATTGGATCTAGAGCATTCATCACCTTTTGTGACATAAAAATTACAGGAATCTGTTAATAATAGAATTCTGTAAAGATGTTAAAGTTGTTTGTATAATACATTTTGTTTTCAGTATGGCTAACAAGCTAAAATATATGTTATTTCTATTCATTTTTTGTTTTCTTTTAACTTGTCTGAAAAAGTATCTAGTATCAGTAATTTTGAAATGTGCTAAGACTTTTTTGTGACATAAAAATTACAGGAATCTGATAATATGTTCAAGTTGTTTGTATGATATAATGTATTTACAAGATCTCTTGACTCAGAGTTTGATTGCTGATTATGTTTTTTAAGTTTATGTTAGTTGTAATGTATTTGCAACACATAGTATATATTTATCCATATATTTATGGATCATGAGACATCTATTAGAAAATGAACATAGTCACTTTAAGATACTTTAAGGCATACTTAAACTACACTTCTGTCCCCAGTGTTCAATGTATATCATCTTTCCAGGTAAAAAACTAATATTTCACACACACACAATGGGGTTATACGTTAATTTGCTCTCGTTGTTACTTGAAATTAACAGTAGTAACTGAATCTCTGAACAGTCACATCCAACTGTTTGCTCTATTATTTATAGTTGGAATTTGAAACTGACTGATCTTTTTATGCAGTCTATATTTTTATAGTGGCAGTACCTGAGAAATCTGTTAACATAACGTATTAAAACTTATGAAAAATTTTGTCTGATATTGAAGGAAAACGTAATTTTAAATAAACAAGGAGTAGAAAATAGAGAATTTAGAATTCCATGAAACAAATTATTCTTTAACTTTAAAGTGAAGTTTTCTCATTGTTTACATAAAGTAGAGTCAACCATTTGAAGAAGAAAAGTATCCTTTCATCATGTTGGAAGTTGCTTGAAATGTACTATTAGTATAATGTATTTAAAGGTATCAGGGCTCAGTGTAGATGAAAAGTATTGTTTGGGTCACAGTGCGCTTATTGATGCTAGCTTCTCACTTAAACCATTAAAGTTTAGTTCTTATTCAAATACATGTATAAATATTTATAAAACCTTTAATTTACTAGCTAGTTATTTTTTTTTCATAATGAATGTATTATTGCAAACTGTTTGTAGGCGATTCAAAAGTGCAGTAAGAATTCTTTGCTCAGAATATTTTAATTCACTTTTACCCTTTGTTTCACATTGTTGAAATGTATATATCTTATGTATATAGAATTCATTTAAAAATATAGCAATTCTAAATCAATTTAACATGCAACTTTCAATTTTGTTTGTATTTACTCATTAAGCACAAAGTTATATCATAGGTATTGAAACCCAATGTTTAGCATCATAAGCCCTCACACCATTCAGCCACCAGAAAAGGAGGTTGGTGAAATGTGCCAAGTGTTTGTCAATATACTTTTTAATAAATATATCCTTATATAATTGTAGATAGGTATCACAGAATAAATTGAAATTTTATTTCTAGATTTGAGTGAAAGCAATACATTAAGTAATGTAAAGGTAAGTTAAAATGAACAATTATATTTGGTTTTCGTTGCAAGGAAAAATTATTGGTTCTGTATGATTCTCATCCAGTGTACTTTTTTTAAATATTTGGATTGATGTAGATATGGACTAATTGTATTGAATAAACGTCATTATACGTAAGTCTGTAAAACATGGTATTTGTTTTATATTTTAATGTTTAAATAACACGTATTTGAAGTAATTCAAGAGTTATTCCCTTCTGTTTTTTATACGATTTAGACTGAATAACAGATGGCATCACAATAATACAGTAAAATGCGAAAAAAAATTCAGGATATCTTTAACTAAATCAATTCATTCAACATTGAATTACTTCAACTTGCCTTGGATAGCACTGCAACTAAATCCATACATTTGAAAGGCTCCGTCAGTCACTGAACATGCTCGCTTTTTCAATGTAGGGGTGTTATAACGTGAGGATCAATATCACTATTCTTAGATGAAAAGTTGACATTTATGGAATTTGCCTCCCATGTAGTCTATTACTTATAATGATGGATGGCTGGAATTATTAGCCTTCAGGTAACTTTGCGTTAAATTCAACAAACACAAACCATATACTGATTTTGAGCTAATTGTACTCTACGTTTTTAATTGCCCTAACGTTGTCATACAGGAGTCTGAACGTTGACATGCAATAAGAAGAAACTGTAAGTTACAATCCGATTCCATCAAAGTACAACAATAACAACGTAAAAAATCGAGCCATTGTTTGTCGTACCAAATTCGTAACAACCAAAGCACTTCTTTCGACTAACCACGATTTTGGAACTGTTAATTCTTCTACCAGGTTTTTAGTGATTGTCATAGTACTGTTTTATTCCTATTGAAAAACGGTTGCCTATCACATTGTTTAAGCTACTAGCAATGTCAGTTATCAGAGTTGAGTTGTGCATTTGCTTGGTGACTAGATGTATTAATACAGGTACATCATGATTTACTAGAACAGAAATTTGTGTGATTTGCTAATTACCCTGCTTTAGAATAGGCTGTACTATAAACTGTAGTTTTCTTTTAGTTCCATTAATGCTACCAAATCTACCTTTCGTTTGGTATCTCGCTTTTATACTTTTAATATTACACTTGTGTCAAGTGTCAGAATAGATTTTGAAAATGATACTAATAAAATATTTAAAATAATCTTTTTCATAGTAAATGCCATGGAAAAGGAGTATAATTTGTTGAAGAATATCAAAAGAAATTTTTACCAATTGCAAATATGTTGTATTATAACACAGGATTAAAACAGAAGACAGTCACAAAATACCAATAATGTTTAATTTCAACAAATGTGAATGCTCAGCCTCATATTTGCATTGTTATATATTTCATTTTGGCAATCTTCCAGTAATACTAAATCATGTAAGACCTTTAAGGATGATCTCTGACAAAGGAGAACCAGTAACAACGTCGACATCAGTTTTCTTCGTCATTTGTCTTAATGCCTTGGATAATCACCATTCCTAAAACCACTTTGCGAAAATGCCAGTGTCGTCATAGATATCAGTTCTTCCTTAAACTAAGAAAATCCAGTACTCTTTCAAATACATAGTTTTTGCTTCTGATTAGCGGAGTGATGAGTTGAACTTCCAGTTATCTTCTGGCTTCAGCAGCATATTTTTCTTTCTGAGGGTTTAAAACTATACAACTACGCGTTGTGCATATCCCGAATGATTCCCAGTGTCCCTTGTGATTTGTGCAGTGCGTAGTGAACAATTTTCACCTGATTTCACAACTATAATGTGTCCATAAATTTAGTATTTAGAAAGTCGAATGTAGTTATCTGTTTCAGATAAAATGAAAAGAAAAAAGATTTGATGTGAAACAAGTAAACAAACCACTTTTTAAAAGGAAAGACAAGATAGAAATATGAATTACCCATATTCATCATATAGTAGAGAGACTTGTTATTGTTAATCTTGTTTCAATAATAGATATGAAAATAAACATTACTTTAAAAAAAATCTTAAAACTGCTTCTCAAGTTACTAAAGTAAATTACACATACAGTAGGATGACCAAAAGAAAACATGAATAAGACTTCTACAACAAGTTTTGCTACTTCAAGATAGACACAAATCTGCGAATGCCCAGACTACCCTCTTGATCCACATCCTCTTTGGAGATATGTGTGTTTCATATGACAATCACAAAAACTGTTGAATACAATACAGTTTTTCTGCAAAAAATTTGTCACTTTAATTGAATTCTGCTTCAGAATGTAACATCTGGAGTTAAACTGTCTTTGTACCTCAACCATACTTAGGTTGCTAAGATCTACATAATGTAGGGAAAGTCAATAAAGAATACCTGATTAATACATTAAAAGGTTTCAAAGGACGAAATTAGTTTATTTCAAGATTGGTACATTCCTTTTGTCTAAATACCGAGTACTGAAACATATGTTTACATAGTTAAAATATGTATGATTCAATCTTTTACGTATTACATTAGCAGAAGTTTTGGAAATAGCGTTTTAGTAACTATTTTATTTAAGCTTTAACCGTTATATTCTTTTATGGGTAACTACAAACTTATAAACGAAGTTTTGACGCTTATTTATTTGAAGTTTTAATAACCAAGCATAATAGGTGTGCGTTATCGATTTCCTTTATTTAGTAAAGTGAACATTTAAGAACACGTCAATATTTTAAATCTCTAAAAGTTTCTGTAGGCATTAAAAGTAGAACATTAGCCAAGGAATGTAGCTAAATTAATTTCACACTAATTGCCTATTGTTTCGAATCATTTTTCCATGCTACCATGGTTTTTTCTGATTGGAAAGAATACTAGAAAGTAAAATGCGCAAAGTAAAAATGGCCATCAATTTCTTCCACTGGCATATTAGTTGTTACGTTGAAGTTTTATTTATCATTCATTATTTTTCTGTTCAAATGATCATCAGTAAGGAAGATGATTTTGTCCTACACACATCCATTTTGGTTGTGTGAATAAAAGTGCTTTCTTTAATGTTGTTAACATTGTGTCCTATCTCTTTCTTCCTCAGAATTTGATCATTATCAAAAGAACTGTGTTGGTATCTCCGTAATACGTTTTTGCTTCATTCTCATGAGGGATACAGTTTACTCAGAAGCATATTAATGTAATCCGTGAAACTTTTGAGTTCTGAATTACAGCGTTGTCTTGGCGCAAATGTAAGAAGTCATAAGATCACAGTTTTTCTTTCCAAACTGCATACAAAAATATACAAATCAAATTTGTTTCAAGGAGGCTTTATCACCTAAACGAACATCAATATGTATTGTCAATAGGGCTGGTATGAGTAATAAAACTTTAATTAAAATGAAGTACAGAACAACGTTTCAGACCTTAAGTTAATCTGAAGATGATCTAAATCCTAAAATGTCATAGTGAAATTTCTCATGATGAAAAACTCACTTGAAGTGAAAAGTTATTCTCAAGCTTTTGAGGTATTTAGTCATTCCTTGTGCTTTGGAAGTTGGAACTCTCTTATATTGTAGTTTAGGACGGTCAGTGTTTTATTTTCTATGAAAATTTCAATCGCCTTTTATAAAACACCAATTACATCTAGTATTTCAAGTCAACAATTTAATAACTGTTGACTTGGAATACCATAACTGCTTGGTAATCTTGTACTGAATTTAAATGCTTGCATGAAGAGCAGAAGGTTTGTTTGTTTGTTTTGGAATTTCGTACAAAGCTACTCGAGGGCTATCTGTGCTAGCCGTCCCTAATTTAGCAGTGTAAGATTAGAGGGAAGGCAGCTAGTCATCACCACCCACCGCCAACTCTTGGGCTACTCTTTTACCAACGAATAGTGGGATTGACTGTAACATTATACACCCCCACGGCTGGGAGGGCGAGCATGTTATAACTTATTTCTGCATAATTGTACAGTTAGTATACCCAATCGTCTATTTATCTTTTCTCTATAATTACGGTTTGCTTTTTCAGTAATTTCATTCGCTGAATTATTGTGAACATGTCTTCATTTCTAGATATAAAATAAGCCATAGTTGTGTTATTTAAAGTAAACATGTAATTAAAAAGCATAGTTCAATATCGCAAATTCCATATAAAAAAACATTATCAGCCATTTCTTAAAAATATGTTTTAGAAATCCAAATTAAAAATAGAGATTATTTTATTTTTTTTAAATCATATTATAATTAACATTAAATATGAATAATGAAATACACTGTAAAATTCTGTTTTAAGTAATAAATAATATAAACTATCTCAGAAAAATGATATATAATCAAGAATATAACAAAGTGCTGACGAAATAAATACAGTTAACAAAGAGTTACAAATGTTGCGATTAATTTCGCACCATAGATCATAGTCTGGAAAATATTTTACGAAAACTTCTTGTAAACAAAACTTTCACAAAATAAACAGGTTTTTCGTTTTCCCGCTTTGTGTAAGTGTTAATAAAATTAGGAGGCTCAAGTATTGAAATATTTTCGAGGGAACACGAAAACCACGTTGTATTAGTTGATAAAATCGTTATGATAATATTATTTTCTTGTATGTTACATTTCATCATAATTATATAGTTGTAAGCTATATTCTTAATATAGTCGAGAATCTAGCAGTTTCGTGTAGTAAGCAGATTGTTTGTTTGTTTTGGAATTTCGCACAAAGCGACTCGAGGGCTATCTGTGCTAGCCGTCCCTAATTTAGCAGTGTAAGACTAGAGGGAAGGCAGCTAGTCATCACCACCCACCGCCAACTCTTGGGCTACTCTTTTACCAACGAAAAGTGGGATTGACCGTAACTTTATAACGCCCCCACGGCTGGGCGCGTGACTCGGGCGCGAACCCGCGACCCTCAGATTTCGAAGCGCACGCCTTAACGCGCTAGGCCATGCCAGGCCCGGCAAGCAGAAAACTAGAAATAATATAAAAATGATTGTGTGAGTAAGTGTATTAACGAATGTTCGGTGAGTAATTCAGCTCAGTATATCCGTTCGTGACTAAATGAAAGTTTTGCGGAGGGTAAGTTACTGAATGAGTTATTTGGCGTTTTTGTTATTGTTCGAAAATTTTACTGAAACGTTATTTGTGAAGTTAAACCTATTTTGTTTGTTTTGTTTTTGGAATTTCACACAAAGCTACTCGAGGGCTATCTGTGCTAGCCGTCCCTAATTTAGCAGTGTAAGACTAGAGGGAAGGCGGCTAGTCATCACCACCCACCGCCAACTCTTGGGCTACTCTTTTACCAACGAATAGTGGGATTGACCGTCACATTATACACCCCCACGGCTGGGAGGGCGAGCATGTTTAGCGCGACGCGGGCGCGAACCCGCGACCCTCGGATTACGAGTGCATGCCTTAACGCGCTCGGCCATGCTAGGCCTAGTTAAACCTATAAGTAACCGAATTTCTTAACAAACGTTATCGAAGCGCTAAAATTATTTCATTATCGTTACGTATGCTAGAATTGGGTCTATTTTTACCACAGTACGAACTAATTTTTAGTTTATAATATGCTTTTTAAAACTATAATAACTTCTGATGCAAATTTATTGTAGTTTAATCTTAATAAGTTTAAATTAGACCGAAATACGCTTCTGACAGAAATAAAAGAATCTTACATCACATAAGGCATCTTTATACAAACTTTAATGCAATCTCGTTTCAATAAGACACCAGAAAGTGATATTTTCCAATATATACATTTAGAAGGAAATACAAATAACTTATACATAGGTGCTTGAAATACAACATAAAATAAAGAAATATTTACAAAGTAAATGCACTAGTATTCAGTGCAATATACAGTGATATATAACAAATCAAAATATACAAACAATATACTTTTCTCTATGAAACGAATAGTTAAATTACATAACATAATGAACACTTGTAAGAAATATATACAGCAAGTTAAACATGTGGAAAAGTGACGTTTTGATTAAGACATTTATACCATACCGGATGTTTCTTACAATAACGGAGACACAAGACGATCGCCAGATGGACATAATGTATAAACTTCCCGAATGTTTTCATAAAACATTGGTAAATTTCATTTCCTTCTCTAGATCTGTACATTTATAGAACGAAGAATACACAAAATAAGTAACCAGTTAAAAAGGCTGCCTTAAAAATATCAAACAAGTAACTGAATTGTATTTTAAAAACCGGGAAAGAAATATTTTTGATGAACTTTCACTTCTGTTATTATTTTAGTATGTTTTAAAAATAGCATAATTAATAATGCTGATATCGTCTTCTTTTGAATTAATTATCATAAAAG
Organism: Carcinoscorpius rotundicauda; assembly: GCA_011833715.1. Lineage (NCBI taxonomy): Eukaryota > Metazoa > Arthropoda > Merostomata > Xiphosura > Limulidae > Carcinoscorpius > Carcinoscorpius rotundicauda. Next base: position 36,077,556 of record CM022393.1, read on the forward strand.
CAAATCATGGCTACAAATCAACTCTTACTTTAACTATATCACTTTCAGACATTTTAGGTGAAAACTTTAAATACAAGTTTCTTTAACGTTTTGAGAAGAGAATACTAGCTTACAGTTTCGCGCTGTTCCACACGAAAGGATCTTAAATAAAGCTTTTCAGCACGTCACTTACCTTTACTGGATAAAGAAATGCCAAAGCTCTATCTGACCCGAAAGCATTACGAGCATTGCAAGTGTAAATGCCCATGTCTTCCCAGCTGATGTCCCGAATGATTAAATCTCCATTGCTCAAGATCTGACAAGATATAAAAAAAAACATTAAAATATTGCTTCAGATAATTATTGTAGTTAACATGATTTCAAATTACTTTAATATAAATCTTTTGTAGTTATATACCATACGTATTCATCGCCTTCACCGGTCATAATTATTAATATGCGAGATGTTTGTGGTAGAGTTTAATTAAAATTCTCTTAACGTATCCTTAAATTCGTTTTTGCACTTCTCCGAGGACCCGGCATGGCCAGATGCTTAAGGCACTCAACTCGTAATCTGAGGGTCGGAGGTTTGAATCTTCGTCACACCAAACAGGGTCGCTCTTTCAGCCGTGAAGGCGTTATAATGTAATGATCAACCACACTATTCGTTGATAAAAGAATAGCTCAAGAACTGGCGGTGGGTGGTGATGACTAGCTGCTAAATTAGGTATGGATGGCTAGCGCAAATAGCCATCGTGTGGCGCGAAATTCGAAACAAACACTACTCCGAGATCACCGCATTGAAATGCCTTTAAACCAGGAAATATCAAAATCCACCTTCCGGGAAGTAAGCCGCAACCAAAATCAATAGTGGTAAGAGGGGTTCATCAAACGATTGACCTGGATCTAATTAAACAAGCACTACACGAACAGAACATACCACACAACAAAATAGAAAGAATAATTTCAAAAAAAACACAAACACCTACCAATCTCATAAAAATAGACATAGACGACAGTTACAACACTCAAAATTTGATTAACAATGGAATATTGCTCTGGTATCAAAAATACCAAGTTGAGCAATTGAAAACACCGGCAATTGTTGTAACACAGTGTTACAACTGCCAAAGATATGGACATGTTTCAGCAGCCTGCTTAGCATCACCGAGGTGTTGCGGATGTGGCGGGGAACACCATATTAACCAATGCAAAAAAGAAAAAGAAACGCCTAAATGTTGTAACTGTGGTCGAACCCACACAGCAAATTACAAAGGCTGCGAAAAATATAAACAAATAAAGCAACGCATTTTTCAGATTAGAACACCAACAGAACAGAATCAACCGAAAACAAACAGTTTACCTAAAACTGACACACCAACAGAACAGAATCAACCGAAAACAAGCAACCTACCTGAAACAAACACATCAACAGAACATAATAAAACAACAAAAACCACATATGCAGAAATGTTAAAAGGAAAAGAACCACATAAACAACAAGTACAGAAGACTAATACACAGAACAAGAACACAGTAACACAAAAACCAAAAGAAAACAACACCACCATACAAGAAACCAATATTAACACAACAGATAAAACAAGTCTGTTTTCAACAGTGTTCAAAAATGTAATAACAGATTTTATAACAGAATATACCAAACCAAACCAGACAACTAACTTTCTAGAACTACTGATCACTATTACAATAAAACACGTTACACCTCATATACCCTACATTATAACCACACTAACAGGTTACCTGCTCACAGCGCAATGTTCACAGTAGTGTATATCAACATCCAAGGTGCAATAGCTTCCAAGAAACATGAGATCGAAGATCTAATAGAAGAATTAAATCCTCAGATTATAATAATAAGTGAAACTTTAACATATAATAATAATAGATTTAAAATACCTTATTACTCAATAATTAGAAAAGACAGGAAAAATAAAAATGATGAAAACAGAGGCATTATGCTGCTTCATAAAGTAGATTTATCTGTAGAAGAAATAGAATTAAACAGTAACAATGAACATGTTACTGTAGATATCCTCCAATCAAATAAAACTAAAATAATCGTAGCAGGAATTTACTGCTCACCCAATAAACAATTAGATACAACTTTACTAAATAACATATTTTCCCACAATCAAAACACCATAGTCATGGGAGATTTAAATAGTAAAAATGTTTCATTTGGATGCCGAAGTTCTAATTCAAATGGTAGAAAATTAATAAAATTTATTGATGATAATAATATAGCTTTATTGAACGATACTACCCCAACACATACATCCTATTCCACTAACTCTAGTGACATACTAGATCTGTGTATGTGTACATATAATTTAAGCCAGAAATTAGTAAAATTTCAAGTGGGAAAAGATGTAGATAGTGATCATCTCCCAATTTTTTGCGTCTTCGATCTCACCCCCTATAAAAATATAACATATAGGAAAGAAAAATTTAATTACAGTAAGGCAAATTGGCAATGCTATAAACAAGAATTAGATAATCTATTACCTAATGAAATTATTAAAGAAGTTAAAACGCATGTCGAAATGGACAACTATTGTCAAACAATCACGGATTGCCTTCAAAAAGCAGCCAAGGTAACAATACCAAAACAACACCACAAAACAACAATCAACACATGGAAACCCACCACAGAAATAATCAACTTAATAAAAAAGCGCAGACAACTAAGAAGACAGTACATGATTACAAGAAACAGAGAAACTAAAACACAAATAAACAACATTAGAAATCACATCAGAACTCAAATAAAACAACAAAAACAAAATAAATGGGACAATTACTGTAATAAACTAAACGACATAACTGACCCAAAAAAATTCTGGTCATATCTTAAAAGATTCACAAGTGAAAACACAAACACAAAGAAATATCCTCCACTTGAACATAATAACACCATTGCACGTACAAATAAAGAAATAGCCGAAGCTTTCAAGGATCAACTCCAAAATGCATTTAAAACTCACACAGATCCAGAAATGAATACAAACTTCTACAATAAAGTCACTAATCACATAGCAAACAATAAACATCAATATGAACCAATATTTCCAGTAAACATAACTGATACAAATACAAGTTCTAACACTGATTTAAAAAAGAACATTACTAACAAAGGAAATATCCCTACATGAAATACTAGAAGCAATAAAAAACACCAAAAACAAAGCGCCAGGAGAAGATGAAATACAAGCTATTCTCCTAAAAAACGGCACTCCGAAATTGTTTGACCACCTAAATTCTCTATTTAACTTATCGCTATCCTCAGGATATATCCCAGTTTCTTGGAAGCTAGCAAATATTTTAATGTTCCATAAGGAAGGAAAACCAGCGAATAAACCAAATAGCTACCGACCAATCAGTCTGACCAGCTGTGTAGGCAAAATTCTCGAAAGAATAATAAGTAATAGACTCTCCACATTCTTGGAGGTAACATCTAAATTACCAGAAGAACAGAATGGATTCAGAAAATTTAGACAAACGACAGACCATTTAATAAGATTAACAGAAACCATTATAGATAGTTTCAACAAAAAAGAATGTACAGTCGCTAGTTTCCTCGATATCGAGAAAGCATTCGACACCGTTTGGCACGATGGTCTTAGGTTCCGAATGAATGAAATGGAACTACCGCGAGGAATTATTCGCTGGTTATCTAACTTTCTGGAAAACAGAAAATGTAGAGTAAACGTAGAAGGAACCTTTTCCGAATACTTTACTCCACTAGCTGGTGTCCCACAGGGAGGGGTGGTTAGCCCTATACTCTTCATCATGTATGTTAACAATATGCCATTGAAGGATCCAAATCATGGATTCTCATCACAGTTCGCAGATGATGTGGCAATCTGGAAAAGTGCTGCAACACCCACAATAGCAGCTACAAACATACAACCACAATTAAATAGAATTAGTGAATACTGTGAAAAATATAGAATTAAAATAAACACAGCAAAAACTCAGCTCGTACTCTTTACGAAATCGCCAAAACACAGAAAACAACAGTTAGAAATATATATGAATGGCACGCTGCTCCAGATTGCCCAATCAGCAAAATTTTTAGGTCTGACTTATGATTCAAAATTAACTTGGATCAATCATGTCAACGAAATTAAAAATAAAATTTGGCGAAGAACAAACTATGTTAGGAGTCTAACTGGTAAACACAGTGGAGCATCTACAGATAACATTTTGAAAATATACAAAACTTATATTAGACCAGTAATAGACTATGCAGCTCCAGCATGGGTAACTGTATGTAATGAAATAATCAAAACCAAACTACAAACAATACAAAACACACTTCTGACAACAGCATACAGAGTTCCGAGAGCAACATCATCTAAATTCATTCACAATTACTCGAACATACCAACCATATCAGATAGACTCCTAAATATTACAATTAGATATTTTAACAAAAATTGGATGAAAAATGATTTATTATGCGAACTAGATAGGTACCTCATACATGATGAAGAAAATCCTAAATATCTCTCCCCAATTAACATATATATTAAACATAAAGAAAAAAAAATAAATTAAAGTAAAATATGTTTGTATATAAACTTTAAATCTTGTATTTATAGTTTACATATTTATGTATTTTAAAATAATAATAAGATAAAAAAAATAATAATAAATTGCCACCAGCAAGCTTGACTACTGTGAATAAGAGACTATAAATGGACATTGCCCTGAAAAGGACCTAACATACAAACAGTTAGGGAAAATACATTCAGGAAGGAGGAAGAGGTCAAAGTGAACCTGACCCTCCAGGGCAAAATACCCAAATACCATTGACCAAGGAACCGCATTGACATTACAAAAGGCTTAGCATGACCAAGCGCGTAAGGCGTGTGACTCGTAATCCGAGGGTCGCGCTAAACATGCTCGCCCTCCCAGCCGTGGGGGCATATAATGTGACGGTCAATCCCACTATTCGTTGGTAAAAGAGTAGCCCTCGAGTAGCTTTGTGCGAAATTCCAAAACAAACAAACAAACCTTGACATTACAAAACGATAAAAGTGCACTCAGTATGTACTATACTTAATAAAATTGATATAGAAAGACGATTAAACTGACAAGAAAAGTTAATTAATTTACTAAACTTACAAAATAATAGTATCATAATGTTTTAAGTAAATCATTACATAAGAAATATACAAATAAAATATGAATGTATTTAGTTGACAAGAACACTGGAAATTTCTGAAATTTTGATTTAAAAAAAAAACATTATGAGCTTACGCTCCTTTGACTTTTGTGTGGTCTAGTGGTCAGTGTTTCGAACTGCGGACCTACACGTTTAAAGTTCGAAACGTTACATATGGTTATACGTGACTCGCTCTTTCATCTCTGAGAGTTAAGGTGACGAATGTTGTTGACAGGATTATTTCCCTTTAAATGAGGACTGTTATGGTTAAATCTCGTGGCCACTGACATGGCTGTTTAGTTCCAGGTTTAAAAATTCTAGTACCACATGTGATCTCACCACAATGATAAAATAATGAAGGAAAAGACAGAGACACTTGTGAATCTATTTATCATTGATTGAATATTATATAAACATTTAAAATAAAACCTTGTTTTGGGAATATTCGGCAAAGATACTAAATAGTTATGTGTGTTAGATACCTTCCCTCCAGGTTATCACTCCCAAATTGGAGAGTGATAGCGTGGATAGTCCTCGAGTTGCTTTACACGATCTTAAAATAACTCACATATCGATTGAAATAACCCACATAAAACACAACAATAAAATGACAAACACCAATAACAAAAAAGCACGCTTTCAAAGAACACAGTTTTATCTACATAAGATTCTCCTCCAAGTATCAGTATTACCCAAAATTTAGCAATTACTTTCGATTCCAATTTAACTTGGCAACAGTACGAAAACAGAATTAAAATTGAAATCCGACAAAGAGTACGTTATTTTAGGATTCTAATGGGCAATAGCCAAGGAGCCTAACCTGAAAATACACTTAATTTACAGAAAACATATACTCTTCAAAAAAAGAAACGCAAAAGGGATATTTTTTATTTTAAAGAGAAATATATGTAATACCGTTACAAGCTCAAAGTATGTGATGTTACACGTGTTAAGACACTGATTGTCAGACCAAAATGACAATAAAAGTTGTGCACTTTAAAAACGGAGGAAAACAACGGTTTTTTTTCCAAAACGCATTCGTGTCCAATAAATTTGTTTGAGAGATCTGCAAGTGCAACATGTGCAAAATCCCTATAAAGTGACGGGTTCTCGGTTTCCATAGGTCAGTGTTAAGCCACCGACAGTTACGCCAAGACTGACTGAAGCACAACGCCATTGGTCGCTTGGAAGCAGGCGAATCTCAATCAGATGTTGCCAGATCTGTGAATGTCCACCAAAGCACCATCACAAGGTTATGGAATTGTCACTAACAATATGGATCGACTCGTGACCGTCCACGATCTGGCAGACCTCGTGTGACCACGCCCGCACAAGATCGCTACATCCGGTTACGTCACCTTCGAGATAAGACCACCACTGCAACGTCTACTGCCTCAAACATACCAGGGCTTCGTAGGATTTCCGATCAGACCGTACGCAACCGTCGACGAGATTCTCAGGCCCCATGTGCAACCCATCATGGCGAACGTCAACGACGTTTTTCAATATGATAACGCCCGTCCTCACACAGCCCGACTCACCACTGTCTTTTTGAGACACCACAACATCAACGTTCTTCCATGGCCTTCCAGATCACCAGATTTAAACCCCATCGAACATCTCTGGGACGAGTTGGACCGACGTCTGCGACGGCGACAACCTCAGCTTGCAGCAGCTTTGCAGGCTGAGTGAACAGCCATTCCTCAGGATGTGATTCGTCATCTCATCGCTTCCATGGGCAGGAGATGACAAGCAGTTATTGATGCTCACGGGGGGGAAGCATACTCGTTATTGACATTAAACTTCAACTAGTGAGCGTGGACTTTGCCTTTGCAGACTTTGGATGTTCAGCAGTGAATGTACAAAGTTTCACACATGTCATATAGAACTACCCGGAATATACTTGTTAACAATTTGTCTCAAATTTTGCCTTTTGCGTTTCTTTTTTTGAAGAGTATACATAAGAACCAACTATACAATACGCCTGTACAGTTTGACTATATATATCAAAAAATAACCAAATTGCGAAAAATAAAAAAATAATTACATACTAACTGAAGCTAACAGAGTTACACGATCAATAAACATAGCGTTTATGCACAGCTATTCGAAAATTCTGTCTCACAGAGTCTTAAGTAACTCGCATCACTATTATTAGTAGAAAAGCATAGGTAAAAATGACCAGATGAGCAACCTACATCATACATGATAAGTCTAGTCCTTAGTGCCTATCTTCCCTAAGTATTGTTAATAATAATATGCTCGAAACGCCACATAATACCAGGCAAGCTGATTCTCTGATGTAGACATAGATCTGTTTTAAAAGGGTACTTACGTCAAAATCGGATTATTGTGTATCAATGTGTGCACAACGTGCAACTGTATAGTATGTAGATGACAGTATGCGCAATCATAGACAAGTAAAGTCTAGTGAAATGTAAAAGCTATTAGCACTTCATGTATGGAAATGCTCTGTGAAAGGTGTATTAAATTAAAATATTTGCTGGCAATCATCATTGTGTTAATTCACGGTGAGGAATGCAACAGTGTATTATAAAAAATACCAGTGAAGAAGGTACAAAGAAACAATATATACGAAAGAAGATGTCCGAGGAATACCTAAAACACTCATTGGCCACAAGCCTATAAACACTGATTCAGCGTACACAGAAACCCGCTGCAGAAAACTGGTGAGACATATAATGCGCACTGGTCCTTCTAGATCCTATATTGTACCTAAAACTCGACCCAGATGAGGTAAAGTAATCCAATAGTTGCAAGTTAGGCGTGTTCACTAGTTGCCTTCCCTCCAGTCTATTACTTCTAAATTAGAGGCAGCTAACGCAGATAACCCTCTAATAGCTTTGCGCACAATTAAAACAATAAACATTTATTTTTCTTGATACAGTTTCTAGTCGTTATTCCAAAAACGACAAACACTTTACCATATACTTCTCGCCATTTTCTATCTGTGCACTTCCTTCCCCTCTAGACCACGTCACTTCCGATTCCGGTTGTTCAGAACTACGACAGAACAACTGAACATCATTTCCTTGTCTTTCAAAACGAAAACGTGTCCACATGTAAATCCTTGCTGGCAAACCTGCATTTAAAGATTAGAAAAATAATATTGAAGAGTCCAAACCTGCTTTGAAAACAAAGTTGACTTCGTTTTTCAAGTTCATTGCTTAATACAATAAATTGTTACGTTTTCATGAATGAAACTTATGAACTGACTAATGCTCACTCTCAAAAGCCCGGGATGGGCAGATGGGCAGTGTACGGATAGTTTATTGTATAGCTAATAAACTAGTGGTTATCAACATTCCATGCAGCAGCTGAAGTACTTCAAACTGCCACAACTCTTATAATTTTTTATAATTACCAGTTATAAAATCTTGTTTATTTCAAAAAGAAGACGCGTTACATTTGAAAATAATGTAATATTTACTAATCAGCGCGTTTTTGACAAAATAAAAAAAATCACATAGGATAAGATGTATAACGACAATTAAATACATGGAAGTTTTGTTGTTTTTCCTTGCTTTCAAACGCATCTTATATACTCTAACTGATAACATTGGTAATTGCCTTTTTATTCTGTTGAAATCGGCCGCACGATGTAAAAGCGATGTCCAACATTTCTCGCTATCATTTAATCTGTATTTCCTCTATTGTCTATCGTGCTCTGTTTAATGGCTATGATCATGTGCAACTTCCAGACACCACAGTTTCTATTGCAACATTTTTTACGAATAACACTGGTGTCAAATCTAAAATCACACATCTTGACAAACTTTGCACAGAATCCCTGATACACAAACTCTGTTTTCCAAAGTGTGTTTAATCAGACCTAAAACTGCATCCGTGATTTGTAAGATACGTTGTCAACTGTGATTCCAATATCTTTGTTTCGAAAACAGTCGTTGATTTCTAGAGGTGCTTGTAAACTTTATCCTTGTTCATTATTCTGTTAATGGTAACATGATATATACCCAAATTAATCGCCATTATTATTATTATTGTGGAAATCGAAGATCTCTTATTCATAACTATATCCTTCACTTGGCTGCTCCTGACGGTAACGAGATATTTTCATCTCCCAGAACATTGAAAATTCTTTTCTTCGAAATGTTGTATTCTTTGGATTTTAAATCGTTTAACATTCCTTATTTATAAATGTTCTTTTTCTAAACGATAAGTAATTATGCTATTTTCATAGCTGTACTGAACAAAGAATGATTGAAAATTCACCTTGAACAAAACTTATATTTGATAAGCATGTCACCTGTAGCAACATTCTCACATCTGTAATAGAACTACAGTATTGTGGTGTCTTGTAGTGTCTTAGTATTGTAGTATTGTGGTGTCTGGAAGAACTACAGTATTCTTACAAAGTACTATTAACTCTCTGCTCTAAACGTGTACTTATTGTATTTGATAAATACTTTCTAATAACATTTTTTTTGCCTTCTCGTTTATAGGATGGATGCTTTTAAAAACTTACTTTCTAAATCCTGTCTTCCATTACACAAAATGAAATATAATAGCGTGTGTGTGTGTATTTTTCTCATAGCGAAGCTACGTTGGGCTATCTGCTGAGTCCACCGAAGGGAATCGAACGCCCGACTTTAGTGTTGTAAATCCGAACACTTACCGCTGTACCGGCAGTGGGCGAAATATAATCGATAAAAAATTATGTGCTTCGCTTCCAAGGTCCATGACATGCTTTTCTTTTAACTTTTAGGCAGTTAAGCTAAAATCTTTAAATTTCTAAAATGTTTGCCCATAGACTTTACATTAAAAAGATTATTTTAGATATCATCTATATTTTGAATATTGTACACTCATACAGAAATATACTAATATGAAAACATATTTGTTTTTAAATGTTTGGTTTTTATAGAGGTTCAAGAAATAAAATACAGAAGGTTAACAGTATTTAAGAAAGAAATACAAAAACGATACAACAATGTTCTTCTTTATTAAAGTTAACATGTTCAGATATGTATTACGATTCGAAAAGCATAACAGTTTAAGGAATTAGTGATAATTTAGTTTCGTGCATCGTAATTATAAGTTCTGCTGGGTTACTTTCAGACAAGTTCACGCCTTTAAGATATGAATTATATTATGCATAGGATAGGTACATTTATCTATTCAGTTTTCATATTAAAAAAATTTGGACTAACCACTAAACATTTCTTTCAAACAGAGGGGTTCCTTCACAACCCCTCCTTCCTTAGACATTGCAACTACAGTGTCACTGCTAACTCGACTGTAGGGGGTCTCTGCGACACACGTATAGGTGCCCTCATCCTTCGGAGTAAAGCAATCTATGTAAAGTTTAGACTGGCTTTGACTGGCCCCGTCTAGTGGTGAAGTATCAATGTTTCCATCATATATCAGATTCATCTGAATATTATTCACAGAACCCTTTGAAATAAAGTACAAACAACAACAAAACATCAACCAAGTTCCTTCTCTCTACGTCATAACTATAGTTGTTTGCAATTAGTGTTTACTCACTAAAAACAAATTTAATCATTGCTTTCAATCTGGGTAGTGCAAAATATAACCTTGGGAATGGAATGACAATGTACACGAAAAAAACAACTAAATCACATAGTGTTTACTAATAGATAAGATTAACTCACATAAAATTTACATTACTGTATAATTACACTCATCTCTGTTTGCACCTGTGGCGGACTACAATTTTTAATATTCGCGGGTTTTTTTCTTTACCAGTAAATGTGAGTGTGTGTGTGTGTGTGTGTGTTTTTTACGGATGGGCGTAACAAGAGGAAGATAAAGTGAGATTTGTCTAAAATTTTTTAATAAAAAGGTTGAGGGAGGAATGCAAGTGAAGTGGGGGCGGCCTAGTGGTTAGCGTTTTGGATTCGTAACAGCAAGGTTGCGCCTACATATTTGGCTACTGCCAAGTCATCGTATCCTCGAGTGAGAAACTTTATCAGTATTTGCTTGAGCTTAACTTATTGTAGAGCATTACCTAATGCGCGGAAGCTAGCCCACTTTGTACTAGCATCCTGTTCCTGTCCCCATTTTCATCCAGTTGTGTTACCAAAGCCAGAATTAAAACCTGCTGTGTGTCTCTTTCAGAGAAGGATTGATTAATTTCTAACGTTGGGTTGCAAACGAGTTTAGTTCACTTTGTAACGACGTCCTACATATAATATTATTATTATTATTATTTACATTTGGAAAGCAGATGTTTTTAATTTTTGAGAAACATATCCAAATTACAGGATTATTTATAACAGTTGCTTATTTAATGTAAAATGTTTATTTTATTTTATTTAATAATCAGCATACTGATAACAGCAGTAAATTAGCAAATCCCCGTAATGTAATAGTTTCACAAAACGCACTATAGTTTCCTATTTAGAACTAATGTATCTCGACAAATGGCAGGAGCAGTTCCAAATGTTTGGTAGTAATCTTAAAGAAATACTCGAGGAGATTTACAGAATATTTATTACATAAGTTTAGAATACTTCTTAAACACTTTTGTGATACATTTGAAGAAACAAATAGTACCATAAAACTTGTTAGATGGTGTGTTCAGTTATGAGACAGTGATATGATAAATACCAAATTTTGTAAGCTATATATTTCAAATTTTCAATATTTGGCAGAAAATGGGTATATTTGTTTCAAACACTTTAATAATTATTATTGACATCAACTTAATGTAAGTTTATTTACTTTAAAAATAATGTTATCACTGAATTTTTATAATGTTTAGGCTTCTTCTCAGAAGCTTATAGTCTCTTTTTTCGTGCTTGAAAAAAATGAAAATTTTATATCAATATTTAGTACTAGTCGAATTTAGTCGAATTTGAAATTTATAAGACAGTTTCAAAACTTTTTATAAAAACATTAATTAGACTAACAACTAATATTCTATTTTCTGTTATTTTAAGAAAAAGCTGCAGAAAGTACGCGCTTAAAATATTGGAATCCTGGGATTGCTAGCCGTCCGTAATTTACAGACATTCATTTAAAATATTACATTTTAACACTATCGTTAAATCAATAAGTAACAAAAAAAATTATTTTAATTAGATGATAACATTAACAAAATAGTGTTACGACGGAGACTATTTGTATGTATGTTAGTGAAAATAAAATTGTTAAGTTGAAACCATGACTGAGACTGAAAGGAAAAAAAATATAATTACTACACGGGGAAAATAGGCTTCAATTTCACATTAGTTATGTAAAACTGTAAATAAAATGCTTGGTCAAAGTAGGCGAAAAATATATACATTGAATGAAATAATTTGAATATCTCACCTGTAATAATCTTTGATCATCTTTTAACCAATGAATGGTAGGAGGAGGACTTCCAACGGCTTGACACAATAATGCTGCACTCTCATAGGGCAACAACAACATAACATTGTCGGGAGTTTGTGTTAAACGTAATTGATGACTGGCATCTGAATAGGATTAATTTGTCAATTTAGCACATGTAAGGTGCTTTAAAAGTACATAATTATTATTATAAAATAAATCAACTCTTTATATCTTTATCTATTTGTTCAAAAAGAAAGAATTTCCAACAGCAGTACATCAGGATAAGATATATGGTGTTTTGAAGCCATACCACACTCCATATAAGTTGTTTGTTTGTTTTTACTTGCAAACTAATGTTGGTTTTATTTCTCTTCCTTTGTTCTCTCTTACACACTACTAGATTGGTAATTACCATAAAATGCACGTAAAAACTACTTTAACTGACGGGAAGACGTAGGTCGAAGTTCATAAAGTTTTTTTCGGGAAAGAAGAGATATCAGTCTAGTACAGCACCCCCGTAAAATCCCAGTTGGAGGGTTTTCGTTTGCTACACTCGCTCGATAGCTCTTTCAGAAACAACTGATCGCCCTAACTGCTTAAAATCTGTGCTGTATTGCACGAGATCAAACTCAGTTTGTCAGCTCTAAAATGCAAAGCTTTACTATAAGGTCAACCAAACTCTCCACCTCTAAACTACCTGATTTTATTATAGATTCATTTCTAATAATTATGATTGTGTATTAAACCTAATCAAGTAAAACAAAATTACTTCTGGAGGAAGACAGTGGTTGATTGACTTTATTTTGGTGAAAATATAGTTTACAATATTATTACATAAATTTTGATTTATCGTTAGCGCTGTGTTTGTTTAAATGACACAAAGAGGACGTAGAGGGTCCTAGTGTAGTAAATACAAATAGTTTACGTGTGTATAAAGTTAGAAACGCTTTAAAAATGAGGAACTCAACCTAAAAAAAAGGTTCAAATATAATACTTGCCTTTCTCTGAGGCTCCATGTTCAGAGACAAGTCCCGTCTGAAACATTAATACAACACGTGAATTAACTAAATTCCTAAATATAAATATATGAAAAGAAGCAGTAAACAAGATTTGAAGTCTTTGGAGAAAAACTTTGAAAACCCTTTAAAACATTTGTGCTGTCTTATTTAACGCAATAAAGTAACGTTACTAACTCGATTTCCTAAACGCAACGAATGACAAAATCCCATATAACTTTCGTAAATGTTGGAAATCGTTAGCAGTTTCTTATCATTCATGCTTATAACACTATTAACATTAGACTGTAAGATCGTATTTTCTAATGTAAGTATTACAAAAGTTAATCTCCTTTTTAGGTAAATACATCGTATTATATTTACTATTCATTTCATATTCTAAATATTTGCTGCTGTAAAATCAATTTAAATATTTTAATTAAAACAAGAAGACTTTTAAATCGCTTAGTATCTTTTCACTTTCTGTAATTCATGCCTTCCAATGGATTAAGTACATTATCACTTATAGAATGAATATTACCTTTGAAAATTTTGTATCTGTGGCATTCATCTTTCAGCTAATTAGTTAAAATGATTAAAAGTTCCGCTTTCGTTCATGTGTAATTAAACAAAATATAACATTCGCTGTATTATACTGGGGGAATCTTAAGAGCCAAAAGAATTAATTACCGTTCTGTCCAGTTCTTGCTGAAGTAGTGATTAAGATAACTGATTGGTTACAATCATATTAACTGACTTTTTTACTTATAAGCAAGTGCATACTAAAAGTATTTCAACAGGTTTCTCCAGAGTGTTCTGTTTCAAGAGTTAATAAAACCAAAATTAAAATTGACAAATTATTTCATTTCTTGCTTTTGAAGGCATATGTCATGCTATATTGTAGTACACAGAGCGCATAATTCTTATCGTGATTCATGGTATGCACACGTTTTATTAACCTTACTATATAGTAGAAGTGACAACGTTAAACGTTTCTTTTGTGACGTTATTTTAATATTTACTGATTGACAGACAGACAACACACTACTGTATAGTAAGTAACACGAGAGGTTAAAACAGGTGACTTCTTCAGGCGGACCTTTGATCCACTTTCAGGGAAATAAATTTAGGATTGCCTAACACTGACACCATATCGAGATAGATATAAGTGATGTTACTTGTATTATAGACACAAATAAATATGATGAGAAAAGGATGAGTACGTCATATTAACGATTTTGGATCCGTCGGAGTACGCTTTACCACGTCCGGTCGCACTTTACTTGAAGACTTAGCACTTTTAAAAATGCTCTGATGTAATGTTGTCATGCACAAAGCAAACTACTGCTTCTTGCTAAATTTCAATAATGCACCTAGTGAGCGATAACGACGGTTCCCCAGTGTGAGTTTTAGCAGTCCCAATCGTAAGAAAATCTAGAAGCACTGTCTTCGTATCGATTAACATAAATCTATGTTTAATTCTTCAGTGTTTTATGTATACAACGGTTGAAAAGGAGATGTAACTGAAAGCCTAATTTGTTGGCTTCAATTCCACACTGAAATCCTTCTGGATTATGTTTGGTACGCCAAGACATTTGGGCGGCTTTTGCCATTAATTTAAGGGTTTATAGATTTTCGCCTGTTCTAGGCTTACCATGAATATGGCCAAAGTGTAAAAATATTTTGCGTGAAATAGGGTGATACATACCCTTTCCAAGAGCAATTAATTGTCCACATCATCACATTGCATATATAAAATAGCAAACAATGTTGAAATAAAGTTTTCATAGAAGTTACTCGCCGTACGTGTCGATTTTCACATAACGAATCGTTTAAATATAACGTGCTCAACCTTATATACAAGTGAGTTAAATTGACAAAAAACGACTTTGCGGTTTAACATACCTGCACGAATTTCACATGCCAGATAAGAGCAAGTGATGAAAGAAGAGATATTTTGGTAATCACGTAGATTATACGCTGACACATTTCGATAAACTGGAACCCTCCTAGAATAATTGAATGTTAAAGACTTCTAAACAAACAAAAAAGTACATGTTGTTATATTAAACATATACATACAAAATTGATGGGAAGAATAAGAAGCACGAATGTGCCGCAAATATTTATTTGTTAAAGTTAACTGCTGTTTTGATTGTGATTCCTATTCTACGAAATCTTACAAAGCAAATAACTTTTAGAGTATATTTAGTAGTAAACGTATGTGTAATATAAAGTGTTTGTTTTGTTTCTTAATATCTTTTTCAGTGTTTACAACTTTTCTTAAATCGTACAAATTCTAACTCACTTTAAGATTCTCATAGGATGATTAATTGCCGCCATTTTGTATGCAATATACTAAAGATATTAACATTGAAAAAAATTATTAGACTTTCTAAAATGTTTACAAGGGCAATTAATTTTGTTTCACAACGTCCCATATCCCATTCATCCCAGGAACTTCCAAATCCTCCTATCCTTAAATCACCATGAAATAATAAATTATTGTTATCATTATACCTTATTTTAACACTACTAGTTAATGAAAAACCAGTTAGTCTACAAAATAAAACAATTATTGTTTAATAATTAATTATAGGTGATTATTTGATCAAAACAATTAAGAAAGAAAAACAACTTTTATTTAAGAACAGTAGCTTAATATCAGATTTCCATTCGAATTGTACAACTTTAATGCAAACTTTGAGCCTCGTGTTGAGAAACTATATGAAAAACAATGTAACAAGAATAGTCAATTTTGCTTGAAGATCGCCATGCTTGTAAATGTTGATAGTCCTCTTTTTTGCATAAAAAATATACGTAATAGCAGTGAAGGGACATTCAACCAAGTATATGGTCATAAATGGCAGAAGTACTCGCTGGTCCTTCGTAGATAACACTAGTTTACAAAAAAATATTTTTTGTCTGAGGCAAGAATGTGAATAGGTGTTTTTTACTAATTTGAGTGTGCTGAATTCAAATTTATAAACAATCAGTGATGTCGAGAAACCCACTTGTTGAGAACTTTTATATGCAAAAACGGCTGTTCTGGGCCCAGAAAACACTTCAAATAGAAGAGCGAACAACGTTTCGACCTTCTTCGGTCATCGTCAGGTTCACAAAGAAAGGGTTACTGGTCGGAAGCTGACCACGTGTTTGGGAGGGGTTGTATAATTGAGTGTTGCAATGTAGAGGGCGCGGTTTGAATATATAATTTGTCTATAATATTAATATAGGTATAATGGTGTTCCTTTATATTGGTTTATTTTGGGTTTAAGTTGTTGTATAAGTAAGGCTTCTTTAATTTTTCGTTTGTTTATGTTTGTTTCTTTATTTAGTATTTTAGTGTTTTCTATGGTTATGTTGTGTCCATTTGACTTGCAGTGTTCGAAAACGTGTGAAGGTGACTTTTTATGTTCTTTGAATCTGGTTTCCATTTTTCTACTTGTTTCTCCTATATAGAAGTCGTGGCAGTTATCACATTGTATTTTATAAATAATGTTGGTGTGGTGTTTGTCAGTGTAGTTCTTACATAGTATAGACCTTAGTTTTGTGCCTGGTTTTTGAATAAATTTAGTGTTAACTGGAATGTTATATTTTATTACTAGTTTTTGCCAAATGTTGGTTATTTGTTTGCTGATGTCAGGAATATATGGTATACAGCAGTATATGGTTTCGTGATTTTTTGATTCGTGAGATATATTTACTTTTGTTGGTTGATTTTGCTTTCTGTCTAGGTGTGTGTGTACAATTTTTTCTACGGTATGTGGAGGAAACTTATTAATGTTGATGAAGTGTTGTTTTATTTTATCTAATTCATCGTTAATTTTATCTGGTGAGCATAGTTTTATGGCTGTGTTTATCTGGTTTCTTAGTATGTTGAGTTTTTGTTTTGTTTCATGTGCTGAGTCCCAAGGAATGTATAGTCCAGTATGGGTGATTTTTCGGTGGATTTCTGTTTTGAATTGTGTGTCGGTTCTTATAATTTTGAGGTTAAGAAATGATATTTGATTGCTTTCTTCCTGTTCACATGTGAAGTTAATGTTGGGATGTATAGAGTTAATGTGAGTGAAAAAGTTAAGTATGTGTTCTGTAGATTCGAATCCCGCAATCGTGTCATCTACATATCTGTACCAGTATAGTGGTGGATGTAATGCTGTATTAATTGCTTGTGTTTCAATTTGTGTCATAAAAATATTGGCTAGAACTGGCGATACTGGGTTGCCCATGCTTAGGCCATTTGTTTGTATATAGTTTTGGTTGTTGAACATGAAGTTTGTCTTTATTGTGGTGAATTCTATGAGGGTTGCTAACTGGTTACTGGGAATGTCTATGATCGGGTTAGGGTCTCGAATATAGAGTTCTAAGGCTATCTTGCAGGCTTCTGTTGTTGGAACTTCTGTGAAGAGGGATATAACATCGAAACTGGCCATTAAGGCTTTATGATTAAGTTGATTTAGATTGGACTTGAAATTAAAAGAGTCTTTGATGAATGAGCTGGCTGATGTTGCATATTTGGAGAATGCCCATGCTATGTATTTACCAAGATTGTAGTTAAACGATTCATATGTTGACATTATTGGTCGTAATGGACAATCTGGTTTATGAGGTTTGGGGATGCCGTATATTTGCGGTGTGCGTGAGTCGGTTTTACGTAGGTAGGAATAAAGTGTTTGTGAAATTGTGTTGGCTTTTTTTATTTGTAGTAGTAATTTGTTTAGTTGCGTCTCATGTGTCTTTGTTGGATTTGTGTGTATTGGTTTAAATTTGTTCGTGTCTGATAGGATGTTATTCATTTTTTGTATGTATTCATTCGTGTTCATTATTACTATAGCGTTACCTTTATCTGCTTTTAGAATTTTTATGTTTCTGTCTTGTTTTAGGTTTCTAATGGAATTAATGTCTCTTTTTGTAAGGTTGTTTTTTAGTTTTCTGTTTTGTGAAATTATGTTGATAGTTTTGTAAGAAAATTCTTTGAAAAAATCGTTTAAGATAATGTTTTTAGGTGGTTCTGGAAAATATAAATTTTGGAAAATATAAAATATAAATATCACAAGTCTTGTGATACTTTCTACAGAAAACAAAAACAACAAACAGAAAGAAGACAACTTAGATAACTTTATTGACATCCAACAGCCAAACTTCCCAGGTAAAATTACAAATTTATATTTTCCAGAACCACCTAAAAACATTATCTTAAACGATTTTTTCAAAGAATTTTCTTACAAAACTATCAACATAATTTCACAAAACAGAAAACTAAAAAACAACCTTACAAAAAGAGACATTAATTCCATTAGAAACCTAAAACAAGACAGAAACATAAAAATTCTAAAAGCAGATAAAGGTAACGCTATAGTAATAATGAACACGAATGAATACATACAAAAAATGAATAACATCCTATCAGACACGAACAAATTTAAACCAATACACACAAATCCAACAAAGACACATGAGACGCAACTAAACAAATTACTACTACAAATAAAAAAAGCCAACACAATTTCACAAACACTTTATTCCTACCTACGTAAAACCGACTCACGCACACCGCAAATATACGGCATCCCCAAACCTCATAAACCAGATTGTCCATTACGACCAATAATGTCAACATATGAATCGTTTAACTACAATCTTGGTAAATACATAGCATGGGCATTCTCCAAATATGCAACATCAGCCAGCTCATTCATCAAAGACTCTTTTAATTTCAAGTCCAATCTAAATCAACTTAATCATAAAGCCTTAATGGCCAGTTTCGATGTTATATCCCTCTTCACAGAAGTTCCAACAACAGAAGCCTGCAAGATAGCCTTAGAACTCTATATTCGAGACCCTAACCCGATCATAGACATTCCCAGTAACCAGTTAGCAACCCTCATAGAATTCACCACAATAAAGACAAACTTCATGTTCAACAACCAAAACTATATACAAACAAATGGCCTAAGCATGGGCAACCCAGTATCGCCAGTTCTAGCCAATATTTTTATGACACAAATTGAAACACAAGCAATTAATACAGCATTACATCCACCACTATACTGGTACAGATATGTAGATGACACGATTGCGGGATTCGAATCTACAGAACACATACTTAACTTTTTCACTCACATTAACTCTATACATCCCAACATTAACTTCACATGTGAACAGGAAGAAAGCAATCAAATATCATTTCTTAACCTCAAAATTATAAGAACCGACACACAATTCAAAACAGAAATCCACCGAAAAATCACCCATACTGGACTATACATTCCTTGGGACTCAGCACATGAAACAAAACAAAAACTCAACATACTAAGAAACCAGATAAACACAGCCATAAAACTATGCTCACCAGATAAAATTAACGATGAATTAGATAAAATAAAACAACACTTCATCAACATTAATAAGTTTCCTCCACATACCGTAGAAAAAATTGTACACACACACCTAGACAGAAAGCAAAATCAACCAACAAAAGTAAATATATCTCACGAATCAAAAAATCACGAAACCATATACTGCTGTATATCATATATTCCTGACATCAGCAAACAAATAACCAACATTTGGCAAAAACTAGTAACAAAATATAACATTCCAGTTAACACTAAATTTATTCAAAAACCAGGCACAAAACTAAGGTCTATACTATGTAAGAACTACACTGACAAACACCACACCAACATTATTTATAAAATACAATGTGATAACTGCCACGACTTCTATATAGGAGAAACAAGTAGAAAAATGGAAACCAGATTCAAAGAACATAAAAAGTCACCTTCACACGTTTTCGAACACTGCAAGTCAAATGGACACAACATAACCATAGAAAACACTAAAATACTAAATAAAGAAACAAACATAAACAAACGAAAAATTAAAGAAGCCTTACTTATACAACAACTTAAACCCAAAATAAACCAATATAAAGGAACACCATTATACCTATATTAATATTATAGACAAATTATATATTCAAACCGCGCCCTCTACATTGCAACACTCAATTATACAACCCCTCCCAAACACGTGGTCAGCTTCCGACCAGTAACCCTTTCTTTGTGAACCTGACGATGACCGAAGAAGGTCGAAACGTTGTTCGCTCTTCTATTTGAAGTGTTTTCTGGGCCCAGAACAGCCGTTTTTGCATATAAAAATTTATAAACAGTTTTGCTCTATCACCTCTAGTTTTCTGGCTTTTAAATAGTCTCATTTTAGTATATACAGAGTATATATGTGCTTATTTCAACAGTTGCAGCAGCTTATTACAGATAAAACAGGATAGATAAAGAATATTGACGGAATAAATATACTTGGATGACACAATGTACACAATTCATAGTACCACAAACAGTTAGAAGTGTATTTTCTTAGATGATCTGGTGTATTTTGCCTCCGGGATGTCACGCAAGAGCATCCAGCAGAAGTTTCCCATCATGTTGGGGTTCCACTTGCCTTGGTAGTTGCTCTCCATCTTCGTAATGTCTTGGTGGAATCTTTCTCCGTGCTCATCACTTACTGCTCCAAGGTTTGGAGGGAAGAAGTTGAGGTGGGAATGTAGAAAATGAATTCGGCATCCCATATCCTCATACGTTTTTAGCAACTTCTCAATACAGGCTTGGTAATTTGGTACGCATGTGTTACCAAGGAAGCCACTACAGACTGACTTAAATGCTTCCCATGCTCTCAGTTCCTTTAAGCTAAGAAGCTCCTCAAAATCAGCATCCTTCAGCACTTCTCGGATTTGAGGTCCGACAAAGATGCCCTCTTTGAGCTTAGCAGCACTGAGACCTGGGAACACAGTAGACAAGTGTTGGAAGGCAGCACCATTTTTGTCCATGGCCTTCACGAAATTCTTCATCAAACCAAGCTTGATGTGAAGAGGAGGAAGAAGCACCTTCTTCATGTCAACCAGAGGATTCTCCTTGACGCTGTGTTCGCCAGGAACGAAAGTGCTTCTAAACCCCCAGTCTTTCTGCTTGTAATGCTGGGATACAGCTCGACTATCCCAGAGACAGAGAAAGCAACAGTATTTTGTGAAGCCCGCTTGCATACCCATAAGAAGACCAATGACCTTGAGGTCCCCACACAGACTCCATTGGTACTGATTGTACTTAACAGCTTCTAAAAGAAGCTCCATATTGTCATCATAGGACTCCTTTAGATGGACAGAGTGTGCAGTGGGAATGCTGGGATATTTATTCCCGTTGTACAGAAGCACAGTCTTGAGACTTCGCTTGGAAGAGTCTATGAAAAGACGCCAGTCTGAAGGATTATGTGGCAAACCAAGGAAAGTGAACAAGCAAGGTATATTTGTGCAGTAGCACAACTTGCTTTCCATGTCGAAAAATGAAGCAAGGTCTTTGTTCCGATTCCTGAAACTGGTGATCCTTACATCTTCCTGGACTAGGTTCCACTGTTTAAGCCGAGAAGCCAAGAGCTCTGACTGCTGTTTTGACAGATACAAATCACGAGCAAGGTCATTCAGGTCTTCTTGCGTGATCCAGTGTGGCTCGTTGCCACTTGTTCCTGAATAAGAAGAGTCAATATCTTCGGAAGAGATTGACTTGGCAGAATCTTCCCTTGGAGGCATTTCTTCATCTGATTTATTTGCATTTATTGCATAATAACTAAAAAAGAAGACATAAGTCACACAACATTAGAAATTAACCCTGAATGCATATACGCCTTTATGTACAGTATGTGTACAAAATGTACAGTATGCATATCTAAAAAACTAGAGGTGATGAGTAAAAACAGATTTCAAATCTGAATTAAGCACCCCCAAATTAGGTTAAAACAGCTATTTTTGTGCTTGCCTCAATTTCTTTGTAAACCAGTGTAATTTGTTATAGTTGATACTGGCTTGGGAATCCAGTCATATTAGTCGTGAGGCATGGAGCGGTTCACGCTGTCATCGTTTTGTAAGTCCATCAACTCGTCGATCTTACCATAGTCCATACATAGCCAGACACTCATTATTTTTACACTTAAAAAGAAATGGGTGAGTAATCGAAGAGGGAAAGTTAAATTATTGGAGATTAGTAAATCTGTCGTTTAACTCAAAATACATGTTATAAAGATGTTCAGAGATAATTCAGAGGACTCGAAGATCCTCCTCAATTCTTTTCCTGGGTATTATTCCTCCTCTGGGGTTCGAAGTGGACTCCATTGTGAACTACTTTCTTAGACTGATATTACACTTTAAGCAAAAATAGGATTTTATACTTTTCTTGAAGTGAATTCACACCCTTTATCACAAAAAGTTATTTCGTACCCACAATATAATTATAAAAACTTTAGAAAGTATTACTTATACGCCTCATACAAGTAAAGTTCAATATCGATATATACATTTGAAAATTTAATTTCTATTAGAATGATGTTCATAAAATTTCGTAGCAATTATACAAGTATCTTCGTTAATAAACTAATTCAATTGATTTTGTTAACAGTAATTTTAAATTTATTTCCACATGCTACTTACGTGAAGTCTTTTTCTGTTTATAAATTCAAACCTGTACATACAAAGCTGTGTGATTTGTTTTTAACTCTAAGGGTGTAAAATCTCACTGAAATTGAATCGCCATTTTTAGGACGACCCACCTCCACACTCCTCTTTGTTTGAGGTAACGGGAAGCGAACCACGAAACCTGAGTTATGCAACCAGGCACGTATACCATAAGCCACGCTTGGTCAAAAGCATCCTAGTTTATACTATCGAGCGACATGTATAATAAAAATGTTTGCTTAAACCATTCGGAATGTACAAAGTATTTGTTTGTCAGTTTCAGAAATTTCGTCCAAATGGTCTCTGCATACATCCATTGATAATCATACATTAGTAGACTAGACAAAAGGCATCTAATCGACAGTATTCACTGCCAACTTTTTGGCTACTTTTGTCTAATTAAGTAGTTTTTGTTGACTATTACTTTTGCTGTGCACCCACGACCCCAAAGTGCAGAGCACATTTATGTGGCACTAGGCTGAGAGCCACAAATTCTCACTCTCGCAGTGTTACATGTTATCACTATTTCGGTCATTTCTTATTCGGCTATAAAATTTTAAATATAGTTATTTTCAGTTAGGCTAACTTCGTATTACGTTCCGGAATTCATAATTCCCTATTTATTTTTCTTTTTAAGATACCATTCTTAATAACATAAAGAAAATTTCAAAGTTCAAAAGTCACTTTTTAATCGCATTTTAGAAAAGATGCAGCAAAAAGAAAGAAAGAGGATATAACATTAATGTGACTTAGTTCATTCAAATAGGTTATATATATATCAGTAAAGTATAGCAGATTACAAGTAAAGAGCATGAAGGCGAAGGTCGGTTCGATAGATGGTATTCAAAAAGCTTTTAGATGAAGCATTCTTATTTTTCAGTACTCCTGAATGTATCCCTCTAGACTTGGAATATCTAGTATACTAATGGGTTTTTCTAATAGTAAGTTATCCCTAACTCTGAAAACGATATCTGACAAAATGGTGGGCTTACGTTTCTCTGTAAACCTATACTTTAGTTTTGAAAACAAAGTTAAGCTTTTCAGCAGGACCTTTTAATAAATATTATTAAAAACATCTTATTCATTCATATCTTGAAGCATAATCCGATTATGTTAGCTTATCTCTCCACAAAGTAAATATAAGTGTACACTGCTGGTCTGTCTGTCTTCAACGGTCACAAATTAGATTATTCCCACCGTTTCCTCAAGCTTCTTCTTCTTCGGCTCCATTCCATAAACTTGTTACTCAACCTCATATTACCTTTCGACTCATATTTTGTTGATTAATTAGTTTTTCAGGTAATTAAGTCTTCTACAGTTGATCATCACACGTCAACTACATCTAAAACTCTATAACAGTAGTTTGCAAAGTTATTATTAATTCTACTACGAAAAAGATATTTTCATAAACTACCAATCGGAAGGTCCAGGGTTCGAGCCGCGATATGTCATTGAACACGCTTCAGGCTGTGAGTGTATTATAAAAGTGATGTTACTCCCACTATTCGGTTAAGAATAGTCGTTTACGCTTCTGACTGATTTTTCTACCTCGAACCAATAGTTTTTTAAATTAAGAATGGATGTGTCTAATCATTAATATATCTGACCAGGCTGCATAGATTATTTGCTGTCTAAGGTGCTAGTCTGACTGAAAATACCAAATTTTACAGGGGTAAAAGTCAAAGATTATACGTTTTTAATTATCTGTACAACACAGTAGACTCTTTCACTTTTGGGTTTCCTATAAGCATCTGTTTAATATATTGTCCTATATCGTAATAGCAACTGAATGTAATTAAAGATTGCCACATATTTTTGGAAAAGTCCTGGTATTCATTCCATCTGTTTAGAAGGTGTTTTTGACGTTTAACATTTGGTATTTTGTTTCAATTATCCGCGTATTTAGCACAGTCGTAACTAGTGCAATATGCATTTCTTAACTAATTGTCATAGGAAGTTTCAACTAGTATCCACCACATAGGAATGAAATCCATACACTTCTGGTTCAAGCCAGACAGCTAACCATTCTTTTCCCAGAAAGTTTTTGAAAACATCGCAAGCGCAATTCAGCTAACCAATTGTATTTTTTTTACTCTCATTACAATAATCAAATTTAATAAAACAATCTATTCTTAACGAGCTAGATTAATTACTTATTTATTAAGAGCAATAATTTACTAACTTTGTGTATTTCTTTGGAGAATTAAAAACAACGAGAAAATGAATGGTTTAGCGGAAGTTAAATGATGTGTAAACTTAGAAGAAGCCAGGAAGGTAGACTTTCGGTGGGTTCAGCAGATAGTACGATGTGGCTTTGCTATGAGAAAAACACACACACACAGAAACTGTATTTTTTCCATCTAATAATCTTAACATTCTAACGTAACTTACAAGATATCTAGATCATATACGAAAACGGAATATTTTAATCCAAAACACAATATGTTTAACACATTGTGGGCTTATGTGTTTGTGTGTGTGTTCGACGAATTTTGCGCAAAGCTACTCGAGAGCTATCTGCGCTAACCTTTTCTAATTTTGAAGTGATGGACTAAATGAAAGATAGTTAGTCAACATCATCTCCCATTAACTCTTGAGCTACTCTTTAGCCAATAAAAAGTGGGATAGCGCATGATATTGTAACACCTCCCATAGCTGAAAGGGCATGTGCGGTGAAAGGATTCGAGC
The DNA here is from genome assembly GCA_011833715.1 of Carcinoscorpius rotundicauda. Classification (NCBI taxonomy): domain Eukaryota; kingdom Metazoa; phylum Arthropoda; class Merostomata; order Xiphosura; family Limulidae; genus Carcinoscorpius; species Carcinoscorpius rotundicauda. The sequence goes on from CM022393.1 coordinate 36,103,252, forward strand.
TCTTTACTCACAGGTCGAATGCCCTAAGTAACAGATCATGTCAGGTCTATGTTTAAAAGTTGCCAGACTTACGGAAACAACGAAAGATCCACATTTTAACAAGAACAATTAAAATTACACCGTTCCGTTATAGTTGTTAATAACCAACCAAGGCGTAGTGGTTAGCATGTCAGACTAAGTCCAAAGTTCGAATCGTGATATGTCGCTACATAGCCAATGCTGTTATTCAACTAAGAGTAACCTCTGACCAGTTTCTTTCCTCGTGGACAATACTTCTAAATTAGGAAAGGCTATGCCTAAACCGAGAGATATCTGAAAAAGACGTTTAACCTCTGTGTTACGTTGAAAATGCCAAATATCAGTTACAACGGGAGTAGTAGATATCATTTGTTTGTAAGAGATTAACGTTGTAACAATTTTCAAACCAAGTTACAACAAGTAAATCTTTCTCTTTTTATCTGTGAAACATATTAGTGTTTAATTGGAATTAAATATTCTTATTACTTTAGCTTGTAGATTTTAGATTCGTAAACTGCATTGTGAAGCTTGCTGAAATGTGAATTGTTCTACGTATAGATCCAAGTGAAAAGAAAGAGCCTATAAAGAATACATTGACCTATGTCAGTATACGAATAAACTATACTATAAAAATGGAATTTAGATATAGAGTTTATATTACATAACATCTTATACTGATTCTAGGTCATTTTCGCAATCAAAGCAGATAATACGAGCCGCAAACATGTAACAAAATTTTTCTTTCTTAATAAAAATAATATTTCAGTATGAAAATGCAAAACGATAATTTCTTAGTGTTCGTAATTGTTCTTGGAACGGATTTTAATGTATATCTTAAATTATTGAGAATGTTTGTAATTTGCTTCATTTACTGCTAGTCATATGTTCAGTACCTGAATTGACTGAGTAGAGGGAAGGAAGCTACTCAATAAAGAGCACATAGAACCAACTCTTGGCTTATTCCTGTCTTCTCGAATAGTAATGGAATTAGACTGCAACTCTTATAGAGCACCTACAACCCCAAAACACAGCCCATACTCTAACGACAGTGGTTCACAGTTCAGGAATATTAAACATCTGGCTATGTACGACTCTGAAGATGACGTGTTAATGTAAAGTTAAGTAGTTAAGAGTATAGTACACCATGGGACACAAACTGCTGAGTTTATTCACTTCGGTATCATCTTCATCTTTCATTTTGACTAGACATTTAAATTAAAAGTCATATTTTTTTTACTTCTGTGCTGTGTACGTGTGTAGAAAACTGAAGAATACGTTGCTGTTACCACTATTTACAGTCATGATCTCATCATTAAAATCTTTAAGCTGTTAGTGATTATACGAGTGGCTGAAATTTCCAGATTATGAAAGCACTTCTTTTGTAAGGAAGTCAAATGAAATTGCACGAATCAGTGATGTCGAGAAACCCACTTGTTGAGAATTTTTACGCAAAAACGGCTCTTTTGAGAAGAGCTCTTCTATTTGAAATATTTTCTCAACCCAAAAGAGCCGTTTTTGCATATAAAATTGCACGAATGTCAAGAAAAGCCGTAAAGTTCCTTGTAGTCCAGTCTAATTCACCTTTGCCATATTCGTTCTTCAGAAAAGTACAGTAATTTACTATTAAAGCCGCAAAGAGATTTCTCGAATTTTTATATACTTGAATAATATCATTACACTTTCTTAAAGTTCGTCTTGACTTATCGCAGTGTCCATTTATATTTTACAGAGATAACAAATTAATACGCCATAAAACACTGTGTCGTTCCCTGTTAAAACCTTCAGCATTAAGCTGTTTGTCTCTTTTTCTTGTTAGAAAATACGAATACGACATCGAGGATTAAATTATGTTGTTTGTTGAATATTGCGTAAAGCTACTCGAGGGCTATCTGCGCTGGCCGTCCCTAATTTAGCAGTGTAAGACTAGAGAGAAGACAGCTAGTCATCACCACCCACTGCCAACTCTTGATCTACTCTTTTACCAACGAATAGTGCAGTTGATCGTCACTTTATAACGCCTCCATGGCTGAAAGGGCGAGCACGTTTGGTGTGACAGGGATTCGAACCCGCGATTACGAGTCGTGTATCTAAACACCTGACCATGCCGGACCATCATTAACTTATGAAAAATACAATTTATTTTCGTTGTTGTATTAGTTACTCAACTTGCAGAAATCTGTTTCAAATACTAAGCGTGTGAATATATTCGCAATTTAATTTGTATGTATATAAAGCAATTCAGGTTTGTAGAGGCTGCTTAAAATATGTTTATAGACACTTCTTTTTCTTTTATTTTTCTGTGTATGTGTTCACTGTGTAGTCAAAATTACTGAGAAATTTAATTATAAATTTTAAGATATTGGTAGTGATTATCTTGTAATTCTTCTGGCCATGCAAATAAAAACAAGTGAGTGTGCGTCACAACTACACCCTCATTGGCAGATCTTATTATCAAAGAGAAATATAAAGACAAGAAATAATGTGTCACACCTACACCTCCATTGTCAGCTCTTGACCTCAAAGAGAAATACAAGGACAACAAATAATGTTTTCTGTTGAATAAGAAAGAAACATACTTTGTAGCCAACTTCTACGGATGTTCAAAATCATAAAACTTAGGTTACATAAATAATTTTAAGAATTTTCAAGGACTAATGAATTAAATGAATACATGTGAGTGTATATATGATATATATATGTATTAATGTAGCGATCTCCGAACAAATAGACAGACTGACACATCTTTTAAGTTCTATGAAATTGACAATGAGCTAAAGGTTGTAAGGCAAATTCTGTCAATCCATAAAAACTGACAATACACAAATGTGTTTTGATATTTTTTGCAATAAACTATGAGTCTATAAGGAATTGTGTTTTAATTCATGAAACTAAAAATAAACTATGAGACTGTTTTAATGTACGACAAAAATAATAGTAAAAATATAATATCAATCAGAATTGTCTAAATTTCAATTTAAAATATTCATAACCTAAGTTTTTGTATGTATAAGATTTTAATCATAACTTTTATATAAATGAATAAAAATAATATCAAACCCTAATGCCCCTCAGTGGCACAGCGCTATTTCTGCAAATTTACATTGCTAGAAATCGGATTTCGATACCTGTGATGAATACAGCATCAATAGCCCATTGTATGTCTCTGTGCTTAACTTCAAGCAAACTCCTATTTATAAGCTTTTTTTTTTTACTTTTCAGCTTTATCCTCCACATTATCAATATATCACAATTCTATCAATTTTCATGTGTACAATAATGTATTTTTCTAATTACGTCACATAACCTAAAATTATTGTTTATTTATTTGTCTGTTTAAGGGCTGTATCACGATTCACTTTTACATTGATGATTCAAATTGACAATAAATTACTGTTTTAGTATTTCATAAGATGCGAGTAAACAATAAGTTTGTGCTGTAAGTTTGTGTTTGATTTAAAAATAAGCCGTACCTATGAAGTTGGTGAACTTATCTTTTCCCTTCGTCCAAATCCAAGTTATAATTTTTTTGTGTGTGCTCTACCTTTGAACTCAAAAACTGGTGGCTTTACGATTTCTTTTCATTTTTAACTTTAATTAATTACAAGATGATAAAAATACCTGTGAGTTTCTTAGAAACGAACATAAATCAAATAGATTGATTCTCTGTTAGCACAATAGGAAAATAATGATGTTCATCGAGACGTTATCTCCTGCCTTATGAAGGCCTCTGTTTTTTTAAACATTACTGATCGTATGAACTGTGTGTGACTAGTGTTTTAACATCAGATTACATATGATTCATAAGAACGTATTTCTGTTATTTTTACGAGAAATTTTTCCTCCTCATTGACGTTTTCCAAATAGAGTTTCAGAATCCAGTTCGGTCTGTTAACTACTGCTGGTATATTGCACATACGAACTGAACGTTTTGAATTATAACATTGATATGAAGTTAAATATGTGTTATCATTAAAAATAAAGAATAATTATTTTGCAATGTATCTGTGAAATGTTAAAAAGTTGTAATTTATACGTTCCGTAAACTTGCATAATCATTACGTTGTTAAACAAAAACAAGAGATAAATTTGTAAATGTTTTACGTGAAATTAAAAGTGAATAACGTATTGTTTGTTCTTTCGTATATTTGCAACGTAATGGTTTGTTTGTTTTTTAATTTCGCACAAAGCTACTCGAGGGCTATCTGTGCTAGCCGTTCCTAATTTAGCAGTGTAAGACTAGAGGGAAGGCAGAGCTAGTCATCACCACCCACTGCCAACTCTTGAGCTACTCTTTTACCAAAGAATAGTGGGATTGACTGTCACATTATAACGCCCTCACGGCTGAAAGGGAAAGCATGTTTGGCACGACGGAGATGCGAACCCGTGACCCTCAATCGCACGCTTTAACACACTTGGACAATAAAAGCTGAAAAAATATCAAAAATTACTACAGAGGGGTGAAAATGAATATGTTTAAATAATTTTACTTTTCACGATACAGCAAAAGAAAATATTTTGAAAACTGTTAAAGAACGAATTACCACTTTACATTTGTGACTCGTATTTGACACTAACTACCTGTCTGTATTCTAGGTTGTTACAGAACGAAGTGTCATATTACTTTCATTACGCATATTTCACACTAAATCTAAGACTGTTATACAACAACATATCAACAAGAAAACAGAGGGTTTTTGTGATATTCAACTTCGCCTACTTTATCACAAACGTTAAGTTTGTATTTACAGCATATTAATTTCGAGTTTATTTAAAAGCACTTTAGATAAACAGTCCGCTTTTTATTTTGTTTCACATGAAAATATTAGCAGGAAAACATAACAAGAAATGTCGCATATAAACTTGATTCGTTTCTAAACGAGGTACATTAGCATATAAACACAGATATATCAGGATATAAACACAGCTACATTAGTATATAAACACAATTACATCAGTATATAAACACAACTACATTAGTATATAAACACAGCTACATTAGTTTATAAGCACAGTTATATTAATATATAAACACAGCTACATTAGTAAATAAATACAGCTATATAAGCATATAAACACAGCTACATTAGTACATAAACACAGCTATATTAGTGTATAAACACAACTACATTAATATATAAACACAATTGTATTTCTGACACTCTCGACTTCTTATCAATAAAAACAATATATTTTGTTCTTTGGTTAACAACTCAATATTAATTATAATTTTGTTCTTGCTTCAAAATTTTTATTATGGTTCTATTTCCTTCAGTTCAAAAATACACTTTGAAAAAGAAGTACGAGGATAAGCTACGTACTTACCGAACCAATCAGCTCTATTAGTAAACTATCAGCTAGTTTAGAAAATAATGTAATGGATTTTACTCCGCTAAGTAAGCTTTTCAATTCTACATCTTATCAGAACACTGCAGCTGAAAATGTACTAACAAATTATGCAATTCTATATCTACATACCACGGAAATGATTTAAAAGTATGAACTCTCCCAAAAAATATATTCTATTACATAGCAGCTTGACTGAACATTCTTCAGCTTAGGTTAATTGTTAATAAGCTTTCAAACCACAAAAACGCTGATATAAATACTTTCTTTGACGTATTGTATGAAATTAATTTCGTAAAATAAACATTAAACTGTCAATTGCATTACAGATTTAAAAAGAACAGGATATTTTATGTAGGCATATTTTAGTGCTCATTATTAGAAAAGGGAGAAATCGCTACAACTTGAAAGCAAGGGAACTCTCCTTGTTATTGCGAAAGAAAACTATTCCGTTATAAATGTTCTCTGAAAGTTTCGGGATAATTTTTAAAATGGAAGACTGTAACCCTAAAGGCCGTTTGAATTATATACGTTATTACGTGTTACGTGCCTTGATATCGATGAGTCCCATCCTACACTTGATCCAACAAATCCGCCAAGATGCACTTTTATTTTATTATAAAAAATCCTTCTAAGATCAACTATTTCATTGTTGTTTCTACATTACACCGGACAAAAAAAAATATATTTATTCTCTGCTACTGTTCCTGAGTAATTTGATGATGTTGATTCTGCAACTCTTGTGGCACTGGAAGACCATCCGCATGTGGAACTGTTTTCATTGCAGATGCAATATCTGGATATATAGTGTATTGTTTAGTTTTGAATGAGTATCCAAAAGCCACAGTCATGCAAAAGTACTGGTCAATTAGATGACCTTTCAGCTCATGTTATATCTTGAGAACTGTAAATGGCATATTTGGAGTTGTGTCAAGCCAGATGTGCAAACCGTACAACATACATGTGGTGCCCAATGTTTTTGTTGGTTCCTAATTTTAAAACCAAAATAGTGCTAGTAAATTACCTTTACCTTGCGTGTAATGTTTTTCCTTCATGAAACTGCAATTTATTTTCCACAAATGTAGTAGAAATTGTTTGGGTGATTTTTGCACTTTCGGATTTTGCTTAAACTGCAGGCAGCCAGCATTTCACTTTATTTCCTAAGACATTAAGAATAATTTATGTGAACTAGAGCTTAAATACTATTGAATATTTTAGCAAAATGAGCATGTGATAGTTTCATGATTCCCAGGTAGAGCAAGAAAGTATGTGAATAAAACAAAAGTGGTGTAATCCGTTAGAGTTATATCAAAAACAAGTTACATATATGAACAACATATCTGGAAGTTTACACCAATGCAGTACAGTCATTGTTTGAAGTTATGAAAATTTATGCCTTCTATTCATTAAACTCTCCAAATAAACAGCATATCTCTATTGTACTGAGTTGATTGCATAGTATTTCACATAGTGCTGTTAAAATACTGGGATAATACAATAACTCAAAATGCAGAGGTGATAGACACATTATGTGTACATTTTTGAAATCAACAACATCAATGTACCCCGAATCACTTGAGTTTTCTTCAGTAGCTAATGTTTTTTGTCTAGTATTATTCCATGTTTGTTAAAACATGCATTATTCAGTGGTGCTAGATGGCACCAAGCGAAAAGCTCTCATCTGGTATAAATTTATGAATAACATTTGCAAACAATGCCACAATGTTGTAAAATATACTGACTTGGCTATTTCATCAGTGCTCTGTAACGTAAGACTATTACTTGTTTGGTAGAGCAGTTACTTAAATAATTTATTAAATGCTCTAATAATGACCGGTAAGAAGACCTTTTAGGTCATGTATCGAAGAACAAAATAAGGCCTTGTATAAGGTAATTTTGTTTATTGTATGTTTTGAAAACCACAGTTGGAAATACTTGCTATTTTTATCCTTGTCATAACCATGATCTATAAAATCATTCAATATTAAACAATAGAGAATATATCCATATTAAAGCCTATTAAGAAAACCTACAATTGTTGAAGGAACTTTAAAATACTATGTAATTAATGCGAATAGTCTTTACTCTATTATATGCTGTGTTTATCTTCTGCTTGAAAAAAAAAACATATGTAAAGTATTAATTCTCTCAATATGTTTATCACTCCCACTCCCACCCCTAAAAATGTTTCGTTCTTGTAAGCGCAAACTAACACAGTGGGCTGTCTGTCTTGTATTCACCATTAACATTCAAACCCCGTTTTTAGGATATTAGCCCTCATACTTTCCGCTGAGCCATTAGGGAGACGAAGAAAAAGTAATTTCATCTTTTGTTTAAAATACAAAAATTAATAATCATAGTAGGATAACACTTTTAAAAATATTATTACCTTACTTCTTACAGGTTGTTATATAACCATAAATTTGTAATCATAGTAGGATAACACTTTTAAAAATATTATTATCTTACTTCGTACAGGTTGTTATATAACCATAAATTTGTAATCATAGTAGGATAACTCTTTTAAAAGCCTCAGTTTAATATTGCATTGTTTTGTTCCCTTTACCATAAAAGTGCATGGCTTTTAAACTAACTAATGACTTCAAAAAGTAGGAATATATAGCTCACCCAAATTGGCCTTCTCGACTCGTAATCCAAGGGTCACGGGTTCGAATTCCAGTCACACCATAAATGCTCGCAATTTCAGCCGTGGGGGCGTTATAACGTGACGGTCAATCCCACTATTCATTGGTAAAAGAGTAGCCCAAGAGTTGGCGGTTGGTGGTGATGAGTGATGACTAGTTCTCTTCCCTTTAATCTTACACTATTAAATTAGGGATGGCTGGCGCAGGTAGCCCCGTGTAGCTTTGCACGAAATAAAAAAGCTATGAGACCAGAAGAACTCTACAGATGTATTTCTTGGTCGAAACTTACCACCTACGCTTAAAACACAAAAACTAACAAACTATCATCAAAAGTATTTTTTTAATCCTCTAGAACTCTAAAGTATTAAAAAGTAGTTGTTCATGTCCCTTCAATAGATGTGTTTGATCCAACTAGTTTTTCAAGAGCATTACTAAGTTTTTAGTTCCACTAATGTTTTATTTAAGTATTGCAATTGGTTATATTTTTTACACTCAGTGTATTTCTCTCCTTGTTATAATCCTTTGGAATCTCTAGTAAAATACAGCTCAATAGCATCTAATCAGTTTTACATTCTATTTTGAATTTTGAAAAAGTAATTTACCAGGAAGTCAACAACGCATTCCGCCAACGCTTGCATGACCAAGTTTTGAAATCTGACCGTCACTTGCAGTGCACACATAGCCCAAAGTACAAAGTAATACAGACTACTATACTGCACCTGGCCCGAAACAAATGAGTACCTGTTTTGATTACCATGTCTCAGTATCGTATATGTTCTACTAAACATGTGTTTAATGATGTCGTTCCCTAATGGATTAATGGTAACCTTCAAGTTACGATTTAGGATTCGATTCGTGTAGCAGACGCAGCGCAGGTGGCTCATTGTGCAGCTTTTTTTGCAATTTCGCCCAAATATACGCGAGGGCTATCTGCGCTAGCTCGCCTAATTTAGCAATATAAGACTGGAGTTTGTTTGTTTTTGAATTTCACTCAAAGCTACACGAGGGTTATCTGCGCTAGCCCGTTTAATTTAACAGTGCAGCTAGCCATAACACCCGTCACCAACTCTTGGGTTACTCTTTTATAACGAATAGTAGGGGTGATTGTCATATTAGAATGCCCCTACGGCTGAAAGGGCAAGCATATTTGGTGCGACTAGAATTCAAACTCGCAACCCTCATACTACGAGTCGAGTGCCCTAACCACCTGGCCATGCCGGGTTCGTTGTGCAGCATAGACTAATAACCAAATATGCTTTTCATAATTAATATTATCCGAAAAGACATAAAGATAACAGAATTGGGAAGTAAAAGGGACGTTGACAGATTCACAATATAGATTTCATTCTACAGTCCACTGAGCTAACTGTACATCGATGTGTGCGGGTGTTAAATATGCTACTATTCACCGAGAAGAATAGAACTGCCAATTCACTCATACCACACGTCCTAAGTTTATTGTCTTATCAAGAGAAGTATCCAGGCTACCTTTTTCCCATAATGACGTAATAACCGCGGCACGTTAAGATATTCCACGCTTATCCAGTGAATAGACTCGGTACGCTTTAGAGCTTATAAAGATGTAATTGAGGGTTCAATTCTTGCGGTAGGCACAGCACAGATAGCTCATTGTACAGTTTTACACTTACACAAAATAATCATTAGAGTAAGATTATCAGAGATTTCTTTCTGCGGTGTAACCGAATAACAGACTAAGAGTGGTAGATTAAAGTAAAGAGGCTCTATTATCTTTCTTGTGATACACTCAAGTGAGATGGTTATACTTTATTATTGCTTATACTTGTAATAAAGTATTATGTATTATAACTTTTGACACTTCGCGCTTAATCTACAGTTTTATTTTGAGTTTACTTACTGATTATAAAAATCTTTTTGTTACAAGTTACATTGAGAAAGAATATTTTAGTACAGGTGTAACATTTCGATCACTAGTGTAATCATCTCGTACGTTCATGGATTTGGGAATTGAGTTTTTGGAGCTCAAGTTACGCCCGATTTCACCTATGTAAAAAGATTGATAATTGCTATAGTTTATTTGGTAAATGTTTCTCGGCATGGTGGGTTTATTATATAATTTTATTAACATGTGTTTCATTCTCATTCTTGGGATAAAACGAAATCAGTCAGTACGTTAAACCTATATTTACGTGCTTGTCTTATACAAATTTTTAATAAAGTCAAGCTGATATTTTCTATACGTAGAATAGTACAAGTAATTAAATTCCCTTTATTTTATGGAGTGTTTTTGAAAATATCAGCATATCTCGATTACATATTAAATAAAAACAAACTAGCACATAAATATAACCTTAACATAAAAACTGGATTTAATTTCCCCTAAAGTAAGAATAAAACACATGTTAAAAATTATATAAAGAACTCACCCTACCGAAAAACATTTACAAAAAAAATGTTTAACAACAACCTTTTACGTAAGGAAAAACGTGAAGTAACTTAAATATAAGGTAAAACGATACTAAAAACTTCGGCCATATAAGATATAATCTTATCCAAATGTTTTGATTAAACGTATGTCCGCATTTTCATATTCAATCACTTTTAGATTCTCTTTTCTGTTCAGCTATAAATAAATAATTTGTCAAGTAATACATATCGATATGTTCACAAAAGTAATCACTATCAGTTCTAAAATGTAAATACATTGTTAGATTGTTGAATGCTAATTTATGTGCGAAAACTTTTATTGCCATTAAAACTTGTGTACCAATGATGGAAATTTCGTTTTTCTAAAATCAGAGCCCTCTAGTGTGATTTAAGTACTACAAATATATACACTCTTCTAACTCTTGAAAATTCTTAAAGGACTAGGTCAATAACGTCGTGTCAAACTTATAATGCACCTAATATAATGTCTTACGACAAATATAAAAAAAAATAATAGTCATGCTTCGCCAGCATATAAACGGTTTTTACACCATAACAATCCTTAATGGTTGTAATTTATTCCTTTTGCCGTAACACACCAACAGCGATACGTTGAAGTAAATATATATCTATTTCTTGTGTTGTAGCTAGGTAAAAGCGATGCGTCAAGTGAGATTATTATAATTTCTTTATTGTGACATAAGATAGTGACAGCGGTACGTTGAAATAAGAAGTAATCATTTCTTTATTGTATAGTTTCACAGTAACAGTGATGTGTAGAAGACGTCTGAAATTTCTTTTTTCTGTAATATAACAACAGCAGTACGTTGAAGTGAAATTTCGGCGTCTTTCTTTTTATGTAACATAGCAACAGTAGTATGACTGCTTTACAGAGACACTTGCGCAGTAGTTTTGCAAAGGAGTGTAAATATATGCCTTCTCCAGAAGGCTTGCGCAAGTATTATGTATAACGAAATCATAAAACTGATCCCAACGAAGCTAGAATCCATTAGCGGTCCGTTTATCGATGAAATAATATAGTCTATTGAAATAATAGAAGGGTGAAATGAAAGAATAAAAACAAAAATGTACGAAGATGAAAAACATCAAAGAGTGATACTAACTGGAATATATATTAGAGGAATTTATGATAGAAAAGTGCTATAAAAACAAAAAAAACAAAGAATAATCAACAACTCTTGAAACCAAAATAATGACACTACTAAGAAAATTTTAAAATTTTCTTAACAATTAAAATAACGTCATGCTTTAGGCCTGATTTTTCAGTTATTAAACGTGATATCTTTTCTGAAGTACAAGTGTTTCTAACTTTTATCGTCGCCAGTTCTAAATATTTCAGTATTCAGCACAAATTCTCAGAAACATACAGTTTTAATCGTTGTTGAAACGACAACAATAAACACCTAATCTTTAAATGTTGAATATTAGTTGTTTTTTGCTCAATTTTTAATGCATTTTTTTGCATAATGATCACTTATATTCAGCCTGTACTTAATAAAACATGTAAGCTCTAAGATGCGTAATTTTAGAGAAGTAACATTTGTAAAAAAACGTAATTTTATTTTTTACTCAATCTAAAGTAACACTGTTGCTCTAAATTATGCTAAATAAATCAAGAAGAATAAACCAAAAATAACTAATATTACCATTTTCCCATTAAACCTTTCGTGTAGTTATTTACTATCTAGTTACTTATATGTCAATGTCCTTACGTATGTATAACTATTTCTGTATTGCACATATTTAGTGTTTTTTGTGCGTAAATGTTGCATCGATCAATTTAATTTTCAAATTAAAGGATGTATATTTAAGTAACAATATGCACCATTTGTTCTTGGGAGGAATAACAATAACTGTTTTATGGTTTTAATAATATACGTGGGCATCAGCGAGTAAACATTTATTCTTCTTTATTCATTCAGTATGTATACACATATATATATTATTCTGTTTCTTTAGACTACTAACGCTAGAAAGTTCTGAGTGATATTTAAATCTGAAAGACCTAAACATAAGGTATGTTTAATGGATAATGAATAATTCACATTTAAATATTGTTAGCCTGTATTCTGTAGGCTCTATCAGAACTGTGGTTTATACGTACTGAATAGGTTCACATTCAAAAAGTGCCTCTTCTATGGCGTTTAATTGTAATTTCTTTGAAGAACTGTTTCAATTCAATGACTAAAGACGTCATCAACAACTTGAAGTTTTTAAATTATATTATAATTAGATTACTTCTGCAAATAGACTTACAACGTAACTAAGACATGTTCGAATGATCTTGAATTGGTGTTTCTTTCATAAGAAGATTGAAACTCAGTTCACTAGAAAGGAAAAAGAAAATCAAGTGTGCCTTACAAGGGATTGTTAGCTCGTGTGGGTTTCTTAAGAGCACAGATAAAGAATAAATGTGAAACAAAGATTACTTACTTCTATGTCGTAAAGCTCTTGCTTTAAACTTCACGCAGGGTTGTCGGTGCCTTTGAAAGAACTATGCTGATCAGTGTTTCAACCGAAACTGAAAGTTCTCTAAGCAATAACTGTGAGAATCAAGTCTTCTTATACTCTCATCCAGGGCGCTGTTGTTCATAAATGGTGGCGCCCTCCAGCAGCTAAGCTGGAATTCAACACCCACGCAAAAGATGTGGGCGACATTAGTCCAAGTTACGTCCATTCTAGTGTGGGGTAGTATTTTGATGACTAGAAACTGGAGTTGTGATTTCAATAAAAGAATTAAGCTTTGGATAAACCCCTAGAAGTGCGGACAACTGGGAAAGAAAGATATTAAAAACAGCAGTTCTTCGATTCATCACACGGCAAATAAGTGATAAAAAATTCTTTTGTTTCTGTTATAAACTTCCTGACTTCAGCTCTTTTTTTCCTGCAGTTTTCAGTAAATGAAAAAAATATGCCTCCTATAACATGACCAAGTTACTTTTCTAATTGAAAACTTTTATGAGAAACTGGTATATTAGAACAAAGAAGAAACTTAATTACTAACAAATATATATATTTGTATATAATTATGGTGGTTCATCCATGTTTTTTATTGCAAATAACCACCAGTATCTGCTATAAAGACGAACAAAAAGCACTGAACAAAATACCTCTAGTTCTATAATTTTGTAACAACTTGTACAACCTAAAATAATATTATAACTCCTCACACTTTGCACTTTATGAGTGATAGCTTTGTTTGTCTGTGTGCGTAGTTCCTTGCAAACATAATGTAAGTGAAGTCTCTCGGGAAATCTACAGATCAGTGTCATTTGGTTTTGTGTTAAAAGGATTAGGTAAAGGATATTACAACGTGAAAAACCTGTAATATAAGAACAGCAATAACTAACTTGTAGATACTTTTTCTTTACATGACGTCAGGCAACGTATCTTCATTTCATCTTTACCAAACCTGACCCTCTTTGCGCATAGCACCCTTAAATTGTGGGATAATAATCCATAAGGTAGTAGGATTATATGACATTCGATATCGTTGTTTGCGTAAAGCTGATTTTATTTATTATCCAGCTTGTATAGCGTTATAGATATATCAGGTATTTTATATTTCCTGATTATCGACTGATGATTTCTCCCAAACAGGCATTTTATGTACACATGTAAAGTAACAGATCAGCAGTACCAGCCGTCATAAGGTCTTTGTCCAACTCTATCTTAGCAGAATAACGGAATGGACTTTTACGTTTATTACGCGCTCACAGATGAAAGTGCAGGACGTTTTTCTAACACTCCTACTTGGACTCTAACGATTTAATGTGGTCTAAACTTTTAACCTCGCGTCGCATGTTACTGAGAGTAATAAAGTTATCAATGTAGTTTAAGTCATATTCGCAAATTTATATGATATCATTCTAGAATAAGTTTAAAAATCAAAACTAAGGTTAATAAAATGAAATTGCTTTTGTAATACAAAACACAGTTCTCAAATTACTAAACATTGAGCTTGATGGAGAAAATCGCCAGTGGCCTTCTTTACTCTGAACATTAATTTAATTTTTGGAGTCCTGAGGTGATTGAATGAATTGCGTTTTATGAAAAATATTTGTAAGCTGTCTCATGTTCTCTTTGTAACTATGATTATAGAAGTCTACTTTAGAAAGTTTTACAGTATTACATTTTTTCATGTACACATTTTTTGCTCTCGAGATAAATAACAAGAGTCAGCAATTCAACGTTGAACCTTAAACACACAAGATATATCCCTAACCTGTTAATTTTAATGGCGGAAGAAAGGACCAGAAATATCTTTTAATTTTACGTAACATACACGTAATCACTTTTAGTTCAGCATTCCTTATCCTTCATACTATTAGTTTTGCGTTTTAATTAACACAGTGAGACTGAAGTCGTAACGCATGAAACTATAATATGTTTTCTGGTGTAAAACTGACATTTCTGTCAACAGTGTTATTATTATGGTTTTCAATACTCTTTTGTTTTGTATAGTAAAAAGAATTGTAATTTTTAAAATTTGCACAAACTTTCAACTATTCTGCTTATAAAAATCTTGTTCATTTTACACTTAACGTTTCATCAGGTTTAACTGGCAGTACCAGGTGAAATATAATATATTATGATAAAATGGCGTGTCTGCGTGTGAGACCGCCATAGCTTCAAGAACAAAACGCATAGAAACCTGAAATTTTGCATACATACTAATTATACTCTGAGAGTGTGCACCTGAGTATTATTACTTATCTATGTGCGTGTAAGCATGCGCGTGAATCTTTTTAATAAGACAAGGTAGTGAAAAACCACATTGAAAAGAAGTAGTTCCTTATTAACAGCTTTAGAAAAGCCACTGTTTTGGTAACAACGCGTTCCAATATTGGCTTTTTGCTATGTTGCTTAGCAACAAAAGTACATTGGCTATACTTTTTACGATAAAATTGGCACAAAATACACACACAGTGATATAACCAACTAGAATACATTAACCTAATCATGTTAGTTTCACTATATAATCCGATAAAAACGCGTGTGAGATTTTCATTTTATTGGTTTGGACGATCCAGTTTTATATTGAATACGAGATACACCTTGAAAAGTATAGATAAAGAAGTTAAGTAAATGCACTTTTTCTAGTTGACAGCACTTTGTTGGATATGCACTTAGTAGTTTAAAGAAGATATGTCGATGTTTGTTCTCAGACCATTTTTAGAGTACACGCATGAGTTTACTAGAAGAAAAAAGTTCATTTGAAAGCGGTTATGTCTATATAAATTATTCGATGAAGGTTAACGAAAACATCTAAACAATACATGAATATTCCGTCACAAACTGGTTTTAGGCATCCTAAACTAATCAAATTAATATCTTTATTGCAACATCACTACTTGAAATACATGATTTCAATGTAAAAAAAATTATAATC
Organism: Carcinoscorpius rotundicauda; assembly: GCA_011833715.1. Lineage (NCBI taxonomy): Eukaryota > Metazoa > Arthropoda > Merostomata > Xiphosura > Limulidae > Carcinoscorpius > Carcinoscorpius rotundicauda. The sequence goes on from CM022393.1 coordinate 36,119,077, forward strand.
GCAGACACCAAAATTTATAAGTCTACTTGTCTTATGCCTAACATTAGTTAAGCATTTTTTTAATCATGGCTTATGTTCGATAAAAAGGTAAGTTATCATTCTAACTTGTGTACTTTATTTTGCTTTAGTTCAGTTAGGGATAAATTTTAGCGTATTTAATACTCTCACTAAATACACTTTCAGTGTTATTCCATGACCATTCGTTAATTTTTTTTTAATTTAGTGAACTTTTAATGTGTTGTTGCACAAAATATTTGCTTAAGTACATTTACACCCGTTTTTTGCTTACATCCGTTGAAATAGAGTGTTCGTGTATTTTCCAAACTGTTTTAGTTATCTAAGCTTTATCAAATCCAGATAAACCTTGACCCAATTAATCATCGGACTAAGGTTTTTCTACTCTTCATTTCATTTATCCATGTATTGAAATTGTCTTGTGTTCATAACACAGATTTTACTGCACTAATTTGCATCCATATCAATGCTTATAGAGACTATAGATAGCACTAGTCTCATCAACAAATGTTCTTAATACGTATTTCATGAATTGTTTGTTTGTTGTTAAACTGAGAGTTACACAGTGGATTACTTGTTTTCTGTCCACAGTGGGTATTGAAGCCTGACTTTTAGCAATAAAACCTACACACTTATCGCTGAGCCACAAGAGATTTTTATAAGAACTGTTATGTACATTACCAATTTTTTCTACTTCATTCCACATCATTCTTTACACAGTAAAGACAACTTAAACCAATAATATGATAAGAAAATGCGAGTAATTAAGATAACATAAAACGAAAACACATTTATAGCTCAGCTATAACATGAACACAAAATAAACAAAACTGACATACAGCCTTAAAAACATTTGTCTAAAAATTGTTGAAGCAGTAAATGTCATTATATAAGTAAACAAGACTTAAGATTAAGAGGGAAAATAGTGAATTGAAAAAGCGTATTCGTTACTTCCCATAAATATGAAAACTAAAATTTAATCAGATTACTTTTTTTTTCCAACAAAAAAACACTAAAGGACGTTTTTTGAAAAATCAAATAGTTCAAAAACATTTATTCATTTTATGACTTATAATAAAAAGTGGCACTGCCGAATTATTTTCATTAATTCTAAACTTAAGACTAATAATCAGCAAACTCTCACTTCGCAAAACTTTGATAATTACAAGCCTGAGATTTAGAATTAATCAGCAATATTCGGCAGTACCGTCCCCTGTTTAAATAGGTTTTTAATATACTTGATTTTTTTTAACTATAGGGTAGTTGCCGGACAGTAACTCTGGTTAAACTGAAAATTCACCATTTATCAAATAAATTGAAAAAGCTTACAACAGGAATAAAATAAACGATTCTAATTATCGTGTTTCTGTTCGAGTAAAATTAAATTGAATTTAGGATTACATACTTTATAATTTAACTATCATTTAACAGTTGATGGTTTTGTTTGTTTTGGAATTTCGCACAAAGCTACTCGACGGCTATCTGTGCTAGCCGTCCCTAATTTAGCAGTGTAAGACTAGAGGGAAGGCAGCTAGTCATCACCACCCACCGCCAACTCTTGGGCTACTCTTTTACCAACGAATAGTGGGATTGACAGTCATTTATAACGCCCCCACGAATGAGAGGGCGAGCATGTTTAGCGCGACTCGGGCGCGAACCCGCGACCCTCAGATTACGAAGCGCACGCCTTAACGCGCTAGGCCATGCCCGGCCCGTTGATGTTTTTATTGTGTCTATTTGTATATAAGGGAAGATATATTTTTCGTTTTAAATTACATTATTCTGTGTGTATTAATCTTCTTGGTAAGTATCGTAAATTGGATACATATCAACACTTATTTAATTTCTTCCCCCCGCTAGTATAGTGGTATGTCCACAAATGTCCAATGCTAAAATCAGGGATTCGATTCCCATCGGTAGGCTCTTATAGCAAAGCTGTGGCTTTGCTATAAGAAAACACACACATTATTTAATTTCTAAATTTAATTCGGTTTCAGGCTATTTGAAATTGCAATAGTGACACATCAAATAATTTTAGCGATTTTTGTCTTTCAGTTCTTGTTTTCCTCCTTATATTTTCTTAAAATTAATTAATTTATTCAGATATTAAGTAGTTTTTATGCATATCAAACTGCCATGAATTTTAGAACTGTTGAAAGCTCAATGTTCAAAGATTAGATTAATAAGAAATATAAGTGACTTAAATTTTTAATGTGTAACTAAAATGGTATTTTTCAAACTTACATTACTCTTTTTCTAAATTGCATTTAATTTATTTAAGATAATTAATAGCAGAGAAATGCATTAAAATATTAATTCGATGTAAAGTTAAACAAATATATACATTAAGTCTACTTCGCTTTACACACATATAAATATTTTTTTACAAATCTCGCAATGTCATTTTTAATTTTTGTAATTAATAGCTTCATAAAATGATAAAAAAATGTTTTCACATGAAGCTTGTTCCAATATTACTTTGATGGCTAGTTGTAGATCTTTTCTGTTTTGTAAATACACACAAAGGATTTAGAGGTATATTCCACAATGAAAGAACTTTGATACTATAAGAATCTATGTTAGTAAGTTAGTCTATTAATCTTTGTTTTTGTTATTACAACTGTAATTCTGGAAAGAAATTGTACAATATATGTATATCCCAAGAAAAACACGAATCTCAAGTTCAACTTTGATAAATGTACTTCCGTAGTTAAACAAAAGCAGATAAAGGAAACAAAGTACCAATCTAAAATGCAAAAGAATATGTCAAAATATAGTATATGCTTCCTGGTCTGAGGCTAAATAAAGATCCAATGTCAATAAGTAAAATAAGATTGCAACAATATTTGTCACAGTTAAAGAAGGAGAATATTGTAACTGAAAACGTTTATAAATGGATTGTATTCATGTTGGAATATTGTATGATTTTGCGCAAGTTCATAAACAGAACATATCTGTAAGATTAATAGTTTCTAGTATTAGCGCTTCCAAAAATAAACTAGTTGCGTCGTTTTTTTTTCTTTTCATTAATCTTCTACGTGAATAGACGAACAATGGATATACTGTTAAAGATAGTTTAGAAGATTTGCAGTATTATATTCAATTAAAATATGTCTGTGGCCAGTTATGACTTGAAATATCCTTATACTAAGCTTTTTATCCAAAAAAAATACTAATTTATATTCAGAACTGTCTTGTTCATTTTTCGAGAATTTTCTTTCTCAATGTCTTTCTTTCCAAACTATTGTATAGTACAACTAAAATATTTTATTTCATGTTGATTGTACGAATTCATTAAAAGATTTAAGGTTTAAAGTATGGGGTATAAGAATACATCTACTCTGATTATTTTTCTTTTTTGTATTTTAAGAAATGTATAGAGCTTAAGCCATTTTATTATGGGACATATGTCGATGACAGATGTTTTCAATCATAAAGCATTGCATTATTTAAATAGTTAGCGTCTAAACAAGAAAATATTTTTTGAATATTAATAAATATAAATTATCATTTTTAAATACTCTTGATTATAAGAGACAAGATATTTTGGATGTGTTTGTTCATCGTTATCTGACGTACTCAAGAGATTATGCACATTTCAAATGTTTCTTTCCCAAGATCTTCAAAATAACTTTTGTTAAAATATTTATGAATCGTGTTTACAAGATTATAAACAATTATATTCTAATTTCCATAAACTTTCTCAAATACAATAACTTTGATGGTACCTTAATTGATAACAATGTTATGGCCAAGCGCGTTATTTGTTGGTTGATGGTATCCGTACATAACGCGTTAAAGCGTGCGACTCGTAATCTGAGGGTCGCGTGTTCACATCCCAGTCGCGCCAAACATGCTCGCCCTCCCAGCTGTGGGGGCGTTATAATATGACTGTTAATCCCACTATTCGTTTGTAAAAGAGTAGCCCAAGAGTTGGCGGTGGGTGGTGATGACTAACTGCCTTCCCTCTAGTCTTACACTGCTAAATTTGGGACGGCTAGTACAGATAGCCCTCGAGTAGCTTTGTGCGAAATTCCAAAACAAACAAACAATAATAATGTTAAATTTACTGAACACCCCTAAAATATTGAGTTACATGTGGTAAATAACCCAATAGTAATGGTGTTACCGTATTTAGGACAACAGCCGCATTACATAACAAAGAAGATACCGTAAATCCTCGTGTATAAGCCGCACCTGTGAACCTAAAATTTTGTTCAAAAGTTTGGGGTGCGGCTTATACACGCAGTCTAAAAATTATATCTGTAAACTTCTCACTACATCCGGGATTAAGGTACCTTTTAGAATGTGCAAATGCTAAAAATAATTTATTCAACAATGACGCACGTGACTAGTTTAAATTAAATGTGTTAAATGAATGGAGAAACGTATGTGGGGATGGATAAAATTAGTGTGGCATGGCGGGTGCGGCTTATATACGCTGTATACCTGTAACCCAAAAAACAACCTTCAAAGTTTGGGATGCGGCCTATACATGGTGGCGGCTTATACACGAGGATTTACGGTAATTAAGGTTAGACAGATTTTATCCAGAGGTTGAGATTAAACGTAGTTTAAAGTCTATTCTTAGAAAACACAATTTTTTAGGTTTACAAATTTATTAAATAAAATTGAGAGATCATAGTATCACTTAGTAATTTGTGAGTCCTTTTTAGTGTCTAGTAATAGACGAGTCATAGAATCTATAAAACAGAACATTCCAGAGAAAGTTCAGTGTTACACGAAATATATTCAAATTCTACATATGTTTTATATCTGAGAATTTTATTGTGGTGAATAGACCTAACGTTGTTTCGGAAAAGTATGATAAATGTTAGTTTAAACAGTAAGTCTTGAGAGTAAAATAAACTGTAAAACGTAATACATGCGTTAAGTATTTTGGGCTTACTCAACGGGCCTAAAACTAAAATTAAATTTACTAGGGTTAGCTACAGATTTCACATAGCCCTCACCGCCAGTATAACAGTAAGCCTGCGGACTTACAACTCTAAAATCAGGGGCTCGATTACCCTCGGAGGGCTCAGCAGATAGCCCGATGTAGTTTTGCTATAAAAACACCACACCCACACAAATTGCAGAAATCACAAGTAACAACAAAATGTTTTGTAAATTTTCAAAATTTAAAACTTTAGTTTTACAAATTTAAACTCTTATTTTGACTGTGATTTTTGAAACAGATATAAATACATCAAAACATTACATTAAACACAACAGCTGAGGTTCAATTTCTTCAATAATTTTGTGGTTTTTTTCTGATTAAAAAATGTTAACCAAAATTTGATTTAAATTATCTTCATTTTCCAAGTGAGCCAACACTTGTTTTTGGATAGTATGTGTTATTTTTTAATTGCTTATTTTGTACAAGTACAGAAAATGGCCATTATTCCCTTCAAACTTTGCTTTTGTGACTTAGATATGAAATTTATAAATTAATCTATTTTCTATGTTAAAACGAGCAAATTTGCACATTTTCATTTACATAAAGTCTGAATAAAACAACATACGAATCAAGATCTACATGTATTTATACTAAAGTTATACAAAAATGAACAAAACTATTTAGAAGTGAGTAGTTTTTCGAGATTTGTGACTGTAATGTAAATCACTTTCACGTATCAGCCCCCAAATATAGTCTCTTATCATGTTTTCGTTATACGCTCCTTAGTAGCGGCATTCAAAGTCCAGTATATCTTGCTCTTCTGAGTATTGTCCCATGTTCTTCTTAAATTTATCAAGATGAGCATCTAGGATGTGGATTTTCAGGGACATCCTCCAGCTCATTTTGCTGTAGTTTTTCACCAGAGCCTCAACCAGTTCCACATAATTTTCGGCCTTGTGATTGCCCAAGAAGCCCTGAACCACTGCGAAAAAGCTTCTCCAAGTTTTTATTTTCTTTCCTATTGAGCTTCTTAGGAAATTTTGTGCACCCAAGGATCTTCTTTATTTGGGGTCCAACAAAGACACCAGTTTTGACCTTTGCTTCAAACAGGTCAGGGAAGAAGACTCGAAAATACTTGAAGGCTGCAGACTCCTTATCAAGAGCTGTAATAAATTGTTTCATTAGACCCAATTTTATATGTAATGGTGGGAACAACATCTTATGGAGGTCCACTTGTGACTCACACTTGACATTGTGCCTGCACACAGAGAACTCGGTCCGTTGTGGCCAGCGCTTCCTGTTACATAGTGTTATTAATACTATACTATCGCTAGTAAGTACTCAATTCCCTTAGTTTTCACAGCCCTCTATAAAACTACCCGTCTTGTCATTACACTACAACTTATATTGTTAAATTAGTTAAATTCATACGCTGAAACCTCAAAGAAATTTATCTTGGCATCATGGAAAATATACATTGCAACATAATTAGTTATATCCAAACTCTAAGACATGAAAGACACGTCTCTGCGGATCGTGGACTGAGTGCACGTTGCGCCAAACGTGCCAATCTGACACTCACACTCATTATTCGTTGGTAAAAAGAGTAGTCCAAAATTTGGCGGTGGGTAATGCCTTCACTGCAGTCTATCTCACCTAAATCAGTGACGGATGATGCAGATAATCCCGTCAGGAGTCATTGCGAAAAATTCAAACTTCTGAGTGGATCTTTGTCTTTTATCACTATTTTAACTGTTGTTAAATCAGCCAACTTTGGGTACTTTTTTGCCCCGTCGGTCGAAATAACTAATACGTCTATAACTTCAATCATCCACCAAAAGCTTATTTTTTTATTTGTCTTTTTCTTATAGCAAAACCACATCGGGCTATCTGCTTAGCCCTCCAAAGAGAATTGAACCTCTGATTGTAGCGTTGTGAATTCGGAGACATACCGCTGTACTAGCGAAGGATAGGCTAAGGCACTCAAAGTTAATAAAAATTAATGCTCTAAGTTACAACTCGAGGAGGAAAAAGCACAAACTTTATCATATCTTTTTGATGTGAAGGCTTAACGACATATGAGAAGCATGATGTATTTTTGAAAACTAGTTTAAAAATTTAAGATAATTCTTTTTCTACGTATAATCCCTGTCTACTTTAATTACTTCTTGATTTCGGACAATACGTCTGTTGAAATGAAATTATTAGTTCAAACGAAAGAAGAAGAAAATTATATAAAGTCTAAAAGCACTAAATTATGTATTTGCCTATTGTTGCTGACGTTTGTAGCTGATAAGCTTCATATATATTTATGACATAGTAACAAACAACTAAATTTCTTTTGTCAGTTAACGGCTTCAGTGAAACTTAATTTTTTATTTATATCTAATGAGATTAATATGAAAATATATTATAAAATTAATAATATTTAATTGATTAACTTTACTTGTCAGTTGATATTTTCGTAATATTTTTTTTGGCGATAAGAATACATTAAACTATTCTAGTATGTTCATTTCAGGAATGTATTTTGTCTTTAAATGGCTTTTATGTAAGTAATTACTGTGTTTTTACTTCCTTGAAAAAAAATAAAAAATTATGCTATTTCCTTTCATAACGAGAAGATTTTACTAGTCTCATACTTTGTACAACAAAGTTTATCGATTTAAGTCTGCTTGTTTGTTTGTTTTTAATTTTATGCAGAGTTACACGAGGGGGCTATCTTCGCTAACTGTCCCTAGCAGTGTGGGGCTAGAGGGAATGCACTTAATCGTCACCACTCACCGCCAACTTTTTACCAGCAAACAGTTGGATTGGTAGTCGCATTTTAATGCCCTTACGGTAGGAAGGACAAGCAGGTTTTGATGTGGCGGGAATTCGAACTCCCAACCCTCGGATTAGGAGCCGAGCGCCGGAGGTAGATGTTAACAAAACTTGACCCTCCTGAGTAGATAAACATCTGTACCCAAATACCAATGCAAAAGAGAAAGAGAGAGAAAGCCAAGCGCCCTAACGACCTGACCGTGGTAGACTAATAATTGAATATAGAAGATGAAAATTCATTAAAATAAGAAAACACTATCAACGGAATTAATCAAATTTCATAATCAACTTTTATAGTAAACTAATTTTAAAAGTAGCTTTTTCACAAGATAATTTTTGTCAGAGTTGCCTTATTAATAAGTATTTTTCGGAGACACTCTTAATGGCTGTTGCTTGTTTCCTGTTGGTAGAATGACGTCATTTGTTTCCCTGGGAACCAAATATATATTATACATAAGGAAAAACGTACTTCTCTCAGCAATAAAGAAAAATTTCAAAAGAATTAAAATTCAAAAATGTGTTCTATTTAGATTATCTTCTGTATTTGCATAGTGAATAATCGAATAGCAAATAATTTACGCTGATTCATCAGAATACTTATTATTTATCCAATAATTTCCTTTCTATTTCTTACTGGTATATTTGTCTGTAACATTACAAATTTTCTCAAACACAAGATCCTTTCGTTTAAAGTAACAAATTTTAGGTTAATTATTATTAGTCATGTATGAATAAAATAAACAAATATCAATAATACCAAACTGTTCGTTAGAAATAACTTTGTAATATAATTACAACTTTCACATGGTATACTTGAATACATTAGTAATATTAGGTCTATATACGAGTAAAGACTGCTGAGCAATTCCTATGAAACACACTGCAATCAGTTATTGTAATGATACAAACAAGTTTTTTCTCCGAAGAAGTAAAAGTCTGTTTTATATTATGTATACAGTCATCTGGTTTATCAGGGTGTCTTGCTATCCTATATATTCTATTTTCGTCTTCATGTTCAAATGTAAATTTGAGTAGGTACTATTCAGGTATAAAATTAAATACAGTATTATTCAGGCACGGGTATGTCTCCCTGTTAAGGCTACTTTTAGTTAACTCCAATAGGAGAAAAAATAGAAAAAACACTGGTTATTAAATGCATAAGAATTAAAATAAAATAATTAATTCATATGGATTTCGATATTCGTGGTGGACACAGCACAAATAATACAATGTGGAGTTTTGTGCTTAACAATGATCGAATAATATTGTGCGCTTTCTAATGACTTGCATAAAATGAAAGGTGAGCTGACTGATGGTTGACCCGAAATTATACAAACGTCAGAATGTTTTTCCGGTATTCTTATTTCTCTTACTTCTATAACAGATATTATGTAAGTGTTGAACTTGATAGAGTAATTTATAGGCCCGGCATGGCCAGGTGGGTTAAGACATTCGACTCGTAATCTAACGTTCACGGGTTCGAATCCCTGTCACACCAAACATGCACATTTTTTCAACCATGGGGGCGTTATAATGTGACGGTTACTCCCACTATTCGTTGGTAAAAGAGTAGTCCAAGAGTTGGCGGTGGGTGCTGATGACTAGCTGCCTTCTATCTAGTCTTGCACTGCTAAATTAGGGACGGCTAGCGCAGATAACCCTCGTGTAGCTTTGTACGAAATTCAAAAACCAGCAAACAATAATTATACCGCTTTTCTGTAAACAAAATCTTCAAGTATGTATGATGCTAATCACTACACTTGCATCTATTCCGTGTACCTCAAAGTTTTGACAGGATTTTTATTATTCATACTACATTTTGAGATTTGCAGTTAAAATTAATGGATTTAAAAACATAATATCTAAAAAGTATTTTGCAAACTAGAAGTTAATTTTAAAAAACGTTTTCACTATTTAATCTTAATATTAACTTATATGCAATACCATAGCAAACGGTTGTTACCTATTATAAATTACCTCGGATGAGTCTGCAATTTATTATGTTACGTGCGTTACGTATTACAGTTCAAAAAGCAGAAAATTTCAATTTTAATTTAGAAATTAATCGAATACCGAAATGTATGAGATTTATTATATTTGTCAATATGATTAACACAAATATATTTTAATATATAAAATATAATATGATTTATAATAACGGTTAGTGCATATAGTTATGACAAATAACAGTTTATGTACAAGAATTTTACAAATGTGAAAACCATACTGAACATTTTATCGACGTTCATAGAGATCGAATTAATTCTATGTTAATATTGTCACACTCCTCCTGACGGGAAAGCTATCTAGTTTTCCGATTAATTATCGTTTATTACAGTCATAGCTTCCGAGCTTGTAGTATACCGAGTGTAGCAACCCAACAATATTAAATTTCCTCTCCATGTGTTGCATTGGTTACCTTTTATAAGCTTGAGTGGAGGTTTTCTAGAAATTTCAGTAACGGTAACAATGCTGGTAATCTCAGAACGGCTGGTATGGCTATTAGCACAGATTAATAACGAGAAAATAAAGTTTCGACCTTCCTACGTCATCTCTCTTACATTTAGAAAAAAGGCGGAACTTTCGCAATAAACTTTATAACAATAAACGTCACATGTATTTCTAAATATGCAATATACCCTGTATAAGACGGAATAGCATGGGACCGAATAAAATTACCAGCTCCAGCAGATTTTTCGGTTCAGACACAGTAAACATGCATTTCCTCAATTATATATGATTTTTAGCGGAACGTTATATTTGCTTGGCTCAAGGGAAGTAAGACATTTGTGAATAAAGTTATTATACTGTTTATGCTATGTTTATTAGAATAAAAACAAAAATAGACATTCAAAATATACATAATAACACAAAATCTTAATCAAATTTATTTGAAGAAAGTGTCCAATTTCAACTGTTTCCTTTTTTAATAGGTTTTCTCTTGCTGTTAAAAGAGAACGCCAATTCTACGGCCTTTTCATATTTTTTCATACAGTTTGATAGCGTTAATATAACTTAAAACTTGTGATGAAGTATGAATTTCTATTTACTATATTTTCTATTTTGTTCATCTTCTGAATCTCTCACAGTGTTATTATCTTGCAATTCTATTATAGATTTTAAATCAATTTCATCAGTTTCCGTTAAACATTTCTTGTCAACGTTCACAAAACTTTCCGCGTTTATAGAATCATCTGTACCAATCTTTTCAATCAGAATTTGGATTTCACTAGAATCGTCATAACAAACAACTTCTTCACAATCTTCGCCATTACCAAGAATAAATTTACAGTTTCGAAAGCGCTTTATTAAGCACTTGATTGAATGACTTTAAAATGCAATTGCATCTAACACGTCAATTTTCATGGTCATTTCAGATGCTCTATTACAGTCGTCCATGTTTGCAATAATATGCTGGAGCATCAATTTTATACACTGCATAATTCCATTATCTAGTGGCTGTAGAACTGATTTTTTACATGGAGGTAGAAAGACTAAACGAACATTTGAAAGTTGAACTTCTGAGTGACAAGTTGCATTATCTAGGAAAAGTAGAATATTCCTATTTTCTTGTTCCATTCTTTAGTTAAATTTAACTGCAAAAATATTGACGGCAGAAAAAAGAACAGAGAATGTATTTAACCAATACTTACTGTAACAAATTGTCCGATAATTTATTAATATTTCATCAAATTATTAGTTAAACAATAATTTATTAATATTTAAAAAATCGTTAATTAAATAGGAAATTAATATTTAATCAAAAACATTTTTCCGCCTTACTCAGGTTCTAATCCTATTATTCGAGGTGATTGAAAGAAAGTTTTCTGTCCTCGTTACGCAGGTTTAGCCCTATAGAGGGCCTTTTATAAGATAAATCTTAAGATAATGCCGCAAATATTTGATATTTCTGACTTGTACAGGTTTCCGTTTAGACAGGTTTATCTGTATGTTAAACTGAAACAAACAGACATATTAAAATCAGTGTATAACAGTAAATCCGTTACATAGTATAAAAGGTGAGTAGATAAAAGCAACTGAAGTAAATGGGTCTTGTTTGTGATATTTGAACTGCCAGTACAAGTAACCTGTAAGCAAACGAACTACTTGTTTTTATTTGTCGTTTTTTTATAATGCATGAAGTGTTATAAACACAAATACACGTACAATGAATTCAATAATGAAATACATTTGTTGAATAAGCTTTAAAATACAATTATTTTTCTTGCTTAAGCTGATAAACTTGATGAAATTAGTCCCGAAAAATTAATTATTTGTGTCATTTAGTTTCCTTTTACACAAAGTTAATTGTTTTGGTTAAGCCTGTAGTTAAGTGAACTTTACAAGTAGAGGAAAAATTAGATTAAAACAAAAATGTTACATTAGAATGTGATTATAAAATAATACTATTAAATACAAAGAAATTATATTAAAATCTGGTTAAAAATAGAAAATACGGAATACTAATGGAAATTGTACCAAAATATGCTTAAAAAATAAGGGAAGAGAACAGAAATTCTACTATATTGTGGTTTTAAAATATGTTAAAATATTTTTCATTACTATATGAATAACACAAACCTATACCATGGGCAATATGTGCTTTGTTCACCAGAGGTACCTAAACCCGGTTTCTAAGATCTTAAGTCCATAGACACATCGCTGTGCCACTGGAGAGAGTGGGATTAACTAATGTTGCCGTCTTACCTGTGTAAGAGGAATGAGTTGTATCTCTCCTATGTGAGTCAACGGTAAGTTTACGAACTTAAAATGTTAAAATCTAGAATTCAATTTCCCGTAGACGACAAAACATAGGTGGTCTATTGCGTAGCTAAAACAAACGCCATAAAAATAGAAAAAACAGATTGTGAAAGTTGACTTCATCTTATAAAATACAGCGTAGAAAAACAGAAAAGTGCTATTTGTAATAATTTACTTCTAAGAAAATTTGAAAATTTATAAATATTTTCGAACATGGAGACAGAACTTTTAAGTACATGCTGTATCTTATATCCAACGTTGAAAACACAGATCACTCTGCTACAATGTAACATGGTGTAGTAAGACATAAATCAAGCTTTCTGCATATCACTCATCAATCTAGGTTACCTTCAGTCACTAAGAAGTGTTTTCTTTGCAAAGTTTGTACTGTAGCCATTCTCGAGAGAGTGGAAGGTTAGTGTACTAGAGAAATGTCAGAATGTTTGTACTTGTCAAGACTGCAGAGTTGTTACAGACAACTGATATCTGGAAGTATTACTGAAAGTGTGATTATTATAGAAATAGAGTGGATATTACTCATATGGCTGTCAAATCTTTTCTGAAATTTGAATTAGTCTGTGTATACGACAGTTGAGATGTGAAACTATAATTTAAACAATTACGAAATCTTAATGATCGCTAACGGATGCCTCAAAGTTATCTAGTTATCTCTAATGAACTTATAAACAAGAGGAAATCTTTGATAGGTGCGTTACTTGAAATTATTTTAGACGGGATTGTAGAAAATTAATCTAGGACACCTTTTCGTTGTTTTAATTAGTTATATTTTAGTGCGCCAGCATAACCAAGTGTGGGACGTGCATATACCCGATTCACTATTATTTTTCATCAGAATCTCTGCCAGTCTACATTAAATTGAAATTATTTCAGGGAGAATTGGAGCAAATTAATCTTTATGGCACACACAGATGACAAACTAAATTATATAATTTTCATATTTCTTTCAAATGTTGATGGTAACTCTTCTTAAATTATACATTATTAATTAATTAGGTAATGTTGTGTGATATCTTATTTTTAATAAAATATTCTTCTCATTTCTGAAAACCCATTATTTTAAAGGCTACTTTATATTTCTGTTGTAATTTGAAGTTTACATAAGATGGCTTTGTTTTGTTTATAATTTTTCATTTTCAGTATTCTGGAAAATAAAAATATATTTTTAAACAACATAACTACTGGCTGAAAATTTAAGTTTTATTTTAATTCTTTGAAAAAAGCAACAATAAAGATCCTTACCAGTTTTAAAAACTGCAGTACTTAGATTTATGGACTACTTTTTGTTTCAATCTTAGGCCCATATTTAATCATTTTTATGACTTTTTTAATAATTTGTGTCTCGTTTTTTTTTCCAACAAAATCGAAACTGGTCCACAATTCCAATTAAAAGTGTAACATATTAACATGAGAAGATTTTCACTGGAATCGTTTCTTAAAATAAAATAAATAGTAAATCATTAAATTTTATACTTATTTCGGTTGTGATTTTTTTCAAACTATGATAAAGAAAAATAGTAGATGCTTTTCATTCAATACTTTATACAAAAGCTTGGTAGTTCCATACAAAAGATTTTATTTACTTTTGGTTTTTTTAGTGCTACACGACAACTAAAAACCTGTCTTGATAAAATAGCACCTAGAAACAAACATAACAACTAACTATCAAAAACAGTTATCACCAGTTCTTCTTATATTCTAATTTTGTTATAATACACTTATTTAAAAAGTTGCATGCTTGATAAAAAAACATAAACAGATAGCTGTATCTTCTCCATAGTTTTCTCGGGACAAATGGTAGACTACTTTGCTATAACTCGAAATCTGGAAGTTTATCCGCAATGATACAAGCCTAGCAGTTAGCGTGTAGGGCTGTAATTCCGAGAGCTCAGAGTTTGTGTCTGGTTACAGAAAATATCTTTTCAAAATTTTTGGTTTTTGGTGAATTATAATAGTGACGGTGATATCTCTTTATTCGATTAATTTGTTTGTTTGTTTATAAATTTCGCGCAAAGCTACACGAGGACTATCTACGCTAGCTGTCCCTAATTTAGCAGTGCAAGACCAAAGAGAAGGCAGCTATCTGTCACCACCCACTGCCAACTCTTGGTCTACTCTTTTACCAACGAATAGTGTAATTAACCGTCCTTTGAAAAAGTGTGAAATTTTATGAGATTCTTTTTGTTTTTAGTGAATTATATAGGAGACAAGTTTGTTAATTTAAAATTGTTTACCTAAAAACAATTTGGTGTCTGTTTTTCGTATAGCAAAGCCACATCGAGCTATCTGCTCAGCCCACCGAGGGCAATCGAACCCGTGATTTTGGCGTTGTAAACCCGGAGACAAACAATTTTGGAATTTTTTTTTACTTTTAATGTGTACAACCTGTATTTCTATTGAAAAAACAAACAACCTTTCAAACTGAAACGTATTTATTGTTTGGAGTATAAAGTACCTTTAAGTCGTAATGTAAGTCGAAGAATATTCGATCCAGCATATTCATAAAATATTCTCCATTTATTCTTATAAATAGTGAACAATTAGAACTTACTTCTTATTTGCGACGTTTTATAAAATAACACAATTTGTACCCGATATATTTCTTCTGTGTTTTCTTTATAAAAGTAACGAGAAATAAAGGAATGGATCAAATTAAATCATATTTCTGTCCTTCATGTGAATTTATGGGTACACAATAAATTTTGGCAAAACGTATGAAACCGATCGAGTCCAGTTTTATTTTCATTTGCTTCTATGGTTATTTTGGAATCCCCTTTCGGACTTACTTTTGCACTTATTGTTATTGAGTTGCTAAGCTACCATATGACATTCGAGTGGCGATCGTAAGATAAATTTTTATCAGTTTATACGTCCGACATAATTTGGCTTCTTTGAATCGAATTTATAAAGGATATATTTGCAGTCGTATGTAAAAAGTACTTTGCAATAACAATATATTCTTTAAAACGAAGGTTGTTGTTATGTTGCTAACATACAGTTTTGTCCTCTTGTCAGACTGATTTTGCAAAGATTAAAACTTCAACAGGCTTAATTAAAAGTTACTTCACATTATCATGATGGATAATTTTTCAAAACTTGGACATTCACTTGTTTTGTTACCCCGGTTTAACCTATAGGACTTTGGCTCTAATTAAGAAATATATTTATTGTCCTAATATACAATACTGTTAAGAAAGGTTCGTATAGTTGCATTTTCATACAGTTACCTTAATGTTTTATTTTAAAAAGCGGATTGAAAAAATAACACTGAGTTATGTCTAAACGAAATAACACAAATATTGCAGCCGAACTGCTTCAGAAGTTTGTACAAAGCTACACGAAGGCTATCTGCACTAGCTCTCCCTAATTTAGTAGCATAAGACTAGAGGGAAAGCAGCTAGTCATCACCACTCACGCTTGGGCTACTCTTTTACCAACGAATAGTGGGATTGGCTGTAACATTATCATGCCCCTACGGTTGAAAGGGCGAGCATGGTTGGCATGATGGAGATTTGAATCCACGACCCTTTGATTACAGTGAAAAGTATGAATGGTTAATAGATTAAACAATATTTAGCAAATCACGTTTTAAAAATTCTAATTTCTAATGAAAACTTGATTTTGGGAATGTTATAAGCACTATATATACATTGAAAAGATAAGATGAGTATAAAGTGATATGTAAATATTTTGTGGTAAAACAAAACAAAATAAAATGACCGAAATTGCTGTTTCTACTCATTTTATATTGACAGAATCATCAAAAAATACTAGTACAGCGAGACCAAAGTTGGAATTTTTTTCAAGAAAGTTGTAAAAGAAAACATGATATTTTGTAAAAACGTTGAATAAATTCTTTCCGTGTAATATGTTAGTGTATGTTTAGGTTTGTATTATAATAACAGTATTTAATTTAGGAATATGCCATGTATTTTATTCTTCTTTATTGTTGTTGTTATTCTCTAGTCTGATAGACTTCATGCTAATGTAAAGGAGCTGCTACAGCACTACATATTGTACAAAGACGTCGACAACAGTTTCTGTTAATGGTCGTTCAAATGATACATTGAGGTTACAGCTTGACCTATGTTTGAATAAGAATATCCAGTCATGTGGGAAATACCAGCTGCCTTAAATAAGTACACATTCAGCTTGACCAATTAAAACAGAAAACCAGAAACAGTAATTATTTTATGTCAGTAAAGCAGGTTAACGGATTGTATTTGTATTTTATATCTAATATAATGAATATTATTCATTTTGTGTTTCACTTTGTGTTCAATCTCTTTATTTCATCAATTCTCATGACTTAAATAGTTAGTGATGCAACATTATTTCGTCAGTTGTATCGTGATTAAATCTCATATTATTAAGTGGACTTATTCCATTGCTCTAAAAGTAATTCAGTTTTAACTGAATATACTATATTGTGGATAGGAAGAATGAAATGTACTATGACCACATGTTTTTATGTTAGATAATTTGATATTTATGCTAAAATGTGTATTACAACTTAAACAACTGAGCTTTAAATTAAAAAAAACCTATTTACTGAAAGGCAATGACATTTTACACAACAAGAAATAATTATGACAAAGAGGAACAGTCGGTCACTGATGGTAGATAGTTGTGCCAGAGAGTTATTGAGTCTAGAGGTTCTCTTCTGGATATCTGACTTTTGCAAATGCTGTAAAGGACATCAGTTTCTCAATGGAAACTTTCAGACATTTACACAAGTCATTTAAGAACTGACAGAAAAATGACGACATACAAATTTTGCGAACTTTACTGAATTTTAACTAAATTCTTTTTCTTGAATAGAAGGATTTGTGGACTATTTGTGATTGATGTCCCTAATTTAGAAGTGTAAGAGTAGAGGGAAGGCATCTAGTCATCACTGCCAACTCTTGGGCTACCCTTTTACTGAAGTATAGTGGGATTGATCGTAACACTATAACATCCCCCGGCTCAAAGAGCGAGCATGTATAATACATGCTATAGGTACAGTCTATTTTGGAGTTCAACTATTCCAATCAGTTTCCTGCCTAAAACACATCAAAAAATGGTCAATTTTATTTTTCATTGTACTATTTAATGTCAACACTACTTTCAACCATGCTGAGTGTATATATATTCTAAGCAACTATTGCTTTCTTTGTCCTCCTCATGGAGAAGAATGAATGTGACTAGACACTTTCCTTCACAACATCCTCACCATGTTGTTACCAGTAAGAAGTGGATTTTATATTACAAACACAAGCACTAAATTGCTTAATTTTTATCGAAAAATAAATGGTACATATTAATAAGATGCTGTTCTCACCATCTCAACAATTGGTTATGCATAACTGCATACTGTTCTATGGTCTATGGCTATTCCAGCAGTATATATATTCTGGTTCATATGGACTCATCACTGCTCCATCGCATATTAACTTTACCGTTTGGCGATATTTAAGTGTGCAATACTTTAAATATTTTTATAGTATGACAACACTCTGCTTTATTTTCATAGAATTGTTCATCACTTGTCAGTAGCTATTTATCGTCTTACTGTATTATATCACATGGGTATATAGTGATTTTATCATAACGTTTTAACTCGATAAACGAAAAGAAGACAAGCTCAGAACTATATAAAAAATTCATTTGGAGATATATTTAATATTCGAAGTTCTGGTCAATACATGGATTTTTAAGTTTTGTTTCTATTTTGAATTATAACTAGAACTTTCTGACATTGAAATATAAAACAGGTACAAGCTCATTCGCAAATACAAATATACTTTATAGTACTCTCTTTTGAAGTAACCCACAACAGTTGTATTAGGGACGCATGTATAAAGAGGTTGCAAGCGTAAGCAAAAATCTATAAAAGTAAAATGCTGCTTTTGAAGGTACAGGAAATTACTGCAGAATCCAAATAGGATGGGGGAGGGGGTTGATTGCATGATCCATTTAAAACGATTTGAAGTTTTTTACTAAAACTAGCGCATTGTGGGGGTATTTATTGTAGATATTTTTTAAATATATACATATATACTGTACAAAAGCATCAGGACAAAATCATGAATTATATTTCAGGCTACTTTCAAAGAACAGTGAAAAGTAAATCACAGATGAAATATCAAAACTTTATTAATAGTTAATATTTTGTGTGACTCTCTTTTGCTTCAATAACTTCAGACATTGTTTCAGGCATTGTTACAACATATTTAATTAAAGTGTTTTTTGGGATTATACTCCAAATATCTCTAATACACTTATATAAAATTTCTTCAGAAACAAGTTTTCATTTGTCAAGTTTTTCGTGTGTAAAATCTCAGATCTGCTTAAATGGGTTGAGATTGAAGCTTTACGGGGACCATTGCATTTTTGAGTGACTCCAGCAAGTTCTTTCTTAGATAAGTAATTTTTTTATATACGTTATATGAGTGTTTGGAGTCATAATAGACAAACCACTTGGTATATCATGATGAATTAGTATCTGATGTTACTTGCAACGGTCCATTATTCCATCTGTGTTTTAAATATCTCCTGTCACCTTAGAAAAATACCCTCTAAACCATCATATTGCAACGCTTTATGGTAGATAATATGCATTGATATACCTTCCATCATTCTTCCATCAAATGTACAACATAGATATTGAAACAAATATTTGAAAGTTAGACTTATTCGTCTATAACAATTTTTTCCAATAACCATCAGTCCAGATTTTGCAGTTTTTGTCTATTGACAATATTTGGAGATCAATGTAAGAGTTTTTAAACTGCTACCCGGTCAAATATGACATTGTTGTTGAGTCTTCTTGATACTGTACAATATCTGGAGACACGTTTCTGTCATTTGGTACATGGCTGTTCATCTCATGCTTGAGATCAGTGACAGTCTTCTTTCTGTCCTGAAGACTGAATAAGCAAAGATACTTAACATCAGTATCATTGAGTTTAAGTTAGCTCGCACTGGTTTTTTCATTTTTAAATTTACCTGTCTCCTAATCTATGGTGTACTTGACAGTGTTTGGAAAGCACTTCAAGTCTGCAACAATTTGTCGGAGAGTCCAGCCAGCATAACGTAGAGCTTTAATGCAAACTCTCTATTCTACTGACAATTATCTACGTGTTTTGAGCCGTGACATGACAAAAAAACTTAATATATTGTGTTAAACATCGATTTTATTAAGGTTTATTCGTGGAGTGTTTTTAAATTGATTTCTTCTAGCATATACCGATAACATTTGCTAGCTCCTTGCTATATATTTAACACGCTACACGAGGTACAACGACAGTAATTTCAGACCCTATATCTAATCATTGCTGTCATTTAAGTATATTCCTTACGACATCCCTTGATACAAGTATATGTTAATTCTAAAGAATGAAAAGTATTTTCATCCTGGCTCATTTAATTGTCAACAGGAATCGGTGAACCATTACCTTAGTGTTGAAATTTATATTCTAAAATGGAATGCAAGAATTAGCTCCGTAAAATGGAAAGAATGACAAAATATTATTTTTTCCTAATACTTTTGTACAGTACTGAATATGATGGAATTTAAGAGGGTGCCATCGCACCCGCTCCATACATACGTTTTCTGATAGTCAACTTTCTAGTTAGTTTATTGAAGTGTAATACTAGATTATTAGTTCGTAAAACACACTGATAAGAAAACCTCAGACTAGAAATATTACTTGAAAACGTGCTTTTGAAATATTGGAAATTTACATTCACTCAACTATATTTTAAAACGTCCGGTATAGCTTAACTCATCAATAATGTTAACTAATCTTTGTCTTTAAGAGTGAACACTGTTACCTATACAGATATTACTTATTATCTGATTTTACTAAAAAAATATTCGCAATTTAGATTTATTCATCAATTTCTTAGAATGTCTTATGGTTATTTTTGTTCATAAATGATGATAATATTATTTTTTCGCTTGATCGACTTATTTTCGAAATACTGAACAAAATTAACAAATATTTTGCTTCATTGTTTTTATGTATATGTTGTTTACTGTTTGATTCCTCGGGAAACAGAGACAGAAAAATATATAGTTACAAATATTTTAGTTTTCCTAGTGTGACAGTGTGTTACGTATATCTAAGTCATAAATTATTAGGAACAGTTACCAAAGCTTTTCTGAAAATATATTAATAATTTGAGAAAAAGCCTAACACATAATTACCTGATCTTTACAGTAGTTAAAAGTTCGAGGGCATGTAATTATCTATTATAGTGCAATAAAAGAAGCGAGACTCACTTATACTGACAAAAAAAAAAAACACCCATGAGAATGGCTGATCAGCCAAAGATAGAGTCATTGTGTTGTGAGTTAAAGGTGGAATGTAAAATAAATGTAGAAATTAATCTACAAATTTAAATTGAGTAAATTACATAGTGTTTAGCTATAGCGTGGGAAACTCTAGCAATTCATCCACTCAATGTTGTTTTTGAGATAGTAGGTTGGGACCTGGTCTCTGGACCTATTATTGACTGGTGATGACAATGTTTTTTTACATCATTTCTAACTTAACATCAGTTAGATGCTGGATGCAACGAAAGAATCAAACACAAACAAAGAAAAAAGTTAAATGTAAACTTGAAACAAAATATTTAAACTGGACATAAATTCAGATTTAAATAGAAGTTAGCATTATGTAACAAAAACTTTAAGTTAACACAACAATAAACATTTAATAACAAAGTTAAAAATATGCTCTTGAAATATAAAATCACAAATTTACATAAGTTATTTAAAGATATTAGATAATAGAGACGTACTTCTAGAGATTTCTCAAAAGTGTTCTGTTTCAAAAGTAAATAAAACCAAAACTAAGAGGAACAAATATTCTTAATTCTTGTTTTTGAAGTTCATATGCCACGCCGTGTTGTATCCTACAAAGTGCACAATTATTCATGTGATTTATAGCATGCGCATGTTTTATTGACGTCACGACACTATAAATTACAACATCAAGCATTTCTTACATGACGTTACTTTATTTACTGACTGACTGACAGACAACACACTACTGTATAATACTGCGAGTGATTAAAATAGGTAACCTCTCCAGACAGTCTACTGTCTCTTTCGGAGAAATAATAGAAACTGCCTTAATCAGCAAAATGCAATGAGACTTTCAGTACATAATGATACTGAATTATTATTTATGTATATTAGAAATATAATTTAAATTTAAGATTATTAAAACGGAACCACAAGCGAATTATTTAAAAGTATTTAAGTAAAAACTTTGTCACATGCAATTTACTAGTAAATAAAAGTAAACACAAGAAAGAGGAAAACATAAAAAGTAAAGAAACATATTTTGTAATACAAACAAGTAAATGTATGCTTTCTATAACAACGTCAACAAAGTATACAGAATTTAATAGAAAGAAAGATTATATATATATATATACACACGCATGTTTGCTAAGCTGAATTTTGGTGGGTGTACTTCAAGATATTGTTGTTGTCCACAGTTGTTGTTTTGACAACAGGTTATAACTGTTTGTTTTTGAATTCCACACAAAGCTACTCAAAGGGTTTTTGCATTTGCTGTCTTTAATTTAGCAGAGGGAAGGCAGCTAGTCATAACCACCCACCGCCAAGGCTTGGTTTACTCTTTTACCAAAAAATAATGGGATTGCCTGTCACATTATAACGCCCCCACGGCTGAAAGGGTGAGCATCTTTGGTGCGACAGGGATTCGAACCCACAACTCTCAGATTACGAGTCGAACGCCCTAGTCCACCTGGCCATGCCGAGCAACAGGTTATAACTAAGTTCTGTTTCCTTGTATCATTCATGTTTGGACTCTTCAATCCCTGCTCGTAATTCCTGAAGTTCGCTGGAAACCCTGAGATCCTCCTGCTTCTTTCATTGTTTTAAAATTAGATTTTCAAATGAGCACAAACTCTGAATAAAGGCCAAGGTAAGAATTGTAGTTTTAATTGTGCCTTGTGTTCAATCAGAAATTATGTAAGTAGCCATGTCAGCACAATCAACATGTCCTGAAATAGACCCAGATCCCAAGTTTGAGCATCGTTATAAAAATGATTGTCGAAACCCCAAATCAACTGACACTAAAGTTTTCTGAAAAATAACAATATATGATCGAAATATAAGTTTCTTGCGTTATCTTAAATAAAGTACCTTTTCTATAACACTTTAAGCTCGAAACATCAGCCTTTTCTCTTTGTTAAGCATCAAGATAAACACTATTCCATATGGCATTTTATCGAGTATCACATGAAATTAAAAACAAGACGATTGTATTGAGCAGAAGACATACTGGATGAACTGTATATAAGATGCAATGTCATCTATACTTTTAATTCGTAAGTTGCTGACTCCTTAGTTAACCATTAAGAGGGTGGAAGTCACTAACACTTGATTCAATTTTATTGTTTTCGTATCTACGCGTGTTAAAAGAAGGGCAAGCTAGACTATTGAATTAAAGTAAGTCATGTTACGAGCTTTTACCATACAATAACACAAGAAATCTGTTTCTTTGTTGTTATTTTTTTGTCGGATATTCACGAAACGAAAGCATCTTAGTTGTTCCTAAATTTGAACTGTAACTACAACAATCTATTAGTCCGCTTTTGTATAATCGAAATAATAAAATAGTGGGACCTAACAGTTACTGTTGTATCGCACTTTAAAGTTCACTAGCCACTTAAAAAGTGCATAATACTAGAATGGCAACCGTTTCTCTTTTCTAAGATGCTTCACACTGTCATATATTAGCGATAGTATTCTCTGATTCCATTGTTGCTGTTAGCAGCATCTAGAAGCTAAGACCAGAAAAGTGACCAAAGTAAGACTTTTAAGAAACGTTAGTTAAGAAGCGTCTGCAATATAGCACAAAACCTGGAAAGCTTCAAACTTCATTCTTGGTCATAGTTTATACTATTGTACCTAGATTTTAAACCGTAGCCTAAAACATGTAGCTAAACAACAAAATGACATCATTGTAATTAAAATACTTTTGCAAGCCACATAATGTAGCTTTTACAAACCTCTTGTCATGTGTTATCAGCCTGCAAAAACATATTGCAATAGGCAGATATATATGAAGACGTAATCAAGTGCTATGTCATATATGTCATGTAGCAGCACTTACCATAGTTGGAAATGAAGTCTAATGGGCAAAACGAGCAGGATGTTTTCAACAAACCAACACGTTACTGTGTGTTTAACAATAGAAATGCATCAATGTATGTTACTACTCTCACCCACACGAAGTCCACGCATATCTAAGGTGTGCTGCAGTTTTTTCTAATGCTGATGATTAAACATCATCTGAAGGTTAAATGGTTACATCTTTGATAAATCAATCTATTTCATTGCTAACTACGTTCCTGCTGCTTTAAAGAAACTTTTGTGGTGGTAAGTTATAGAGAGAGGCCTCTGGTATATCATGTTGTCATGCTTAGTAAGTTTTGCTAACTGTCAGTTTCAAAAAATATACGTTAGTTAATTCTAAAAATACTTTTAGAGCTTTCTCTGCCGGTCTAAACTACCTAACGTTCATGAGTGATCTCAGGTGTACTGGTAATCATGTATGTTGCATGTTGATGCAGTACAGCTTATGCAACATCAACTACGCTACTCATTTCAGTCACCTTTCCTTTATACAACAAATCAACAATTGTTTCAGCAAGTATCTCTACTTCTTTTTGCTAAAGTTACAAACCACAACCTCGAAAAGTGCACCTTATGCAGTCTGTTGTTTTTGTTATATTTTCATCAAACAGCAGCAGTTTGTTTTGTGTATTTGATATATTCATAAATAACTTCTGTAGAATCTGAACAGAAAACGCTTATATTCAATCAAAACTCTGTGATGACAACTTTCCCATGTTAAGTAATAGTGCTAGTAGTAATGTAAAGACGAACTTCTTCATTCACTGCAAACCTACTGCCATATTGCAAGGGAAGAATCTGGTCAGAATGGTTGTTTACATGGTGGAAACTGGTGAATCAATTAAAGTATTCACCTTATACTTAAGTACTTTCACAAGTCATACTCGGCCCGTTTAGACATCGGCCCCCCGCTATTACAGCAGTATGTCTCCGGATTTACAACGCTAAAATCAGGCGTTCGATTCTCTTCGGTGGGCTGAGCAGATAGCCCGACGTGGCTTTGTTATAAAACAAACATACTCTTAGACATCATTAAGAAACTTGATATAAAATTGTTTTTGAATAAAACTCACCAGTTTAACCCTACAACGACTATGGAATACACATCTGCATATCATGTTTTAAAAATAATAATTCTAACTCAATCTCAACAATTTTTCACTCAAAAATATTTTATAGTTGATATTTTGCTAGTATATGATATTTATTTTGTGTAATTCACAAATAAAGTAACAACTGAAAAGTTTCAGTTTCTCTTCCTGCTACGTTCCAAAATTCCTCACCCAAATCAACAGTGTTTAAAATTTTTCTTTTAACAAACTAACCTTTTATTTTTCAGATAATATCCCGGCTCTCTCTCTTTCTCTGGTTTTATTGCCACAGCCTTTGTCTTCGCACATTTTGGATATGAAGATAACAGTCACTACAAAGATAGCGATAATCCACCGCAGTCTCATCTATAACTGTTATGAGTGGTTTGTTTGACATGATACTTCGGAGCTAAAAGGCACAGTATTGTTTGTAAGTCTGTAAAAATCTTGTATATAAACCATCATTTGTAATAATTATTAGTAATTGTTTGTTTGGTTTGTTTTTGAATTTCGCGCAAAGCTACACAAGGTCTACCTGCACTAACCGTCCCTAATTTAACAGTGTAAGACTAGAAGGAAGGCAGCTAGTCATCACCATCCACCGCCAACTCTTCGGCTACTCTTTTACCAACAAATAGTGGGATTGATTGTTACATTATAACGTTATTTTAAATTGTAATGTTTTTTATATTAAAATATATTTGTGTTAAAAAAATAAAATAAAATTATGTATATCAATCTTGTTAGCAAATATCACAAATATGATACATATTAACATTTAATTAACTTCTAAATTCAAATTTCCTGTTACTTGCAATAGTCTGAGATAAAGTATAATACGTAGCATCATTACGACAATTTCTGTAACTCATGACCCTTGTAATTATCAAGAGTCGGTACCTAATATGACCATTATTGTAATATCCAGAGTCAGTACCTGTCATGACCCTTATTGTGAATCTCATGAATCAGTGTCTACGACTCTTATTTTGTTTCCCAAATGTTACTAATTATCATGAGCCTTATTGTGGTTCCCAAAGGTCAATACTTATCTTAAACTTACTGAAGGCAGTAATTATCATAAACCTTACTGTCGCTCCCAAAAGTATGTGTGTGTGTTTTTCGTATAGCAAAGCCACAAAAGACTATCTGCTCAGCCCACCAAGGGAAATCGAAGACACACCGCTATACAAGCGGGAGGCTCTCCAAAAAGTAAATAATTATCATGAGTCTCATTGTGACCTCAAAAGTGATGGAAGATTCATTTGATGAACTCTAATATAGTCTTAATTTATGATCAGAAATGTCCACAAATTTTAATATGGCTGTAATATGTACTTATTTACTTCAATGATCATTGAGGGGGTTGTTGAGAACGGTCAAAACATTTTATGAACCTTAATTTAACACTAATAATTTAAAAGGTCAAAACTCATGTGTACGACTTTGTCATTTATTACCTTTAATATTTTTGACCACCGAAACCTTTATAAAATTCATCATCAGATAAACGACGAGATAGTCACCTGTGTGTATATTATCCTTCTTTTAACTGTATAGTGTAAAAATATTTTAAAATCTAAGACACGCATTACTGTTTAGTCACATGTAAGCGAGTTATGATCAAAAGTCCACTAAAGGGGTTTAAACTATACACTGGGGAACACTCATTTTGTTGCATTTAAAAAAAGACCTTTCTATAGACAATTTGAATGTGATGATTTCAAATTTGAAGTCGGTTTTTTTCTGCAAGCTACAGATTTTATGCAATTTTACATTTTTATTTATTTTTTAATTTTTCGTTATTATATGAAATCATAGGAAGAGCTTATCAATTTGTTTGTGTATTTTATTCAGGTAGGAATTTGCGTTTGTACACTTCATCTGGACAATCTCGTTTAATGCTCCAGCAGTAGTCAGCCATCATACTTTTGTCCCAGCGCCCTTGGTAGCGTTCTTCCATGATCTTTAGGTCTTGGTGGAATCGTTCTCCTTGTTCGTCACTCACAGCCCCCAGGTTGTCAAGGAACTTATCAAAGGCTGTTCAAAAAATGAAGCTTGATGCTCATGTTGCACCCGAGATCACGAAAAGCGAGGAGCATTCTGTTCACAAGTTCACTGTAGTTCTCCGCCTTATTGTTTCCAAGGAAGTTCTGAACGACTGCCACAAAGGATAACCATGCTGCCTTTTCTAAAGCGGTCATCTTAGCAAAAAACTGATCATCACAAATTAGGGTTCGAATCTGTGGGCCATCAAACACGCCTGCTTTGATCTTCTCAAATGATAACCCTGGTAAAGCTGTGATTATGTGTTGGAAACATTCACCTTCGGTTTCCAGTGCCTTGACAAATTGCTTCATCAAACCTAATTTGATGTGAAGAGGAGGAAATATGATCTTATCTCTGCTTACAATTGGGTCTTGTATGATATTTGGCATGCCTGCTTCAAGGGTGTCACGAATAGGCCAGTCCTTCTGGACCCAATGTCTGTCTCGTGCTCGGCTGTCCCACATACAGAGGAAACATGGAAACTTGGTGAAACCTTTCTGTTGTTCAAGAAGAAAGTTGACGATCTTTAAGTCTACACAAATGATCCAATTGTGCTCATGATATTTTAATAAGTCCATGACCATTCTCATATCATTATAGTCTTCCCGCAAATGCACTGAGTGACCGACAGGTACTGCTCCATAAACATTCCCATTATGTAAAAGAACACACTTTAGACTGTGTTTTGAACTGTCTAAAAATAGTCCATTCAGCAGGACAATAGTAAGGTACACCCAGTTCTTTGAGAAGCCCTTGAATGTCATGGCAGTAAACAAACTTTCTGTCTTCTGAAAAGAAGGTCACAAAAAGCTGGTCACGCTTTCTGAAATATGATACTTTAACAGAGTGATCAACAAGATTTCTGCCTTGTAATCTTGTCGGCAAAAGCTCTGCTGCTTTCTTTGAAAGACCTAAATCCCGCACTAAATCATTCAGTTCAGCCTGGGGAAGAGGCTTGGGGACGGGGAAAGGTTCAGTGTCTGAAGAACAGTTCTCCAATTGTGTACACTTTTCTGAAAATTCACTGTCACAACTGTCTTGTTCGCTTGTATCATGTCAATTTCTTTATCGCCCAATGAAGGCAAGCCTTTGAAAACTGGAACACGAACTTCTTCAGAGTGCGGAGCAGGCCGAATAGCTGAGGGAATGTTCGGATACGTAATCTTATGTCGGTTTTTCTTCCCAACACCCGTTGTGTTTACCATGCAGAAATAACAGTCAGTTACATGGTTGGTGGGTTAGCGCCAAATCATTGGAACACCAAAAGGCAGACCATTGCATTTTCCTTTGGTCCAGTTTCAAAGCATTTCCTCACAATTGTGGCACACAACATGAGAAGCCCATTGCTTGTCTTGATCACCAAGATGAACTTCAAAATATGCCTTGTAGGCACGCTTGACGAACGAGGATATGTTACGTCTCTGACGATTGAGTGTGTAGCATCCACATATGTAGCAGAAGGCATCAGGCTTGTTTCTGCAATGATATCTATTTTTGGAACCCATGTTTGATCTGAAACAAAAGAAGAATGATCAAAATATTAGAAGCTATCTATATATATGGACGTGAAAATGCTTATACATGGTTTACGCAAGTTCACATTTGTACAATTTCATTAACCTCAAATTGCATACAAACTAGAGCTTGTAGAGAAAATCTAATATCAGATTTGAAATCAGCGCCTAAATCAGTTAAAATATCCAATGCAACTCAAAGTTACTGAAAAAGTGTTCCCCAGTGCTATCAGTCACTTGGTCTTTTGTGTTTTGTACAAGTTTTACTGTCACTTACTGAGAACTCTTACAAGTATTCTGTTTTCTAAGTCTTTTAGTGAGTACTGCTGTTATGTCTAAAATAAATGCAATGTTTTACAAGGTTTAATATTTGCCTACGCAAGTCACGTACTGTGGAAACTTCAGCAGGTCTTCTCTATAAAGAGCAACAGCAGTATGCTTCAGCAGAATTTCGGGTACATCATTTTCTCTATAAAATTACGATTTTATCAAATTAGGATATTTTAATTAAAAATAGTACACCGGTTTGAAAAGGTTTTGCAAAAGAATTTTTGTTTTTTAATTTTATAAATAACTAAGTATTCTGATGCAGTAAAGTACCATAAAGATAAATCATCATTTGTTAATAAATGAAACCCTGTTTAAAATAATTTGTGATCTCTGGTGTACTGCTAATCATGTGGTGTAGCTTATGTAACTTCAGCTACACCACTCGTTTCTGCCACCACTCCTTCATACAGAAAATCAACAACTGTTGCAGCAAGAAACAGCATAATCTTTTGTGGTTCGCATATTATATCGATATTAATCAAAATTTAAAAGATTTTTAAGATCAAAATGTTTATGTCTCCATTGTAAATAATATTATGACGTAAAGATAAAAGCTTTGTGCTTAACTACACATAAACAGGAATTTATTTTAAGTTTATGTAGCACATTATTTTCATATGGTGGCTCTAAACACATCAGTGTAAAAATAATCAATTCGGCATTAGTTCCATTACTGATGATTAGTATTGATTAGGACTTTTTTAATTACAGTCTCTTCTAGTTACCAAATAAGAAACAAAATCAAAAGCACTTTCCATTATGAGTATTTTTATGAATGAACAACGAAAAAGGCAACTATTTTAAATTAAAAATACGTAAATGTTGATACTGTTACATGTTTACTGTATCTGATGCAAAAACAGTGTCAGAAACTATTTGGTAAAATTAATACAAACTATTAAAAGTAAGTAAGTCAAAGCAAGGAAAACCTTAAAATATTTTAGTCTAAAATGGAAAATTCTTGGAATGACGCAAATATATTATACATTACTACGGGTAATATCGGAGTTATCATGTTCTCTTTACTCTAAAAGCAAAAAATTCTATAATCCGAAACCATTGGGTTAGTAGTGTGTTTAATTTTGATTGATTTATTTTTCAGTATTTGCCTTTCTTTCTAAATAACTATAAATATATAATTTTTATGCACAAAGTTTTATGTAATAAGCAGTTAAATATTTTTACATAATTACATAAAGCATGTTAACGTAAGGATGTGAATTTGTTTTTATAAATATCACGGGTCTGGCATGGCCTGTTAATTAGAGTACACAACTAGCAATTTGTGGGTTGCAAATTCGGATCCAGTCACTGAACATGTTTGCCTTTTCAGCTGTGGAGACATTATAATATGTCAGCAACCTAACTTCATTGGCAAACAATATTTGAAGATGGGTGATGTTGACTAGCTGACTTCTTTCTAGTCTATCACTTACAACATAGAGATAGCTGGTATGGAGTAGTTTTGTGCAATATTCAGTAATCAAACAAATTTACTGCTAACACACCGGAAAGCAAAACAAGATGAAACGGAAAAACACAAGTTCCTTATATTGAATTTATTAAATATCTTCAAATTCATTAAAAATGTAATAAAATAAGATAAGTCATCTATTAAAGATAGATGTATGTGACGAATTAATCACAGACATTGATAATACAATAAAAGGCCCTATTATTCAAGTTTGTTTACGCGTCACATCTGGCTGTCGAGGTATAACAGAGCTGGTAAAGTTTTAATATAATGTCAGCTTCTTATCAATGATCAAAACTTTGGTGTTCGCGATTAACTCCGTGTCAGGGAATATAACTCCTAAAACATGTAAATACTGAAACAATATGGATCCTTGAGGTTACTTTCATCAATTAAACCTTCGTCGACAAATTATTTGCTTAGATTTAAAAAAAAAGGATTGGTTTTGTTTTTAATTTCTTCGCGCAAAACTAAGGGCTATCTGCGCTATTCGTCCCTAATTTAGCTGTGTACGACTAGAGAAAAAGCAGCTAGTCACCACTATCCACCGCCAACTCTTGGGATACTTTTTTTACCAACAAATATTTTGATTGACTGTCACGATATAAAGCTCCTGCAGCTGAAAGGGCGAGCATGTTTGATTGACGGGTATTCGAATCCGCGACCTTCGGATTACGAGTCGAGTGCCTCAACCACCTGGCTATGCCAATTAAAAAAAAAACGGAAAGCATAAATTAGAAATTCGATCCTTCTAAAATAAAAATATCTTTTTGCCAATTTACGGGCCCGGCATGGCCAGGTGTGTTAAAGCGTTCGACTCATAATCTGAGGGTCGCGGGTTCGAATGCCCGTCACACCAAACATGCTCACCCTTTCAGCTGTAGAGGCGTTATAATGTTACGTTCAATCCCACTATTCGTTAGTAAAAAAATAGCCCAAGAGTTGGCGGTGAGTGGTGATGACTAGCTGCCTTCCCTCTAGTCTTACACTGCTAAATTAGGGACAGCTAGCACAGATAGCCCTCATGTGGCTTTGCGCGAAATTAAAAAATAAACAAACTAAATTGCTAAATCGATTCAAAGAGTAAAATATTTTTGTAGTAACTTAAATAAAGGTATTCCTAGTAGTTGTGCCTATATGTATTTATTAGTTGTTGTCCCTTAGCTATATTCCAAAACTTTCGTATCTGTCCATTATTACCCTTAATTTCTTTGAGCTATTTGCCGTTACAGAACTCTGAGTAATTTGTCTTTTATTTCTTTGCACTGACGTACTTTTAGTTCGTCGGAATTATTTACTCTCAAACAAGCTAAAACTCTATTCGGAACTTCTTCTCTTTGAACGATATTTCCCTCCTCTGTTTTTAAACAACTCAGCGTCTTATTCTCTCTGAGTTGCTTTTTAATTTTTTTTCACTCGAGTTTTAAACTAAAAATTTTTAAAAACGTTTTTGAATATATTAACTTTTTCTACCGAAGTTGTTTTATTAACCATAGTTTCTTTTTTTTCGAATTTTAAAATAACAGCACGGATACTTTATTACGTTTCTTTTTGCTTATAATTTTATCTCCCATCAGAAACATTTTGGAAGCAAACATACGTATAATTCGTTGGATTGTTTGCCATATGATAAGTGTAAAATTATTTACATATTATGTTTGGTCAAGCGTTTATTATATAAGGTTACTTATAAAAACGAAATAGATTCTTATACAAATAGTTATGGCAGAATCTGCGAGCCTTGTCGCTATAAAGCGCAACATGTTTATCGACAATTAGATCTACGAACCGTCATCAGAGGGTCTTTGTTTGTTTTAGAATTACGCGCAAAGCTACTCGAAGGTTATCCGCGCTAGCCGTCCCTACTCTAGCAGTGTAAGAATAGAGGGAAGTCAGCTAGTCATCGCCACCTACCGCCAACTCTTGGGCTACTCTTTTACCAACGAATAGTAAGATTGACCGTCACATTATAACGCCTCCACGCCTGAAAGGGCGAGCATGTTTTGTGCGACCGAGATTTGAGCCCGCGACCCTCGGATTACGAGTCGAACGCCTTAACACGCTTGGCCATGCCGGGCCATGAGAGCTATGTCGCCGTGAAGTGTCGTCACCAGAGAGGGTACGTTGCTAAGCTGCCATGACAGACAGACAAAGCGTCATATTTCCAAGAAGATGAACTAGAAGGAGTCATGCTAGGCATCGATGACGTCGTCAGAGATAATGACGTCCACGAAGTTCATCAATGTATCTCAACAGGTATTCATTGGCTTGGTTTAACACAGTTGGTATAAAACACTAATTGATCAGTTGTATATTTAATCATGCTTTCTGACCATTTATATGCAAATCATTTATCATCTTTAAAAAGACCCTAATTTAAATCTTTAAATAATTTATTGTTTACTGTTTTACTAGTTTGTCTTTATCCATATGACTGTTCTTGACAAATTATTGTTTCTTACGGCAAGAGGTAAGAAAATACATAACCGGTTTTGATTTAACGTAGAGTTTATAGATTTTGTTCTAACACATATTACTTTATGGTTTTGTCCTACATGAGCTTCATAAGGATGGATTGCGTTACTATACTTTCACATATGATTACGTCATCAATGTCGAGATTTAGTTGTGAGGCAGTACCAGTTCAAACTTATGTTTTTGTTTTCATTTATGTATTTATTTGTATTTCACGTTACTTACAAAGCTGGACAATCTTATTAACAACTGTATTCAGATTCCAACGAACATCTAATTGTATATACTTTACAAAGCCATTTATATGCTTCTGTAGAACTGCAGGCAGGTTTCAACATGTCTCATCTTATTTCTCATTTCCTTATGTTTCTATATAAGATTATAATGCTTAAAGCTAAAATGTTTTCACCATACCTAATATTTTTATATTTATTGAAGAATACAGCCAATTCCATTAATTAGTACATATTTAAAATATATTGATTACAAGTTTAGTTTCTGTATTTAAATATACTTTTTACAGTTGTCCTGAAAAAGACGCAAAAACTCTTATTTCGAAGAGAAAACTGCTATAACATAATATTATCCGTTATTTGAATGAGGCACTTATTAAAACCAATAACTTACTTCATATACTTTCTCGACATTTTGATATAACTATAAATAACAAATGAATGACTTGCTGTTTACATATTCATTTACTTGATGATTAGAATTTTACAAAACTTTGAGAATGTTTAAGGTTGAGATACAGTTTGTTAGAAGGCCGTTACATCTTGCTGTTTAACCAATTACTTTATTATTACAAAAAATTATTTAAATAGCAAAAATTACCATTTTGTAAAGAACATTACTTGAATTATAATTGTGCGCAGCCGCATAACGAACATTCTCTTAAATATCACACACGTCTTCAGTCATGGTAATGAATTTCAATACAATGACAGCCTTAATGACCCTGGTGGGTGACAAGCCTAATGCCCAAAAACCTACTTATAGCATTGCAAAGTAACTCAACAATTCAATAGATTTGATGGTCTAAAAATACCCCCCCCAATAAAATTGTAGAGCACATCTGCACATTGTCTTGATACTGGTGCACATGAAAAAGTTTACCCGCACATGGAATGAAACAGTTAAAAAAAACATTGAAATCCACTATAATATTTAAACTTATTAGTTTACCAAATCATCAAATCAAATACATTTTTGAAAATGGGTAATATCAAGAAAGAGCTTACAATCATAACAGTAAATGAACCTCAAGTTATAAATCAAGTGGTCATTCTTAGATTATTTTACAACACATATTTCCTCACGTGGATTTCCATCTACACTTTACAGATAGATAATGAAATATATAAAAATTACCAGTTACAAAACAGTGTATGTTATATATTTGTATGTTTGTTTTTGAATTTCGCGTAAAGTTACGCTAAGGCTATCTGCACTAACCGTCCCTAATTTAGCAGTGTAACACTAGAGGGAAGGCAACTATTCATCACTATCCACCGCCAACTCTTAGGCTACTCTTTTACCAATGAACAGTGGAAATGGCCCTCACATTATAATGCCCCCATGGCTGAAAGGGCGAACATGTCTGGTCGAACCCACGACCCTCAAATTACGAGTCGAGCGCCTTAACCATCTGGCCACGTCAGGCCTTCTTGTATGAAAACTCACTTCTTATTATAGAGTAATATGCTATAATTAGTATATGTAAGTAAAATTCCATGCTCAAGTTTCACTCATATTAAAACATTTTCAACAAAACTTTAAGACATACTAATATGCTATTTCAGTTTATAAAATACTAAACTTACAACCCAATGTAACAATACCTGCCATATATACTTGTTATAGCATATCATTAGCCAAATAAACAAATCCCCATAAACAAGACATAATGGACATTCTCCAAATTGATCAAAGTTTCTTTATTTTAGAAACTATTCAAACCATATCATGCAGTTGAAATATGTTACTAAACTGTCTGTCCCCTATCGTGCTGTCCCTCCCATTACCAATCTCCTACAGCTTTAAACTGACCATGTTTCACTATACGTAACCAGACTTGTTAGATATAACACATACTGAAACATTATTGAATATTTAAATATTCAATCATATGACTGTATAAAAAAGATCTTTATAAACAGAATAAACAGGACACTCATCAAATTTATTCGTATTTAGATGATTATCACATGACTGTACATTTTAAAAATATTCACTCAAAGTACACACTGCCTGTAGGTATGCTTGTTTATTATTTTTATACACATATGCATAATCTAGGTCAAAGTAACTCTAAAAAGCGACATCTAAAATTAAAATACTGTGTGACAATGCTTTTACCTTTGTTCATTAGTCACACGACCATTACTTAAAAAAAACAAGTAATGTGTTCGTTTCTACAAAACTGAGAGACATGCCAGGAGTTCTGTTCTCTAACACTTCAGATTTATTGTGGTGAAAAGCAAGAATATACATCTTTTATTTAATATTTTATAAATAAAATATTTTTACGATCAAAATAAGCTTCTATGTTCACTTCACCTTAACTCTCACAATGAAAAAATTGATTTTGTGTGTCACTGGACTTAACAGTCAATAAAGCAAAGTTATCTATTCATGTACTTTTCATGCCAATACAGAAACCTAAATGAAATTATCAATATCTGATGGTACATGAAGAAATTATCTATTGCTTCCACGTTGCTATGACACCACGAGCTGAGATATAATCAAAAACAGCATCTGTGTCTAAACAATCGCTCCTTTAAGAAGTTAAGTAATGTATAGATTTTTCTGAATTGTATTTGTAAAGTTATATTTAAACAACAAATATTTGAGAGCTAGATCGAAAACAGAAAATAGTAACTTACGAATAGAAAATAAGTTTCTAAACAGTAAGATGCGACCACATTCTAACAAACAGTGACGTTAGACAGTCATTCATTTATTTTTACTTGTAGCAAAATGTCGGTAAAGTACTTGAGGTAAACTATTGGTTGTAATAACTGCCTCATTCAAATAATAGATAATACGTATAGTACTTTTCAAAAGTATCAGAAATCAAAAGTTAGATTCCAGGCTATTTTAAAAGAACACTGATAGGTAAATAACACGTGATACATTAAAATATTATTAATATTCAAATTTAGTACGACAGAATCAAATATCTGAATCGCATATTGAATGCACAGGTAAAAATTTCGGTGCGATAATATGTGAAGAAACAAAAGTAAGGATGGAATATTATATTGTATATCTAGTCACGGGAGATACCTTTATAGATATTTTGATTTGTCTTTATAATTACAATATCACTCTATTATTCTGAAAAGATGAAGAATCCAAAGAAATATTCTTATTTATTGTGTTAGTATTTACATTAATACTTATTCAGGCTATGGGTAAGATAATATATTAGAATTACTGTTTCATCTCCTGGTAAAGATCAGGTGTATGTTCACGATAATTATAAATAATTGTGAAGTTAAAATCAAAATGGTAAATATCTTATTTCTCATACTACGAATACTTTTGTCTTCATCTATAAGTGTATATATATATATATATATATATATACAGTTTGTTTTAATTTGATTCATTACGTATGAAAGATGTCAAAAAATAACCTAAAGATAAACTGATATAAACAAATTAAATTTAGCTATGTTTTATTATTTTTGTTTTTCAATGGAGAATCCTCTTGCATTTCATGTTGGCTTCTCATCTAAAACAAGACACAGAGTCGGTTTTGACTATTATATGAAATACTAAATAAAAAAAAAGTATCCACCCACACAAACTGTATTAGAGAATTCCATTAGGATCCCACGAAAACTTATCCTCTCCTGTTATTTCATAGTTTAGTTGGACTTATTGATGCCCTGGCTTAGCATTTTTAGTTGACAGCCTTCTTTTTTCTAATTCAGTGGAGACGAACAACGCATTGCAGAGAATATATCTTGATGTCACACATCTGCAGGCTAAATGAAGCCCTGAGCTGCTGCACGTCGACGCAAAAGTCTGGTTGTTATATATAAATACACCAGTCTGTCGCAAGAGTTGGTGTTAACAGTGTATGAGGATATATTTATTATAAAGTGTTTTCTTCATATTATAGTATCAAAAATTCGCGAGTCTTATTTCTTGTATCCCCACCAGAATTTCCCATCACGTGTATTTATTTAGAAAAAAGATTTGGTGTTGTTTTTTCAAGCTTTTGTATAATGATATAACTTTTTAATGACTATTATTTTTAAATATTGTGATTGTTGTTCAGTGATTGTTACAGAACAACCGTGTTTGGATTTTGGCGATTAAGCATCCTGTCAGATTTTATACGTCAATATAATTTCTTCATTTAATCATATAAATAGCATTTCGCAAATATACAGCATGGATGTTTTAAGACCGCTAGCATTATCGTGCTATTTATTGGGCATTATTAATTTTATAGTTATAATGCATATATACAACACTTTTTTTTTATCAGAGAGAGTGTTTAGTTCTCTTTGTTTTTGCATATATGTTTCTTGTTTATTTCGTGTCTGAGAGTAATTATTGTGTTGTTTGTTTGATTTGTTTATTTCGGATAAGCCTTAATTTTTAATAGGTTATTACTGGATTTCAAATATAACAGTATTCTAATTTCTGCCAGCATATGTAGCCACTGTCTACAAGCAGTATGATGTAGCTACAACTTCAAATGAGGTGTTCTTAGAAAGACAGAAAGATATATTTTACTCATGTTTTTTTTATAAATGAAAATCATTGTATACTTCGTTGACCGAACCAGTTTCAAATCGCTAAGTTTTGGACTTAACCTTTCCATTTATAATTCTTTATATGGTTAAAAAATGAATGTGGAGACTGAATTCATTCTTTGGTGCGTGTATGTGTTTGTTTGATTCATATGGGCTGTTTTCACACAGTCGTTACTAATTTTAAAAGAATCTTGTCAGTAGTTAAGAGCACGTACTATCAACTCTTGGATTACTCTTATTTGATAGAATAAATTTAACATTGACTATTATAGCACACCCACGGGTCCAAAATGCGGATCGCGTTTTTCGAGCATCGAATTGTGAACCATGACTTCTCAGTCTTACAATCTCATCACAATAGCTATTTGGCCACTCCTAGGACTATTCTTTTGAGAATAAAGCTTCAAAAGGTTCCTTTAAAACCTGAAACATATTCATATAGAGGCTGTACATTTTTTGGTTATTAACGAAGCATATTATTAACCTAGCATACTCTTACCACTATATAACTTTCGCGGTTAAATCACAGAAACTATAACAACTAGTTCACTAAAGCCACACTTAAAACATAAGATGGAGAAGTAGTTTTTATTTTTATCAGTAGATCAGAATTTTCAATTAAAGATTTTTTCACTAAATAACTGATGTATTTCATTGTTTGTGATGTCCTTACGCGTTCTTTCAGAAATCGTAAAAATTGTACACATAACTTTGGAAGCTTGTTTGTTTGTTGTAAAGCACAAAACTGCACAATAGAATAGCTCTGTTCGCTACATGAAACGAAATACGGTTTTTAGCGTTAGTAACATAATAGACTCACAAACTTACAATTGAAACATCCTTAGGACATTATTTTGGAAATTATCAAAAGATTTTCCCCAAGGAAGGTAGAAGTACAAAGTTTTGTTTGTTTGTTTTAGAATTTCGCACAAAGCTACTCGAGGGCTATCTGTGCTAGCCGTCCCTAATTTAGCAGTGTAAGACTAGAGTGAAGGCAGCTAGTCATCACCACCCACCGCCAACTCTTGGGCTACTCTTTTTTTCAACGAATAGTGGGATTGACCGTCACATTATATGCCCCCACGGGTGGGAGGACGAGCATGTTTAGCGCGACGAGGGTGCGAACCCGCGAACCTCGGATTAGGAGTCGCACGCCTTACGCGCTTGGCCATGCCAGGCCGAAGTGCAAAGTACATGTAGATTTTTTTTAATTGATAGAAATATATATATTTATACACAGATGTATATTTAGAAAATTTCATTTTGAAGACATTGAGCATTCAAAACATATGTATACAAAGGTTCGAATTTCGTTACTACACTGTTCTAACACAAAGCTGCACAAAGAACTGTCTGCCATGCGTCAATCATGAGGATGGATCTCCGAATGCTAAAACCCTTTGTTCGGTCTGTATACAGAAGTTTCAAATTAACGTCCTAACTGAACTATTTTTGTGACATTGGACAATCACTACGCTATTAAAACAGCAGCATTTTGATTTGTTTGTTTGTTTGTTTTGGAATGTCGCACAAAGCTACTCGAGGGCTATCTGTGCTAGCCGTCCCTAATTTAGCAGTGTAAGACTAGAGGGAAGGCAGCTAGTCATCACCACCCACCGCCAACTCTTGGGCTACTCTTTTACCAACGAATAGTGGAATTGACCGTCACATTATACGCCCCCACGGCTGGGAGGGCGAGCATTTTTAGCGCGACTCGGGCGCGAACCCACGACCCTCGGATTACGAGCGCACGCCTTAACGCGCTCGGCCATGCCAGGCCTCAGCATTTTGAATATATGTGTATTTAAACACCTGGAGTTTAGTTTTATTACGTTTGCTATAACAGATTAAACTGCTATATAATCTTTACTTTCCTAAATATTATATCCTATTTTTATTCACTGGTTCAACCGTACCATAGAGAAAATATTTCTTGTTTGGACAGAAAATAACAAAATTCTGTTCATCATGAACAATAAAATAACTGACATACTAAAACAATGTAAAAAGTATTGTAATAATGTGTAAGACTATTACGTTACACATTGAGACTAGGGATAATAATTATTATCGCATTTTAAGGCTGCTTACTCCTATAAAAGCTACTTAGATGTTGATGCAACATTGGTGATCCTTCAGGAAGACATCTATTGGTAGTCGTCTCCAATATAATACTGGGAAATTAGAAGGAAGGCAGGTAATGAGCATCATCGACAGCCAAATCTAGGGCTACCCTTTTACTAACAGATAGTGGAATTAATCGTCACATTATAACTGCTGAAAGGGCGAGAATGTTTGACAAGGGGGTATTCGAGCTGTCGAACCCAGAGTCGGGTGCTCTAACATCCAGACTATGTCAGACCAAGATAATCATACTACTTGTGAAAAGAATGAAAGGAACACGTACCTTATAATTCCTTGATGAAACCACTTATAGCTAACAGATAACTTTAGGACTTATAAGCACAAATATCTGGGTTGCATTCATACGGTTAGCACAGTGCAAATAGCCTTTTGTGCAGCTTTGTGCTTTCAAAAGAACAAAATAAACAAGTGACTTTTAGTGAAGAAAACAATTAAAACGCCGAATAACTGAACAGGACTTATTTTTAACTTCTTAAAACACTTGAGTTATTAAGTGTTGTGTTATTTTTATTTTTGTAAAACGCTCTGTTTATAAGTTTATCTTCCGAAAGCACTCAGATTTTGTCATATTTAGCTTTCAAAAATACTCGGGTTATCGGTTTTTTCTATGATATTCGCTTCCGAAAACCCTCGAATTAAATGGCTTGAACAGAGCCTATGTTCCGAATTAGTTATTGGTTTTTGTATGATGCCCACTTTCAGAAAACTTTCGGGTTAGATGGCTTGCGTAAATTGTACATTCTGAAAACACTCAGGTTAGTAAGTTTTGTATCATGCCTGTCTTCTGAAACGTTGTTTAGACTCTCGAACTGTGGTTATATAAAAGACTTAAGCATTACTAAGTCCAGTTAAAAAGAAAAACGTTAATAAGTAATGTTGAATATATTTATTTCAAACTAAGAATCTTGTCAAATTATTTACTATTTATGTTAAAAAATGTTAGGTTAAAGTATTTCTTTAAAACAGAAAAATATGGAATATAATATATTGTGTTAGAAGAATGATACATAGTAAACATTAAACACATCTCAGAAGACGCTGTTTTGTGGAATATCTTAGAAATCGATAATTTTAATATAAAAACAAAAATAATTTATTTCAGATACAATGGAAGGATATCAGACATTTGACTTGAATTTTATTGTTTCACTTTTAATTTTATGAGCTTGTGTTTTATATCCTAAATGTTATCTTGTAGCCTTAAATTTGATACTGTGATACATAAAACTTTCTGCATAGTTAAGTAATGCTTACAACGCATTGGACAAATTGATCTTTCAAATCCGAATATTTTAAAATTCATTACTAATTTTCATCTATTTTTAAACTGTATATGAGCAGTTCATATTTGTTTGTGTTAATTTATAGCTTGCATTACCATTGTAAAAAGTCAACCATATATAAAAGCTATTACAAAAGTACCTGTCCCCAGTGACAAGAACATTTCAAGTTAAAGTATCAATTTAAATTAGTTCATGAATTTTAAAAAATTTAACTGTGTTACGCATTTGGTTTTACTCATAGCAAAAGCTCTGACTTACTTGTGTCGCCCACTGCGAAAAGTAACTTTTGAGCATTTTAGTCGTGCTGAGAGCTGCTCAGAAATAACACACCATAAATCTACATTTTTATTCTATGAGTAACGTCACATTTTTAAACATGATTGATAGTGTGATTAATTACTAACAATTTAATGTAGAATATCCTGCTTATGAAATAAAATTTGATATCACAGTTATTCATGTCTGTTCATGTTGAGCTTTCCCTGCGTGTGCAGCTTTTTGAAACGCAGCTCGGGAAACGGGAGACAGACGAACTCTCAGACATCACAGCTTGCAATATCTAACATTGATTACACGAATTTTGTTGTTATTTTGTTAAATATTATGCATTTCAAAAGTAAACACACATACACACGTGTATGTATATATTCAAAAGTAAACACACACACTTCTATATTTAATTTTCGTTGTTAACTATTCTTCATCTTTCAAATTTACGGATGAAAATCAGATTTGTTATCAATCATACAGAGAGATGAAATCGCAGAAAACAAAACCATTACAAAAGTACGTTAATTGAGGTTATCTGAAATATAAATAGAAGTTTAAAGTTTATAAGCATAAAATATTTGAATATTTATTTAAAAACCTTACAAAACTTAATTTATCCTTTCTCACTTATAAATAATTTGAACATCGTGGTTACCCTAAGAAAATAAAATTAAAATTGGCAAATGCGTCTTTAAAGTGTTGTAGTAAGCTAAGGGCTTATAATATTAAAATTCTGGTTTGATCCCTTAAGTTAACATAGCTTGGGTAGCTTATTTTGAGGCTTTTTGCTATAACATTTATAGAACTTTCAAAATATTTTAACAAAAATCGATTTCACTCGATAAGTTCTTAAACTTTTACTGTAATACATAACAAACTATTTTTGTATATTTTCTTATGTTCTGGGAAGGCCTACAAGTTAAAAATATATCTCAAAATTGTTATTATAATGTGTCAAAATTGAATTTTTTGTTGAAGTTCAAAAAACGGTTTACTCTAATTGAAATTAGAGAACGCCTTAAACATGGTAATGCTAGAAATATTAATAAATTTTATTTTATTTAATTTTAATTTAATTAAGTGGAATATGGCTATAAACTATTGGAATAGTAACCACAAGATCTCACTGAAGTACTACTATCTTAAAAATAGTTCCTTTACAAATCGATTGATATGGTCCAGAAATTATATAGACTTTCAAATACCAGATATAATTATTTCATACGAATGAACCAGGAGTAAATAAAATTCAAAGTCTCAGGGAAACAAACACGAACAAGAAAACTGATGAACATTGCATAAAAAATAAACTCCATGCCTAGATAAGTAGTACAAGGATGACGTAAATGAAGCATCAGTGACTTGCGACATGAAACCAGAAACCGATATATAGGCACAAGACAAAAAAAAAAGAGTTAAAAAGTTACGTTCTGTGTCATTTAACTTCACTTATATTCGTTTTCGATATTCGTGTAAGTGCTATCAAAGATATGTTATTGTTTTGAATTAAGCACAAAGCTACACAACGGGCTATCTGTGCTTTGCCCACCACAGGTATCGAAACCCGGTTTTTAACGTTGTAAGTCCGCAGGCATACCACTGAGCCACTGGGGGGGGGGGCGCTATCAATGAGATCGGTGTGTAGTAAACCTTGTTAATTAGTTCTTTTTCCTCTCGACTATTTTAATTCTTAGCACCAGATCAACATTATATAAATACAAATTCAGTTTGTATTAGTATTATTACAATGAGTAGATCTGGTTCACAAAACGAAATTAATTGAAAAATTATTTCTATGCGTGTCCTAGTGATCGAAAGATCCGAGGTTCGACATATGCTGCTGTTTTACACGCTTCGCACTTTCACATTAAGGATTTGGGTAAAATGGCACTCACTTTTGTT
Source organism: Carcinoscorpius rotundicauda (assembly GCA_011833715.1). Taxonomy (NCBI): domain Eukaryota; kingdom Metazoa; phylum Arthropoda; class Merostomata; order Xiphosura; family Limulidae; genus Carcinoscorpius; species Carcinoscorpius rotundicauda. The sequence goes on from CM022393.1 coordinate 36,162,069, forward strand.
ATTCAGTTCAAATAACTGGACAAAGCTTTGAACACTGTGAGCTGGCTGCCATTCTGCAGGTCAATATTTCACAGCTAGGGAAACAGCGAGCTAGTTGTCCTTGTTGATTACTATTTGAAAATAAGGAACTGCGATACCTGATACCTGCGCTTTTCGCCACACTCGTATTGAGCCACCTTGTACATAAGGTTCCGTTCACATCGAAAATTCCAATTCCTTTTAGAAATCAGGAAATAAATATATATGCAGTTTGGAATGCTTAAGTAATTTAAGTGTTTATGTCGTATCTTAACGTATTCTAGATATCCATTTAAAATGTATTCTACTCTAGATCCTTGTTTTAAGGAATTATCTTTTTTCTTTTTTTACAACGATGATTAATTAATTAATTAATTCGATTGTTGCAATTAAAAACATTAGATTTTGGTCTGGTCAAATACTTTCATAGTGAGCAAGAACAGGTTTCTAATAAATCTATTACAAGAACTTACAATGATCTAAACTTTAAACTAATTTGCTTACGAAACGATTATGTATTTTTTTTCAAATTAATATAAATTCTTTAAAAACTACTCTTCCACGTAATTCAACAACATAAATGAATTTTAGTCTGGCAAAAACACCAAGACTATCTGACGTATCCGCCAGAAGAATCGAATTTCGGATTTTAACGTTGTAAATCCGTAAACCCCCTATTTTTTCATAAGAGAACAAGCTTACAGATGTGACCATTAAGTAATAATCATCAAATGCTTTGTAAAAATAATTACCTGAGAATATCAGTAAACACTACACAAGTATGTCAAATTATAGAACGTTCGAAAACCAGTAGTATAATATGTAGATTAATAATATAATACGAATTTAAAAGTTTTAATTTGTATACGTTTTGATTAAACAACTTAAATATAAAATTGTTAGTGGGTAATTTTCACGTGTTCAAATTTGTATAAGTAAATCTTTTCTTAAAAATTTTGGTGTTATATTTTTATACTCATTTGTTTTTGTAATTTTGTACAAAGCTACTCGAGGTTTATGTGCTCTAACGTTTCCATGTTAGAAGTGATAGACTAAAGGAAAAGCAGTTTACATAAACACCACCGCCTTTTAAGTTACTCTTTGCAACCAATAGTGAGATTTACTGTAACATTATAACATCTCTTACGACTGAAAGGATGAGCGTGTTCGATGCAATACAAAACGAGGATAGTGATTGGATAATTTAAAACAACTTCTCTAAATGCAGTGGTATTTGATGCTTAAGTTAATAAGTGAAGACAATTTTATATTCTACAGTTCAAAAACTATTTAAGAACATAAAATCATTCTGAGCTGTAATATTAACAAGTCACTGGATTTACATATACTAAATGTCGTGTAATTAGCATTTCAGCCAAACAAGAAAAAAAAACTTTAAGAAGGTAGGTTACGAATCTTATTACTAGAGGGCAGCCCATATCAAAATGCCTAAAAAAAATTCTGCAGCATCAAATTGCCCTAAAAAAACTTCATGAAGGTTGGCATTACGTGTGTTTTTTTAAAGGCTACAAAGAATAAAACTAAAATTGTTTGATTCAAATTCTATATTCCACTATTCACAACAAAAACTTTCTTTAATTTCGGAATAGAAACCTTCGTCCTGAATGGCAACTTATGCAAATGTAAGCTACATGTTCAAAGCAGAGACCCTAGGACGGGCCTAGCGTGGCCAAGCGCGTAAGGCGTGCGACTCGTGATCCGAGCGTCGCGCTAAACATGCTCGCCCTCCCACCCGTGGGGGCGTATAATGTGACGGTCAATCCCACTATTCGTTGGAAAAAGAGTAGCCCAAGAGTTGGCGGTGAGTGGTGATGACTAGCTGCCTTCACTCTAGTCTTACACTGCTAAATTAGGGATGGCTAGCACAGAGAGCCCTCGAGTAGCTTTGTGCGAAATTCCGAAACAAACAAACAAACAAGACCCTAGGATTAAGACATATCTGCCATAATTTTTATTTATTCACCAGATCAAAGAGAAGGTATCTAGTAGGCAGCATCTGTTGTCACAATGATCATGTCCAGTTATTTTATTCGAGTAACGGGATTAACTGTTACTCTTTTAACGCGTCTATAGCTAAAAATGTGAAGTTTCAACAACATCACTTCATAAATGCCGAATTTTTTGTTTCATTTTAGGATATTTAATCACAATTTTTTTCATGAAACTGAAATATATAATTATACCAAGTACCCAAATCATACATTTTTCTTAATATACACTATTAAAATACAAATTACTGTATTTATATAAAGAGAAATGAAAAAGTGATTTTTATTTATTTTAAAGCGATGTTGCAATGGTATATTATCAATGTGACTGGCAGTTGTTTTCAACATTTGTGTTATACAAAGCCTAAGCTGGACTGTTTAGTTTCTAGTATATGTAACACAGTTTGGTTTCTTCTTTAATTTAGATAATTTATTTACTCGGTATTTTTGGTAAGTCAGTTTTGTCATTTATCCTTTTATGTGCAATACTTTTATTTGTATAAATGCATTATTTACCGCTTTTTCTTTTAAGAGTAGTTTCATAATATGAGAAACATGAAAACGAAAAAGGTACTCAGCAAATTTAGTTATAATTTCTCACAGCACGTTAGTCGTTCAGTTACTGACACTAGGGAAATGGGTATTAAGTGAAAAACAATTATGAAAAAATGAACCAGTTTAAACTCAAAAAACAGATAGATTATTTAATGGTTGGTGGGGAAAAGAAAAATAATTCAAAGAAACATTTATAATTTATAATTGTTGACAATTTAACTTAGTTCGAGGCGCAACAAAGAATATTTCTCTGAACCATTTAGCATTACAGCAGAAATTCCATGCCATTTGTCAGAACTAATAACACCATTTCTCAACCATTCAACATTACAGCAGGAGTTCCACACCAACTGCCAAACCTAATAACACCGTTTCTCAACCATTCAACATTACAGCAGGAGTTCCACACCATCTTCCAATGTTAATAACACCATTTCTCAACCATTCTACATTATAGCAGGAGTTCCACACCATTTGCCAAATCTAATAACACCGTTTTTCAACCATTTTACATTACAGGAAGAGTTTCACACCATCTGCCAAAGCTAATAACACCGTTTCTTAATCACTCAACAAGAGTCCCACAATGTTCCGTCCTCTAACCTCTTCTGTACACACCTCTTTATTAACATATTTGAACCTAACACACACACATTTTTCGCAATATGCTGACGATGTTCTTATTTGGAACACTTCGCGAAACTCCCTTATAGTTGCTTCATATGAGCTTGTATGGAATTGCGTGTGTATAACATAATCTCACATATTTTGTTTTGTAGTGTACTTTCTTAAAAAGTGCATAAAAGTCTGAAACAGCTTTTTTCGATACAACGGTTTATCTTACACTGAGACAAGACAACATGAAACACTAAAATTAGAAAAAACATTGAAATTACTAAAACATACAATCAAATAATAGTTTATAGTGATACTAGCCCCATCTGGTTTGTATATAATTTAAAGAAATGTAACATTGCTCCTAATATTTTATTTGTACTACCTTTCAATTTTTTTATTCGTAGTTCTTCCGAATTTTTTCCCTTGGTTGGATTTTTTTCTCCATTAATATAGATCAATACCATTTCTAGATGTTATTAATAAATAATTAATTTGCTTATAATACAACTTAAGCAAAAACATAAAAAAATGTCAAAACTAAAATCGTGACTAAAGTGGAAACAAACATTAAAACTTTTCTACTGAAGTTCTTTAATAATGGAAAATATATCAAAGACAAAATATATAAAATAGGATGTTTAGGTTGTGAGCGATTGGGTTAAGAAAAATATCTCACTAACAAACTCAACTTAATTATGAATACAATGCATATCTTAAGCCGACTTTTATTATTAGTACTTTTATAACTGCTATTGGTATAATATTGAAAATCGCATTTTAGTCGCTTGTTTGTTTGGAATTAAGCTCAAAGCTACACAATGAGCTACGAGTTTCTAATAGTATAAGACCGCAGTCATACTGCTATGCCACAGGGAGGCTTGTTTTGTTTGTTTGTTTTGAATTTCGCGCAGAGCTACTTGAGGGCTATTTGTGCTAGCCATCCCTACCTAATTTAGCAGTGTAAGACTAGAGGGAAGGCAGCTAGTCGTCACCACCCACTCTTGGGTTACTCTTTTACCAACAACTAGTAACATTGACCATCACATTATAACGCCCCACGGCTGAAAGGGTGAGCATGTTTGGTGAGACGGGGATTCGAACCCGTGACCCTCGGATTACTAGTTGAGCACCTTAACCACGTGGCCATGCCGGGCCAGGGTAGGCTTGTAGACATTATCGCGTGAAAAAGTATAGACATAAAAGTTAGAAAAACTTTTAATTTTCTTTCATAATTTCGATCGTCACAGCTAGCTATAGTAACAATAGTAAAGCCCTGAGAAATAAAAGAAAACTTGAAGATGTGAATATTTTCTAAGGTTAAAGCATTCCATACCAGCTCTAAAACTACATTATAAGTAAATTAAGTATAAGAAAAATACATAAATATTGTAAATTCATGTATTTATGTTTGATGACAAAACGTCAAAGATTATCACAAATGCAATAATAATGCTTCTCTTCCAACACGTTTAAGTAAATTCAATTACAGATATTTTGGCATTTAAACAGATAGTTTGCGGTTGTACTGATAGAAACAGCACATTGATGGTATATTTCTTTAACAATATTGAAAAATATGCAATATTTCATAAAATGTCAGTAGCAAAGATATAAAAATAAACATTAAATATATTTTTGTTGCATAATTAAGGTTCACTTAAGCTAGTTTTATAAGAAAAAACTAATCAAAGATCCCCCGTAATATATGAAAAACAGAAAAATAACAACAGGATATAAAGAACAAGAAAAACGGAGAAACTCAAACATAAATAAATATAAGATTAAAAAATGAAGTGAGACAGTTTGACACATTTATAATCATGTATATATATATATATATATTAATATCAATGTTCATGTAAGTTAAACTTGTACTTATAATGTACATAACTTATAGTGTGAAATCTCTTGCCTATTCACTAGAAATTTTAGAAGATTCTTGAATGTAAGAATTAACAATATATATATGTATACGTAAACATTGATGTATCGTCAATGGTGTTGCACAGGCTGAAATTTTAAGAAACCATTCTCTTTCCTATAAGTTATCTCACGCGCCACACTAAAAGACCTTATGTATTACTGATTTGTTATAGCTAGTATGCTATAAACCTCGCTTATTAATAGGGAACTTCAAATATTTGACCAGGAAGATTTATAAATTTCAAATGTTACAAATCATTTAACTTCAGCGCGTTTACATCGAACATTAGTTTTTTTACGAAAACATCACATAACTTCGGCAGTGGAATAACTCTTTATTTCACTATTTTACATTCATAAAATAAATGTAGTGAAATAAACAGTTATTCAGTTACAACGTTGCTTGACTTAATTGATGGATTTTAGCAAAAAATGTACTCATCCTTGGTTATGTATTTAGTACTGCCTATATAAATATAATAGTACTGTCTTTTGTACGTTCTTATAACTACTTCACAGGGTGTGAATGGATCTTCACCCAAGTTAATATGAAGGTTTATTAAATCTATTTGGATTTTACGGGTGTTATTTTACGATAACTTAACCTCTTGGAAATGGATTTTCACCAAATTTGGTATGGACGTTCAATGATCCAATAAGGAAATACATAAATATTTTTAGTTTTTCATCTTACATTTTGCAATTTGTATAGGCGTTTTTGTGTTTCTTACCACTATCTTAACATCCCGCAAATAAATCTTCACCAAATTTGGTAGGGAGATTCATTGGATGCGTGAAGAGGTACATACAAAGTTTTGGTTTTACATTTTGCGTTTTTCAGTTTTTATCCCTTTTTACATATAAGGGAAACAACTTTTCATATCCTAAGATAAGTTTTCATTAGGCATGAATTTACGTACAGGTAACGGGTATTCCAGCTAGTTTAAAAGTAAGGTAAATAATTTAACATATTAAGAAAGTGTTGAAAAGGATAAAAATAGTAAATGAATGCTGATGTTATGAATACGTTTCTTTGCTAAAACCACATTACCACAAAGTTTAATAACGTAAGTCTGATCGCTCTTTAATTATACTCTTTCTATATCTTTATCTTTCTTTGCTGCATAAATGTGATGACCAAGTTATCACTGCATTTGTACAATGGGTCTCCTGTATGCACGCAAAATTATTCTCTGCTATGTCATGAATATGTGTCAGGCATTTCTAGAGTAAAATCCATGGCATATACGTGTTAAAATCAGGTTCAATAAATATTAATGCTTCTAGGAAAGTTAACAGTGTTTTAGGTATGCCAGCTATATTTAACAAAATATCGGTTGCGAACATTCTAGCTCTCATCATGTGCTGCTCATGAAAGCTATAATCCAATTGGTGGCGTAAAAACGTTTCAGATGATTTAATAGAAAATCCCCCTTTGTAGCTCAGAAAGCAAATTCTTTTTCAGTTGTTAATCTCGTAGCCACACGAGCAGCAGATCACAATATACAATCAGAACTGATGGAACTTATCTCTCGCTTCAGCTGTATCGACAAGAGAGTCGAAGTCATCACGGTGGCTAACGTGTTAATCGCTAGGATAGATTCTCTTTTTCTGTACACAGTTCTCATTTCATCTGATCACATTTGTGTTCAACACAGTCCCCAACACTTTCAACATTGTTCCGTCCATTCACTACTTCCTGGTTCAACTTGGTATATATTAAGTACCTAGGGGAAGGGTGGGCAAAGCGGGCCAGTGAGCAGAGTGAACCACATGGCCTAATTACATAATAAAACATTTTAGCCAATCACAAAAGCGCTTTTCACATTGCGTGAGTATGACGTCATAAAATTTTAGAACTTCCTTTTCCTGAGTCTTGGCGCCTCTGAGCAATACGAAAAGGTAAGAAATTGCACCATTTACACCAAAATCCCTCAGTAAACATCATGTGGTGCCTTGTTTCTGTATCACTTAACGATCTCCATATCGTTCTCAACTCAAAGAATGTCTAGTTGGTTTCTCACACGGAACTATCAACATAATTTCACAAAACAGAAAACTAAAAAACAACCTTACAAAAAGAGACATTAATTCCATTAGAAACCTAAAACAAGACAGAAACATAAAAATTCTAAAAGCAGATAAAGGTAACGCTATAGTAATAATGAACACGAATGAATACATACAAAAAATGAATAACATCCTATCAGACACGAACAAATTTAAACCAATACACACAAATCCAACAAAGACACATGAGACGCAACTAAACAAATTACTACTACAAATAAAAAAATAGCCAACACAATTTCACAAACACTTTATTCCTACCTACGTAAAACCGACTCACGCACACCGCAAATATACGGCATCCCCAAACCTCATAAACCAGATTGTCCATTACGACCAATAATGTCAACATATGAATCGTTTAACTACAATCTTGGTAAATACATAGCATGGGCATTCTCCAAATATGCAACATCAGCCAGCTCATTCATCAAAGACTCTTTTAATTTCAAGTCCAATCTAAATCAACTTAATCATAAAGCCTTAATGGCCAGTTTCGATGTTATATCCCTCTTCACAGAAGTTCCAACAACAGAAGCCTGCAAGATAGCCTTAGAACTCTATATTCGAGACCCTAACCCGATCATAGACATTCCCAGTAACCAGTTAGCAACCCTCATAGAATTCACCACAATAAAGACAAACTTCATGTTCAACAACCAAAACTATATACAAACAAATGGCCTAAGCATGGGCAACCCAGTATCGCCAGTTCTAGCCAATATTTTTATGACACAAATTGAAACACAAGCAATTAATACAGCATTACATCCACCACTATACTGGTACAGATATGTAGATGACACGATTGCGGGATTCGAATCTACAGAACACATACTTAACTTTTTCACTCACATTAACTCTATACATCCCAACATTAACTTCACATGTGAACAGGAAGAAAGCAATCAAATATCATTTCTTAACCTCAAAATTATAAGAACCGACACACAATTCAAAACAGAAATCCACCGAAAAATCACCCATATTGGACTATACATTCCTTGGGACTCAGCACATGAAACAAAACAAAAACTCAACATACTAAGAAACCAAATAAACACAGCCATAAAACTATGCTCACCAGATAAAATTAACGATGAATTAGATAAAATAAAACAACACTTCATCAACATTAATAAGTTTCCTCCACAAACTGTAGAAAACATTATACGCACACACCTAGACAGAAAGCAAAATCAACCAACAAAAGTAAATATATCTCACGAATCAAAAAATCACGAAACCATATACTGCTGTATACCATATATTCCTGACATCAGCAAACAAATAACCAACATTTGGCAAAAACTAGTAACAAAATATAACATTCCAGTTAACACTAAATTTATTCAAAAACCAGGCACAAAACTAAGGTCTATACTATGTAAGAACTACACTGACAAACACCACACCAACATTATTTATAAAATACAATGTGATAACTGCCACGACTTCTATATAGGAGAAACAAGTAGAAAAATGGAAACCAGATTCAAAGAACATAAAAAGTCACCTTCACACGTTTTCGAACACTGCAAGTCAAATGGACACAACATAACCATAGAAAACACTAAAATACTAAATAAAGAAACAAACATAAACAAACGAAAAATTAAAGAAGCCTTACTTATACAACAACTCAAACCCAAAATAAACCAATATAAAGGAATACCATTATACCTATATTAATATTATAGACAAAATTATATATTCAAACCGCGCCCTCTACATTGCAACACTCAATTATACAACCCCTCCCAAACACGTGGTCAGCTTCCGACCAGTAACCCTTTCTTTGTGAACCTGACGATGACCGAAGAAGGTCAAAACGTTGTTCGCTCTTCTATTTGAAGTGTTTTCTGGGCCCAGAACAGCCGTTTTTGCATATAAAAGTTCTCAACAAGTGGGTTTCTCGACATCACTGATTGTTATTTCACCACGGCAATTGTTCGAGAAGTGTAAGTTTTTTGTGTTTTTTTTTTCTCAGTGTATTTGTACTTACCTGTTTCCATTATGTCTGAACAAGCATACAGTACACCACCATTAACAGTACACGCTCACACGATTGTTAAGAAACTAAGAAATTTAAACCTACGTATCATTAATAGAAGAAATGACATCAACTTTATTCAACAATGTAGAAAAGAACAACAAACCCCTAATTTTGTAAAGGTAAAACTTTCAAAAGATTTTAATAAATACACAAACATTATCCAAAATTTACAGAAAAAACTTCTTAAAGCCATGTTGAACACAAAATACAAAGAACTACATGACTTACAAAAACAAAAAATGAACTTAGACTATCAACTAGCATGCTGCATTAAACCAGAGATTTACGGACTAATACAACGAAACATAAACCAAATCAATACTAAAAACGATAGAGACAAAAAGATCCGCCACAACAAAAAACTTGAAAAACTAAGATGTAAGCAACAGAAAAGACATCAACATGACAAACCGTTGACCAACCTCATAATTAACAGATCTGACCGACAATTAAACACAGACGAGATACATCTACTTAACAAAGGACTCAACTTCGCAATAGCACCAAGGTACATTCCAACCATAGAAATCAAAACATGTTTAGAAGACCTAGCCAGGAGACTTGTGATACTTTCTACAGAAAACAAAAACAACAAACAGAAAGAAGACAACTTAGATAACTTTATTGACATCCAACTGCCAAACTTCCCAGGTAAAATTACAAATTTATATTTTCCAGAACCACCTAAAAACATTATCTTAAACGATTTTTTCAAAGAATTTTCTTACAAAACTATCAACATAATTTCACAAAACAGAAAACTAAAAAACAACCTTACAAAAAGAGACATTAATTCCATTAGAAACCTAAAACAAGACAGAAACATAAAAATTCTAAAAGCAGATAAAGGTAACGCTATAGTAATAATGAACACGAATGAATACATACAAAAAATGAATAACATCCTATCAGACACGAACAAATTTAAACCAATACACACAAATCCAACAAAGACACATGAGACGCAACTAAACAAATTACTACTACAAATAAAAAAAGCCAACACAATTTCACAAACACTTTATTCCTACCTACGTAAAACCGACTCACGCACACCGCAAATATACGGCATCCCCAAACCTCATAAACCAGATTGTCCATTACGACCAATAATGTCAACATATGAATCGTTTAACTACAATCTTGGTAAATACATAGCATGGGCATTCTCCAAATATGCAACATCAGCCAGCTCATTCATCAAAGACTCTTTTAATTTCAAGTCCAATCTAAATCAACTTAATCATAAAGCCTTAATGGCCAGTTTCGATGTTATATCCCTCTTCACAGAAGTTCCAACAACAGAAGCCTGCAAGATAGCCTTAGAACTCTATATTCGAGACCCTAACCCGATCATAGACATTCCCAGTAACCAGTTAGCAACCCTCATAGAATTCACCACAATAAAGACAAACTTCATGTTCAACAACCAAAACTATATACAAACAAATGGCCTAAGCATGGGCAACCCAGTATCGCCAGTTCTAGCCAATATTTTTATGACACAAATTGAAACACAAGCAATTAATACAGCATTACATCCACCACTATACTGGTACAGATATGTAGATGACACGATTGCGGGATTCGAATCTACAGAACACATACTTAACTTTTTCACTCACATTAACTCTATACATCCCAACATTAACTTCACATGTGAACAGGAAGAAAGCAATCAAATATCATTTCTTAACCTCAAAATTATAAGAACCGACACACAATTCAAAACAGAAATCCACCGAAAAATCACCCATACTGGACTATACATTCCTTGGGACTCAGCACATGAAACAAAACAAAAACTCAACATACTAAGAAACCAGATAAACACAGCCATAAAACTATGCTCACCAGATAAAATTAACGATGAATTAGATAAAATAAAACAACACTTCATCAACATTAATAAGTTTCCTCCACAAACTGAAGAAAACATTATACGCACACACCTAGACAGAAAGCAAAATCAACCAACAAAAGTAAATATATCTCACGAATCAAAAAATCACAAAACCATATACTGCTGTATACCATATATTCCTGACATCAGCAAACAAATAACCAACATTTGGCAAAAAACTAGTAACAAAATATAACATTCCAGTTAACACTAAATTTATTCAAAAACCAGGCACAAAACTAAGGTCTATACTATGTAAGAACTACACTGACAAACACCACACCAACATTATTTATAAAATACAATGTGATAACTGCCACGACTTCTATATAGGAGAAACAAGTAGAAAAATGGAAACCAGATTCAAAGAACATAAAAAGTCACCTTCACACGTTTTCGAACACTGCAAGTCAAATGGACACAACATAACCATAGAAAACACTAAAATACTAAATAAAGAAACAAACATAAACAAACGAAAAATTAAAGAAGCCTTACTTATACAACAACTCAAACCCAAAATAAACCAATATAAAGGAATACCATTATACCTATATTAATATTATAGACAAAATTATATATTCAAACCGCGCCCTCTACATTGCAACACTCAATTATACAACCCCTCCCAAACACGTGGTCAGCTTCCGACCAGTAACCCTTTCTTTGTGAACCTGACGATGACCGAAGAAGGTCGAAACGTTGTTCGCTCTTCTATTTGAAGTGTTTTCTGGGCCCAGAACAGCCGTTTTTGCATATAAAAATAGTTTTATATATTTTAGATAAAAGGTGCGCAAGACGACTGACAATTTTCTTTAGGCATGACCCCTTAGGCAAAGTAAGCCATGGCCCATTATACCCACTGAGTTGTCTGCATTGCTAATAATGCTAAATAACCATAAAACAACGTAGCATATTTGTTGTGATTATTTGTGTTAAATGAATAAATAGGCCCAACTGAATAAATTAGCAATGTTTAACAACAGTAAAAATAGTAGCAACAACATCAACAAAAAAATTAATTTTATCAGTAATTATTTTTATTTATTTATCGTTTGTACTTTAAAGAGGGTTAATATATTTTCTTCTTGTAGGTGGTCTTAAAGTGCGCGAAAAAACCGCGCAGGGTTCATGGTCGCTGGAAAACCTAAGACAAGTCCGTTCGGATCTTGAGTCCAGGGAAGTCGCTAGACGGTATGGAATTCCGCCTGCGACGCTTACATCTCAAGACCGGCAGTGAGCAGAAACAGTTGGGTCGTTTTTAAAAGGTTTTCTCAGATGACCAAGAACGCCGACTAGTTGAGCACCTCAAGCATTGGGATTTGATGTTTCACGATGTTACGAAGGAAGAGCTACTTTAAAATAATGTTTGCTACATAAATCTGAATGATAAACTGCACTAGGGCAAAATGAGCCAGTAAACCCATTTTGCCTATAGTGAAAGGCAAAGGGGCCATTGAAAGGAATTTTAATATTTTATTATTTCTTTAAAATTAAGAATAATAACGGCAAATTATTTCTTCAGATCTATGGAAAACACTGTCCCTATCACACACTGAAAAAGAACAAGTTGGATATTTATCCATCATTTTATCACTGAATCAAGTTAGGCGGGCCACTTTGCCCACCCTTCCCCTACTGTAGGAGAGTGTGATGTGTGGCATTTGCATATCACATAAACAAGTGTGTGTTTTTCTTATAGCAAAGCCACATAGACTATCTGCTGAGCCCACCGAGGAAAATCGAACCCCTGATTTTAGCGTTGTAACTCCGTAGACATACCGCTGTACTAGCGGGGGTCCACATAAATAAAGAAGTATAAGCTGTAAGATTCGAAAGTGAAACACATATTTAAATATATAAACAGTAACAGCTGAAATGTTAAGTTTCCTTGTTTGTTTTAGAGCAATGATGCACAACGGGCTATTTGCTCTATGTCTGCCCCGGTGAACTTAAATTGTAGCGTTATAATTTCACAAGCTTATCACTGAGCATTGGAGGAAAATCTTTAAAATAAAAGTCATCAGTATTATGAATAATAACCAGAAAAAATTCGCTTATATAAAGCTTATAATAAACAGCATCAGCATATGGAACACCAACTAACTGTTGCTAACTGTTCAGCTACTTCTATCTGACAGAATAGTAGTATTTGATCGTCACTCTTTTAACGCATCCACGCTTTTACGGGAACGGGCCGCAATAATTGAATCCTCGGATTTACAATCCAAGCCAGCCACCCAGTAACACAATAGTATGTCTGAAACCTTAAAACGCTAGAAACCTAGTTTCGGTGCTCGTCATAAACAGAGCGCAGATAAACTGTTTTGAAGCCTTATGCTTCAATACATACAAACAAACATATAAATACAATCCGAACATCTTTACTTCTAGTCTGGGCCAGGCCTTTTTAATTTCAAAATCTTTCATTTGCCCTTGAAATATTATATATATATGTGTGTATGTATGCTAACAGCATGCTCACTTGTAAATGCCTACAAAAATAAAATGTGACATTTCATCTTCAGTTAATGCTATCGAGAAGAATCCGATGAATGCCACTTTCGTTTTATCCTCTAAATTACCATTTGATCTGTTTGGTTGACGTCCCACGTTTCATCCACGATTATTCCGAACTGTTCGATCATCAGCACATCGCAACCAGATTAGATACAGTGTCTTGTATCTCGTTCTGGGTGGATGGTGCTGTCAATTGAGCGTGTATTCCATGATGACTTTGTAATTTCTCCTTGAACCAGTGGATCCTTGTACCTGAAGTAGGCTACTTCCTGTAAACTTGTTCTATTTATATCGGACATTTACTTGCTTTTTGTAATGTCCTTCTCGTCTTCTGATGTACTCTTATTGAAATATTTTTTTCTTTTTGCGCAGTGTAGATCAGGTACTCGATGATTATATGTAAATACTCGCATCTGTGAAAGATCTGGTATTTATGAACCATATCCAACTGATGCAACCCAGAAGTTTGCATTGATCTTCAAACTGACCCATTTAGCCATTCCCTTATTGTGATTAACGAATCTCGAATGCTTTATGAATCTATGACTCTTTATTTTCTCCAACTTTTAAACTTAAAATTATACATACCAAAGTTTACCCACCTGGAAATTAATCCAGGGTGTGTTATATACCACTGGGGAATTGAAATCCTTTTAAGATAATTCTCTTCAGAACTTTTTTGGATTACACTCCTTTTACAATTGGTTGCCATATGTAAGAGGTTCATAACTTTTATCATCTCATCTTGCTCAGAGGTCGAATCAACGTCAGATATTACAATAAAGAAACCATGCAAAATATCAGAAACAACCTAATCTGTGGCTCATACGAGAGTAGTCGTAATCTGAGGGTCGCTGATTCGCATCCCCTTCGCGCCAAACATGCTCGCCCTTTCAGCTTTGGGGGCGTTATAATGTTACGGTCAATCCCACTATTCGTTGGTAAAAGTGTAGCCCAAGAGTTGGAGGTGGGTGGTGATGTCTAGCTGCCTTCTATCTAGTCTTACACTGCTAAATTAGGGACGGCCAGCACAGATAGCCCTCGAGTAGCTTTGCGCGAAATTCAAAACAAACAAACAATTTCGATGGACTATTTTATGTGCAAAGATTTACAAAAACATTTTTGCTCCTTCTACTTGCTTTTTCCTCGACAGGTACCAGATTTTGAGGCTTTGCGTTCTCAATGAAGAACTCACTGAGTTGTGACTGATTTGCATCTACCACTGCACTGAATTAAAGTTTCTTGTCTTTTCACATGTGTATGGAGGTGGGAATGTGTCGAGGAAGTTCGATGAAATTCTATTTTTGTGATGTAAAAAATTATGCTTATGTACTAATATCGCAACTATGTAAGGTATGTGATGTTTTTTTATAGTCTACACTCTTTCAACGAAATATTAGTATTTTTCGGCTTGAAATAGTAGCATGCATTTGGTTCTGTTGAGACTTTGTTGTTGGAAGTCCAGAGCTGTATTGCCTCTATTAGAATTTTTAAGCCAAGTATTTATAGTAAGTGTCTGTGACTTGTTGGCAATAAATTACAACAGTAAACGAATAGCAACACAGTACACTTGTTTCTAAACAGTGTATTAAAACAAGTCAAGCATATATACAAATATCTGTTCACTTTAATATTTGTGGTTTTTATTGAATAAACATGCAATTCTTTAAACTATATTTCATATAAAATTGCTCCCGATTTTATGTCATAATATATATATTTTACAAATGTTCTGGAGACAAACCCTCGTGTAATTAGCATGATTTGCATGTTGATTGTACTTCGCACAATATATGATGACTTTTGTTCTCGCAAATTAGAATTTCCATTTCAAACACTCTGCGTACAGACCTGCTTTGGACATTGCTTTACATTATTAGCTTTATAATCGAGTCAATTTCCTTTTCTCACGCTTCGACCGGTGGTGATAGTACTATTCACACGATATTTGAGATGTTATGATGACATTTTTGCGAAATCGTTAGTTGATGCGTGAAAAGTAAGATTCATTGGAAGACTTAGACTATGTGTATATCAATCATCAACAGGTACGTCGCTAAATATCATTAGATCAGTTTCTCAAGTATTTTTGAATTTCGCTAAATTCCATAAGTAATCGACTATGTAATGATAATGACAGTCTTAAGCAATAATTTCTGTACAAAATATGAGACTTAATATTTCTGAAAGGAATAAATTTTAAATTCGAGATTAAATATTTCCACCAATTGCACTAGTTAACTTAAGTTTCTACCTACATTGGTATGGAAGTATGCCGGATTCTTGTTCTATGAAAAGGAAACTACTGTTTTCCTATTTTGTTTCCTATTTCCAGTCCGTGATGTTCGTAACCTAGCTCTTAGCAGCTCCCCAGTGGCTCAGCGGTATGTCTGCGAACTTACACGCTAAAATCCGGTTTTCGATACCCGTGGTGGGCAGAGCACAGATAGCCCATTGTGTAGCTTTGTGCTTAATTCAAAACAAACAAACAAACAAGCTCTTAGCAATCAATGTTAAAATAAAATAAAAATTCTAAAACCATCTCAAACAAGAACTGTAATTTTCAAGCTGAACAAAATCTTACGTGCAAGTGGACTAACTGGTCAGATCAAATAAATTTAGGGTTCAGGTATAGCCATCCCTAATACTGAACTATTTACCACGGGGTAAACAATCAGTCAGCAGCATTTGCCGTCACAGAAGTTTCATCCATCTATCTGAAACAAGTTGGTTGTCACTTTTATAATGCGCCTATCTGATAGTATAGAGCATATTAAGTAGGATCACGTCTCGAATTCTGGACCTCGCGGCCTGCAGCCCGATATTATGACCACTAGGCCACATCTAGCCCTTACCCAGTTGTAATGAAAAGGGATTATTTGAAATTGGTAATTTGACCACACACCTGAGGCAATTGAGAAAGTATCTCTGGGCTGAGAATGTGCTGGCCATCATATACGTACATATATCTATCCCAGTTAGTAATTAATACAACCCTGATTGACCTCTGTGTTAGAGATTACTCTTCTAAAGGTACGATTCAACCAACTGCAGTCCAGTTGTAATTACATTTACGTAACCTTCTGTTTATCTCAGCTGTTGATGTTACCCAACATCAAACGTAATTATAACTTCGATAATCATAACAATATCTTGTTTTTCGCTTTCGCCTTTGAAGAATCTCATTTTTTGAAATGGTAAATAACAAACAAATGGTAATTTTTATTAAAAACGTGAAAATATGATTATGAAAGAAAAGCTGAAAATTATTTAACTCAAAATACCTTACGTACTTCTACAGAAATCAGTTTGGTTTGACATTTTCATATGCGAGAAAAGATGTTAGTCAGTTTTATTTTAATGTTAGCATTACCTCTGATCCTAGGCTGTCATTAAATTTTGCACAAAATAAATAAATAAAACAAAGGAGTGACAGTTCACTTTGTATTAATTAGAAGGACCTCTTCCTTTACATCTCAAAATTCGTTTTGTTTAATTTAAATCATCTATGGTTTCCTTTTCTAACATTGGTTTATTAGTGACACGAATATATTATTACAACTGATTACAAAGTCATGTAATCGTGAGGTAAGTCACTGCTACGTTGTTCATTTACTATCACAAATACTGTGCCTACTCTGAAACAATAACCAAATAAAAATATGAAGGCAGAAGTTGTTCATTTGCTCAGAAATTATTTTCAGTTCCAGTAAAGCCTGTTAAAAATTGTGAAAGAGAGTAAAATAAATAATGCAAATTCTATTTTATGTGTTTGTTTGTTTGTTTTGTAATTTCCCACAAAGTTACTCGAGGGCTATCTGTGCTAGCCGTCCCTAATTTAGCAGTGCAAGACTAGAGGGAGGCAGCTAGTCATCACCACCCACCGCCAACTCTTGGGCTACTCTTTTACCAACGAATAGTGGGATTGATCAATACTTAATAACATCCCCACGGCTTGATTTATGGCAAGACTGCTTTTATTCATTTTTCTCACCATATTTTCTGTCGGCAATTTTTGCTTTTAAATTGCTTTTAGGAAGTACAGTGGGTCTCGTATTACATGAAAATCAGTGGGCAAGCATTTCCAGAAGAAGGCAATTCCAGAAAAAAAACGGTTTAAAAAAAAGATATGTCTTTTATTTTCAAAAGGTATCGTCCATCAGTATTCTTTCCACGTGTATGCTTTAAAATGTTCTTGTGATAATATCATTGAATTTACCTTGTGGCATGCGTAACTTGACTTGAATTTTGTAAAAATAATTGTGCCTTCCTTTGAGTTAAATATTTGTGACTAAAGTGGTAAGTACAATTATTGTTGTTTTGAATTAAGCACAAAGCTACACAATGGGCTATCTGTGCTCTGCCCACCACGGGGTAAGTACAAAAGAAAGCTGTTTCAAGTATAATGTTCAGTTGCTTAGGGATATTTTACTCACAGTATTCCATTGTTTCCTACTAGCTCGTCTGGAAATCACCAAGAAACTCAAGGCTGAGATCGACAAACAAACCACATCGATGAACTAGTACTTCCATTTCCTGTTTAAAGCTTTTAATGGCAATTTCTTCATGTTTTTAACACTCTAAGTATCCTCTTTTATGAACATAAAGTAAGTGTTTTCTGTATTTTTACAGGAAATTGTTTCCATCACTTTATATATGGAGTCAAATTCTGATGCCGTTTCTTTCCAAAATCCATAACTAATTTCTACTCTGACCGGTTCGCGGGTTCGCGCCCGAGTCGCGCCAAATATGCTCGCCCTCCTAGCCGCGGGGGCGTTATAATATGACGGTCAATCCCACTTTTCGTTGGTAAAAGAATATCCCAAGAGTTGGCAGTGGGTGGTGATGACTAGCTGCCTTCCCTCTAGTCTTGCACTAGCACAGATAGCTCTCAAGTAGCTTTGTGCGAAATTTCAAAACAAACAAACAAACAAAGTGATGAGGACAGTTCCACGAGCAAGAGTGGCCGAACTGTGAATGATACTAAAGAAATAACATTGTATATTAAAACAACATGCTTTATGAGGTTTATGAGATTTACATTTAATATGATAATGTCAAAGTACTGTGTTAAGACTAATTTTATTATGATGAGTTATGGAGTTTATATTAGATTGTTTACAAGTCTAAAACGTTGTTTTTTTTAAATACATAACATTTACTTGATTACTTCAACATATTCAAGACATAGTCTTATTTCAATTTATCTTGAAATGTTAAATTTGAAAAATGGAATTCTTCAAAGTTTTCATATGTAAAAATAATACAAAAACATCTACAGAATGATCTACCAGCTATTGAACTTGAAATATACTCTATTTGGGATAGATTTGTCTATTGTCTAGACTAGGAAATCAAGGTTTCACTGACTTTCAGGTGCCACAAATGAAAAACACAGTTATGAATGTGAAATGTGTATGTCTAGTTAAATTCTTCAAAAACTTGTACTTTTTAAATTATTACATTATACTAGTTATTGTTTATTGCTTTATACTGCACACATACCTTTAAGTTTGTTCTTTTCGTGATGGCAATGGATAACTTTAGAGGAGTGGAATCTGTATGCCGCAAGCTGAAATAAGTCCTCAACTCTACACGAGGAAAGATGGTGGGGACGATCCTGTCTACTGCCGATGGATTTTTTTCAATCTCAATCTGCCTAGCTTGAAACCCACGGAATCCAAAACAGTGGGATCCGACACAAAACATGAGCGTTCAAAGTGATTTTGACAAAGCTTTGCATGGTGTGAAGGAGTCCAGTTCTTCCTACTGACCATCCACACCCACTGTCGCCACCTTGCCGGTTCTTTCTTTTCGCACGAAAACGAAAAAAAGCTTTTGTGCCCGATGCCGAACCGTTTTTACAAACATAAGCAAAGCAGTAAACCATGTTGTCATAAAACAAACATAAAGAAGCAATATTAAGACAAAAAATAGTCTCACAAAGTATGTAATCCGAAAAAAGCACCGATAGATTTACATAAAACACCAGCACTGAAAGGAACAAAATGGTCGGCGCGCAACGAGGCGTGTTTGGCAACTATTACGTCATAGTTGTAAAACATCACAGAAACAGCCGAATGACTGAAAGGAACTTGAGTTCGAGGACCCACATATTTTGTTTCATTTTTTACTCGAAAACTAAAGTGTTCAAAAATATGGCAACCACACAAGAAGTATACCTAACCAAAGTACAGTTTCTAAGGCAATTATTAAATTTGTTGAAAATTCACCTTTAATACACCAAAGCAAGCCCAAAGGAAATCAAAGACGCTGCATAGATCTCAAAGATTCCCAAAATACAGACTATAATATGGGATATAATATATACCCTAGGTTTTGGAAGTGACTGTAAGGTACAATCATTTTGAAATAAGAAAGATAAATTTACCTCCTGAAATCGGCAATCCAGTATCCATTAGTGATAAGGCGCTAATTAGTAGCACAGTAAACAAATTATACTGAAATATAATAATTCCAGCCATTTACCTAAACTAATTATTATAACTCCCAACCACTACCCATTAAGCCAAGAGTAACTACTAATTTTCTCAATTCTAAACAAGCCTTTATAAGCAATAAGGTGTTCAAATGCATAAAGTAGTACCAGGTTTCTTAAATGGCTTTATTAACAACTAAAATTATTTGTGTAATTTTCTTTTAGTAAAGCCACATTGGACTATCTGTTGTGTCCACCGAAGGAAATTGAATCCCTGATTTTAGTGTTGTAGCTGTCCTAGAGGGGTAACCTAAAAATACTTATCTGAAACTTTCAGTAAAATATCCTTGATTTTTACTTTATTTACTACATTCTTATATTTATCACAAAATATTTTAATAATTTGATTTAGAGTTTTTATTAAATTTTGTTCTACTTGACTGTTAAGTGTAAATCTTCTTTACATCTGCTTTAACTAAAAGACAAAACAAATTGTTTAAACTATAATTTAACTAGCGAACTGATTAAATTTATTGTGTTGTTGCCAATGTTATCGAATGTAATAGCAAAATATGTCTCACATGTTCTGCTTTGAATACTTTTCATCCCATTTTTTAATCAAATTTATTCTGCAAAATAAATAGCGTAGTTTATTTATTAACTTGTACTAAATGTTATATGAAATATGTGAATCAAACATCAAATCCATTACATATACGTTTAAATTTGCATCAATCTCAAATTAAAAACAATTTAGTGAATTCCACAGAATTAAAACAATTCATAATTCATCCTTTGACTTGTGTTAAAATAACTGAATTAAAAATGGTAAATGAAGAAACCAAAAGACTTCAACAATCGAAATTCTATATTTTGTAATTAAGGAAATTTTGAATTAAACTCAGGTTTTAATGACTCTATTGCTTCGAATTTGATTAATGATTATTGCATTGTTAATTTTTCTTTGAAGATAACTTTTTATAAAAGTAAGAAAATAAGGGGTAAGAGAAAAATAGATTCAAATAGGTTGATGTTTCAGAATTTTGTAGTAATGTAGGTAATATTTTTTATTCTAGTATTAGTACAAGTAAATTACTTTGTAAAATATTTATCAACTTCTTCTTTCTAAAGTAAAAGTATTAATCAATGTAATAAAAATTTCGATATTTAAAACAATCATGCAAAGAACTTACTTTCAGAGATTATGAAATATCGATTAAAAATTAATGATCCATAGGGATTTGGAAAAGAGAAACTGCAAATGAAAACTTCATATTTGATAATTAATTTTAAACATATAGTAATTAATGACTTGCAGATTCTTAAAATTATATATCAATGTATAAAAATAATATATTTTTTCTTGTAAAACTTAAATCCTACCGTTAGTTACAAATAAAAAGCTCCAATCGGTCTACTCTTAAACAGTTATAAAAGTTTTTAACTGATTCAAATGTAGATGACGTTAATAACTTACTTTTTGTGTGTGAAACTAATTTATTTATTGATACTTTCATAAATATATTATTACTGGTAATATGGGAATTATAAAAGACAAACTGTTATGTAAATTACTTTATAAACGTTTAAATTCAGACTTGCCACAAAATGTTCTAAAATCTATTGATAACAATACTGAAAACTTTACTTTATTACATTTTATCCACCCAGATGGTTTTTGGAACAGAAGTTTTATATACCAAAAAAATAAGATTCAGATTAAAGAAATACTATACCGATTTATTGTTTCATCAGTTAAAAATAGAGTTCTAGAACTACAAAAAGCTATGTAATAGTTTCCATTGATAAAATTAGTTGTAATTTTGGCTACATTTATAAAGGTTGTATTCATTAATTATGATATGCAAAATCAACAGCACACGAACATACAAAGATACAGTGATTAATGATTCCATTAACGCTTATAAAAAACTTTATTATGAACCACATTTGTTTGTAGATTTACATTTTCTATATGTTATTCCTAAACTCCATAAATCTCATATTAAATTTAGATTAAACCTCTAGTTCAGTAAAAACAATTATCAAACAACCGGTAATTTTAATAAATAAATTACTTAATATTTTATTTAACATTTTGATTAAACACTTAAATATAAAAAGGAAACAGTATCACAGATAATAAAAAATAGCCAACCCACTTTAGAATATCTAAAAACTATGAACAGGTAAAGAATATTCAAATATTTGATTTTACCGCACTGTAAACTACAATTCCATCAAAATATTTAATTTATCTTATGATTCCATTAATAGAGTAATGCTAATTTTTCCCACCTTCCTGCTAGCACAGCGGTAAGTCTTCAGATTTATAACGCTAAAATCAGTAGTTCGATTCCCCTCAGTGGGCTTAGCAAAGAGCCTCCTATGACTTTACTATAAGAAAACACACACACACACACTGTTATCCCTTAATAGTAGTGAAAACAAGAAAATTTAACAACAAAAATTGCATATAATTATGTGTTTTTCCATAACCAGGTATTTAAACGAGTAATGGAAGTTCCAGTGGAAGCTACCTATTCTCCTTATATTATAGATTTATTTTTATAAAAATAGGTTTATTAAAAATTACAATAACCCGAACATTTTCGGTTTAACTTACTGGTATATAGATATTTTAATGACTATAAATAATCCTTAGATAAATAGTTTAATTAACAATGTTTATCCATTAAAATTAAAAAGTGAAAAACATAATTATTTATATCTAGAAATTAAAATAGTAAATAATGATATCAGTATGAATATTTTTCTTTTACTATATTTTGTTTACTTTATATTAATAGTAATGTATCGTACTATTCTAATTACTCAGTTTTCTAAACTTTGAAATAAATTAAAATATTTTCTTATTAATGTTGAAGTAGAAATGCAAAAAATAATATTTAATATATTTAATAAATCAGCTTTAAATAGAATTATTAAAATATTTTGTGATAAATATAATAATGTATTAAATAAATACGAAGTAAAATTGAGAAGATTTCACTTAAAGTTAGAGACAGTATTTTTAGTTCTCAGTTTAAACAACTTGGCACTACTTTATGCAGATGAACACCTTCCTACATAGAAAGGCTTGTTTCAAGTCTGAAAATTGGTAGTTATAGGGGATGTAATAGATGGTGGTTGAAAGTTATATTAGTTAGCTTAGATAACTGGTTGGGACTCGCTATACCAATATGAATTGCCTACTGTGCTACCGATTAGTGCTTTACTACTATGTTGAATGCTAGAATACCAACTTCAAGAGTTAAGTTTATCTTACTTACAACTAAGTGGTGTAGTGCCTTATCTTGTGTGTTTTGTCTTTATTTTGTTATTTTAGGTTTCTTTTCTTTGGAGAGTGGTCACATTTCCAACAGCTGTCTGTAGGCAACAAAGGGTGATACAGATGTAGGACGTTGTGTGCTTGAGAACCCACATCTCGCTTTTCTAATTTCTAGTTAATTTAGTTATTCCCTTATTATTATTTGGTTTTAGTTATGTTAGTATTATTTATTTTTATGAATTTCTTCATGTGACACTGGTGAGCGGAGGTTAAGATTGTGGATCTCACTTTCACAGCTGTCTTCAAAACCTGAAGTAATTTTACATGTCACACCGTAGTTCCTGGGGTCCTTTTGGTTTGTGTAACGTCTTTGATTTTTGTTAGGGCTTCTTTTTATTATAATACACTCACAGAACATATATATAGAAACCAGTCTATGAATTTTGTTGAGGTAAAATAATAAGTCATGAGCATTTAGCATGCAATAAATATTTTAAAAAATACAACTTTAAGAGCTATAATAGCAGGAAAGCGTGTTCAGTTTCCCATCTAAGAACTGAAAATTTAATAATTTCTTTTGTATAGTATAACCTATTATATTCTTAGATACCAGCAGATCACTAATGTTCATCATAAATTCAAAAATGTTTAGAATATTTTATGTCAGTGTAGCTTAAAGGAATAGAACATAAAAATAATGACAACATAAACATATACACAAACAAGTTAGCTCTGTGTTCATTCACACTATTATTTCAGATTCACTAAGAAACAAGATTTTTATCATTCTTGCAATAATCGTTGCTTTGTCAGGCTTCATTTTTTATCATTGGTTACGGCATGTGTATTTTGCTACTTGAAAATATACAGTAGCAGAAAACAGCAATTTCATCTATATTTAATATACTGAAAGACAGAGAAACGCTCAAGAGAATCACGTTCTTTTTACATCAGCTCGACAAATATAAAGTTTCTTCAAACAGACAGTTACTGATTTGATTCAGTTATATTTAGTAACAAAAGATAGCTATTGACAGTTTGTAAAACTACATTAATAATGTTAAAAGTTCAAAATATTATAGATATTACTATATCCACGATTTCTATGAAATTTATAAGGAATATTGACAGTTATCTATCTGTAATGATAGACAATTATTAAATATACGACCTTTACATTTACATTTTACATAAATATCAGTTAATTTGGCAATAAAACATTGTATTAAAAATGTTACAATTTTCAAAACAAGATATCTTTTGTATCTGTAAGACATATATGATAGGTGCAATGTTCTCCTCTTAATAGTATTCCTCAGGCTCCTCATGTCAGTTTAAAACGTGACGACAAGAAACCCACTTGTAATAGAAATGTATCTCAGAACGGCTGGTATGGGTATTAACACTTTTATTAATAAGCAGAGATCAACGTTTCAACCTTCCAAGGTGATTTTCAGGAAGGCCGAAACGTTGTTCTCTGCTTATCAATGAAAGTGTTAATACCCATACCAGCCGTTCTGAGATACATTGTTGGCTAATAATCCTGATTTTATGAATTCATTCACTAGTATTGTCTGGTACACATTATCCCATTCAATTTTAATTCACCGTGAAACTCGGCGTAGGAAAAATAACAGAAACATCCCATAACAAAAATTGAAAAGGGTCAAAAAATTGTTAGTTGGTTAACTGTTTGTTTGCAGTGAAGCACAAAGTTACACAATGGACCCGCCACGAATATCGATACTCTGTTTCTAGCGGTGGGAGTCCGCAGACATACCGTTGTACCGCTAGGGGCGCTTTGTTAACTAAACAGGTTTCATTGAGCAGATCACATGATGATCTTCACAGATAAAAAAACAAAAAAAAAAAAATTCTCGTATTTATTTTATGAAATATTGAGAAATGTTGATAACTAATCCTTAGATAAGTCGAGGCTCGGGCAAACCACGATAAAAATTTTGTCTTATACACCGAAAATACAATATTTTGCTAAATGAAATATGAAAATTTGGCTAAATATTATTTCTATTGCTTTAAGTTCATAGATTTATTCACAGAAAAACTGTATGCCAATTATCGACTTACATCAAGCCATTTGGAAATGACATTGGACGTAGATTGTTGTTGTTGTTGTTGTTTTGAATTTAGCACAAAGCTACACAATTGGCTATCTGTGCTCTGCCCACCACGGGTATCGAAACCCGGATTTTAACGTGTAAGTCCGCAGACATACCGCTGAGCCACTGGGGGGCTTGGACGTAGAATCATAACTTTTTTCAAAATTTCAAAGGGCTTCAGAGCATTTGAATTGGGCCTGGCATGGCCAAGCGCGTAAGGCGTGCGACTCGTAATCCGAGGGTCGCGGGTTCGTGCCCGCGTCGCGCTAAACATGCTCGCCCTCCCAACCGTGGGGGTGTATAATTTAACGGTCAATCCCACTATTCGTTGGTAAAAGAGTAGCCCAAGAGTTGGCGGTGGGTGGTGATGACTAGCTGCCTTCCCTCTAGTCTTACACTGCTAAATTAGAGACGGCTAGCACAGATAGCCCTCGAGTAGCTTTGTGCGAAATTCCAAAACAAACAAACAAAGCATTTGAATTGTCAATAAAAATATCATACGTTAAAGTGTTTAATAATCTATCAAAATATGCACGGTATGTTACATATGACATTTAATGGAACAGCTTTAGTGAGATTTGACTTTCAAATCATGACGCTGAGTCTTACCTATACGGCTAAGCTTTCTAGACTTAGGACAACATCCTATCCCTATAGAAGCACAGGAACTACAAATATAGCAAAGTTATATGGTTCTAAGTTCAACCAGTATAGAAGAGTAAATCATTGATGCAAAAAAAATCATCAAAAAGATGAAGTGTGGAAATATTTGGAAACTTAAGCTTAACAAAACATTACAGGAAACATCTATGAAATTTTCAATAATCCTACTCATAACAGAATTACTTATCGATAAAAGTATAGCAACTATTAAACCCGAGCTTTAACTATTATTATACACGTAGAACATTATTTAAGATAGAAGAAAAATAGAACACAGAATATATGTGAAAACATTATCCCAGTTTAGTACTTTGAAATTATCAAAAAAACTCATCATTACAGTTCTTCCTAATTGCTGCTTAAGTTTACAGAATATTATTTATAACTTAAGAATAAAAAAAGCATTTTATGAGAGACTTTATTATTGACTAACTTCTGTTTGATCATACGGTTGTTATACTCAGAATCTAGAAATATATTTATACACACATATTATGTATGCATACAAATTCAACCTAGAAAAATATTATTTTTGCCTAACAGTTAACTCTATAAATAATATATTTCAAAGCTTTTCATAAGGAAATGTGTAACCAGAAACAACGGGCGTTTATGATTATAAACATTTAAAGTTGTACATATATATATAAATAATTCAATGTCCATGTTTTAATGTGTGATACATATAAGAAAGAATGTATCCTACAGCTTTTCAACATT
The DNA here is from genome assembly GCA_011833715.1 of Carcinoscorpius rotundicauda. NCBI lineage: Eukaryota > Metazoa > Arthropoda > Merostomata > Xiphosura > Limulidae > Carcinoscorpius > Carcinoscorpius rotundicauda. The sequence goes on from CM022393.1 coordinate 36,188,975, forward strand.
TAGTTTCACTTACTATGATCTTCCATAACCGAGTATGTCTGTGCAATTAAATAGTATTAACTTTTGACCAAAGCGAGCTACCTACACAGATTAGAACTAACAGATATACCCGGTACTGAGCATAGTTAATAATTAATTATGCTCTGCAAATTAGCTTATATATAATATTGGTTTAGAATGTATTGTTTCATCAGATTAGTACCGGCGATTTTAGCTTATAATGTATTGTTTCATCAAATGCGTATTGGCGATGTCAGCAAAATCGTATGACGTAAAATAACAAAACTTCGTTTAGTTTTTGTTACCCATTAGCTACCAGAGGTCTCAAAACCCGGTTCTTTAGAAAAGAGTAAGGTTTTGGTGGAAAGTTATGTGATGCATTAATGTTTGGACGTGTAAGAATTTAGAATGATAGTTGGATACTTCTTTCTATCGAAGGAGAACAAGTAACAATAGGAAGACATCTTCTGCTATCTCACACCTCAGAATTCTAGCAACACATATTGTGCAATGAATACAAAAGCAAAAGAAGCCTTAGGTAAAAACTTTTTAGTTTTGATATCTCATTAGATGGAGTTTCAAATACCAAATATTCTTGATGATTAAATCACCTGGGACATTTTAAGCTGGCATTCAGCGCGAAAAAGAGAATAATGAAACATTGGCTAGTTTTAAGCTGAAGGCTCATCCTTTTACATGAAAAGAGAGGCATTTAATTGTTGGATGGTTCATTCTTTAAGTTAGTTAGTAAAAGTACTTGTGTTGTACCACTTAGTAGAAAGGAATTTTGAATAGCTGAAAGAGCTGGTAATCATTCTTTGAATACTGTACAAAAGCTACAAAAAATGAACGATGACATCGATGTAAACAGCTTGCTTATCAACAAATAAGCAAAATAATTATTCTCAAATATTATGATTATTTGTATAGATATGTGGTTGAAATAATCCTATAATATACGCTCACTATTTCTGTCACACGCAGGGGAAAATTTGGTATAACTTTGGATTACAGAATGACAGAAATATCAGCTATATATAATGCCTGTAAGAGACGCCGTTAACTCTTATCTGGAGGATATGAAGATAATTTTTGCCACCATGATGAATAGCTGCCCAAACGTCTAGTGCACTACTCTCTGTGTATTCTGTCTTTTAAAGACAAATATTACCAAGACCGAAACATAACTGATCTAAAAAGATGACATTTCATCCATATCCAAACTGTAAGTTAAGACACTTTCTTGTCCAAGTAACACAGTAACATAGGTAAATTATAGTGAATATCAATTTGCAAATACTCCTTATAAATTAGCTTTATTTGGTCAATTTCCATAACATTCCTATTATAATGTGTTGCAAGACTTCTTTAGATCTTGATGTGTTAACCTGACCAAAGAACTTCATCTGGGACATTATGTTTTTGGTGTCTACTGATAGACATTCCTGGAACAACGTTTCTTGTAGTTCACTGACATTTCAGGTTTTGTGGTACAGTGTACAGGAATATACTATTGTTCTAGCAATATATATTTGCTTCATACCATTTTCTGGACAGTCAAACAAGTTGATGATCTATAACTACCGGTACGTGATGATGAATGACGGTACATCAGGTACAGAAGCTGTTTGAACAAAGCATTGATCTGATTAGAAAAAAAAATTATATCAAAAGCACATACTTTCGTAAAAACAAATTTCTATATGTGTTTTGACAAATAAATGCTAAATTTTTTTGTTTGTTTAGAATTAAGCACAAAGCTACACAATGGGCTATCTGTGCTCTGCCCACCACGGGTATCAAAACCCGGTTTTTAGTGAGTAAGTCCGCAGACATACCACTGTGCCACTGGGGGACAAATTCTCAAAATAACTTATACAACTAGAATAACAATCATACATCACCTTGTCTGTCACTACTCGGGCATGCATGTAGACAATAACATCACCCTAGAACAGTATGCAAACATTTTGTTCAAGACAGTGTTTTGTGAAGAAAGAGTTTCTGATTATTTCGAATTGAAGAATTATAGGAAGGTGCAAAATCGTTAGAAAATAGTAACGTAACCAGATATCAATCTATCAATCTGTGACAGGTTATTAAAGCTACAAAGTGATAAGAAGAACAAATAATATTTCCCAGCTTTACTCTGATCACTTGATTTAAAGAAACTTTAGACTTAATATTATCTGTACTCATCTTATTTTAGTGGAAACTTTCAAAATTATGTGTTATATTACTTAATTTACTTACTTTATCCTAAGTGAAAGCATAATTATATTGTATTTTAGTTTAAATAATACTAAACCACCTACAACAGATCTAGATAACATAATGTACAGGACAACAAGGAAAAGGATGCCTTTAAAATATAACTAAAAACGACCAATATAATGCTAAATATGTTCATCCATCGATAAATAATAATGCCAAAACGAGCATTAAGAACATAAATTTGTATAGAGCCACTCTATTTGTTTGTAATTACTTATAAAGCTACACAATTGGCTATCTGTGTTCTAACCATCAAGGGTATCAAAACCTGGTTTTCTACGGCGTAAATCCAAACACATATTGCTATGCAACTGGACGATAATGCCATTATAAACAAGCTTAACTAAAATTACTACATCACTCAACAGATGATAGTCATTGGAGAAACCAAAGCATCTATTAAAAGGCAGCTGTTAAAGAAATGATAACATTTGTAAAAGGTAGTCCTTAGAAAAACAAGAGCACTCCTCAGAAGCTGATTCTTAGAGAAACCAAAGCACTTGCTCAGGAGATGATTCTTAGAGAAATCAGAGCACTCTTGAAAAGGTAGTTCTTGAAGTAAAGAGAGCAATTGTCAAAGAGATCCCAAGAGAAACTAGGGTAATCTATAAAGAAGCTAGAGCACTCATTAGAAAGAAGTCTTTCAAGAATAAATATAGAAACTGTTAAGATATTTAGTAAAAAATAAAACATATGTTTGTGAGATTTTAGGTGTGTGTTTTACAAAGTATACTTATTCTCCCATGTGTTAAGTGCACATATAATATGGTCATCTGCAAAATATTTCTGTTACTTTTGTAGATACTGTTGCAATACAGTAATACAAATAGCAAATATCACTCGTGATTTAAAAGTCATCAGTTTTTAACAATGCAGTTTGATTTCAGATATTCGCACAGAACTACTGAATGGTTATTTGCGTTAGTTGTCATTAATTTTGATTTGATATACTAAAGGGAAGACAAGTATTCAACATTATGTGCGAGCTCTTTGGATAATATAATATTGGAATTTGACTTTTACTCTCATAACACACTCAGGACCGCAGCAATGGAATGTGAGCCATAGAACCTCAAATTCGCAGTCCAGTACACTTACCATTAGACTACGAATAGTGCATCCACTATTCATCATTATAAATGCAGTATACCAATACTTTTCTCTACCTTTAATTTTGTTTGTAATCATACAGTAATATTGTTATGTATTTTTTATGTTTTAAGTTCTTCGTAGATTAAATGCAACAAAAAAACACAGATAACAGCTTGTATAATTTATTACACTAAACTATTAACAAATATAACAGATATAACATAAATTATATAATAACAGTGACAGATATTAAGTTACAACATTCCAAATTTATTACAAAACAAAATAATATTAGTTTCAAACTTCAAAATAAATCACAATACAAAACGGTACTGGCCTGTATCTAATGTAATGATCTAAAATTAAAGTCTCAAATTCCAGTCTAGGGTGTGAATTTGGTCCCACGAAGAAATTCCGAAACAGTTCACAGTTCAATAAAATCGCCGTCTCTCAGCTCAAGCAGTAATTCAGATGTATCGTAGAGACTGACGAAATAAAATCACAACTTCCGTAGATCTAACTTCAATCACAAATCCAAGTTGAATATTCACAGCAAACACTTAATCTTTCTCAAATAACTAAACTGAAGCCCGAATCTCACTCTTATTCTTCGAATAAAACTAATGACTGAATCTATCTTCTTTTTTCGAATAAAAACTGATGACTGAATCTATCTCGCGTCACCGTCTTTTATACCGGTAGGCCTATTTCTCGAACAATCTTGCAATTTCCATACAACTCTAGAGCAATCCGCGCGTGTCCGTTCTTGCACGAGACTACACGTCTAGACACGAAGTCACCAGCACTCATTTACATACATATGATTGGTCTACTTAATTCAAGAAAATTCTAAATGTTACCCTAAATAAATAACAAAATATTAGTTTAAACTTCGAAACAATAATATCAATATGGAAAAATGAATAATAGAAATGAAAATTTAAACACAACACGACATGTTGTCGCTTACAAAATATTTACACATTTACATAACAATATTTATATTTTTAAAAAACTCAAGTTGGAATAAGTAGTGTCATTCTAATTGTCCACAAGAAGTATTTTAAAAATATATCTCTTCTCAGCTGTTTCTAAGCCTGAAAACTCTTAGCTTATGTATTACACAATATATTTATGAGAGTGAAGACAAAAAGAATAAAATTCTGTGCCAAGAGTTCTTTTGTTACTTTTTACAGCAACATATGGATAAAAAAATGTATTACAGATAAAACTTTAAGGAAAATTTATCACAAGACACATGATTAAAGAAGATAATATTTGTATCCGATCTTCAACGCCTCTCAGGGTCACTTAAAGCTGAATAACTTCCTAACTTTCGGTGTATTTGAGAGAGTTCAAAATTCCACTTGTCTCAAATTAGCTTTATAGTTTTCATTTATATATTTAATTGTATTACACGAGCTTTACAAAAGCATATAATGTGCAATAGGTATATAGTGTTAATGCACTTCATAGGACTGCATAAAAATTTCAATTCTTCTTAACTTGTGTTTATATTTTTTATTTGTATATTTTACTGTATCACATTTGTTTTACAAAGGAAGATGTTATTACCATGTTGATTATGTTACTAAGGTTGGTATAGGCGGTTGGTATTACTTGGCAGATTGGGTTATTAAGGTTAATACTGCTATGATGAATGGTGATTTTATAAACTGATAGTACAATACAGTGATACGCTCATCATACGACGCTTCAACGCATTTTAACATGTGATTAGGTCATCAATGTTTTTCAGGGATACGAATATTCTCTTAGGAACGTTTATTTTCTGGACACTTCACTGCCACCGCATTGTTACTAAGGCAACTTGTTTCATCACTTTTGTGACATGGGAACGTTTATTATCAATACTGATTTCGTGACATTTTGAAAATAAAACTGATTGGCGACAACAATGAGAAGTGATAATAGATCTTAAAAGGTACCATTATTTAGATATCATTCAAAAATTATATAACACTATTTGGGTGAGAAGGTAGTTAAGTCTGTATAACGATGTGCTATTGTGGTAGGAACAGTGTGACGTGAAACAATTTTCTCTGAAGTCTATTTAGGTCTATAAAACATTTATAGTAATTTAACATACTTTGATATGAATTCTAAAGACCTTCAAGACTTGAACATTTTCAAACATAGTAACTTACTGAGTCATATTTTACATGTATACTAAGAAACATAATTGACCATCAAAAAGAAATACTAAGAATGTCTATTGGAAAGAAAATATTTTACTTCTTAGTAAATCTAATAACATTCACCAGTCACAATAAACACTTATAATGAAACCTTTTGCAATGATGTGACAGTAACGAGGATGCTGTAATGAAATGTTTTTCGTAACAAAAAGTTCATGTTACAAGCTGTTAGTAACGATATGTCTCAGACTCGGTTTTCATTTTCAGATCAATTGGATGTCGTACATAGTTGTAAGTAAAACCATAATTTTAACGAGACGCCCATTATAGTACTGTGTATTTTGTGTGTCAATTTTTATTGCACGTACTATCTTACTTTATTATTTTAGTGAAGCAAATATCATAGTAGAGCCAATAATGTACTTTACATACTTATACAATTATTTACCTATAAATTTTATTGTATATATTAATGGTAACATATTGGAGTATGATGAAACATGAGGCTTACATAAGAAACATATAGATGTAAATTCGTATTAAATATTCAAATATACTTATTAGAAATTAATATTCGTGTAATTTATCACAAAAGACAAAGCTAGACATGTAATTACCTGAAGTTTGATCTTTGGTTTGAACACTGTTTTATATAATTTTTAAGAGAAAAGATAGTACATGTTATCGACACATTGTTTGTAAATTATTGTGATGAAAATGTCTGTTTTGAAATGTAAAATGGTGGATAAACCACTTTTCTTGAGCCTAACTGAACTTTCGTGAACCAATACACGGCTTCTGTCACAAAATAATTAATTGACTATAATTCGCAGTTGTATGTCCTTTCTTCACTTATTTATGTAACTATATGTCTTTGTGTTGCGAATGTCTTCCTACAGATTCACTGTTTTTCACATAATGTTGCACACATGAAAAACGTAAACTCTCACTCAAATGAGCAAATAGTATTATGCATACAATACAAAAACTTGTATGTAAGCTAATTCGGTATTTTATGCGCAAGGTTTTTATATAATTGTGTGTTAATTTATCGTGAAGTTCTGTTACTAAATGTTTCAGTATGCTTGTCATTTCTGTAATTATACGTTGCTGTTGTAAAGTATATTCTGTAATGATAAACAGTAAACATGTTGAATTTATAAAGTGTGAAAGAACGATCCCTTGATTTATAATGATAAGTCATTTTAGGATTATGATTGTCAACTTATCTTTATTTGGGAAAAATATATTTGAGGCTTTGGCGAATTATTAAGAGCAAATGTTATAGTATAATATAATTTCTGATTTGTCAACAAATATTTTAACTAATATACATTTGAATCATTATAAACTGAAATGACTTAATCTCGTACACACCGTTACAAATTAGAGATAACGTATTATACCAAAAAGTCATACAACTGTGTGTTACAAAATTTTCTAACTACAGACCATTACGTTCAATGCTATTTACATCTTATTTTGCTAATTTTAAGGAAAGATTAATGACTTGATCACGTGTCAAACTGTCCTACCAATAAACAGCTATATTTCTTAAATCAAATTTCGTCAATTTTAATTGAGTTGAACCTCTTAAACAATATTAATGTGAGCTTGAAACATGTGCAAAATAATTATTACAGTTGTTTTATACATAAAGAAAGGTTGTTTATAAGCTGAACCCTATAACTACGAAGTTTCATGGATTTAAATTCTACATTATATTTTGTACTTCAAGTGAATTCTCTATATACAGTTATAGGTGCTGCTGGTTTAAATAGTTTCTATAAAGGTAAAGTAATTAGTTAAACCGTAAGTCATTAAGTTATCATCGCCTGATGGAACAGCAGTAAGTCTTCGGATTTACAATGCTAAAATCAGGGAACTCGATTTCTCTCAGTGGACACAGTAGGTAGCCTAATGTGACTTTGCTATCAGAAAACTCACACGTGAATTAATCACATATAGTTGTAGCAAAATATTTTAACACTGAATACATTAACCATCCGTTAAAATTACAAATGAAAATGAAAACAAAGCTACATACATGGCGTTAGCATAAGAATATGTTTTTAGTCAAATATTATAACTAGTGAAATATGCATTTATGTACATACGAAATAATAAACTTGTATGTTAAATTATTATGTATTATTTAAACATTGAAAAATTATGTTAGCCTGAAAAATCCGTTCTTTTAAGGACAATAATAGTAAAACGTACGTTATGCATATCAAATATAGAAGTGAAAACTATACTTAAGTATACATTATATGTGTACTAAGTCGATACCTAAATCGTAAAAACACTATTAGCTGTGTAATGATAAGTTAACTGTTTTCTTTAAGCAGTGGCTTTATTTCTAAAAACTAAACATTAGGTATAATAAAATCTTCTCAGGACAAATAATGGTGAAAGTATTTAACGTAAATTACTGATTATGCTATAATATTTCCTACGTTAAATTCAAGATGGAGTATGTGATACAAATATTAAACATAATACACTATGCTCTTATAGTTGTCTCATTTAAAATAATGATTTTGCTTGTCACTTTGTATAATATAAGTTAAATCTACAGGTGAAACCTGCATTGTTAATGACGTAATCACGTGTAGAGACACCCTACAATGACCTCATAATTTTATTGAATTTTTTTATGTAGAAACAACATCCACAATACCAATATAAACCTTGGAAACATAGTTTGTTAAGTAATACCGTCTTCATATAGAATCTTAGGAACGCAATCCACATATAATACAGTTAAATATATAAACGAAAACTGTTATCGTAAGTTGAGACAAGTTTATATCTAAATGATTGTTTGTTTTGAATTTCGCGCAAAGCTACTCGAGAGCTATCTGTGCTAGGGTCCCTAATTTAGCAGTGCAAGACTAGAGGGAGAGCAGCTGGTCATCACCACCCACCGCCAACTTTTGGGCTACTCTTTTACTAACGAATAGTGAGATTGACCGTCAAATTATAACGCCCCTACGGCTGAAAAGGCAAGCATATTTGGTGCGATCGGGATTCGAACTCGCGACCCTCGGATTACGAGTCGAACGTCTTAACACACTTGGCCTTGCCAGGCCAAATCTAAATGAAGTGCCACAGAAACGTAGTAACGCTGTCCACCTATAGAAACACCATTAATTAGCCTTTGAAAAACACTTGTAATACAATTAACTTAAGTTTAAACGAGTTTAAATTCGTATGCATCCCTTCGGACGTATAGTAGAACTGTCTGCCTATAAAACTATAAAAACGCCATCTTTTCTTTTTTAAAACAAGTACAATGTGCCAAGTAAAACATCTGCCTATAGATATACCATCGTTAGTAGGATTCACCCACCTAGTTACACCCTCTGCTTATACAAACACTACTATTAGTGACACGATTCATCTATTGAGCCTTAGTAACACCATCCACCTATAGAACTTTAGTGACATAATCTACCCCTAGTAATGCGCCCTTTTGTACCAACTCGTGGAACTGTGACTACTAGAAACATAACCTATTGAGTAACAATTGAATTATGATGCCACTTGACATCTGGTAATGCATTTATCTGGCTACAGACAACTTTTGTCGACAAGTGTCATGGAAACATGTCAACTTCCGGTCTTTAGGTGTTACGTTGAGAAATTATGATGTCACTTTCGACACAAGCAGACTCCTTAACTACTCATGTAGGCATTCTTGACCCATACTTCCTGCCAGAAGACGATGTGAGAGTGAAGAAGACATACAAATCTGATGTTAAAACGGTTTTTTCTAATATCAAAACTTTTGATATTTTGTTTCATTTACTACTGTTGTTGTTTTTTTTCGCTAACGATATTGTGCTCATTTATGACAGTAACCCATTCTCTTAACTTTTCACCATTTTCCTCACATTAAGTGCTCTGCACAGAAACGACTGGCATTATCAGTTGTATATACTGTGTTTATTGTTAACTTGTAATTTTCAAAAATAAGTAAAATGTTGCAAACATATGATATTCACGTATGAACAGCTATTGGGTATAAATGCTCATTCATTTTGGGTGAACAGGATAAGAAGTTTTTAAACTCCAGCCAAAGTGCAGAGAAACATTCAGTATTTATAGCAATTACCCATAATCAATTATGGATCCTAAGACCTCACTATTCTATTAGTTTGAATCTCCTATTCTCTATATCCTTAACCATCTTTTAAATACTCATCTTACAAAAACAAACAAGAGAACAATTAACTTAGTGGAATGAACCACCACTTTTATAGTTGTTAAATTCTGACTGATGGCACCATATATATTCTTTGGAGATATGTTGAGGAACGTTTAAGGTTAAACCAATTACATACTTTCTTGATTTTATAAAATATAGAGCTTTCTCTATACATGGTTAAGTAAGGTAAGATAAATTTAAATGTATGGGTAAAAACAAACTAATTCCTCCTATAATCTGGAATTCCATGTGGTTCTTTCAACACAGACACAGTTTCAGAAACTGTAAGATATATGACAGCAAATGTTCAACCTGATACAGCGGATGTCTTATATTGGTGGAGAATACATTAAGAGAGTACTGTCTAAGAAATATCCTGTATCTGTCTCTGCTAACAGGTTAGTAGATGTACAAAATGGTGACGTAGCCAAAGAGTAGCTAGAACTTTTACGAGAATGCTCTACGAAAAGAAAATTATTCTTCCCTTTATCCCCCGAGAATTATTCCTTGCAAAGGTTATGTTTCACTCCATTGTTATTGTTTTTTTACTGAAGTATCCATTACAAGTCATCTATCCATGCGAATCATTATCTGTACTTGTAATTTTCTCTAAATGTCAGATATATTTTTCGTATATTTTTAACACTACAAGTCAATTAGATTTTCTAGAGAGAAGTAAAAACCATTCTTTATTATGACCACCTTTCTTGATTTTCGTAGCTTTAAAAAGTGAATTTCTTATGCCTTGTCGAAGAATAGCGCTATTAAATACCAAAATAATACAAAATATATTTAACGCTAAAAATTCCATTTTTTGCGATATTGAGCTCTGTGTTAACATTAAATATTAGTAGGAATATGTTTGCTATTATTACTGCCCTTCAATGGCTCAGCGGTATATCTGCTGCGGACCTGCAACGCTAAACTCAGGGTTTCAATACCAGTGGTGGGCAAAGCACAGATAGCCCATTGTGTTGCTTTGTGCTTAATTCAAAACAGCTGTTATTATAATTTAAACAGGCCAGTCGATATTTCTAAACTTATTACCATGAAGTCATTAAAGCGACGTTAAGCTACTTATTATTGTAACTAAAACTTCAAAAATAATTTTTCGGAAAACTTACTTAAATGATCAAACACAATAAGTTATATTCGCTATTATAAGAACTTGCAAGTGAAAGCACATAAGAAAATGTAATAACAGTAGCCCCTATTATATTCATTGTTGATGAGGCCTTACGCTCACTTCCAGGATTGATTACGCCAGTTGGGATACAACAAATATAACAATGGTCTGAACAGTATGATATAGAAACTACCAAAAATTTAGAGCGTTAAGTTAATTTGTCATTGGTATATTGTGTCTCATAAATTAACTTGTGGCCGCATCGGTTGCTCGAGTAGTTCATTGTTTCACCAATCTGTTGATAAATATGATATATTTGTTCTGTCATTCTTCTTGGAAGCTTTTAACTCATTGTTTTTCGAAATAACATATTTGTTTTCCATTTTTCCCATTCTCGTTGTATAGTTGTGTATTATAGATATTTGTACAATTATGTGTTTAAATTTTCGAACTGTGATTGGAAGGGAAAAAAATAACTCATTCCAATGTACTTCAGATATAGAGATCCTGCAAGGAGAAAATGTGGATCTATCAAAATATATATATAATAGATGATAATGCGTATAGAATGTTGCTAAAACTAGGCTGTTCTTGAACTACAGTTGAGTAATACACAAATATTGTTATCTACCACAAATACATCTCATGTTCAAGATATTAACAGTTCAACATGCAAGACTGCACAAAAGAAAAGCCCTTTAAAACATTGTAACGTAGTTTCAAAGATAAAACTTCAAACGAAGATTTACGGTTGAATAGTATGTTTCATTGGTTTTAAGTAATTATACAACAAAACTTAATATGTAGTACTAAACTCTGTTTTTAACAAGATTTAATTGAAGAGAGCTATTGAATTGATTTCTTATAGCATATACCGGTACCATTTGCAAGCTTCTTTCCATATAATTAAGACATTGCATGGGATATCACGACAGTTATTTCAGACCCTAAATTTGGTTGGCATGTTCATTCAGGCAGAACTATAATGATATGCTCCCCCTATTCTCACCCTAATTCATTTAAGTCAGCAAGGATCAGTGAAGCATTATCATAGTATTGAAATTTATATTCTGTAATAGTATGGAAGAATTAGCTCCATGAAACTGAAAGAATAAGGAGATACCCTTTTCTTTTTACACTTTCAAACAGTACTGTATTTGAAGTGGAAATATGTGGTTTTGATGTATTAGAATCAAAAAGAGCGAAGCTCTTTTCTAGTTTACACTTTTGTTTACGTCAGCTCCAAAAATAGTTGATTTTTCCTTTTATTTTTTGTAATTTTAATTAGCCCAGTAGACCAAGTGGATCTAAAATATCATTCTTCGAATTTTATAGTATTAGTGAAAATCTACAAGAAAAATATGTAATTGTGTGCAGTATAATAAAGATGATAACTTATGAACAAACTTCCTCACAGCTGAAGTACAAGTATCGTAACAACTTAAAAGCACACTTTTCTTGAAGACCACTTGGATACTTAGGTTGATTTCAGTGTAGAGAAAAATTTTAGTGAAACACAATAACAACAAAATTTCGGTCATAGTAACCAGACAAATAGTTTCAAAACGTCTTAATTCACTGAAAGTATCTCTTTCATGTTTGTGAATAATTGTTCATCGATGAATTGTCATTAATAATATAATACACTGACGTTTTTACTATTGTTGTTCGGTCACACTATACAATAATTGTCAGTAATTCTGATGGCTTATAACGCTAAAAATTGGATTTCGATATATTGGTGGGCAAAGCATAAAAACCCATTATACAACTTTGTGCTTAACATCAAACAAATACTTTGATCTGTGATATCTAAGTAAAAAATTGGTCTTTCATTCAACCTTAAAAATGCATTCAGGTAAAGTAAGTTTAAAACTTTAAGAATTCCCAACCTCTTGGTCCGACCACTCTGTCACCGAACATGGTTGTACTTTCAGCCGTGTGGACGTTGTAATGTTCCGCTAACTTCACGTTTTATTGGTAAAAACGTAAACAAAGAGTTGGCAGTGAGTGCTTCCGGCTTTTTTCCTTTAGTTTATCATTTCTAAATTAAGAACGGTTAGTGTCGATAGCCATCGAGTACCTTTGGGTGGAATTCAATAAAAAGCAATCAAATGGTCCAATCAACTTTAAAGCCAGCACAGTCAGTCTTCTGTTTTACCCAGACTTCGTTACAACACTAAAAGGCATGATCAAAAGACCAAAGTTAAGCCTAAATTACTAAATATGCAGTTGTTATAATGTTAAAAGTATTAAGAGTTATATATTTATTATCCATAAAATAATTGAAACTGTAATTAGCACATAAATTAATTCTCATGGTTATTATATAAATTTAGGTGAACTTTTCTCAATAAAAAACATCATGGGCTTATAAATGAGCTTCGGTACTTGTGACGGACACAGCTTAAGTAATCTATCGTGCACCTTTCAGCTTATCAAACAAACGAATATATCCGAATTATTAATATATTCATAACCAATATAGAATATATATTAGAATATTCTGTAGCCTTTAATAATACTTACTATCAGTTCGTGGATACTGATATACAATACTGGTACTCTTTCATAATCGTTATAATACTGTCTAATGGTTATGTTCATTGACACAGCTCGTATTATAATATGGTGACAATTTTGGAAATTTTCCACAGTTGCTGCAATACCTTATTTCGCTGTCATTAGCATTGTTCCATAATCACATAATTCACAGATTTTGTTACTGTAATATTACCTTACACACTGCTGGTCAAAATCTTAAGGTCAATGAACATAAATAAAAAACTATGCATTTTCCGTTGTTACTCAACCACGTATTTGAGTAGTTTCGAAAGATGAAAATAAGAAAAGGGAAAATAAAAATAAACGTTTTTTAGCATTTAATTGTGAAAATGTGAACACTATGAAATTAGCCTAAATACTAGCTGGTTAAAAATTTATGATCATGCCAAAAAGAAGTTATAAACAGGGTAGGAAATGCCCAACAAGAGGTCTCAGTAGTGAGCTGCACGGCCGTCATTGAGAATAACTGCAAACATTCGCTTTAGTATGGTCGATATAAGCGTTTGCAAAAGGCTGGCTGGAATGTTATTTCAAGTGGTGAAGATGGCTTCACCAAGATCATGCACTGTTTGTAATTAACGTCAATTTCTATAGACTTCCCTTGCCAACCACCCCCAAGACATTTTCAGTGGGGTTCAGTTCGGGCGAACTCGCTGGATGATCCAAAAAAATCATGTTATTTCCAATGAAAAAGTCCATTGTCCTGCTGGCATTGTGAATTGCAACGTTATCCTACAAGCTTGGGCCTTCAGTCAATAAGGATGCTCTCTCCAACATGCCAATGTAGCCAGCTGCTATTCGACGCCCGTGTATAACCTAAAGTTCCATGAAAGAAGAAAGCACCCCACATAATGATGGAACCTCCTCCACTTTATCGTGCAGAAAATGTCTCCGGTGGGATATCCTTATTGTGCCAGTAACGTTGGAAGCCATCTGGGCCATCCAAGTTAATTTTCTGCTCATCAGAGAACAAAAACTTCTTCCACTTTTCTACGTCCCATGTTTAGTGCTTCTCATCAAAGTTTAACCGAGCTGTTTCATGGTGTGGAAGGAGGCGTGGCCTTTGAATACGTTTACAGTTGTTAAAGCCTTTCTCTCGTAGATGCCGTCTTATTGTTCTTGAGCTGCATTCTGCATCTATAAGGACCTTAATCTGGTTCGACTGTTGGCTGGTGTCTTGCCGGACAACCCGTCGAATCCTCCTGCTCAACAGCGGCGAAATTTTCTTGGGCCGACCATTTAAAATTCTCGTTCAGTATCCCTCAGGGCCTTTTAAGAAATTTTCAATAGCAGTTTTACTACGCCCAATATCACCAACGATGGCACATTGAAAAAACCTTACTTTGCAGCTCGACAATTCTGCCACGTTCAAACTCTGTCAACGTTTTAGCCTTTGTCATATTTTTTACCCATTGTAACACAGGAGATATCAGTAGGAGATGTTGACAACGCTAATGCTTGAATACAGATGACTAAATTTCGTTACGTGTTTACTGATTAAAGCTTCGTTTCAGTATGGTCTTAAACTTTTAACCAGCTAGTATTTAGACTAATTTCATAATATTCAAATTTTCCCTATTAAATGCTAAAAAGTTTTTATTTTTACTTTTCTTATTTTCATCTTTCGAACCTCAACTCAAATAAGTGATTGAGTCTAACAACGCAAAATGCATACTTTTTGCTTTATGTTCATTGGCCTTAAGATTTTGGCCAGCGGTTACGATAGTGATGGATCCCCATTGCTTACAAAGTCCGTCCATAGTGAATATTTAATTGTAATACCGTTGGTAAAGCAGTATTTGGTTATACCAGTTGCAATCATAACTGGAAATGAAATTGTCTTACAGGCTTATATAACTAACTGAAAAACACCTATTTCTAGATATAATTGTTATCGAGGTTCTTATCAAACCAAACACTGTAAAAATGTACATGAAATAATATATAATTTCCAAAATGAACATCATTTATAATACAGAAGATGCTAAGAGAAATAAGGAAACCAACAACGAATACAAACCAAAAATAACATAGAGGATATGTAAGCGGTATAAAGATAAAACAGTATTCAGAAACTACTACAGAATACAACCGATCACAGTGTATGCCAGATTACTTGAGAGATCCAACAAAGAAGCAAATACACCACTTACAATTTGCTTCATGAATGCGAACTCCAGTACAATGGGTAAACAAACAGACCAACAAAACTGGGGATTCAGAATCACAGTATATATACAAGAGTTCACATAATAGAGTTTCTAATCGCCTAAAACTGAGTTAGATTATAATTTAAATTTAGAAGTTAAATAAATGCCGATACATATCCGATTTATTACACTTGCCAACAAAATTGATACACACAGTTTTTCAATACAAATATATTTTGATTTACAAACATCAATTGAATTTACAATAACGATTATTGCAATAATGATCTCTACACAAAACTTTTACAAACAATATCTAGTTTTCTATCTGCTCTGAAACGTCTTTGGTGTCTTATCGACGATTCACGATGAACGAGTTAATTTCAAGTTAACAAAGGTACAATTCACTTAGGACCCCGCTGACACAGCGGTAAGTCTTCGGATTTACAATGCTAAAATCACGAGTTCGATTTCCCTCGATAGACTCAGCAGATAGCTAGATGTGCCTTTGCTATAAGAAAAACAAAAAAATTCACTTAACAGGGAGCTGGTTAGCTCTGTACATTTCGTTACCAAGGTTATATAATTCTTTTGTAAAAACAGTTTGTTTTCTGAATTTCGCGCAAAGCTACATGAGGGCTATCTGCTCTAGCCGTCCCTAATTTAGCAGTGTAAGACTAAAAAGAAGGCAGCTAGTCATCATCACCCACCGCCAACTCTTGGGCTACTCTTTCACCAACGAATAGTGTGATTGACCGTCACATTATAACGCCCCCACGGCTGAAAGAGTGAGTATGTTTGGTGCGACGGGGATTCGAACCCGCTATCCTCAGATTAGCAGTCGAACACTTTACCTCATTTGGCCATTCCGGGCCCGTAAAAATAGTAATGACCGGCGTGAATCCACTGAAATAAAATGGTTGTAATGTTCAAAGTTTATAAATGTTCCTGGTATAACGTCTGAAGTTCCCAATTTTAATCGGGTTACTCTCACTCATACTTTTCAATGTTTATAGCATATTAAATATAGCAAACCAACAATATATACTGTCTGTGATGTCGAGAAACCCACTTGTTGAGAATTTTATATGCAAAAACGGCTTGTTTGGGTTGAGAAAATATTTTACATAGAAGAGCGAACAACGTTTCGACCTTCTGTCATCGTCAGGTTCACAAAGAAAGAGGTAACTGACCGGAAGCTGACCACATGTTTAGAAGGGGTTGTGTAACTGAGTGTCGCAATGTAGAGGGCGGGGTTAGATGTTTGAAAATATAATTTTATCTATAATATTAATAGAGGTATAATGGCGTTCCTTTATATTGGTTTATTTTGGGTTTAAGTTGCTGTATAAATAATGTTTCTTTAATTTTGCGTTTGTTTATGTTTGTTTCTGTACTTAGTATTTGAGTGTTTTCTATGGTTATGTTGTATTTATTTGATTTGCAGTGTTCGAAAACGTCTGAAGGTGACTTTTCATGTTCTTTGAATCTGGTTTCCATTTCTCTACTTGTTTCTCCAATATAAAAGTCGTGACAGATATAACATTGTATTTTATAAATAATTTTGGTGTGGTGTTTGTCAGTGTAGTTTTTACATATTATAGACCTCAGTTTTGTGCCTGGTTTTTGAATAAATGTGGTACTAACTGGAATGTCATATTTTGTTACTAGTTTTTGCCAAATGTTGGTTATTTGTTTGCTGATGTCAGGAATATATGGTATACAGCAGTATCTGGTTTCGTGATTTTTTTATTCGTGAGATATATTTACTTTAGTTGGTTGATTTTGCTTTCTGTCTATGTGTGTGCGTATAATGTTTTCTACGATTTGTGGAGGAAACTTATTGATGTTGATGAAGTATTGTTTTGTCTAATTCATCGTTAATTTTATCTGGTGAGCATAGTTTTATGGCTGTGTTTATTTGGTTTTTTAGTATGTTGAGTTTTTGTTTTGTTTCATGTGCTGAGTCCCAAGGAATGTATAGTCCAGTATGGGTGATTTTTCGGTGGATTTCTGTTTTGAATTGTGTGTCGGTTCTTATAATTTTGAGGTTAAGAAATGATATTTGATTGCTTTCTTCCTGTTCACACGTGAAATTAATGTTGGGATGTATAGAGTTAATGTGATTGAAAAAATTAAGTATGTGTTCGGTAGATTTGAATCCCGCAACCGTGTCATCTACATATCTGTACCAGTATAGTGGTGGATGTAATGTTGTATTAATTGCTTGTGTTTCAACTTGTGTCATAAAAATATTGGCTGGAACTGGTGATACTGGGTTGCCCATGCTTAGGCCATTTGTTTGTATATAGTTTTGGTTGTTGAACATGAAGTTTGTCTTTATTGTGGTGAATTCTATGAAGGTTGCTAACTGGTTACTGGGAATGTCTATAGTTAGGTTAGGGACTCGGATATAGAGTTCTAAGGCTATCTTGCAGGTTTCAGTTGTTGGAACTTCTGTAAAGAGGGATATAACATCGAAACTGGCCATTAATGCTTTATGATTAAGTTGATTTAGATTAGACTTGAAATTAAAAGTCTTCTATGTAAAATATTTTCTCAACCCAAACGAGCCGTTTTTGCATATAAAAATATATACGGTTTCTTGGTGCGTCGCATTGATTACCTTTATAAGTGTGAGGACAGTTTTTAGACACTTCAGCCTGCACAACAGTATACACGACACAACTGTGTTTACGTACACACATGTATTATTGATTCTCACATTCGAGAATTTTCTACAACTACAGCGAATAGGGAGGCAGGTCTTCCGCAATACAGATATAACTGTATAAGTTTTGCACATTTCTAAATATAAATTTGACTGAAAAAAAATTCGATATTAAAGCAGATATACAATGGTAAATCCAATACATACAGAACAGTGTATAATAGTACATAATGTCAGAGAAGGCTGTACAATAAAATAAAGCATTAAAATAATGATAACACGAAAATAACAAGGTAAAATATGGCTCTTACATTTAGTTAAGTAATAAGACACTATGAACGTAATATGAACGCCAGTAAAACCTCTTCGAGACACTTCACCACTGATCAATCATGCTTGTGTTATCACTGAAATTACTTATTTGCAGTCTTCTGATAGTAGAGCGTTAAGTCTTCGGATATACAACTCTAAAATCAGAAGTTCGATTCTCCTAGGTGGACACAGCAGATACCCTGATGTAACTCTGCTATTCGCACACACTATCTTTGTAAAATATGGGTTTTAATCATGATGACTGTCATGCGGATTACGATGTTCATTCTTACATCTATAATTGGGTAAAAAAAGTTTGATATGCTTATGTTCAGGTTTTTAGTGTGGGCTAGGATTCACGCGACATTTTTTTGGATATGCTTTAATTTGAAGTAACATCTGAACCTACCAATATTATTGCTTTGGTATGTAATATACCAAATAGGTATAATATAAATATAAAAAGTATGTATACATATCTGTTCAATTCTTTATTGAAACGTCGCCCCTATTGGCACAGCGTTATATCTGCGGTTTCAATACACGCGGCGGACAAATCACCGATAGTCCATTATATAGCTTGGCGCTTAGTTACGAGCAATGAATTCAAATTCAAAGTGTACCCTTCGAAATTAACAATTATAAGAGGAGACATTTAAATCATAAATACAGAAAGATAAAAACAGCAACCATTTTATAAACTGCAACAAATCGCTAATATCAAAACAGTGAAAAACGTAGCTGATACATGATGTAAAAGAGGAAAATTGTATTGAGAGGCTTGAAAAAAACATTGAAAACAAATGGAAGGAGGGGTGATGTGCAATTTTTGAAACAACTGTTTGTTTGTTTTGGAATTTCGCACAAAGCTACTCGAGGGCTATCTGTGCTAGCCGTCCCTAATTTAGCAGTGTAAGACTAGAGGGAAGGCAGCCAGTCATCACCACCCACCGCCAACTCTTGGGCTACTCTTTTACCAACGAATAGTGGGATTGACCGTCACATTATACACCCCCACGGCTGGGAGGGCGAGCATGTTTAGCGCGAACCCGCGACCCTCGGATTACGAGTGCACGCCTTAACGCGCTAGGCTATGCCAGGCCCCTTTTGAAACAACAAAAACATTTTTATTAAAAATGTTTAAAGAAATCTACCTGCTCCCTCACAATCCCACAAAACATCCAAACAATGAAACAAAGCTTCTAGGATTTTACGTTAATTAAACAGCAAATAATGGTTGAAATTGTTGCGTTAGAGTTGCAAATTAAAAATATATATAATACAACAAAGAATAATGACAAACACATATTAAAATACATTCAAAAATATTTTTAAGCGCTAAAGATAATGTTTCAGTCGAAAGGTGTTCATCAAAAGATAACGAGCACAATCAATCAGAGAACAATAATAATTGTTTCATAAAAGTGGATAATAAAAAAATAAATAAATCCTAAAATACCAACTTGTTGTCATGACATTTGGTATTTTTTTATTTTTTTGCATTTTCTTACAGTAAAGCCACGTCGGGCTATCAGCTGAGACCACCAAGGACCATCGAATCCCTGATTTTAGTGTTGTAAGTTCTACTAGCGGAGAGTTTTGTTGTTTTTTTTGTCCATGAAAAACTTAATTTGTCAAGGAAAATTTAATAAAACACTAACAGATCAGGCATACTGTTTCAAATTACCAATAATTGTTTTAATGTAATAAACTGAAAAACAATACTTTCAGTAAAGAAAAAAAAAAGCAGAGACGAAGACCCGGATGTGCATGTTCAGTAACAAAGTACTAATTAGTCTTGTTACATTACATCCTCCAATTGTAAATTGTAACGGTATTGTCACCACAATAAAACTAGTTCTATCTTTTTTAGAACATTTTGTATTACTTATTCATTATTGAGTTTCAAAATTTGTAAGGTAAAACTAACATTTAAAAACACAACATATTTAAGTTACTTTAGTTTTGATTTATTTTTATTAGTTTAAAACCACATACTTGACATTTCTGTGTTCAAAAGCATTACTGTAACAGAAATTTTTCTTTTAATGTAAAAAGTACGGAAAATTTGACTATAGTATTTATTACAGTTAGCTTTCACAAAGCTGGCACTATACCACCATAAGAATAAAACATTACAGTGGCTAACATGGAAAAGTTGAACATTGTTGTTAACACAATATAACTATTATATTTCCTAGTTTTCTACTTATTGGTAGGTTTTTAATTTTCTAAGGTGAAGCTATTTTTATCAAAAGGTTTTATTTTTGAAAATTATATTATTCTAATGTTTACTTTAATTTTAAATTCAGATCATTTGAAGATTATCAGAGAGTGCTATATACTCATTTCTAACAAATGGAATGAGACAATTCTTCCCTTCCCTAGGTTCATTATAAAACGTCTCAAACTCCATAGCTATACCTTAATGCGACAGAGGTACTGCTACGAACTAACAGCATATAAATCCAAGGTTCAAATCCCCAAGGTGAACACAGTGGATAACCCAATCTGGCTTTGCTCTATAACAAACTGCGTATCTATGGTTACTACATTTAAAAAGAGTTGAGAACCCATGCGTACGAGGATGTAAGACAAAACTGAAATTCCTAGTGTTACGTTTTTTTTTTGTTTTATGTTTTTCGTAGACTAAACGCAACAGAAAAACACAGATAACAGCTTGTATAATTTATTACACTAAACTAAATATATATGTAACAGATAACATAAATTACATAACAACAATGACAGATCGTTGTTACAACATTCAAAATTAATTACAACACAAAATAGTACTGGTTTCAACCTTCAAAGTTAATTACGATACAAAATGGTACTAGTTTCAACCTTCAATGTTAATTACGATACAAAATGTTACTGGCCTGTGTCAAATATAATGATCTAAAATGAAAGTCTCAAATTCCAGTCTAGGATGTGAATTTGGTCCCACGAAGAAATTCCGAAGTTTAAATGAAGAAGTTCAGAAACAGTTCATAGTTCAATAAATTCGACGAAGTTATTTTCACGATGCCTCCGATGAACGTCACAAAATTGTCGCCTTTAATTTTTCCGATTTCCGGTAAATTGTTCCACACGTGTTGACTTTCAGTATAACCACTACTTCGGATGAATCGTAGAGATTGACGAAGTAAAATCACAGCTTCCGTAGATCTAACTTCAGTCACAAATCCAAGTTAAATAATCACAGCAAACACTTAATCTTTCTCAAACGAATGACTGACTCTTCTTTTCTAATGACTCTTCTCTTGATTAAAACTAATGTCTGACTCTTTTCTTTTCTTCCTCGCATCTTCGTCTGTTTATATATTGTAGGCCTAGACTCCTCGAAACACCGCGAAACTTCTACAGATCTCCAGAGCAATCTGCACATGTCCGTTCTTGCACGAGACTTCTCGTCTAGACACGAGGTCGCCAGAATTTCATTTAAATACATATGATTGGTCTACCTAATTCTAGAAAATTCCAAATGTTATTCTAAACGAAGAACAACGTATTTCACTGTTTAAACCTTGAAACAGTAATACAAATATGAAAATATAATAAATAGAAATGAAAACTTAAACACAACACATGTTGTCGTTTACAAAATATTTACACGACATTTACATAGCACCTAGAATAAAATATCTGAAAATAGTACGCAGCGTTTTTTTTTAGATTAGTTGACTGATCAGTGAATAACGAATAGATCTTTCACTATTTCTACGCAACGCATGAGCTTTTATTATACCACAGCACATGTACATATTGTATTTGGATGTATTACTGTCTACATGTGTTTGTTTGTTTGTTTTGGAATTTCGCACAAAGCAACTCGAGGGCTATCTGTGCTAGCCGTTCCTAATTTAGCAGTGTAAGACTAGAGGGAAGGCAGCTAGTCGTCACCACCCACCGCCAACTCTTGGGCTACTCTTTTTCCAACGAATAGTGGGATTGACCTAGTGTAAAATAATCTATATAAAATGACAAACGTTGCAGTTTAACTTCTTCATTGAGAACGCAAGGCCTCGAAATCTGGTATCTGTCGAGGAAAAAGCAAGTAAAAGGAGCGAAAATGTTTTTTGTGAATCTTTGCATATAAAAGTCCATCGAAATTGTTTTGAATTTCGCGCGAAGCTACTCGAGGGCTGTCTGCACTAGCCGTCCCTAATTTAGCAGTGTAAGATTAGAGGGAAGGCAGCTAGTCATCACCACCCGCCGCCAACTCTTGGGCTATTCTTTTACTAGCGAATAGTGGGATTGATTGTCACATAACGCTCCCACCACTGAAAGGGCGAGCATATTTGGTGTGACAGGGATTCGAACCCGCGACCCTCAGATTACGAGTCGAACACCTCAACCCATCTGTTTATGCCGGGGCCTAGGGTTGATCAGATTACTCACGCAATAAAAGTCAAACGTCGCAATTCTAAAGCTGTTATTTGTGACCATTCGTCAATACAAAAAATATAAATAAATTGTCTTCCCAACACTGTAGAATTTGGAACACGTGATGTAAAAAATAAAAAATTAAAGATGAATGGAATTTTTAAAAATTGATTATTGATAACTAATGCATTTAGAGAACTTTTTTATATATAAATAAAACAATTGTTGGTTTGTTATTTCTTAAATTCTTAGCGAGCGCAAAGCCAAAATTAAAAACAAGGAAAAGCTGTACACAGCCCAAATATATAACCTTACTAGCCAAGTCTGAAAAAGTGGGATATTTTGAATTATTTTCTGTAACTGGTCACAACGGCAGGGCACCATCTTAAACTAGGACATACGAGGGCTGTTCAAAAAATACGCGAACTGACGTCATAAAACAAAATGTACTTTATTTAAAAGTTACAGGTCTGGGACCCCTTCAAAGTACTCTCCTCCCCAACGGTGTTTCCACTTGTTTAAAGTCCTAGTACGCTTCATTTGTAATGTCCTCCAACTCCTTCGTCGCATTTGCCTTAATCTCGGGAATCGTCTCAAATCTTCTTCCTTTCACGGGTCTTTTCAGTTTGAGGAACTAGAAAAAATCGCAAGGAGCAAAGTCAGGTGAGTAGGGGGGGAGAACAGTGATCGAGTGTTTGGCCAAAAACTCACGAGTTTTGAGGCACAAATTTCGCAGCAACGCGGTGCATCTTCAATTTTTCGGTCAAAATCTCGTAACAAGATCCAATTGATATTCCACACTCTTGAGTAAGCTCCCTGACAGTCAGACGTCGATTTGCCCATACAGTGTTGATTTTGTCGGCGTGCGAGTCGTCAGTTGACGTGGAAGGACGTCCAGGACGCTCATCATCTTCAATGGACTGTCGACCATCCTTAAAACGTCTATGCCTGTGTTCGTCAAATATGAGTCACAAATTTGTAAATTTCCATATTGGTCACGATTTAGATAGTGACCACCTCCCAGTCTGGTGTATCTTCAATCTCACCCCCCACTTAAAGAAAATCATAGCTAAAGACCAACTAAACTACAAAAAGGCTAATTGGTCAGTTTTTAAATCTATTTTAAATGAAACCTTACCTCCTGAGGTACTGAATATAGCCGCGGACGCATCAGATATAGATGCATACTGCCATATCATCTCTGAGTGTCTAAAAAATGCAGCAAACAGTTCGATACCGAAACAAAAACACATCACAACATCTCATTCTTGGCAGCCGCATAAAGACATAATACACTTAATTAAAAACAGACGTATGCTCCGGAGACAGTACATTCAAAATCGCAACCCTACACTCAAAACTCAGATAAACACAATAAGGAATAAGATACGAAACTTGATCAGACAACAAAAACAAGAAAACTGGGATAACTTCTGTTCCGAGCTAAATCACAAACCTGATCCTAAACACTTCTGGACACACTTGAAAAGATTCACAAATACAGGAACAACAAACACAGTTTATCCACCACTGGAACTGGATGGAGAAACAGCATACACTAACACAGAAAAAGCAGAGATATTTAAAAAACACCTGGTAAACACGTTCAAGACACATCATGAACCACACATGAACAGGTACTTTTATAATACAGTTACAAACTTTATAGATCAAAACAGAAGCATTTTTACACCTATATTTCCAGTCAACACAATTACACATCAAGAAAAAGCAAAAGACTGGAGTACTCAACAATTGATAAATCATATCACTGTAACAGAAGTCGTAACAGCTGTTAAGAACACAAAAAACAAAGCCCCTGGAGAAGATGGTATTCAAGCTATCCTCCTAAAACAAGGCACTCAGAGATTATATGAACACCTAACTGCACTATTTAATCTGTCACTATCAGCTGGATATATCCCCGTTTCTTGGAAGGAAGCAACAATATTCATGTTTCAGAAAGAAGGAAAACCAGCGAATAAACCAAACAATTACCGCCCAATTAGTTTAACCAGTTGCATTGGCAAATTATTAGAGAAGATAATTAGTACTCGTCTGTCAGTTTACTTAGAAGAAAATTCAAAATTACCAGAAATACAAAACGGATTTCTTAAATTCCGTCAAACAACAGACCACCTGATTCGACTAAAAGAATCAATTACCGACAGCTTTAATAAAAATGAATGCACTGTAGCTTGCTTTCTCGACATTGAGAAAGCATTTGACACAGTGTGGCATAACGGTCTACGACATAGATTACTGGAAATGAAATTACCCCAGGAAACTATTCGCTGGCTTTCCAACTTCCTGGAAAACAGAACGTGTAAAGTTATTGTAAATGGGGCCCACTCTGGGCCCTTCTCACCCGAAGCAGGAGTTCCGCAGGGAGGGGTGGTTAGCCCTATACTATTTATCATGTACGTGAGCAATATGCCTCTGTCGGACCTAAATTTAGGTTATGCATCACAGTTCGCTGACGATGTAGCAGTCTGGAAAAGTGCTTCCACTCCATCGATAGCAGCAACAAACCTACAGCCAGTCCTAAATAGCATTGAAGAATACTGCCAGAAATACCGAATCAAAATTAATATCCCAAAAACCCAAGTTATATTATTCAGCAGACGGAACAAGCTAAAAAAAGATCCACCGAAACTATATATGAATGGATCACTTTTACTGACTGCTACATCTGCTAAATTCCTAGGTCTAACCTAGGACTCAAAATTAACGTGGATACCACACAAAAAATGTACTGAGAAGAATCTGGAAAAGAGCAAATTATGTAAGAAGTCTTTCAGGAAAAAACCAAGGAACATCACCAGCAAACATACTTAAAATCTACAAAACGTACATCAGACCAATAATAGAATACGCATCACCTGCATGGATTAACATAGCACCTACACACATACAGAAACTACAATGTATACAAAATTCAGTACTAACTTCTGCTTATAAAGTACCACGTAGCACCTCAACCATATTCTTGCACAAGTATGCAAACATGGATATAATATCTGAAAGACTCTTGCATAATACTCTAAAATACTTCAATAAGAATTGGCATAAAAATGAATTAATGTGTGATCTCGACAGATATCACGCACATGATGAAAATAGTCCTAAGTACCTCTCCCCTTTTAATATATATTTAAATAATGTAACCCAAGCTGGCCACTATGCACTAGACTTTTAGTCCTTGTTTAACTTTTTATCATATATGTATTGTATTAACATATTAATATACTTACTCTTATTTGTGTGAGTGTGTGTACTACTACACGTAGTAGTAGTAGCATTCTTTCTTTAAAAAAAAACTTGTTTCGTCCATGCATGGTCTGAGCCCTGAAATGGGCCGGAGCATTAAGTATACTTTTACTCTGGCCCAAAGCTATAAAAAAAAAATAAAAAAAAATAAAAAAAATAAAAAAAAACGAAAATAAAAACAAACAAAACAAAATAAATAATAAGAATAAGAATAACAAAAAAAAAAATGGAAATCGTATTGATGTTATGATTGTTCGGGAAGGAGCAAGAGGTCTAATGTACCTGACCCTCCTGAGTATTTAACAACTATACTCAAATACCGACACATCGGAACCTTGTATGTTAAGCCTAGATATAATAAAAAGTAAATAAACAATTAGGTTATACAAATGCGGTTTTAAAATTTCAAGACTATTCTACGGTACCAACCTTTGGACAAAGTCAGGGCCCTGTCTTGTTCCGTCACACATGTATCTGCGGCTGCACATCAAGGTTTTAAAAACAAAATTACTTTATTTATTAAACTTCGTGTAAAGCTACTCGAGGATTATGTAGCAGCCTTCCTCAAGCAGTCAAAATCGCTAATGCTTTAGATATTTTAATCGAATAGCGAGATTGTTCATTACATTATAACGCCTTAACATCTGAAGGGCAAGCATATTCGGTGATGGGATTCCAAATTCCCGTAATTAAAATGGCCTAATTACCAGGACTTTCCGATCACACAATTCGTTTTTCCGATATTTGTGCAAAATACACCCTACTAGAGCAATCCCTAATTCTGAATTCATAGAGGCTGCAGCACACACTACCATTTGTTTTCTGATTGAATAGTGGGATTTTACACTCACCATTATAATTCACCCACGTCTCCAGATTGAGGAGCACAATTTTGTTTCGGTAACACAAATGCTGACCTTAGATCCAGAGGTTCAGAATAAGGCGTACAATAACTGCAAGATACTCGGCCCGCTTTCACGAAAGTTTCGTATTATTTAATTGTAATTCAAAGTTAGTAAACACTAAATGAGGTCTCGTGGTAAGGACATTACTAAGTTCTGTGATCAGCAGACTCAATCACCAAAAAATCCTCGTTCTTTCCGCCTGGGAATGTATAAATGTAATCAGACAATCTCACCTTTCGTTAATAGAGTAGTTAACACTAATTACTGCAAAATCTATTATCCTATCATTTGGTCTATCTATACGTCTCCTATTTAAAAACAAGGTCGTATAACCTGAAACTAGAATGTAGTTTGTTACGGAACTTATTTATGAATGCATGCTTTCTGTGAAGTTTCTAGATGGTACAGAAAGGCATTGGAAATAGGACTTGAAAAAACAAAAACAAACAAAAAAAAACGATATTTATTTGGGTTAACACATTACAACTTCTGGCTTGTATGAAGACACCAGCACTATTTTACATTTAACTCTGGAAATCAGTCCTTAATTTTTTTTTGTTTTATTACAGTTATAGTGAACCATCTCTCCAGTCCGCTATGTTTAATCAAACCCCTGATTTAGAATTTAAGTCTATATGCTTACTGCTCTCCCACTGTGGGAAAACAAAAGTGTGGTATTTCAGTTAAGTGGTATATTGGATAAACGAGCAGATCAAAAACCCATGGGTTCAGTCATAACCATCTTACAAAAATACTTTTAACTAGCAATACACATCAACTATAGATTTTAATAGTACCCACTGTATTCACTATAGGCATGAAGCCATCTTTCAGTAAGATGAAACTCACTCCATGCTGAATTGATCATACTAGTTTGAGCAATTGGTTTGACTTTGTCCTTATGACTAACGGTCGCTTTAACTGAACTTGAAGTATCATTTTTATTTAAGGTACAACTTCTTAACCTATCTTCTTAGATTAAAAAATAATATTGACGCCTGTTTTACACAAATAAATCTTCACATACAGCCTTTTATGAAAAAAAGAATATTTATTATTAATTATATTACACTGCAAAAATTGACAACAGCAGCAGCTTGTTTTTTTTTTTTAATTATTATATTAACACAAATATCACAAGGCCACTTCTTCAATCAGAACAATACAATCTCTCTAGTAAAAGCATAGCAACAGTTATATTACATACTATTACAGGCTTAACAACTCAGGTAAGTCACCACCCAGTACACTAAAGATAGCCGAGATATTTAACTGAAAAGCAATAATGATAAAGAATGCATAAATTAATATAAAATGTAGCCTCAGTAATTTGTGTAGACCCTAATATATGCAGCTTTAAGATACTGCATAGGACCATAAGTGAAGATGTTGGGTTGCATGCATCACTGGATCACTTAAAAACAAACATTTATTGCAACTGTTTACAATACACATGATCTGACAGCAATAGTCAGGGATTAACATTTATTTACTAGACATTAAAAACTATAGCCTCAAGAGAAACAAGGAAGCAGCTTATAATAGTTATCAATTATTTTTGTGCATGGTTTCCAAGATTCAAAGCATATGTTGATTTACAGTGTAGGTATGTAGCAGCCACTTGTTTGGGTGGTAGGAATACAGAAATGTTTGGTAATTGTCTTTTCAACTTTGAGTTGGAATGTACTTGTTCACTTTATTCAAACAATTATGGTATAGGGTACTTCGATCTTTTAATACATCTGCAAAAAAAACTTCAGTAAACACCACTTTGATAAAACTGTTAAAGTACAGATCATAAAACTCTTAACTTTTATGTATAATGGTGTGAAATATCTGCACAATGGTGTAATAGACTAGCATAATATACAAATGTCTATTTAATGTTCAGGTAAGGCTTAAGAAAAAATATTTTTCAAAATCTGAATTTAACTTGCTCAGAAACTAATTTTCTTTTACTTAAATAAAAACAAGTTCAAAATAGTTATATTTTAAAAATAAGCCAAAAAGCATGAAATACAACAGTAATGAAAAAAATTGGCCTGGTAGTAGATAAGATTCTCTATAACATGTAAATAAAATTTGGTGTAATTTTGGAATACTGATAAATTACAATTATTCTAGAAGGTAAAACAAAAAACAATGAAACAACCATTTATGCCTCTTTACTAAAATACAACTTGTAATTGTTTCTATACACTGAAGATTCTTTCCATGAATAATTCAGTTAAATAAAAAATAAAAAATTAGTGTAAACAGATGGACAGTACACTGAAAATTAAAACAAGTTGATGCATAGTTATCAAATACATTAATAATCAGTGTAGAAATAACCAGGAAAGACAATATACAATGTACAAGTCCATTAAACTTTATAACTTTAAAATTCATGATAAGGTTCAGTAGTAAAAGGAAAGCTCCTTGTATTGGATTTACATAGAAATACTTTTTGATATACGTTTTATCAATGCTGATTTACATACAAGTCACTAGGATGTGAAATTATATTATTCTGCAAGTCTACTATGCAATACACTGACAGGTTAGATTTGTATGCTATATTTTACAGGGATGAGAACACACACACACACACACTATTACAAGACAGGAAGTAAAAGATCACTACATACTCAATCATAGTGGCAGAACTGATTAACAGTTTCAATGAACAATGAAAGAACAGATTAATGTAGTACATGTTATTGAATGTTTTTAATATTAATATTACAGGTTATTTTACAATTGTCCAGTAATATATAGACAAATTACAAGATACAATATCTCAAATTTTCATTTTCTTTTACCCATTTGACTTTCTACATTTCTAGCCTTATTCTCCTGGTATCCAAGTTTCAGTATACTTTTTACACCAGTTTCCTAATGCTGCTTATAAATAGTGCTTTAAGTTAATTACTGATACTAGGAACTTTTTTTTTGTTGTTAACAAACACCTAAATTGACTAAAATTCATCAATGTTTGATGAATTTCAAAAAAGTTAGTTTTGTAAGGAAATACTACTTACGAACATTTAGTAATTAAGTTTAGTTGCATTTAGTTCTTCTAGAAAGTTATTTTACCTTTAAGTACAACAAGTTTAAAAACTGGCTTTTTTACAACTTAAGACTAAAAGGAAAGTAAATGCAAACAGTATACTGTTATAATTTTCATCACAAAATCACATCTAAAACATAACTCAAAATTAAATGAAACCACTTAAAAATGATGGTTTAATAGCAGAACTAATTAAGAGTTTGAAATCATTTGTAGAAAATATTCAAAACAGGATAGCACAATAAGTTAATTAGTAACCACACTGTCACTATATGAGCCTTGAAAATTTTTGAAACATTGACAAGCTAAGTATAATGTAAATTTGATAAAGTTTTACAAAACATGCATCATAAAAAATAGAGATACCAAGAAATTGATGGTATGTTTAATCACAGTTAATAATCCAAAATTTGTAACAGTGTATAAATTACTCTAATGCACGATTTAAGTTACGTAATTTTCATATGATCAAATTCACTGCATATAGTGCAAGTTTCTGTTAGAACTCAACATTACTGCTTTATTTCAAAATATAACAAAGATACTAAGTTTACATCAATATGTAAAACATGTATCTTACTGCAATTATAATATACAAATTTTCCATAACTTTAAATTGAGAAAGCTACCATTGTATTTAAAAAATGGAAGCCAGAACCCAATATAAAATTTTCAGTACTTAAAAATTACTGTTGAAATATTTTTCAATGGGTAACTTGGAAGACATTATAATAAGAGGCTTTTCCAGCAGCTTAAGAGATTCAAAATTATCCAATGGAGTAACTCTAAAGGTCCTAAATAATGTTAAGATTTTCTTGTTTCTGTATTGTGATAAATTACAAAATAGTTTAAAACTTAAAATTGTAATGAATTTTCAGAACCCTTAAGTCTTAATAGAAAGATAACAGATTAAATAAATTTAAACAAGAACAATGTGCAATCTTAAATTGAAATATTGCTATGACATCACTTGTTTGGTTTTATACTCTTAAACCAACCCTCAATGACTAAGGAACCACCAAAATTTAAGTGAAACAGTTGAATTTATTCAAATTTGCGTGACTAGGGTAAAACTGTGCAAAACAACATTGTACGCAAAAACTAATTGTTAAAGTAGATATAAATACATTGATTTTATTTACTAAATAACTTATAACACAACTACTTAAATTAACAAAAGTAAACACTTAAAAAATAACATTTTAAAAATTTCACAAAAACCCAAACTAAATTAAAGCTAACAATTTTGATATTAAAATTTATTTGTGGTTAGAAATAAATATTTGAATTAGTAAAGTCTGTTTTTGGAACCCTTCTATATTGAAACATGTCAGTGGTATCTAAGTTTCCAAATCTTGACATTACTGTCATTACCTGTTGACACCAAAGTGTTATTGTCTAAAAAGGCAAGTCCTGTTATCTGACTCTGTGGATGTGCCTCTGTTAAAAATAAAGGAATTAATTACAAAAGGAAACTGTTACAGAACAAATTGTTATCTAAACAAGGCAAATCTTATCTAATTCTGTGGTGTACATCTATGAAATCAAATAAATTTACTAAATTGGCAATAATGAATGAAGGTATTAACTTTAATTTTAAGTTATAACACTAAATATTTAGTTTTGTGTGTTCTAGGTTTAAACTTGTAGTTTAAAGAAAATGTTTAAGGCAGAAGTGCTTTAGGTAATGCTTATTTGTCGGTTAAATAGTGTTTGAATTAACAATAAAAACTTGAAAAGTGCTTATATTGGACAAAATTTTTAGAACATCATTTAGCAAAACATCTATTGCAGAAAATTTACAAAAGAAAAGATTACAAGAAAAACAGTAAGACTGACTCAACTAAAGGGTATTAGAACCAATAATATTTGCAAATCTTTAAAACTACAAGTTTAAAGAAAGATCAAGAGTTTATTTAAAGGCAAAGGTCTGATGAATATTTGTAAAAACGTGACAGGACCTCCCATGGGTTATACAAAAATGTAAACCTACATACAGGTCACATGAAGTAGGTAGGAAAGAATCAATGAGACTTAATCTTACAATTTTGTTCTTTAAACTGACAGGGTAAATGTTAAAACAGAGCCAAGATTTTAGAGACCATAGATTGAGTTGAATTGAAAGTTCCAAGTACTAATTTTAGCACACTGTACTATTTGCTTATTTTAATAATGTAAACAAATGCCAAGAAAATATACAAAACATTTAATATTTGCTGCAATACTCCACTGAGCTAACGCTATTTATTAGATCATATGAAATAAGGAAAATCTACTTGACAAGATACTAGTCAAGGTATGTCACCAAGAAGAGCAAATGTTTAGAAAAAAAATATATATTAAGCATGTTCGCTATATAAAATTTGATTTTTTTGGACTTAAGATTAAGTCTTTTACCATTAATAGAATTTTGGTTTATTTAATAAATCACTAACATTTGTATTGATTTAGAAATCACCTACATTTCAAAACAAGTATTGGTTTGTTAACCCTAGAGTTAGAGATCAATATAGATCTCACACAGATCATTTCAGTGCTAACTTTCTATGGGTTAGGCCTTAAAGGAATGCATTACCATCACAATTTGGTACTTTAAAAGATTGAGACAAGAGGAAATTGTTTCTGCTTTGAAAAAACCAGAAGTGTACTGTAGAAGTTCAGTCTTATAGTACCTTTTAATCTGCCGATATCTTTTCATCGTTTGGCAATTCTTTTTAAAACGCTATTCATCTGCTTTACTTTCAATTTTAACTTCATAATGAAATAGTTCATAATTATCAGATCAGCCAATCTTTTGTCATTTTAACGCATTTCTTTTCAAAGCAAGTCTTCTCTTTCAAGGCACCTAAGGATAATCACTACACTAGCCCTTCCATGCCTGTTTATTTCTATTTATAATGAATACTTAACCAAGACTATTTTAAAAGTTAATTTGCAATACATTTTATATATTTAGTTCATACATGCATAGACACCACTAAACATGAAGTGATACCTTTGACATTACACTACTGAAAGATACTTATTTGATATAAACTGAAGGGACTATACACACTTATTTCTTTAAATGGCAAATAAAACTACCTTTGTTAGTATCCATAATGACAAGAACTAAAGTATTTTTCTGTACAATACAGTGAAACTTGTGTATAAAGTTTGATGCATTTATTGAAATCATGTTTTTTATAAATTCATATATTATATTACCTATGATGAATAGTTTCAATTAGATTCATTGGTTTAACTCCATTGAAAGTTGGATTCAGTGTATTTTGCAAGTCTAAGTTTAAAAGAAATTGATCATAAATGAACATTCAATGACAGCTTTCAGAATTGAATACTTATATTTTATACACCAGTTTTACCTTGCATTTAAAATATGAATATCTTACGTTTCAGAAATCTCCAGGATACCACTAACTAGTAAAATATTTCATTCTACAAAGAAAAACATTTTATATAGCTTTATTGGATAGTTTAAGTCTTGCATAATTATAAATTTAAAATTACCTAAATGTTAGTTCTGGTAACAGTTACTACAGGATTACATTGTAATTTTAGAGTATACTCTCATAAAGAGATGCAACTTTAAATAGTCATTACAACTGTAATAGCTAAACTTTGTAAAGTTCTGGAAAGAAACACTTTACTGACAACTTTTACACATCAACTCTGTTGGACAACTTGCTTTCACTTGGCACTTACAATTGTAAAAAAGATAAGGCCCACATTGCAGATATTTAAGTTAAGATGGAGTTGCAGTGTTTTCAACTGTGATTCTATAACTACTATGAATTGAAATGATAAAAAGATGTTTATGCTCCTAAAATACAAGTTAACACAACAGTGGAAGTGACAATTAGCAAGCCACAGCTAGTCTTGGATTACAAGATGAGTATGTAAGGAGTTGATTTTAATAATCAATTTCTTACCTATTATTCCATTTCACATAAAACTGAAATGGTACAAGAAGCATTTCTTGAATTGTTGACCAGTATAATATTAATTTGTTCATATTTTAACTAGGTAACTAACCATACCAAGTGCAAACAGAAGAACTTCCATTTACAATATGTGGAATCGCTTGTAAATATCACTAACTGAAAGTAGAGGAGGGCCTTCTCATGTGTCAAGTATTCTATTACCAGTTTGGGTAAATGCACATGCATGGCTATCACCTGGGAAGAAAGGTGCAGATTCCATGCAATGCAAAATTCATCTGTGTGTAAAACACTGAGTTTTAGATGTATGACATTCTAAGAAAACAAAATCAGGTATCACATTTCGAGGATTTTCATTAGAAAAACAAAAACACTTAGTCCAACCTCCATTTTTTGATATTTATATTGCCTTACCTTTTTTTAAAAAAAAAATAAAAAAAATTGGTATTTTAGTAACACCATTTAGCATTTATATTTAGGTTTTCCTATTGTTTCAAATGCAACTCCATTTTAATGTTTTCACACTGCACCAATTTTTAATGAAAATTTTGTACAGTGTATACAAGTTTGAAGAACATACAAATTCAAATTTTGTTTTTAAACCATGAATAAATTATATATTACTGTAAAACTAAAACATCTTGTTTAAATTTGTGCTCAAGATTACATACATTTTCAATATGTCTGAACAGCCTGCATACAACTTGTACAGTTTGTATGCAGGCTCTTCACAGTTCACTTTCAACTACTCATCCATTGTTATTCAGGTTCAGTTATGAATTTGGTAGATATTGAACCACAGCTTATTTTTCCCACGTACTCATATTTTGCTTGAATGAATTAAAATTTTCATTAAACATGTATGCAAACTGTATATCTATACACTATGTACACGTTAACTGTTTGGTATTAGTTACTGATATGTGCTTGTTTGCATATCTCAATATGTATCTTCTACAAAAGTAATTACATTTTTTCCTTTTATAAAACTCTCCTCAAAAGCATTTTTTTTTTTTATATTAGGCCTGTTTTAATTTACATAAAAAGTGTGAATCTCATAGAAAATAAAAATTAAACCTATCACTTCAGTATTAAGACTAATTCACTTGCAAAAGACTTTTTACTCACCACATTAGTTTAACATTTATGAAATAACTTTTTTCCCTAGAAACATTTAATTTAATACTGCATTATAAACAAATAGCATAGCATGACTTCTAACACCATTGAAAAATAAATACTTGCATGCCATGCAGTTCTTAACAAAATTAAGATTTTTGTAAAGACATTTAACATGGAACTATGGCCCTAAATTAAAGTGTTTCAAACTAGAATGTTAAAATTTTTTTTATTGATAAGAACCACCCATTTTTCTATTCTAAAATACAGCACAATGTTTCATAATGTGCTTTACTTACGAGTCTACAAATTGCCAGATGTAATATAGTGAATTGAATGAGATGGTTCTGCAACTGACACCATACAACTACAATCAGTTAAATATTACAATATGAAGGATAAACATACTCACAACAAGTTTTATGACAGAACCTTTAAACTTCATTAAATACAACAATTTAGTAAAATCAATTTAATAGTATATTACTATTCAAAACAAATATTTGAAATATGATTTTGTACAAATTCAATATTTTTTGCAATTCAGAAGCAACCTTGCCCTCAGAGCAGCAAAATTGATCCAATGGGTAACAAGTTAAAAAATGAGGCTGACTGAAGCTTACCACTCACAATAAAAATAGAGCAACAAAAAACAGTTCAAGAACCATCACAAAAGAAAACTCAAACAATGAGTTGAAAATTAAATTGAACTTTTCTATCCAACACAAGTTTCTTACGTTCGATGTTTATGCGCTTTTTTGGCTGTTCAACATTCCATATGGCAATACCAGTATCAAGACTTCCAGTTGCTAAGTGTTGGGAATCGGGAGTCCAGGATATGCAATTTACAAATGCAGTGTGAAAAGACCACTCCAAACTGTGAGCAAGCTGCAAATAAAAACATTGAGTTTTCTTGACAGCATTACCAGGAGTCGTGAAAAGTATTAACACTTTGTGGAAATAGAATTTATCACCAAGAGCAATATTGCAGTTATAAATGCAATATATAGGAAGCAAGAAGCATTTTGGTAGTATAAATAAATTAAACTATATTAATATCTATTGCTACTACTACCAGCTAAGATGTTGAAAAAAATAACATTGTAACTCAATACTGCATCTCCAAGGCATTCTTTTAATCATTATCATAGAGTGCCACATGTAGGTAAACCAGTATTACACACAAGTTTTTAATTTAATATTAAAAATATTAAAAACTTTAATGTTCTATAATACATATTTTGAAATTGGATCTTAGTTTTGTTTATTCTTCCTTTACCACCTGTAATATGTAGCTATTCACCATTTTGTGGTCACATACAAGCATAGTTTAAATTTCAATTGTGTCATCTCTGATCAGATTATAAAAACAGCTTTCACTTCTCTTACTGTGTTTTGAATCTTGTGAAAAGCTACACAAGAGCTATCTGCACTAGCCATCCCTAATTTAGCAGGATAAGACTGGAGGGAAGGCAGCTAGTCATCACCACCCACTGCCAACTCTTAAGCTTGTTTTTGTTTTACTAATGAATGGTGGAATTGACCATCACATAATGCCCCCACAACTAAAAGGACAGGCATGTTTGGTGTGATGGAGTATTCAAACCTGCAACCTTAAATATGAGTTGAGTGCCTTTACCACCTGGTCAAGTTACTTTTGGAAAAAACTTCCTTCAAAACATTACAAGTAGCAGTAAAAAATGTTCTTTATTACCAACTGTGTTCACAATGTCTATTTCCTAAGCTACAAACTTGTGTATGCATAGCATAAAAATGCTTGTTCCAGCTAGCTTTACTCCTATAGCTTACCTAGAAGATACATTTTTAATTCAATATAAAATTGTTCATAAATAATTTATGCAAAGTAGTATTACTGAAGATTTGGTATTGTGTTACAAAACCAAGTGAAGAATTGTACTCTTATTTAAAGCTCTAATGTAAACTGGAGGTAAAAGTGGTAAAAGCTAGGCTTCAATATAATACTGATAAGAGGTTAATACTGGTGGATCCAAATCCTATTATTTATAGAGAAATTTAATAAATTGACCAAAAGTTGCAGATAAGTTAGCTGTACAAGTACAGCATTAGTCCAATTCCTTATATGTGAAGCTATAAAATAAAGTTTAGTAAATTTAGAATTAGGTTTTCTTAAATTCTGCAGACATTTAGTAAAATGCTGCAAATATGTTGTATATTAAAACAATTTAAAGTATATCTACTAAACTTGTCTTAACTTCAATTTGAGAGAAAGGTGATTTACATTAAGAAAAGATACTTAACCTTACAGTTTTTATAATTTAATTTGCACAAGTTGAAGAGCCTCAAAAAGTTCTACATAAAACTATTGTAGTGTAGTGTAACTGCACAATCAATGTACAGAAAACTGAAAGTTAATATCCCTTCTGCACAAAGACTTTTTTTTTTTTTTATAAACTTAATGTTTGGATAGAAAATTCATTTAGGTTCCAAATATGACTATTTTCAAGACTGAAAGTATATTTCCAACAGGTATGTCACAAATCTTGTGATTTGTTTTGCCCTCTATTGGTGAATGTTCTCAATACTCACTAGCTTCCCACCCCTAATTCTGCATGTCCTTATGGTAATTATTATGCATTAGCTCTCCAATAAAAGTGCAACATAACCCCTATCATAAACAGCACCCCTCTTACATTTGTACTTGTTAATTACCAACCTGGACACAACAACCTATTAAACTGATAACAAGTTAAAAGCAAGACTAACATTAGTAATAAGAGGCAAGAAGTTATGCTACAAATATAAGTATAGTGAATAGTGAAAATGAAAGAAATGTGAACAAAATTTAGTTGGAACAAATACTAACAATGTACTTTAAGTATATCAAAAGTATTTACTTTGTATGACAGACTTCAACAGCATTCAGTGTAGATTTTAATTGTGGAAAATAAACTGCCATAAAGCTCTTGATACTTTATGTTACTTCCATTACTTTAATGTCATTACACATTCAATACTTACCTCATAAGTTAAGGCACGGTAAAGAATAACCTTTCTGTTACCATAACATACTGCCAGGAAAGAGCCATCTGGGGAGTAGGCCACATCAGTGATAGCTCCACGATGCTTATTTAAGATAGTTTTATGGCTCAGTGTATAATCATTGAGTAAATAAATATGAACTTTATGGTCCTAACAAAAATAGAAATGCCACTTTAAATATACTTCGGGTAATGATAAAATACAGTTTTACTAATTTAATTTTTCACAGAGAGATCACACTATAAAATATCCAGATTAAAAATTAGTTTGACCATACTTTGTCAAAATTAAATAAGTAGACATTCTATTACAATTTTCAGCTTTTACAATAAAATTATTTTAAAATAAAGGTTCAATTACTGGTGATTATTATCAAGTACATATTATAATTGAAGCTTCCTTCATTCTGTATTTTAATATACAGGGTGGTCGCTAGAAAAGCAGAAAATTTGTCAAACAACTATTTATTTTTACAAAGAATAACTTTTACAAAGTTTTTTAAAGGCATATGTTATATTACACTCATAGATGCTCAAAATTATTAAAATCATGCATTTTATTCATGATCTCATCTGACCCTCAAATTTTCCACTTTTCTAGCGACCACCCTGTAGTTTACAGTAAGAAAGAACCTTTTTATTTTTTTTGTTTTATTACTGGTGTGATCATTAAGTGCACAATTATTGTACCAGTGGTCAAAACTATACTTGTTCTATACTGATCATAAGTACTGTAAAAATAAAGTTGTATTAAAATATGTAATCAGTAAGGAAACAAGACAAAACTATGCATAAATTCTGTCAAAAGTGTTAACAACTGTAAAACAAAAATCCTGAAAGAATGACAAAAATCTAAACATGGTATGGTTGACAAATTTAAAAATACATTCCTTGTTAGAATAGCAGAAGTCATCTTGAACTTTGTATGCAAAAAGAAAAACAATTATCAGAAATTCTGTTAAATAGTGAAAGATACCTTACAACCTCCAATAGCCACATCAGGCTCCATAGGATGGATACTAACACATATTGGTTCATAGTCCACTGACATACAAGTCATCTTTTGGCCTTCATGTATAATGGTTATCTGTGAGCAGAATCACTCTTTAACAAAAACACTATCTTTATTCACTTCACAAACAGTGCCTAAAACCTTGTGCAAATTACCTAGTAGTGCTTAATAATAATAATAAAAATATCCCTACACCATAAGTTTATAAACAGTTTCAATATAAAGTTTTTGATATCTACTATATAATATTGAAATGTTAATCTACATTATATAAAACCATGATAACAATAAGATATTACATGCATACATCAGTTGCAACAAACATGGACACAAGCTTTGAAAAGAATTAACAAGCTTTTATATCAACTTCTTTACAAAATAAATTAATACGAATAGACCACATAACATTTTATTAGTGCACAATAATTATTTATTACATGTTTTCATAATATTTTGCCACCAACACAAGGAGCAAGTTTTACATTTGAAAAAACACCGAGCAATAAATGCAAGACTATCACATAACATGGAAAGAGGGGAAGGAGATTTATTAGATTGTAAATTGTCACTACATAAATAACTAAATAAAAATGACTGACCAACAGATAAGGAAGTCCATTTTAATTTCATACATAAAATTAATAGATTCTCAAATATTAACTTCCATTTTTATATTTGGTCCACTCATGAGTTTGACCTGACTCCATGGAGTAGAATGATCTGTTTCCCAAACATGTTCTGTAGGAAGGAGGTAAAAGCTATATTCAAGTACAAACTTGTTAAATTTGATAGTGCATGGAAAAAACAAAATCATCCAAATGATTCTAAGTTGTCTAACTGACAGAAATAGTCAACTTTGGGAATTTATTTGCCAAAGCAATAGATTCTGATGAAATACTTTGAGTAGTAATGAACTACTTTTCACAAGAATTACAAGAGCAGTTTTAAGTGTTACAATAAAAAATTGTAGAGTTCAAATGCTGCATGATAAACTTGTTGAACCTTGAGAAAAGCTAAGGAAGGCAAAGAAAAAGAATACTTCAGAAAACAAATAACTAAGTATTAAACTTCAAAATATATTTGAAAATACAAAGAATTAAGTGTGGTTTATGGGCAACAGAAAAACAGCTCAAAAACAAGGGTGTTGTTTAAGTAACTAATGGAGTTTAAAACAAAAGTTAAATGTACATAAATAATCCTGATGTCTAATTGAAATATTTCTGTTAACCTAAGCTTTGACAGCAATTAGATTTAATGATTAAATGTTCAAAATAGTATAGCTGATGGATGGTATTTGACTTATTATTCTTTGTTATTCACTTAAATACCAAAGCGTTAACAGAAGATTTTCAGTAATTTGAAAAAACTTAGCTCTTCTTAAAATTGATCATCCTGAAAAAACATTTGTTTAAGGGTTGTTTTGTTTTTAAATGTTGACAAAAGGTATAAGTGGCTAATGTTTAAATATAATTAACAGCAAAATTAAAAGGAAGATCAGAACTTAGGTTTTTGCTTGTGTAGTAGCACTATTTAGTTAATGAATTTAATTATGAAACTGAAGTCACAAGTGTTACCTTAAGAGATTTACACGAGAAGTTCAAAATGAAGTTACAACCCTAAAACCTATAAACTGAAGTACTTTCTACTGATCTTAAAGTTACAGAAAAGAATCCTCAAGCTCTGATCTAAAGAAACTACTTCAGGTTTTTGCTATCTGATGTAATCTAAAAAGAAATCCTGATCATGAACTACATAAAGATGGTCTCTTATATCCATGAGTGTGTGGGGAATTAAACTTCAACTTAATTTTTTCAACTAAAAGCTGACTTGAACCTACATAAGAATATTACCATGCTGTAGCAAAAGAGAAGATATAACAACCACATTTATGTGTACAAAAGATAGTATTGTTTAGATAAGGAAAAATACATATACACTCAGCAAATTACACTAAAAATAAACTTACATCACTATATCCAGCAATGATCAGGACATTGTTCTCAGCAACAGCAATCCCTTTTGGTTGAGAATCAGTTTTAACTGCTAAGGTACTAAAATTTAGAATATTAAGATTAAATCATAGTAACCAAAACAATGCTTCATAACATTAAAAATCTATAGTTATTTCCAGTAAATCAGTTTATTGATCAATAACCTGATATCTTAAAATTCACCTGGAAATTTAAAACAATTTCATACAATATTGTTTGCAACTAAACTAATAATGTTATTACATCTAGTGTAAGCCAAAAGTTATTCAGTATATTAAACCTGCATTAGTCTTCTGTAGAAAAAATTTCAGGTGATAAAGTACAGGTCTTCAATAAACTGAGCTGTCATTCCAAGACTACCATTTTTGTTTTGTTTTAAAACAATCACATTTCACATCACATTCTTACTGGTCTGACAGAAAACTTGTAATGAATTTGTTCTTAACTAAAAAAATTCCTTCCTTTAAATCAACTGCTGTCAATTTCTTGGTAGTGTCTTTGGGTCATTTCTCATCATTTAAAGCAAATTACAGTATACTTTGCAATACAAGGAAACTTACTGAAAATCTACAGTACCTATCTTTAGGTTAGTGGAACTTTAATGGTAATTCACCACACAATGAATGAAAATATTAACCAAATTGTATTTAAGCATGTACATATGATTTATTGAACAAAGGTTTATAATTTAACTTTCTCAGTTTAAGAGTTGTCATTGGTCTGTACACAATTTCTAGTTGAAATTAATACAGAATATAGCTCAATGGGTCCTTTGTACTGGAAAATATTCTTTCAAAAACACATCAAAAACACTAATAGTTATAAGGGACACCCTTGCAAATGGATCTTTGTATAGTTTTCCTATTCAAAAATTTCTACAGTTTTTTTTTTTTTTTTTGTAAATAGTGTATTTAACACTATGAATAGTATGTAAATACTCCATATCTTACTCTCCCATAATCCAAATATCATACCTGTAAGAGTGTTTAAGCTTTAATTTTGGAATATACTAAATATGGAGAGTGCACAGGATTCACCCAGAGATTGTAATTTTTCTAGTTTGAAATGCCAAGCAAATAACTGTGGTATTTCATGCAATAATTAAATTGCATCTTGCTTGACCTTGTGTGGGAAGGACCACTGCAACTAAAGAAACAGACACTTATGCATTTTGATATCCATCTTCTGATTGTTCAAGCTACCAACATAGTGCTTAGTGAATACAAATTCAATGATTTGTGAGAGATTAGTTTGATCTTTGAAAGAAGCAGTTTTATTATCCTGAGAGATCCAAGATTTAATTTTTTTTATATATTTTGCAGTAATGATAGTTAACCATTATATTTTGTGTTGCTTCATCAAATAAATGTTGAACTTTCCCAATACACTTAAGAAATTAGATCCATAATTCTTTCATTTCACAAAAACTTATCAACAGTGTAGGTAGAACTTTGAATTACTACATGAAATCTCATAAGGTGTAAGCAAGCAAATTTGCTTTTGTTATAATATAAAAAGTAAATTTTCAAAAATTTATATCTGCCAGTATTATTTCATAAATCCCTAAATTACACCATAAAATAAGACAGCATAAAGTACTCTTTTTTTCAATTAAGGAGTTACAGGAGCAACCATGTAAAAAAGGAGAATATTTCATGTTAATCCTATCATAGCTACATAGCTTTCTTTGGTACAGCTTTAACTATAAACAATTAAAATGACACATACGAATAATGGTTTATTCTGAGGTCAATTGCACGAACAGTATCAATCCCACAGGTATAAATGACACCAACTCCTGATGCCATACCTCGTATTTGATTTTTATGGCCAGGACCTTCTACCCTATCATTATTTCCAGTTGCAACATCCCAGAAAGGTGAGGCAAGCATTAAGGAAAAAACAAAAACATCAAGTTTACACACCCAACATTAACAAACTGCAATGGAGATTTCAAAAACATGAAAGACAAGTTAAAAGCAAGTTTAAATCAACATTGAACTTTTAACATTTTCAGTACTATTAATACCCAATTCTCTCAGATTTTCTAAAATCCATAAAATATACATCATACAAAATTTTAATACATGACACTATCTACTGAGAAAAAAGTAACATTGGTAGTTTGTCTTAAACTCAGAAATAACTCAAACAAGATGTACTTAATAAAATGATGCACTTAACAATTAACTTGGTGAAAGTTACTGTTTGACCATCATAAACCAATGATCTATGATATTTGTCATTTTTATTTTCCCATTTGTCCTTCATAAAGCTGTCTAGTTTATGATATAAATGATATATAATGCTAGTTGTCATGACAGAACCTTAATGTGTGCCTATATAAAGATAAATATACAGCACACTGACATTTAACATCTACAAAATTGTCATGATAAAACAGATAAGGGAAGTATTTAATCAGAATGTTAATGTGATAGGTCTATATCTAGATGAGGACTTAGTTTAGAATACCTGTGGCAGCATAATTACAAGGACTCATAAAACCACACATCTAGTGAATAACAATTCAACTAAGGTAAATCAAAAACCTAACAATCCATGCATAAAAGGATATTAACACAACCATCAAGACCCCCAG
Source organism: Carcinoscorpius rotundicauda (assembly GCA_011833715.1). NCBI lineage: Eukaryota > Metazoa > Arthropoda > Merostomata > Xiphosura > Limulidae > Carcinoscorpius > Carcinoscorpius rotundicauda. The sequence continues at coordinate 36,232,838 of CM022393.1, forward strand.
TAAATATGGTATTTTTGTCTGCAGTAAGTCCCAGAGATGTGATGAACTTGTTATGACCCTACAAAGAAAGACATAAGCACAACTAACAAGAATTTGTAATTTAACATGAAACTTCATTACAAGATAAAACTTCCAAACAAAATCCATTATAAGTAAATATAAGAGCTTAATACAAAGAAAATGATACAATGTTGTTATAACACTTGCAACCAGACATCTATATTGAAGCAATGTATTTGTGCTTTACTTTCATTGTTTTGTTTTTCAGATCTTCACACAAAACAACTATCAATGTTGGCAATCTCAGATTTGTAATTTAGTTTTTACTTACAGTTAACTCAGTTTATAAGGAATCCCAATAGCTAAGGTCTGCCCTGATTTCTCCCAGTACCATTCTGCTTCCTCCTATAACTGCCTAACTTATTTATGACAACCTAAAATTTCAAGTTTCCTCCACACAACTATTTTGTACCTTCCAAAGCTAGCACTGCAGAATCTGCTAGACAAAACCTCAGATTTTTTAGACATTTCAGTTTTTCCTTTCCTCAAGACATTGTTTCATGAGCAGTCTCTTAGGAAAGGGTACTTGTATGCTTCACTCTCCACAAGTGGAGGTTCAGTTTGCCTTAGAGTTAAGAAAATCTGCCTGATTACAACTAATACTCAAGATTAATAGACTGTTCTCAAAGACAGATTCTACCTGTTCTATCTCCCACCTATTTTGCAGCTTTATTTTACTCTTAAAAGAAATGTTTACCTTACACTTTTAAAAAGTGTTATACGTGTACAAGGCATTTTCATGGGATATCTTTTCCTTCTTTTCTCTACATTTCAAGATTTATCATCATCAGTTCTTTCCCTCCACACATGGCTTCTTTGCTTTTGGGATCTTTCCAGGAGCAACACTAGCTTGTACCTTTTGTTCATCATTCACTTCTAATGGAAAGTTTAGGTTGGTTCTTGAACCAACATTTACTGCATTTACTGTCACATGGGGTATCCACATCAAAACAAAACTGCAACAACAAAAACTAGAATATAACATTCTACATCATTGCGATCTTTATTCATGTTTGGCACCTTCCTGTCCTATCTATGGATTTCTTTATTCATTGCATATGCTCAATAATGATTTGAGTTCTGGTTCAATTAGTTTTGCCTCAATCACTTTTCTGCTCTTCCATTTTTAATATGGAAGTTATCACAATTTGGTGTGCAATTTCTGCAGGACTGGGAATATTTATTGTACAGATTCTTATTTTTCATTTCCTGGGATGCTATCTAAGGTTTCCTTCACATGATTAGATACTGGGGGAGGGGGGAGGAGATGGTCACTGGTAGTTTGATTTTCCAGTTGGATAAGTTTCTCATTACCTACCTAACCATAATGGATATTTGAAGTATCTTTTTCAACAACCCACCTGTGTTGGGAGGATCCATTCTTCTCCTCAAGTGCATTTGATGGAGCTTTCAAATTGTAAATGCCATTACTGGAAGCAAGGTTCTGATGAACTGTGAAAGCATTTTTTTCCTTTTGATACTGGCATATTTGTGGTCTTTACAAGGTATGATGCACCATGGTCTCTTGCTATGGTTCCTTTCTATTCTCTCCTTAGCTTTCTTCCTTTCCTTTTTGACTATGTACATTGGCGGTTGAACATATACCCCAAATTGTTAGATTTTTCAATTCCTTTCCCTCATCTGGATTTGTTTCTTTTCCATGCTCATTTCCAAAGTTAGAGGTGTTGGGATCAATCAGCAGAAAGCCTCAGAATAGTACATGGGTAGAAGGTCTTGCCATATAAACACCCTGCCAACTCTAGTAGTCCAACATGCTTTAGTTCACTTATCTTGGCCACATTTGGCTAATCTTATTTTATAAGCCATCATTAAATAATTAGAATATCACTCCAAGGGGGCACATTCTTTGTTTCCTTTGTAATGGACAGTGAATCTTCCTTTTTGAGCCTACATGCTTTACATACATCTCCTGGCATGTTATTACTGTTGCTCTCATTCTTATTGCAGATTACCTCTTTATTCTAGATACTTTCTTCTAAGGAGCAACCTCTTGGTCACTCAAATATTTGGTTCCACTCTCTCCTCTAAAGTACTAAGCCAAAAGAGTGGATTATGAATAAGAAACCAAAACCAAGAGGTAACTTAGAATTGAGAAAAATGTTCTATGCTTTCTATGGCAGTAAGTATCTTCAGACAAGATTAAATCTACTTTAAGTTTAGTTTCTCATTCCACCACTCTTCTTCTGAGGCTCATTTTTATCAATGTCACTCTGGGTCAGGTAGTTGTGCGTTTTTTTTTAAATGATCTTCCCTGGCCATTTGAAATTGATTTTCTTACATGTGTCATCTTGCCACGTTATTTTTATTTTGAATCAGTTTTACTAACCTACACTTGAGATTCATATGGAATGGCCCCCTACTGGTACAGCAGTATGTCTCCGGATTTACAACGCTAAAATCAGGGGTTCGATTCCCCTCAGTGGGCTGAGCAAATAGCCCGATGTGGCTTTGCTATACGAAAAAAAAAAACACACACACACACACACACGGAATGACAAGTGAAGCCTATCCAGGTATCACTTACTTACTTAGAATTGTATTAAAACCTGCATTGAGACAATGTTGACTTTACTTTCCTCATTTCAATGGTTATAAAACACATAATGTTCATTACAATTATAGTGATGAGATGTTCCACAAGAATGCTTGTAGTTATTCCTCATAATATATTTGCTTCTTACATATGCCTGTTCCAGACCATACTAACCCATGGATTTCCTGGGTAAAGCAAAATGGGCTGCTGCTCATTCCTTAAATTGGATAAACTGGACTTTGTTTTCTTTTCAAAGTAGGATTTTGTGGTTATCCATTTCAGTCACCAGTGTGAATGTTTCTTGGAACTTGATCATAGTCAATATACAGAACAGGTCCACCCACCAAAATTGTACTAAGGTAGCAGTTTGTTCCAGTGTTGATCTTGATCCCCTAAACACCAACATGGGTTAGTATTTAAAAAAAAAAGTATGAACAAATAACAAAATTGGGTAGTGATTCTAAGACTTTGAGACAACAAAGTGTGTAAACAAAACAGCAAAAGTATGGTTTAGCTACTAAATGAGCCAGAACAAGAGAGATTACATACAACTCTGCAGTGAATACAAAGTGTAATGTGTAGTCTACATAGCCATAAAGCCATGACAGAGCCTATTGTGGAATGAGACTTTTCCAAATATAGAGACCTTCTGGTTGAAACATGTAAAATGATGAACATTAGTACATTATCAACTGCAGTATGGTACTAAGTATTAGAGTACTTACTAGCATGGCCACTTGTCAAAAGTTATTTAGCTCCAGCAGTGAGTGGATAAGAGGTATCAAAAACCAAGAGAAAGAAAGGTTTGGTATTCACTGATTCCATCCACTACAGACTCTCACAAGAGGGAAGGGGGATAAGAGCTGAAAGCAAGAGGGCTTGGAAACAGTTTTGTTAACACTATACCAAAACATCAAAATGAGGTACAAGGTTCAAGACACTACTGAGAATGTCCAATACTGGTATTCTGTTGACCCTTGCCTAAGAGAACCAGCTGACTGACCCTTAAGGGTGACATGAAAACTACCCATCTATAGAAATTGAGTCCAACCCCTAAACACCAATTTGGCACCACTCCAACCACCAGGATTCTATCCTCCCCTTCGGATAGAAGCCACATATAGCAAACATGGATAGACATTTAGATTCTAGAGTTGGTAAACTGAAATAGAGAATTTTGTCATGGGAAGTCCCTTCACCACTTACATGCATCCACATCAAAACACAAGCCAAGAGAACATGTTCCCCTCTCCCAACTATCTACAGCAACAAAACTAAGGTAAAAATGTCTTAATTTTATTTTCATATTTTAAATCTCTTATCAGATCACATTACCTGTATTTCATCATTCATTTTCTGTATTTGCTTTCTGGGCACTACTGCATGCAATGCCATATCTTGAGACTAAGTAGTTTTTGATTGTTTATACACCATCATTAAAACAGTTCTCGTAATTCTACTCTCCTTGGTATGAATACAAATAGTTGAATTATAACCAGTATGAAGGGATGGGTAAACTGAAATACATACTGATCTTGTAGAAGAAACTTTGGTTAACCAAAAGCAGTTTATAACCAACGTTTTTAATAGTAGTTAGATATAAATTTGTTTGCTATAGTTGAGACTGATTACAAATGTCTCTAATCAGCTAATTAAAAGATCTGCAAAAGTTATACTCTTGATAAAACATATCTACCATCATGCCTCAAAGTTAAAGAGGGTCTTTTTCTTAGACATGAAAACTTGCATTTATAGAACTTAAACAATCTAATTACAAAAGTTTTTTAAACAGATGCTGTCACGATCTTAACAGTTAAGTCAATAAAACTGACTAAACATCAGTAAAATATTACTAGACTTTACAGTATTAAACAGTACACTACATAAGTTACTCCTTCAATGTTTAAAAAAATACCAATATAACAGTTTAAACTTGTTTGAAAGAGTCTTTACTAAAATACAAAGCAAGATGCACTATAGACACCTCTTGGCATTATTTCACATGCCTTTATAACACGAAGGGGCTTAGAGGGATTATTAACATCCAAGTAGTTGATAAAACCAGACAGAGACACAGACAGAAGGTAATTTCCTTGCCAAAGACAGCTGACTTGTTGGTCTGAGACTTCTCTTCCAAATGTGAATTCTCTGCATATCAAAAGTAGTATTGACAATTAATACTTAAACTTAATTTTCTTGTTTCAATTAAAATTGATACTTATATATTAGGTGAGCAAACTCAACTGTTCAGTTGAACAACTTTCACCCTTTCACACTTGTGCATGTCACTGTTACCTCCAAAATTTAATTAGAAAACATTTACTACCAATATCTGTAAACATAAAATTTTGAATCCTAAAATACATTAAAGTCTTAGTTTTAAGAGAAACCTTTATAACCAACTTTAAAGCTTCATGTACTGTTAAGTGGACAAGAAGCCATGAAAACACTAAATACACTGTACCTTCAATAATACAATGGCAGTTGTCTAAAGGTAGATCTATAAAGATACTTTCATATCCTTTTGACATGTACATTAAATGTTAAAATAATTTATTACTTGTATCAACTACATTTATTTTTAACTCACTGACATACTCACCTTCAATAGCTTTACTGTTTAAGCTATACAACCTGTATAATGATGTTAGAAATACGTGTATAATTATTAGACAGAGCTCATTTTACGCTAATCTAACAAAAAGTTATTCTGAAACTGTTGCATAGTTATCATTGACACAAGTAATACAGGATTTAGGAGCTACCACCCCAAATAGGGAATATGGAACCTTATAACTGTTGATCCTAAAAAGCACAATAGTATGAAAGCATAAGTGGGAAGGGGAGAGAAAATATGCATGCAAGTCACATTACTTAATTGAAGAAAACTAAGAAAGAGGAGAAACCAAAGAGGATAGAAAGACTTACACTGTAAGAAATAAGAGAAGAGGAATAAAAATATCCAAAAACAGCACATAAGATGTAACCAATTCCTCAGGTAAGGAAGATACAGGAAAATCAGGAAGTTGAAATGGATAATTGAAGTCCTTGTTTTGGAGGAACTGTGGTTGAGGTGTGGGAACAAAAGGCTGGCTCACTTAATGTTCAACTGTGTTGCAGATAAATGAATAAATCCACTGACAGGTTGCCTGCAAACAAGACCTGAGAAAGAACACTTACCACTTTGATTTGCACCAGGAACTAAATTTTGGAATTCTGTGAAGAGTTTATGCAATGAGTGGTTAAAAACAAAAAACGTAAGCTGAATATGAATTTTTAAAATAACAAAAACCAAATCCAAATACAACTGCTTGGTCAGTAGAATAAAGAGAGCTTAACATGTCACATGAGCTAGTTATGCTCATATTTGTGCAGTAATAATGAATTGCATGAGACTAGAATCTTTAAATCTCAATAGGGGAAACTGAAGGCTTGTGCTACATGTATAAAAAAAGGTTTGCATATGCAGCAGCACTGAACAAGATTAGTTACTTTTGTTAAAAGAGGTAAGTGCCATATTGTTTGTTTTTTAAATTAAAATTAGGTTTTGAGACCTATGAATCACAACATAACTTCAAAATGAATAAGCATTTTAAAACATCTTTTATGCTGATAACTCATTAAATGAACTTGCAACTACAAATATTGGATTTACATTAGCCCTACTGAAAAGCATTATCCTAATATATGTTAGACCTGATATACAAGTGTATGCAATTCTCCTTAAAACAAGAATGTAAGGAAAAACTTTCATTCCAAGTATAAATGGCAAAGTAAGATACATGTGTATGTAAATACAATTTAAGAATTTTGTAAGCTTGTATTTTAATTGTAATGAGTTTTTATAATAGAAAATTCTCAAAAATATGGTAACACCTTAAAAACACTAAGTAAAAATCACAAGATTCTTAGGGTTACAACTGACAAAGTTACTGAATAGCAACTTACGAAATTAGAGACATTGTTACTACATCCCAGAGCCTGCATGTTTTGTCCCCAGATGCTGTTAGAAGCTGTGAATTATCTGGACTCCAAGACACCTGTTTGGTTTTGGAAAGAGTTATAAAAGGTGAATGTTCATTTAAAGGAACTTTCATTCTCCATGATAAAAGTGATAATGTTCTACTCTAGTATCTTTGCAATTCAAGGATCCCAAATACAGAAAATGATTATTGTAGTTAATGGTATCTCGTAAGCCTTATGCCTAAACATTTATTTATGTAAAGCTTAATTGCCACTTAAGAAGCTGAATCCTTCTATAAAACACAATGGCAATCACATTTTAACACCATTATTACAATGATTATTGTGTACATCATGTTTGTATTTATTTCTAATTGTCTCTTGTTTTGTAACTTTCCTTCTATGATGTTTAAGAAACTGTTTCCCCATTCATTACATTTTTAACGTTTTCTTACATTTTCACAACATACTTTATTTTTTAATGTTATTTTAAGCTCAGTAAAATATTTAGTGCACACTAACTCAAAAAGTTCAGTTTATTAAAAATCAAAAATCTTTATCTGAAACTAAAAAATTAAGTCTACTTCCAATATTTGCAAGAAAGGACTTACACTATATATTCCTCCATTGTGGGCAGGAGTACCAATCTGACCAACCTGAGTATACTCTTTTGCATTATATAGGAAAAGCTTAAAAAAGTGAAACAAATGTAACATTGAATATTACTTCATATATTTGCAGTTTCAAAATGCAACTAATTCTTAGATGTTTTGTTGTTGTTGTTTTTTGTTTTGTTTTTTACTATGCCTAGTCTTTTGTTTCATGAGAAAAATATTTCAATCAATTCAACTGTACAAGTTATCATACAATAATGTATTTTGATACTGCTGTGCTACAAACTGTAGCAATTATTTCCTAATACCAGAATCAAAACACCCTGCCCTAAAAGAAATCACACTAAGGTTAAGTTGTTTAGTTTGTAAGGAAATGATCCAGTAATTATTTGGAGGAAGTGTATCACATGATTAAAACAACTGTAAAAGTGTTGTTTAATGCATAAGGTGGTCTACATGTATCTAGAAGAAAAGTTAGAACTTATTTTACAAATATAAAACTAAGATTGCAACATTTCTGCAAAAAGGTTCAGCATTATTATTATTATTAGCATTAAAAATATAAAAAATAAAGAACATAATTATTGTATTGTGATATATTGGAATGAAGAAGATAAATGGAAGATACATGCACACTTGTATACTTAAAAACCTTCACTCTTTAAATTATATACCAATAATGGATAACATTTGCAGTTTGTACAAAAATGTAGTTTAAAGTACTAATAGGATTGACAACAAGAAAACCTTGGCAAATGGAAGTGCATAAAATATGAACAAGTACCAAACACAACAAGTGCAGTTACACACAAACATGCATATAAATGTACATGTTTTTACATAGTTTAAATGTATGTTACTGGGCTTATCTTTGTTTAAAAGATTTTATAAAACTTATTTTAACCAATCCACATAAATCAATTCCTAGGTAGATTTCCTCATAAATACCAAACATTCATGCAGTTTAATTTCTCAATTTTAGAAACTGAATATCAATAAAATCATTCTTTAAATTCCAGGAATAACAAATTCCTGATATAAAGTTTAATTTAGATATATGTTTAATACCACACAAATCTGGTTGAATATTATTTTAAAAATAAATTTTCCAGTATTACAAAACTTAATTACACAAGATAAGTTAAAACTAAATTTTAAACACAAGAAATAGAAAATTCTAAAAAAGTATCTATTTAACACAAAAAGACTAATGCTAAAAATGTTAAAATTTAAAACAGCAATTTGAAGTACAATGAAATAAAATTAAGTAGGAAGGGTAACTAGTCAATCATTACCTTACTACTACCTGGGCTTTCCCTAGAAAAATAACTCTTAGCCACTGTGGTTAAACAAAATAATTTTCTTTTTGCCACAGTGAAAGTTCTTTAGCCACAATTTTAGGTTACCAAAAACTGTGTGGTGCATGACTTTTAATATGAATCAATTCCATCCAGTAAAAAATAGTTGTAATCATGTGAAAATCTACAAGACATTAAGTTTTGTACCATTTATTATTATTATTATTATTATTCCCCAGCAATTTTCCTCACCAAAAAAAAAACAAAAAAATAAACATGATAAAGAGGAAAATAAACATACATTTCTCAAAATAACACAATAAAAAAATTACTTAAAACTAAAATATGGTAGCATGTCTAGTAAGTAGTTAAATCCAATGACAGCTCTTCAGCCAAATCATTCTCAACAGAATATGTGGGAGAAGTTCACACCTGAGGTTCCAAAGCACATTTAATCAACAGGGAATGGTACCCACGTCTGTCTTTGCGAGTTACCCAGTATCTCAAAGCAGAGTCGAAGTTAAAATGATCTAAAAGGTTTGGACTCCATGGATAAGTTCAGTAACATTTCTGTCTTGGCCACAGACATACTGCTCCTGACATCTGTTTTGATGCTGTTGTACCTGCTAACTCCCCACTCACAGTCAGATATAACTGAAATAAATAATCCAACTGCTGCAAGCTGAGACAGATTTGGAAAAGTTTAACAGATCTGGTGGATGTATTCCTTGTAGAAGCTTTTCACGTTTGTTTTTGCCAGTGGTTACACTTTTTACAGAGGCCATGACATCAAAAACTTGTGGGAGTTTCTTCAGTGCAGTCTGTGTGTAAGGACCAGGGATGTATACCAGCAACTGAATTGACAGAATTGACTCACCAATAATTGCTTTAGCCTGATCATAAGATAAATCAGCTCTCTGTAGAGATCCTGACAAAAGTCCAAGAATGCCAACAGCATCAGCCAAAAAATGTGTCCTCATGACACAAGCTGTGACATGACATTTGCTGAACTAGACCATGTAGCAAGTTTGGCCTGGAGTACCACATTCCATTGCTATGACCTGCAGGTCGCAGATGCAATACAGTTGACTCGTGCTTGGACAATCATTAAAAGCAAGCCATCGTGTAAAGAACACTTGCTTGATTTTGTTGCTTTTCTCTCCATGCAATGCTTTGCTCTCTTCCAGAACCCAATACAACTTGGAAGAATATTTCAGGCAAAGTGGTTCAAAACTTAAATGTACTTCACAAAGTATGGCACCTGGTTTGCTGCTTTTTCAGCTGCCAACCAATCTGTGTGCCAAACAAATGACTTATTATCTAGGGGCATTCCTTCTTAAATTTTGTAGCAACACCTGTTTTTATTCCCACCATGACATTTGCACCATCAGTTGCAAGTCCAACTGAATCAACATCAAGTACTCCTCAATCTGCCATGACTGTGTGCATTGTGTTGTAGATAGAATCAGACCCAGTGTTGGTCAGCTTATGCACAGCAAGGAATCAACTTGTAACCTCACATATAGAGGTGTTTTCTGCATTTCATCCTGAACTACATAATTTAGGGCACTGTACATATCATCCAGTGACTGGCTGTGGATGTATATGAAGCTCTGTTCTACTTTGTGACTGATTAGTTTCTTTAAAGAGGTCACTCCCTGTTAAAATAAATACAAGAACTTGTGTTTTGAAATAAGACTACCAATTAAAGTAATAAACAAAAGATATTTGGAAGAGTTGGCTAGCGACTTTTGGCTAGCGATTTTTGATAGATATCTTCAAAATGTTTCACTTTTAGAAAATTGTTAAATTGTCTTTTGTTTAGGAAAATATTGTAGAAAACAGAAAGCACCTTATTAATACTAGAATGAAGAATATTCTTACATTAAATACTTGTGGCAAAATGAGGGAATGAAACTTCACAATTGGGATGGCTTTCTTTGCTTGTACAAGTAATGTGGCCATCTGTGCCTGAATGCCACCTTTACACCCCAAAAAACACATTCACAGCAGCAGTTGACATGTCCTTCTTCAAAACTTGTGATACTACTGCACTGTGATAATCTTCTGACCGTGCATGCTTCAGCAAGTCCTCTTTTTTAGGCTTAGTAGCAGTTTTCCCAGTGGTATCATAAATATTTGTCTTCTTGTTGTGCATAATTTGTAATGAAATATATTTGTTGGGAAACATGTTCCAGCCAAGAAAACTGAAAACCAAGTTTTTTAACAACTCTGAAAAATCACAGGTATATATATATCCCCCCCACACACACCAACAGGCTGATCACTGCTGCAAGCTTGACTTTCTTCAGAGCTATCTTTTCTTTTGAAAGTGGATTTCCCACCATCAGTTGTTGCTTTGACTTTTTTAAAAAACTCGATATATCTAACTGTTTAGACGTCTTTTCTCTGATCTAGGAATTGTCATGATCGCAATTCAAACACGTCAAGCAAACCTTGGGATTTCCACTTTGATACAGACCATATGTTGGTTTGATGAAAGTCAGGTTTTCTCCAATTATTCTTTGTGTACCACAAGCAGAATCAAACATGTAGCATAAGAAATGAAAAAATCATTAGCAAAGCTGAGTAATAATTTGTTGTTTTTTAATTTAATTTGTTAGTTGTCACATCCCTGAAACCATAAAAATACATAAAGAAAATATAGATTACAGTCAGTTGTAGTTTTTAAAGACGTTTCTTGTTTCTTCAACTCACTGGGGCACCTCTGGTCATTTGTCATCATTAATGGCATAGATGGCAATAAAAACCACGAAAGCTGTTAAGACCAAAACTTGAGCAGCATAAAGAAAAACCATCCAAGACCAAAAAATTATCTTTGGCCACTGTGGCAAACCAACACTAGATTTTTAGCCACAGGCTGTTTCTTTTTTGCCAACAGCAATGTGGCTAATGGCTAGCAGAAGCCTAGACTACAGGCTTGGTGTAACATGCACAAATCCATTATATATTTGCACACATTAAGAGTTTGCATTACAACTTTTGATGTAGCAAGCGTATCTTCACAGAATATTTTAGACTTTAGTACATAAAATTAATTTTTACTAATTTTTTTATATGAAATATTTATTAAACATTAGTGAGAATAGTTTTGTTACTAGTATGAGTGGAAGATTGTGTTATAAATAAAAACTATTCATCTCAAAAATCTGATATTTACATAATCTCTAAAACCTCTTAAATACTTTTCAAATGTTTGTTTTCACTAAGACTATTTTGTTATTTTTTATAACTATAGAATCTGTAACTTACCCAACCTTGCAAGTATTATTAAAAATAAAATAATTAGGAAATGTAAATGCTTCTTTCATGCTAGAAAGACAGAACATGAAAATAATAGTACAAATGTTCAGTCTAAGTAGACTAAGTCTCATAATACTATACATTATTATATTAACTTACCAGTCATGCATAGCTAACATTATACAACTTGCACTGAAATGGTGCATATGCACTCGTGTTAGATATCCAATATAAAAACTGACTAAGTTCTTCCTGTCTTGGCTGGGTTTCAGTGGACAAGTATTTTGTAACACACTACTGTCATATTTTGTAAGTATTTATTTATTATTAAAATAGAATAATGAATCAAGAAGTAAAGCAAGCAATTCTCTTCTCACTATGAACTTTGTACTCTGTTGTTGCACCTTAAGATACATCTTCCATGCAAAGCATTTTGTGTAAAAGTGTAGGTTTTATAACAGTTGAATAACTTTCAAATCATAAATAACTAACTATACTGATACCAGAAAATTCCACTGCAATTTATCAAACCTAGTAACTAAGATGTAATCAGATTTTAAAAAATATGAAACTTCAGGTAAACTAAAGACACACCTTGCCTCCCTGATACAAGGAACCATTTCAAAAAGTGGAAAGAGTGAAACAGGGCCATCACGTTTGATTGAGTACACAAGTTATATCTCAAATTAAAAAGATTTGGTTTTTAATTTATATTCTAGATTGTAAATACTGGTAATTTGAATTCTTAGTTTATACAAACCTATAGACTTAATATTCTGAAATACTAAATTTCTAATTTCAACAAGCACTGCATTCAACATACCAAGTGAGTTACTAAACTATATACAGATCTGTTCTTCTAATATTTACTTTAAAATTAAAGAAGTTAATCAATATAAAATATTAAAACTTAGAATCAAATTGTAGATAATTCAAATTTATAATAGTTCAATGAAATTTTAAATGCAAGTCAAACATAAATGACATTGTGAGCCTGACAATGACCAAAGAGGGTCAAAACTTTGTTCTCTCCTCTACATATATTTTTTCAACCCAAACATGCTATATATAACATTGTCTTTGTCCTGTGATTTATAGCAAAATGGTTAATACAAACTTCTGTTGAGATTTTACTTTTTGCAAATAAAAGTGGAAGCACAAACTAACAAGAAATAATCAATAAACAGAAAAAAAAAGAGCACAAGAAAAATATGAAACTGGCCATCAGCAATCAGATAATACTACTAAGTGAAAGAGGTCCATAATGTGCTTACCTGTCAAACAAATGGAAAGGACAAGCATCAATAATATGCTGCATACAAACAGAAGGTATACATTAGGTAAGATATTAACTATGATCACGTGAGGTGATATTTTCAAAATACATTTTTGAACAGTAGATCACATATCAGAATATACAAATATTCTGAAAGATGACTAGTCTTTGACTAGTCTGGGTGGATTTCACTGTAAAGTAATTGCACCAAATCTTTTTCCAATGTATGTGCATCTTCATAAAATTTTGCACATTATTAGTACCAGAAAATTGTCAAATTTTCATGTGTGAAATGTTTGTAAGTTCTTAAGCTTTCAACTGTCTTATATCCACCACAAAAAAAAATTAGGGAGTAAATTTAAAGTGCTATTTAACTTCTAGAATGACTGAATTGTAAGAGGAAATAATTTTTTTCTCAATAGCTTAAATCTTTTACCATTATGTTTATCTTTATTTTAGTCTTTCGGTTATGATTAACATTATGGAAGTTGCACACAGGCACATGCAACTTTATATTACCCTGTACAATAATATAAAACTGGTCCATAAAAAGAGCTGCTTTTAACTTTGTATTCTACAAAGTACTGATCCACAAGAACAAGTTACATTTTAGTTATAATACATTACCCATGTACATTATTACTATTTACAAATAAATAGTCAAGTTTAATTTTATGTCTTAGAATAAAAAATAAATGAAAACAAAATTTCCTGTAGTTAGAAATACCTGTACTCAATATAATTCAGTCCATTTGCAACATTTTACAAGGGCTAGCAAGTACAACAAAAATGGTTTAGGTTTTCTATATGCATTTTGAAATAAAAGTAAAGTTACTACATCAGTAACTAAGTATTCCAGTTACTTAGTCTTATTTACTAACTAAACAAGCTTTATTTGATTCTAAAAAGAAAATATTTTAATCACCATTCCATTTTCTACTTTGGAAGTCTACAGTGAAAATGTTTTTCCCTCATAAAACAATTTAAGCCGTTAATAATTCCAAAGTTGTAAATCACTTGGTGAACATTGTAGTTTATGTTATCCCATTGAATTTCATAATGCATGACTTAAAAAAAAAATCTTGTCTATGTGTGACAAGAGCCATTATAATTTCACCTAAGCTCTGTTTCTCATAGAAACAAAGTAGACAATTCTCTGCATAGAAAAAAAACAACAAAACAAAACACCATTTGATAGATTAAAACCTTAATACTATATTTATAACCAATAGAAAGCTAAACAGTAGAGAACTATTGACAATTTTTGTAAGAGAATGCAACAAGCGTGCAAGGTAAATTGGGTCCGATTTCTAGTTTATGGCTCTAACAAAATGAGATTTAAGGCTATGAAAATTATACTTACTTGAGTAATATAATTAATTTATATTAAATTTTGTACTTCAAGGGGATACCTAGTAATATCACTATTTTTATAATGGCTGTTTTTACCCCATTCCCTTTTTTTTTTTATACGCTTTTACACCTAAAGTCACATCTGCACTAGGGCAACATTTTTCTTAGTTGAATGTGCATATTATACACCCATAACTAAAATTACATTTTTGCAGTTAAAATAATAGTAAACATGTATTTTAAAAGTTAGCAGGTAGGATATTTTAGGATGCATTATTACTTCAAGAAGAGTAAACAATTCACTTTTGTTTTACCTACCATTCTGTTTAATTAGTGTAACATTCTATTTATCCACTGCAATTTAGTAAAAACTTCATTTTTAGTGCAATTGCGTAAAATATGCAATATTCACTTACAAATTATGCCTTGGTCTTGGTAAAATATGCAAGAGTTTCTTTTTATTACCATTACACAGAAACCAGAACTTTGTTCTCCTACTCAAAGAATTTTCCCTTTTGGATCATACTTTTTCCCCTTCTCTCCAGTTTCACTTCACTTTTGAAGCTTACAAATCCTAATAAGCTGTCTGAACTTTACTAACAAACACTGATTGTACACAATTATAAATTAAAATTTCATAAAAAGCAACAAACACTCAAGAGAAAAATGACCAATTACATGCAATGCAAGCATGTTTGATTACTTAATTGAATTAAAGTTGTAAAGTTTAACTTTTGAAACTTCCTGGGTAATACTGTAATTTACTAGATAAACTATACAAGCTGATTGAAGGTTCTTAATCTTTACAAGTCCACTACACTAGAGATTTATATTTTAGCAGGCCAATGTAATTTTGTTTAATCATTGATAACTTAAATTCTATCTCTGGCTCAAACATACAAATATTCATTTTTCATATAAGCTTACAAGTTACAATGAAACAATTTCATTCAAATGCAATATAGTTCTATTCATAGAATTTTCTGGATTAGTAAAAACTGAAAGATGAAGTTGTACCTTTCCATCAAATCCTGCTGTGGCAAACAGTTCTCCATTTGGAGAATATCTGACACTCTGCACAAACCGGCTGTGGTCCTATAACGGTAGAAGAAAAAAATGTAACATTGCAATTGAACACTATATGGCAACATAAGCCAATTATTGTATGCCTTAATGCTGTTAATTAGTTTTGAAATTAACAAGAAAACATCACACACACACACACACACACACACACACACACACAAAAAAAAGATTACTTGAACCATTTCCTAACAAGCATGCAATTAAAAGAAATATTAAATAACTTCTATACCCAAATAATTTGTTTCACGAAGAAACTTTCTTGGATAAATAATCTTCACATGGTTAGTGGAGTGTAAACTTAGTTGTTTTGGGGTTGTTTTTTTTGTTTTTTTACAAAGTTGAACCTAATACTTTGCAATTGGATATTGAGTTACTTTTAACTTTGTTATTTAATTTTTACTTCAAACACTTGACCATGAACAAGATTTACTTTCTTATTCATGGTTAAAATGTTAAATAATAACATATCAGGATACATAAATAAACCTTAAGTATTATGAGATTTAATTTAAAACAAACATACACAACTTCGTAAAAATGTAATTAGTTTTTCAACTATGAATGACAAGTATCACTTAACATTTAAAATTTATGAAATGACACCAAAATAAGATTTTAGATTTAGAAATTTTGCTTTCAAGTTAGTCTTGAAAAATTGCATGGAAAAATAAAAGAAAATTAGTTTTTAACGAGTTGAAACACTTAAAATCAAGTTGCTGGAAAATTTGAAATAACATCAACTATTATGTAATTATTGATAATTGTTTAGACTCGTTACATAATTGTAACTTAAAAAAGGTATTTTATATTAAATACAAGCAAACAATTGGATCATCAATACGCCAAGAGGAAAGTGCAAAAACAAAAAGTGTAGAAAGTAGATGAAATTCAGAGTTTAATATATTTAATTTCACACAGATGATGTAATTCTAGTGTGTAGAATCTATGAAAACAGTTACCCTAAACTTACAGTGAGTGTAAGTTTAAATTTGAATGGTGGACCCTCATAAATCTGTACTGAGTTATCTTCACTTCCTGTGATTATTCTTAGTGGACGACAAGGGCGGAAGTCACAAGAGTTAATTAATTTATTGTGTCCAGTAATTTCCCCAACAGGTGTTCCAATTTCTATCCTGATCACATGGCCAAACCTAAAGTAAACACACAAATGGAAATACATTCTTTTAATAGAATGTTCATTAAAATATTTGCCAAAACTTAATGGTATACTTAATATTTCAAACCACATTAAGTTCTTTAAACTTTACTTCAAGTTGCTAAACTTAATAATGAGAAATGAATTTATGAAAAATGTATAAAGTTTTAAAAGCATTAATATTTCATAAATAATTCACTACAATTACAAAGGGAAGGAGTTACTGAATGAAAAAAATTACTAGCAGAAAACACTAACATGTTAATTAAGTTACAAATAAATTTAGTTATTAAGGAAAAACATTTACCCAGTATAACAAACAAATATGTTTGTAGCATTGTTGGTAAATACCTTTTCTTTCCGTTTCCAACAACTACTATCCTCTCACTGTCATATGACCAGGCTAAGTCTTTTACCTCACCAACAAATGGCTGAAACTCATTTATCAGCCAATGTTGATTCTGAGTAGTATCCCAAATCCTGAGTTTCCCAGATATATCTAGTAAACACAGGTACACGAATTAAAAAGTAATGTATTTTGGCTTATCTATGTACCTTTAAAATAGAATTTCACAATTAAAAGTAAACAGTATTACACAACTACATTAATTTATTACAGCACTTAAGGATTTTGGACAAGATTAATTCTCTCCAGACAGGAGAAAGGCC
The DNA here is from genome assembly GCA_011833715.1 of Carcinoscorpius rotundicauda. Taxonomy (NCBI): domain Eukaryota; kingdom Metazoa; phylum Arthropoda; class Merostomata; order Xiphosura; family Limulidae; genus Carcinoscorpius; species Carcinoscorpius rotundicauda. The sequence continues at coordinate 36,250,131 of CM022393.1, forward strand.
ATGTCATATCATTAACTTGCATTCAAAATTTTTTATTTAACTACTATTTTATAAATTTATGTCAGAATGTTTAATTTGAATTATAATCTACAATTTAATACCACAGTATTATAAATTACTTAAATTCTTCAAAGTATTAAACTAAAGAATGACACCTAAACATCAATTGTTTCATATCACATGGCACGTTGAATGCAGCACTAGTTAAAATTAAATTTTTAAATGCACAAAGCAAGGAGCATTTTATAATAAGGATAAATTAACTTTTTTTTCTAAAAATGCAAATAAGATCTTGAAATATTTATTCAAGTTTATCAATGCAAATTTTCAGGACTGAAAGAAGACAATACTCTGTACAAAAAATAAGGAAATGTAAATATAACATTAATATTATGATTTCTAATGGCAAGAAGTAACAGTTTCAAATATCAAAGATTTATTGGCAGTTTGTGAAAGATAATGCAACAGATGGGCATGGCAAGTAGGTCTAATTTTCTCCTTTATAGTTAGAATCAAGTACAATTTGAGGCTATAAAAAATTATGCTTTACCTTTGTAATACCTATACTATAATAATAATAATAATAATAAGTAACATATATTAGCCATTTCAAAATAGGCGTTTCTTTAAATAATTTTAACAAATTATGTATTAAATTTTGAATGTAATACAACACCTTCAACATTTATGTAAATGAAACCAATATCATAATGTATGTTATAAAATAAAATGTTTTAAGTCCTTTACTGAAAATATTCCTCTACAAAACTTGGATCTATTGTCACATGACCAACAAGCATTGAAAATTGTCTACTTTCCTTCTCTCTCATTTTACACTAATCTAACAAGTTATTTCAAAACTTCCATAGTTGTCATCACAGGGAATGTATCTGACTATTTTTGGCTGTTTGATCAGTTATAGAACATGAAGTCATTTCTTATCCAAGTATATCATATTTAAAAAAGGATACAATTTAAGTTGTATTTAATTATTATTATTATTACTATTATTTCAGTTCATTATGCATTAGTTACACTTCAAAATGCATAACTAGAAAGGTTTAAACTTTAAGATACATCATGCTTTAACATTAGTTCAAGGCTCACAATATTACAAACTGAATGAAAATGTTATTAAAAACAGTCATGTGCCTCAAGAACGTTATTGGCTTGTGCTGATATAAAATAAGGGTCACGAAAGGACAAGAAAGGAAAAGAACATGAAAAGGAGAAGATCTGAAGTTATGAATTTAACAATACAGAAATCTTTAAAAAAGATATTCTACAGAAGTTAAGATACATACTTTTGTTTCCTAGTTTTATTCATTTCATTCTTTGATAATAGCAATTAGAGTTAGTGATACAATAGAGAAAATGAAAAAGAACATTTACCTTAACTTTCTACTCATTTGGGGAGGTTATAGAGGTTAGGAAAAGGAAAACATGAAAACAAGAAGAAAAATATACAAAAATGTAAATTGCATTTGCACTATTTGCAGTGAGTGAATAAAAATAGTTTTCTTTTATTAGAAAGATGTGGTAAAATGTAGTTATTCTTAATGTAATAAATACTTCAATTTCAACTAAATCTTACTTATGAGGAATATAAAAGTTAACATTTTGTTGCAGAAGTATCCTTTCTACATCAAGCAGACAGTAATCATGTGCTAGTACTAAAAAGGTTAAATTCTGTACTTCTCAGAGGAGTGGTAAATAAATGAGAAGAATAACACTTATAAAAGTCATGATTCTCATACTACAAGAGACTGAGGATTTTAATTTTTCCTTATGAAAATAAATAACTTAAAACTTCAGATTTATTAACTACTTTGATATTTATTAAAGTTCTTTTTAATGCCAAGTTTATTTGTATAATAAAAAGTCTTATTAGATTTTAAAATATAACTATAAAGTCATGACAGGTACACTTTAATATACTTACAGTAAGAGGATTAAGGAGAGTTTTATTCACTAAAGACAATGCTGCTACTTTATAAAAGTAGCAAAATTTGTCAAGATAAGTAAATATTTGACAGGCAATTTTATATTAAAAACAATGCAAGATAATTCGCATAGGTTAACCTAAGTTTAATTCTTACAGAATAACCTTAACACTGTTACAGCGAGAAAATTAGTTTTTGGTTGATTATTCTCTTAAGCTTGTCTAGCTGTTTGGACTTTCTAGCAGTAAGGTCAATGATTTTAGGTTATGTTTTAAATGGCATTATCATTTAATTGTATAGGTCACTTGTTATGCCAATTTGGAGCCATGTTCATGTCAGGAATGCCTTACCTTAAAAAGGACATTTAACTGTTGAAAGAGTTCAGAGAAAGGCTATCAAGATATCTGGGAAGAAAATATTGTTTTAGAGAGAGTGCTAGATCTCCGAAGTTAATTTCTCTTGAAAAGAACAAAGTTAGGGGTGGGGGGTCTGCTTAAATTGTTTAAATGTAATGTTCTCCATCTGCAACTTGCAAGTTAATTTTAAGAAACAGTAAGTCCACTATGTCATTTATGTGACATTTTCATTCAAGTTTATAACTTTTGCAGGTTTTTTCTGCAAGTAAATCCTTTTGTTTCGGATATGTGCAATTTGCACTCATTTACAATTTAAGTCATGCTGTTTTCCTCACTAGTTTGTGACTGATACTTCACTTACTTTAAAAACTTTAGATCAAGCTAATTATTATTAGATATGTAAATATGTGGTCTTTTTTTTAAAAAAAAAAAAAGTTATGTTAAAACTCACATTCTCTACTTTGGATGTTTATTAAAAACTCAAAATTAGAACAAATAAAAATGTCACACCATGGAAAAAACACATCTGACACAAACTTTAATGTAAAAACAATAAAATATCCTAATAACAACAGAGGTATCCATCAAGATAGGAAAAACAGTGGTAAAGTTCAGAGCCTATAAGGCTTAATCTATATAGGAAAGTTATGGGTGAAATCACTAGAACATAGAACAATAAAAAGTAAGGTTGCTGGTGCAATGTTCTTCCACTAATGCTCTATGATAACCTAAATGCTGTGTTATATTGTCATAGTTCTACTTTCAGTACTGCGATTTTCCTACAGGTCTACTATCACTGCTTCTCTCATAGTTCTGACTGCTGGTTTTTTTTGGAATGGTTTTGTTAATATCTAGTTCAAAGACAAATGAGAGTGACAAGTAACCTATTCTTTTTTTTCTTCTGTTTAATAACAGCAACTACAAATGATTATAAATAGTTTATGGTAGCTTTAGATGCCAGGTGTTATTGGTTTAAGCATACATACTTGTTTATAAGTCCAAAGTTACTTTTCTTGGTTCAGGTTTAGTTTCATATGCAAAACTTACAAAGAAAGGATACTTCCGATAGATAATGTATCCCTACAATTTTATGCATCTTTACAAACATATCTTTCATTATGACACATTTTACCATCCAACTCTGTAGTCTGGACTAATTTTATGCATGTCCCTTCCTTGAAAAGTGTTTTGAACTAGCAAACCTGGCTTAATTGTGGTACTGATGATTCTAATAATGTTAAAAGGTTAATGTTCTTTATACAGTAAAGTACAGTAGTAGATAATTTTTAGTGGCTAACTTTATCAAGTTGGTTTTTATATTAAATACATTTTGTGCTGAAAGTTTGTCAGCATTTTTATTAGAAAATGTGCCCAGAAAAAAAAAACAAAAAAAAACATCTTATAGTATTTGCTTGAAAGATTATATTTACTGATCAAAAAGTCTCTCATCTTGTTTGGTCATGTAGTGTTAGTACAAAAAATCTTTATGTAAAGTAAATAAATTTAATGACATTTTCTTTACTGGAATTCTTAAATTTTACTAGTTTACTTTTAAATGTTAAGTATTTTTAGAAGTGAAGTGGTTGTCAAAGATTTGAAGGTTGAATGATTATAACACGAGGAAGGTCTGCTACAGCCTTGCCCATTCTTATGAACCATTTATTCTGATAGAATGAAAATCAACTTAAAATACTGTGATGAAAAGAGATAACTTGGTTAATTTAAAATGATTTACCTGCTGAAGCTATGTAAAAACCACTTGGAGAATATTTGGCTACTGTAGTTTGGGTAGAATGTTCTGTATATACATCAGCAATAGCTGGGTTCTATATCAAAAAGAGGGATAAAGAAAAATAAATGTCAAATGTACAAATAAAAGTAAATCTGGTATTTTTAGTAGTACAAGACTTTTGGTTCAATATACTGGAAAAGCAGCTCAATTTGGAAATAAGAAACAATAAGCAGCCATTAAACAGAATAATAACCAATTAAACAGGAACAGAATATTACAGTTGTAGTTTACTTTTAGCTTTTTAAACCAAATTAACACATTTTGGTTTAGACTAAAATTAGGAAGAAAAAAAAATGTATTATCAGCCCTCCCAATATAAAATAAATAAAAAGTAGATTGAGAAAATTCACAATAACAATCTGTAACCAATGCCACATCTTGTTAATACTGAAGATAATATAATTTTAAGCTATATAATTACACAAGACTTACTATTCCCCTTAGTTACTTTTACCTAAACTAATGCTCAGGTAAAATTTTAATGAAGGTTGGTGATTAACCCAAGGTTGGAATTTCGTGTTTATGTGGAATTGCTATTCATTTAGCTGCAATCAAGTTTATTTAAAATTCATTTAAATAAATAATCCTTAAGGTTTGCTTTATGTCTGAAAGGAAAGAGTACGAGTATAGTTTCAAACCTTCATAAATTTAAAGTATAAAAACACATACAATGTAGGAGTACTTGAATGATTGAAGTCACTCACATCCTACTAGATAAAAATGTAAAGAAGCCAATGTTTTTGGTGTGAGACTACCCAATACGTTACTAGTGTTAAGTACATAAGGTATCAAACCAAATTATTAAAGTCAGAAGTCTAAGTCCATTGACTACCCAGAGGTCAAAAAGTTGTGATTAAGTTATTTTTGCTATCAGTTCATTTGATTAATGAATTAGGAAAGCATTTCTAAAACTATGGTACATACCAGAAAAAGAAACATGTCACTGCAAATACTGCTAGACAGTTGCCTTCCCTTTAATCAGTAATTCAAATTTAATGAAAGCGACTGATTGACTAAGTAGCATTGCCATACAAACCAAAGGTGAGCAAATTTGATGCCAATGAAAATTCAACTCAAAACTCCAAAATCAGTTCCTTCCAAACTCAAAATTTATATACAAACAACTTGAATGTCTAAAATTAGGCACAGTACAAAAAGTCCATTATGTGGACTTGTACTTAAGAACAAATACAACAGCAACAGCTCAATTACCTGAATAGCTGAAATAACTAGAATGAGTAATAAAAAAATCTTAATTACAGAGTTAATCATTTTCATGACAATAGGTTATATAAAACCATAATTTCAAAACAACTCATGATCACATACAGTAATAATCAAAAACATTAATATAAATTAGTTCTGCATTTTTAAACTAATATGTAAAGAAATTAAAACATTAAAAAGAGGCACAGAAACTACTGCATTTGGTAGTATCTCTTTCAAATATTCAGTAAGAAGGGAGAGCCAAATAAAGTAATACTGAATTCTACTTTACTGAATTAGATGACTGATGGATTAATGATTATTTTTGAGCAGTGATTACATCTTCAACTTTTTTTTAAATGATGGATCACCACTTGCAATGGTGAACAAGTACTATGAAATACATGTTGTTCTTACTTATAGCTCATAAGCAACTGGAACAAAAGACAGTCTTGAACTGTTCCTCCGTTAAAGTGAGAGCACAAAGTTTCCCAACTTTGTAGAAGCAGATAATACATTCAGTGTCTAGGAACATCTGCACATCTCTGCTACAGAGCAACAAGCTGTATGCAAGATGGTTTCCCCATTACACCATATAAACATCAATCCTTTTGAAACTAATGAAAATTTGATCAGAAGAGATAATACATCTTTTAAAAAAAATACATGTACTGGATAAGATTATAGCCCTTCAAATGACTATAAAAGGTGCTTGTTACTCACCTTGAGAACACTGTAGAAAGTGTGAATAGGCCAATGGACAGTCATGCTGATTCACTCTGATGTGGCATCCATCTGGTACCATGAAAATCTACTGGCTATAAACTCCTCCATAAGCTTTCAGTTGAAACTCTCAATGCTTTTCCCATTATAATTAATTTGGTAATTTTAAAACTTTGAATGTGTACAAATATCTTTGTATCTACTACACCAAGTTCAAATCTTGTACTTAACACAAGGTATGGCAACAAAATGTAGCCCTCCATTAATTTTAAGAGTGTTACCACAATTTTTTCTCAAAGTTCACATTTGCTTCATCTGAAATAGTGGCAATTAATTTTTCCTTCAAGTTCCAACCAGCATTGTCCATTGAAGACAACTGCAGCCAAAACACCTTTAGCATGAGCATTCTCCACATTATTTTTACAAAAAGAATATTACACTTTCCATCATAGCTACAGCATATACAATCTTATGTTCACAGATGGGCACACAATATTACAGATTACACCTACACATTCTTCAGTAAATTGCATTTCTTGTCAGGTATCTATATATGAACTTCATAAATCTACTACAAGATTGAGCAGTCTGATATCCATTTGGTATCTGAACATCATTTTTAGTTTGTAAATCAGGAGCCTTAGGTACAAAGTGAAGGTAGTTCATTCTCAGCAATGAAGTAAAGAGAATTAAAATACGTAAGCAATAGCAATATTCTCTTAGTCTTCTGAAAGCAACATCTAAATATCCAACTACTGCTGTTTGGAAAACTGGTTCCCTGGTGCTATTACATGCACTTATTCCCATCTCTACTTTGTATATAAACAAGACATTTATTTTTCACACATTCCAAATGATGCCTTCCCTGGGCTGACATGTAATTTAGAAGCATTGATGTTTCAAAGAAACAATTCTAAAATTTTGTTCACATAATAAATCTACCATTGAACATTCCTACATTGAGTACAATGTTAGATCTTCACTTTCATTATACTCTACCTACTTCAATTTATTTTTCCACTTAAAATAGACTAGTTTTCCTTTCTTCTTCACACAAGTTGTTTCATCTCTTTCTTTTGGTATCATTTTCTCTCCCCTCATCTCTTACTCACCATTTAAAGAGGAAAAACTAAACCCAAATACTTTCCTACATTCATTTTGAATCATGAGGTAAAGTCTTAAAATGGTTAATGTTCTAATTCTCATGTTCATTAAATTCATGTAACAGTACACTTCATATTTTTTATAAGAGCTAAGGAAAATCTTAACTAGCTTTTAAATGTAAATTCCTGAAAAGAAAGATAAGTAAATCATTAACCTTTCAGGATAATGCCACTATGATCAAAGTATAGTCCAACTTTGATAGACTTTAAATATAATCTGGTTGAACCAGACTATGTGAAAAACACCACATGTGTAAGAATCAGGTTTGAAAGAAATGCTGCAGGAAATGCTCAGCTTTAAAAAAAGTAGAAATTGCAATTTTGGTAAGCAGAAAATTGTCAGCAGGAAGAATAATCAAATGAGAATAGATTTAACACGACCAATTAGACTACCTCAGACTCATCACAACTGGACCCAACTTCAAGTACACTGGGTCAGTTGAAGTAGCTTAATGTTAAACCCTATATTTTGACTTAAAAAAAAAAAAAATGTACGAAGATTAAAAGTATGGTCTCTGGGAGGCCTATTATGTTTCACAAAACTTCTGTGCTCAATATAAAGTATCATTAATACACAATGAACACACATTGTTCAAAAAGAAGAATATCTAAACAGATTATACATAAAGAAGCCAGCACATATGATAATAAATGTTTGTTTTTAATAGATACATTACTAGTAAAAAACCTGAATCTTCATTGCAGTGTATAGGTTAAACAAATAACAATGTAATGTTTAATAAAACAGAATATTACAGATATTACTTTTACTTTGTAATGGTGTTTTGTTGTTGTTTTTTTAACACAAACAATAAAATATTCAGTATTGGATTTTAAATTTCACCACAAACAAAAATCCTATGACAAAAATGTTACTTCCAAAATAAGTGCATGTAAAGATGGATATTGAGAACAAGCTTATCTAAACTTTTGTAAAGTTAACACACAGTAACACTTGTGCAACCTACATAGCTTATTACATAACATGAAATCTTATAAAAGCTTACAAGTAATTACATAGATAGCATAAAAGTCACAAATAAGAGTACCTCAACATTTCTGATGATAATACTGTTTCCATTGGCATACAAGATGTTTTTCCCCATAGGATCACCACCCAAAACCAAAGGCATGCCCCTCTGAGTATGAGGCAAAGTTGCAAATATATTTCCTAAAAAATATGCAACATCAAGGGTTAATACCATTTTAGAACCAAAACTGAACCAGTAGAAAACATTTTGAAATAAAAACTTGTACTTACTAAAATCACTGCTAACAACTGTAACTGTAAAACAGCTTCCAACTTTGAAACTTTATAGTACAACAACACAGTAACAAATTTAATTACCTGAAGATAACTACTGAATAATCCATATTATTCATATTATATAGAAATTATTTGTCAAGTCCATGAACTTGTATGCAAGTAAAAAGCAAAAACCAAGAGGACTGAAATGTTTCTAGCTCTAATGAAGATACTGTTGCTTTAGAGAAGGATTTAATTCAGTTGTTAACTCACAAAAATAAACGACAGAAGGCTTTTAGTTATAGTAAGTGCAACAATGAATGTGGTTTTGTTTTGTTTTTTATAATTGAAATAAAACTTTAACAATGTTACTGAAGAAAGAGACTCTGTTCCAATTGATTAGAGCCATCCAAGCAATATGCTATTGCCAGATGTAGGGCAAATAGGATTTTGGTTGCATTTACACAAATACTGAATACAAGTCTGAAGAGATTCATTGTACAAATCACTGGTAGCCTCATTTTGAGGCTTGTTTAGTCTTGGGCTCCTTACCTTTGAAAGGGTTTAAAAGTTCAAAGATTGTCAACTTGGATATCTTGAATGTAAAAGTTATCATACAAGCAGATGAACAACCCCTTTCATTTTATTTAACTTTTGCCACTTTTTCATAAAAAAATTTAGGGGACAAATTTCTTCATGAATCCATGTAAAAGTAGTAGCCATTTTATATTAAAGTAATATGCACCTCTAGCAAACTTTGGAATCCCACTGCCAAGCACCTCACCAAAAATTGGCCCAGGAAAGATAAGTCACTCCCCTCTTTTCAGCCTGCATACAAGGAAAGTTCTTCCAAAACAGCTTTTCTTAAAAAAGAATTAGAAGGTACATGAATGAACTGTTAAATAATGTTGAAGGATTAACAGTGTTGGGACATCATTTTTCTTCATATTTAATGCCAAGAATGATTTTATTTTTTTAAATTATAAAGCAGACTTACTTTAACTACAAGTATCAGTCTAAGAACAAACATAGTTGAAGATATACATCCTAAACTAAAGTAGTACGAAATGTGACCAACTTCCTGATACACAAGACTGCGGCATGCCAGGCCCAGCGCGTAAGGCGTGTGACTCGTAATCCGAGGGTCGCGGGTTCGCGCCCGCTTCGCGCTAACATGCTGCCCTCCCAGCCGTGGGGGTGCATAATGTGACGGTCAATCCCACTATTCGTTGGTAAAAGAGTAGCCCAAGAGTTGGCGGTAGGTGGTGATGACTAGCTGCCTTCCCTCTAGTCTTACACTGCTAAATTAGGGACGGCTAGCACAGATAGCCCTCGAGTAGCTTTGTGCGAAATTCCAAAAAACAAACAAACAAACACAAGACTGCATACGTACAATTATAAACTTTCACGTCAGAATCACACTGCTATGATTATGAGGACCATAACTATGATAAACTAATTTATACGTTCACGTAAACAACTAAGTTCCAATACTTACACATCTATTAGCACTTATACAATAGTTAAATTGTTCATATCTCTTCCAATCATAACTTACGGTTTCTAAATGACATCTTCTAACATTCACACCACACCTCACAGTTAAACCAACCGCGGCGAACGAAACGTAACAACCCCAACCAGTTACAGAAAGAATAGTGTTACCTCTACTCTTTACTTCGTTTTTTTATTCTTTATACGAGTTCCCATACCTTCTTCACAAAACTACTCATTAATCCGAAGATCAAAATTTACTGATTGAGTTATATCTAAATTACTAAATTTACAACTGTTATAATACTAAAAGTATTCAGATTTATGTACATAAAATTCCGAACTCAATTATCTTTTCCCTACATAGGTGTCGAAATTACTTGAAACAAATATTTAAGAACACAATGAAATTATTTCTAATAATAATTTCTTTAAAAATATTTCATGACATATTAATTTTTATTTAAACCTCTGATTTTCAAAACAAAAATTGCATAATCAAATTGAAATCTTCTTGATGTACATATTGGTTTATATTCCTTCTTTGGCAATATAGACAGCTTTTGGCGAGATCCAAATCTTGAACATCCTACAGAATTTACCATGCCCACATAAAAAACACGGCTGCTTCAGCTACAATTCAATAGCTTTAAACTTTGATTCTATGTCTTATTAACAAACACTGGAAAACAAATTGTAACTGGAAATTGGAACCTTCTGAATTCAAAGGATTACTCACTTGGTAGCAATCAAATTTTTGGAATGAAAACATTTTCACCTTAGCTTGACCAGCTGTAATTTTTGCTTCAGTAACATGTGACAGCACAGCCTTAAAGGTGAAGTTTCAACAAGTTTAATAATTGCCATAGAAACTGCACTTTGGTTAGGTATAATTCCTTTATGGTTGCCACATTTTTTAACACTTTAGTTTTTGAGTAAAAAATGAAACAAAATATGCGGGTCCTTAAACTAAAGTCCCTCTCGGTCGTTCGGTTGTTTCCGTGAAGTTTTACAACTATGATGTAATAGTTGCCAAACACGCTTCGTTGCGTGCCGACCATTTTGTTCCTTTCAGAGCTGGTGTTTTATGTAAATCTATCGGTGCTTTTTCGGATTACATATTTTGTGAGACTATTTTTCGTTTTGATATTGCTACTTTATGTTTGTTTTATGATAACATGGTTTACTGCGTTGCCTATTCTTGTAAAAACGGTTCGGCATCGGGCAAAAGCTTCTTTTCGTTTCCGTGCGAGGAGAAGAAACCGGCGAGGTGCTATTACATAATTATGAAGATTCAGAATCACAGTAAATATACAAGAGTTCATCATACAGATCTGTACACAAAAGTCCATAATGTCAGAGAAAACCGTACAATAAAATAAAGCAACATTAGAATAATAAGGATATTATCATACACACGAAAAACAAATGTAAAATATGTATTTTTTGCATACAGCTAAGTGATAGAAAAAGCTCTGCTAACGTGCCATGAACGCCAGTAAAGCGTCTTCGAAACATTTCATCACTGATCCATCATGTGTAATTAATGTGCTGTAAAATGTTTTGCTCAGTACCTTAGCTTGTTTCATTATAGTTTTATTTTTTGTATGTGACGTATATTCTTGAATGTGTATTGCACAAGTCCGCCTCTTCTCGAAATCTGTATAGAGTTCTCGTGCGCAGGGATGTATTAACGCATAGGCACACGAGGCACGTGCTTGGGGCGGCAGATTTTAGGGGGCGGCAAATTTTGACCCCCAAAAAAAGAAAAAGAATGGACACCATTTTAAAATGTAGTCCCTGGTTATTAATTCTCCCTGCCATTTATGCCGCCCCAATAACCTCTTGAATCATAAAACTCATTGTCTGCCGGACGAATATATGGTTCACCAACATATTTACAGTATAATCGACAATATAGATAATAACGTGGCAAGCGATATTGGTGTCAAAATGTAGAGTTCGTTATGCTTTTACTTATTACTCCGTCACCCAATATCTTACTGTAAGTTATATCGTGTTGTCAGTGTCCAAACCTCCACAAGAAGCACAATTCTTGTAAGGGCGAAAGTCACTAGGGGTCAAACGGCTCAGGGATCTCTGTGAGGTTCGCGCGGCTGCCATAAATAGCTCGATCCCACGAAAATGACTCAGATCCTGATGATCTGAGATGTGAAAGTAACAAATTCACTGTCAATACTCAATATACGATCAGTGGATCCTAGTGATATCGTCATGAGTAACATACGCCGGAAATTGAGTGGAGCAGCTTATAGGAAGATAGGAAAGTTAAAAAATGAAAACACACGTGATGTTTTGGATAAAAAACCGACGATGGAGGCCTTTTTTTGCTAAACAAAGGCAAGAACAGCCTACTAGCGATGATGTTCAAACCAACAGCGATGGAGGGAATACACATGACGGGCCTAGCAGTAGCAGTTTTGAACAATCTGAACGACCCGAACATATCGAACTGCAGCTTGAACAAGTGACGTCATCAGCAGCAGGCCTAGTAAGATCTGCCGGTTGCATGCCTGAAACGTCAATGGTTCCAGCAAGTTTTTCAGACAAAGTAAGTTCAGATTCAGCAGAGTAGATAATAGATGATTACACAAAAGATTATATTGCCACACATGCCATCCTTCAAAACGATGACTCGGATTTCAAGAACTCTGTGAAAAAGGACGGGGAGAAAATCAGATCTGTAACCAAAGACATGTTTGAAAGAAAACTGCAAAATGGCGAAAAAAGTAAGCGGACATATTTGGTTTATTCAGAGAGCAAAGGTAGACTGTTTTGTGCTTCTTGTCGTTTATTTGATTTTGGAAAAAAATCCAAACTGGCTGACGAAGGCTTTGATGACTGGAAAAATGCTACTGTCCGGCTGAATGAGCATGAAAACTCTCCTGAGCATCGGTCTTCAGTTTTATCTCTAGTAGCAAGGGGCAACATGTTGGGACGTGTAGATCTCCAGATAGCCATACAGCTGCACGACGAAATCAAATACTGGAGAAATGTACTCACTCGTGTAGTAGCTGTAGCGAAAAGATTGGCTTCACGTGGACTTCCGTTCAGAGGTCGGGATGATAAGTTTGGCTCACTACACAACGGCAACTTTATGATGTCGTTAGAACTAGTTGCGGAGTTTGACCCCTTCCTCGCTGATCACATTCACCGATATGGCAATGCTGGCAAGGGATCCACGTCTTACCTGTCTTTCAGTACTTGCGACGAATTCATCCAGCTTATGGTAGACCTTGTTCTAAAGAACATTTTAAAGGACGTCAAAACTGCAAAATATTTCTCAATCGGCGTGGACTCGACGCCAGATATATCCCATGTTGACCAGTTGGCATTCATCATCAGGTACGTGAACAGTGATGGTTCACCTATGGAACGTTTCCTGACTTTTATACCCAATCCGGGCCACAAAGCTGAACAGCTGGCAGAAGTTGTACTTAGCTTGCTTCAGTCATATGAGCTTGACATTTCTTAATATCGTGGACAGTCTTACGACAACGCCAGCAACATGTCTGGTCAGTACAGTGGTCTCCAGGCTCGTATCGTGGAGAAAAATCCTTTAGCTGTGTATATCCCATGTTCAGCACATTCATTAAATCTTGTAGGAACGTGTGCTGCTGAATGTTGCAGAGAAGCATGTTCATTCTTCGAACTCTTACAAAGTCTCTATGTTTTCTTCAATGCTTCAACCCATCGTTGGAAAATTCTACAAAAACACCTGTCCGCAAATAAAGAAAGTTTCTCTTTGAAGAAACTCAGTGACACTCGGTGGTCCGCTCGTGAAGATGCTTGTCAAAGCCTCAACAGAAACTGGCAACAAGTGTTTGATGCCCTCACCACCATGGAGGGAAATGCTATGGAAAAACCAGCCGCTAGGAATGAGGCCGCTGGACTTCTTTCCAAATTAGGAACGCTAGAAACAAGTATTTTGTCCACAGTTTGGGGAACAATACTGGAAAGATTCAATGCTGCCAGTAAAAAGTTGCAAAGTGCTGATATGGACATCGGACTTGTAGTCGAGCTTTATGCTTCTTTGCTGCAGTTTGTGAACGATTCAAGAGAACTGTTCGATCATTTTGAAGACAAGGCGATGTTGAAGTCCAGCATGAAGACGTACGAAATTAAGCGAAAAAGGAAGCAAAAATTTTCAGATGGTGACACCCAGGCAGTGGAAGAAGGTAGAGAGGCATTTAGAGTAAATGTTTTCAATGTGATCATTGACAGACTTTGCTCAGAACTACAGCGAAGACAAACCGCTTATGTAGAAATCCACGCAAGGTTTGGATATTTGTTCAAGATAACAGATCTTGAACCCACTGATGTCATCAGTCAAGCTGGAACACTGTTGAAACTCTACCCCAATGATTTGGAAGTGAGCTTCGTAGATGAATGTCTACATTTCCGCGCACATCTTGTGAGTATGAAAGTGCAAAATGATGACTCTTCTGCGTTAGCAGTATACAGAAATCTGCGAGCTAAAGGACTTCAAACTGTATATCCAAACCTGGATATTGCTATCGCATGTTTTTGTGCATTCCAGCAACTAATTGTACATCAGAGAGATCTTTCTCGGCTCTCAAACGTGTGAAAAATTACTTGAGATCAAGAATGGCAGAAGATAAATTAAATGCCCTGTCACTCCTCGCCATTGAAAGTGATATTGTTTGTAGAATAAACTATGACGATGCAATAAACATGTTTTCGGAACAGAAGGCCAGGAGAAAGCCTGTATATTCAGCCGCAGAATAATATTTAGTGATAATTGATTTTGATGTTTCATTTTTTATTGTGTTGGAAAATAAACGTTGTGTTGATTTTGAATGATAACAACTGTGTTTGTCTGTTGTTGTGATGGTGATGCTTGGTGCAAGTTGTGGCACGAAGGGGGGGGGACGGCAAAAGTATCAACTTAATCTTGTGCCTAGGGGCGCCAAAATCCTAAATACGTCTCTGGTTTGATACATTTCTTTTTATGGCTGTGTTCAATTTATGTTATCAGATCATGTATGCTGTGTATTTGTGTGCTGTATTACTTATGAAAGTATGAATAATTGAATGTCCTGTGGTGATAATGGGGATAGGTGTTTAATAGTTATTGTATTGATCAGTGTAATACTGTCATCTTGGTTTCTAGGGGGCCTGGCATGGCCGAGCGCGTTAAGGCGTGCACTCGTAATCCGAGGGTCGCGGGTTCGCGCCCACGTCGCACTAAACATGCTCGCCCTCCCAGCCGTGGGGGTGTATAATGTGACGGTCAATCCCACTGTTCGTTGGTAAAAGAGTAGCCCAAGAGTTGGCGGTGGGTGGTGATGACTAGCTGCCTTCCCTCTAGTCTTACACTGCAAAATTAGGGACGGCTAGCACAGATAGCCCTCGAGTAGCTTTGTGCGAATTTCCAAAACAAACAAACAAAAGGTTTCTAGGGCTTCTGTTTTGTGATAGGAGTTCGCAGAATCTATTTTTGGCTGTTTCTAATATTTGACTTACTGTTTCGTGTTTTTTGTGTTTAAACGTTGTATGTTCTTCTTTTGTTGTGTTATGTCATGAGTTTGTGATTTTAACTGTCTGTGCGAATGTATGTTTAATTATGTTGGTAACAAGGGTGTATTTTTTGGTGTTTTGTTTGTTTCTTGATTTGGTGTATTATTTATTATGTTTCTTAGGCATTTTAACATTCTTGTATTTTTGTCATCCTTTGTAGCTTGCCGTGTGTTGCTGTTGATAGTTACAACAGTGTGTTTGTGGAGCCTTGCGCGAAATTCCAAAACAGACTTCTGTGTTTTCCCCCAACATCCCACACAGGGTGGAAAATATTACAACTAACGCTTGTGTTTTTGCTAGTACTACGTGTATTTATGATACCAGAGTGTGGTATCAATTAAAATTCCACGTTGGTATTTAGATCTTGAATATTTGGAAGAGTCAGATACTAGGTAAAACTATTCTTCCTTCTTGTACTGATGTTGTTAGATGTGACATGCTTGAATTTAGTTAACTGGTTTAGATCGATGGCCATTAATTTCAGATAGCTACTTTCCTTTTCAGGGCCGGGGAAGTTTATGTTATATGGTTATGTCTATTCATGAGATTGTACTTACTGTATGTTTGTTTTTTGTAGTATTCGTGGAATATAGGGTAGTTGTATTATCTGAGATTTTATGGCTGTAAGTTGTTTAATGGCTAATTTAATGATTGATGTGATACTGTTTTTCTTTGGTTTTGAGGGTTTCTTACCGTGTTATAAATTCGTAAAATAATTTTACTGCTTTTGTTATTTTAGTTATAATTTCATTTTTATACTCAATATTATACTGTATGTTTATACTTAATGAACATCTGGTGGGTAAATTATTCACAGTCTCAGTGCAAATAGCTAAATTAAATAACGAATTATCATTAGAAATAGTAGAAAAAACAAAATTAGATATTTTATTTTTCTCGAGCTACATACTTTTTCCAAAAGTTCTTGTCAAGCTTTAAATAATTTTATCCACTCGTTTTATTTTATGTATCAATCTTGTTGACAAATACCATAACTTTGATACTTATGAATATTTAAAATTCGTTCTGAATTCAAATTTCTGGTTATTTGAAATAGCAATACGTTAACATACGTAAATAATAAATCAGACTCGTCTAAATTAAATTATTTGTAACAGGCTGTATTCTGTAACAAACTGTACAATACCTGGTTCTGAGTATTGGCAGCCTGACCCATTGAACATTTGAAGATTTTGAGAGATTATGAAACAGCCATTCAAAATTGCACTTTTGGCCTGATTAAACAAGAAAATCTTCCATCAGGTTGAATTTAAGGTTTAGAAAATAAATGCCAATGAAACCTCAGTTGATTACATAGATTATTTGTGCAATGGTCTTAGTAGTTCATGAGGATCTCCTTGTTCAAAGTATATAAAAGAGCCATCCAGTGAAATGTTGTTGCACCACTGGATGTGAGAGATCTTTTCACTCTTACTAAAGCAGTTTTTGTTTTGATGTCTTATGGAGTAGTACTCTGATCTAGTAACAGAGATAGAAGCCTACAGAGGCAACTGCAATAACTTCATCTCAGAAAGACTGTCTTACCCATGCATAAAGGCCCATGTCAATATTGAGCCCAGTTGAGAGTTAACTAATCAACCACATATCCTGGCACTGACATGCAACTATATTCATATCTAATAAATAGACATGGCTATCACCATTTTCATTTATGTGTCACTTATATCTCTATCAGAATATTATTATTACTATAGAAGGAAGGAAAGAAATATCTGATTTACATGTTGTGCATTGGAGAACTTTTGAGTAAATCATCCCTACCTCTGTTTCAACTGACAATGCAACAGGTGCAGGAGAGCCAACAGATGCACCTTTAGGAAAACAGAGGAGCCCAAGTTGGATGTGATCACAACTTTGGAAATAACTTGCATAAAAAGTATGGTTGTAATGGTTGGGTGGATCTTGATATGTGCCTGTCAAAATAAAATGGCAAGAAATAGAATTTTTAGTTGATACAGGAGTATGTACCAATCTTGTAGATCACATAATATGTCAAATGTTCCGAGTAAAACTACCATTTAGGCTACTCAACATGAGATATGTTCTGGCAAATATAGATAAACTACATGTGATTTTAGATATTATGATCTGGCTCTGTCTAGGTTTCACTGAGAACATTGTTGCTGAGTTAATTTCTGGCATCAGCATCCTTTAGATGGACATAATGTTGAGTTTATTAATTAGCTTTGCTTGTGCAATTAACAAAGTCTTGTTCCACTATAGAGTTTTCCTGTATTGTCCAAACTTATCTCAGGAACAGTGGACTGCATGAGAGTATGTGAGAGAGGAATTTATAGTACCCTCATATATATAAGTGGCATTTTGTGGTTTGCAATGGACAAAGTCAAGTATGTTGGTGCTATTTAATGCATTTATAAAGTTCATACATGATATCTGTTATTTCTTGTTCAGAAAGCAACCAACATTCAATCAGTCAGTTATTTGTCCAAGGGAATAGTGAAGTTCTGCTACTGTTCTACATTTAAGGGTTATTAGTTATCAATACTAAGATTGCCTCTTAAAACAACTACATGGTTACCAATACAACCACAATTGTTAGTTGAAAGCTTTACAGATAAATTATACTCAAAATAGTTGCAGTAATTCA
The DNA here is from genome assembly GCA_011833715.1 of Carcinoscorpius rotundicauda. Classification (NCBI taxonomy): domain Eukaryota; kingdom Metazoa; phylum Arthropoda; class Merostomata; order Xiphosura; family Limulidae; genus Carcinoscorpius; species Carcinoscorpius rotundicauda. Next base: position 36,268,245 of record CM022393.1, read on the forward strand.
GTGATTTGTTGTATGCATATATATACACACATACAGGGAAGATGGTAGATTGGGTCAAACAAAATTAACATGAAACCACTGAGATGCAGGTAGCATATTTGCAGTCATACAACTAACATCTAGAATTCTTAGAGCACTAAAGATATAGTCATTGTTAAAATAAAGTGATGTCAGACAATGGGATCAGGCAACCATCACAGAATGCTTGATCTTTAACAATAGGAATTATTAGGAAGAAGGAGAAATCTGCTGAAGTTTTTTATTTATTTTAGATGGGAAAGTGTGGTGACTCACACTGATGCATTTCCATTCATTATTTTGAACATTTTAACATCTATATACATTGGAAGAAGCCCATTACTTCAATATATTAGACTTGGGTATAGATACTAATAAGACAGGTTTTCTGTCATGAAATATAGATTTTACAAGTTTTGTGTCACTGCAGTTTGGCCCATGTGACAGGGGTGTCATTTTTAAGAAGGTAATTGAACTTACACTGAATGTACTGATGTGAAAAAGTGTCTGACATATACTGAAACTTTCTTTATATCTGAGAACCTAAAATAGTGTTACAGTGAACAAAAAATTGAACTTGAAGCTGAAACCCAAAAAAAAGTGAATTCATTTGCATGGAAGTATACTCTCTCAGTCATATTTAGAAAAAAAGAGTAGCAGATGTATAAGATTGGCTTCTCTCCTTGACTGAATTAGAAGTCTGAAGTTGCTTTCGGTTTGCATTATACTACCAGTAGTCGAAGCCAAACTTCTTCAAAAGTACCTCACACTAAAGTGAAAACACATTTTAGATAGAATGAGAAATGTGAGCAGGTATTCCAGTCCATAAAGTGTGTTTAGAAGTTACGGTGTTGGCACATCCATAACAGGATTGTATATTCTTGCTAAACACTGACACTCACTGGAATCATAGCAGTGTTATCTCATTGAAGGATGGAGTAGAATGTGTAATTGCTTGAGGATATCATACATACACATCTTCTAAACATAGATACTGTACAATGAAAAAAGAATAAATTGGCTTGCATTTGTGATCCATGCAAAATACTTTTAACCCCACTTTTAAAGTTTACCATTGAAGTCAGCTATGCATTGCTGAATTGGTTTGTGAACGTAAGAAATCTAAAAGTACAAGAGTACATTAAGAAACACCATTGCAGAAGCATATTAAGGATTGAATCATACATTATCTTCTGGACTTGTAACATAGAAATGCAGACTGATTGACAAATGGTAAGTTTGTTTGTTTGTTGTTAAACACAAAACTACCTAACTGGCTTAGTGCTGTGCCCACCATGGGTATCTACACCAAATTTTAGCACTATAATCCTTCAGACTTGCCAATAAACCAATGGTAAATCAAAATGGTTAGATCATATTAATGTTAAATATTCTTATCCTAGACACCATTTTGGATCTTATACCATTTCTGACATTGCAATAAGAGACTTCCTTAGTGTATGCAGATACATAATTAAAACTTTCAGAGCTCTCGGAAGAGAAATTGAAGGGCTCAGATTAACAAAGGCAGTCCTTTATATGTCATGAAGTGAAACAAGACCATTTGAGATTGAAAAATGTAACATGAAAGTCACTTGCAATAGCAGTTTCAAATGCAGGATGGTGTAATGTACCACTGTTATCAGCCACTGAGCAGTTGTTTTCAGTCAGTGTTACAGGCAATGGTTCCCAAAGTATTGAGGCATGAGATTCTCTAAACTTTCCAAATGGTTGCCACATATGTGGTACATATACTTATGTTAACATTTGATGATTTTTTTCTGACCCTTTTTGAGTCACAACATTCAGCACTGGTGTGAATACTGTATGATATATGCTACCCATACAAGAAGCCAGCTTAAACTGGGTAATCTTTAGTAAATAATGGTTGGTCTCCTCTGCAGAGAATAATCCTAAACATTGTGGATCTACCTCTGGAGCTACTTGCATATAATTGTAGTCATTGACAACATCATGAAATGGGCTGAAGGCCATCCATTTGTTAATAGGTTGTTGTTTGGTATTAATCACAATCTATACAAAGGTGCTCTGCCAACCATGGATATCAAAACCTGATTTTTAGTGGCATAAATCCACAGACATTGTGCCACTGGGGGGGCAGGTTGCATGGGCCATGGTTGATGCATTTACAGAATATTGAATAACTTAGTTTTAAACACATTAAGATATCCACAAAAGCTAAACAGCTAACATTAAGAGCCAACTGCTATTTGATACATACAGTGTTTGTGTGATGAAGACACACACTTCACTTCATCTCTTTCTCCATGACCACATTCTGATGATTTAGTGAAATGGGTGATAAAAGCTGTCAAATATATACTTGCTAAGTTTGTTAAACCAGACCACAATAACTGGGATTAACCCCTTCAATACTTACTCTATGTCATGACAGTACACTACAAATAAACAAAGATCAATGGGTTGATCACCAAAATGTTTATGCTTGGCAAAGAAATTTTACTCCATGTAAACATTATATATGGTCTTCTGCCTGGAGCACTTTCAATGTCTACAATCTTGTGAAATGATTAAAGTCTGCATAAGTTAGTGTACAGGAGTTTGTACATCAAAAACTAAAACATATGATAGAACGGGAAAGTAGCAAATATACCAAAGTGGAGACTGGATGTGGATTTCCACACAAGCCTCCTGGTTTTTTCTGGACAGGACCTAAAGTCTTGCTCCAATAAGTCAGTGTAATAATATATAAGTTACACCTTTCAGTCATTGGAAGAAAGTAAATAATGTATATTGATGTGTTCATATCTGCTTGACAAACCTTTAGTGTACTGTTTTGATCAAACGTAGAAAAGAATATAGTTGAGTCAGATGAGAATGAAAATACTGTTTTATCACATTCTGAACCTAAAAATAAAAGGGAAAGAGCAGAAAGTACTTAGGTGTTTGATTGCCAAATGGTAAAGACACCAGTTGGGCAACCACTTCTGGGAGGACCATTACATTCCAATACCAAAGCTCTTCTTGAAGCTAAAGTTAGTTTAAGGAACAGCCAAATGCTAAGAAGGCAAGGACAACATATTTGCCAAGGCTCAAACAGTACATTGTCACCTCCAAAAAAGGTACACAAATGACTAACACTATCACCATCACAAACTAGAGCCAGCTAAAACAACAATGATGCCTGTGCCAACACCAGAAACACGAATAACCATGAGGACTTTCAAAATGAATAAAGAGGCCTTCACCTTTATTACCAACCAGAAATGTTGCAGAGATTATCAGATCAAAGGTGAGGTGAAGTACAGGACTCAAATGGCATTATTAATCAAACAACCAACAACAAAGAGATTTTTAGAATTGCCTCAATGACAGCTGAGGGTCGACCTGTTAGTTACTCCATCAACCATTATTACTATGCTCACAGTAATATAAGTCCAGATTATAAAGTAGCATTGCAAAGAAATAACAACAAAATGTAACAAGGCCTTGGCTATTTGTAATTGGAAAGAAGATCGACTGTGACACCACTTAATGCTGCCTTCTCACTAAGAAAAAGAAGTCTGCAGGCTGTAAAAATAACTGACTAAAACCAGGTTAGCTTTAACCCTAGATCAAAGCAATCATTAAGGATATGAAGGTTACCACACTACAACTTTAGAGGATCTAGTGTCAAGTATAAAATTATTATTAAGGAAGTTGGACCTTCTTGCTACTGTTTAGTTTGGTGTAAATTTTTGCATTATTTTTCTTACTAAAATAAGCTTCTATATGTGCATCTTGTAATTTAATGTGATTAATGTTGAGTGGTGAATTGATGTTTTAAGATTATGACTCTTCAGAAGTATTTATTATAGGTTTTAGCTTGGATTACTGAATATTATGTTTCATGTAAGGGTTTTATTCAGAATATTTTTTTGTTAAAAACAATATACAATGGGCTTTGTTGTAAAGGCTTAGTCTCTTTATTTTATTGTTCCAAAATTATTTAAAAATAATTTTATGTGGTTGAGATTTGTAATTTCAATATAAAAGATTGTTTGTTTTGAATTTCACACAAAGCTACTCAAGGGCTATCTACACTAGCCATCCCTAATTTAGCAGTGCAAGACTAGAGGGAAGGCAGCTAGTTATCACCACCCACTGCCAACTCTTTTACCAATGAATAGTGGGAGTGACTATCCCATTATAATGGACCCCATAGCTGAAAGGGTGAGCATGTTTTTGGTGTGACCAGAATTTGAACCTGTGACCCTCAGATTATGAGTCGAACACCTTAACACGCTTGGCTATGCCAGGTCATATGTCATGCACTTCCATCTGTGCTATAAAGGTTTTTTTTTGTATTCATATAATAAATTTCTTTGCTAAAGAGTATTTCTGTCCATTGTAACTATTGTATTGCATGTTTTTTATTTAAGAGTTGTTGCATCTGTGTGGTGTATAAATGTTTTCACAAATGACAAAAAAACTAACACACTCCATGACCAGATTGTGAGTTTATTAAAGTTGTTTTATAAATTAAAATTAATTATACCCTGTAAGATATGCCTGAAGTATAGAAAAGAAGAAAGAATGGTATACAAATATACCATCCATTCCTATGTTGCATTATTATAGTAATTGCTTTTAAACTTATCATTCATTCTGTTTTTATGCATATACATAGTTGAGAAAACTCGAGTTAATTTCATTCTTGTTGTCTCTGTTATTCTAGAGGATATAACACCTGTTCTACCTGTGTTGTGTAAGAATGCTGATGGCAGTACCCTTTAATTGTAGTTCAGATGATATCTTGATATTATTGTCTCACATATGTTTGAGTGAGAATAACTAGTCATGTGGATAGCATTAGTTGCTTTGGTTAAATAGAACATTTCATATAAAACAAAGAACACTTAATGTAAACAGTGAAATGCTTATTTTGAAAAATAAGCAGTCCAATGTCTAAAGCAAGTGTACATAATGCATTTGTGTTTAGTATTTTAATAAATATTGTTAATTTCATACTTTGTGTGCTATTTCCTTATTTTATTATTGTAACTCAGTTATTCATATATTCAGTGGTAATTACATTTGGTTACTAGAGCAAGTAGAAAACAAGTTTATACAGAGCAAAGACAAGAACAAAAATCTTATATTTGACTTTGTGGTTACAGAAAAGTCACAATGCCTCATCTCCAAATCATAAATTACTTTTATCAACAATACTTTCAATTATATGTAAATGTTGCATTTGACAATGCTGTTAATTTAATCCTCCAATAACTAATTCAGAATATGGCTGTTGTAAGCTGCATTCAGGGTTTTGTATATGAATGTGTGTGTATTAAAAATATTGGTGCAGAGATTCTGCAGAAGACATCATTTTAAATTGTTGCTAAAGGTGACAAAATACTCAATGTTGGCACTGCCTTTCTCTGAGTTAAAAGTATTATATAGCATTATTCTCTGTCCTTCTCTTATTCTGTGCATGTGTTTTGTAGAGCCTCTCTTACCTCAGTAGTATAATCAGTCACACAACAAACAAGAAGCCAAGATGGTAACCAAGAAAACAATATTGTGCATAACAATTTTACATTTTCTGTTTATGTTACATTCTTGCTCTGTATAGCATTGCTAGGATATTATGTACATACACCTGCAAAGAAATTTATGAGATGTCTGAAAATACCTAATTAAAGATATATAACATATAATTATGGAAGGAGAAATATTGCAGTTGCGTTTCTCTGTCATAACAAATTACGTTTCATTTATTATTTCAATACATCAATAAAATAGAGCAAAACTGATCGTTTCCAAACACAGAGTTATATCAAACTTTGCTTCATATCCTTAATAGATTTTTTAACTGTCATACCAGCTGAAGGTTGGTAATATTTTCATGTTGTTGATGATAATTATATCTTTATTTAAATAATTAATAATGACTAACCTTTATAAATATACATCAATATAGCTACTCACTTATGGGAAGAAAAAATTGAATGGAACTTCTTTTCTCATATGGCCTGATTTATGTTACGTATATTCTTTTTTACTGGTTTTCAACAAAACATATTTAGCCACTGAATCCTAAAGATGAATCCACAAAAGCATAAGAAATTGACTGTAGTGACAATGTATTACAAATAATTGTTGAATATATATATATTCCATATTACAACGTGTGAATGTTGTTAAATCAACTGTCTTTAATAGCTTTAGACACTGTATTGGACTGTTTATCTGATATGAGTAGTGGAGGTTTTCAAAAAGGATGCTTCACAAAGTTCTTTAAAAAAGTTTATTGGATAGACAACATGGGTTAACTTGTATAAAATCTTTCCTTACTAATCATTTGACATTCTCTGAAGTGGTTATTGGGGTTAGACATGTGGATTTGATGTATCTAGAATTTTTAAAGCATTTTACAAAGTGCCACTACATTATTGGATAGAAAAGTGGTTGGATTGAAGAAAGCAGAGAATTGCTACAAACAAAGTTTAGTCAACTGATACTTCAGCGTTCAGTTTTAGAACATTTGCTCCTTTTGATTTACATCAATGACATACATGAAAGAATGGTTGGACAATAAATACTTAAATTTGTTCATAATATTAAAACTTTGGTTGGTACTGGCTGTTAAGAAGATATTGACGCTGGATTATTTGATTAGCTGAGAAAAATAAATGATGGATAGATTTTAATCATCATGAATACAAATTAACGTACGTGGCCCCATTATAATGTGAGTTACAATTTTAATTAAAATACTATAAAAATAGTGTTAAAGAAGAATAGGATCTTGCTCTTTTGTATATCAGTCTTAAGCCATCTAAATAGTGTGATTTTGCTAGTAGCAAAGCAAATACGATTTTATTAGATTACATCTACAGCATGCTGAATTCAGGTTTAAAGAGGGTATAATTTCATCATGTGGGTTACTTATTAAACCAGATTTGGCACATTTTAATCAGTCTTTAGCTCCTTACATTAGGAAGAATTAGAACGGTTGAAGATGGTAACATTATAATGCAAGAACAAAATAAGATCTCAGAAATTGTTTTCTCTAGGCAAAAGAATGAGTTAAAAGGGATATAATTGAAATGTTTAAGATTGTGAAGAGATATGGAAGTGTCAATGCATCATCGTTTTTTGTTTTTTTTTACTTAATAGTGAAAATAGTAAACCAGATGACACAAATATGTTTTGAAAGGGTTGGAGTCAACTTTAGCTAAAAGTCTTTTTTTTTTTATAATAGAGTAGCTGGCCTTTGGAATGGGTTGCTTTTAAATGTAATGAAAGCAATAAATCTAAGAGCATTTAAAGGCAGGCTTGATAAATAATTTAGTGCATTTTTTAAATTGGTTTGGTGTATGTAACATCCCAGATGGATCAACAAGTCCCTTGTTGTCCTTAAGTGTTATGTTAAATATATGCTACAAGAGAGTGAAATATATGATATCTGCACACCCTATATCCGTGTGTGATCCACACTTTAATCTTCTTCTAAAACTCCTGTTTGATTAAATTCCTTATAGCCATTTCAAACGAAAATAAAAGGGTAGATTACAAAAAATAATAAAAGATCAAAAAATGACCAAAAAGTTCAAGTAGTACATTATTCACTTAAATAATACACAAATCATATACAGATATATATACACACAAGTACTCAAATTTCAAAATTCTTATTCAGATTGAAAAAAAAACATTACATGTACATTTCTTCTTCTGATTGTTCCTGTCAAATAGTTCTTCATGTTTTTGACAGAGTTCTTTATAAGAGTAACTGTTGTATACCAGTAATTGATTAGAGAAACCAAAGGGTTTATGGTGGATGCTGTTAACTAGTTGCCTTTTCCACAGTCTGTCATTTCAAAATTGAGGGCATATATAGTGCAGATAACTTTTAAGTAACTTTCATTAAATATTTGAGCCCAACAAAGAACATTCTTATCTCAAATGTTGGTTTGGTGTTTTATGGCCCATAGCAACTAGGGTAACTGCACCGATTTCAAATGTAGGACAGGTTAATCTCCTATTTGAAAACGAAAATCAGTCTACTGTAGAACTGACCAACATTAAACTTATACAAAAAGATGTTTTCTGCCCAAACAAACGAGTATGTTTTTTTAAAACTGTTCGAGACATGTATATAAATGGATGATGCACTACTTTGGGCATATAATGAGATTTGAGGGTATGTTGGTTGAGCCTGTGATAAGTAATAAAATTGAAATGCATAAAAATCATAACCATTGCCTGAAATTTCCTATGTTTGTTTGGTTGTCAAGGAGATATACTGTCTGACTTTTGACAATTCATTTTGGTACTGACAGTCTGAAACAATCAGATAAAACGTGGTAAAGATTGTTTTTCAGAATTTTAAAACACAATAGCACATATTTTCAGCCTCAGACTGCACATTAAACTAGCTATCTATAGTGTAGTTATATACATGTGAACAGACACATTGCCTCTCAACTGCCAAACAAAACAGTACGATAATTAAAAACTCAACATAATTCAGCATTTTAACAAATTAACCAAATCCCTACTTGCCTTCTTTAGCAACACAAGCCTAATACCATTTACTATTTTTCCTGCATGAGATGAAAATAATAAAATAATATTTGTGTGCAAATATTATAGGCCATGTTACTGCTGTCTTGAGTAACTTGCATCTCATTGAGTAAGTGGTAACATATTGAAGAGCAATCTCTAAAACATGTATATAAAGTTTCATAGTCAGATAAATGTTATAAATGTGGAATTCAGGTAGAGTTATACCCAACAGTTAGTTACATGTAACTAAAATATAAATATTATGGATACATTATGTAAATACTTATGATGAACTTGGAACAAAGGAAAATAAATGACACAAGTAAACAAATAAAGCACTCTTATTATTCACTAAAATTATTTATTTTAGCTTAAGAACTAGTCTCAAATTAGTTGAACCATTGGAGCGAGACATTTTTTTTCAAATATCGCCATACAGAACAAGAAGAGAGGTAAAAAAGTAATACTAAACTTTTAAGTCAGACCAGGAAGTCTTACTGTAGTATCTTTAATCTTTTGACAACTTACATCATTCAGTTAATATATACAAAGGAGAGAATCTCCAACACATATCAACAAGTACATGTGTCACCCCTGAAGCTGTGCTTACCCCACCTCAGTGTCAATTAGACAGCCACTGGCATATATAAACTTTATCTAAACAAAAAATATTAATAGATGCTTAGAATCTTCTATTATCTTCCCAAAAACAAAGCAAATGTTTAGGCAGAACATTAAACGTTAATTAAGAAAGCTCTGGGTTTAAGAGTGTACTCTTCTACAGTCTTTGCTGCATTCTCAGATAAGTTTTCAATTTAATTTTCATTTCTTGTGGCTGTCAGTCTTTGAGCTTTGAACTGAGGGTTGCTGTACATTTTTGAAACTCATCAGAACTTTTTTGTTTCAAATAACTGAAACTATTTTGGAAACATTAACTGAAAAATTGACCTATTGAAGTCTTTTTGTCAATATCACTCTGAAATCTTTTTACAATTTCAAAGCTCAGTTTTCCCAAAGCCAGTTGCCACTTTTGAAATATTATTTTATTTGCAAAAATGATTTAGTAGAAGCATAGCTTATGAATGTATTGTTCTTGGGATACTACTTCCAACTCTAGTGCCTTTTGCATCTCCTAAGAGGAGTTTTTAAATGTCAGAATTAATATCTATCTCTAAATATCAGTTTCAGGAGCATCCTACAGTCTTGGCTATACCTTATCAATTTCCACAATTTTATGGAGAAATTTTAAAAAGTTGTCAATACTTTAATTAATAACAAGATAAAAATTATGCTGATGAGAAAATATGATTTTAAATAGATAATGCAAATTTTTCACTTTTGAGCAAAACTTATGCATTTATAGGAGCCCATAAGTTTGTCATAACAGCATAAGAAATATCTCTCAGGCACCTAAAAGAACACGTCATGTGCCATTATAAATGTATACTTAAAATGAGTAGTCACAAACAAATACCCTATCAGAGTAAATTAAAAATGAATCGTTAAATAAGGATGAAATGTCTTGCTTAATCAATGTCATTTGTGCCAAATTCCTAATGATACCTACCAGATGATGATGAATTAGATAAACATGATCCAGGCTGTGTTCCTTCTCCACATTTCATTTTTGATGCATAGATCAAAAACCAAACTTATTATCAGGCCAAAGGCCAAATATGCTGTGTGCAAAAATATACTTAGCCAACTTAAAACATGAGCCCAATTATTTGTTATGCAGGGTATTAACGACTTATCTTTCAGGATTCCATCTTTGTTTTTAAGAATAGTCCTGCAAAATCTACATAGACCTGTTTGGTAGTTTCACCTCATTAACTGCAAAAGTGGTTTGTGCTTGTTTAACATAATTATGTAGTCTGTTCAGTGTTGAGTAAATATTTTTGCTGTAAAAGAAGCAATCTGCTTAATTCTCTGTTACCTTCTTTAGTGATTTTGGTTCCGTTTATCTTAATCAAGCAACAAGAACTGATAAGTACAGTAATCACATTCTTCCTCTTACATAAGAAATTTTGACAAAAGGGGACAATGATACAGTCACCCTAGTTTTAAATAGCACATCCATATGAATATACTGCCAAATATGCATTCACTAGGTGAAGTTGCACAACAGCCACTTAAACCAGAAAGCAATCAATGTAATTCTCATGGAAAAAATAAAGGTGTAGCAATTACTCATCATACATTCCAAAACTGTGTTTAAATTATTCATGACTGCATAAAATTGAATGATGTGATTGTTGTAAGTAGAGGATTTAGGGATGTGTTGGATCCACTTTATGAACCTAGCATGAAAAGCTAGGTGCCAGTCTTTCTAAAAATAAGAATGACAAGTATTCTACAGAGAAATCTAATCTTTCAAGACTTCTCAAGTGTTTTGGGTGACAGAAACAATAAAGTGTCTCATGAAATGATGGATGCTACTTTATATGGAATTTACCAACCTACAAGTTCCTTATGTAGGAGAGAGGTCTGTGCAACTTATCATACTCTGTATAACTTCCATCATCCTTATTTTAGATAAAATGCAAAAGATGGTTCTGTGTCATATAACAGATGTTCAATATGGAGAAGCAACCCAACACACTAAACAAAAAAAAATTATTTAAGAGTCCTGTAACTTTGGACTTTTTGCCTTTGTCAAAAGAATGTCTGCAACAACTGACACTAGGTCTATGTGAAAAGAGCTAGATGGCATTATACAACTTTCTGAAGTTGAACTGTATGACCTGTGGGTCACTAGTAAATAAGATGGTCTTCTCAATGTAAAGATTCAGTCCTTTATGTACTTAGCATGATAGTTAAAGTAACCCATCTACAATAGCCTGATATTTTGTAAGTTATGCTGATGAATGAGTTGTTTATCAAGCACAAAGCCATACAAGAGCTGTTTTTGCTCTGCCCACCATAAGTATTGAAACAAGAGTACTCGATACTGTGCACACATAGCATCATTAATTTGTTTCTAAGACTCAAGTAGCAAAAGGAATGCAGGTTCACAGAACAAATTCTACAACTGAATGTATTCATCATGCTTCAATAAACATTAATAACAATGAATGAAATGGAATGTGTACACTTAATACACAATATGTGAAATATATTATTAAGGGTGAGTTATGGACAAAGGTAAAAGCAGAACTGTGGTCATTTCTGTGGAATTAGATGAACACAATATATGTGTATGTACATATGTGACAAATTTACAAATTAGACAAAGTGCCTCTCTTACAAAGCCTTGTTATTTTTATTGATTTTTTGTGTGGAATAAAGCACAAAGCTACAAAATGGGCTATCTGTGCTCTGCCTACTATAAGTATCAAAACCCAGTTTCATATGGCACAAGTCCACAGACATACTGATGGGCTACTGAAGGGCTCTTATTGCCTATACAATTATCCCCAAGAAAAATGTCATTCTGTCCACAAACTAATTCAATTAATAATGTTAATTTTGTATGCAAACTACAAATATATGTATTTACTAATTGCTTTGCCTCATTTTGTTTGCTGAATTTTGCACAAACCTACACAAGGGCTATATGCACTAGCCGTCCCTACTTTAGCAGTGTAAAACTAAAGGGAAGGCAGCTAGTCATCACCATCCACCACCAGCTCTTAGGCTATTCTTTTACCAATGAATAGCAGGATTGACCACCTCCTTTCAATGTCCCCACAGCTAAAAGAGTGAGCATGTTTGGTGCAACAGGAATTTTAATCTGCAACCTTCTGACTACAAGTCAAATGCCTTAACCACCTGGCCATGCGAGGCCACTTTGTCTCAGAAACAAAAGCCAAAATATTTTATTTATTCATGTATGATGTTTGTGCTGTTCCTTAATTGTAAGTAATCTACATTTCAACAGATATTTGATGAAAAATCACTGAAACTAGTTTATCCTTCAGTAAACAAGTTGTATAAAATAACTCACAAAATCAAAACTGTTCATTTTCACCAGAAAGACACAATTTGAGAAATGTGAATATCAAACTACCATACACATAAATTACTGATCTTCACAATAAGAGCTCTAGTCAAATTCTTCAACTTGCCCTTGTCTGAGATTGCTGATAAAATATGAAGTTTTTTGAAACCACTTTAACTCAGTGACAAAGAGCAACTTCAAAAACAGACTGGACACAGGTTTCTTTCTCATCAAAATTTTCAATTCTGGAAGTGAAAGAAAATATTCTGTCTTTGTGTGTTTCAGTCAAAATTAATCTTCCATGGCTATTACTTTGTAACATATTAAAAGTGCCTTTAAAGCTTGTAGCATGTTGAAAACATGTTTCACAGCTTTTTATATTTTACTAAACAGTCTTACTTGTTGCAATTTTTTTTCAGCCTGCAGGATTTCAATATTTTAATTCTTGAGTTTGCTATCACTTAGTATCATTCTCTCTATGTAAATACACTGCACATAATAATTGTGAGGTAACTGGCACTTATAATACTTTAACTCAAAATATTATACTAAATGTCATAATCACTCAAATTTAACTAATATGCAAAACAGACAGCTGAAATGTAAACAACTGGTTATTTAGACAATTTTAATAAATAATTATTTGGTATTGTATATGAGTGAGGAATTTCACCCATATATTAATTTGGGGACCAAGACAATCTCCATCTCAAACACTGAGGAAATATTTTATTAAACAGCCTTACCTGTTTATAAAAATAAACCATCAAACATATAAAAGTTGTATACATGCAATTCTTTGAAATCATATGCATTTAAATTAAAATTTCTCCAATAATAAACAAGTAACTTCATTAAAACCTTTTATTCAGAAGTATATGCACACAACACTTTTGTCAGTAGCCAAGATATCAAACAAAAGCTTTATGTGAATACGAGCGTAAGCTTATATAAATATTTGTTTTCACAAAAACATTGATTTAATGTACAACATTTCAAGAAGCTTCAACATTTGTTTATAATAAATATAAATAATGAATAACTAGTGTTTGCAATTAGTAACACTGCTGGTAGGTTTTGAGGTTAATCATTTACATGAGAAAATATACAACAAATAAACAGAAAGGTTTCATTTCACACTAATACTTATTAAATGGAAGTTTTTATCTATTGTACTGTAGCCTAAACTGAAAACCTATTTAAATAATCACTTAAACAATACAAATAAAATGTAATCAAACACTAGTCTCATAAAAAAGAAACCTGAATGGCATTAAGGTTACAGGTGTTAGCTTCACTTCACTCAAAGAAGTAGCAAAAAAGGTCTTATGTTGAATGTGGGCAAAGAAAACTGGAGAGTAGTATTAAAAGAATTAAAATTCTCTAAATTCCAGTTGGATTTGTAGCTAAGACCACAGGCAGAAGTTGTTCCAAATATCTAGTAACTAACAGGACCAAATTTTATATTCCATTATGGGAAAAAATCAGAAGGAAAACACTTGGCTAATTCCCAAGTATGGCCCAGCTCTCCTAAAGTGTAAGGTAGAGCCAAAACACTTGGATTTCCTGCTGAAAATTCTCATTACGAGTTTTTGTTCCTGCACTCTGGCAACTGCCAGTAGATCTTGAAAAGAATGGGTGACTGCTAGAGAGATAGCTGACACTCTCTGATTAAAGACTTCTATAAAAGGGACAAGAGATGACAATATGGGAGATTAAGCAAAAAAATGCTAAGCAAGTACAGAGAGCATTTCAAAAAAGACAACAAAGTGAATGGCATACATAAAAAAATGCTTTGCAAAGATCATTATCATGGAATAACATATGGCATGTTGCTTACTTTATCACTTGGTTCATCTACAACCAGGTGCAAACCCAGTAAAATAGAACTTGTCAAATGATTCAAAGTGTAGTCTGTATGGAGGCATACAAATTCTTACCATGTGTTATCAGCCTACAAAAAAGCTTTGGGAAGAAACAGACACACACACAGACATAACCAAGTGCTCCAAAATCTAGCAACAGACATTGTATAGTGTTAGCCAACAGAAAGAAGGCACCTATAAATCAGCCAGTTTACTTTCTCAGAAGAGGCACCAGACACTGCCAACAAATGGAATATGACAGGGAGATAGTAAATAATCAGGGAGATATGAGAGAATACAAAGAAGTTGCTAGAGCTAGACAAAGATCTGACCTGATACTCTCCTCTGACAGCAGCAGAACAATAGTAGTAATTGAACTGACAGTGTCCTAACAAAGCACAAATGAGTGAAAGACATGAGTAAAACCAAGTAGGATACAGGGAACCTCATGAAGGAAATCCAAAACTAGGGCTACAGCACATGACTGTTTGCTGTAGAAGTGGGAATAAGAAGTTACCAAGTGCATCTGTCTGTAGTTTACTGAAACAGATTGGATTTAGGTCAAAGAGAATCAACAACTATCAAAGAATTAGTAGAAAAGGTCTTGTGTTGCATATGAGCAAAACAAAATGGTGAAAAGTGGACTTATGTAATTCCTAACTTGTATAAAAATCCCTTTGAATTCAGATTTATAATTAAATTCTTTAAACAGATTTATTAAATTTATATCCATTGCCTTTAATAATATTCTAGATGTTGTGTTCAAAAATAACAACACTGTATTTAAATAATTCAGCTGAATATTTTTTGATTATTAAGAACAACATTCCAGTTTTGGAACATAAAAATAATTTAAATGTTTCAAATATAACTAATTTTGCTTCCACTTATAATAATTTTACTACATTATACATTAAAAATAGATCTAAAAAAACAGTTAATACAAGTTTTTACTTATGTTTGATAATTTATAGACACAGAAATAAATATTCCTACACAAATTTATTAAAATTCAGTATAAAAACTTTCTTCATTTCTGTGTATAACAATTATGTTATTTTTAATGAACAGTGATATAAACAAACAGTGGGTACTCCAATAGGAGCTAACTTTTGTGCAAATATGGCAAATGTTTTGGTTTTTAATTAAAATACACTTATGGAAGAAAAAAAAAGTTCAAATCCTAAGTTGTACAAATATACTTTTCATTTTTATAAATAATCAGTACTTTACACCAAGTGTAACATATCGAAAAGTACTTGAAACAGAAAAGAGTAACAATAATAATGTATGTGCTGATTATTTAGATTTATATATTAAATTAGTAAACAGTAAAGTACAACCAAATGTTTTTGATAAGATAACAGCATTTAACTTTCCCATCCTTTGTCTACCTACCCTAATAATATAATTCCTCATATGCTAAAAGACATTACATCTCAATCACAAAGATTTTTAAATGTTTGTAATAAAAGTAAGTTCTTTGAGATATTATATTATTCATGAGTACACAAGGAAATAATGGTAAAACATTTTATTAATTAAAAACGTTTTTTTTAAGAGTTTATTGAAATTTTTAAAAGATTTTACTAGGTAAATATTCAATGAGCAAAAAAACATTTTTGTTCCTAAAAGTAGCTAGCTACCTTTAATATTTATCATGAAGATTTATTCAGTATAGCTGAGATGGACACAACTAATCTCAAGAAGCTGGGCTTGTCTCAGCTTTCTTGTGCCACACTTGAATAATGTTACCAAAAAAATGAACTACCAACAGTACTTAAGATAGGTTTCAGTTTTTTTTAAGATCTAGTATAAAGTAAAATGTCATTTTCAGAAAATAGTCAAGGTTAGAAGTAACTGGTAGAATATTTAGGATGGTTATTGTTCTATTGTAATAATTTTTAAAACTTTTACAGGCAGGTTATGGTAGGTAATGTTTAGTAAAAATATTTTTGGCATGGCTTTCTTTTATTCCTACTTTTGACTTTAATATATCTCTTTAAGGGTAACTGCCTAAGGTGCAGATGGAGAAAGGCAGTAAGAGTTGTGACATTGCAGGTATAAGCAACCTTAATTAATTTTCCATGCCTAATAATTGGTTTGTCATTTGCTTTTTGGATTTTGTCTCACAGAAGGGATATCCCCAATGTTTTTGGTTGCATTACCACAGGCAGTTTCTATCATAACCTTCAAATTACAACTGGAATTTGTGAAAAATCTGTAGTAAAAAGTTTTGATATTTTCTTATATATACACTAATATATACTAATTATTGCAGTATTTTTCTGTTACTTCATTTTTGTATATTCAGTTTCACAAATACATATATACAAAAATTAAATGTAATATGTGTGTCCGTATATTTGAATGAAAATTGTGTCATATCTCAATTTATGTTACTGAAATTGTTACTACTTTTACCATTATATTTTGAAGCTCATCACAAACTCCTGTTTCATTTTATTACATTTGTATTGTCTAAGTGATTAGATATTTAAATTTGTATTATGTAGCACGAAGATTGTTTGTTTGTTTGTCTGTTGATTCTGAATTTTGTGCAAAGCTGCATGGAGACTACCTGCACTAGCCATTCCTATATTACCAGAGAAACAATAGAGGGAGGGCAGTTAGTCATCACTACCACCAACTCTTGGACTATTCTTTTACAAATGAAAAGTGACATTGACCATTACATTATAATGTCCTAACAGCTGAAATGATGAGCATGGATTCAAAACCATAATCTTCAGATTATAAGTCAAGCACCTTAACCACATGAAGATGGCTGCAGTACAGCAGATAAAAGATACAATTTAATAATTGTGACAGAAAAGTAAACCATGCTTGCTGTATATCATTGAATATTAATAGTGAACTGGAGAGATACTACAATTGTTTTTCTCACACTATAAAAAAATTATTATAACAGATATCCAAGTTGCATACAGCCTACAACTAATATAAAAACTGAAAACCTGAAAATACTGAGAAACTAATACAAAGAGTAAAGACAGTTAAAGCTTCTAGTACCAAAAATAAACAATACACACACTAAAGATAAAAATGTGAACATGGTAAGTAACTGTATATGCATATATTCATGCATAATTATTAATTATTATTGTCAGTTATTAAACACTCAAACATAAAAAAAATTATAACTCTTAAGTGCATTTAAAAATTTTCTTACTATATTTGTAAAGCACACCATGTACACATGCACAAACATGGATTAAAACTGCAGCTCAATGGAAATGTATTGTTTCCTATCAATAAAACATACGAACTATGTCAATTTGGATGGTTGACTTTTTCAGAAAATTAATGTTCTACTGTATTTTAATATACAAACATATAGTGTACACTTTACAGGCATCTAGTATTCATTGCTCACTTTAGATACATTTTGGGATTCCTCCAACACATAGTGCTTTGATTTTGCTCTTATGATGTTTTATTTTTTTCAATTTCTCATGAATAAACAGCAATATCCTCCAGAAGTAAAGCTTTTTATGTCAGAGAAACATCATGATTTACCCAAACAATTCTGTAGAAGTATGTTATCCTGCTGATGATACACAGTAATTACATAACTTTGAAATATGAACTATACAACACATAAATGTCAGAAAACTTGGGGATAAATTACGTGTACCCAAGGTAAATACACCTGTGTGGGAATATAGGGAAAAAAGGTTAGTACATGCCATAGATTACATGACAATTTGCATGAATAGAAACAGATGTCATGCCATAGAATCTATGGCATCATTCAGCAAAGAAAAATAAATTTTAAAAACATATGATGTGGAATAGGATTACGCAGCCTTTAAAGGTGATATTGTATAACAAAAAAACAAAACTTGTAGGTCAAAATTTAAAAAAATTAAGTTTGAAGCTTTTGTTTTGTTTGAAATATTTGAAAATAAGTTTATTATTCAACAAGGCAGACATCTACCATACAGAATAATGATCTACATGATGGACATGGACAACGGCTTTGAAGCCAGGTTTCTGGTCTATTCTGGTTTTGACGACTAGCAAACCATTTCCCCATACAGTCAAGACACCACATTGGTCTACAGAAGCACTGCTGGCACTCCCCTACTAATGGATCATCACATAATTTTTGTAGTTTCACACAGGCTGGAACTTGCATACATCCAAGACAACTATCAATCTCCTGTAATACAACATCAAAATGCAATAGAATATTTGATAGAAGATAAAGAAGAATTGTATAATATACATCATATTATCTTGAATGTGAAGATGGTGCATTGATAAATACTGTTAATACTGAAATACTAAGTTTCTTTAATACTGAATTGGAAAAAAAAGTATGTTTTCATAATCAGAAACATGTTTTTAATATGTTATACAATAAATAAACATACTACAACAGATTTATACAATCTTTATGCTTATATGTGAAGCCCTTCAACACTAATATACTTGCTGTATTTCAGGTGTTTAGTAAAGTGGCTATTACTAAATATTAAAAATTTGAATCATCAAATGGTTCAAAGATGGCTTTCTAAAAACAACTTACAAAACAATTATCGTAAAACAATAATGAACACAGGAAATAAGAAAATGAAGGCTGAAAATAGTAGTGAAAAAAATGATAAAAAAAATCTCAGTATTGACACTGAAGAAACTAGTTTTTTCACATTAATGTGTACACTTCAGTTTCATATAGTAAAATTAACAGGAGATTGATAAGCAAGGAATATCTGGAGAGAAATAGAAAAGACAGCCCAGATTCAACTTAACTGGACAACAGTTGTTGATGGTCTATACTCTGTATGGGGTGACAGGCTTAAGTGTGTAAGTAGGAAGAGGACAGATGAATGTTTCAAAATTAGTTTGCCCATTATTAAGACTTCCAACAGCTTGTTTCATTCACTGTGGTTTTACAGTACCTACTATTACGTACAATATTATTTTATTAGGACTGCTGAAAACACTATTTTTATTCAACTTCTAATTTAATCAAAATAAGGCTATATACATATTTGTTGCCAAATTTCTCTCACCTGTGTTAAATACGGATGAAAACATCAGTATAACTCGCAATGTGTGAAAAACATGTAAAATTCAACTTTGTTTTAAAATTCTAAAAGACAAATGTTATAATTTTTCAATACTGAGAATATATTACCATTGATACTCCCATTCCAACATTCACAAGATTTGCTATTCTCCTTCATTGATCCTCTATGAATGTGAACATTTTCATTACACATATCACAAGCCTTCTGCATCCCTTTTTTGGAATCAAATAACTCCAATGTCTCCCTCATGCAAAACATCATGTATCACTTCACCCCCATTAAGAACATGCTAAATGGACTTTCTAATTTATTAAATATAATGATCTATACTTTATCAATTGTTTAATAACTTATACCAATATTAAAAATGCAATTATTCAATCCTTCTCCAAGCAAGGAAACACACTGCATCAGATGAAAACATAAAGCTTAAAATGCAATATGACTATGTATATACTATGATGTAAGATAATTTTAAACAAATTTTAATGCCATGCTAAATAGTTATCTAAGTAAACTGTTATATATTCTCTAAAATCACACAAAGACACTGAAGTAAATGCATTATGTCACTCACATGAATATGTTGACACATTACCACAATGAAGAAATTTGTCAAACTTGTTACTTGGCTTGAACTAGAGCAATTAAAAACAACAAAGCTAAATAAAATAAACTAATATTTTACTAGTGTGACATACAGATGATTTCAGGTGTGTTTTTTTTACCATTCCAATTTTAGATGAATCTGAAATGTTATAATCCTCCAATGACTCTAATGATTTTTTTTTACACTGCCATTATGCTGTCATAAAGAGAAGCTAAAGCTAAATGAATGTCATGTTTATTAGTTTCATACTGTGTACAAAATGCTACAATCAATATAAAAGTATGCCAAAAAGAAAACACTCTATGATGCTGCAACCATAAGACCAGTCTGGATTAAGTCCAAACAAACTTGACTCAATCAAATTCCAGTGTATATTGCAATCATTCAAGACAATGTGAATACTTACAATATCTGGTGGCACTGGGTATTTTGAGTTTTGCTCAACAATAGCTCTAAATGCTTCTAGGAAACGATCACTCAGTGTTCGATGCACAACAACATTCCGGGCATTTTCTAAAGGAGCTTGTAGCTTATCCCTCAAATCATTATATTCCTGAGAGTTCACTCTAAGTACACAAGAAACATAGTCAAATGCAAAATTTATTTTATGATATTACTAACTGTATATAATTAATGAAGATGATCCAACACAATAAGAGGACAAGAAATACTTAATTTCATAAATCAAGACTAGAAAACTAAAATCTCTTTGTTGACACTAATTTTGGCTGCAACTCATTAAATGTATTTAAGATGTTGGTATTAAAATATTACAATACCAAAGCACAACAGCAAAGAGAATCAACTATTTTATTCCTCCACATTAATAACAAGTATTTTTCTGTCACTAAGAAATGATAATGTTTATCTTACAGTAACATGCATATTCAAAGCCACAAAGATAAAACATGAGCAATGATTTTGAAAATTTTTAAAGTATGGTGAAGGTTTCATTTCTTTTGAAATGACTCTTTTTCAGTATTAATTTCAAGGTTTTCATCTCAATATTTTATAAAACTTTTTGTGTAGTTTTATTTTAATGTTGAGACAATTCACAGATTTTAGTTAATTATGCTTTCAATAACTATACATACATAAAAATTTAATATTACCTGATATCAAAAGAAGGTACATGATCTCTGTGGCTATTTACATGAATAGTCAAGAACTGTATACCTGTGTTACTGACATGTGAAAGTGCATGTTCACTACTCTCAGTAAGAGTTAGGGAGGTATCACTTTGTTGAATTATAAATAATCGGTAAGGTGTTGTTTTTATTATCCATGAATCTGTTACAATAACTCTGGTCATGGTCCCTGTTCCAGAAGCAAATTTATCTACCCTTCGAAATTCCATATCTATCCTTGCAGCTACAACTCTCCATGGCTGGCCATATTGTGCTAGAACTTTGACAGCAGGGTGATGCTTCCAGTCTTCCATAGCCCAATACAGAGCAATCATAATTATAACTGTCGGAAATACTACAGAAATCCCAACTGCTGCCTCCCAAATACATTTTTCTTGCCAAAACTTCTGTTCTTCAAATGATTCCACAAATAAAGGAAAACAAAAAAAGTATCCTAAAAAAAGAAAATTACAGTATTCCTACCATTAAACTTGTAGAAACGATTAAAAAGTTAGTTTAAAAAAAGCTTTAAAAATGTAGCAAGTACTTAAATTAAATTAAATCATGTCACCATAATTAAATCTGAACAATGAACTCTATTAATTTGCAAAGAACACCAATTACACCAATTGGCAACAACACCAGTTACAATGATTAGTACCATATCAAATAATTGATAAATCAAAATTATTATTAAATTGATTAATTTTACAAAATGAATCAACTAATCAAAATGAGTGTTTCTGGTTATTACTCTTTTTAATTATTTCAACTATCCAAGAAAATAATATTGTAGCATTACGATTCCTCATTATTTTCATTTAATTCAAAGTTATTCAGTTAAATTGATTACTCAAAGCTCATGAAACTAATCCAAATTGATGTTTGTGATCATAACTATCTTGGATGATTCAAATCATCCAAATTTCAAATAAGAATAACTGGCATGTGTCCAGCAATCAATTGATCAGCAAATTACACTACTTATTCAGCTCTAATAAAGATACAAGACATTTTTAATCTATTTTCTAAATTTAACTGTGACAGCAAAAAGAAAAAAACAATTGTGAAATCCTGTTAAATATCAAAAAAGATACTAGCTGAAGTAATACTGTAAGAATTTGAGATTGATGATTGACAAAAGCTTTTAAGAATCAGCTGAACGTTTAGAAGTGATGAAAAAATAGGATTTTGGTTGGTTGATTCTTTGGAGTAAATTGGCACAAAGCAACTAGGCTACCTGTACTAAACAATCTGTTAAAAAAATGTGAAATAAAAACGGTTATAAAATGTAAAAATGAATGAAGGTAAAACTGAAGAAACTTCAAAAAGCAGGTAAAAAATGTTAATAGAATTAAAAAGGCCAATGCCCTAAAAAATTTAAAAACACCACTAAAGTGAACAGTGTCACCACTGCCAATACTGTCCAGCACTGTGAACCTAACGATGACTAAAGAAGGTCGAAACATTGTTCACTCCTCTACATAAAAATTTTCAACCCAAACCAGCTGTTTTTACACATATATTTTTATCTACAAGTGGGTTTTCTTGTCATCACTGATTATAAAGAAAACTGTTGAAAGGTGACTGTATCTTCGGGTTTCAGAAATGTTTAATGTAAGGAAAGATGCACAAAATTATAGTAATCAATCAAGGCCTTAATATCATCCAGATTAGAATAGAAACCTCAACAGCTCAACTGTATTAATATGGCCATTTTAATTTAGGTGGAGCAGAAATGGATGGTGAGCCCTTTAGTTTACATCAATGCCATTTGTCTTTATTAGAAAGAGGTAGGTCAATTTCCATGGAGTTTGCCCTGAGTAGAGTAGGCAGGTGTCTGTCAGCAGAGATTCCAAAAATTAAGGGAAAGAATAAATTATTGTTCTACACCTTGGGGCCAAAGAAGGTGGACCCAAACATTCACTGGAAGGAATGATGGGGACAGAGACAGGAGTAGACAATGACTCATCAACTCACTTACCCATAGAGGGTAAAAGACTCTCTGCATGGTTGGACAATGACACTTGAAGGCACAGATAGATCTGTCTGCACTCTTACTGTTACAGATAACATAATGCAGCAGCATATATCTGAGAACAAATATGGGACAACAACTAACAAGCATCAAAGTAAGAGAAGTTATTAACTGTTTTCAAATGCTGCACCTCTTTCTTCTCCACCAAACTAGGGCAAAAATGAAAGTAAGAGGGCTGGTAACCAGTATAGTTAACACTTATAGGTGTCATGGTCTTTGCCACCTCAATGAGAACACATCACAGTTCAGATAATCTGCTAGGACAGAAGCAAGGGAGCATGGCAATATAAACATCAAAATTAAGACACTATTCGACAGCATAAATTTGTTCTTGTGAATGCAAATATGGCACACAGCAGAAACCAGCAAAGATCTACAACTTGGGGATGGTCCTCAAATCTCTCTCAACAATATTCCTCAGGAGGTATTCAGAGTAACATGGAACGTAAACTTAATGGATTCATCCCAAATGGCATAAGAATTCAGGAGGAGTTCACTGTGTTTTGGAGTAGATATTTCCACCATGGAGCTTCTTGACAGTCTTTGAAGAACTAGCATGTCCCTAGATGAAAATGGGAGACATTTCCTACAAAGATTTGTCTGATAGAGTGGAGAATGAAAAATTGTGGGACAGATTCTGAGTGTAGTGTTGATCTTTCAAAAGAGTCATCTATGCATAATCAATTAACAATTAGCTTTTTTCTTATAATTTTATTTATATCGAGGATTGGGCAATCCATAATAAAAAAAAGAAGATTCCGTGTCAACTAACTGCACCCACCATGAAGCTCTATGAGAGGATACACTGCAATACCAAACAATGACACTGCAGCAACTTTGAGCACAATACCCAAATTCCATCATCACACACAATGTCCCCAACATCTGCTGAGAATGTTCAACACTGGTACTTTGTTGACCCTAGCCAAATAGGACCAGCTAGTTGACCCTGGAAGATACACCAAATCCACCTGTCTACAGGAATTCAAGGCCAAAGTGGCATGTTGGGGTTGGATCCTTCAACAACTAGGATCCTTTCCTTCATTTCACAGGTTACCAAGCATGGCAAACACATAGATGGATGTTCAGGTTCAAGAAAATGTAAAGTGAAAGTACAGAACCTTCTCTGGGAGGTCCTCTCACCACATACAGGAATCTATTGAAATTTTTGTGATCATAA
This sequence comes from Carcinoscorpius rotundicauda, assembly GCA_011833715.1. NCBI lineage: Eukaryota > Metazoa > Arthropoda > Merostomata > Xiphosura > Limulidae > Carcinoscorpius > Carcinoscorpius rotundicauda. The sequence goes on from CM022393.1 coordinate 36,292,618, forward strand.
TTAGTGAAATATTATTATTACATTCTATAAAATTTTCACAGCCACATTTGGAGTACTATTTCAAGAAATTATTAGAAAAAATGTAAGGACAAAAGTCTTACTGGCCTATCCAGGCAGTGCTGTCCATTAAATTATGAAAAAAAAACAACTTAAGGTCTTTATTATTTAATTACACTTGGCAACAAAAAACAGTTTATCTCTGCTACTAGACAAAATGTGACTGTGTTTGAGTAATTTCAAAATTTTAATTCAAAAATCATGTTGAAAAATTACAGTTTGAGTTATGATAGATTTATTCAAAATATTATATACATCATGTAAATAACTTTACTCAGTGAAAATTCCATTTAAGACTTTATAATTTGCATGTTTTGATATGTTTTTTTCAAGTTCAGAACATGAGTAACATGATTCAACGGCATTGTGCAAAAGTACATGTTTCTGGCTAACTTTAGATGAAAAGAAAAAAATCTCCATTCTTTAGGATAATGTTCAGTACCTAATTCTTCCATAATTCTGTCAATACTTGAACAGAAACACAATGTATCTTGCATACAATAGTGAGAAGCAAGATTCTGATGGTAACTTCAATGTTTCTCAATTTGTTCATGGATATAGCACTGGAAGACCACTCCCATGAGGTACGGTTTCACTGCAGATGCAAATTTCTGGATTTTTAACATATTATCTAGTTTTTGCCTGAATATCCTGACAAAAATAACAGTCAGTTATATAATATAAAGCTTTGAATTATAAATTACATAATGACATTAATTTTGATAACAGACATTGATTGTAAAGTTGTTTAATTAAATTTTGAATATAGCTCTGTAAAACCTCATGGCAAGTGCAAAAAGGAATACTTAATTAGAAAGGATTAGAATGTGTTAAACCACATTATGGTTCCAGTTGTGTAAAGGAAACAGATGAGAGGAATGACTAATGAGAAAGAACCAAAACAAAGCAGAAAAACAGTGAAAAAAAAATGAACAATATGAAAAACGTTCAAAGGCAGTTGACAAAATAACCCAAAAGTCCTGATCATTGGTGTGCAGAATTAAAAACAGATCATGCAAAAGAATTGAGGATGGACTTACCACTCTATATGAAAAATATTGTCAGGTCAAGAGTTGATTGATTGATTTAGTGTTTTATAGCACAAAGCAGCAAGGCTATCTGTGCCAAACATCTGGTAAAAAGGTAAAAATAAAGTAAATGTAGTAAAATACATAAAAGGAAATGAAGGTAAAGCAAAAAAGTATAAAACCAATGTTGACACCTAGTCTACAAGGTTAAGAGAGAAAGCAGAGTAAAAGAAGTTGTAAAGTACTTACTCTAGAAAATTGGTAATGTTCATAACCTCCAAAGAAGACTAACAGGTAAGTTCAAAAACCACTGTCAGTCACCTAAAGTTAGCCTTTCCAGTCCTGGTTCCGGGTTATGTGTCATAGCAACCATTATCAAAATGTAATAGAATAGAAGTTTTAAAAGACACATAGAGAGATTGTAATAATGTGTAGCCAAATGTCCAATAAAAAGATAAATGACAAGTAAATGGAGTAAAATTTGTAAAAGTAAATGAAGGTAAAAACAAAACAGCAATTAAAACAGAAAATGGCATAAAAACCAATGTTGACATCCAGTCTACAAAGTTGTAAAGGACTACTTGTAGGAAAATGGTAATGATCATAACCTGCCAGGAAGACTAACAGGTAAGTTCAAAAACCACTGTCAGTCACCTAAAGTTGGCCTTTCCAGTCCTGGTTCCGGGTTATGTGTCATAGCAACCATTATCAAAATGTAATAGAATAGAAGTTTTAAAAGACACATAGAGAGATTGTAATAATGTGTAGCCAAATGTCCAATAAAAAGATAAATGACAAGTAAATGGAGTAAAATTTGTAAAAGTAAATGAAGGTAAAAACAAAACAGCAATTAAAACAGAAAATGGCATAAAAACCAATGTTGACATCCAGTCTACAAAGTTGTAAAGGACTACTTGTAGGAAAATGGTAATGATCATAACCTGCCAGGAAGACTAACAGGTAAGTATAAGAACACCCATCAGTCACCTGAAGTTGGTCTTTCCAGTCCTAGTTCTGGGTTATGTGTCACTATGGCCAAAACTAAAAGGTAAAGTAGTAAAAGTGTGAAATGACATGCAGCAAAAGTGTAATAACAACTCGCTAGGATGACTAATGAGTAGTTCAAACAGCAGTGTTAGTCACCTGAAGTTGGCCTTTCCAGTCCTGGTGTCGAGTTATTTAATGTTCTGGCCATTGTCCAATGTAAAATTTAATGAGAGAGATTAAAACTGTAAAAAAGGAACCACAATTAAAAAGGTGTAATGAATAAATATGCAACACTTAAATGAGATTAAAAAGATCAATGGCCATTACAAAACTAACAATGTTATCAAGGTGGACAGTGTCACCATCACCAAAAACACTGTTCAATGTTACAGATAAACCCTGGGATAAAATATGTTTAAAATATTGACATCATTGAGAATTGTAACGATGGCAAGAAAGTAAAATGTGGCTGATAGTGATTTGAGTGCTACACAAACTATACATTGGTGCATCAGTTCCAGATAAAAGAAAACGATGAGTTAAAAAACTGTGACCAATGCGTAGTCTAGTTAGAACAATTTCCTCCTTCCGAACTTTACGAAAGCTGGATGGCCAAAGTCCAATATAGGGTTTGATTTGAAAATGCTTGTTGTTGCATTGCTCGCTCCAAGTGGACTGCCAGCAGGCATGGAGCCAGGCCTTGAATACAGAACCATAGTCCATGTACAGAATAGGCACAGTGGTGACAGTGCCAGAGCAGATACATTTAGCTCCCGTGTCTGCAAGCTTGTTGGCCTGGTACACAGAAAAACTGGATAGAAGTAGCTGTTAATCAGAAATGGGCCAGTCATTTTTGAATATCAGCGAGAACAGGATGTGAGCCAACGTGTAGCGATTCCAGGGCCAGTACAGAACTAAGCGAATCAGAATAAATAGTGCAGTTGGAGTACTGCTCAGCTGCAATATGATCCGAGGCAAGAGGTATGGCATACAGTTCAGCAGTGAACAGAGAAGTTGTAAAGGGGATTCTATGTGCAACTACTGAACCACAGCAAACCATAGCAGAGCCCACTGATTTACCTGATTTAAAAACATCTGTATAAATGGGAATGGAATGATTATTCGAAAGATGTTCATTAAATAAAAGACGGAACTTCCAATGTGAAGTATTTGCATTTTTTAGATGACTGAAGAAATGTCACATTTGGGGGCTGTAATAAGCCATGGTGGGATGGGCGGACCTATGGAATCTGCAATGTTCTCTAAGGACAGACCCAATTCATCCAATTGTGCCTGGATGCAAAGACCAAAAGGAGCAATGGCAGATCATACTACTCATCGAGGAAGAAAAACACATCCCCAGGTGGGATGCTTTGTTAAGGAACAAAGTTTTGAAGTATATTGTAAAGATAGTTGCAAATGACGAAGGTGCAGAGAAGGTTCATGAGATTCAACGTATAAGCTTTGAACTGGAGAGGTACGGAAAGCCCCAGTGCAGAGTCGAATTCCTTGGTGATGAATGGGGTCCAGCATCTTTAAAGCTGAGAGTCTGGAAGAGCCATAGACCATTGATCCATAGTCGAGTCTTGATTGAATAAGAGCACGATATACCTTTAACGTTGAACATCGATCTGCTCCCCAACTGGTAGAAGAGATGACACGGAGAATGTTCAGTGCTCTTGTGCATTTCACTCGCTTACAGTCAAAGATAAGCCCCAAGAACTTTGTCTCTGGGGCCACTGGTAGCAAAACTTCACCAATAAAGTCCAGGATCAGGGTAAATACCCCGTTGACGGCAAAAGTGCATACATACAATTTTAGAAAGCAATTAAAGCCGTTCGCCACAGTCCACTTCAGTACACGATTGAGGACAGTTTGTAGTTGCCGCTCAATATATCTCATGTTCGACGAATGATATGAGAAGTGAAAGTCGTCGACATACAGCCCATTCGCAATAGTGAGAGGGAGTTGTTCAGTAATGGCATTTATCTTTATACTGAAAAGTGTGACACTCAAAACACAGGCTTGAGGGACTCCAAGCTCCTGTACAAAAGAACGGGAAAGTGTCAAACCCACCAGAGCTTGGAATCTCCTGTCCATTAAAATATTTTTAATAAACATGGATAAATGGCCACGTAACCCATATGTATGGAGGTCTCGCAAAACGCCATACCTCCATGTTGTGTCATAAGCCTTCTCAATGTCAAAGAATATTGAAACAAGATGTTGACATTTGAAAAAGGCCTCTCTGATAGATGTTTCAAGACGAATTATGTGGTCTGTGGTGGAGTACTGTCGACGGAACTCACACTGGGTGGGCGAGAGGAGGTTGTTTGATTCAAGGAACCAAACAAGACGAGCATTAACCATCCTTTCTGAGGTCATATAGAGACAGCTCGTCAAAGCAATTGGATGGTAGTTTGAAGGAATCTTGGGATCTTTCCTTGGCTTAGAGAAATGTAAAATAATAGCATGGTGCCAGGCATCAGGAAAAACATTCTCGTGCCACATCCGGTTAAAGACAATCAGAAGGACATCAAGAGAAGCAGGAGATAGATGGTGCAGCATGTCATAATGAACATCATCAGGTCCAACAGATGTACTGGCAGACCGATGAATGGCCATTTTCAGTTCCACCAGTGTAAAGGGACAACTATAGTCAAAGAAACAGTCAGTTTGAAAGGAAAGAGGTGAACACTCTGCCCGAGTCTTGATGGCCAAGAAGGTGGAGAAGCAAGCAGAAGTGCACTGGCTCATTGGAAAGTGACATGGTTTGAAAGTGTGGGATACCTACAAAAAGTATCACAGGCCCGTTTTTGAGCCTACCGTGCTAAGTGGCAAGCAGGATTCCACCACTGATGAGGATATCGTGGAAAACGTGTCAAGGTTTTAGAGCAGCTGTTCGTATAATACAGCCAGTTACCACTGCCACACAGTCGTCTATTGATGGCTAATTTATTATGGCAGGATCTAGTTCTGCGAGAGCAGTGAAAGTGGACCAGTCTGCCTGATCTAGCTTCCACCGGGGCACGTGGGTAGGGTAGCATCAACCACGGCCAGTCTCTTTCAAAAGGACAGGAAAATGATCACTGCCTAGTGGATTACTGTCAACCCTCCATGAAAAATGGGAGAATAATGAAGGGGAGCAAACCGAGAGATCGATTGTGGTAAAGGACTGACTAGATGCATGAAAACAAGTGGAAGAACCAGTATTGAAAAGAGAAAGATTGTGATCAGAGAGCATACGCTCTACAGATCGACCCCTCCCATCAATAACAGTACTTCCCCAGAGGGTTTGATGTCCATTAAAGTCCCCCAGGATTAGAAATGGAGATGGCAACTGTTCAACGAGAGCATCAAGGTCTGATTGATCATTTGTCTCACCAGGGTACAGGTACAAAGAACAAACAGTGATGGTATGACCCAAGGAAACATGGATGGCTCTGGCCTCCAAGGGTGTGTTGAGTGACAAAGACAGGGTGGGCACATGGTGATCAACCAATAGTGCCACCCCTCCATGTACTCATCCATCACACAGCCTTTCATTTCTGTACAGAGAAAACTGCCGAATGGAGACTATATCAGCAGGTTTGAGAAATGTTTCTTGTAAGGAAAGACATACAGGATGGTAGGAAGCAATCAGTGTTTTCATATCATCCAGATTAGAACTAAACCTTTAGAGTTCCATGGTATCAAGGTGGCCATTTTTAATAATGAGTAGGTGAAGTGGCTGGAGAACCCTTCTCTTCATGACCACGTCTTTTTTCCTTACTGTCCTTAGTTGGAGGAGGTCTATCAACCTCCATGGATCCTCCCCTGGGTCAAGCAGGCAGATCTTTGTTATTGGAAGGGGATTCCAGTGACTGAGGACACGAATGAATAATTGTTTTGCCTCTTGGGGTGGGAGAAAAAGATATATCAGAAGAAATGCCTGTATTTGAAACTGAAACATGTGGATCTTGAGGTTTGTTAGAACGTATGGGAAGAACAGAGATGGGTGTGGAAGTCGATTCATCAACCATTTTAACCACGGAGGTCAAAAGGCTTTTCATTTGTTTTGAAAACGATTCTCTTGGAGGCAAAGAGAGACCTGTTTGCACTCCTACTGTAGTTGTGGAATGAAATGCAGCAGCATATGTCCGACATGGAGTGATGGGCAGCAATTTCCAAGCCTCAGGATAATTAATGTTATGTATTATTTTCAAATGCTGCACCTCTTTTTCCTCCAACCATTTTGGGCAAAATGTAAGGAAAAAAGTAAGAGGAGTGAGAACCATTGCAACTGATGCAATGTGGGTCCATATCACCTTCATGGGCATTGTGGTCCTTGCCCCAACAACGAGCACAAGTCAGTGAACCATGACATGATGTCTTTGAGTCGCCAAATCTCTGACATTGGAAACATCGGAGGGGGTTTGGAATGCATGGCGAAACCCTGCAAATGAGATAACCTGCCTTGATGGTGGCAGGTGCACGTGATGAAGTAAATGTCAAAACAAGGGTATTTGTTGGCAGTGTAACTTCATCTTTGCGAGTGGAGATGTGCCTCACTGCAGAAACTCCTTGAGTGGAGAGACCAGCGAAAATCTCTGACTCAGGAACGTCCTTCAAATCCCTTTCAACAATAACTCCTTGTGATGAATTCAAAGTAGCATGAGGTGTAACTTCAATAGGTATATCCCCAATTGCATTTAAATTCAAGAGGAGTTCACTGTGTTGGGATGTGGAGGTTTCAACCAATATGTCTCCAGATCGAAGCTTCTTTACTGACTTTGGAGAGCCAACAAGTCCCTCTAGTCCCTTCTGAATTAAAAAGGGGGAAAAATTGCCCAAAGATTTTTCAAAAAGAAAATGTAATGTAAGAAAATGAGGTACGTGTGTTACAGATGTTGAAGGTTGCTGTTTAGTCTTCAAGACGTGGTCGCTTACCCATTGACTGTTTTTTCACAATTTTATTTAAATTTTTTGAAGTAGGATCTATAGGAAAAAAGAAAAATTTCAATACCCACTGACCCCACTCACCATGGAGCCCAACAAGGGGACGCACTACAAAGTCATGCAAGGACAATGCACCTATGCCAGGGTTTCGTGAGCACTATACCCAAACACCAGCATCAGGCACAATGTCAACAACACCTGTTGAGAACTTCCAACACTGGTACTTGGTTGACTCTAGCCCAAGTGGATCAGCCGACTGACCCAAGGGGGCTGCCTGTCTACAGAAATTCAAGGCCAAAGTGGTGTGTTAGGGTTGGACTCCTCAACCACCAGGATCCTCTCCTCCCCTTCACGGGTTGCCGTGCACAGCAAACACATGGGTGGATGTTTAGATTCCAGAAGGTAATCAGACAGAACAGAACCTTCCCTGGGAAGTCCCCTCACCACGAACAAGAATCCACACCAAGGGGTCCAGATAAAAGAAAACGATAAGTTAAAAAACTGTGACCAATGCGTAGTCTAGTTAAAACAACTTTCTCCTTCTGAACCTTATGGAAGCTAGATGGCCAAAGCCCAATATAGGGTTTGATTTGAAAAAGCTTGTTGTCGCATTGCTCACTCCAACTGGACTACCAGTTTGCATGGAGCCGAGCCTTGAATACAAAACCATAGTCCATGTACGGAATAGGCACAGTGGTGATAGTGCCGGAGCAGATAGATTTAGCTGCCGTGTCTGCAAGCTCTTTCCCTTGAATACCAACATGACCTGGTGTCCAGAAAAACTGGATAGAAACCAAGGAAGAAAAGACCGAGCATTGTTTTGCAGATTCCTTATGTGACTCCATATGGACCACAGAGATATGTATGAATGGGAGGTGTAAGGGGAAAACAAAGGCATGAAAATTGGTTTGAGATCAATAGACAGGATTCACAGGATCCACCCACAAAATAAAAAAATACTCCAGCTATTGTAAGTCACAAAAGAAATCCAAGGCTTGATAAGTAAACCAATGTATAATGATCAGAATCCTGTGGTGTATACAAAGACTTGCTGGTATCGGCCTTCAATTGAGAAATGAAATGCACAGGATATACTTTGAAGTCAGAAGAAGGAAGAAAGATAAGGCAGCATGCAATTTATCAGGGACAAAATCAAACAAAATGAAAAGTACAGAACAATGTAACAAACCTGAGAAACATATCCATAAAGGCTAAGATTGGCATAGCAGGATCAACTTGAGGTACAGGCATTCAAATAAAAAAATGCTCTCCCTGTAGTAACTGGTCAGGATTAGGAGGATCAAAAAATCCCCAGCAGAGAGCCCTCACATACGAAGCCTATGTCACAACAGGCAGAGTAGTGTTAACTGTAGTTAAAGCTGAAGCACAAAAAACTGAGTTCAAAACAAAATGTGAGAAAAAGCAAGAAAAATGAAATATGGGGGAGTTTTCTTGACAATAAATCAAAGTGAAAAAACAGTAGAAAAAAGTTATTAAAATTCTGAAAGCACCATCTCAAAAATAAAGAGAGAAAAATTCACAATATATAAAATGTCTGTCAAAAGCATCTGCCTAATGAAAAGTGATGGTTAGGTAGAATCAAGAAGCTGCATGTATCACAAAGGTGTGTCACACTCCTTTTGGCAGATGGTTACTGTATAATTATTTGTACATGTAGACACAGTGAACTACATTAATTGTGAGGTAGGCAGGAATTTCAAGGCTTGTAGCCTTCAAAAGAATGTGCATACAGAGGGCAGCACTTAACCTGACTGGTACTATTAATTAGTTAAGCGATGCTTAATGTGAAAGGAAGTAACATACCATGTCAGAAAATATATTAGCCATATATTCATATTAATAATTAGCTTTGCATAGCTTTAACAGTCATAAACTACAACAAATCATCAGCAAATTTCTACACATCTTTAGAAGTAGAAAACTACAGGGTGTTCGGAAAGTCACTGTGCAGTTTTGTAATCATATTTTATTCAGTCTATTTCAAACCAGCAACTGATAGTGGTGTTTAGAAACAAAATAAGAAGGATGCCAAAAGGGATCTCTTTCAACATTTTTTATAATTGTCATTCATATTTACCTCCTGTATTCTGTACTGAAACATGTCTGTTAATAAATATACAAGTGCACAGTCACTTTCCAAACACCATGTATAAAAGTTGAAATATGCTTTTTGTTAATGTCTCACTTGAACTATGTTTAGCTCTATATATGAACTGATAATTTACAACAAATGTCTGCAAAAAATGAAGTTATAATGTTGAAAAATATTACACTGACTTTAAAACTTATTTTTAAAAAATGGGTTATACAATTAAATATTCAATTATTTCTTGAAATTTCAAATTAATGAAAATGTCCCAGTTCATACCTATTAAATGTACAATACAACTTATTAAAAATGAATGCTTATATGTCTTTTATTGGATGAACATAAAATATTTGATCACAAGTTGTGATTCTTACAAAATAAATTAACATGTATTAATTATACTTTAAAAATGCATGAAAAGACCAGATAAGTGATTCAGCCAATCACTGTCACCCAGCAAGAAGCCAACTCAAATATTACCTCTCACATCCATAAATTATTCAACAGCATCTACATTTTATGAATTAAAAACTTTTACAAATCCTTCACTTAGAAGGAAAGTACGTTAAAATATAATTTTTATCCAGTTCTATAAACTGTAATGTCAGAACACATCAAACAACTTTATAAGAGCTTAATTAATTAATGAAGCTTAGTATGAGACATCACAAAGTAAAATGGTGTCTTTTTTTCCATGATTTTACCCAAGACAATTGTTGTAAGTATATTAATGACAATCTGAACTAATGTTACTGATCTTAATTCAAATCTTACCTAAAGGAAGAAGAGAATGGGCAACCATTGTAAGTGTGGTTCCTTTGATGTGATATTCAACAAAGTTTACATCCTCTCCTCCAAGAAAATGTCCTAAAAGTTGTTGAATGGTAAATCCTGCAGATATGAACTCTGTCGGAGGCACCAGAACACATAAAGATACAACAGTGTACAGAAGAGTAAACAAGGCAGTTTCTGAAACCATTCTCTTTTAATAAGCTTACTACAGATTCTAGTTTTTCTTATTATTGGTCTTCAAGTTCTCTTCAAACATGCACAACAATTTATGTAGATGTCTTCCTTTGTTTCAAGTCTGCAAAGAAAAGAGTAAACTTGTGAAAATACTCTTTAATATTTATTAACTCCTAAGAAATACGAGGTCTGTTAAAAAAATACACAGACTGACGTCATGAAACAAAATGTACTTTATTTAGAAGTTACAGGTCTGGGACCCCTTCAAAGTACTCTCCTCCCCAACTCACACACGTATCCCAATGGTGTTTCCACTTGTTGAAACAGTCCTGATACACTTCTTTTGTAATGTCCTCCAGCTCCTTCATCGCATTTGCCTTAATCTCGGGAATCGTCTCAAATCTTCTTCCTTTCAAGAGTCTTTTGAGTTTGAGGAACAAGAAAAAATTGCAAGGAGCAAGGTCAGGTGAGTAGGGGTAGGTGGGAAAGAACAGTGATCTAGTGTTTGGCCAAAAACTCGAGTTCCGAGGGCTGAATGGGCTGGAGCGTTGTCATGATGGAAAAACCCAGTCGCCACTCCTCTGCATTTCTGGCCTTTTGCAATGGATGGCATCCCTCAGACATTTCAGAACTTCAATATTGTAAGTCTGGTTTACTGTGGAGCCTTCGGGGAGGTACTAGTGGTGAACAAAACCCTTAGCATCGAAGAAAATTGTCAGCATCACCTTGACCTTGGATCGAACTTGGCAAGCTTTTTTGGGTCTGGGAGATGTTTCACCCATCCACTGGGATGATTGGACCTTGGTTTCAATGTCATAACCATAAACCCATGATTCATCACCTGTTATGATCCTTGACAAGAAGTTTTCATCTCCTTCTGAACGATCAAGCAGTTCCTGACAAACCTGGACGCGATGGGCTTTTTGTTCATCTGTCATCAGGCGTGGCACAAATTTCGCAGCAAGCGGTGCATCTTCAATTTTTCAGTCAAAATCTTGTAACAAGATCCAACTGATATCCCACACTCTTCAGCAAGCTCCCTGACAGTCAGACATCGATTTGCCCACACCAGGATGTTGATTTTGTCGATATGTGGGTCGTCAGTTGACTTGGAAGGATATTCAGGACACTCATCATCTTCAATGGACTGTCGACCATCCTTAAAACGTTTATGCCAGTTGAAACATGCCATACACTTCATAGCAACATCACCATAAGCTGTGTTAAGCATAGAAAAAGTTTCAGTTGCAGATTTACCAAGTTTAACACAAAATTTCACATCAAGTCGTTGTTCCTTCAGGTCATTCATTCTGAAATCCGCCAAAAGAAAAAATCGCACTTCACTTAAAACCACATAACTAATACACAAATGAAGATATCTGCAATCAGGAAATGGCATCATAATCAGCTGATCTGTGCAAACCTAGGGACACCAAGCAGATTCTCCTGGAACTAACTGGAGCCGCACAATTCAAACAGTCCGGGTATTTTTTGAACAGACCTCGTATGACAGTTATATATTTTTTGAAAGATTCTTCAGAAAGACTTCCTTTAATTAGTACAAAACTCTTTTTTTTTAGCAAATTAGATTACAGCATGTTACAGTATTTTTATGAAAATATTTTTCAAAAATTCTACACTGAGCATAGTAAAAAATTGCTGAACAACTTCACATAATGCAATTAACCTTTGAATAGGAATTAAACCTTACCTAACTTCAAAAAATGAGTATTCATGTTATTGTCATGGATAACACTAGTATTTATTTTTTTAATAAACACAAAGAGATAAGTCTGGGTAGCCATAGGGAGAAAAGCCCCTTCAAGTTCCAGAGTTTAATGAACATCAGTTATTTCTGCTTCTTATATATTTATTTTCTTGCAGCATTGAATTATAGAAATAAATACTCATCAACCAGGGTTCTGCACGTGATACTGGAATTCCATAGAATAAAAAAGTTCAACATATTTTAACGTTTAAGCCATAGGGAGAAAAGCCCCTTCAAGTTCCAGAGTTTAATGAACATCAGTTATTTCTGCTTCTTATATATTTATTTTCTTGCAGCATTGAATTATAGAAATAAATACTCATCAACCAGGGTTCTGCACGTGATACTGGAATTCCATAGAATAAAAAAGTTCAACATATTTTAACGTTTAAATATGTACTAGTCACATAATTGCAATCCAACTACATGTGTTTTTATTATTATAACAGGCTTCATAATGACAGAACATAACAAGTCATTTCATTGTTTTAAATCAGCGAGTGAGATTAGATATAAACAGGTGCTTGAGTCACATAAACTTATTATTTGAGAGAACATGATTATCATTATGTGTGTGTGTGTGCGCGCGCGCATGCATGCTCATGTACACCCAAGTAATTGGCAAGAGAAATTTTTCACATTTTTGACAAATGTTTGTGGGTATATAGTTGCATTAAGCATACATGTCTTGAATTATATATACCATTGCAGTAATGCTTTTTTGTAATGAATGCTGTAAATAGTTTCTCAGAGACCTCACTGATTCATAAAAGTTGAAAACCACTAATATAAGCAAATGTTTATTATGAGCACTGTGCATGGCATCACTAACTACACACCTTGTTTTCTTACAGTTGCATGTAACAATATAATTTCAACCAAGTACACAACTTTTTGATTAACTTTCATAACACCAAGAATCTACATTAAGCAAACGGAGCAAAAATTATTTTCATATTCATATTTCTTAATCAAAAGCCCAGGATGAAATAAGTCGCATATTTGCTGTAACTAAATACAAACACATTGAGATTATTTCAAAAATTACAGTAAATTGTGTTTCTTTATTACAGAAAAAGTGCCAAAATACTTAAAGGGGTATAAAAGAGAAATTCTCAAATAACACCACTGGGTTTTAAAATTATTGTTAAAGAGGTAAGCTTAAGACTTTTTTTTATAATTGAAGCATAAAAATATTAAATATATCACGACTAAAATTTTTCAAACATATTAGAGAACTATAAAAAAACTTTATTGATATTTAAGTGATGAAATTGTAAGGGTAGAGGTAACTATGAATTAAAATATTGGAAAGTTACAAGTTTAGTTTTCAAAGCACCAGTTTAAACTTCCGAGTAAACCTACATCTTTCTTCATCATAAACTTATAAAATAGTCTATCCATTACACAATACATTCTGTTACTATTATTAGTTTTAATCAATTAAATCTTTTCTTTGTTAAGGTTCCTAGACACAAAAGGTAACATTCAGCTTGGATTAATGACACTTAATTATTTGGATAGGGTGAAAAAGTAGCATAAATGTCCTTCTATCACTTGATCTTACTTACTATATATTTGCCAAATAAAAAAACAAACAAATTTTAACATAAATGTATATACTTTGCCCATTTCTTATCATCTTCTTACAGCTAAAATATTTGGAAATATTAAAAACCTCTTTAAAATAAAATATCTATTGTAGTCATGTAAAATGGCCTTCAAAATGTCTAGTTTTCCCCACCTTTAATTCCCTTCCTTAGATATTTTTAATCCAGTAAGTCACATTCTATTATCTACTACCATATTAGTGCTTTCAATGTATAATGACTTATATATGGAAAAACATGCAAAAGTATTGTAAACAAATCAAGTACTACTGTCGCAAAATAATAAGTTGACCTAGTTACAATGATAATTGATTTAAAACAAAAACAAAAGATGTCAAATACTATTTTTTAAATTGTATCTTTGTTAATTGCAAAACATTTTGAAGTTTATTATTCTAATGAAAGTGATACACTATATAAACAATTACACTCATATTTCAAGTTAACCCATTGCATCTACACAGTGAATAAAATAAAAATACAACTTAAAGTTAAAATTAGTAACAATTCAATTTTTTTTGGTGATTAAACTGCAGTCTACATGTATGATCAGTGAATCAACCTTTCTTCATAAGTAGTTTCATTTAAGTTTTTTTTTTCTTTTTGTAACTATTCTTACATGACTAAACATAAAAATAATTCAAATTATCCAAGTCTACTTATTGATAAAATTTTAAAAGTTACAACCTTTACTGTAAATCTTTGTTACTTAAGTCAATGTAAACTCTGCAATTTGAACTTGTAGAAATATCCTTTTTAATATCTTTGTTTACATGTTACTTTGGTCTACCCTCTATGTCATATAAATACTAATACTAATTGAAATACTATTCATCTGTTTGTATCCCAGAATGGCTAGTAGGAGTTTTGACACCTTTATTGATAAGCAGAGAACATAGGTAGGTTCCAAGATACAAACAAATTAATAGGAAGGTCGAAACGTTGTTCTCTGCTTATCAATAAAAGTGTTTATGCCTATACCAACCGTTCTAAGATACATTTTTATTTCAAAAGAGTTTCTTGTCATTAAGAATTATTCATAGTGTACAACCATAATTATAACAATTATTAGTAAAATATTATTATTAACTCGAACTAGTAGTAGCAGTCCTTAACGCTAACAGAACTGCTAGATTTGTATTAGTAAGACACTTAGAAGTAATCCTATTTATTAATAATAGTATGATTAAAGTTTTTATAGTTTTAAGTTTTTTTCTTCAGATATTCTTTCAACGCTTATGGCTCATGCATGTCTGCATAAACATTCACAAGTAAAATCTCGATTACGAACATAAAAATATTTTAATTTTACTGGTAATACAACAATAGCCTACTATCTTTCGAAATTCTTCAGTCCTTTCGTATAACAATCAACACATTATATATGTAGTTTTGAACCTCTTTTTATTTCGCACTTAAGTCTGCTCTTAACCCAGCCATCCAACTCACACACGAATAAAAATACAAGTTAACGAACGACCTGTGACCGCTGTTTCGTTTTTCACTTAACACAGTATTATTTCACAGAGGTCGACACTGTCGCTATCCACTAAATTGCTGTAAAAATTAAGTTAACTGTTGATATTTTAAAAATATATTGGTTTCAAAAGTGCCATTTTTACGTAAGAGCAGCTGACTTGTCTATGATAGAATAAGGAGAAACTTAACATACGGCATTTATATATGAATTTTACACACCTTCTGAAAATGACGTTTTCATACATGATGTTTATGATTGAAATAAGTTTGTTTTTTGATTTTCGCGCAAAGCTACTCAAGGGCTCTCCACGCTCCCTGTCCCAATTTTTGCACCGTCAGACTAGAAGTTAGGCAGCTCGTCATCATTACCCACTGCAAACTCTTGAGCTACTCTTTTACCGAAGAATAGTGGTATTGGCCGTCACATTATAATGCCCCACGGCTGAAAGGGAGGGCATGTTTGGTGTGGCGGGGATTCGAATCCGTGTTCCTCATATTACGAGTCAAGTGCCTTAACCACGTGGCAATTCTAGGCTGATTGACAAAAAAAATGCGAAAAAGATAGATTTACAGTTAACTTGAGATTTATAACAATTATAAGACCTATTGGTTTCCAACAGTTCGCCGATTTAAGGTGTTTAAAGTGTACCTTTTAAAGTTTGTTTGTTTGTTTTTAGCACTAAGCCACACAATGGGCTACCACGGCCCACCACGGGCATCGAAACCAGGTTCTTAGCGTTGTTAGTCCGCAAACATACCGCTGAGCCACTGAGAGACATCTTTTAAAGTATCATACTGTATACATACGAGGTATGTTCAAAAAATATGCGGACTGTTTGAATTGTGCGGCTCCAGTTAATTCCAGGGGAATCCGCTTGTTGTCGCTAGGTTTGTACAGATCAGCTGATTACGACGCCACTTTTCGATTGCATATACCCTCATTTGTGTACCAGCTACGCGGTTTTAAGTGAAGTGCGATTTTTTCGTTTGGCAGATTTCAGAATGAATGACCTGAAGGAGCAATGACTTGATGTAAAATTTTGTGTTAAACTTGGAAAATCTGAAACTGAAACTTTTGTTACGCTTAACACGGCTTACGGTGATGCTGCTATGAAGCGTACGGCATGTTTCAAGTGGCATGAACATTTTAACAATGGTCGACAGTCCATTGAAGATGATGAGCGTCCTGGACGTCCTTCCACGTCGACAAAATCAACACTCTGGTATGGGCAAATCGACGTCTGACTGTCAGGGAGCTTGCTGAAGAGTGTGGGATATCAATTGGATCTTGTTACGAGATTTTGACCGAAAAATTGAAGATGCACCGCATTGTTGCGAAATTTTTACCTCAGAACTCGTGAGTTTTTGGCCAAAAACTCGATCACTGTTCTGCCCCATTCCCATACTCACCTGCCCTTGCTCCTTGCGATTTTTTATTGTTCCCCAAACTCAAAAGACCCTTGAAAGGAAGAAGATTTGAGACGATTCCCGAGATTAAGGTAAATGCGACGAAGGAACTGGAGGACATAACAAAAGAAGCGTACCAGGACTGTTTCAACAAGTGGAAACACCGTTGAGATACGTGTGTGCGTTGGGGAGGAGAGTACTTTGAAGGGGTCCCAGACCTGTAACTTCTAAATAAAGTACATTTTGTTTTATGACGTCAGTCCGAGTATTTTTTGAACAGCCCTCGTAAACAATAATTCAAATAATTTCCTGTTGCTTATCATCCAACCTAACTGAAGAGCACTGGTGACTAGTATTGAACGAAAGGTTTCTTGTGCATCGATTTGTGGAAAAGATAAAACTCAGATGTTGTTTTCGTACACAAGTTTTAAAGCAATTGGTAAAATAGCTTTTAAAATTTGTTCATGCAAAAAGAATGTTATTTTCGTGTAACAGCTAACTCTACTCATTGCAGCGCAAATATTTTGAACAAACTTAATTTGACAACTTTGCTTTGGGTGGAATTTGAATCTCTCGAAGTATTGGAGATAGCCACAGGTATTTTCTGACTCAGACCTCGACACCCCTTCATTCTATTTACTGATTTTTCTTTAAGGAAATTAAGGTGAGAAATTTCTTCATGAATCCAAGAGAAAGCAGTCGCCAATTTATCTTAATTTTTCGTATTCATTTTTAATGAGCTTTGGAACATTCCACTTTTGAGTCCCTGAACAGACATCGGAACAGGAAGCAGCTGCATCTTCCTGTGAGCCGTTGCCAGCGATTGAGATAAAAATGTTATCGCTTGAACAATCTTCACCAAGATGGATATTAAATTAATACACGAATAGTTTTCTAATGTCAACTTATTTATTAGGAATGTGTAAAACGGTTGCAAGACAAAGCTTACCGTGTTGCACCGTGTTAATGTAGTTATATTGGTCTACATACAAAAATATCAGATTGTCCAGAAATAAATGTCGTTTTAAACTGCAAAATTTGGAAAAGTATAAATCAGTGTTGTAAAACAAGCTTTAATCAGAGTAAGCACCATTTGCTTCAACACACTTTGGGCTACGTGTAACAATGCTGTTTATGCTCCAGAGTTTCTATGGTCAATGAACTCCCTGAAAGCTCCTTCTGCATCTGCCTGGTTTCGAAAGCGTTTATTGTTCAAAAACTTCTTAAAGTGCTTGAAAAAATGAAAATCTGTAGGGAAAAGGTATGGGAACTAAAGTGGATGAGGCAGAACCTCGACTCCTAATTCGTTCAATTCTTGGAGCGTTATCTTTGACAGGTCTCATAGCGCCGATTTTGTTTATCTTCAGTCAGCTCATGCGGAACCGAAGTATCCACCTTTTTCGTCTTTCCAGTCGCACTCAGGTGGTTTACAATCTTTGATTTGCTTGTGTTTAGCTTTCTGCAAGCTCACGTACTGTTGTGCAAGGGTCTGTCTCAATGTGTTTTCATATAAGAATGGCTTCCTTTAATGACCTTCGTGGTCTTTAAGATTTTCATCTTCATGTCGAAATGGCCTGGCATGGCCGAGCGCGTAAGGCGTGCGACTCGTAATCCGAGGGTCGCGGGTTCGCGCCCGCGTCGTGCTAAACATTCTCGCCCTCCCAGCCGTGGGGGTGTATAATGTGACGGTCAATCCCACTATTCGTTGGTAAAAGAGTAACCCAAGAGTTGGCGGTGGGTGGTGAGGATTAGCTGCCTTCCCTCTAGTCTTACACTGCTAAATTAGGGACGGCTAGCACAGATATCCCTCGAGTAGCTTTGTGCGAAATTCCAAAACAAACAAATCATGTCAAAACCTTTGGAACAAACGCTGAACTGTAAAATCAATAACAGATCCATGGCTGAATGCCTGGTTGATGTTACGAGTAGTTTAGATAGTTTTTCGTCCATGTTTGAAGTCGTAGAGAAAAACTAGACGAAAGTCCTTTTTGGCCATGCTGCCTTGGTCGTTGTGAAACTTACTCTGAGTTGAAAAAGTAGACAATTAAGAGATCTTGTAAGCGACAAACGTTGGATTAAACTAATGTACCAACGATAAGTTACAAATATTCAGCTTCTAAAAGTCATAGGGAGAATTCTGACATTTATTTCTGGATAATCTAATAATTTATACTCCATCAAAACCATATACCTAGAGATAGCTCTGCATATTTACTATATAATTACAATTGACAAAACTTACACAAGAGGCGACAGTAAATATTGTAGATTTGCAATACAAACATAAATTATTATTTTTCTTTTTTTTTCTTACAAAAAAGCGAGTGTGGAGAGTAAAAAAGGTATAGAGCTAAAAGCGCACGTTTGTTGTTGATCACATATGTCCTTTCACCCGCCTTTTTTTTTCCTGAAGGAAATTGTAACACATAGGTTGATATAAAAAATTAATAAGTTGAATAAAATTCACCAAAATTCGAGAGAGGGGATTGAATACGCCAAACAATAATATTTTGATGTTAAATAAGTTTTTGGAAACGCGCACGACAGTCGCAAAACAAACTTTAGTGGAGTTCTTCGTTGTGCCATTTTGTGCGACTCTGTACAAACGAAAACAAAGTTTATTCCATCAAAGCGTATGCATATAGCCAGAAGTAGTTCATAAAAATTTATTATTGTGGGAAACTAGAAAAAACAGTTGAGTAATAACAAGCTTGTTATTACTGTTTATAATAACACTTACTTTTAAAATAGCGAACATGAAGAATCATTTCGTAATTTGTCAGGCCAAAAGACATAATATTTATTGAAAGCTTGCCAAATTCCGTGAAGATGCACAAATTGTATCGTGTCGGACGGCCGGACATGACGCTCTTCTTAAAATATGAGGGTCGTAGGTACGAATCCCTGTCACACCAAATATGCTTGTTCTTTTAGTCGTGAGGACGTTATAAGGTTAGATAAATCCTACTATTCGTTGAGAAAAGAGTAGCTCAAGAGTTAGCGGTAGGTGGTGATGACTAGTTGCCTTCCCTCTAGTCTTGCATTGCTAAATTAGTGACGGCTAGCGCACATATCCCTTGTGTAGCTTTGCGCGAAATTCAGAAGCAAAGAAATAAATCATATCGTTTGATATATTGATACAATCGTACACAGCTTCACTATGTGATATCGCTGTATCTCCACACCTTTGATTATAATACTTGTTGCGGCCAACACATATTACTTGAGCATTACATTCTCTTAAATAAACCACTGCAATTCAACTATCAAACAATAAAATGAAGTAAACACTGCAATGCTGCTAAATTATTCCAGTTACCTAACAAAGATCACTGTGTGATCTCTACATAATATTTTGTGCGTTTCACCCGGAAAAATGTCAGTACGACTTGTTGCAACTGTAACAATCAATATTGAAGCAAGCTATTTACACATAATAGAGGAAACACTACAATGCTATAGTTGCACCTAACTGTCATAGTCTTTATACACTACAAATAATCCATTACATAATAAAACTATTATACCTGATCAATTTAAACATCAAATGGTATCTATATGAGTTAATTGTTTCAACCAGTTAACACAGTTTACTTGAGTATTTGCTAACCTAAAGTTACCTCAATCATCTGCAGTAAAGCTAGTTGCAGACTAAGTATTAACCATTTAATCTATGAGAGTAAACAAAATTACAAGGAAACCGCAACAAGATTTAACCATTGCAGCCGACTAACACAAACCACAATACTTGTACATATTCTGCAGTATATGTGTAGACCATTAATTACTTACCATAATAGAGTTTTGTAAGAAAACAATGTACAATCCAATTTCGCATACGCGCCATATCAACTTGTGAATATAAATCGTGTTCACCACCTATAATAGCATGTGCAGCAGTACATACAAAACACCACAGTCGTCAATAACGGCTTGATACGAAGTGTCAATGGGTCCATAGAAACCCCAGAAACCATAGAAACAAGACTTGGCATATGCTGAAGACAAAAGATTTTCGTACATATCGAGAAATTTGTTGGTACACACAAAGTTTTCGCTGTCAAAGAGTCGATAACAGTCAACTGATGTAATTGTTGAACCAAAACCAAACCAGAAAAATCCGGTGATTACCATTTATTAAGAACGTTATAACTAGATGGCTTTCTGAAATACGTAATGCGCTAGTATTTACTTCATAACATACTCCGTTTCCTCTTCTCTTATGCAGCAAAAATGTACAAGTTTAACAAGAATACTAACGTAGGAACTTCACATGTTTGTTGTTTGCTCACACTTTTCTAAAGATATGAAAATAACGGTTTCTGTTAACCAACCTCTGGTTTGATGCAAACAACATCTGAACTTTATTCTACATTATAAAGTTTGAATATGCAACTGTTCCAGAAAATTAGAGCTTAATTTTCTTTATACAAAAAGTAACCATAAGCTGATACGTGTGGTATATTTATTCGTGTTCACGCACCTATTGGAATTTAAAAGATGGTGTCCTTTGGTAAAGATGGATTATTGTGATTTGGGATTGAAGCAGGAGAAATATCGTGCATGTTCCACGCATCCTCCTCTGTCATTGCCATTGTTACTATAAGATCAGTAGTTACAGTGATGTCCAAATCTATACCTCAAATTCTTGGTTGCCTGTGGCTAAATTTCGTTATGGCACACACAAATTTATTCGTCGTTTATCCGTTATTCCATGTGGCATGCTGATTTTAAGTCAACATACCTCGATGTGGTAACAGGTGCCTCTGCAGACACAGGAACAAAACTCTTTTGGGGGAACATCACACAATAAAAATTCCCTTTTAAGCCTTGTACCCCCAAAAAACGCTCTTTTCAACAACGCAGACAACGTTTTGGTTTCAGATTACCATTTTGGCTCTGCTTAATTGACTCTTGTTTTTACTACTTGAGATAGATTGTTCTGTTCGAAGCTCCTGCCTGGCATCCATTACATCTTGCATGGTTGTTTCGGGGTTGCTAAGTATACATAAGAAAATGTCTTCTCGGACGCTCTGTACTTCAGTATAATAAAATTTCGTTTGAGCCTAAAATCTGCGAGGAAACAATATTATGGAAGAACTTAACTGCAGTAAAATTTGAAGGTAATAAAGTGCATCTTCCTTTCTTTCCACTACATGCTCCGTTAAAGCATTAAAGCTCTCGCTGGCACATGTAATAATACCTGAATCATGCCTGTAAACCTGCAGCTGCTCAAGTAACCACCTGTCGGTGGAGAAAGACATGGTTGGCTTGATTTCTGCAATTTCGTAGTCGAGGAAGGCTCGACTCTATTTTACTTTAATCTAACCTAGTATATCAAATACTCGCCTTGTAACTTGAACATTAAATGTTACTTTACATGTATACGGTTCTTTTTCATGTCTCCTAATTTAATGTGATATTTTGTTTTTATCTAGTATTTGATATGTGTTAACAGTCAATTCCATTAAAACACTATTGTTTTGTTACCCATTGACGTTTTCATTTTAACGCATTAACTGTGTAACCTTCTTGTGATCGATTATTTGAATTCTTTCTCATACTTACAAATTATTTGAATTGTGGAAAATGCCATTTATTGAAGAATGAAGTCTTATTGTGCTTAATAACACAAAAGTTTTATAAGGGAATAAAAGAACGCACATATAAAAGGGAAAACATAAAATTCTTCAGAAACAAATCTTGGCCACGATATCAGAGCCCTTCTTTGTTAACTACTCTGATAATATCAACTTTATTGATTTCTTTTCCGACTAACGTGGCCAAAATATAGTAAAAATATCGAATAGTAAATGTTTTGCAGGTTTAAATATGATACATTTATTTATGATTTAGACTAAAGAATGAAGCTGGACACAATATAAACATTGTGAAACAATCTTTATTCGATACAAAATACAATAAAAACGAGTACGAGGACAAAAGTCAGACAGGACCTTCACTGATAAGAACTTTAAATGCTATTATTAGAGAAGTGTTTTTGGTGCCTTCGCGTACTTGTCTTTTGACTTTCTTGTAATGAATAAAATAATTTACTTTTTGTGTTGTGTTTAGTCTATTTTTTGTTTCTAGTTTAGTGAGAGAAATTCAAATATGCTTTAAAATGCATTTCCTGATGTTTTTATATTCATTGGTTCTACTACCCGAATGTTAACAGGAAATGAGTTTAAATGGGAATACCACTGCGTGAGGGTTTTATCCTATAGCATCTTAATAATATAATACCAACAGAAACAGAGAACTACCAGTTTTGTCGTAATTCGTTTAACACCATGCAACTCGTTAATATAACAGTACAAATAAAATAGCACTATTGTGTGAATTCTAAGACATTTTATCCTTGCATTAACGAGGAGTAGGTAACGACCGAACCTGTTTAATAGTTTAAAATTGTATTTTTCTTTCAGTTTTTGTCATTTTGTATTTTATTGGCTGGTTCGATTTATTTAATTGAGTGAACTGATACTGTGATAAGGTACGATAACGTAAGTTCGGAAGTTTTTTTCAGTGCCATAATGTTTACTTTTTATGTCGGAGGGGAGAATTATTTTGTTTGTATTTGATATGGGATGACAGAGAGAAATGCTGATGCTTGGAGAACATTACGTAGTAACTTAGCACGGGGATTCTCAAAACGTGTTTTAGCTTTATCTTTTATTTAGCCTGGCATCTCAAGGTTCTGTTTCATTTCATTTAACATAATTTTAAGGTTACTCTGGTAGTGAGACTGGGTTTTTATAGTGCTGTTAGCAGTATTAGTAGTGTTACTAGCACTAGAGCAGAGCTATGGTTGAGGACGCCACCAGATAATTTAATAGAAATGTAGAGAATAGAACATTAACATCAATATCTACCCTGAGGAACATTACTTTCATTACAGATTGGTGAAGTCTTATTGTTAAACTTACAGAAACCAAGAAAATGTTTCTCCATGTACCCAGCCCTTTCTAAGACTATGTTACAAACCTCTGTTTGGGAACCACTGACACATAAGATGAGTAATTACTTCTGTTTCCCAAAAAAAGAAGTTTAATTTTAAAATGTGTAATTTTATGCAAATGTAATTAGAGTTAATAATGACAATACAATATTACTACAAGTAGTAATAGTAACTGATCAAAATGTTGAGAGTTGTTGCATTATTTTTTTCAGTATTGATAATACTTTACCAGAAAAGCATCATGAGTATAATAATAGTACATTGTTTACCAATTGTGTTACTGAAGTCACAAGTGATCTTGTTGGTATTCTTATTAGGGTGGAAAATATGTGTAACAAGTTATCATCTAAAGTGATTGAGTCTGTAATTTTCAAGAGATTAAAGAAAAGAGTTAATGAGTATTTGTGAAGTCAGAACATCTTTGATAGATAAAAAGACCCCTTTACTTACTGTTATTTTGTTTCAACAAGCCAGTACAACCACAAATATTGATATACGTTAATTCTGATCTGTTTAAGCATGAGACTACTGTCTGTTTTAATGTTGTGCAATATACCTTGTTTTCAAATAGCTTCTTTATTATGATTAATAATAGTGTTTTTTGCTCACTTATTGACATTGTGTTTAATAAATATACTTTTGAAAATATATAGCTATCTAAATTTTCATTTATATGTAAATATTTCAAGGTGTTTTTTTTTTAGTGGACAGAAAAAAAAGACTAAAAACAAAAACAACTGCTAATAATGAAAAGAAGATAGAATTTTTAAAATAATTTTAGTTATTTCTATAATAAAATTAAAAACATTTTTTTATTTTCAAATGTATTAATTTGTTCTGATCTTGTTAATAGCACATTTTATGATGATGACAGAACAAGCAAGGTGACAGAAAAGGATTCATTCATCTCTTCAAGACCAACTCTATTCTACAAGCAACTATATCTTTAACCAAACATCATTGCTGAATCTCTTGCATTTAGATAATTATCCAATAAAAGTATAGAGCACTCCATAACTGTCATCATTCACTTACTAAAAATAAAGGCAGATCATTAATAGGTGGATTATTGAGGATTTTAAATGACAGTGAATAATTTTCTAAAAATAAAGCATGGATATTCAAGGACAATCTTAAAGAACTAAATCATATCTTGTTGTCAGTATGCTGTTTCACGTTGAACATTTATAACATTCATGATGTTTGTTATAAGAATTAGAAAATAATACTCTTTTTTTTTGTGGTGCATGCCAAAGCTAATAATGTTGGTGATGGAAAACATGAGAAACTAATTGGGTAATAAAGGTTACTTAGCATAACTTAACATTTAAAAATGATGAGACTTCCCTATCCACATAAAAATAATTAAAATTTAGCTCTGGTTATTTAAATATTCTTAAGCTTTTTCTCAAACTACCTTAAATTTACTACATCCATCACACCTCAAAGCAACCCATTTCAAAGGCTAACCACCCTGTTACAAAAAATAAAGATGTTTTAACTGAAAATTTCTCCCCAAAATTCATATTTATTTCCACTCTTTTTTTCATTCTCACCATTAAATATGAAAAAGATGATTCACCAATACTATTAGATCCTTTAATAATCTTTAACACCTCATTAAAAGTTATAGAATTAAAGTATATTGGTGGTGTTTTTGGCAAGTCTTGAGCCATTCAAGTAGTGTGATGTTACAAATTATGGCAATTAGGATTATGTCTACAGAAACATTGAATAAAAGTCTGAAGAGGTTGTAATATAATTGAATAGGTCATTGGTAAGAACTCTTTTTGAATATTGAATTCATCCTAGGCCTTTCTTATCTTAGAAAGTCATTGAAAAACTTGAAAGGATTCAGAGGAGGACTAATAGGGTAATACCTGGAATAAAAAAGTTATAATATGAGGATATGTTAAGATCTTTGAAACTGATTTTTTTAAAACAAAAGAAGAGTTAGAAGAAACCTGATTAAAGTGAGAATTGATGGTAATTATAAATCTTTTTGTACTTATTAAAGGTTATACTAATAGGATGAGAGTACACAATTATAAAATTTGAGAGGGTAAGTATCATATTTAGTTAAGATGGTTTTGCTTTTATAAAATGTTGAGAAATACTGGCTTAAGGCTTCTGTACTTCTTATAGACTTATTGTAGAATCAGTTTTTCCTTGCTTAAAAGTTAGGAAGCAAGTAAAAATGCAAATGGTATAGATAATGACAGGAGTGTAACAGGGTAATTATTAGTTTCCTGAAAAAGTAAATAGTGGATTTCAATTTTTACTTTTCTTGAGGGTGGGTGTGCAAAGATTGCTTTGAAAGAACAAATGTTTTTGGCAGCTTCTATTATTACAGAGAAATATGAGTTGGTTTGTTGGACAGACACCTCACAGCCAGGATTTATTTTTGCTAAGTGTGTGATGATAAATTTAATCATATTTTACTTTCCATAACTGGCAAAGAATATATGTTTAGTAAGGTATATTCAACTATTTATTCTTAGCAACTTTTGTTCAGGAGTTCATTGTGAAACTTGTATCAGTCATGTGAACTAGAAATACGAAGGTTGTAAATGTGTATTAATCCTCTAATGTAGGTGAAGGTTATGTGCAACAGGATGTTTTCAATGAGCTTATGCCTTCTTGGCATTTCATGGATTGGGATCATATATATTAATTTATAGTATAGAAATTTATACAAGTTAACATAAGGTGGATTTTTTTTTTTTTAAATATATTTATTTCAGTTTCAACATTTTTTAATCCATTATCAAAGAAACTGGTGAGAGTCCTGAAGCTGAAAGTAAACTATGGTTTAAATTGTAATACTAAGTAAAGATTTTCATTTTGTTTCTTGTTTTTTTAGCTCATTTTATTATTTACATAACAGTTCTGAAATCTGAATTTTGTGGATACTTGAAACTTTTATAACAGGTATCAGTGTACCCAAACACCACAAACTAAGTTATTAAGCTACATTTTGAAACTATGACCAGAATTTGCTTATTCTGTAATTTATTTTGAATTTGCTTCTTTTCCCTTATGTTTTCTGGTGCAGTGAAGTTGGTAACGTATGATCCGTATGGAATGTAACTTTTTAAAACCACATAGAATTTGCAGTGAAGATTAAGAAGCTGCATTTGAGGTAAGAAAACAATTAGAGAATTTGGAAGAAAGTAGAAGAGGCATTCTCTTAGATGAAGAGTTTTTGCTCGTAGTAGTGAGAACTGTGCCTTGTTCTTGATCTGCTCTTGAAACAAGAGTTTGATAGTTGGCAAGAAGTCTTAAGCTACTGTTAATGATCTCTGATCATTATTTCTTTTATGCAGGAGTAGAAAGATGAAAAATAGGGCATAGTGGTTACAAGCATGCTGAACGTAATGGAGTTGTCTCTGTGGGGTCTTAAGGCTAGATGGTTCAGACATAACAAAGCTCCAATTATAACCATCTGTGAATGTGTAGTGTGTTGAGGTTCAAATGGAAGATGAAGTTCATATGGAATACTGTTATATCATTAAGCAGGGAAGTCTACATTTTAACTTGCTGGTACATCATTCTTAATAGCTGATGAAGCTCTACTTTAGAGGCATTAAAAAAATTATTCTTTACCACCAAAAATCTGCTGGATGCTGGTAAGAATGTTTGCTTTGATGTGTGCAGAAGCGAAGTCCCTTGGGTCCCATTGTGACAGAGATAAGTATCCACTATTGATCCGGGCCCAGCGTGGCCAGGTGGATAAGGTACTCGTCTCATAATTCAAGGGTCGCAGGTTCAAATCCCCATCACACCAAACATGCTTGTCCTTTCAGCTGTGGGGACATTATGATGTGATGGTAAATTCCACTATTCATTGGTAAAAGAATAGTCCAAGAGTTGGCAGTGGGTGGTGGTGACTAGCTGGCTTCCTTCTAGTCTTACACTGCTGAATTAGGGACAGCTAGTGCAGATAACCCTTGTTTAGCTTTGCACAAAATTCAAAACAAACCAAATCATTGAGCCTATGAAAGTCATGGTGGATTTCTTGATGTATTATAGATAGTTTGTGGCCAATTCCTCTTAGACTTGCCACACCACTGTTCTGTGGTTGAAGTGTATTGTAACTTATGGACACAGGAAAGTGAAGATTTCTTCCAATTCTTGAAACATGATCAAAACATTGGTGCTGTTTTATATTTGTCAGAACCTGTTTTCATCCTGGATTTGAGTAGTTTTGTGCCTGGATTGTGATGATATGTAGTGTATAGTGATAGGTGAGTCACATGCTAACCACTCTTAAATGCCAGTTATGTACAACAAAAGTAGAACTGCTTACAGTTGTGGTGCATGTAAAATATTACTGACATTATTTGTATGAAGATGGTTCTTCTTTGTGGTGAATCATGTCTCAATAAAATGGCCAATTAACTTAAACTTGAAAGGTGTAGTTGTGCATTTGGCAACAAACTGCAAATGTATATCTTCTGAATAAATGTTACAGAAACTAATAAATTATTCTACCAACCCAAGAAATCAATTCCATTTATTAAACATTGAGATTTTGGATATAATACAATGGTGAAATTCATTATAGAAACTGCCATTGCAGTATCTGTGTTTGAATGGATACCACAAATGACCAGTGAGGGACTTTCTGAAGAGAAACTGTGATAGATATAGTCTTGTTGACATTACATATTTTTTTGCTTTTACTCATAATTTTATAAAACTACAAATGCACTTTTCTCCCACTGATGCTGTGGTTACTTGTCCTATTCTGGGAACAAAAAGACTAGCTTACTGATTTGTCATCCTTTTATGTAAAAGTAAAGTTAATTCAAATAATTATAATGATAGATAATTATCGTTAAAAATAAATTAGTAATATTTTTGTTATTAATCCTTACCCTAATTTTGATTTCTAAATGACAAAAATGATAATAATGACAATTTACTTACTTAATCTATCTAGTTCATGTCATTGAGTTGTTTTTCATGAAATTGTTTATCTGCTCAACTTTCATAAAGAATTTGTCTTGCTTATTGGTGTGTAGTATGTGGCTAACATTTGCCCAGCAAACAGAAAGCATAAGTATTGTTTAAGAGCTCTTGTTCTCATAAAGCAAACAAGTCTAGGTTACTGATGCTTACAATTCAAGTTAAACTTGAGTGCCAATGTTTACTTCTCACGTGGTTATTGACATCTTTTATTTAACCTTTTTGCACCATGTGTCTTCTAACTTTAATTTAAGCATATTATGGAGTCAATAACATGAGTTAATAGTCTATCATTAATTTTCTGTATAGTTAAGTGTAGACTGGTGAATTTGCACAGAGATTCAGTATTTCTGTCTGCACCATCTCAACATAAATATCTTTGTTACTTGTACATCAGTGTTTCCTATATAGTTTAAGTATATGTTTATTTGCACACAGTTGATTAATTGTTATTATAATTTTATTCTTATAAATTCTATTTTATAATTCCATGGGTGTGTAAAGAAACTACTACCCCTGACTTTTATTTAATGTACAAGTAGCAAAGATTTTTGAATGTTGCATGCTATCTTCCCTTTAAGAAAGCCAGTTAGCAACCTCACAGCTTTCACACTTTATAAGCAGAAAAATTTAAATTATTACTTGTGTGAATTTGTGTACCCAAAGTAAGGACTCTTAAAATAATTTCTGTACAAATTTACACCTTATAACTAAAGGGTTAGCAGGTGCATATCACTGTCTTGTGTTGCAAAATATTAAAGGGGATAAAATGTAAAACCTACTAAATTATTCCTTTATTTTAGACTTAGTTGCTTTTTATTTAAAAAAGGTGCAGCTAGTCACAGGCTGTAAATTTTTAGAAATCTATTTGAGAAAGATTTGAGAATGTAAAATTTTAGCATGTGGTAAAGTGCACCAAAGCAAAATGGTGTAATCAGATGCATTTCCTGGATCAGTGAGATGCTGAATTTGACCTGCTTGCATCTGGTACCAACAACATGTATAGAAAGCTACTAATTTGACCAAAATTTGGGACACTTTTATTATTATGTAAATATTAAATGTAAGGATGAGCCCAGATGCATGAGTGTTGATAACACTGTTGTCCAAGAAAAAAGAACAAAGTATATTACCATTAGAAAATACATTGATGAGTTAAACCTACGTTTACTATTCCACTTAGCTTGCCACTACATACATCAGTCAGAACAAGACAGTTCTCTTATTATTAACTTCTTGAGGTCAAAACTCAAGCAGTTGTATTTGTTTTGCCACTTTTATACAAAATCTTTACTGCTTGATGTTTTTCTGTTAGTGCCCTCAGACTTCTATTTATTTTTATTTTGTTTAATGTTGCAACTTTCTCCTTGCACATGCTACACAAAACCATCTATCCATCTTTATCACACACTTTTATGCTTAATATAAGAATAAAATGAAGTAATACTCACAAAAACATGAAAGGATACTCCATCCAGTACTTTTTGTCTCAGGGTGACTGTACTCGAGAAAAGAGTTCTTAATTGTGAATATGCTAAGTCATTATGTGATTCATAACTTTGTTAACTTGGTATATTATTCATTTACAAAATGTATACTATGCACCTCTGATTGGTTGTGGAAGTTAAAAAAATCACAAAAAACAGTGCAG
The DNA here is from genome assembly GCA_011833715.1 of Carcinoscorpius rotundicauda. Taxonomy (NCBI): domain Eukaryota; kingdom Metazoa; phylum Arthropoda; class Merostomata; order Xiphosura; family Limulidae; genus Carcinoscorpius; species Carcinoscorpius rotundicauda. Next base: position 36,322,551 of record CM022393.1, read on the forward strand.
AGCATTTTATATTTTGTCTCATGATTGGCCATGATGCTGACCTAATTGTTATAGCTGGGATTAAATGTTAATTGTCAGTGAATACAATCAGTTGATTTAAGATTAGTGACTGAAATAAAGTGGTATTTCTTGCAATCTAAGCTTTCAAGTGCTTATTATCCAATTAATATGCAGTAATAGTTGCATACAACACTTAATAGTGAGTGCTGAGTTATAGTATCATTTCTGCAGAGCTGAGTGTGTTCTTAAAGCATATGACATACAGCTAGGACAGCTGAGTTTATTAGAGATCCTAGAAAAATTGAAGTTTGGTCTCTGTTTACTTGAACTTCACCTAGAAAAAATATTATGTGCTTTGTATTTTCAAGATGGTAAAGGGTAATTTTGGTTTGTCTCCTAACTGTGATATTCATAAGCATGTGATTTTTTTCCACTGAGAGAAATAAAGATAATGCTACTTTAAAATATGCATCTTTCCAACTAAAAAAACATGATGGGCCCATTGTTTTTGTTGGTGTTGGTAGAGAAATACTTATATATTATGTGGCTTAGTACTCATAAGATGAGATTATGATTATTATTTGATTAAAAATAAAGAAAAATAATAATTTTATTTTCTTTATTTATTTTAAATAATGATAAAAAAAATTCATTATATGTAATGTTCTTGGTTAGTTTGATTTATAAATATTTATTGTGCAACTGAACTATTTCCCAACTATGCAATTATAACTGAGTATCTCAATTTCATAGTTATTTCTATACAGGATAATTATGCTCGGATTTCATGGTATCATATTTGTTTTTGGTATTATGACTTAATATAATTTTGAACTTAATAGTAAAATCAGACTATTGCCACATGCTGGTGTGATCACAGGTCTGGGCAATGTAGTTGTATTTACACTATCCCATCGAAATTCTATGGATCTTGTTTTCACTAGTGACTGGGACAGATAAATTCTTACAATACAGTAGTGAGTGTATATATACCATTAGTACTGTGATTCATAGTAGTTATGCCATATAGTGTCCAGGCAACTTTTCTCTTCAAAATATTGAATTGTGACCCTGTTGGTTGTGATTTTTAAACATATATCACTTAAATGTCTAACCTATTGTATGTTGAGTTGACTTGGAAATTTCAAATCTAACTTTTGCTGTATAAAATAATGATTTTTTTTTTTTACATTTGATTATCTTGTTTCTTGAATTCAACAGCAATTAAGGTTTTATCTACACACCAAGAATGTGAGGGGAAGATAAATTGATGTTAGTATGGCTGAGGTTCTGAGAAAATTATTCAAAACTCTTAGGAGGAAACCTTAACTTTCAACTTCCAAATTTATAGAAGAAAATAGCCCATTACAAGTTGTTTTAGAAAAATATTTCCTTGCCTTTCTAGTTCTCTTAAAGTATTTTGTAGGGTTTTGACATCTTCTGAATCAACATATGGTTGCTTTTGTAGACCTTTTGAGGAGATCTTTTATAAAATTTCTCACAATAGATTAAATTGGAATCTGGAGATTGGTTTAAAAGTTAAATGTGTATAAAATTGTCTTAGCAGTAGAAAACTTACCTTAGCTGATCACTGTTTATGTTAACACATTAGATACCTACTTGGACAGTAATATTTCTAAATTTTCTGATGATACTGAAATGCTTGAAAAAGCTCATTTTTTTGAGAATGCTACCCTGATAAAATGATAGTTTTATGGAATTGTTAGTGTGGAAAATGTGTTTGAAGATTAAGAAGTATAAAGCTACATGTTTGGGGTGTCAGAAGTACATGATTATTATGGAATAGTGAAAGAAGCGAGTTTTGTTTCTCATAACATCATAGTATCTTCTGCTGAGTGCTTAGAAATTGTAAATTTAAGAAAAAGAAAGTTACTGAAGCCATATACAAAACTAATGAAGCCTTGGATGGAGTAGCATAGCAGGGTTGATCCATTTACTATATGAAAGATTTAAACATGGTTTGTTAGAATGAAACCTGGCTTAAATCATTTCATTCAGAAAAAAGGAATTAGTGTTCACCCTGTGTACTCTGATTTAGTTTAGATGTTCATAATTGTTTTCTCATGGTCTTCCTGTGAGTTGCTGTTTTGTGGTGTGATAAAAGGTTGGAAATATTAATCTGAGTAGTAGGAATAATATATGTTAAGTTTAGAAGTTTACTCTATATTCAGACATGTTCTTTGACTTCCAGGATTCTTATTTGGTTAACAATTATACATTTCTACATTGATTAACCTGATGATGTTTTATTAAGAGAAATAATCAGTATCCAATGAAAATTCTTCACTATATTAACTTTTAGCTTTAGTAAGAGATAAGTACCCTACTGAGCTTGGGCTTGTGTTTACCTCTTGATAAAGCTGTAGGGTGAAATGTTGAGGAATTAAAGAATTTTCATTGGGTACTGGTTGTTTCACTACATGAAAGATGTTAACAAACTGGGTTGCACTATGCTGCCTGAATTCTACCCAATATCTTTGCAAAGCTAATTTAAAGTATTTTTTTAAAAAAATTGATAGAGAGTTGCATAGATTTGAAGGGATAGGATTAAAAAAAAACATTTGTCTTTGAGGTAGCTTATGTGAACCAAATGACATTTTGTTACCTTGTTTTTTATTTTGTCCTTTGTAGATTGATTTGGTGTTTTGGTTGGTTATTTTGATGAGTGAGTGACTTTAATAGGCTTTGTATGTTTGTACCATTGGTTTATTATTAATTATACAAAAATTGTTATATTAAAACAATTTTGAAGCTTCACTAGCCATGTAAGTAGGTCTGATCATGCCCTGTTTGATAATCATATATCTTAACAACAGTTCTGCAGTGTTCTTTTCAAGGCAAAAGGCTTTATTGTAAGGTTTTCTTGCCCAAAGCATGTCACATCTTCCTGTAGGAAAATCATTACCCATTTCACATACAAGAACAACTATTTCCAAGTGCCCATTTCAAGATTATGTACAATGAAGAAATACAAGGATACCATGTCTGGCAGCTTGACTGATATGCCTGCACATGGAATAGCATAAATATTCATTCTCCAGTTTCTTGAAGTATGCAGTGGTTAAACAGGAGCAATTACTAGAAGTCTTATCTTGGTGAACCTATACTTTATTGTCCTCATTTCCAGAAGGATATCTTTATATTTTATGTTGAATGCTGTTTCCTAGGGCATATGCATGGCTTTTGTCTCTGATCAGTGTGTTTGATTATTCTCGTTTATTACAAGATGTTGCATTTTGCTTAATTCAGTTAGAATATAACTTGTTGTAGGTTTCTTAATGGATGGTCATATTATCTCAAATTGAATCACACTCCATTTTTTTCCAATCCTAATAAGTGTATCCTCATCTAGAAATTTTAAATCCTTGATCTGAATACTTTCTATGGCCTAAGTTTAGGAATATCTTGCATTGGAAATATATATCCTCTTAAAAGTGGTTAATTTTTGGTGCCATCACTCTACCTGTGAAAAGACCAATGTTCAGATGAAATTCTGATACATTATATTCCACAATTACTGTGTATTGGCTTGCTGATTTGTATATTCAAAATCATTTTTATATAATACGCTGAACCTTTTGCATAGGAAGATTTTTACCAGTAATTATATGATATGATAGTTTAATCATATATCATAAATCATGTGTTATATCTTTTTTTAAAGTTTTATGCAAATGCCTATATCTTGGTTACATAATTAGGAAATTAATTCATTTAATTCAGAAAGAAGGGATTAGTGTTTGGCCTGTGTACTCTGATTTGATTCTTATATATTACAGGATGTTGCATTTTGCTTACTGTAGTTGGGATACAACTTGTTGCAGGTCTTTTAATGGATGGTCATGTTATCTTAAATTGATCCACACTCCCTTGTTTACCGATGCTATTAGGTATATCCCCATCTGATTATGTAATGGTTTTTTATTAGCTTACTTCATAATTGGTGTGCATGCAAGGAAGTGGTATTGATACAAGAAATTCAAGTACAATAAATGTTCAGTTGTTTTATTAACATTGGTGTGTGTGTGTGTATAATAACCATTAGCCTCAACTCTTTTACTGTTTAATTTTTTAAGTTCATTTTAAGATACAGATTAAAAGAACGAACATGAACAAGTAATGAAATACTGAAATATACTGGTTAACTGTCAGAAATTCAAAGGGAAATATCTTTTCTTCAAAAAGGTACAAAATTGCAAAAAATAAAGCATTGCTCCAGTGATTTCAGAGGGACATGTATGTACCCATGGCAGAAAGAAAGTTAAGAACACTTGAGAGGTTTGAAAACTGCTGTAATGGAAAAATGAATATAGATATACATATTTTTGTTTGAAATTTGAATATTTAGGATGAATGTGGTAATGCATTAGTCATTATTATTATTTTTCAGAAAACTGTTGTTAGTCTTAATTGAATTCAGGAACCTTCACTATGACTAATGATGGGCTTTTAGGTGGGGTTTCACTGAAAAGGGATCCCGAAAACCTGGAAATATGTACTCGTTCAGTTGAAAAAACCTTAGAGCCTTTAGTTATTCTGGTGTTTGTTCATACATGTATCTTTTAACATCTTGTTTAATTTATTCAAATATTTCATGTAGTTTTATATCAAAAATTGATATAAATGAAAATTATACTAGCTCAGTTATAGGGCATGAAAACAAATAACTGTTTTAATAGAAAGTTTGATGCAATTCTGTTTGAACCAAAACAAAGCAAATTGATATAATGAAATTTAGACAACTTGTGCTAACTTTAACTCACACTAATTAGTAGCTTGGGATGACAGTATTTGTGTTATTTTTTATTTTTAAAAGTTGTTTAAGGTTAGACACCAAAATATTGAAAACTTTCACAGTTAGTTTAATCAGGATACATTTTTGTTATAGCTAAACCATGTAAACTAAAGTCCAGGCATAATTAATTTGACTAAAGGAAAAAATCAAGAAAAACTACTGAAAAAACATAAATGCAAAAGCAGCAACAACATATATATTGTATAATAAATAGTGGTGTAGAAACGAGTTGCAAAGTGGGGTGCTTGACTAGACCTGCAGATTTTACAATGAGAGACTGAAAGTATAAGGAACTGCTAAAAGCAGCTCAATTTGGAGGGATTTGGGGGTATGCTTTCCCCAGAAAATTAATAATATAATTTACAGTCTTTATATAAGTCAAATGTTTAAAAATGGGGTGCTATAGCACCCCTGGTACCATTGTCTCTGATAAAATCTATTTGGTTGACAACTAACAATAAAAGAATAATGGGTTTTGCAGTACAAGCACTTTAAACAGTTTCTACATTTAGTTTGACTTTTCTGTATGTTCATTCAAAATACTCATAGTGGTAAGTTTAAGAAATATTGTTTTACTAGAAAAAGTTCTCAGCTTTTTCTGGGGTATTAAAATGATATATTCTAGATCACTCTGTCAGTGAGTGTATTCTGAACCTATTTTAGCATAGAAGAACAGCCAAAATTATTTGTAACATTTTTATTTCCAAGAAACATAAAGAAAGTACAGTTAGTTAATAATTATTTATTATTGAAGTTTATATTTGACTTCTGTGACATGCATGCATGCATGTGCATCATTTTTAATGAGGCTAGTGATAAACCACATTGAAAAAATTGGTTCCTTATAAAACAACTTTTAATATACAGAAAATACAGTGCATTTTGATAACCATGCATTCCAATAATGGCTTTTATATCATTTTGCTTAGCAACAAAAGTATAACATATACTTTTGTGTTAATGTGTGTTTAGAATATCCACACCAACATAATCATCTGGAATATATCAACCTAGTTACCTGAGTGAAACTTGGTGTGTACATCCGTATTATTTTCATGTAGCAAGTAAATTCTATGTAAATTCACATAGAAAAGAAGTGGTTCTTTATATAACAACTTTTAATGCATAGAAAAGTCAGTACGTTTTAGAAACAATGGCTTTTATAATAGCAAATATTATATAACTAGCAAAAGTCTCCAGCTTCACTCTGGTTATTAGGTTGATATATTCTAGATGATTGTATTGGTGTGGATATTCTAAACTCACATTAACACAAAAGTATGTGTTATACTTTTGTTGCTAAGCAATATGACATAAAAGCCATTAGTGGAATGCATTGTTATCAAACAATGTTTTCTTCTTGAAACTATAGTAGTCACACACACACACACACACACACACACACAGATATGCTTATTTAATATTTTAAACAGTATTTCTGCATGTAGTTTTAGAATTTTATGTATGTTCATTCAAAATACTCGTAATGATAATTTTAACAAGTATTTTTCTTTTGCTGGTTTAAACAGAGGCTTCTATTTTGTTTCATTAACAACAATTTTGATACTGTAGTGAACTATTTGAATAGTAATTCTATTTAATTTTTCCCCAAATTAACTAGGATTTTGCTGCTGTTTCAGCTTTCTTTACAACTTTTCAGTCACAACGTTAGTCTTTTAATCTTACAGTAGAGAAAGAGATTTGTAAATAATTATCATTCATACCATTGGAATGCTAGTTCTAAAATACATGAAGTTGCGTTTTTTCTTTACAGTGATACATGTGACTTTTATACTTTACTGAATTTTGCTAAAATCTCAAATTCACTGACTTCACCAAATTAGTTAGAGTAGAAAGTCACTTATATGCACCATAAATGATGTAACCCATCTAATATTGCAAGGTTAAACTTGTAACTTTGTGAATAATAATAAAATATAAGCTTCTTTTGTTTTATAACTTTTTAAGCAATAATGAAAGCTTTATATTGATAATATAAGTTTATTAATTTTAAGTTTTGTTCTGTAGTTGAGAAAGAGTAGCTGTAAAAATGCCTTTTTTTGTCATAAACAAGAAACAGAAGACTATCAAATGATCAGTTATTTGTGTTAGACAAACTAAAGATTGGTTTCAATGCTTAGGTTACAATATTAGTCAATACTAAAGGACCTTCCAAGAAGATGAAAGGCCATTCCAAGTGGGCTCATGTTTTAGTAGGTGTAGTTGAGAAAGCAAATGAAAATTTTATCCAGTAAGGACAAGATATTGCTCGTGAAAATCTTGATATCCAACATGAAATGCTATCTGCTGTTGAAGAAGTACAGAAAACAGGTAATATCAGTTTATATTTCTCTACTGTTATAAGTTAAATTGTTGTTGTTGTAGAACTTTTAACAACCAATAAAATTTTAAGTAAAAATAAACTGATGGTATAACTTGGGTTTTCATCAGATAAAATTTAAATTGGTTTTCTTTAGTAAGTTAAGCATATATTTAAACTTTAAATTTCTAAGAAAATCTTGAAAAAAACAGTGGTAAAGAATAACCTTATAACAAATTTTATATCTGAGTACATAGAAAAGTATAATTTAGAAAAAAAAAAATGTTTTATCAGTATGTTTAGAAAGTACATCTTATTCATTTTTTTCTACATATGAACAAATAAAACTAGTGTATATGATATAAAGCTAAGCTTCACACCAAGAATATTTTTGGTATATTATAAAAACATATAAAAGTGAGGGATAGTCTATTTCCTGAGAAACATACATGATTTTCTGTAATGATGACCAAAGTTTCTAGTAAAAAACTGCTTACAAAATGCTTGTGTAAAGGTATACACTACATGAAAAATTGCAAAAAACGTACAAAACAAGCAGGGCTAAAGCACAAGATAGTTTTTGATAAAAAAAAAAGACTCAAAAGATTACAAAATATTATATTTTGACTTGCAAGTGCTATTAGCTTACCCTTTCACTATGAATATTTGCACAGGTTAAGTATTTTGCACAATAGTTTTTGATACAGCATGTGTATCTTCACAAAATTTGGTGATTTTAGTAAATATTACAAATATTTTGTATTGAAACAATCAGATTTGAATGATATATTTTTAACTAAAGATTTGTTTGTGAAAATGTTTTTTTTTGTTACTAGTCTGAGTGCAAAGTGATTTCATTTTGTGATTAAAAACTATTCTTCATCCCAAAAAATTTCAAATATCATACATTTAGTCTCTAAAGCCTTGTAAATACATTTCAAACATTTGTTTTCAGTAAGACTATATCTTATGTTATTTACTGTACCAAAACTATGTTGGGTTTGTCAAAAAAAAAAAAGAAATAAATGTAAATTATGCTTTTTCTCATGATGGAATGACTACATATTATAATACAAAAATAAAAAAATGTTTAGTTTAAGTAGCTTAAGTCTATGTCATATATTTATTATTTTTTATTATATTCACCTACCAGTCATGCCTAGCTAATATGACATAACTTGCATTGATGTGTTGCACAGACACTCGTGTTACATGTCGAGTATCCAATTTTGGCTGTACTTTAGTGGACTATAATTTTGTAGTATATGATCATATTTCAATTATTATACATTTTATATATGTATATAGGTAATTATTATTTAAAAATAATTTATGAAAATTATTTTTTTTTAAATATAGAACAATAAATCAAGAAGTAAAGCATATGATTATCTCTTTTCACTACAGTCTTTGTGTTCAGATGTTACTGGGCATAGGTTGCTAAGCCTTTTAAAATTTTGCACATAGAGGATATCAAGTTAATATTTTTTTAGGTTTTACATGTATACATAAGCAGTTCAATAACCAGAAAGCAACTAAGATGTATTTAGATTTTAAAACATATGAAACTTTGAGTAGAATAAAGGCACAACCTTGAAATCTTTGATCAAAATATAATAATAGTCTTTTAACAGATTAAATTGGCTAAGGAAACCACTCTGGGGACATTCTAAGCTGTTTATTGGTTATTCACATGTCATATATTGAAGTAAGGGATCATTTACAAAAGTGGAAAGAGGTGAATGAGACCACTGTGTTTGATTCAGTACATAAACCATATCTTAGCAATATAAAAAGATACAAGGTCCTTATTTTATATTCTAGCTTGGTCATATTCATAATGTGAGTTACTAATTTCTCCAAACTATAAATTTAGTATCTAATTTTAAACAGTGCTGCACTGAACATATCACATGACTCACTAAAATCTATATTTAGATGTGTTCTTTTAATACATAGTTCTAAATTAACAAATTAACTTGCATATAATATAAAAGTTTGAATTATAATCTATAATTTGATTCCAAACATACTGACAAAAACTCATGAAATAGTAGTTCAATAAAATTTTGAATGCAAGTCATCATACAAGGTGATATGGCCTTTGACCCATGACTCAGTGTGAAAACTTGGGTTTGTTCATTTGAACATAAATACATATCAGTAAATATGATGAGCAACATATACTAGCTATTAGCTTTTGTAATCACTTAAGCCTAAAACAACAACAGCTAATGAAGATAGAAATATTTACCTTATAATTCCATTTATTAACAGAAATATAGAACTAATTGCATTAAAATATTTAGTCAAAAACACTTTTATACAACACTTTAATACTTGTAAAATACATCTGCACTCTAATTCCTTTGGAAACTGATTAAGGTAATAATGAACAATTTTAGTGTATTGACTTTAATTAATTAATTTACATTAATTTTTGCAAATTACACTCTTTGCCATATTTGCAATTGTTGTGAATTTTGAAGTTTTATTATTACAATTGAACTTTATCAAAGCTTATCACATTTATTCAAACTTTATTTTTAACAGGACACTTAATTTTATTTATTGCTTCCTGCTCATTGCTGCGTAATACGTCATGACAGACGTTAAAGTTATAATTGTGTTAAAAATATTGAAGCTTGTAGCCTGCATTATGTCTGCATTTTCTGTTCTAAATAATTCTAGAAGGTTTTTGATTATTCTGGAATGTTTTAGCATTCATCTTGGTCATGACATGCAGCAGCTAACCATCAACCATCACTCAATAAAAAAAAAATCTCTACATCAGTTTCATGAAGAACTTGTAAAAAACAGTCTCACTTGTAGATTTTACACAGCAAGCTCTTTAATGTGATTTTACACAGCAAGCTCTTTAATGATCTTACAGGGCAATTAAAAATGAATTGTCTTGAGCAGGAGCAAATACACTCCTAGGTGTTGCAAAGTTAATTTATAGCACTGAAGAGGCCCAAGCTTTTGATGTGGCATATCTACTGGAAGAGTGAGGATTCATTGATTCTGTAAAGGCAGTTTGCTTTCACACAATAACAAACAACAATGGTCACAGGAATGGAACATGTGTACTGATAGAACAAATATTAAACAGAGGAAGTTAAGGACAGTGTAATTGAATTTTCTACATCACAACTTCAGGTCAGCCAACCTAGAGATGAGTATCAAGGGTTTCTTGAACTACCAATAACTTTTCATGGTGGCATTCTTCATTGGGGAATACAATTTACAACAGCTATGGCACTGTATTATGCATTGTGAATAGTCAAGGCATTTTACACCATCAGCATCTAGATGTTTATGGTACAGTATTAATTTCACTGGCCTTGAAGAAAAAGAACTTCATGACATCTGGATTTAGGAGAGTTATGATATATTTTACCTGCTCTATTAATTTTTGGAGCTACACTCCTGAAATTTCTGATAGCCATAATAATGACTACTATTATCAAGGCAGCAGAATTAACAACCACTTTCAATGGGTCAAAACCACAATTCTTGGCTCATGAAGTAACAGCTCTGGTCCATCACATGTCAGATTTCATACAGTAATCAGAATAAACTGATGATATGCCTCATATAGTTTTCAGTAATCTTTTAATTTTTGATTAAGACAATCTTTTTCTCTCCTATGAATTTGCTTCTTAGTTCATGTAGTTTTGGAGGGCTTGACCAGAACTCTTTCATCACTGATGGATTTATTATTCAATTATGTTCTGTATTTATCTCCTGTTTCCCACAGTTGATCCCAACTCTTCTAAGGGATGAGACTTTAAGTTATTATTTAATGTTTCCTCTTCTTTTGAATATTGAGGTTAATGCAAGCTGTTTCTTTTGGGAGGGATTTGCATTTGGGGTCAATATGGCTTGATTCCTGCATACTGATCATGTTTTATTTTAACATTGTTCCAATTTTCTGTATTTAGACTTACAGCATTTAGTGTCATTTCTTGCTTGGAGGAGATCATACCTTTATAATTCAGTCAAATAATCCTGTATTCATCTAACTCTGACCATCCTTTAGGATCAGGGTTTGTTGAGCCAGAATCCTTCAATTTGCTCATGTTTAGATATCCTTGAGATGAGATCTATGGGATCTGAATACTCTTTCAGTACATTTGGTCCTCTACTTACACTCACCTCTGCTGTTGTCTCATAATCACATTCCCTTACCACCTTTATGACTGTTCTAATCTTACCAACCTCCTCACACATGTTGCTTCCTTCCATGATTTCCAAATCAGTTTGTTTTTCAGTGAAATCCTTACATCTCCTGTGATATTTTCCCCATAACCCTTCTGAATTGAATTCACCAATTTTTTCACCTGGAGTTTTATTCTTTGTCCTGATGATTGTTACTTTTTTTCATGTTTTCTGCTCATTAGATTTATCACTCTACCATGTCTCTTGCTGCACATTTTGAGGGATATCATCAATACTAGGACTGTTTGTCTTGTCAGTGGTAGTAAGTATACTAATTATTTTTTTATTTTTCTTTGTAGGAGGCTTTATTGCATATTTGGGTTCCATTTTGTAGTATGTATTGTAAACTAGATAATTTTAATCTTAACACTTTCCTGAACTGAAAATGTATTTCCAATAGGTACTTACTTCCTCTCACATTTCTCACTTTTTCTCTCCACTTCCAGTGCAATTTGCTTTGGTTAGTTGTTACTAATCTTGAAGTGATTAACACTATATAACTGTAGAGGATGCTAGTTACAGTAGGGAGTAGTATTGCACTCCTGTTTGTGGAGGGCTTTTGCATGAACATTTGCATGTTAGTATGCAGTAATAAATTGGAGTACCAAGTGAAAAGTTGCATCATATAGAAGGCAGTACAAATGAAGAAAGCTCTTTGTGAGAGAAGTAGATATCTATTGAAAATACATTTGTTAGTTAAAGAAAATGATAACTTTCAAAATCTGCATGTAAAAAACGTTTTGTACACTTAGAGTATCTCAGTGAGGAACTCATTGGTTTATCATTCTTTGTTCAGCTGTATTTGCAGAGACAAAATAAGCAATAGTAAGGGAATTATAAAAAAACAAAACATGGATGAACCTGAAAAACATATCCAGATGAATATCTCCCTTTACACAGGTGGAACTCAAACTGGCCCTTCATTGGTCTTGCAGTACATTGGTCGGACCTGATGACTTGCTGCACCATCTGTCTTTTGCTTCTCTTGCTATTCTTTTGATTGTTTTTAACTGGATTTGACAGAAGAATGTTTTTCCTGATGCCTGGTACCAGGCTATTATTCTACCTTTTTCTAAGCCTGGGTAGGATTCCAAGATTCCTTGAAACTATTGTCCAATTGCTTTGATGAGCTGTCTCTGTAAGACCTTAGAGAGGAGGGTTAATGATCATCTTGTTTGGTTCCTCGATTTAAATTTCCTCTTGCACATCCAGTGTGGGTTCAGATGACAGCGCTCCACCATGGACCACCGAATTTGACTTGAAACTTTAATCAGAGAAGCCCTTCTCAAATGACAACATCTAATATCAATATTCCTTGACATTGAGAAGGCTTATGATACAGCATGGAGGTATGACATTTTGAGAGACCCCCATTTATATGGGTAAAATGACCATTTGCACATTTTTATTAAAAAAAATTTAATGGACAGGCAATTCCAAGTTCGTTGGGTTTGGCACTTTCCTGTTCTTTTCTATGGGTACTTGGAGTCCCTCAGGTCTGTGTTTTGAGTGTCACATTTTTCATTATAAAGATTAATGCCATCACTGTACAACTCACTCTTTCTGTAAATAGGCTATATGTTGACAACTTTCACATTTCATGAAAGTTGTGAGATATATTGAGTGGCAGCTACAGACTGCTCTCAATCGTTTACTGAAGTGGACCACAGCAGATGGTTTTAACTTCTAAAATAGTTCTAGAAGCTCTAAAACCATCTGCATACACATTTACTGTTAATGGGGTATTCTCCCTGATCCTGAACTCCGTATCAGTGAAGTTGTACTATCTGCGGTCCCCAAGACAATGTTCGTAGGACTTATCTTTGACCATAAGCTGACCTTTATACCACACATCAAGCAGCTACAGGTCAAATGTACAAGAGCACTGAACATCCTCTGTTTCCTCTGTTCCACCACTTGGGGACTGGATCAATGTCCTGTGGTAAAGATATATCATGCTGTTATTCAATCGAAACTCGAATATGAATCACTGGTGTATGACTCTGCCAGGACCTTGGCCTTAAAGACACTGAACCCAATTCATCATCAAGGACTTTGGCTCTGCAGTGGGGCTTTCCACACTTCCCAGTTCAGAGTTTATACATAAATTCTCATGAACCTTCTTTGCACCTCTACCATTTGCAACTATCTTTACTATATGCTTCAAACTTCATTCCTTAACAGAACATCCCATCTGGGTTTGTGTTTCCCTTCTTCATTGGGCCATACTTTCTCTGAACAGACAATCTGCCATTCCTCCTTTTGGCCTTCCTATCCAGGTGCAGTTGAATGAATTGGATCTGTCCATGGATAACATTGCTGTATCCACAGGTAAGCCCATTTCACCTTGGCTTTTTATAGTTCCCAAATGTGACCTATCTTTAAGTTGTCTGAGAAAAGCAGACACACCCAATTGGAAATACTGTCTGTTATTTGCTGAACATTTTTAGAACCACCCTTCCATTCCTATTTATACAGATGGTTCAAAATCAGGTAACTGTGTGGGCTCTGCCATGGTTTGTTATGGTTCAGTGGTTGCATGCAGAATTCCCTCTACTTCTGTATTCACTGCTGAACTGTATGCCATTTCTCTTGCCCTGGATTACATAGAAGCTAATCAGTACTTAAATTGCACTATTTGTACTGACTCTCTTAGATATCTACTGGCCCCATAATTGCTTCAAATATTCAAAACTGACTGGCCCTTTTCTCTTTAACATCTTTTATCCAGTTTTTCTGGATACTGGGTCTAATTGGTATTTGCACGAAGGAGTTCGCTGACACCACAGCTAAATCTATCTACTCTGGCACTATTACGGCGAATGTTCGAGAAAAGTAGGCCTACTAGTATAAAAAGACGGTGACGCGAGGAGAAAAGTAGAGAGAGAAAAGTCAGTCATTAGTATTTATTTCAATTCAAGAGATATTGTCTTTGTTTGAGAAGTTTTCAACGTTTGCTGTGTGTTTATTCAACTTGAATTTGTGACTAGAGCTATATCTACAGAAGCTGTGATTTTGTGTCGTCAATCTTTGCGATTCATTCGAATTGCTGGTTATGCTGAGGGTCGGCACGTATGGGACTGTTTAAGAGAAACCGAGGCAAATTGGAAAACAACAACTTTGAGACATTCGTCAAAAACATCGTAAAAGGAACTTCATCAAATTTATCGAACTGTGAATTGTTTCTGAACTTCTCCATTCAAACTTCAGAATTTCTTCGTGGGACCAAATTCACCTCCTAGACTAGAATTTTAGATTTCTAATCTGAACTTTTGGACTTTCACTCTAAATCATTATATTGGACACAGGCCAGTACCATTTTGTATTGTAATTAATTTTGAATGTTGAAACTGAATATCTGTCATTGTTAATATATAATTTACGTTATATCTGTTACATATATAATAGTTTATTGTAATAAATTATACAAGCTGTTATCTGTGTCTTTCTGTTGCGTTCAGTCTACATAAAACATAAAAAAAAACGTAACACTCAGAAAGGTTGTCCCTCCTTTTCTCCTACATCTCTTCCTTCTATATCCCATCTTTACTCTCAGCTAGACCCAGACAGACTTCTGTATCTTGTCAGGGCCCTGCATTGTTATAATGCATTTACTGCTACCCTCCAGGATACAAGCAACTACCTTTTCATCCCATAGAAATCCTCCTTACCTATTTGGTTTGCTCCTTCCATACTTTGTTCCATGCTTCCTCCTATCAACTCTGACATGCCACATTTTCCCTTGCTTCTTGTTTTCATTGTCCATTGGAGGAGATTCCACAATTTGGCTTGTAAACCAATCCCAGTACATTCATCTCCCTCTGTTGTCATCATATTGAACTTTTCTATACATTGGGATTTTGTTTTTTACCTGTGACTATGCTCTAGACTTTCTTTCTTTCCCTTATTCTCACTGGATTTCACTCTCTGGCAAATAGTGCTTGACCAGGTATTCTTTAACTGTGAAAATCCTGCACTGTAAGCCTTGTTGAATCATACTCTTTTGTCCATGGCTTTGTGCACTCACCTTCAAGATGAGGTGTTCCACAAAATCATTTGACAGTTATTTATTTTGTGATAATTGCTTCATAAACATGCCCATTCTGGACCATATCACCTGTAATTATATGGGTAAAGCAGATTAGGATTGCTGCCATCCAGTGAGTGAATAACTTTCAATGGTCTTCTTTTCAAAGCAGGGTTTTGTTGCCACCTATAGCATTGTTGCTGGTGATGATGTTCCTCTGGTCTCTCCACCACACTGTCACCCTTTTTCCTGAAGTGGAGTATTGGAGTCCTTACCACTTTTTAGTTCCAGGCTGCTGAGGTGGTTGATCACAGAGGTACTCTCCTGAATGATTTCTATAAAAAACTTATTAGAACCATTTAATCAGTTGAGAGTAGAGTGATAGTATTGTGTAGGTGTGGATATAACATGGCCTCCACAGGAGTTGACATGACCTCCTGATCACATTTGATCAACCATTGGAATTGAGTCATCACCTTAATAGATGACATGACCATCTTAAGCCATTTGCACTACCATGGAGAGAGCTGTTACTTACCGAGCTTATGTGGCCTCTTAAGAAAATTTATACAAGCATAGGAGTTGAGTCATCATCATTCAAGATGATCTGGCTTCCCATTTCCAACTTAAACAAACAACAGAGTTCAGCCATCACCATCCTGGGTGGCATGGCCTCCTTTTATACATATACACTGCAGTAGAGCTGTTGCAATTATAGTTCACCCCTTTGGACAGGAGCCCTCATCCTACCTTTGTGAGGAAGTCAGTTCCCAGCACTGTGATTGTTGATTCAAGTGAACTAGTCACCGTAAATCTTCACACAAGTTCTTATTGTCTATCTTCCTCTTCCAGTTGCTCCATCTGTGTCTTGAGTCACATAGATGATGCACGAGATTGGTCTGGCTTAAACATTGACTATCCCATGTTCTCTTCTTAAGGAGGTGTTATTACCTTTGAATGCTCCTGGCATGTACCATAGTTAGGGAAGTTGATTACATGAGATAGACATCTTTTTGATACCAAATTGCTATTCCTAAATCAACAGATTAGTGAAGATCCTCATAGCATCTCCAGGAATTAGTGCTTGCCAATTCGTGGGTTTGAGATGAAAACATTATGATCCTCATCCTAACCATGCATGGAGGTTTAGGATGTAGTTGACTTACAAAGTAAGTCTGCAATGCCTTAGCCATTCTACACCTAAAAATTTCTATCCATGTGTATTACACACACTACGCATGGGTGAAGAGTATACCTGGTTCAGAAAAGTTGTGGTTCCCCTTTTCTGATCTTTGGATCTATTTCTTTCATTGTCAGGGGTACTTCTGTTTTTCCTTTGATCTGGTTCCTTCTCCTTCTCAATGTAAATACCATATCAAAAATTGTTATAATTTTCTAATTCTGAAAATGTATTTCTGATGGGTATTTACCACCTTTTACACATTCCTCCCTTTCTTTCCACTTCACTGTTGCTCACACGTTCTGCTAAACTTTGAAGTGAAGGTTTGTTAAAGGAATGTAGAGGAAGTCAGATGTGTCATGTGATTTTGTCTCACACTATTGGTTAAGAGATAACACCTCATGATTTACATGAGAGACATTTTGGAATGTAGTAATTCCAGCGAGGGGAGAGTATGAGGCTTGTGCAGAAAATTTGCATATAGAAAGCAGTACTGAACAAGCATGGCTAATTTTGTAAGTTAAGGTAAGAACCTATCAGAGATACATCTTTTAGTATAGGAAAGTTTATAACTCTTGGTACAATTAACTGTAGTTTTATGATAAATTGTTTTAAGTATTTTTCATTCTCATGATATTAAATAATTACCATATAAATATAAGTAATAACTTTAAATATTTTTCAATTTGGATAATATAATTGGAAATTGTTCTTATCTCATAAAGTTACTAACTGTAAAAAACTGTCAATCTCATGTGAAGCTGTAATTACAGTTTTTAGAACAGTATAAGTTAAATAAGTTGTTAGAAATTTAAAAATATATAAATAATTTTGACACAAACATTTTGGGACCTACAACTCTTACTTTATAGGAGAAATGATGAGCAGGTCAGCAAAATCTTTTGCTGAAGACCCATATTCTTCTATAAAAAGATGCAACATGGTTCGAGCTGCAAGAAATCTCCTACCTGCTGTCACACGACTTCTGGTTTTAGCTGATATGGTGGATGTTCACAGGCTCCTGAAATCTCTGCAAACAGTAAGATACAGAATTGTAGTTTGCTTATGATGAATGCCTGGCTGGAATCTTTAATAGTTGAGTTTTTTTATAGAAGAGTACTTTTAATGCACTTTTCTTCAGAAAAGTTATTTAAGAACAGTTAAGAAGTAAAAATAGCTGTATGGTGTGCTATATTATCTTGCAGTAATACCATTAACAGGTTCATGGGCTTATTTTGTGATTGAAAAATAAAGTACTAAAAATAATTGGAATTTTACTGAGATATTTTTCTAAAAACAAAAGGCTCTTGCTTTTTCATTTTATATCATATAATTTGAGTTTTCATAAATATTCATCCAAAATAAAGAAACTTATAATGCAGTGTCAACTTCATTTTAAACAAAAATCCATAAACAAATCATCATTTCTTTGGTATACGTAAGATTTTATGATCTTCTATATAAATCAGAAAACCTTTGTATATTTTCTTCACTTAATTAGGTAGAAGGAGACCTAGATAGAGTCAAGAATGCTTCAAGCCAGTCAGAACTGATAGAATTGTTTAAAAGGTTTGGGAAAAATACAAATGAACTGGTTCATCAAGCTGCAAAATGCCAGGCTGTAAGTTTCTGTTTTCATTGTGTTATTTAATCATCTTTTTTTTACCCTGTTGATCAATGTTATCTTTTAAATAAATACTTGACAAACCACAAGAGGTATTTTTCTAAAAGAAAAGTAATAAAAGGTAAATGTAGTTTAGGGTCATAAGAATAGGCCAATGTGGCCTTGAAAAGAGTAAAGTGGAAAAGTGGTTTTTAAGCATGACTTGTGTGAATGTGTATATGACTACAGATTAATTACATTGTAAGAAATATTTTTGTGTTTGTTTTTCACATTATTGTGTGATTAATACACTCACAACCATATAAAAATATAGTAAATATAGTAATAAAAAATGTGTTTGGAATGATAATTCCTCATGGCAGTCCTGTTTACTACATTAAGGTCTTGCATTAAGTCATCTATTACCTTTTAGAATTGATTCTTTTTTCTAATTTCATTATTAATGCTTTGAACAGTAATTAGTTTGTATTGTGCACTGATGGCCAGAAAATGAATAATATTTACTTTATGTTGTTTTCAGGAACTTAAAAACCCACAACTGCAGGATGATTTGCAGCAGCTTGAGCTGTGTTGAAGAAGAACAGTATAATGTTGCTATGTGCTTCTAAGGTACACACCTTGATGTTGTATCATCAGTGGTGTTTTATAGGCTTTTAATAATAGTTTGTTCTATGTGAAATGGTATATTTTTAAATTATGATGTAGGATTATTATATTAGCAATGTAGCCTTATACACACACACACACACACACACACACACATATAAGGTCATCATTAGTAGTCCTGCTGGGATGTGTTGCTTATTACATCATTGGTTTTGTGACTGCCTTATGAAACACATTAGATATGTGTTATTATTATAAAAGTCATAAAATAGGAACTTAAATCCAAATTTCTAGTGACTATTAAAATTTCAATAACTGATAGTTTAAACTATAAATAATGAAAATTGGTTTTATAAAAACATATCATTATAATTAGTTCCTTATTTTGCTATTGCTTTAAGGATGTTTTTACGTTGTTGAAATTGGGAAAGCATAATTGTAAGTACATATTCACTGACACAAAGAGTTAGGAAAATCATACTTTTATAATTATTAGTGTGCTGTTATTACATTTTTACAGGTTTATGTTAGACATCCAGAACTCTCTGCTGCTAGAGAGAATCGGGACTTTATCTACAAGCAGGTTTGTGAGGCTGTCACCACAATTAGTGATGTTGCCCAAGGAAAAGCTACCCAAAGTGAACTGAGTGAACCTCCTTACAAAGGAGTTGCTGTGCTAGCAGTAGCTCTTGATGAGTTTGATGTATGTTTATATTAATTAGATTTCTCTGTAATTGTTTATAGATTTTTCTTTTTTTATGCTTGAATTTTAGGTTCAGAATGCTATGTGATTTCATTATTGTACAGTAAACTAAGGACTAGATTTTTTGAGTATAAGAACCTTTCAAATGTAAATAGTATATGCATTTCAATGTGTAACTGTGTTACACTTTTAAGCATGAGGTCCTCACATAGTGAGTAACACATCTCTTTTTACACATACATACACACTAATCAAATTAATAATTAAACACATACAGTAGTGAGAAACAATAAATTATTTTAACTAATTACTGAAATTATCATTCATAAAATAGATTATTACAGAAAATAGAAATTGTGAGCAACTTTTAAAAAGAACTAATATTTTGTATTTGATTGAAACAGGACAGTAATTCTTATTTTTTTTCAAACCATAAGTTTACCAATTTATAATTATGAAATATTGTTCTAAAAATCCTGTATTGTCTCATGATTCAAACAGGTTTTTTGGTTACTCTTTGATGATCTTTTCAGTTTCCATATCAACCCACACACCCTTAAAAATATTCTTGTTAGGACTTTTTGATGCCCAGTCTATGGTTATGGTTGTAAGCTCTCCCTGGCCTTTCCTCACATACATTATTTTACCACATTTGTTGCATGCTTAAATCGGTGTCTTATTTTAGATGAATTCCTGGCTAATAGATCTTATTTCTGAGGAAATTAACAGTATGGATAACAAGTTTTTTTTGTGCGTTTCAATAATCATAGTGACACAATATTATGTAGGTTTCCAAAACTATTGGTCAAAATGCAGCCCACTCTTGTACTGATTCTTCAGTATGTTGTACATTGACTGTTGTACTGGAATCATCTGTCATCAAATAAAACTATCCACAGATTTCAACATACATTTTGGATTCATGTATAAAGAGTAAGTCTTTCAGCTTTGATTTTCCCATCTTCTGAAGTCTGGTGCACATTTCACCCTTTTGTGGTCTCTGAATATCTACACATCTAGTAATACCAAATGCTAATGTGTGTCTTACTGCTATGAAAAGAACACTCATACCTGTGCTTAAGCTAGAATATTGATAAGCTTTTTACTCACTTATCATTTAACATGTGTAGTTACTGTTCAGTTGTTTCAGTTTCCACTTAACCTCTCTTTTGAAGACCATTTCTGCAACGAACACTGCTGGTTTGATGTATCTTCTTTATAGGTTTCAAACAGCTGGTATTGAAAGTGGAAATTTCACTTCAAACTGTGCCCTTTACTAGCCAATTCTTTAAGTTCTATGTGTTTGTTATGTGGCACTTCTGTCCTGGGAGTCATGAAGAGCATTCTCCACATTACTGCTGATAATAGTATGACTACTTGTACTTCATAGGCATTATACTAGTTATACTGTGGTGCAATTCATTTTCATACACTAGAGGGGAAAAGCCCCATAACATTATCATTTTATACCCAGTTATTTATTGTTTTCATATTATTTTCAATTCTGCATCTACACACACATACATGCAGGTTTAAACCTATGTCAGATGACAAGAAATAGCATTTTGTTTGTATTTTTTATCTTTACAGATAGCTTTTTCTTGCATATATTGTTATTACGAGACTTCTCTTTAACCAGGCACATAAACCACTATCTATAAAGATATCTTTAATGGTTGACCTCTCTTAAAATTTACCATTATCATTAACACTTGTTTATAACTGTTATTGAAATTTTAATACCTACATTTGAAACTTTTCTTGTGATTACCTTCTGTTTATTTGTTCACCCATTTTCGTAATTTTTTTTTCTCTGAAATTATGTTTTAAGTTTATTCTCCTTTTCAACAAATTTTGTTTTTACTTATTGGTAGAATAATTTGTTAAATTGAAACGTTACAGGATAGCGTTATAATAGATCCCTTAACATACAGTGAAGTTCTAACACGCTCAGCCTTGGAGGAGCATCTCGAAAGCATTATCAGTGGGGCTGCTCTTGTGGCTGATTCATCATGTACTCGAGATGACAGACGTGAGAAAATCGTTGCAGAATGTAATGCTGTAAGACAAGCTTTACAAGACCTGCTCTATGAATATATGGCTAATGTAAGTGTGTATATTTTAGTAAAGTGAATACACAATGAAACTCTTTCGCAGAGTAAAACTTGTTCATTGACCAGTATTTTATCTTACAACTTCTTTGGGAGCTGTTTACAAAAACAGTTTTTTGACAAATGCTCAAAATAAAAATACTGTGGTACAGATAGTAAGAGTCATTGGCAAATCCAACAAGAACATTTTCAGTTATTGTGACTGCTTCCTCATTTGTGAATGTTATTTATTATTTTTAAGTTAATACTTTCAGTTATTCTTGAATATAGGTGAAGGCACCAAAAGCCTGTTGTAATGACTTGAATACATGAAAAATAATCTCAGATTTCAGTCTGTTGGTTCATTATCATTACCTTCATCTGTTCTATAATGAAGCAAAAGATATTATTAGACACATATAGTAACAATGATGTTACAACAATACATATTTAAGGGTATAGTGACATATAATACTTAACAAACAGTCAATGTATATTTAACTCCAAACTACTACACCTCAGTAAGGAAAAAGATCAATTGAGTCCTTTTTGAGAACACATGTTAACACCATAAAACAATATACACAATCAGTTTCATACATAGCAACTTTAAGGTCTCCAACTTCTAAATTTATTATTCTTGAGTCAAATTTTTTAAAGCCTGCTAAGGAAGGATGTATGTGTTCTCTTTGTGATGTGTTCTTTAACCCTCTAGATATGGATTGGTCAAAGTGTACTTTTCATGGCCTTGTTTTTATAGAGTTACAGACAGAATATAATTAAACTACTTTATTATCAATGTATGTAAATGAACATGATATGGGAATATAGTTTATAGTTCAATTTCATTACATAAGTTTATTTTTTTTAATTTCCAAAAGGAATATTTAAATAAATTCTCAGTTTCTTTTCCATGTGTTACATGAAATTTCTTTGCTCTGAATTGCCAAATTTAGAGTTTCTTTCCAACCCTGTGTAATTTTTTTTATTTACAAGAATTTAGATAATTATATGTTAGGTATTTGTTAGTTGAAATAAAAATATATTGCATCTGTTCTTCTTTAAAAAGCTAAATACTATCAGCTGATACTCTCATGCTTTGCCCCTCCTTGCCTGTGCTATTCTGATAAAATTACGGAATTTGTATACAGTGTTAACCCAGACAAATATAAAATATAGAAAAAAAGTGATATTTATTTATTTAGAAGGTTTTTTTGATGCTATACGAATGAAATTTGATAAATTTCGAATGATGGAAAGTGTTTTTAATCTTAACATGAAAATACCTTTGCATTCAGGGGAGCTAACACTCTGTATTCTAATACCACTCTAATACTATATGTATTCACATATAGATTTTAGTAAAAGTTGTTAATTAAAAAATTTAACTTTGTGTTTACAAAAGATTTGTAATGCCTACCAAATGTTGTGAAGATACAAATACTGCCTTTAAAGTTACAGTACAGATTTATGATTATCTGATGGTTGCAAGGTTGTTAAAAATAACCTAGCTCATATTGAGAGTTAACAAATTTTATTTCATTTGGGGATACTTTTGGCTACATTTTATGTGTATAACAGCACTGTCTTTAGGCTAATTACCCACCAGTTTTTTTCTATTAACCTCACTGATATAAAATTGGTGTTGAGAAATTTCATTTTTTTGTGTATTTCAATGCAGTACTAACTCCGATAATATTCTTGGTAGTTCTTCTTTTACTTAGGTTATCAGTTACATTTTAAGTAAGGCCAAATTTATTTTTTGAGCAAGAAAAATGTGTATCCATTTCACAGACAGCAGAAAAGTTTACTTACAGTTAAAAAAAATAAAATAATAATTGTGAGAGCCTTATGTCAGTAAAACAACATTTTTGACATCAGATGCTATTAAAAGACAATAAAAGAAAAAATATGATATAAAATTTATTGGATTTAAAAGCCGTAAGTCTCCATTTGATGGAGGAAGGTTGAATTGAACTGGAATGTATAACCTACATAGAATATAATTTGATAACAACAGTGAATTTATAAAGAGTTTGTATACAATTTATATTTTTGATGCATCTATTTTGAGCAATTGGTTACAGTTTGTTTGTTTTTTTACTGTTTCCTTTTATATTCCTATATGTGGTATGTTCAATTCCTGCAGTTCTTTTTTTTGTTGCATGTGATATTAATTTGAATTAAATAGGTTCGAAAGAAGGAGTCATCTGAAGATTTGGATAAAGCCTTGGATCACATGAACAGAAAAACAAGAGACCTCCTTCGACAATTGCGCAAAGCTGATGTTGACCATATTTCTGATTCATTTATGGAAACAAATGTTCCTCTTTTAATTTTGATTGAAGCAGCAAGAGCAGGTAATGAGCGTGAAGTTAAAGACTATTCACACATGTTTAATGACTATGCCAACAAATTGGTGGAGGTAAGTCTGAAAGTCACCTACTTATACTCAAATCACATTTGTTAAAATATTACAAGTTCACATTTTTTCATAACTGTTGAGAAGAAGTGAAATAGAAAACAATTCAAATGTTCAAGTATAGTTAGTTTCATTAAAATTAAAGGATTTAAGATCCACATTTTCAAACGTTGAAAAAAGTGGTAATGTCACCATAATAATGTAACAATGAAACTCAAAAGAAATAAGTGGAATAGGTGAAATGAAAAAATAAATAAATAATGGGTTTGGCATTCTAGACAAAATTGAGCATTTATTAAATTTAATTAATGTTTAAGAGATTTTAAACATTTCTGTGTATTTTCAGTGGCACAGTGAAGTGCAGATTCACACTGATAGAAACCAGATTTCAATACCCATGGTGGGCAGAGCACAGACAACACATTGTGTAGCTTTGTGCTTAATTCCAAACAATCAGTCCTTATGTAGTGAATGTATATATTATTCAAGTATTATTATGTGAATATTCAAATACAGAGAAACATAAGTTTCTTATTTTTGTATCAAAGGTGGCCAAGCTTGCATGTTCAATATCTAGTAATGAAGATGGTGTCAAGATGGTCTGGTATGCTGCTTTGCAAATAGAGAGCATGTGTTCTCAGGTGAGTAGTAGGTTTGTAAACATTAGCCTTGTTAGACTAGTCTGTGATTTCAGTTCTTAGAATGACCCAGCTTTAATTGCACTATACATAACTGTTTTATAAGAAGTTTCATGTTTCTTTATGAATGATTGTTTACCATTACTATGTTAACTTGTCTTGTATATTCACATTACCTGATAAAATGCTTTCAGAACATATAACTGTTTGATCTAATGATAATACAGTGGAGCGCCGTTAAGCCGCGGTATTTGGGGGGGTAAACTTGCTTAACCGCAGCTTAAACCTTGGTAACTGAAAAGCTCATCCGGGCCATTGCGTGTTCATTATAATATTAATGTATAGACTATTCACATACAATTGACAAGTGCCGTTTTAACACAAACAACCAATGCATTGCGATGGTTCGCTTTTCCCCTGTTTAATAAATAAAATATACAACACAATTTTGATCAACATTTATTAATAATATAAAGAATACAATAAAAATAAACTTTTTTATTGTAAAATTTCGTCTTCCCGTGTTACGTGCGGGCTGCCATTTTAAATCTCGTGGTAGCGATATTGCGCAGTTGCATAAATTATTAAATTTTTAATTCAGAATTTATTAACTGGCAGTTAAACAATAAGAAAAAAACAAATAAAATACATTTCAAACCATTTTATTTCACATTTTTTAAAAACATGAATATATACAAAAAAGTTAGTTTCATATATTCTTACGAATATATACGAAACCACATAAATTTTTATCCACTTTTTACATTATTATTACAAAAATTCTATTCAATTTATTAATTTTAAAAATTACAATTACAGATAATATAGTTCAAATACAGTTTATTTCATGGTAAAGTATGACGTTATTGTTGCTTGCTTCTTGCTCATTGTTGCCTTCTTCTTGGCGCTTCTAATCATGGACTTTAGTTGTAGTGTTTTCAGCTTGTCTCCCTCACACTCGTAGTACTCTAGGGCTTCCTCAAGGCCTTTGACGGCTTCATCTGCAGTTCTTGTTGGAGGTACTGGGGCGGGATTTTCTTTTCTTCATTTTTGCTCATGGTCTCTTCTGCTTAAATTGAGGAAGCTACTGGTACTTGAATAACTGGTCCAGATATCGGAATTCCATTGTTTCTGGGTTCACAAAATGCATTGAACGTTGCCTTGTCTAATTCAGAATCTTGTGCTGTTCTAGCTCTCTTGTGTTTCAAACCACCCTCATCAAGTTCATCAAGAAATGCTCTTAATTTATTCTCATCCTTAATCCACCCACGCAATGTGGACTTAGGTATGCCTAACTCTCTACTAACTTCAGCGCGAGTTTCGCGGTTTCGTATTCTTTCAAAGACATTCAGCTTTTGCTGAACGTCATACAATGCATGTTTACGTTTGGTACTCATGGGGTAGGAATTTGTCAATATGATATGCTCACTATTAATTTAGAAACTGAAGTGAATTATATTGAGCTTGTGGCCAATATTTATACAATTCCATAAAAATATTGGATTATCGAATTAAAAATAATACTTTAATTATTGATCACTTTTTTCACTGATTTACCGCGGATTAACTTTAATGTATGGAGAGGTGTGATTCGGTAACAATGACGGCCTCCATAAAGTTGACATAGAGAGCGGATAAGGTAGATTAACGGTCGATTTCTATTATAATATATTTTATTTATTTTCCAAATTAAAGCAAATCCTTTTTAAATATCCCGTTGAAGTTATAAAGCCAGGATTAAATTTGTAAGCCGCGCTTTTACACGTTCTTAAATTAGCGGTGAGCCGCAATAATCCTCACTCACAAGACTTGCTACAGTGGCTTAATGGCGCTCTATTGTATGTATGATAAAACCAAATTATAATCAATATATTATTTCAGATACCCTTTTTAATTTTGTTTTAAATAATAGTAAAAGTACTTTTTGTAGTTTATTCAAAACAAGTAAATTGTTGTTAAATCTTACCTCAGAAGTCTGATTTATAACTAACTTAAATAAACTTGATAATAATCACAATTCTTGTTTAATCTGATTTGCACCATAACAGCCATTGTTCAAGAAAGTTATTAAGTATACACAAATATATATATGTACATACATATTCGGCACATAGACCATTACTATGCCTGATGAGACGTGGTACTGAGTGAAAGGCTTGATAAGTGTTGGTTTTGATGGATGTTGTGTGGATGAAATATAATAAAAAAAATTCTCCTATGCTTTTTATTCATGGGTTCTCATGTTGTTTTACTGGAAATCTTAGACAATTAATTTAATAATGTTGAGAGATTTTTTTCCTGATTTATTTCAATTTAAAAACTATTCTGCCATTCATAATACCAGTAATAAATGCTTTATATTCTTGTTCTAAAGTTGATTGTTGTTCTTATGCTGATTTAAGTAGTAAAATATTTCTTCAACTCATTATATCATTTAAATGATATGAATGCAAATAATTTGTAGTGAATCTGTTTTTTGTTGTTTTTAATGGGCTAAAATATAAAGTTACTCTGAGAAATTTTCACTTTTTTTAATCACATTTCATCTTATGCTGATATTAAATTAAGTTTGTTTTCAAATAAAGGAAGAAACACAACTATCTTTAAACAAGACACTACCGAAAAAGTTGAAGAACTTTATTTGTGTAAAATCAGTTGAAAAGATCTAGCTTTACTTTTTTAACCCTATTGCCATGGATATCCTTTTCTGCAAGGTTTTAGTGATTACATTCAAAATTTTATTCACCTACTTTTTCTTTGTGTTATACTAATTAGTGTGGCATAAAGTCTTATTTAATAACATATTTTAATAGTATACAAGTTCTACTTTCTTAATTTTATAAGGTAATATTTTAAAACATACTGATTTTCCAATTGAGTGGCACATGACATATATCTTCTCCGGGTATTTTCTCATCTCTATTTTATCCATCACTGCTCTATTAAGTATGAAATTAGATGTAAATTGTTCACTGTAAAATTGTTATTGTTTAAACAGAGAATAATTTTTATAGCCTGCAATTTTATTTTCTTACAAGAGCTATCAAATAGAAAGTCAGACCCATCTTGTCACATCCTCTCTTTCAGGATTTATTAATAGTTTTCTTTAATTATGTTATTTATAACCAATAGAAAGACAAAATTTTCATCTATCAAATGATGTATAATGTTACCTTCTAAATGGAGAATCTGTAGTTTTACTCTTTTGTTCCCACTAGACACTTAATGGCATGCTTGCATTAAATTTATAATGACTCTGACCACATAGCCAGAAAGTCAGAAAACTTTGAGAGTTAGGGGAAATTGTCTACTTTTCTTGCAGCATGTTACTAATCTATATACTATGGTGCATTGTTTAGTGCATTACTACCATTAGTAAAATATATGTATATATTAAAAAAAAAAAAGTTAAGTTTCGCCAACAACCGACAACAAGAAAAAGAAGATTTGGTAAATACTTCATTTCTTGTTTTTCATGTTTATTCATTGTTTATTATTATGAATGTAGCTAAAAGGTGTAAAATCTCTGCATTAGAATTTAATAGTATTTCCTCTATTGTTGTTAAGCTTTATTTAAGTAAAATGTGCCTTTTCAGAAAACATTATGTTGGTATGTTGCTAATCTCTTAGTTATTATTGTATTTTTACTCCCAAAAGGTAATTAATGCAGCTCAAATTCTGGCTGCCCGTCCACTTCTAAGGTTGCCCAAGAAAATATGGATGTCTTTAAGGATGCTTGGGAAATCATGTTTGCATTTTGACTGAAGCTGTTGATGATATTACTACAACAGATGACTTTTTAGCTGTTTCAGGTGAGCCTATATATATTTTTTTATTTTTACTGAAGCACCTGCATTATTGTTGATTTATATTTTATTGATTCATCTTGAAAACTGATTTACAACCATATAATAACTTGTTTTCACCACTACTAGTTTGTAACTTTCTTTAATATTAGTTATACTTTTGAATTCAACTCTTTGATTATAACTATTAAAAATTACTGATGATGTATTTTGAATCAATTATTTTTCACACTTAACTGAGATAGGTTAATACTGACTCATAGAAACATTCGAAATGTACAAACCATGGGTGGCCTACACCTAGTCATTCAAGAATATTTACCTTTGTATATACATTCTCTGAGTGGGTTAGTGATAGATGTATAGACTCACATTGCTAAAATCTGGGGTTTGATTCCCCTTAGTGACAGAACACTGATAGCCTATAGTGTAAGTTTGAGCTGAAACAAAAAAAAACACGAACATAAATGTAACAAGTTTTTGTCTCAGGTGATGAGATATAAAGAATTATTGGGTGTAAATAATTTCATTGACCTAAATAATTTATTTATGGAAAAACACTGCATAGGATCATGAAACAAATTATATATACTGATGACTTAGTAGTAAATTAATGTATTTTGTTACACAGAAATTAGAGATCAGATCCATCTGGATACTTTGTTTCATTAGTCATTTAATTACATTTGAAGTTCAGCTTGCACATAACTCCTCAGTATGTAACATTTACATTAAAGTCTCCTTTATTTTAATACATAAATATCAAATGCTCCTTTGTAGTATTTTCAGTGTTGTCTATTATATCACATATCTAGTGAAACTTAGATAAGGAAAGACATAAGAATTCCAAACAGTATTTTAAGAGTCAGTAAGATAGCATTTAGTTTGCTGTATTTGTCTAAAGTTATTAATGATGTATTCACTATTTCTTTTACTCTTTTAATAAAGCAAGACTTTTCCTATTGATTTTCTAAAACTTTGGAAAAAATGACAGACAGATCTTTCTGTGTCTCTAGTAGTGTCTTTTTTTTGCTTCATATGAAGTGTCTTTTGCATTGTTTCAGTGCTAAGGTCAATCTCCCTTGGCCCTGAGGTGTAGCCCCATTACTAGTTCACACCCTTAGTTATTTAGTTCTTCCAACAGAGATCTGGCCAACTGACCCAGGGCAGGTTCTGTAAAGGTAAAACAGACCCCTCTTCTACTAACAACTATTTTGTGGTTGCAAAACAGAATTTTTCTTCTTCTAGTCCTTTTCCACATAAATGAAATGTTACTTTAATGCAATGAAACTGTTAGGGTTTTTGTTCAGATTTCAATGACATTAAGACCTTCATTGATTCATATCATCCCATATGTCTCTCCTCACAGGAAACATTCCTGAAACCTGCTGTTACTGTCCCATTTTAGCAGTTTTATTTATGCCAAAGTGACAAGTTCTGTGTTGGATAAGTTTACAGAGGTGTGACACTTGCTGATTGACCAATACATGCCTGCCTTGTCCATGCCATTTAATACACCCTTGGAGGCTGTAGCCATTTGTATTTCTGTGGGTCTTACTATCACAGGAGATACTTATGATCAGTTACTTCTTAATACTGTCACAGAATAGTTGCTGTCTCCATTTTTCATCTTGGAAGACTTTAGTGGACACAATCCACTTTTGGGTGGTGCTGATTTTGATGGGAGGAGTTGTTCTGTGTAGCATATGCTCTTAGATCACAACCTTTCTCTCTTTGATACTACTTGTACATATTTTAATGCACTTATTCAGTCCATTACAGTTATTGATTTATCTCTCTGTTTCTATTCACTTTTTTCTCATTTTTCTTGAAGGATTGACAATGACTCACATGATAGCAATAATTATTTTATTGTCTTAAGGGAGATTGGCCATAGTCAAGACTATCTGACCTGAATGCCATGATGGAAGTTGGAGCATGTTGACTGGCTCTCCTTCACCACTATCTTGGAACAAGATCCCACTGTTGGTGGTCTTCCATCTATTAATGACTGTATGGAGGCAGTAACTAATTGTATAACTGAAGCAGTGAAGCACCTGTTCATTCTATCACAAAATTTTTTATAAGTTTTCCATGGTATCCCTGTCTATGATGGTCTCAGGCTTGCTAAAAGGCTCAGAAATGAGCCTGTGATACTTTTCACAGTATCCCACTCTTTCCAAATGCATTGCTTTCTAGCAGGACTATGCCCATGCTTGGCATGTCAGACATCAATGCCAGAAGGAATCTAGGATTAAGTTCATCACTGGAATCTTGATACAAGATGTGGAAGGTCAGTGAGAAGTATGCTTTCCATTGGCCTTGAAGTTTCTGATGTACAGAGTATCACCAATACTCTTAGGAAGAGTTCTGTTTATCGTTCCAGTACTTCTCTCCCTTCTCCTGACTTCTTGACCATCAAGTCTCTTGTTGAGCAATTGCTCCTTTTGTCCCAGGTTAATTGTCCCTATTATTGTAATTACTTACAATGGTGGAATTTAAGCTTGTTTTTCATCAATCTTGCAATACATCAGTTAGACCTGATGATGTGTCACATTGTTAGAAAGCCAGAAAAAAATTTGAGAGTTAAGGGAAATTACCTACTTTTTTGCATGTTATTAGTCTATGTACTTTGGTGGATTATTTAAGTGAGTAAAAATTATTTAGTCCATTACTACAATTAGTATAAAAAAGTATGGTTAAGTTTCACAGACAATTTGAGAGTAAGAATAAAGAAGACTGGGTTAGTATATGATTTCTTGTTTTTCATATTTATTCTTTATATGTTATTATGAGAGTAACTAAAAGGTAAAAATATAGATTTTTTTAGGTTAGTTAAGATTATATTAGATAAAATAAATGATGATATAATAAAAATGTTTTATGTAGCTTCCAAGTAGAATAGAACTGATAAAATGTTAAGGTTAATTATTATTATTATTCTGTCTGGAGGAACTAATTATATGAGGTAGTGCACTCTTTCTTCAGGTTTTGTTGCTTTCATTTAAATTTAATCAGCTGAATAAAACATGTGCAGTACTTTAATTTTTAATTCATATGCATTAAACTCACAATTGTATATGGCAGTCTGTGGCCAGGTTTATAATAAATATAGAATAGTAAGGAATTGAACTCGGTAACTACAATTTTGCTTAGCAATATAATATCAAGCTTATTGAAAAAAGAAATAGTACACATAATGTTTTAATGAAGTTAATTAAGTGTTATAAAGTGTAACATAAATTAATTCAAATGTTCAACTTAATTAGGGTTCTTGTCCTTGATATTTAGATCTGTGTTTGGGTCAGATCAATTTTGCTGTCATGTAGGGATGGTAATCTTGAGAGAGCTTCTCGAATAGCTTCTTTGAATTCTGTAATAGGAGAATAATTTTTATGGAAACCTTGTTTTGGCTTGATCAAAATTACAGTTGTTTAGTGGATGAGGTAAAATAAAAAAAAAGAATTTATGGAATATGCTTCAAGCAATTCTATCATTACTTAATTTGATAGGATAATATGAGCTACATGTTTACCAAATGATTTAGAGGTTGGGTGATGGGATTATTAGTTAGACATGATTAAAAAAAAATAAAACAGTGTAATTTAAGTAGAAACAGATATTGTTGTTGTTGTTGTTTTGAATTAAGCACAAAGCTACACAATGGGCTATCTGTGCTCTGCCCACCACGGGTATCGAAACCCGGATTTTAGCGTGTAAGTCCGCAGACATACCGCTGAGCCACTGGGGGGCAGAAACAGATATATTCTGATATGAATTTTAAGCTATTTAAGATAAGCTAGTGTAGTTTCATGTTGCAATTTGAAATCATTCTAGAAAGAAGTAGGTAATACATCGAGTTAGGATAAGAAATAACAGATAAAATATAAAGTAGTACTGAAAAAAAACGATATTTGAACATTATTTGGATATTTTAGAGATTATGCAATGAAATTTTACAATTTTCAGATGATGAAAAACATTTTTAATTTTAACATGAAAATAATTTTGCTCTTGGAGCAGTCAACACATTGAATCCATACATTCAGAGAGAAATTTTGATTGAAACTACTTCATTAACAGTTCTGTCTTTTTGTCTCCTAGAGACTTGCTGCTTACAGAAAGCTTGAGAAGTTTCTTGAATATACATAAATAGTATTAAAAGCTGTAGTATGGAAACTATACAGGTAAATTTGGGGTCACAAAGTCACCTGATTTAACCAAACACATAACCAGAGTTTTCAGTATTGGCTTTATTGACTTGATACTAAAATATATTTTGAATTAAATAAAATATTCTATTTGCTTGTATTATGAAGAAGCTGTTTTAGAGCTAAGCTGACAGTTATCTGCTCTGTGTTCACTGTAAGGAATTGAATACTGGATTCTAGTATTGTATGTCCAAAACCTTATTTATGTCCCACCAAGAGACTACAGTGAAATCTTTTTTCAAGTAATTATCTTGTTATACATATTTGGAAGATTTTTTTTCTGTTTTCGGTTGTTCTTACAAAGATGTTGTGTGTTTCCTGTGAGATATGGGTCTCCTTTGTTTTACTGCAGTCAGAGATATATTTTCACACAACTAATATAACAAGGACAAGCTAGCTTATTAAATGTAATATAAAGTGATCAAGTTCATAGGGTATATCACATAGTAACAGCCTGACCACAGCCAATACCAAGTAACCCTAACAGCTTGTCTGATCTTATTGGCAGGCATTATGTAAGTTGCATTCCAATGCTTACATGTCATATGCATTGGCCAGTTGATATTATAAAAAGTTTACAGACACTTTTTTGAATGGCTTAAGATTATTGGCTACTTATTTTCTTACATTCAGTTTTTTATGGGCATAAAACAGGAATAAACTCAAATTTTATAATAGAAAAAAAAAAAAACAACCTTATGTTTATTTCAGTTTTATACCCACAAGAACTAAATATAGGAATGCTTTAGTGGATTATAAATTTCAAATAATCTACTACTTAAAAATTATTTAGTTCTGGTAGATAAGACTGGAGACTAATGAACTTTAGTCCTTTGAAAGTTTGAGAAGAAGGCATTGAAGTTTTACAAAAGTAAATATAGTATCACAAATGGATGATTTATGAGCATAATGTTATAATGAAGTGTTGAACAATTTCACAAAACTTTGAAAAATATAAAGTATGAATTATTGTATGCTGAGGTTCTTACTTTATGAATAAGAAATTATTGAGTTGTACCTCTAGTATAAGGGCAGTTAGTCTTAGTCAATGAAAATATAAGACAAAAACACAAAGAAGAAAATAACATGGTCTGGAGAAAAAAAATTACTGGGATGCTCTGCAGTGAAAACATCCAATTGTGTATATTAGCTTTGAGTATTATATTTAAGAAAAATCAATCAAGAAGACTTTACTTTGGGCAAGATATATTGTTCACTTGATATTCTGGAGAAATTGAAATTCTGATATATTTCTATTCATTTTTAAATGTTGAGTTAGTAAAATCCAACACTGATTAAGAATACTGTAATCATTATGAGTATGATATTTTAAATACTTATATAGTTTGATAATGTAATCGCTTTTTCTTCCTAATTCTAGATAATCACATTTTAGAGGATGTGAACAAGTATGTGTTAGCTTTACAAGAGGGAGGTCCTAACATCTTAGATGAAACTGCTGGAGCCATTAAAGGACGATCAGCTCATGTGTGTAATGTGGTGTCAGCAGAGATGGACAATTATGAGCTTGGCATTTACACTGAATGAGTTTTAGAGGCTGTGGCTGTGTTGAAAGACCAAGGTAATATGAAATTATTTTTTCATAAAGAGCTATCTGCAGGTTTAAGCAGTTTACTAGAAAATGAAAACATGCATGTTTTAAATAGTGCATAATATTTTTTTCAGTAAGGTGACCATAATAATTCTTAAATAAAATCAAATGAAGTAATTGTTTGAAAAGTGAAAAACATTGTTAGTAATACATTTTTTTGTCATTATTTGATATAAAACCAGTTTTTCAGTTAATTTATTAACTGAATTATTGACAGTCACGGAAATTGTGTTATTCCTTTTATCATCATAGTAATGTTTTTATATTTAAAATGCATAATATTTTTTTCAATTTTTACTTTTTTTTCTGTTGTTTTGTCACCATAGTTATAATTTCAGAAATTGAAAAGATATTAGTTATATGCTCAAAAACTTCAGAAATATATTTTGATAATTAGTTACATTTTTTCATAGTTATGCCCAATTTTACCCAGAGGGTTTAAATAGCAGTTGAAGCCTTGAACAGTAGTCCACAAATGGAAGTGGATGAAAATGAGTTTATTGATGCTTCAAGGGTTGTTTATGATGGAGTCAGAGAAATAAGAAGAGCTGTGTTGATGAATAGAGTATGTGGTATATTCAATTTTTATGATGAAATGAGCAGGGATCATTATAATTTTGGCATGCTGCCTACGATATTAACACTAAAAGTACAACAGTAGTATATATTGTATATATTTTACAAGAAAACTTGACCAGAAAAAAATTGTTTCTGCAACTTGTTGAACATAATTCAAAGAACCAATAGTGTTTTTTGCAAAGCAGCCAACTATTTTTATCACAATTTTAATCAAAAGCCCACCAAGTTTACTTGGTTGTTGTCATGCACATTCACATTAATATTGAAAACTTGCTTCAACATCAAGAGATAATCCTAAATGGTATCAAAATCAATGAAAGTTTAATGAAGAAAACAGTATGGAATTTCAAGTAATTATAAAATCATTCAATGAATTTCTTAGTATCAGCTTTGCCAATTAGGTTTTTATGGTTTTTCTTGAAGTTGGGATTGATAATGATGAGAAACACTCAAAAGGCTAAAGGCCACATGACTAAAGCAAATGCTGCATCATCATCAAAGACAAACTTTGTTTTTAATTCAATAAGCAAGGATGAATTAAAGTACACATGTCATGACCTTCTTACAGAGCTACATTCAAAATTTGATGAAAGAGATTTATCATCAGTATATCTCAGTGTACTTTGTCAAATAGTTTGCATTTTAAAGTTTAATTATATGAGGTTTAATTTCTTTTTCAAAAAGAAATGCTTAAATAAATTCTCAAACTTCACTCTCCTGTGTCACATGAAACATGATTGTTCAAATTGACCATTATAGATTTTCTTTCTGCCTCTGTAGATTTTTCTTAGCATTTCACCAATTACACTTATACTGTTGATATTACAAAGCCATAATGTTAAGTTATATCTTCAAAACTTTTGCTTTACCAAAATATTAAAGAAAAAGAAATAAGTCATATGCTATGCTACTGTCCCATTCCATGTTTAAAAAAATGTTGGTAATTCTCTTCAATACTTACTGTTCAATTATTTATAAATATTAACAATAGCGGGTTGTTTTCTATTTGATTTGTTAGTAGGCTAGTTTATTTAGGCAACAGCTTACAAAATATGCAGCCTCAATTTCATTATTTTTTTGTTAGACTTAAATAGCAGATGGAATTATTTTAACCTATTTATAGCTTAGTTCGAAACCTAGTAAAATTATACTAATTTTAACACATTATTTTTTATTATTTTGCTTTCTAAATTACATATTTGAAATAATAAATAATATTTTTGATTACAAACATTGTTACGATAAAGTAGGCCTGCCTAGATGCTTTCTCTATCAGAAAAAAAAAATACAGAGACCAAAAGTACAAATTCCTTATCGTTTATTTGTTATAAAAATAACTAAATCTTAAAAATTAGAAACTTGTTTGGTTTGATATGAAAAATAAACAAAATTCTTGTGATAATCAATATTATAGCACATGAAAATCATGAGGTGTGATTGTAATTTTGTTGTTTGTTTATGTAAATCAGTCCAACTGTTTTAAATGGCTTTTGCTGTACTATAAGTCTATCAAGTAGTAGCTTTATAGCAATAAAACTAGATGAACCCATATTTGAAAAGTCTGTTGCCTTTTGTTGTAAGAATAAATAGTGTGTAATTGTTTGTTATAATATGTATTCCTTTCAGAATAATAAAAACTTTTCATTTTACCCTACAAACTTGATTTCAGTACAGATAATGTTAGAGCAGAGAACATAACAAAGTTATACTGAAAAAAAAAGATATTCATTAAGGAGTTATTAGAGGTTATACACATGAAATATGAAAAACTGTAAGATTAAAAAATAGTTTTATTTTTAGCATAAAAATCACTTTACACTCAGATTTGTCACAGACTGACTTGATAAATTTACAAACAAGTTTGTGAAAAAGTACTTTGTTACAAAGTGAAATTTTTATGTCTGCTATAAATGTGCTATGTTTCAAGAAGATACACTTAACAAGTTCAGAGTTTTTTGGTTGTATAGTTGGTCAAAATGATCAAGCCAACACTCTTAAGATCAGTCATAACAAAGAGCTCTGAACCATAGGATAGAAAAATATATGTGTATACTAAGAAAATTAACAACAGATGCATAACAATAACATTTTGTTCTTATTACTGTGGTAATCAAAACACCTCAAGACTGGTCAAGGTTTGTAGTACAGTACTTTTCTGTAATTTCAAAGTATTGGCATCTTTGAATAAGGAAGAAGATGAAAGACAAAAATATGTTATTGAAAAGTGATAGGTATAGTTACCTGTAGTAGTTATAATAAGATGAACTGAATTGACTGCTGTCATTGTTTCAAATTATATAATTTTGATGTGTTTAAGGAGAATTGTCATAGGAAAGAGAGTATGTGTTATTTTCAAACCAACTTATAAAATTACTGGAAAAGAAATTCATCATGGAATGGTCTTGTGTATCTCAGCTGTTTTTTTGTGTTTGAAATTAGAAGTAATGTATTATTTTACATTACTTGGGTTATATGATGTATTTTATTATACAATAATTGAAATTGTATATAAAGTATATTCTTTTTTGTGTTTACAGATAAGTTCTTAGGATAATAATTCGCTTTAAATGAATTTTCTAAGTTACAGTATTTAAAATTATGTCCAAATATCACAAAGTTTTCAGATAATGTTAAAGAAAATTTAGATCATCAGCTGTTGCTTATGTAACATAAGCTCTATTGTATAATATTCTATGAAGTTAATTGTTACACTTTTGTGTTACAGACTGCAGAAGAATTAGATTCTGAGACAGAAGTAGAATATGAAGAAAATACCTATGACACTAGAAGCAAGTGTAAACAAGTGTAGACTGTCATGACAATTGGTATGACTGTGTGTGTGTGTGAAAGTTGTGAAGTATGTCATATCTTTTCTGTACAATAGTTTGGTATATTCACATATGAAATGCATTTTCAGTTTTTAGTGTTGCATATAAGACCTATGAAGTTTTTATTTATTTTCATATAGTAGTAATTTAAGTTAATAGTATAGACTTTAGAAATTTCTTTTTTCTTTCTTTTGAGCTGCATACATTGTAAAAGTTTAACTTATGATGATTAATTCACATATCCTTGTATTATCTAAAGGTACAATTTTTACACCATTACAATGGTATTTTAAACTACTGATTGGGGTTTTTTAAGAAGCACATCCATACCTATTGATATAGAAATTTGTCTTTTTGTATTACATTGGAAGTCCAAAATATGAAAGGCCTGTCAGTGCATTACTTTGATTCCATCAACATGAAATATGCCTTTCTAACTTGTCTTTTTCTGTATTGTAAATAGTTATGTTTAAATATCTTATGATTTTTTCTTTTTTTTTTCTAGCAAGTGCTCACACTGACTTTCATGAATATCCAGAAATCAGTGGTATTAGTAATGCTAGAGTAAGTCTTGGTTTCATGTATAATTTTTATATTAATGTGTTCATCTCAAGAAATCATGCAACAGAAGCCCATGATATTACCTATGTTATAAAGCATGGCTGTTGTTTCTTTGCCATTAAAAAATATAAAGAAAGGACAATACCACTAATTTTAATGTTTTATATATATAATATAATTTATATTGCTTCTTTTTCTGATAATTCCACTCGACAGCTATATATGAATGCTGTGATAAAAAGGCATTGGAAAACTATTACATTTCAGCAATAATCAACCTCATGTCCTACAAAAAGCAGGTTGGAGACTGCTAAGTAAAGAATAATTTGAACACAGATAGTAGAAAAAACAACAACAAGGATGATACGTAGGATAGATAGGTTGTTATACAAGAATAAGTTAAGATTTCTTAAGCATGTTTTTTCTGAAAAAAATAAATGTTAGAGGGGATCTGATCAAGGAGCTTAAGATTGTTAGGGGAAATTGATAGTGTTGATACCTCATTTTTTATTGTCACATTTAACAGTAAAATTGACAAGAATAGGGGATACAAATATAAACTGTGGCAGGTGAGGTATCATCTTTAACTAAGATAGCTTTACTTTCCTAACAAAGGGGTTGATCTTTTAAATGGTTGGCCTTCAGAAGTAGTAGATACAATTAATATAAAGAAAGTTTAAGAGAATGCTTGATAACCTTATAAATGATAATGGCTGATTTTGAGTTTTAGTGTTTAATTAATAGGATGGCTTAGATGTGTTATCCTTTAATGTTATTTTCTTTGTAAAAATAGTTTGTGTTTCATACCAAGTTTTGTACATTGTTTGAAATAATGTGTTAAATAATTGTTCTTGAAGTGAACCGTATTTATTCCTCTTGCTCATAAGATTTTTATTACAAATTATTTTTAGTATGCATATTGCTTTGTGTCTGAGGAAGAAAAACAACAAATAGCAGCTCAGGTGGAAACATTCCGTACAGAGAAAAGTAAGTTTGATCAAGAGGTTGCTAAGCGGGATGATACTGGTAATGATGTCATTTTCCTGGCCAAAGAAATGTGTGTAATTATGATGGAGATGACAGATTTCACACGGTGAGTTTTTATTTTGCATTATCATTAATATTTTAAAGTATGTACATGGTGCAGAGATTGAAGTAATGCTGTACTTATGGATTTGTAGTGTTTTAAGTTTCTAGCAAAATTGGGATGTGGACTTAAATAATAGTTAATTGTTTGAGATATATTCTTTTACTTTGGAATCCTCTCACTTTCAGTAATGTGACTGTAACTAGTAATTACTTAACTTGTGATACCACATTACCAAGAATTTATTACCTGTACAATTTATTGAAGCTATTTTAAATACATTAAGAAAATGCTCTTTCACAAATGTGAATATTTTGTGATTAACCAGTATAATTGACAAGTAAGTTTAAAATTTCATTCTTGTTACTGCTGAAGGTTACACAAAGTTTAAATATTTTATCTGTTAACTTTTTGATGAATTAGCCTCAGAGAATTGTAGCATTAAAAAAACAGTCCTGCAGCATCACGAGCTTTGAGAAAAAAATTCTATAAACATTACCATTGTTTCCCCAATATAGAGGTAAGGGACCATTGAAGACAACAATGGTTGTCATAAATGCAGCAAAGAGAATCTCAGAGTGTGGAACAAAAATGGACAAACTTGCAAGAACAATTGCAGAAGAGGTTAGGAAAGTTCTCTGAATGATGTGTAGAAGACTGCAATATGATGTGTAACATACTTTAAACAAATGACTGGAAAAAATTGTTTCTAGATAATTATTTGTCAACGGTAGCAGCTATGAAATGTTAGCTTTAATTTAGTTTTAAAAATAATATATATATATAGACATGTGGATCATATATAATGAGGTATCAAGAGCAGTAGTTTTTAAAATGTCTTGACATTTTTAAGTAGTGCTTTTACAGTACTTTCTTATCACAGTGTGTAACACTGCACATATCTTGTGTCAATATTGTTCTTCTTGAATAATTCAAAAAATAAACATTTTAACTTCTTGGAAGTCTTTTTAGACCTGATATCTTACAGTAGTCCAAATTGAGAAAATTAACACATTTTTTATCGTGTTATGAAATAAGAAAAAAATTTTTCTTTGTACTTTGAAGTTGAATAAAATCTTATTTAAAATACTGTATGAAAAATTTCTGGAATGAACACCATTCTAATATACATTAATTCAATCCAAAATTAACTTTTAAAATTAAACTGTAACATTTTGAACACTGAAAACCTTATGTTAATATAACTGTTTCTTAGGTGTTGATTTAATGTGTTGGTTTACTCTATTAAAACATGTACCACTTTTTAATTGCCAGGATTTTAATATCACATATAGCCTCTAACATACATTGTAAACAGTCCATTCTATATTTCAGTAATATGTTTGGTACGTGAATTGTGATTTTGATTATCATATGGTTGTAAGTTTCATTAAAATCTGTTGTTTAGGCATAATATTATCAAAAGTAATCTATGATCTACTATTTAAGAGAAAACTCCTTTAAAATGACAAGCATATATGAGACTTAAGATATTATACCAAATTTTTATTTTACATTGAAAAAGACACGTTTTTATATAATCTGTTCGTATATTTCAGTGTTTTCAGTCTAACACTAAAAAGGATTTGTTGGCTTACCTCCAGCGAATTGCCCTGTACTGTCTTCAACTGAATATCACCAGCAAAGTCAAAGCTGATGTACAGAACATATCTGGAAATCTCGTAGTGTCTGGGTTAAGTTTGATTATTTATTTTGCAGTAAACTAAGATTACTATGTAACACAAATTTTGTTCCTGGATAGTATGTGTTATTTTGTAATTGCTTATGTTTTAAAAGTACAGAATACAGCTATTATTTTCTTCAAACTTTGCTTTTTTTGCGACCTTTATAACAAAATTTAGAAATTAACCTATTTTCTAGGTAAAAATTGGCAAATTTGGGCATTTTAATTTACATGTATTTATATTAAAGCTGTATAAAAATGAATAAAAATCTTTAGAAGTGAGTAGTTTTTTGAGATTTGCAACTGCAATGTAAATCACTTTCATGTATCAGCCCCCAAATAGAGTCTTCCATCATGTTTTCATTAGCAAAGTTTGAAGAGAAAAATAGGTCTTTTCCATTTACTTTAGGCACAAGCAATTGGGAAATAACACTTTCTACCCAGGAACAAGAAATAGTAAAATTTTTGTTACATAGTGTTATAATTTAACACTTTTTAGCATAACTGTTCCTGATATATAAATTTTTCAACTGTATTTGCAGCTGTGGATTTTTTGTGTAAAGTATAGCAGTTTGTTTATATTGTTTTTATCAACTACATTATTCTTCTTTTCTAGCCATTTTTTGTAAAGGGAATAAAATTTTCCATCTCCAGGATATCAGATGGTAAAAATATATATTTTAATTTTGTGAGACTTTAGGCAATAAACCTGAACTGTTTCTCAAATTATGGAACAGGAAGTAAGAAAATAATAAATTTCTTTAACTAAGATAAGACAAATAAAAAACTTGTTTAAGCTAAAAAAAAATACAAAATATGAAAATGACACAATGTTTAATTATAGGACATGCAGAAAGAAAATTATGTGGTATTTAGACTATAACATAGATGGTAAGAATAAGATATTGGTTAGACTAAAGAAAAATGAAAAGGGAAATTTTTTGATCAGGCAGTAAAACGTGTTGACAATAAATTAGATAATGTAAAATAAACAGAAGGTAATTATTATGTTCATTAGAACATAAAATAGAAAGAGAAAAGGTGTTGATTAAAATGTGAAATAGAAAGAAGAAAATATTAAAAACTTAATGAAAGAAAGTTGTTGGTTAGGGCATAAAAAAGATAAAAAGAATGTTAGATCTTTTAGAACATTTATAAGAGATAGAAGAACAAGGTATTGGTTAGGTTGTAAAAGAGACAAAAAGAGACAGCTAAAGAACACATTGATATTAAATGTAAAAAATAGACAACTTGTAAAGATGCTTATCTCGCAAAATAATGAATTGGAGTTGATAATTTGAGTTAATAATTTGCAAATAAATACATAGAAGTTGGCAGTGTAGAGTAATAGAGTTGTTATGAACAATATATAGTTTCATTTTTCAGTTTGGTTATTGAGAAAGAGTTATTCCATAAAAGGTGATATTAAAACGTATTTTTTTGCAGCTTGACAGTGCAACATCTCTAATCCAAGCAGCAAAGAACTTGATGAATGCTGTTGTTCTTACTGTTAAAGCTTCATATGTAGCATCTAGTAAGGTAACGTTATGTTTAAAATAGTAGATTGTAGAATCTCAGTTGCAATATACTGTACAATACAATGTCTGTTATTATTGTTTACATTTAATGAAAATTATGCTTGGTAGCACTGACTCAAAACTAGAATTTCAGCACACTTGCTTTTGGAATTTCCTGAGCCAGTCTTCTTAAAGAATTCTGTATATTAAACATTGAACCAACTGCTAATTTACAAAAATATTAAAACGGTTCATATCTGATCTATTTGATTTTAACCATTGGGAATTGTGGTAACATATTACAGAAGAAGTTTCAAAATGCACATATATCTTAAATTTTTAGTGCTGTGTTCAAATGTTATTCACAAAGTAATTATTGTAAAGAAGGTGATTTATCACAAAGATAAACACTTTTGTATTTATATTTTTAAATCTTGTAGCATTGCAACTGAATTTCTCTAATATTTATGTGGCATATTTTATAATGTAATGCATCCAATTTAATTGCTCACCAAAGATGGAAATAACTTGCTAACTATATTTTTTGTGATTAAATACATACCCACA
The DNA here is from genome assembly GCA_011833715.1 of Carcinoscorpius rotundicauda. Taxonomy (NCBI): domain Eukaryota; kingdom Metazoa; phylum Arthropoda; class Merostomata; order Xiphosura; family Limulidae; genus Carcinoscorpius; species Carcinoscorpius rotundicauda. Next base: position 36,365,650 of record CM022393.1, read on the forward strand.
CATTGACAGAAATGATAAAAAAACACAGGACAAATTTATTCATTATAAACAATTTTAATATAATTAAAGAACATTTGTTTTTAATTCTAAGAGTATGAAATGTAAATAAGGTTTTGAGCATTGAAACTTTGTATTATTTGGAAATAGTTCTTTTTTAATCTAAGCCATTTTAATACATACTTTTCCTATCTTTCTTTTTTTAAAGAATTTATTGTTTTTGGGAGATTTATAAATTTTTAGTAGCTTTAACATTTATGAATGTGAGGTAATTGATTAGTTATGTAGATAATGTTGATCTTGTAAACATTAAAGAACTGTTAGAATAATTATCCAAATAAGATTCCTCTCTTAGAAAGAGTTTATTTCCATTATTTTCATTGATCAAATGCTTTTTATACACATTTATAGGAAAAATCATTGATGCATTTTTATAAAGCATCATATTAATATTGTTTAGATTGGAAGTAAAACGTTGTATGTTTTTGGAATTATCGGTTTATTTGCAAAAGTATGAATAATTTGTTTACACAGTTCTTTTTCATTGTAATTCCTTTTTTGGTGATTGTTTTTTTTCAGTATCATCGAAGCATAAGAGCGAGTGTAAGTATATTTTAGATTAATTTTTTTTTATGCTTAACTATATGTCAACAGTTTGCCTATAACTAATATAATTTCTCTTAATTACCGTTTGTGTGTCATGAAACTGTTACACTGTTGTTGTTTTTATCTTAATGTTAGGCTAACATTATCTTAAAGAGCAGTCATACCTATTACTATTTTCACCCACATTTATAATGACTTATATTACTCTTAAGTGGTGATTGCTTCTGTTCATAGCTTTTAGACTGAATGTTTCTAATTCTTGGACTATTCCCAATGGGATAAAAGAACAACAACAATATTCCAGTTTTAATAGCGATTTTTTCCAACTTAAAAAGGAAGGTATTTATTTTCATGTTTAGACTAAGATTTATTTTACGTTTTATAACAAGGTGTGCATGAAAAAGGTATTATTGGGAACCTATATTATGATATAGCAAACACAGTTATTGTGTTATGGGAATACCACAAAGATTCATGTGTACATTATATGCTGTATATCACAGTATGTTAGTATTCATATTTCAGTGTAAACTACATGCACTCCATTTTATCTACTACTTATTAAAGTAACTTGTAATATTAAATCTAGATTAAAGTTCTTAAACCTACTCATTTTTATCAAATGGTACTCATGTTTGATTTTTAAGTGTTTTTACAAAAAAAACTTAAGTATTTCAAGTGCTGTATTTAGGTCATAGTGTTTGGGGTAAGTTTGATGATTTCTTTTGTTGTAAATTAAGATTATAATTTAACACTTTTTAATGTAACTACTCCTAATATTTAAATTTCATAACTGTACTTGCAGCTGTGAATTTTCAGTTTACTTCTTATGTACACTGTAGATTAGGTATTAATAAAACATTACAAGTGCAAAAAAATAGAATTGTTTACATTCTTGGATTAAGTCATGGGCTTACCAGGCTGAAGCCCAGAGCCTCAAGCTATGACTATTGCACATAGAGGTTCTTTCTTGAGGGTGCCTCTATAAGTTAAAAAGTCTAGAGCTTTTAAGTTAATAGCTTTGTAGTAGTAGCTGTGATTATTAATTATCTACGTTTGAAGTTAGCGTAATGTTGCTGTCGGTAGTGACTTGTTATACTTTTATTGCTGATGTCAAGATATAAATTTAGTATCCTTGTAAAAGAGACATCATTAGGTGCTTGAAAGATCTGGAGCTCAGGCCTGTAGGTGTGGGAATATTTGTTGTTTCAGTATGATACTGATCATGGTGTTATATTTTTGTTCTTAAGACGTCAACTTGGAATTTTAGGTGCAAGCCTTTTGTGAGAATGTCTAATAATGCTTTTGATATGTACAGTTAATATTACTATATTTTGTGACATCTACTTTTTATCTTTAAATTCAAGATATCTAAGATTATTCAAGGAAATTTGTACATCTATTAATAATTAAAGAGTCAGTGCTCATCCTTACATTTATGGTCAAATTTTGCCATTGCCAAAAATTATTAAATATGGAACAGTCACTTTTTAAACCAAAATAATTTCAGAACAATTCTGCAGCCGTTTTTTTTTTTTAAAGATTCCATTTAATTCATGTCAAACCATGTAAATAGTTAGAAATATTGTATGATAAAGAAAAGAAAGAAGGTACTAAAAGGCTAGAAAAAATTTCAGTGAACTGCAGATAATGTTTTTGTATCATTATAAGTTATTTTAATGACATTACTTTGTAATAAAGAATGTGTGAAAAGTATGCAGGAATAAATGTATATTGTTTTGCTAACATATTTATGAAATATTTCTTGAAAACTATTTAACTTAGAAGAATTTAAAAGCATAATGATTGTTTGAAGATGAAAGAATTTCATAACCAGCTTCATGGACATGATGAAAGATTTGGTTAAACTTCATACCTACTGTTAAATTCGTTTCTTTCAGTTAGACTCTGAGATGTTAATTATTGTGTTTTATTATAGGTGCCATTTGAATAAATTCCTATGTAAATTAAGTACATATTAGTATTTTTTTATATACAAATATATATTTAGAAAATAGCTTTCCAAAGTGCTTGTGCATTTTGGAAATTTGTTTGTCAAAATTATTATGAGGGCTATCTCTGTAAAATAAGAGAATGAATGTCCCAAAGTTGTTTTTTTTGTAGTCTCCTGTTGTTATGTGGAAAATGAAAGCTCCTGAGAAAAAACCCTAGTTCGAAGAGAAAAATTAGAGAATGTTTGTGCTAAAGTGTAGAAAGGTTCACAGAAGAAGAGCATTGCTCCTGTCAAACCTTGAGTGAATTTCATAGTCCATCAGACCGTGTACGAAGTATAAAATCTAGACCCATTGAGTTCTGATGGTTTTTGTTGTTTTTTTTAAAGTGGGGTACACCTAAATAAATGATAATGAGTGTTGATGTAGTTGTTATAAAATCTTCCGTGAAACTTGTGAAAGAAAAGTCTTGATTTTATTTCTTTTCAGGTTAACCATGCATGATTTTATTTACATTATTAATTACAGAAAAATGGCTAAAAATTTTACTTTAAGATATAAACTGCTTTTCTTAATCTGTTATTTTCTTTTCATAAGGACTTGTAGATATATTTGTTTATATATATGTATATAATGTGAAAATTATTCTTATAGTAACATGTAATTATTTTAGTGGTCTTATGATACTAAAGAAAGGTAACCCTTATCCTTCCAAAATATTTTAAGATCAGTCCTGATATATTTATTGTGATTAGCATTTCATTGTAGTTATACAAGGAATGATAATAATTAACTGTTTTTAAAACTCCTTTTAAAGAAGGGAAGGAATAAGGTATGCAAAAAAGAGATGTAAAATTAAGACATAAATGATCTAGTGTTAACTGCCATTATTAGAATTCTCATATTTTACTTTATTGAATGGTTTACTTCGTAATTTATATGCTACAACAAGAGATACAGGCTCTATAGGTAAAAGAGAATTCTTTTTAAAAAATATCATCTGGTAGTTTCAAAGTTTTCTTCACTTGGTAAGTTTATTTTTTGGAAATAACACCATTCACTTACCATTAAATATTCTTTATAGCCTGTATTATATTATATTTCTTCTTATTATTTTAATATAAATTCTTCATGTATTCCAAAATTTTAAGAAGTCTACATGCATGATTTTGAAGCATAAGTTGAAATCTGAAATTTTAGATTTTTCTTTAAAGAATGAATCAAAGTTATTCTGTGATTCATAAATTTCCAGATAAGGGCATTTAATAAAAATAGAAAAATTCAATTTGCAAAGAATTTTTGTAAAGAAGTGCATTATGTAGTTTCATTTAAATATTTTAGAATATTAAAATGGTGCTTAACAAGTAAGTGTAAAACTAGAAGTAGTGACAATAGCAGGATATTTTAACTTTGTATTGTTCATGTATTGTGATGTAAGAAATTCAGTTAATTTAATTTAGTTGAGAGTATTTTGCACCAAGCTATTTGGGCCTTTGAGTCTAAATGAAAAATACTTGGTTTTAAAAGGTTGTGAACTTGTACATTTCAAGTAATCTGTCTTTGGGATATTAGAAAGTAATAGAGATTTGCAAGTTTGTAGATACTGTTTTCAGTACGTGATGGTAGATTCCTCTGTTTTAGTGTTGTGTATTTGAGTATATTAAAATATGCATGTAATTATTGGTAAAAAAGATATGAAATGTTTTTTTTGTCTTCCTAGCTACATCTTATTACACCATTTTCTCTGTCATGTTTACCATTCACTTCTCAGAAAGTCCAGCTGTAGTACATTAGTTTTATTGTTGTACTTTTTGTGATAAGAAATGCTAAAAGTATCTACTATAAATCCATAATGAGGTAAAGTTTTTAAAGTCAAAGTATTCCTAAAATTTATAGTGCAATGGATATTGATTGTTTTCTTTGATTGAATATTAATACTGATATTAAAATATTCTGTAAGAATTAATTTTAATCTTAGTTTTTAGTGTTTCTTTTATCTTCTTGACTTGTTCATTATTATCACCAATATTTTGACAGTTTTATCAGTTGAAACAGGTATTAACCAATCTTTTTAGGTATAACACTTTACTTTTAAATTTTAACATACAGTAACAAAGTATTGTCGAGAAAACCCACTTGTAAAGAAAAATATATATAAAAACGGCTCGTTTGGGTTAAGAAAATATTTCTCAATATACAGTAACAAAGATCTATCAGGTCACAACCTGGTTTTAAATTTTTTTGGTATTTTTCTAATAAAATGCACAGGATATATATATATTTTTATGTGCGTTTTTCTTTGAATCCTGATTTCTCGACTGTGAGAGATGGAGGTTTGGATTTTTGTTCATTTCAAATTTGAAATAATATAAGAAAATAGTGTTGTTTGTTTTTATTAGAGTTGAGATGTATTTATTGTAATAGTCTTTTCAACTATTGCAAAGAGAGTAAAACTTATTGTCCTCTTGTTTCATGTGACAAAAAATAGAGAATATCTTAAGTGTGGAAGTACAATTTAACTGATAGTTCTTTTTATTTTATAATTTTGCAACTTGTTATAAATCCTTATTTTGCAGGTAACCCTCTATCTTGGTGGTTAATTTATAAATTTAAAAAATTTCAATTCAACTTATTCACATTGTTGAATGCTTATGGTGTCTTACATCTTCTTCAGTTGATCGTAGAGAATAACTGATTCAGTTTTATTTCTAGTCAGGGTGTGTACTTGTGTTTTCTTCTTTGTAAGAAGTGTAAATCTTGCATGTGTTTACTGTTAGAAAAAGAAATTGTCAAACTAGCAAATGGCATCTTAGAATTGGTATGTAACCCAATACAAATGAAAAAATGTGGTTGATTTTTCATCATAAGCTTGGTCAAAGTCATGACAGGTAATTCCAGTATTTACAGAGTTCCACATGAAAGTGATTTCTAGTGTACTTTTTTCTATTACACAGATGTATAAATGCCTGGAACAGAAGGGATTTATACATCTTTATAAATACATTTAGGTTTAAATTTTGATTATTCTTTCCTTGTAACTGTTAAACCTGAAATAAATTTATTTTATTAAGTTGTTTTCCTATATATCTAAAGAAATAATTTCTTTTGAGGTATGGGAAGTATTTCACCAAACCATAAATACAAGAAAACATTATGACTGATTGCAAATCTCTCTCATTCATCCTCATCACACTCATAATTGAGGATGGAACAGTGTTTAATTGATTTAGGACTTGGCCCAAACATTTAAAAATCTATATACCAAGATGCAGTAATATATTGTAAACTTAAGAGTTGATGTTAATTGTTTTCAGGTTACAAGTATGGTCAGTTTTTAAATACTTTCATTCACTTTTATTGGTCCTAATAGTAAAGCAACTATAGATTCGATTTATCTAAATTTAAAATTGATCTTTTCAACAGTTGTAAGAACTGCCATGAAGTAAATTTAATAGGTGGAATGTGAAAAAGCATTAATGAAAAGAAATGCATTAACAGTTTTAAAACTACATGTGAAAAGTAAGAAAAACTGTCAAAGGTAGTATGCAAAGGTAATTATTTTTACAAGGTTTTGAGTTAATAAGGGAATTTTAAATATTAACTGTAAAATTGAAGAAAACACTAAAAATAAATTGTTGTGTACTCTTAATTTGAGATGTCTTCCAATTTGGTATGTGCCAGTGAGCAGTAAGTTTCTGACAGACCTTCCAACATTTCTTTATGTTTGTAGGCGTGTAAGAACATTAACATAAAAACATGAGTTAATACTTATTCACTGTTGTTAATTGTTTGTAATTTATCTGCAGTAGCGCAGTTAAACTGTATCATGTTGTAACATGAAATTGTAATTGTTTCATAACTCAAGGATCTTTATTTATTTAGTTTGTCAGTGTGATTTTTTTAATCAAAGTAATTCTCTTACCTTGAAATAATTTAGAGTTGAGATCTTATATTAATTTCCAGTACAACTTAATAAGGTGTATCAGAATACACTTTTTTGTGATTCCAAAAACTTTGATAATTGACTACATTTCTCTGTAGTATCAGAGAAGCGTTACTCATATGAATATAATTGTTTTATTCTCACTTAAAAACTAATCTAATTTTATACTGCCATTAGTTTTGTTTTTCCATTGTTCATCTTGTATTAAGTTTCTCATATAAATGGCTTTCATTTCATGTATGTATATTGGTTCAGTAACATAATCAGAATAAAAGTTGAAAATGAAAGTTTCTGTTTGTGTTCACATGTTTTGAGAAGTTGATGTCAGCTTCTCAGTCAGTTTAAATTTCTGTGGTTACTGATAGAAATAAATACTTTGTTCTGCATGTACACTAGTTAATTCCTGTAATGCTAATTTCAGATTGAAATTGAACCTATTAATGGTTTAAGCATTAAAAAAAGATCTTGAACAACTTGAGTGGTTTTATCAAGTCATTTAATACTAAATTCCTCATAAAGTTTAAGAATTTTTAAAACACAATTGTAATCATCATTATCGTAATACTTTTAAAGATATTTGCTCTGTGAACAAAATTTTACATCTATACACCCAAGAATTGAATCATGGAATTCCTGAATGGAAAATAATATTCATGCACAAATAGCTAATAATAATAATTCATTTAACTTTCTACTTCCTCTACTCTGATACATTTCAATCTCATTTGTCTGTGTCTTTTAACTTTTGAAATATTTCCATTTTGACAGTTAAAAACAAATATATTAATTGTTCTCACACTTTGATCTGTAATTAAATCAATTCAAGTTTTTGTTCTCAGGCATTATTAACACAAAATTTCAAACACTTAAATATCAGTTTCTAGTCAGTAGTACTTTGTAACTCATGTTCAAGGAAAATTTGGAATAAAAAAAATAACATGGAACTAAATCTCAGTTATAAAAGTATGTACATTAGGTGGTCCTGATTCACTTACTCTACCTTCTTGAGATATTTAAGAATTAGTTTTCCTTAACAAATTTAATTCACAAATCATGATGCTTCAAATATTTATATACATAATTAAAACCTTTAGATACCAAGAAACCTCATTATTTGCATTCGTTCAATCAAAAAATTAGTTATTAAGGTGTATATTAATTCTGTGGATTCAAAAAAAAAATTATACAGGATGTTTGTGTTTTATATTTGTTAGTAACAAAGTACAAGTAAGAATTTAGCCAAAACAAAATTGTAAATTTTAGTAGTATTCAAAAATATTACTTTCAATATATTGTAGATATTTCAAAAAATTGGTTTTTAAATCATGAATATTATTTTATAAGTTTATTGCAAGGAAGTCTAAGTTATTTGAAAAAAAGACATCTATTCCAGGAATAACATTTGAATTTCTCTTAAAGTCAAATTCAGAGTACTGACAGAAACTTAATGTTACAGTTCAATAAAACACTATTAACTTTTAAACAAATATTTTAGCTAAAATTATTTTAGTAGTATTTCTTAGAAAACACTTCTGCTTAACTATTTTTAAAAAGTGAAAGAAAAATGTAAAAAAAAATCTCAATGATTTACAGAAAAAATATTTTAGGCTAATAAACTTCCTCACTTTGCCAGTTTCAGCACTATATACCACAGCATGAAATGCATGATTAAAATAACTTTCAACCAAATAAAAAATTAAAATGCTTCAAAAAATAGTATGGTGATATCAATGAACCTATTTGTGATGATGAATGATGTGTAAAATGAAACAATACAAATGTAATGATATTTTGAACTTTTTAGGTTATAATCATGTTGTGAACGTTATACTGTACAAATATAATTTTTAGATCACAATCATTTATGTTCTATAATAAAGTTTAATACCACCAACACTGGCTACCTTCACTGTTATTTAGGGAAAAAAAAATTAAATAATGCAATTGATGAAAATATTTACATTTTTATTATTATATTTCTTTCCATAATGCACACACAATCACATTCTAATAGCATTCAAAATGAAAAACATGGTATTCAAAGTAATACTTGAATTTAATCATTTTAAAATGTAGTTGTGTAACTAAAACACATGAAAAACTTTTTGTATAGCAACAAAAAGACTTAAATTGCATTTGCAGTATTAATCAACTGATACTATATATAGTGAAACTAGACATCCTAAATTGAATGGCACATTTTGAAATGTCCTAGACTCCCAGTAGATCCCTTTGAGATGCCCAAATGTTCTGGCTTTAATTTTCAGTCAGTTGTCTGTTACTTTTATATAGTTTGCAGAACTCTGAACCTCTGACAACTGTGAATCAACAGATATAATTTTTTTCAAATGAATGATAAAATTATCACAGCTTTAAATGATTCAGGATAACATTTACGGTTTCTTCTGAAGTTGGCTATAAGATGAGCTGTAACACAGTTATTATTTTGCACCAATAAAGAACAAAAAAAGAGCTGAGTGAAAATGAGATATCAATTTTGTGAAGCATTTATTTAAAATAACTTAGAATGAATCTGTATAACAGTTGCTTAGACTTTTACAAGAAGGCCCTGAACAACACAAATTAACTAAAAATAATCCACTCATTAGAGAAATAAATGTAAGTAAATATATCATTTTAACTTGATTATTTGCATAACTGATTTTAATTTTTCTTTATCAAAAGATCAGGGGTGCTTAAAAATGTGCATCCCAGTTTTATTATTTGAAAATTTATCCCCTTGATTAGTTAAAACAGAAAAAACATTACTACACAAATGATTAATATTTATTTTTATTTATCCCAGCATCTTACACAAATTTTTCAAACTGAATGCCTTTCTTAATGAAAAGCTTTATCATATTTGAGTTGTATTTTTTTTTATAATTCTGCCATCATCTACCTGAAAACGTTGAAACTGACAGCTATGAATATTTGCATTCATGGTTTCAAAGTTTTGTTAATAAACAAAAGAAAATTACTCATTAATAAAATGGAACTTTTTTTTATTCTCCATTCAGTGCTTTCTCCAGCTCTCCTGTTTCTTTCAGCTCCTATGGAAACAGAAACAAAAATAAGGGACAATTTTCTAGTACAATTCTTTAAAAATCAAGTTCACATCAAAGTTAATCTTTATAAAGAAAAAATTTATCTAAAATACAAAACATGTAAAACATATTTGAAGATACAAAACACTAATAACTTTGTTATATACACCTCACAAGATTAAAAGATATCAAACATAGCTAACCTAAATTCTTTAACATTTCAAGTTTATATCAGGTGAAGCTTTCCTTACCTTTGTGCATTATTTTATGTAAATTATCATATAGTGTTCAGAGTACTATTTGATGATTTACTCAATGACATTGTGTAATGAAACAGAACTGCAGGAATTTCAATAACCTCTTCAATTACAATTTTTTCAACAAATGTGTAAATAATCTTAGTTGTACGTATTATCCTAAATTTTCACATACAGTTGACCCATCTTAATGTCAGATATTTCACACAACACAGAAACCCTCGTAATGTAACTTGGTACTTCACAACTAAACAAACAACAATTAAACATTAATTATTTAACTCTTTTTTTTGCAATTAACTCACTATAATATACATGAATTCATCTACAAATTTGCACATGTTAAGTATTTGCACCATAACTCTTGATACAGTGTTTATTTTCACACAATTTTTTCCTGGACTTTTAGGAAAAATTAAAAGTATTTTGTATACACAAAATAAGATATTTTAATGAAATATTTTTATCAAAGATTTGTTTGTAAAAATAGACTTTTCTGTTACTAGTCTGAGTGAAAATTAATTTCATGTTATGATTAAAAAACTTTTTTGTCCCAAAATTTTCAAGTATTATCTGCATACTCTTTAAAACCTCCTAAATACACTTCAAACATTTGTTTTGAGCAAGACTTTATATTTTATGTTACTTTCTATACTCTAACTAGATGTAACCATAAAAAAATTTTTTCATGCTAAAATGACCACATATTATGACACAAAAATACAAATGTTTAGTCTGATTACTTTAAGTCTCAAAAAAAAAAATTCAAACTTAAAAAGAGAGCAGTAAATACATTGTCATTATGAGTTATACACCCAAAACCTATATTAATTCTCGTAAAATTTCATACAACTTACCTTAATTATGTCCAAACCACCAATCAAATGGCCATTGACATAAACCTGTGGGTATGTTGGCCAGTTAGAAAATGTCTTCAAACCTTGCCGAACTTCTTCATCTTGCAATATATCAAAAGTTTCATATTTCTGCCTGTAATTAACAAATAAAATAATTAATTATCAAAATATTAGCTGTTAATGTGAAACACAAAAATTTCTGTAATGTTGGACAGAAAGTGGATAGCTAGAACATCAATGTGTTCTTAATATTCTCAACGCACAGAAATCTGAACCCTCTTTATAATGTGTCATATTTTGTCATTTTATGTTTAGTGTTTACACTGTTATTGTTATGAAGTTATGTTTTGTCTTATGAAATCAAAAATATTGATCCTAATAACTATTCAATATTTTATTCATCAATATTTATGGCAAGTAATAGATCCTATATAGTTTATGTTTCCAATTGTTTTTATATTTACTACAGATTGCCTATAATATTAACACAATGTTGTATGTTTTACATACACACACACACACACACCGAGTAAACTGTAGTCATCATTAGCTGTTCAGAGTAAACAGTTTTCATTCACCATCTTGTTTAATGAAAATATTACATTTCTCATATATTTTACTATTTAGAGTTTATTGTGAACTAAATTTATTGTAAGAAAGTAAAGAAAGAAATACATTAAGTTGCAACATAAAACTTTGAATCAGTAAAACAGAAAATGTTTAAAACTTATATGAAACAATTGTAAGGTCAAAAAATGCTTAAGAGCTAAATTAAAATTAACAAACTATTAACCCTTACACAGCAGGAATGTTGTAGGTAGCAACATCAATAGATGATGACTGCCATTTAAGGGTTAAATGAAACGGCAAAAAAGTATCTTTTTAACAGGTGATAAATACAAACTTAAAACTCTGTGACCCTACTGGCTGTGTTGTGAATTATACACCACAAAAGTATTAATAACCTGTTTAATAAAAATCTAAACAGAAAAAATCAAAATATAAAGTCCATTATACTTCAGTTTATAAAGTGACCAAATGAAACAATTCTACAACATGAAAACACTGATTATTAAGTTTGGAGTAAAATTACAATGAAATGTAACTATAGGAACAGATAAAAAGTATTAAAATATTTTTACCATGTACAAGTGTTAAATGCTTAGTTCTCATTATGACTTCAGGTAAATTATCCTTATCCTCAGATCAAAACTACAAAGATCAATTCTGTGAACAATACAGTTAATTTAGCATACTCCACATTAAGTTTGTATGCAGTACTTTGACTGTTATGTATATTTTTGGCCACAGTTTTAATACCTCACAAAGTCTGTCTAGTTTAGGAAATTTAATTTTGTTCTTAATCTATATACTGAGCTAATATTGCAAACCAATCCTTACAATAATGATAAAATAACTAAAAGACATTTTAACCAATTATATGCATAAAATTAATTTTCTATATTTTATTGTAAAATAAGTTAACAGTCTAGCAAAATTATCTGCACATACCCTGTTCCATTAAGAATCTCAATTAAAGTTTTACCAAAACCACAGCGAGGGTTATCACGTGATCCCTTCATAAATATCATTAATGGTGCTTTATTGATCAATTTTTCTAGCCTGGAATGAAAAAAGTTGTGATTACTTTTATAAAAGAAATAAAAATACTACTTGAGCAATAAGTAAAGTTTTAAAAAATACTTCATAACACAGTTTCCTTTCAGTTTACTTACTAAGTATTATTTTATTACAATTTTTAACAAGGAAGACTTTTTTTCAATAATAGGTATGGCATTTTAATCATTGCAATTATTCTCTAGTACACAAGTTTAAATAGTAAAGAAGGTTTTAGTATTTAAATCAACGTTCAATAACCTAAACAAATGTATTTAAATTTTAGAATTGAAAATGGTTATGCATGGCTGAACTGTAAAAAATTAGCAAAAAGTGAATAAATATTAAAAAACAATGTGGAATATGTTATGCAAAATATTTGCATTATATTGGGAATGTTTGAGAAAACAATGATTAAAGACGTAAAAATATGCCTAGGTACATGTTAATTGTGGGATTTTTTTGTTTTATTTAAAAAGCTTCTGATATTTTCTGCCAATGTTAAACACTGACATCCTGTTCAAAAATATTTTATTTTTGTTCATGAACTTGAGATATGGGATTTTGGAGTTCTTTTAACTTGATCATATCCAATTTCATGTGTATAAAAGGCTGAGCAATTGTTTCACTTTATTTTATAAATGTTTCCAGGACTAAAAGAGTTCATTATGAAATTCTTAATGTGTGTTTAATTTTCATTCCAGTGATGGAAACATCTTACCCATTTAAAAAAATAATCTTTGTTACTGTAAAAGCTAACTTGAAATTTAAAAAAAAAATATTTCATAATATATAATGAACTATTATTCAAAGTTTTATTTGTTTCATTCCAAATATTTCACCTACATGTCATTCTGCATAACACTATCAGCCATGCTCTCTCTCAACGCGAGTTTAGTCATTTTGACCGATCTTACAACTATTAAGTAACCAAGAAAGTATATATACTATAACTTTTAATGTAATAAATATATCTTCATGAGTCTTAGCAAGCAATTAGTAAACATTACAAGTCTTGTGTGCACAAAAATATGATTTTTTGTAATTGATTACTTCAAATTAAAATTTTTCTGTGAACATATGAAGTCAGAGCATCAGTTAGCCTGATTAGTCCAAGTGCAAGTTGTTTTTCATTTTAAAAATAAAAACACTTTCTCCATCTTAGTTTTCAAATTTCATTTGCATATCCTCTAAAACCTCTTAAAAGAAGTTCAAAAACTTTGTTTTTGATAAAACTATGTATTTTATGTTATTTTCTCTTCGCTAAACACTACACATATTTAGTCAATTTGACCACCCTTGTGACCAGCAAAAAAAAAATCAATTTATTTTTCTTCCCATATTAATTGCAAAATGTGAAAAAAAATTTTGATTAATTTGCTTAAACAGTTTACTAACTTGCCTTTTTCTTTCTATAAAACTGCAGATTGTAACAAAAAATTATATTTATCCTAAACAGATTAGATTTTATTGTTTTATTGCTCTTTGGATTCATAATTCAATGACACAAGTTTTAAATCACGAGGAACATGTAGCTAACTTATAATACTGAATTATATTAAAGAAGCTACTTGCAAGCATACCTCAAGAAATAATTGTGTAATCGTTTTCATTATCTTGCTGTATCTAATCTAAAATGTTATAATTGTTTTACTTTAGTTACTTTTATAATGATAAATAAAACTTGCACAAAAAATGAGAAATTTTATATTTAAGTTAAGCCTCTTTTTTTTTTTTTAGTGTTGGCCCTCTCATGAAACTTAACACTAGCTCCTTGTAGTCTGTATTAAGTTTTTCCAGCAAACCAAGTAAATAAACAATGGTGGAGTGTTAAAAGTAACATGTTGCCAGCATAAAAATATAATTTCAATGTGATAACACAAATACAAAAACTGTAAATTTGACTTGAGTCTTTATTGTGATTACTTAGTAAACACTTGTTTTTAAAATCTGATTTTACAAATGTAAGATGGTTAAGTAGAGGAAAAATCGTGGAATGACTTACTTCCTTATTTCTGCAAATAAAAAGAGTATCTTGTTGAAAAAAAGAAAGATTGAAAATTTCCCTGAAACTGAATCTTTGTCATGGCAGTGTGATTTGCACTTTCTGTGCAACATGATGACTCAATTGAATAATTTGAATATGAAGCTTCAGGGAAGAGGTAAAATAATAATAAGTGAACAATCACAGTCTATTCACAAATTTCAATTAAAGCTAAACTTCCTTGGGGAACAATTACAAAAAAATGATTTCACACATTTTGCAAAGTTCAATAGTTTTCGATGCTAAACATGATCTCTAGGTAAATTGGATCAAAAATTTATCTAAAATATTTGAATCATATTTCTCCAAATTTGAAACTGATTTTTGAATTTTTGCATAATCCATTTCAATTTGACTTAGGAAATTTCAGTAAGTAAATTACATCTTTTTATCTTTGTATAAGTGTGGATTTGAAGACAAGATGCTTAACCTGCAAAGTGTAGAAGACAAAAAAGGAAAACAAAAATGTTCTATCGGAGAGATGTGGCTCACTATTCTGATCAATGTGAGTCTTCTAAATTTAAAGATAGCAATTTCAAAATTATTTTCCATGTTTGGATCCACATGGGTGTGCAAGTCAAAATTTTCTACGTTAGATTTTTTCAAGTCTATATACAGATCTCAGCTTACTGACGTAAATTTAGAAGCAGAGCTAAGATGCTCATTGAGCATAGATATTAAGCCAAATTCCATGAAATTTATTGAAAACCCCCATCAATTTTCACATTGAAGGTTAGTTGAAATGCAATTAATTTGATTAAACTAACATCTTTCAGTTTATTTTATTTTTTAAAATAGTGTGGCCACATTGTTTTCATTAGCCACAGTAGTGGCTATGAAAAATAAGTTGCCCACCTCTGCACTAGATGATATATAATGACTAGAATGCATCATATTGTAATCAGTGGGCCAAATCTAGTCCAAAACTATGTGCCATTGAGTATTTGTCATCTGGTTCTTGGAAGTAAGAGGAGCTGAAACATCTGCCCTTCAAGCACAGGAAGTAACTTCTGCTATGACAACTAAGGCATGGTACACATGTGCAGAACCAATACACAACTAGCATCAAGCCATGATAAGAAGAGTAATGCAAATGTAGTGGATCAACTCCAGTTTAAAACCAGGCAAAGAACAACAAACCAGATGGATGGGACAGAAAAAACAATTTGGAACAGAATGAAAATAACACTAAGAAATGGAATGGAAAAAATAGAGGAAGCAGCAATGACATACATATCATATCTCTGTAAGCCATAAGCAAAAAATTAAGTTGTACCACCTGAGCAAAAGATGGCACAAGGAACAAGAGACTAAATGGTTAAAGAGAGGAAGGGTAAGAACATGGAAAACAAACTGTATTATGATCCAAATAAAGAAGAATTGCACAACAAGGAAAATGAAGAAGACATATGAACAAAAAAGCATTGAGAAAACAGAAGAGGATACCTGATAATAATAAGAAAACTTAAAAGTATTACTCAGAGCTGCCTAGTAACAAATCATGCTCCAAAGTGATACACTTCATCTGAACAGCCAACACAGAAATTTGGATAAGCAGAAAAAAGAAAGAAGGGAATGAAAGAAAAACATGATACATAGACCTACTACAGAAAATGTACCCTTATTACAGATGAACAAGGAGGAAAGAACGAACTGGACAAGAAAGAAGGCTACTTGTTAAAAGGATCTGGAAAGTTTCAAAAGAGACTGGATCAAACCCGCATGTGAAGTCTGAGTGATGACACTGATGGATCAGAGAGGATGAAATCAGGCTGAAAGAGTAAGGGAGAGTGACAGTAATAGTAAAAAAAGTGGACAAGAGAAAATGCAATAGAAGAAACTATGAATGAGCTGAGAAGTAAGGAGTTATCAGGGAATGTGCAAAATGAAGGAAATCACAAGGTAGAATATAAGGAGGAGGGTAGGCATGGAGGAAAAAGTTGAACTAGTTCTGATAGAATGCACCTCAGCTGAAGGCAAGGGAAGCCTAACAGAGAACCTGAAAAGAAGGAAATAAGATGTTCAGAATAGAAGTAAAAATGTCACTTGTCCACATGAAAATACATCAAGCTGAACACCAGAGGAACAAGGCCAATTTATAGGTGATAACTCGGTAGGCCTTGAGAGATTATCCATGACAAAAGGTTTGTGGTACCTGGAATAGAATAAGCTGTTAGAAATATGAAGTTGATAATGTGGTAACAGAAACAGTGAGAAAAATTGTTCCTGTGGTGAATGATAAAGAGGACAACTGTAGCAATGATTGTATGTACCATCAAGAGATGTCTACAGCTCATACTAACAAAAAAACAAAACTGGATATACTGTCAAAAAAAAAAAGAAGAGATGGATTTAAAGAGACAATATGCCTTGATACATATGAAATAATTTCATAAAGGAGGAATCTGGAAATAGAAGGAGACCCAGATGAAAGGAAAAGAAATACCCACTATGGGAGTAGTCTTGTAAAGGTACTAGATGAAGTCTTTGAGCAAGGAAGGAGAAAGAAGAATGACTGAGGAGAAGGGAGCCTAAGTCCTCAAAGAGTGAGGGAAAGACAAGTATGGCTTAGAAAACCAATCACTGTATGTTCCTCAAAAGAAGAATAGAAGACTGGCCCCTTTAGACACATGAAGAACAAACACCCACAGAATGAGAAATGAAAAATGTTGTACGATTAGACTACTCCAAAATGAACCAATCTACCCAAACATGCTGCCTCTCAAAAGAGGAGAAGAGGGTGACAATAGAAGGCTTGTTGAAATAGAGCTAAAAAAGAAAAGGAGCATGTGAAGTGTCTGCCATGACCATTCCATATCCTAAGGTGAGAAATCCCCATTAGAATTGGAAAAGCATGGGAAGATAAGAAATAAAATGAGGCAGGAAGGATTTAAGACTCAACACCTATCTATAGCTTCCCTGGCTTGGAACCATGAAAAGATAAGAGGAAAGACTTGGAAAAGAATGAGAAATCCACCCAATAGCAATTGTGGACATAAGGACCCACACTGCCATAGATCAATGTTGGCAAGAAAGATCTCTTGAAGGATGTAAAATAATGGGAACAGAAAACACTGGAGGAAGAGGGAAAAAAAACCCCAAAAATATCAGCACTCGACAACTGACTGCAAACATAGAACAAGGTCCATAAACCCAACAAAACATATAGACTAAGTCTATATAACAGTCACTGCCAAGATCAACGTCACTGAAATCTACAAGCAATTGAAGGATGGATGAGAAGAGGAAATCGAAGCTGTGACATGGATAATAAGATGAATGGAGACAAAGAGAAGCCAAGAAAAAGTGTTACAGACAATGAGACATAAAACTGGCATTCAGCCCCAATGCACAACACCTGAGATACAAGCATACTGGTAAAATCATAAAGACAAATTAAAGGAATCTCAAAAAGGCATGAGATATAAGGAAGTCTAAAGCTATTGAGTAACAAGGGCATCATGTTACAACCAACTCTGGAAGATCATCCAAATAAAAATGCCAAGGATGATGTGCCATTGTAGAAATGATAAGTGAGCATGCATCCATCAAAAAACCCTCAGGGGAATGACAGATTATACAGTAAAAAGGTTAAGGAAAGAAAAATAACAGAAAAGAGTGGTGCATGTAAGGTGAAGGTAGGAAAACCTGAGCCTAAGAAAGACAAACAAAAGAGAGAGGATTCAAACCCCCAAATTTGAAGAAGAGAACCATAATTTTGGAGCCAAAGAAAGGCAATACAGAACAAAGTAATACTTTATTATACAAAGTCACAAAGGAAGGAAGACAAGATATGTATGTCTCAAAGAAGTGGTAAAAAGAACTTAATATGTAAAAAACATAATTGAGAAACCAATTCATAAAAATATAAAAATTCCTGAGGAAGAATCAAGGTAATACGAGTATAAGACAAAGGTATAAACCACCAAAATTTCTTTCATAATAAACAAAAAAAAAAAACATCAGCTCTATCAACAGACAAAGAAAAACCCAACACCAATATCAAGATGTAATGATTGTGTTCTCAGAATAGAGGAAGTCAGTTGCACTAGGAGCATGGGTCATACTCCTATTGGTAGAGAGTTGACACATGCTAGAATGCAGCTATACCATGCGATGTTAAATGGAAGCCTCAAGGATAGTAGTGAGCAAAAATTGTGCATATAGAGGAAAGCTGAGAACAAGGTAGTATAATGTCATTCAGTAAAATTGAGCTTTTTTTTTTAAATCAGATACAAATTATGTAATACCAAACAAAAAAGAAGTTTACTGGCAATTTGAGAAAACAAATGTAATATAAGTCCATGATAAGTGAGTTTGACTTTCTGGTTTATATTTTTGTAAACAAAGAAAGTTATTAGTTATAAAACTTAAGCAATGCTTCAATACTATCTGCACTGTAATGGATAATTTATGTTAAAGTTAGTACATCATAGAAGAGAGATGAAATATTAAGATTAACAAATATACAGACAAGTGGAGATTAAGAATTTATTTAAAATGCTTCCTTTGAAATCAAGATAAAGATTATATGGCATTAAATTTAGATTTATTAACATTTTGACACCTAACTTATTTCTATACATTGATAATACAGTAGTTGAATTATTTGAAAGTAGCTCTGTAAAAAGTCATGTCATCCATACTGAATATTTTTGTTGTGAAAAAGTTTTCACTTCTCAGGGAAACGTTATTTAATGATACAATGTAACAGAGTTGCTGATACAAGAATTTTATGCTATTTTAGCTAACAGTTCTGCAGGATGAAAAAAAAGTAAACAATACCGTTTAATTACATCTTCCTTTTTGGGTAACATACGTTCTAGCTCCCCAGTTTCATCTAATTCTTTCAAAATATCAAGACCTCCAACCAATTCACCATTAATATATAGTTGAGGATAGGTAGGCCAATTGGAGAACTTTTTCAAACCTTGAAAAGATATAGAACAGTTCATCATTCTTTTGTTGTTGTTTTTTTCAGTGAAATAACTCACTCTCTTAAATTACACTGGTTTACAAAAAATTGAGGCAAGCACAAAAATAGCTGTTTTAACCTAATTTGGGGGTGCTGAATTCAGATTTGAAATCCGTTTTTACTCATCACCTCTAGTTTTTTAGATATGCATACTGTACATTTTGTACACACTGTACATAAAGGCATATATGTATTCAGGGTTAATTTCTAATGTTGTGTGACTTGTGTCTTCTTTTTTAGTTATTATGCAATAAATGCAAATAAATCAGATGAAGAAATGCCTCCAAGGGAAGATTCTGCCAAGTCAATCTCTTCCAAAGATATTGACTCTTCTTATTCAGGAACAAGTGGCAACGAGCCACACTGGATCACGCAAGAAGACCTGAATGACCTTGCTCGTGATTCGTATCTGTCAAAACAGCAGTCAGAGCTCTTGGCTTCTCGACTTAAACAGTGGAACCTAGTCCAGGAAGATGTAAGGATCACCAGTTTCAGGAATCGGAACAAAGACCTTGCTTCATTTTTCGACATGGAAAACAAGTTGTGCTACTGCACAAATGTACCTGGCTTGTTCACTTTCCTTGGTTTGCCACATAATCCTTCAGACTGGCAACTTTTCATAGACTCTTCCAAGCGAAGTCTCAAGGCTGTGCTTCTGCAACAATGGGAATAAATATCCCAGCATTCCCACTGCACACTCTGTCCATCTAAAGGAGTCCTATGACAATATGGAGCTTCTTTTAGAAACTGTTAAGTACAGCCAGTACCAGTGGAGTCTGTGTGGGGACCTCAAGGTCATTGGTCTTCTTATGGGTATGCAAACGGGCTTCACAAAGCACTGTTGCTTTCTCTGTCTCTGGGATAGTCGAGCTGTATCCCAGCATTACAAGCAGAAAGACTGGGGGTCTAGAAGCACTTTCATTCCTGGCGAATCCTCTGGTTGACATAAAGAAGGTGCTTCTTCCTCCTCTTTACATCAAGCTTTGTTTGATGAAGAATTTCGTGAAGGCCATGGACAAAAATGGTGCTGCCTTCCAACACTTGTCTACTGTGTTCCCAGGTCTCAGTGCTGCTAAGCTCAAAGAGGGCATCTTTGTCGGACCTCAAATACGAGAATGCTGAAGGATACTGATTTTGAGAAGCTTCTTACCTTAAAGGAACTGAGAGCATGGAAAGCATTTAAGTCAGTCTGTAGTGGCTTCCTTGGTAACACACGCGTACCAAATTACCAAGCCTGTATTGAGAAGTTGCTAAAGACTTATGAGGATATGGGATGCCGAATGTCACTCAAAATTCATTTTCTCCATTCCCACCTCAACTTCTTCCCTCCAAACCAGTGAGTGATGAGCAGGAAAAAAGATTCCACCAAGACATTACAAAGATGGAGAGCAACTACCAAGGCAAATGGAACCCCAGCATGATGGGAGACTTCTGCTGGATGCTCTTGCGTGACATCCCGGAGGCAAAATACACCAGATCATTTAAGAAAACACACTTCTAACTGTCTGCGGTACTATGAATTGTGTACATTGTGTCATCCAAGTATATTTATTCCGTCAGTGTTCTTTATCTATCCTGTTTTATCTGTAATAAGCTGCTGCAACTGTTGAAATAAGCACGTATATACTCTGTATATACTAAAATGAGACTATTTAAAAGCCAGAAAACTAGATGTGATAGAGAAAAACTGTTTATAAATTTGAATTCAGCACACCCAAATTAGTAAAAAACACGTATTCACATTCTTGCCTCAGACAAAAAATTATTTTTGTAAACCAGTGTTATCTGTCAAGACTGACCTAAGTAAATATATCTTTATAAATGAGGAACAAATCTTTGCTAGAGATCTATTTTAACAGCAAAATTATAGTCAAACCATACACATATTTATTTTCATAAAATGTATAAAGAAATCAAAAGAAAGTGATAAAGCTATATTTGCAAAAAACTTGTCACTTGATTTCTCTTTCACATAGCCTTTATGGCTTTATTTATTTATTTCTAAACTGTTTTATCAATATTAACTTCAAATTCAAGATTAACAAAAATTAATTATAAAGAAAGTTAAGCTAATGAACGAGCAAAACTAGCTTAATCCTTTATTACAATACACTAAATGACTATCAAATATTATATAATGCATAACGTAACTTTATTAAAAACACTAATGTGTACAGTAAAAATTAAAGATACAAGTATTTTCACCTTCTCTAACTTCTTGATCAGCTAGAATGTTAAAACAACTAAATTGAGCATGGTACTTCTGAAGTAACTCCACTATTTGTTTACTAAACCCTACATGAAAGAAAAACGTACAAATTAGTTCATGTTTAATGAATTCGAACAGTAGATTTTTAAAGATTTCAAAATGATACATCTTTTTCTGAGGGTATAATATTACTTTAAATGTTAATATTACTGTTGGTAGAACACCTAATAGATGAGGCCTGGAGAGAAGTTGCTGAAAATTTTAGAAAGCACTGGAAATATTGGTCAATACCATGCTATACCATTTTCTGATAATTTTCATTATTCATACTTCCTGCTAGTAATGTGTAGTTACAAGTAACAAAATACTCAAACATTTTATTTTGTTATGAACATCAGTATAGTTCAACAAATTTTTCATGTTAAGGAAATTTTACAGGGTGGTCGCTAGAAAAGCGGAAAATTTGTCAAACAGCTATTTATTTTTACAAAGAATAACTTTTACAAAGTTTTTAAAGGCATATGTTATATTACACTCATAGATGCTCAAAATTATTAAAATCGTGCATTTTATTCATAATGTAAAGAAATCAAAATAGAAATGAGTAAGCACGCATTTTATTCATGATCTCATCTGACTCTCAAATAAACAAGTTTAAAAGCAAAATTTTTCAATTTCACTGCACTTTTACATCCAAGTAAATGCTTAGGCAAAATATATTTCCTTACTTATGCCCAACTAGGCAGTGATTTTTCTTGTCAGTACTGTGTAGTTTGTTTGATGGTGAAACAAATTAATGTCATATAGTCGATGATCAGGCATTATCCATTAGAGCACGTGTGAGGAAGGATTAAGATGTAAGCTTCACTCACCATATAATAAAATATTTCAGCTATGTAAGTTATTCTTTCCTATAAAATTAAAATAGCAACACTTACCACAACGTGGCTCCTCGGGTGTTCCTTTCATAAAAAGCATGCAAGTGGCAGCATTTACAAGTTTTTTTAGCCTTGAATTCAGATCCTGAGAGAAAAAAATGAAAAATAAGAAATAAAACTATCCATTTCCTAATCATGTTCACTAAACAAATAATAATTTGCATTTACAATGGGTCACTTTAATCAGTATTCTGAACTAAATTAAGTCAACAAATGTGTACAACCTTATTTATTCAAACTGTATAATAAAAACATTGCTTTACAGTATCTAAACTGAAAACCTTGTATATTCATGCCTAAACACTTGCTGTAAATTAATAGGAATAAATATACATGTAGTTAAATGTGACAAAATCATGACTATGTCACTGACTTCAAATCTTGTTTAGATCTCATACATCAGAAACTTACATGTTAGTATTTAAACAGATACCAAAAATCCTACTCAAATGGGTAACTTAAGCAGGTATTCAAATGCCCAGAAATTTCTGACCACTAACACAACAATTTCTAACAATTAGAAGACAAGATAAAATGAACCATGATGCCACACAGTTTAACTTTACTTCATGTGCAATGTTGTAAATCTTTCCAGCAAAAACTTACTTAAAACTGACAATAATAAAAAGTTATTTACATTAGAATTGAAAAGTAAAAGAAAATGTTAAAGTATACAATTATAATTGTAAAATGAAAATATTAAACCCAGCCATTATGTACACTATAGCACAGGCCTGCAAACTAAAGGCTACTGTATGTATTCTCACTATTCTCTACAAGATGCTGAAACAAGTTCAAACAAACATCTCTTTTTTTTTTTTTTTAGCTTTTCACTCATTAGAATGAGTACCAACTTAATGGTCATGAAATCATGTCAAAGTATCAAGCTTCCATCATATTCTTCAATTGCATGCTATTAACTTAGTGATATTGGTAACTGGTAACAATATAACCTTTAACAGTTCACCCTGGCTGACTGTCATTACACAATTCTTGTGCTGTACAGGCAATATTTACATGATGATAACACCTAAGTTTTAAATATGTATATTTATGTATGGATGTTACAACAAGCTGTCATAACACAAACGGAAAAATTACAAGACAAATGAGTATAGCTACACTGTCAGAAAAGATAACACAATTGATAAGCATAGCTTACATCAAATATTTCCAAGACAAAACTCTGATAATGCCCCTTTAAGATAAGTGCATAAATTTCTCAAAAAAATTTCAGTGAAATAACACAGTGTCTCTATGGCAATGATTGCTGCATCATAATACCTTGAATTATGGCAAGCAGTAGCTAATATTTATAATGACACTCTAATTTAGAGTACTAACAAGTCTAATTTGTCTAAGAATGTTGACTGTGTTGCACAACAAAATGGAGGTAATCATGAATTGATTGTACACAGCAAATCAGCCAAAAGTCATTTAACAAAAAAAAAGAAATGTATGTATGTTTATGTATGGATTTTACAGCATCTACAGTAAGCTGTCATAATACAGATTGAGAGATTACAATAGTAACACCCAGGTAAACAACCTCTGTATGGGTGCAAATTTTCAGATGTTTAGGTTCTTTCCCCTTGGAACTATAGCAACCATACTTCTTTTCTATGTGACAGTTGTGAAAAAGGTGACTGCTCTCCCAAGTGAAAAAGAAAAAATTAATTGAAATAAAAATAAGAAAAAGAAAATAAGGTACTACTATTTGTTTTTCATTATTTATATTAATTAAATCATTAGATATATAAGTTAAAATAAAATTAATTTTTTCTTCTTTAGTTGGGAGAGCAGACACCTTTCCATATATAAAATGGACTATTCAAATTTGTTGATTCTTTGTCTTCTATATTTATTATCAATGGAAATGTTAAAAATTAATATGGTAAAAGCAAATTTTAAGAGTATGATGAATGATTGAATAACTTGATTTATAAGGTGCTCAAGGATTTTTGTACACTCATAAACTTTAGCCCACCACTAGAACTTAATCAGAGCCATCACTATGATTGTTCCACTTTCATCTTCCCTTTCCATGTCATAACTTTTGTTTACTGTTTTCTCTGAAAAATAATAGTTTGTCAGTACCCCTCTTTACATAACTAACTTCTACTTTACATAACTTCTTGTTTTAAGAACCAGGTAAGAGTCATAAGGGGGGGGGTACCCAGTGAAAACAATTACATGTCTTGAAATCATAGAATAAGGTTATAAATATACTCAAAAATACACTAATTAATTTTCATAATTAGTATATCAATACCAGATAATCCTGTGATTTCAAAATAAAACCATATGTGTCTAATACAGGTATTTTATTCAACAATCTTATACCTTCATTATAATCATTTAAAACAAATATTTTATAATTGCTAATTATTGCATGAAAGTTTTTGAAAATAAATAGTTGCATAAATTAATTAGAGGCTACTTAAAAATAGATTTCATACTTCTATTGAAGGTGACGGCTCTGTTGGAAGTTGTACAGTCATTTTTGTTGCTTGTTGATATACTTTCTTTGTTAAAGCAGGGGCATCAGCTCCTTCTACCTTATCAACCACTGTGTTTCCCTGATGGAAGAAATAACAATATTTATGCATAAACAATACACCATTAAAATACCATAATCTGTATATTACACAGAATTTTCACATAAATCAACTAAATGAAAGGCTAAGAACAGTTCACTGGTATGTGTATAAACATATATCCAATAATCAGCTGAAGAACCTAAATTTGCTCAGGTTATTAGGTTAATATATTCTAGTTGACAATGCCAGCATGTGTATATATCCTAATCCAATTTTAGCATAAAAGTATAACCTGTATACTGCTGTTTCTAAGCAACATAACATAAAATCAGCTATTAGAACACTGTTACCAAAATGCACTGGATTTTCTATATATAGGAAATTGTTATAAAAGGAACCTTTTATTTTCTATGTAATTTTTTGCTAGTTTGCCTCATTAAAAAAAGAGTTGCATGTGCATGTGTGCACACATCCATGTGCTTTTCTGTCTGTGGTTTCTATTCATAACATAAAAAACAGTTCTTTTTCATGTGGTTTCACTAGCTTGCCTCATTATAAAGATGCCCATGCCTACAAATATGAATATGAAAACTAATACTAAGGTACACACCCTCAGGGTCCACTTAGTATGGTTACAATATTTCAGGTTTCTAGATTTTTTCCTCTTGAAGCTATAGTGATAACACATACACAGACATGCACATGTACATGTCTGTATGTGATTTCTACTTGTAATTTAAGGAACCACTTCTTCTTTCTGTGGTTTTTCACTAGCTTGCCTCACTACAAAGATGTACACATACATAAGTACATGAATACAAGTAATAATAACCAGCTGTATATTCTCAAGGTCTACTTAGTACGGTTACACACATAGTTAAGATAAGTAATGTGCAGGTACACAACCTCAGTATGGGTGCAAAAATTTTAGATGTTTAGGTTCTTTCCCCTTGGACATAAAGCAGTCACACTTCTCTTCTATGTGATAGTTGTGGGAAGGTGACTGCTCTCCCAAGTAAAGAAAAAAAATTAATTGAAATGAAAATAAGAAAAAAATCATTATATATCTGTAAGTTAAAGTAAAATTAATTTTTTCTTCTTCACTTGGGAGAGCAGTTACCTTCCCACAACTTCCTGCAGGCAGTGAAGGTTGATGTGGATGTGGGACATTGTGGGCTTGAACAGCCACATCTTGTTCTCCTAATTTCTGTTTCTATATCTGTTCAACTCTCTTATTTTTTACATAATACTGGCAAATGGAGGTTAAGACTGATAGATGGTGTATCTCCACCGCAATGCGGAGCCTACTTCGACATTCAACTCCAAAATCTAGGGTACATTTTATAATCCCACATTATAGCTTGTATCCTGGGATCATTTCAAATAGTGCAGCATTTAATTTATTTTTGTTTTTGCTTATTTTTTAAGTTATAACAAATATATTGTGTGTGTGTGTGTGTGTATATACTGTATCATAAAAACACAAGTATTTGTTCTATAATAAAATTTGCAGCAAATATTGAAATACAATTTTATAGCTACAAATCTCAATCTAGTAGTGACAATATCCTTCTGGAGAAAGTATATTAATCTACAAAATTTTCAGAGTGATAAATAACAATTGAAGGGTGGTTTCTATGAAAGAATTGTAATAACTTGAAAAATTATTGGCCATTTTATATTAAATAAAATAAATTGAATCGCTGTATATCATTTTTCTGCTTTTCATACCTTTTTAAAGAACCATAATAAATTTTTTCTTTTTACCTCATTTATAACTAACACCTATCTATTAAGTATATAAATTTTAGACATACTTTAAATATTTTAACTGAGAGTTGAAATTTGAAGTTCAAGTAAATCCTTCTCTCCTCATTTTGAAAAACTAATTTACAAGTTTTTTGTTGCTATCTATACTTTAGAGAAATTATTACCCTTAGTAAGAGGAATGTTGGGACTGATGTAACATTGAATTGTTGGGAGATATCTGGTAATGCCTCAGCCTCAACCTGCAAAAAAAAAACAACAAAAATCGCTGAGGCCAAAATATGAAAACAACAAATGGGTTTTAATCAGAAAGTAAATAAACTAAAAATTAAAAAAAAAATTCATATATTATTCATCATCTGATGAAGAATTATGAAGCAGCCAGACATCCATATAATGGTGGAAACAAAGGCTCCTGGACTGAATTAGGTGGGCAAAAAATGAGATTTCAAATAGGAGAGAAGAAAATGTGAACATATGACAAAGGGGGAGGTGAATGAAAGCAAAGGGCAAGACTTACTGAAATGACTTTCTGAGCCCATCTATTAAAACCACCAAGGACTTCCAGGCTTGGAAAATTAGAGTCTAGTCTCACCAGCACTGACCCAAGAAATGTGGTTGTTTGTTATTAAACACAAAGCTATATAAAAGGCTATCTGTACTCTGCCCATCTCAGGTATCAAAACCCAATTTCTAGCAGTATAAATCTGCAGATATGCCATTAGGAGGCAAGAATGGTAATCAGAGTAAGATGTATACAGGTAAAGATATTTAAATTATTGAGATTTAATCCCTACTAAGAGGGAAGAGACACCAAATAAGGGAAGCTAAATTGATGTTAAAAGTATGAATTTTTACAGTCAAAGCATACTGAACTCCAAATGCAAATATTCTACAAATCAACTCACGTAAACACAAATATCCCAGGAAAAAGGAAACTCCAAATAATGACTCCAAGGCTTGTCCCAGAGAAGGGAAGGGGTGGAACCATAAAAAATGAGAGATAATGATTTAGCATACCTAAATAATCAATTCTACCAAAGGACAAGTCCCCCCAAAATGACACACAACTACGAGGCACATTCAGGAGAGAAAAAACGGCTAACAAAATCCAAAACTTTCTGATCACTGAAACCTTAATCAAGTATGATAGGTCAATCATCAATTTGTTTGAATTGTTGCATGAAATTGGTCAACTCCTGACAGACCAAATCCATTACTTCATGGGGAAATATTCATGATTCTAACCCATTGGATGTCACTGGT
Organism: Carcinoscorpius rotundicauda; assembly: GCA_011833715.1. Classification (NCBI taxonomy): domain Eukaryota; kingdom Metazoa; phylum Arthropoda; class Merostomata; order Xiphosura; family Limulidae; genus Carcinoscorpius; species Carcinoscorpius rotundicauda. The sequence continues at coordinate 36,393,665 of CM022393.1, forward strand.
AATTCTGCTACAGCAGTAACAGTAGTTGTAGTATGACCACCTGAAACTGTAAGTGCATAACTCATAAAATCGAAAGAGAAGGTGAGTACTTCTTAACTCTCCATGAAAGGGAATAAAAACAGTAAACAACAAAGTAATTGAAATAAAAAATTAGGAATGTAAAAAACTTGTAGCAAAGTTAATCAAACCATGAGCAAAAACACAACTATTCAATAAAACAGCAATGAAGAAATGGTTAACAGCTGCATTATCATTTGAATGTTGATAAAGATAAGAGAGAGTATTAAGACAAGTGATTAGTGAAAATTTGTACCAATAAAGTGCAGTATAAATCAAGAAAGCTTTGGAGGTAAAATACCTTATCAAAATATTGTTTTTTTATGCAAAAATAGAAAAAAGAAACCAAGTAATCCCATTTAACTGTCAATGGACTTACATATTCTCCAGGGAAATTTGTGACCACTTTCATCTGCTTGTGCCAATAAAGTCAGAGTTAAGCACCAGTTTTGAAGCATTGCCTTGGTAAAGGAAGGGTATGACCCTTTCTGATGTCAATGAAGCAGTGTTTAAAATTATTTTACAGGGACTAACTTAAATTGAATTTCACAGTACATTAAGAATAAATTAGTAAAAGTAAAGAGATTAAAGTTCAATCTTATATTACTTAAAAATGTTGATATATTTTAAAAAATCAAGAATACCACTGAAAATTATGCAGACCAGGCTCTTCCAACTATGTTGTCAAGACATCAACACAGAGTGCACTCAAATCACATTTATGGATTTTTTCCATACCAAAATTAATAAACAAAATTTATAATCTACTTCCCAACGTGACTAATCATTCCTTTAACTTCAGTTTAAAACCACATTCAAATATATAGATTGACTTTTACAACCATTGACTGGCTCAAATATTTTAATTGTGTATTATAAAACATTGTTCATGTGTGGAATTTAAAAAAATTACCTACAATTCTATGCAAAAATTAACAAATCTCACCTTTAAGAACTTAACATCTTTTAGTTGCCTTTCACTTGCAAGTTCTTTCATAACATCATCCATCATCTGGCACTGTGATGCCCATTCAGCCCAGAAATGGATAACATTTAGATGGTTTCTAAAGAAAAGTTACAATTCAAGAAAGATGTGGGTTTTTTAAAGATGCTTGAAGTCTTAACTGTCTAGTCATATAATAACTAATAAGAATCTCTTTTCAAAAATCAATGTTTATCAATTAACCATGAAATTTCAATTTAACAGACAAAAACACATAAAATACGATGTTTCTCAATATTTGATCTGATTGGTTGATTTTGGAATAATTTAGAGTTAACTATAAACACAATAAAATCAGCAGAAATATTGAAACTAATTTTTACATTAAAACAAACATCCAAATTGAATTATTTTAATAAGTCACTTGCTATTTTCTATATAAATTTGGCAAGAAACTGTGGTATTTCAGAACATGCAATAACATGTGATGGTTTTATTACATTGAATGATTGATTTAGTGTTTTATGGCACAAAGCAATGAGGCTATCTGCGCCAACAACCGGTAAAAATGTAGTAAAAGACATAAATGGAAATGAAGGTAAAACAAAAAAGTATAAAACCAATGGTGACACCTAGTCTACAACATTAAGATACAAGGCATTGTGTAAAAGGTTGTAAGGTATTTACTCTAGCAAAAAGGTATAATCATAACCTGCCAGGAAGACTAACAGGCAGGTTCAAGACCCACCGTCAGTCACCTGAAGTTGGTCTTTCCAGTCCTGGTTCTGGGTTATGTGTCATAGCAACCAGTATCAAAATGTAAAAGAATAGAAGTATTAAACGACACACAGCAAAATCGCAACAATGAGTAGCCAAATGTTCAGTAAAAAGAGAAAAGTCACGTAAATGGAGTAAAATTTGTAAAAGTAAATGAAGGTAAAAACAAAACAGCAATTAAAACAGAAAATGGTGTAAAAACCAATGGTGACATCCAGTCTTCAAAGTTATAAACTATTTACTCTAGCATAATAAGACTAACGAGTAAGTTCAAGAACCACCGTCAGTCACCTGAAGTTGGCCTTTCCAGTCCTGGTTCCGGGTTATGTGTCATAGTAGCTATTATCAAAATGTAATGAAATAAAAGTTTTAAAAGACACTCAGCAAAATCGTAATAAAGAGTAGCCAAATGTCCAGTAAAAAGATAAAAGTCAAGTAAATGGAGTAAAATGTGTAAAGGTAATTGAAGGTAAAAGCAAAATGGCAATCAAAACAGGAAATGGTGCAAAAACCAATGTCGACATCCACTCAACAAAGTTGTAAAGGACAACCTGTAGCAGAATGGGAATGATCATAACCTGCCAGAAAGACTAACAGGTAGTATATAAACCACTGTCAGTCACCTGAAGTTGGTCTTTCCGTCCTGGTTCCGGGTTATGAGTCAATATGGCCAGTACAAAAAGGTTGTAAAAGTGTGAAATGATATGCAGCAAAAGTATAATAGTAACTCGCCAGGAAGACTAATGAGTAGTTCAAACAGAAGTGTTAGTCACCTGAAATTAGCCTTTCCAGTCCTGGTGTCGAGTTATTTAATGTTCTGGCCATTGTTTAATGTCACATTGAATGAGAGAGATGAAAACTGTAAAAAAGGAGCCACAATTAAAAAGGTGTAATGAATAAATAAACCACACTTAAATGAGATTAAAAAGATTAATGGCCATTAAAAAATTAAAAACGTTATTAAGGTGGACAGAGTCACCATCACCAATAACTCTGTCCAATGTTACAGACTGACCCTGGGAAAAAATATGTTTAAGGTATTGCCGTCGTTGAGAATTGTAATGATGGCAAAAAAGTAAAACATGGCTAATAGTGATTTGAGGGTTACACAAACTACACATTGGTGCATCAGTTCCAGATAAAAGAAAATGATGAGTTAAAAAACTGTGACCAATGCGTAGCCTAGTGAGAACAACTTCCTCCCTCCAAACTTTACGGAAGCTAGATGGCCAAACTCCAATTTTGGGTTTGATTTGAAAAAGTTTATTGTCGCATTGTTCACTCCAAGTGGACTGCCAACTGGCACGGAGCCGAGCCTTGAAGACAACACCATAGTCCATGTACGGAATAGGCATAGGGGTGATGGTGCTGAAGCAGACATATTTAGCTGCCATGTCTGCAAGCTCGTTCCCACGAATACCAACATTGCCTGGTATCCAGAAAAACTGGATTGAAGTAGCTGCTAATGAGGAATGGGCCAGTCGGTTTCGAATATCTGCGAGAATAGGATGTGAGCTAATGTGAAGCGATTCCAAGGCAAGTATAGAACCAAGCGAGTCAGTATAAAGAGTGCAGTTGGAGTACTGCTCAGCTGCAATATGATCCAGGGCAAGAGATATGGCATACAGTTCAGCAATGAACACAGAAGCTGTAGAGGGGATTCTGCGCGCAACTACTGACCCATAGCAAACCATAGCAGAGCCCACTGAATTACCTGATTTGGAACCATCTGTATAAATGGGAACTGAATGATTGTTTGAAAGATATTCATTGAATAAAAGACAGTACTTCCAGTCTGGAGTATCTGCCTTTTTTAGGTGACTGAAAGAAAGGTCACACTTGGAGGCTGTAATAAGCCATAGTGGGATGCGTCGACCTGTAGAATCTGCAATGTTATCCAAGGATAGACCCAATTCATCCAATTGCACCCGGATGTGAAGGCCAAACGGAGCAATGACAGATCGTCTGTTCTGAAAAAGTACTGCCCACTGAGGAGGGAAAACACAGTCCCAGGTGGGATGCTTTGGTAAGGAACAAAGTTTTGAAGTATATTGTAAAGATAGTTGCAAATGGCGAAGGTGTAGAGGAGGTTCATGAGATTCAATGTATATGCTTTGAACTGGAGAGGTATGGAAAGCCCCAGTGCAGAGTCAAAGTCCTTGGTGATGAATGGGGTCCAGCATCTTTAAGGCCGAGGGTCTGGCAGAGCCATAGACCATTGATCCATAATCAAGTTTCGATCTAATAAGAGCACGATATATCTTTAACATTGAACAGTGAACTGCACCCCAACTGGTAGAAGGGAGGACACGGAGGATGTTCAGTGCTCTTGTGCATTTGACCCGAAACTGCTTTAAGTGTGGTATAAAGGTTAGTTTACGATCAAAGATAAGCCCCTGGGACCACTGGCAGCAAAACTTCACCGATATGAAGTTCAGGATCAGGGTGAATACCTCGTCGACGGCAAAAGTGCATGCATACAGTTTTGGAAAGAGAGAAATTAAAACCATTCACCAGAGTCCATTTCCGTACACGATTGAGGGCAGTTTGTAGTTGCCGCTCAATATATCTCATGTTTGACGACTGACATGAGATGTGAAAGTCATCAACATACAGCCCATTCGTAATGGTGAGAGGGAGTTGTTCAGTGATGGCATTTATCTTTATACTGAAGAGTGTGACACTCAATATACAGCCTTGAGGGGCTCCAAGTTCCTGTACAAAAGAATGTGAAAGTGCCGAACCCACATGAACTTGGAATCTCCTGTCCATTAAAAATTTTTTAATAAACATGGGTAGGTGACCACGTCACCCATATGTATGGAGGTCTCGCAAAACGCCATACCTCCATGTTGTGTCGTAAGCCTTCTCTATGTCAAAAAATATCGATACAAGATGTTGGCGGTTGAGAAAGGAATCTCTGATAGATGTTTCAAGATGAATTAGGTGGTCTGTGGTGGAGTGCTGTCAACGGAACCCACACTGGGTGGGCGAGAGGAGGTTGTTTGATTCAAGGAACCAAACAAGACGAGCATTAACCATCCTTTCTAATGTCTTACAGAGACAACTTGTCAAAGCAATTGGATGATAGTTTGAAGGAATCTTCGGATCTTTCCCTGGCTTAGAGAAAGGTAAAATAATAGCCTTGTGCCAGGCATCAGCAAAAACATTCTCCTGCCAAATCCGGTTAAAGACAATCAGATGGTGCAGCATGTCATAATGAATATCATCAGGTCCAACAGACGTACTGGCAGACCGATGAAGGGCCATTTTTAGATCCACCAGAGTAAAGGTACAATTATAGTCAAAGAAACAGTCAGTTCGAAAGCAAAGAGGTGATCACTCTGCCCGAGTCTTGATGGCCAGGAAGGTGGAGGATCAAGCAGAAGTGCTAGATACCCGGCAAAAGCTTTCACCTAGAGTGTTAACGATGTTCCAGACATCAGTCACCTCCTGACCATCAGAGAGTAAGATCAAGAGGGGAACAGAATTGTAGTGCCCATTAGCCTTTCGATTCTTGTCCCATATGATCTTGGAACTGGTGGTAAAAGATATGCTGGTTGTGAACTTAATCCAAGATTCCTTCTGGGTTTGACGTCTTACCCACCTAGCATGTGCTCTGGCCCGTTGGAAACCAACCCAATTTGAAAGTGTGGGATATCTACGAAAAGTATCCCAGGCCCGTTTTTGAGCCTTTCGTGCTAAGTGACAAGCAGAATTCCACCATGGACGAGGATATCGTGGAAAATGTGTCGAGGTTTTAGGAATACACTGAGCAGCTGCATGTATAATACAATCAGTTACTGCTGCAACACAGTCATCTATTGATGGCTGATCTATGATGGCAGGATTGAGTTCTGCGAGAGCAGTGAAAGTGGACCAGTCTGCCTGATCCAGCTTCCACCAGGGCACGCGGGTAAGGTGGCATCAACCACGGCCAGTCTCTCTCAAAAGGATCGGAAAATGATCACTGCTTAGTGGATTACTGTCAACCCTCCATGAAAAATGGGAGAATAATGAAGGGGAGCAAACTGAAAGATCAATGGCGGTAAAGGACTGACAAGGTGCATGAAAACAAGTGGAAGAACCAGTATTGAAAAGAGAAAGATTGTGATCAGAGAGCATCAGCTCTACAGATTGACCCCTCCCATCAATAACAGCACTTCCCCAGAGGGGATGGTGTCCATTAAAATCCCCCAGGATTAGAAATGGAGATGGCAACTGTTCAACGAGAGCATCAAGGTCTGATTGATCATATGTCTCTCCAGAGGACAGGTACAGAGAACAAACAGTGATGGTATGACCCAAAGAAACACGGATGGCTATGGCCTCCAAGGGTATGTTGAGTGAGAAAGACAGGGTGGGCACATGTTGATCAACCAACAGTGCCACCCCTCCATGTACTCGACCATCACACAACTTGTCATTTCTGTACAGAGAAAACTGCCGAATGGAGACTGTATCAGAAGATTTGAGAAATGTTTCTTGTAAAAAAAGACAAACAGCCTGGTAGGAAGCAATCAGCGTTTTGATATCATCCAGATTAGAATGTAAACCTCGACAGTTCCATTGTATCAAGGTGGCCATTTTTAAGAACAGGTAGGTGAAGTGGCTGGAGAACCCTTCAGTTTATGACCATGTCTTTTTTCTTTACTGTCTTTCTTTGGAGGAGGTCTATCAACCTCGATGGATCCTGCTCTGAGTCGAGTGGGCAGGTTTTTATTATTGGGAGAGAAATCCAGTGACTGAGGCACAGACAAATAATTATTTTATCTATTGTGGTGGGAGAAAATGATGTATCAGAAGAAATGCCTGTATTTGAAACTGAAGGACATGGATCTTGAGGTTTGTTGGAAGGTATGGGAGGAACAGAGATGGGTGTGGAAGTCGATTCATCTACTTTTTTAACCACGGAGGTCAAAAGGCTTTTCATTTGTTTTGAAAACGATTTTCTCGGAGGCACAGAGAGATCTGTCTGCACTTCCATTGTAGTTGTAGAATGGAGTGCAGCAGCATATGTCCGAGATGGGATTGTGGACAGCAATTTCCGAGCCTCAGGATAACTAATGTTATGTGTCGTTTTCAAACGCTGCACCTCTTTCCTCCAACCATTTTGGGCAAGAATGAAAGTAAGAGGGGTGAGAACCATTGCAGTTGACGCAATGTGGGTTCATGTCACAGTCATAGACATCGTGGTCCTTGCCTCCACAATGAGCACATGTCAGGGAGCCACGACAAGATGTCTTTGAGTGGCCGAATCTCTGACATTGGAAACATCGAAGAGGGTTTGGAATGTATGGCCAAACCCTGCAAATGAGATAACCTGCTCTGATGGTGGCGGGTGCACGTGGTGAAGTAAATGTTAAAACGAGGGTATTTGCTGGCAGTGTAACTCCATCTTTGCGAGTGGAGATGCGCCTCACTAGAGAAACTCCTTGAGTGGAGAGACCAGCGAGAATCTCTGATTCGGGAACATTCTTCAAATCCCTTTCAACAATAATTCCTCGTAAAGAATTCAAAGTAGCATGGGGTGTAACCTCAATAGATATATCCTCAATTGCCTTTGATTTCAAGAGGAGTTCACTGTGTTGGGATGTGGATGTTTCAACCAATATGTCACCAGATCGAAGCTTCTTTACTGACTTTAGAGAGCCAGCAAGTCCCTCTAGTCCCTTTTGAATAAAAAAAGGGGACATTTGCCCTAAAGGTTTTTCCGAAAGAGAATGCAACATCAGAAAATGAGGTATGTGTGTTACTGATGTTGGAGATTGCTGTTCTGAGTATTCAAGATGTGGTCGCTTACCCATTGACTGTCTTTTTTACAATTTTATTTAAATTTTTTGTAGGATCCATAGGAAAGAGAAAAAGTTTCGGTACTCACTGACCCCACCCACCATGGAGCCCTACAAGGGGACGCACTGCAAAGTCATGCAAGGACAATGCAGCAACGCCAGGGTTTCGTGAGCACTATACCCAAACACCAGCATCAGGCACAATGTCTACAACACCTGTTGAGAACTTCCAACACTGGTACTTGGTTGGCTCTGACCCAGGTGGACCAGCCGATTGACCAAAGGGCCGCCCGTCTACAGGAATTCGAGGCCAAAGTGGTGTGTTAGGGTTGGACCCCTCAACCACCAGAATCCTCTCCTCCCCTTCATGGGTCGCCACGCACGGCAAACACGTGGGTGGATGTTTAGATCCCAGAGAAGGTAACCAGACAGAACAGAACCTTCCCTGGGAGGTCCCCTCACCACGTACAGGAATCCACTCCGAGGGGTATTACGTTGAAAGTTTTAAATTTTCTACAATAATTTCTATACACTTGAATCCAAAAATAATTTTTTCTCCATCACATACAGATTTTGCACAAACATCATGCATACTTTTACATAAGTGAATCATTTTCACTGAAGACAGGTCATATTTTGTTATGCTTAAAATGTTGACAATAACTGGCTCTAGGTTTCTCAAGAGCAACTGTGACATCAGAGTCTTATCAATCATTCTAGAACCCACAAGAATCACACCACCAGAATATAAACAGATAATAAGTGGCATATCATGTCATTTCTGGAGAGCATTTGTTTGTGTGCATTTTGAAAGCATTTTTTCTTTTCATTACTATTTATTCTTTGCCATTGTAACAAGATAAGTAAATTATCCAAGCATATTCTTCTATATTTGTGGTAAATTTATTGTATAGAAACAATGGCAGAACATTACATAATGCATTAAATGGTACCCTACTCATATTCTAGAATAAAACCTGAGGACCAAGAGATATCATCGGCTCTACATAAAGTCTATACTTTTTATGTCAGAGTTCAGACAATGGACTTTAGCAATTCCAATGGTCTGACGTTAGCCTAGAAACCATGGAGATAACTACTATTTTTGCTGATGTAACACAGAAGGCTACAACACCTGAAATAAAAAAGAAATTTCTAATTTGAATCTTCAATCTTCTATAACATCTGTATGACAAGTCATAAAAGCTGAGAAATCTGATGTTGAATCATCACAATGCATTTGACAGACTATATAATTTAGGTATTTCAGTACTAAACAGTTCAATCCTGAACAAACATTTTGGGCATAAACTGGACACCAAACAACACTGGCATACTCAAAACATGGCTTCCCTTGAGATTCCTTTAAGGTTCTTACATTTCCCTTGATAACATAAATGTTTGTTTCATAAATTATAATTGTTTTGTACAACACGAGAATGTATGATCACAGAACTAAATGACTAGCTGTTTATAATTCCAAGAAATTTACTTGTTAGGTTACTACATTTTGAATTTTACTACTTTTGGTATACACGAAACAATTGAAAACTTAGTTTTATTGTGCAGATGAATAACTGTATATTTATCCAAATTAGATTTTAATTTCATGAATTATTATGTTACATATCAAAACTATTAATGCTATATTTTCATATTTGTGTAATTATCAAGTGATGTAACTGCATTGTAAGGTATTGTACATCCACAAACAATTTACAAAGAATACTTAGATATTAAATAACTGTTTATACATAAAACACACAGTCTAAAGCACCCTCATTTTTGGAATTTTGATTTTCAACACTCGTCCTTTCATTTTTTTTTCCAATACAAAAACAATTCACCGAAACTTTATCCATATTGAGTAACATTTGAGGAGTGCTCAAGAAAATAGAAAATTTTGCCTTGTAGCTCACACTATATCAACATATCCTGAATATTGTACAATGCACCAGAATATCTTAATTCTGAAAGCCTATAGAATATTATTTTGGAATAAATAACAACATATTTAAACTAAAAACAAATTTTCTTTTTTTTCCTGGAATACCCTGACACATAAATTTCCTCATATTTGAGAAAACTATCCATTTGCATTAGACCATGATCCCCGCCAAATTCTCATGATCAATTCCTAAGCCCAACGAAAATTGCAAATCCTGATTTATGAGCGAACACAAACAAAAAGTAAATAATTACAGTACTGCTATCAAAACAGTTACTGAAAAAAACATCACTGCGCAAAATATACAGATATATAACTCTAAAAGTACATAATTATAACACAAAGCAAAAATCCAAACTAAAACTCAATTATTAATGTACGGAACGAAAATACTAAACCCAACCGCCCCTTCTCTTAACTTTCACCAATAACTCAATACTTAAAATAACTTGCTCAAAATTCACATAAATAAATATGTATTTACTTATTAACGTCAGTTTCTATTTTCCAAAACTCATCCACAGTTTTCACCTCACTCACAGAACCTGCCATTTTTCCTAGATCTATGCAGTAGCGCACTCTGCACATTCATGTTACTTTTTTGTTGTTATTTTAGTGATTTAATGTGAACATTACAACTTCATTATTTACCTAATCCAAGTTACTTTTTGTTTCGGTATTTAACACAAGCATTAGGCAACGTATTTGTCTATCTATATCTTATAGAAGAAGAAATTAAAATGTTTTAGTAATTATGAATAATGCAGCAATGCCAAATAAGGAAATTTATATCATATTTAGTTAAGTTTAAAATATTTTTGTGTACATTCTTTTCGCTAAAGTTTCAAAAATGCTTAAATGTTAACAGTCAAGTTATATATATATATACGTACACACATACAGAATTGAGAAATATTTACATTTACTGAATGAAAACAATTAATACATGAATGCAAGGAGGAACAAACAGATAAGATATTTCCCGCATCAAACACTTTAAACGAAGACAAATCACCCGTAAAGAATATTATTGAATAACAGAAGCTTATGTCAGTGACGATTTAATGTTCTGTAGGCTTAGGAGCTAGTAATTTTTGTGGACCCTTCAACTCATGTAATTTTACATAGAATAAAGTTATCAACGGGTCTCCATTACGACCATGGAGCCTGGGGATTAACCTCTTCCAACCTCTACCTAAATTCACCACTGACTTACGTGGGTACAAGTATATACTATAACCTGAACTGTATCATTCAAGCCTTAACTAGTACATCGAAACAGATGGATAAAATACATTAAAGTTGGGACAAAGCTGTGATGTAAATGTTTCAGTCTCGTTATTTTCTTTTGTTATTTTGAACACTTAAATTAGATCTTCTCTAATGTATTCTCACGTACAATAATCTTAGACATAACAATAATAGCTGCAATAATTAAAGAAACAACAGAAAATGTTATGAAAAGTTAAAATAAGTTTCTTGTTTGACTGAATCATAGAAAAGAACTATTAGACACATAGTTAGCAATCAAATAAAAGCATCATTCGACTTACTGTAAGCTTGTTTGTTTGTTTGTTTTGGAATTTCGCACAAAGCTACTCGAGGGCTATCTGTGCTAGCCGTCCCTAATTTTGCAGTGTAAGACTAGAGGGAAGGCAGCTAGTCATCACCACCCACCGCCAACTCTTGGGCTACTCTTTTACCAACGAATAGTGGGATTGACCGTCACATTATACACCCCCACGGCGGGAAGGGCGAGCATGTTTAGCGCGACGCGGGCACGAACCCGCGACCCTCGGATTACGAGTGCACGCCTTAACGCGCTCGGCCATACCAGGCCTACAATACTGTAAGCTATATTTTTGATATTTTAATTTAGCAATAAGCCTCAAAAGAAAGAATGGTGTAAGACGAGACATAATCTAATAGAAAGAGGCCCATGCAACTGTATGGGGACCTTCAGCTTCAAGGAGCCTTAGTCCCAAAAACGGAGGCCTCTATTTGGTGCGATGAAGAGAGGAGATGACACTATAAGTTTCTAAACACTTTTAGAAAAATCATGTCGAATTTTCAGATTCCCATACACATCAATGCAAAGCTTTTTATTGAAAAATAGCTTAAGATCATTAAATATTGAGATTCTCCTGATCAGCACCTGCAAAGTATTCAGTCAAAACTAACATTTATATTTGATTTTAAAGACCCACTTTAACCATTTTGCAGCCGACCATAACGAATATTACCTGGAAAAAATGCGATATTAATATTTGAAAACATAATATGCGATTTTTATGATAACTTTCTTCCAAAATTAAAATGCAATAGTTGATTTGTATTAATAGTTTTATACAAATTCTATTAAACTTTAATTTAGGTGAAATCGAAAAAAAACTTTGTCCGTAGCTTAATACAAATTCAGAAATCTAGGATGCAAGCTTCAGCTATAAAGTTACTTATTGTTTTAAGTTTGGAACATTTCGATACGGCAGCCAAGTTACCGTCACATCACCGCAAAAGGTTTCGCTATTAGCTTGTTTGTGATTGCTGAATTTTGTTACTGGATGCAGGCATAAATTGATTTTACTGTAATTTATAGTTTATGTAACACTCTTCATGACAACCTCTTTAACATATCGTAACATAAGCTTAGACACTCTCTTATCCCTGTTGTGGTCTGTAATTTGGGAATGGTTTCCAAATAAAGGTATAATATAGAATATATTATTTTTTATAATTGTCGTCAAGCAATTTTACACTGAAAAAACAGATCTTGTCCTATGAGTTAACAAAGGGAAAAGAACAACATAACCGATATACATCAGAAACTAAATGATACTACTACACAAATGTAAATTGCAGAAAAATACGCACACTTTAAAACAGTACACACGCTTATATGTATTAAGAAAATTTACATTAACACTCCTACGAAAAAAATATCGGTCGGCCCGTGTGGCCCCGAAGCATCTCCCGTCTCCGTGGGGGTGGTCGCGGACTCCATGAAGCTAAGGCTGGGGATTCTGCGGGACCCATAGCTTTGGCTGTGGGGATGGTGGTTGTTTCGGGCCCCTCCCCCAAGGCGCTGCCCCCGACATTGCACGAGCTGCCGTCACCAAGCTTGTTCACAAGTTTCTTGGACTTCCTTGTCTCTCTAGACTGAGTGAGGGCAGTGAGGAAGTGCGGGGCCTTGCAGCCCCGTTCTGTTGCCGGACTTCGGTCCGATTTTCCCTCCGGTGAGCGGCGGTGGTGGGATAGCCTTAAGAGGCCGTACGCTCCCCTGCCTATATTCACTTTGTCGAAGCAGCAGCGTCACTGAGAAGCAATTCTACGCGTTCTCCCTGTTCAACCTCTTTGCGGTTGACGCTATTGTTTTGCAGGAGACCCATTTTGCCTCTCGGAGGAACCATTTTACATTTACTTCAAGTTATCTCGTCCGTGCCTTCTGGTTGTTTAATAGTACACGTTCGCGTGGGGTGGGGATCCTTTCCACCCGCATTTTACTGGGACCTCGCATCACAAATTGGTCTTCGAATAGGCTCTGGTGTCCTACTTTTCCATGATGAATAGAGCCAGCGTTGAAGCGGACTATCAGCACCTGGAGTCCGAACGTTTTACCAACTCTGGCGGCCGGACGTCTCAAACCTTTGTTCATTGGTGTAGGGTAGGGTTGAGATCGGCTTCTGAGCTGCCCTGCCTCCTCTCTCGCTTCTTGTAAATTTTTGTTTTTTTCATTTGTATACATTACTGTTGTCTATACGTAATTTGTTTTGTTTTTGTATACATTCATGTTGTATCTATTTAGTGTTTTTTCGTTTGTATATATTACTGTCGTATATATTTCTTGTTTTTCATTGTATATATTTAATGCTTTTTTTCATTTGTATTTATTACTGTTGAACATATTTAATATTTTTTTCTCATTTCTATTTTTTTTTTTTTTTTTTTCTCATTTCTATATCCCTGGCAGGCACACTTCTATTTTTAGGGCCTGGCATGGCCGAGCGCGTTAAGGCGTGCACTCGTAATCCGAGGGTCGCGCTAAAACATGCTCGCCCTCTCAGCCGTGGGGGTGTATAATGTGACGGTCAATCCCACTATTCGTTTGTAAAAGGGTAGCCCAAGAGTTGGCGGTGTGTGGTGATGACTAGCTGCCTTTCCTCTAGTCTTACACTGCAAAATTAGGGACGGCTAGCACAGATAGCCCTCGAGTAGCTTTGTGCGAATTTCCAAAAACAAACAAAAACAAACTCATTTCTATATATTCTTAATGTATATATTTAATTTTTTTTTTTTCTCATTTGTATATATTCGAGTTAGACCTGGCATGGCCGAGCGCGTTAAGGCGTGCACTCGTAATCCGAGGGTCGCGGGTTCGCGCCCGCGTCGCGCTAAACATGCTCACCCTCCCAGCCGTGGGGGTGTATAATGTGACGGTCAATCCCACTATTCGTTGGTAAAAGAGCAGCCCAATAGTTGGCGGTGGGTGGTGATGACTAGCTGCCTTCCCTCTAGTCTTACACTGCTAAATTAGGGACGGCTAGCACAGATAGCCCTCGAGTAGCTTTGTGCGAAATTCCAAAACAAACAAACAAACAAATATATTCGAGTTTTTACTGTCATGGCATTTTGTAATGTTTATTGTTGTAAATAAATTTCACATTTCTGCTCGCCGCGAAGTTTGCCATACCCGTTACGAGTGTTTGTGTTGTCACTGGGTGCTGTATAGTGTTACCGTCGACCATGTGTCTTGGTCTTGTGGTGTGCGGGTCCCGTTTCGGGTGTTTGTGTGCGTGGACTGTGCACTGTAGGTCGGTATGGCCACTGCCATCCGACCATACTCTGTTCGGCTGCAGTCCATCCGCTTTGTGGTGCCCGCGGCGGTTATAGACGCCTTGAACGCCGCTGTCAAGGGTAGTTACACTGAATGCCTTCAGCATTTTGACGTGGGCGTTATGTGACGACGCTGGCGTCGGCCGCTCATGCCCGTCGTCTACAAGACCAGGGGGGCTTTCCCTTGGGAGAATAGAGTGTGCCCGTGAAGCCGCCCGGGCAGAACATTAAGTGGATCACCATCTGGTCGGCTCCATTTGAAATGTCCCATGACGTCTTCAAGGACGTGTTGTCGGCATATTGGACCGTCAGGAAATAGAACATGAGGCACAGCAGTCGCGCCCAAGTGTTTGCACGGGAAACCGGCGTGTATGTTTGGACATGTGACTAGACTAAACTAAACTAACGTAGCAGGGGCTCAGTTTAGAGAGAGAGAAATCAGAAGAGTTCTCTCCCCAACCGGGGTGTTCAGGAACGTTGTGGTTCCTCTTCGTCCCCTTTCGTGGATTGTTATTAAGATTAAGTGGTTTTTTTTATTTAAATAAATTAATTATTGTTATTATTCTTGACTATTTGGGTGGAGGATGTCTCTTCTAAATGTTGTCTTGGGTTGAGGCAAAGGCAGCAGCGGAAAGGAAGGCCGGGACCTGTCCCGAAAGGAAGAGGTTGAGCAGATGTGAACATGAATATTATTCAAATCCAGATCAAAACAAAACAATTCAAACGGCACGATTCAGGGTCTGGCAAAAGAGTTGCCTGGGCTGGGATCTATAAATCCAATGCCTGAAGATTTTGATGTGGGGGGGAACAGGAGTGCCCCGAGAAAACCCACTTTCACAGGACAGGCGCCGAAAGTTTTGCCTGTTGTGTGCCCTGTATCTGAAAAAAAGGAATTCGTGTTAATGACATGGATTTTATTTATTTAGATTCTTTGTTGAGTAGATTGTGATTCTTGAAATATGTTGTAAGGTGAAATGTATTTTGTTGTTGCACATGATAATTTGTGTAGTGATGCCGTTAGTTTGTTTCTATTTTCTGCTTTTAGATAATATTTGAGAGAAAGTTCTGTTATTCTATCTCTTATCGTTGGTAAATTACTAATTTGGTATAGATAGTTTGTTGGCGTGAATGATGGTAGGCTAAATGCGGATTTTAATATTTTGTTTTGCTGCACTTGGATTTTCTGGAGTGTGTTATTTAACATATTGTATGTTACTTGACATCCAGTACTCTATTAGTGAACGGATGTAAGCCTTGTATATTTGTATAATGGGGTTCGGTGCGCATTTCGATTGTTTGTCAGTTATGGTCTTTAGATATGAAATCCTTTTTCTGATTGATGAGTATATATTATTTATATGTTTTTTCCATGTTAGTTTTGTGTCGAAAGTGACGCCAAGGAATGTGATGTTTTTACTCATGTTAATGGTTGTGTTTCCAAGTGATAATTTTATTTTTTCTTTGCTTCTTAAGTTTCCTATAGAAAGTAATTGCTTGTGTTTTTGTTGGGTTTAACACGACTCTCCACTTGTTGCTCCATGTTGAGACGTTGTTTAATGATTCTTGTACGCGAGACATGGCCATTACTGGGTTTCTGGAGGTGCTCCAGATTGCGATGTCTTCTGCGTATTGTGAATTGTGTGTGTATGTTACATTTGGAAAAGGTATGTCACTGACGAAAATTATGTATAGAAGTGGAGAGAGGACTGATCCTTGGGGTACTCCTGCCGTTATATTAAATAATTTGGATATAGTTTTATTGACTTTTACTTGTGCTATTCTATTGGTTAAGAAATTTTAGATCCATTTGACTATCGTGGGATTTATTTGCAGGTGATTTAGTTTGTATATGATGGCGTTGTGCCATACGCTGTCGAATGCTTTTTTGACATCTAGGAATACCCCGATGGTTACTTGATTGTTGTTGTAAGCTTTGTAGATTGATTCGGTGAGTCGCGTGAGGTGATCCGTTATTTGTCTATTTTTTCTGGAGGCATTTTGAAATTCTGGAAGGATGTTGTTTGATTCACAAAAATGAAGGAGACGGTTGGAGATAATTCTCTCCATCAGTTTGCCAAGGCAGCTTAACAGACTGATGGGGCGGAAATTATCTGGATTTGTTCTATTAGTTTGTTTCTTAGGGATCGTTGTTATGGTGGCTTTTTTCCACGTGTCGGGATAGTACCCGGTCGCTAGTGAGATGTTCATGATGTTTGAGAGGTGTTGTAGTAGGAGAGTGGAGCTTATTTTCAGAATAATATTTGGTATTTGATCATGTCCGGAGGAAGTGTTCTTCAAGTTTTTGATATTAATTTTTAGTTCGGTTATGGTTATTTTTCTGTTGATTGAACTTGAGTGTGCTTCTAGCGTCTCGCCGGGGAATCGTGGTGAGAATAATTCTTGGTTTATATTTATGTAGTTGTTGACATGGTGTTGGTGTTGTGTGTCGAAATCTACTGAGTTTAAATCGCTAAAAGAGGATTTGTAATAGTCAGCTAATAAGTCAGCTTTCTCTACGTCCGTCCTTGCGATTTTATTGTTATGGGTGATATGTTGTAGCATGTGATTTGTGTTTTTGTCTGAAGCGATACTCTTGAATTTTTTCCAAAATTCTTTTGGATTGTTCTTGGTTTTTTGGACATGTTGACGCCGGCCCCTAACTTTATTGTGGTGAACGTGTTCTGGGTCATGTGCAATTACCCGAGAATTCGTCGACTGTGTCGCCATTTTGACCAAGAGGCCCACCTGTTGGCCAAATGCCAGATCCTGAGGTGCGTTTGTGGAGGGTCGGATTGAGAACTTGAGATCGGCTTCTGGACCGCCCTTTCTCCACTCTCGCTTCGTGTTTTTGTTTATATTTGTTCTTTTTTCCATTTGTAAAATATTGTTTATATATACTTAACGTTTTGTTTTCCATTTGTAAAAAATCATGTCTGTATATATTTCATGTTTTTTGTTTTCCATTTGTAAAAAAAATCATGTTTTTATATATTTCATGTTTTTTGTTTTTCATTTGTAAAAAAATCATGTCTGTATGTATCTCATCTTTTATTTTGTTTTTATTTGCAAACAAATCATGTTTGTATATATTTCATGTTTTTTGTTTTCCTTTTGTAAAAATATCATGTTTGTATATATCTCATCTTTCATTTTGTTTTCCATTTGTAAAAAAATCATGTTTGTATATATTTCATGGTTTTTGTTTTCCATTTGTAAAAAAAATCATGTTTGTATATATTTCATTTTTTGTTTTCCATTTGTAAAAATCATGTTTTGGTGATTGTTTATGTTTCCTGTCTTGCTAGATTGTCCTGTTTTCTTTGTTGTAAATAAATTAAAAATGAGAACAAAACAGCTGTCTGAGGCCTTCAGAAAGAAACTTGTAGCAGCTTATGAGTCTGGTAAGGGATTTAAAAATATCCCCAAATATTTTGAAATCAGCCATTCCACTGTCTGGAAAATAGTCAACAAGTGAAGGGCTTTCAAAACAACTGCCAACATGTCCAGGTCTGGTCTTCCAAGCAAGTTCACCCCGAGAGTAGACTGTAAGATGCTGAAAGAGGCCTCCAAACACCATAACATGTCATCATGCAACCTATAGTAGGCTCTGGCTGCTGTCGGTGTGAAAGTGCATGCCTCTTACAATCAGAAAAAACTGCACAAGTTTAATTTGCATGGGAGGTGTGCAAGGAGGAAACCTTTGCTCTCTAAGAGAAACATCATGGCCAGACTAAAGTTTGCCAGAGAGAATGTAGACAAAGACCAGAACTTCTGGAATAATGTTCTTTGGACAGATGAGTCCAAAATTGAATTATTTTGACACCAGAACGGAAGACATGTTTGGCGTAAACCAAATACAGCATTAAAGGAAAAGAATCTCATACCAACTGTGAAGCATGGAGGTGGAAGTGTTATGGTTTGCGGTTGCTTTGCTGCAGCAGGACCTGAACAGCTCACAATCATAGAATCCACCATGAATTCTACTGTGTATCAGAGGGTGCTTGAGGATCATGTGAGACCATCTCTAAGAAAATTAAAGCTGAAGCGGAACTGGACCCTGCAACACGACAATGACCCACAACATACTGGTAAATCCAACAAGGACTGGGTTAAAACTAAGAAATGTAGTCCTGGAATGGCTGAGACCAAAGCCCAGATCTTAATCCCATTGAGATGCTGTGGGGTGACTTGAAACGGGCTGTACATGCAAGAAATATATTACAACTGAAAGAATTCTCCATTAAGGAGTGGGGCAAACTTTCTTCAGACCAATGTCAGAGACTGGTAGATGGCTACAAGAAGCGTCTCGCTACAGTTATTTCAACCGTAGGGGATAAACACTAGCTATTAGAGGGTAGAGTGTCCTGACTTTTCATAAGTGAGAATATGCATTTTTGAAGCATGACATTTACAGAAGATCTTGAAAAGTCTTTCCTTTAGTTTTAATTGTTTAGTTATATTCCTATAATCTCTCAGTACTGTTAAAATTGAGATTAAATATCTATATATTCAAAAATGTTACAAAAATACACAGGCTTTCATAGGGTGTCATGTTCAAACTCTGTCAACTTGTTGTTGTTGTTTTTTTTAGAATTAAGAACAAAGTTGCACAATGGGCTATCTGTGCTCTGCCCACTACGGGTATCGAAACACGGATTTTAGCGTGTAAGTCCGCAGACATACCGCTGAGCCACTGGGGGGCAACTCTGTCAAACTTTTAGAGTTTGGCATGGTTTTACCCAATATAACACAGAAGATGTTAGTGGGAGATGTTGACAACGCTAATGCTTGACCACAAAGGACTAAATTTTATATGCAAAAACGGCTCTTTTGGGTTCAGAAAATATTTTAAATAGAAGAGCAAACAACGTTTCGACCTTCTTCGGTCATCGTGAACCTGACGATCACAGGCTGTGTGATGGACGAGTACATGGAGGGGGGGGCACAACTGGTTGATCAGCATGTGCCCACCCTGTCTTTGCCACTCAACACACCCTTGGAGGCCGTAGCCATCCGTGTTTCCTTGGGTCATTCCATCACTGTTTGTTCTCTCTACCTGTCCCCAGGAGAAACATTTGATCAATCAGACCTTGATGCTCTCGATGAACAGTTGCCGTCTCCATTTCTAATCCTGGGGGACTTTAATGAACATCAAACCCTCTGGGGAAGTGCTGTTATTGATGGGAGGGGTCGATCTGTAGAGCGTATGCTCTCTGATCACAATCTTTCTCTTTTCAATACTGATTCTTCCACTTATTTTCATGCACCTTGTCAGTCCTTTACCGCTATTGATCTCTTGGTTTGCTCCCCTTCATTATTCTTCCATTTTTCATGGAGGGTTGACAGTAATCCACAAGGCAGTGATCATTTTCCTATCCTTTTGAGAGAGACTAGCCGTGGTCAATGCCACCCTACCCACCTGCTCCAGTGGAAGCTGGATCAAGCAGACTGGTCCAGTTTCACTGCTCTCGCAGAACTTGATCCTGCCATCGAAAATCAGCCATTAATAGAAGGCTGTGTGGCAATGGTAACTGGCTGTATTATACAAGCAGCTGTTCAGTGTATTCCTAAAACCTCGAAACGTTTTCCACGATATCCTCGTCAGTGGTGGAATCCTGCTTGCCACTTAGCACAGAATGCTCAAAAAATGGGCCTGAGATACTTTTCATAGATATCCCACACTTTCAAACCATGTCGCATGCTAGGTGGGTAAGACGTCGAAGCCAGAAGGAATCTTGGATGAAGTTCACAACTAGCATATCTTCTACCACTAATTCCAAGGTCATACAGGACAAAATTCAAAAGGTCAGTGGGCACTACAATTCTGTCCCCCTCTCCATCTTGCTCTCTGATGGCCAAGAGGTAGCTGATGTCCTGAGTCAGACATTTAATGAAATGTTACTTTTAATTCCAAGTGGCTAGTTGTCAGTGGGCCAGACAAAATGACCTTAAGGGCCATAATTTGGTGACTCCTACTCCAGGTGAAAGCTTTTGCTGGTTATCTAGCATTTCTGCTTGTTCTTCCACCTTCTTGGCCTTCAAGACTTGGGCAGAGCATTCACCTCTTTCCTTTCAAACTGACCGTTTTTTTTTTTGACTATAAATGTGCCTTTACACTGGTGGAATTGAAAATGGCTTTTCATAGGTCTGGTAGTACATCTGTTGGACCTGTAGATGTACACTATGACATGCTGCGCTATCTCTCTCCTGTTTCTCTTAATATTCTTCTACTTTTTTTTAACTGGATCGAGCAGGAGAATATTTTTTCCTGATGCCAGGTTTTATCTTGCCCTTCTCTTAACCTGGGAAAGATCCCAAGATTCCTTCACACTACCATCCAATTGCTTTGATGAGCTGTCTTTGTAAGACTTTAGAGATGATGGTTAATGCTCGTCTTATTTGGTTTCTTGAATCAAAGAACCTCCTGTCGCTCACCCAGTGTGGGTTCCGACAATAGCATTCCACCACGAACCACCTAATTTGCCTTGAAACATTAATCAGAGAAGCCTTTCTCAAATGTCAACATCTTGTTTCAATATTCTTTGACATTGATAAGGCTTATGAAACAACATGAAGGTATGGAATTTTGTGAGACCTCCATATATATGGGTTATGTGGCCATTTACCTATGTTTATAAAAAAATTTTTAATGGGCAGGAGATTCCAAGTTCATGTAGGTTCGACACTTTCCCATTCATTTGGCCCCCCAGTGGTTCAGCGGTATGTCTGCAGACTTACACGCTAAAATCCGGGTTTCAATACCCGTGGTGGGCAGATAGCCCATTGTGTAGCTTTGTGCTTAATTAAAAACAAAACAAAAAAACTTGTTCATTTGTACAGGATCTTGGGGTCCCTCAGGGCTGTGTTTTGAGTGTCACACTTTTCAGTATAAAGATAAGTGCCATCACTGAACAACTCCCTCTTACTGTTGCATTTTACTTTCTTGCCATCGTTACAATTCTCAACGACGGCAATATTTTTAACATGTTTTTTCCCAGGGTTTATTTGTAACATTGGACAGTGTTATTGGTGATGGTGACACTGTCCACCTTGAAAAAGTTTTTAGTTTTTTAATGGCCATTAATCTTTTTAATCTCATTTAAGTGTTGCATATTTATTTATTACACTTTTTTAATTGTAGTTCCTTTTTTAACGGTTTTAATCTCTCTAGTTCAATTTGACATTGGAAAATGGCCAAAACATTAAATAACTGGACACCAGGACTGGAAAGGCCAACTTCAGGTGACTAACGCTGCTGTTTGAACTACTTATTAGTCATCCTGGCAAGTTGTTATTACACTTTTACTGCATGTCATTTAACACTTTTACTACTTTACCTTTTAGTACTGGCCATAATGACACATAACCTGGAACCAGAACTGGAAAGACCAACTTCAGGTGATTGACAGTGGTTCTTATCCTTACCTGTTTGTCTTCTAGTGGGTTATGATCATTACCATTCTGTTACAGGAAGTCCTTTACAATGTTTTAGACTGGATGTCAACATTGGTTTTATGCCATTTTATGTTTTGTTTATACCTTTGTTTCCTTTTACAAATTTTACTACATTTACTTGACTCTTACCTTTTTACAGGGTGTTTGGCTAATTTTTATTATGATTTTGCTTTATGTCTTTTGAAACTTTTATTATTTCACCTTTTGATAATGGCTGTTATGACAACATAACTGGAACCAGGACTGGAAAGACCAACTTCAGGTGACTGACGATGATTCTTATACTTACCTTTTAGTCTTCTTGGCAGGTTATGATCATTACCATTTTCCTACAGGTAGTCCTTTACAACTTTGTAGACTGGATGTCAACATTAGTTTTTTATGCCATTTTTTGTTTTAATTGCTGTTTTGTTTTTACCTTCATTTACTTTTACACATTTCACTCCATTTACTTGACTTTTACCTTTTTACTGGACATTTGGCTACACATTATTACAATCTTGCTATGTGTCTTTTAAAACTTCTATTCTATTACATTTTGATAATGGCTTCTATGACTCATAACCCGTAACAAGGACTGGAAAGGCCAACTTCAGGTGATTGACAGTGGTTCTTGAACTTACCTGTTAGTCTTCCTGGCAGGTTATGAACATTACCAATTTTCTAGAGTAAGTACTTTACAACTTCTTTTACTCTGCTTTCTCTCTTAACATGGTAGACTAGGTGTTAACATTGGTTTTACACATTTTCTGTTTTTCATTGATGTTTTGTTTTGCCTTCATTCCCTTTTATGTATTTTACTACATTTAATTTATTTTGACCTTTTTACTGGACGTTTGGTGCAGATAGCCTTGCTGCTTTGTGCCATAAAACACTAAATCAATCAATCAAAGATAATCATTAACATTTAATATAAATTCCTTCACCAAATGTGTAATGCATTGTATAGTAACAGTAAGTTTTGAATGGCATTTGTTATAACTATGGATTGGTATTCAAATAATATAGTGGTTGATGAATTAAACAAAAATAAGGGATATGCTATAAAAATCACTGCAAAAATGTGGTACCAAGGGGATTTACAAGTAAAATATCTTTGATGCTACACAGTGCATGTTGAGCACTTAATAATCCTTAGTTGATGACTGGTCTAATACTGTTAAAATTTAAAACTTAAAATTTAGTTGATTTCATTTTCAAAACCTGTAAAATATTGAGATTTAGACCTGGGGGTTCAAGACCAAGAACTCCTGATGGGTGGTTTTGAGACCTACAACACAGTTTAAAAGGTCTTGGAGATTATGCAAATGAAATATGAAAACTTTAAAATGAAAAGTATTATTTTTAATCTTTGTATGAAAATCACTTATCACAAACATACTCAGTAGAGAGTTTGTAAATTTACACAAATTTTTTGTGAGAATACTTTTATTAAAAACCTGATTTTTTTGTGTACAGCAGACTTGTAATATTTTCTCAAAGTTTGGCAAATTTTGTTAAACTACTATGTTCATTCAGTTATTAACCATTGGATACATACTTTAAAACAGTGTAAAGTATGTTTTAATAGATGTTTATTGTAATGATCTGATATGTTTACATATCTTGATTATTTTAAGAATCTAAATATTATAAATGTAATGTAGGTATGGAATGTGTTCAAATTATTTTAATTATAAATTTAACATGGTTATTAAAACTAGTTATTATAATGTGTTTTGTGCTTGAGCTTATTGCTTCTTCACAACAAATTCTTTCAAAGCATGTTTATCATCTTCCCTGGATTTGAGTGTAAGTATGCATGTTTTCCATAGGATTTAGTGGGTTTGCTACAGTGTTCTCATTTTTATAATTAGTTATTTTACATGTTTTCTTTTTTAAAATGTTTCTTTGGTGTAAGACTATTCAAGAAATATTTTTTATCAAAATGTTATTTACAATAAATCTTAGACATTATATTAGAGTTATGTGTGTTCAAGGAAAATATCCTGCCAAATTTCTTCAAGAATGGGACAAGTTTGCAAAGAATAAAACTACTCTAAGTGATTGTGTAGGTAGTGTAAATAAGTGTATTCTTGTTTAGGTTTTAAAGCATTTGAAATATTGAGTTATTTTATTTTACCATGATATATATCTTAATGGCAGTTTCTGTTGACTTTTTGTGAAATTCTTTAATAAGGACAACTGATAGGCCTCCTGTAACTTAAGTCTCACTTTGTATTTTATTAAAAAGTACATTTCAAAGCTGCTCTTTGCTCAGAATATCTGTTGTTGTTTCTTAAGTTTAAATTTGTAAAAAAATCTATATTTGTTTTTCCCACAAATTATATTAACTGATCTAAAAGTGAAGAAATATCATTACCAACCAGAGTTGATCAAAACTTTTAAGTACCAATATAAGATTTAGCAATATTGTGCTGATTTAAGGTGGATATGTACCATCTCATTGTGCACTACAGAACCAGATGTCTTAGATTTAGATTTTACCAGTGTGTCTTGTTAAATTTGTAAGAATTCTCATGTAATTAATTATGATTTGCATGTTGTATGTTAGTGATCTAGTTGTTTTAGTGATATTTTTAGCAAGTTCGATGAATGGTTGTAGTAGGTATGTTGAATATAAAGATTCAACGACTTGGATCTTTACACTAACATATTAATAAAATCTGATGAAGAGAAGCAAAATCATGAGAGAAATAAAATCTTGAATATTTTGTTAGGAAATACAAACTTGTGATTTGGGATAAGTGCACTTGACACCTGAAATGTATTTGAAATCATTAAATAAATTATTGTTAAATCTGCATGAATGTAATATCTTGTGTGTTAAAACAAATATAGCTTTTTTGTAATTTGTATATAAGAATTTCTTCAGTGATTTCATCTCTTCTGATGTAAATTAATTTGCCATTTTTTTAAAGGATCTATTATATCTCTGATGTAGTTTTATGTGTTCTTGTTATATTCACTTAGTATGAAATATTTAAGTGGTGAAATTTTGTTTTATCCAGATATATTTGACAAAAATCAGCTGTATGTTGTATTTGAGTTCTCTGATGGAGGGTGTGATCTAGAGTCTTTCCATGTAAGTAGATTATTTACTGGAAACTTTGATATCATTGAAGATAAACACTTATAGATTATATTGTTCTGTGCAGTGTAGTTTAAGTAATGACTGTTTTTTTGTACTCCAAGTGAACTACATTTTCTTTATTAAAATAAAACTGAGCCACATCTTTCTTGTTTTATTTATTCTCATTGTACTCCAAATTTAAAAGCATTAATGTTTCTTAAAATTCCATTATAATAAGGAAGAACAGTTCTGGACAGCTTAATGTTGAAATTGTTATATATAATTTAATCTTGCTGTTGTTCCAGTTCTGAGTGTTTATTTGAAATGAAACTTTGATTGTTATGACTTGCATCATCATGTAGCTCACCATTTTCATTCTTTGAATATACCCAATTTATTGTAATTTTCTTTATTTTCTTGGGTGTCATAAAACATCATTTCTTTAAGTAGCTTTAAAACTATAAGAAATAGATTTGTGGATAT
Organism: Carcinoscorpius rotundicauda; assembly: GCA_011833715.1. NCBI lineage: Eukaryota > Metazoa > Arthropoda > Merostomata > Xiphosura > Limulidae > Carcinoscorpius > Carcinoscorpius rotundicauda. Next base: position 36,419,023 of record CM022393.1, read on the forward strand.
TAACTGTTTGTGAAAGATAATAGAAAATACTTTTAGATTTATATTTGTGAAAAAGGTGGAAATTAGACACATTGAGAATAGCTTATCTATGTTGAGATTGCAATGCATGAATATGTTATGTAATAAAGTATGAACAGAAAAATTATACTTTACACCAGAAAGGCATTGTTCTTTGTGTAAAAAGATAGCTGACTAGTTTGTTAAAAAGTTTATTAAGATTGATGAATGTTTTCCACATACCTGTAAGGAATTAATTAAATTTCATATTAATCCTCTTTGCACAGATACATCATGAGGTTTTTAGTGACATTAAAAATTTGGTTTGGTTTATTTGAATTTTGCACAAAGCTACACGAGAGCTATCTGCACTAGCCGATAATTTAGCAGTGTAAGACTAGAGGGAAGCCAGCTAGTCATCACCACCCACCACCAACTTTTGGGTGACTCTTTTACCAACAAATTGTGGGATTGACCATCACATTATAACTCCCCCCATGGCTGAAAGAGTGAGCATGTTTGATGCGATGGAGATTTGAATCCACGATCCTCGGATTACAAGTTGAGTGCCTTAACCACCTGGCCATGCTGAGGCCTCATTCAAAATTGTACCTTTTTCCTGTCTGTGTTGTACCAATTAGAATGACATGAAAGTATAGCTAGTAATTTATAGGTTAATAGTATATAAGTTCTTAATTTTATAAGACAAAATTTTTAAACATCTTCAATTTAGCCTAATGTGAGAAATATGACATTTTTTTCACTTTTTCTCTAGGCAAACCATCTTTAATTTATTTACTACCTTTCTAATAAGTATGAAATTTAATGTGAATTACTCAGTATAATGTAATCATTACTCATAAAATCATAATTTTTAAAGTTTTCAATCTTATTTTAAAATTGCACTCCACTTGCCACATACTCTCTTTCAAGATTTGTAATATTATTTATAACCAATAGAAAGTTATGGCTTTCATCTGTTAAATGATGTATTATACCAAGTTAATTTCTTCACAGAGAATTGTCAATTTTTCTTTTAACATAAACTTTGTTTCCATGGCAAACATAACTTTCTTGAATGTATTTCTAATGGTTTTCATCACATAGTTAGAAAGCAAAAAAAATTGTGTGCTTTTTGCAAATTTCTATTCTATGTTCTCTGATGCATTGTTTTATTAAATAAAAATTATTTAGTGCCCTACTACCATAAGTATATAAAAAAGTAGGTTTAAGAGTCATTGATAGTTGACAGAAAAAAACAGCAAAGTATTTTGTTTCTTATTTTTCATGTATATTCTTTATTTATCATTTTAAAAGTAACTAAATTGTAAAAATATGAATCTCTTTATGTTAGTTAAGGTTATATTAGGTAAAATAAATAACAATATAAATCTTTTGTGAGTCACTCATGTGAGCAACTTTGTGTAGCTTGTGGGTAATGTAACTCAATAGCATTACATGAGCTGCATGTTAACAGCTTATGATGGCATGAATAGTAGTTAGACACATTTCAGTATAAATATATGTTTTCTGTCTCAACTTTAAAGCTACTAAGAATAAACAAATGTGATTTCATGTTACAACTTAGAGTTATTTTGGAAAGAAAAAAAGTAATTTAGATTTATTTTCATTTTATATTTCTAATAGGCAAAAAAAAGAATTTATTTTCACTGATAAATCTTTATTTAAAATTCTTCACTGATAAATCTGATTTTTTTTTTGTATGTGAAAGACTTGTAATAATCACTAAAAGTCTGCCAAATTTTGTGAAGACACGTGTACTTTATTAAAACTATAAGATTTTAAAGAAGTATGCGGTAGTTGTGTGGTTGATCAGTTCATCTGAGCCTGCGCAGAGAAAGTTAAAGTTGTTTGACTCGCTGGTCTTTGTTTCTGTTTATGAAATCAAGGCCACACTAATTGTATAATTAATACAAGATACAGTTACTGTAACTTTCTCCAATTTAAATGCCCCATTCAGCATTATTTTCTGGTGAGAGAAACTTTCCCTTAGATATTCAGTTCACAATACTTGCAATCATGTGAAATGGTTAAGTACAATCTCTTACATATCATGGAGGTTGTCACTTTTCCTTGTTTTCAGATAACTACCAAATCTGCTGACTTTGCTGTCATTTGCTTCTCAATGTTGGTGGTAAACAAAACAGATTCATTCTTTGAATAAGTATTTCAAAGATAATAATACCTTGGTGAGAAGTTCAACTGTTTTAACATCTATCACTTGGACAACAACATCATACATTATTCAGTCTTTAATCACCCTGTCTAAGGTAGGCATGTCTCCTTCAGAAATTGTTATAGCTTGCATACAAATGTTTTTTAACTGAAATTTGTAAGAAAAAACACAGTGAGGCTCTAGTGTATTTCTGATACTACTAAAAGCATCAAATGATTCCCATTTGCCCCTGATAAAGAAAGGTCTACCTTTTAAAACTACTTGAATTATGGGGTTTTGTATTTTTCTCTTAAATTTCTATATTGAACTCATGCATTTTCCTACATCATGAATGAATCTGTTTTGATATCTCTGTACTAAGTCTGTTTTGGTGTACATGTTCAGCTTTATAGAAATGCTTCAAGGTACAAGTGAAACAGTGCTATGCTATTTCTCTCAAAGTAATTGCTAGACGTTGGTAATATCATATTCTATCATAGATTTAAATATTTTGTTATGCATTGCATGTGCTTGCTGTAGAAGTAGTACTAGTGCATTAGTTATAAAATTCATAGCTGACCCACTTCATAAATTACTTCAATCATCACCTTGATGATCCAATATGTCTGCTTCTGCCATTGTAATTAACTCCTTAATCCTGTTCTCAGTACAGTTGATGAGGTGAAAAGTTATAGAGTTGGGTACTTATGCACTAAAATATGCACTTTAGGAATATTAAGTTAGATTTTGATGCTCACTTAGAAATTCTGAGACAGTGTATGACCCTGACAAACTGGCAACATGTCAATATCTTCCTTGTACGTGGGACAAACAGAAGTAATCAATTTTTTTTTGCTAACATACTAGGACAAATGGGTCTACTTGAAGATTTTCATTGTTAAACTAGTTTTTAACTTTATGAGGTTATTTTATGCAATTGATCATGAGGAATAACCAAAATTCCAGCATTGATAATTGGCACTTTCCTGCAATACGTACAACTGAAATTATCATATTTTTGATCTAGCTTCTTCACTGTTAGGAAATAATACTAGTTTTACTGTCATCCATTTATACTGAATAATTTATGTTTCTCATTCACTTGAGTAACTGAATCACACAAACTGCAGTACTGACTTGCATATTTTACATTTATAAACCCAACAGCACAAAGATTTTTGAAAACAGCAAGATCATTTATGTAAGATTAGCTCTGATCATAGAAGTGAGGTAGAGTACTTTGTCACCTATACTTAACAGACTGAATTACAATGTCTTCTACTGGGTACATTAAAAACTGTTTTTCAAAATATTTCAGTTTACTTTTAAAAAGGGAAAACATAACAATGATACATGTGGGTACAACCTGTGATATTAGCAGTTTACAATACTATTCATACCTGATAAATTTATTATTGTCAGTTAAGTGATTTGTGATTTTCGTATTTAGTGTAATTTATGATGACTTGTTATGTATTTAAGAAATCCGATTCTTTGCTGTGTTCTGATTGTTGGAGAAGTGCCTATTGAGTGTCACTAATAAAGTACTTCTGACTTGTAGGTACTGACTGGTGTGTATGTTGCTATACAAGACATGATACAGAGTTACATGGAGCAAAATGTTTGACAAGGGATTGATCAGTTCATCTGGTTTAGATATGTATTGTTTAATATCTAATTAACCTACGTATTGTTTAACAAAATCAGAGAGCCAGTTGTGAAGGCTCTAGATAGCTGTCTAGTTTTACTCTCTAGGAGTGTGAAATAATGTGTCAATAAAAACGACTAAAAATGTTTACTTAAGGAAATGAAAAACTACACATCTTTTGTACTTACACTAGCAGTTATCTATTTGTGAGAGATGTTCTCAGGACAGAAAGCTAGGCTTACACTAACAGGTTTTTATTTTATCAGTTCACCAGTGGTGAAGAAGCGATGTGTGTCTTGAAACAAGTGGCTTGTGCTTTGGCAGTTGCAGAAGAAGCTCTTCAGTATGAACATCGAGATCTTCACTGGGGTAATATTTTGGTTGCATGAAGCAAGAAAGAAAATGTTGAATTTACCTTCAAAGGAAAGAATCTTACTTTCCCAGCTTGTGGAGTGTTTGTCTCTATTATCGACTTCACACTTTCTAGGTTCACTAAAGGTAATCTATCTTAAGAGGAAATGTAAATTACATCTTTGTGTTTAAAGAATATGCACTGATATAGGTAAATGATCATAAAAGGTTTAATAATTTTCTAACTGGCATATTTTTTTGATTCAGTTCCTAAACACAATCATACTTTTAAGGCAGTTATAATTGTCAAAAATTGTATCTTACAAAATAAATTGATATTATTCTGATATTTTATGTTTGAATTTAAATTTAGGTTTATTTCAGGATATCAAGAATTCAAATTCTGTTACTTTAACTAACTATGCATTAGCCAACATGAGCTATGACTATTTGATTATTTTTGTTTACTATAAAAATAAAAATGTTGAAGTTACACATTGAGATAAATTGTTATTAATATAAATAAAATATTATATCTGAATGTGGTATTTCAGCCTGTACAATTGTTTTTGGCATTAATACTTACATGTTTAAATGACTTTAAAACAAATTTCCTTGGTTAGTTATAGAGTATTTTAGAACTTTGTAGTTTATAGATATAACACTTAAGACTCCTAACATAGATAGTTCATAATGTATCTTTGTCTTTAACAATGAACAAACAAAGGCATAAAACTCAAACATCATCATTACTGTGGAAAACAGTCACCTGCAGTTAAAATGATTTTTATCAATAATTGTAGGTTTATTGGAGTAACACATCTGGAAGAGTGTGCAGAGTGATTTTGCAAGCTGATAAGAAAATTAATTTCTCATTGTTACTAAACATTCAACAGTTCACAAGAATTATGAAGAACAATTGTTTAAAATGACCAGGTAAAATATTTCTCTTTTGGTTTGTATTTTTGCAACAATTTTATTTTATGAGATTTGGAGGTATTGAGTATCTTTGCATGTGCTTGGTTTTCAGGTGTAAGACAATAGTAGGTGATGCATTATTTTAAAAAATCTACATTTTCAAATGTTACTTCTATTTTTTCATGTGTTGATTCAAATAGCTATTTTCTCATATTACTGTTTAAGTAATGAAATTCAACATGAACAAAGTAAAAGGACTGTGAATAAAAATACCTGTAGTTTTATGGTTTTTATCACAATTTTTAGACCTATTTGTTCCTAATGTTTGTATATCATAGCATAACCTTAGTTTTTGTCCTGGAAATTATATGTGTAGTTATGAAAAGAAATTGAAACTTTTTATTTCACTTTAAGAAATAGCATACAAAACCTAAGTCTAAAAATGCTTTATATAAGTTAAATAGTGTGATATGGTAAGACATGTTTATTTAAATGAAAGTGAGAAGTTGTTTAATAATTTCTGAAAAGAAAAATTCTAACCAACGTTTGTGCTTTGTTGCTATAATGTATTACCTACCATGATATTTTCATTTTCCTTTATTACATTCTTTATGTAAAGTATAAAAACTAATAAAGCACAACAAAAACATAATAACTCTGTAATGCATATTTCTCTTGCTCAAACAAGTTTTAAAAGAGGTTGTCTTAAGGCTGTAGTACACAAAGCACACCTCTCCTCCTCGTATTATTTTCATAGTTCATCTAAAGTATGAAGATGTTGGTTACCAATGGCTGTTTTAACACTGCAGTTTCACAGAAATTTAGTAAATGTGTTGACTTTTCCTTTATAACTTGTATTGAACAGTATGAATATGCATTTCATTTTTCAGCAACTGTTTGAGTATGATGATTGAATGGGAAGTATGAATGGAAACCTTATATTTGTCACCTGTACCACCAAAGGTTATGTTTACACCCCTATGTGTGTGTGTGCAAGATTTCTCATAAACAAATGAATTGATTTGGATGACAGTTGGTATACATTTGGACTATAACCAAACATAAAAGTTGTTAGTTTTTGGAAGGTCACAGAAATTCAAAACATCAATATTGGGAATCAATATTTCACATTATTTTTGTTCTGTAACTCAACCATGAAAAGACTGGATTTTGATGAAATTTTGTGTATAATATTATTACAAATTGTTCTACCTTAAATGGACCATGCCCATAAATAATGATGAACATAAGACAGGTTTTCGTATTTTTTGAAGTCTGAATGTAATCAATGATACTTGGCAGAGGTATGCACTGTATTGAGTGCCCCTCTAGTTGTTATTGTTTTCAGGCAAAGATCCTTCATTAGGTTGCAAACTATTACCTGGGTCCACATGGAAGGGTTGTGACATTGACCTATTTATTTGTGGATTTTCACCTGTTAAAAGATTCCATACTACTTACTATGGCTGTGGCATAACTTGTAGTCTTTTTCACAGTGGTTATTGTTCCCCTAGTTTAATCATTTTTCATTGTTTTTTTTCACTATCATTAAGCACAAGGAATATCTATTGTATAAATTTAAGACACTTGATGTGAGCACATACTTATGATCTGATTGTATTAATATCTTATATCAGGAAAGGTTGTTTTGTACTCTTCCCAAAGTTGTCAGTTTTTGGTGCCATCAACTTACTTTTTAACAGTACAAATTTTATTTCTGGCAAATGCCATTACACTGTGATTTTATATTGATTGTGGTCATTATTTGAATTTCTGATTTATATTCAAGGTTATTTTAATACAATGTGCTCAACTATATATGTAGGTTAACCCCCATATCTTGACTAGACAAATCCAAATGTGTTAAATTCTTAGTTTTTTAATATAGGTTAATCTTTACAATTTTTTAAAAAATTAATTTAATTAGTTTAAGTAGAATGTCTTGGTGATTAAAAAGATGAGTATTAAGACCTTTGTTAAGTAATGTTTGGGAAATCTTTAAGTTAGAAGAGGTGAGTGTAGAATGTGTTTTTGAAAAACTGTTTTGATTGTTAAACTTCTATATTTGAATAACTTATACCACATATTTAGAACCGTCTGTTATAAAAACAATGCTCTAGATTGGTTTTATACATAAGGAGTATTAATTCTAGAAATAAACATACATAATGAAAACATGAATATTTTTTGGTTTTAGTGTTTTTGTCATCTAGCACCTGGCATTTTGGCACTATTATATTCTGTTTACTATACAACTTTTCTTGTTTTTTCTGTATGGATATTCAATAAAAACCATAAGAGATAATTACAATATAAATTCAATACAGTAAGCACTTTGTTGTAGCTGATTGATAAAAATGATACTACTATAATTTTCAGTTTAGCAGTAACCCCAAGTTAGAGATAATTAATGTATAACTCAGTTATCAGTTTACAGTGAGAACAGTCTCTGTGTTTTGTATTTGTTTTGTTACAATACATTTTTTTTTTTTTTTCAAATTACCAAATATGTACATGTATGTGAATGATATATGCAAGTATCTGGTGTATATAGTTTATTTCTAATGCCTTTTTATATAAAATTCATATTTGCACATCCTATCTTAGGATTTTAATTCTTTTTTTCTCCATCACACCTTTAAATATTTATCACTTTATAAACATTATTCATATATTCTAATAAAAGTGTCTTTTTCAAATAATCTTAAATATTGTACATAAGTTATAACACAAGTTAAAATTTGAGAAACCCAGGAATACATTGAAAGTCTCATAATGCATTGTCAGATTTGTTTGCATGCTTCATTGTTTTATTTAGACTTTAAAAAGTACATAACGGTGTTAGTATTTTTGTGATATAGTTAAATACTGGAGGTAGAAAACTTTTATAAATGTTACAATAGAATATTTAAAATAGTGTCACACAAATAGCTTAAAAACAGTAAAATATTTCCATAACATCTTTTATATTTGTTTCCGTATTTTTAAGGAAGAAAATTATTTTAATTTAGTTATATTGAGAATAATCTCCATGTTTTATATTTGTTTTGTTACAATGCAGGGTTTTTTATGTTTCAGGCTGCCAAATATCTACATGTATGTAAGGTATCTGATATATACAGTTTATTTCTAATGCTTTTTATGGCCCAGCATGGCCAGGTGGGTTAAAGGCATTCAACAAGAAATCTGAGCATTGTGAGTTAGAATCCTGGTCACACCAAACATACCTTTTCAGCCATGGAGGTATTACAATATGATGGTCAATCTCACTATTTGTTGATAAAAGAGTAGACCAAGATTTGGTGGTGTGTGGTGGTGACTAGCTGCCTTCCTTCTACTCTTGCACTGCTAAATTAAAGACGGCCAGTGCAGATAGCCCTTGAGTAGCTTTGCTTGAAATTAATAAAAACAAACAAAAATAATGCGTTTTTGTAAACATTGTTCATATATTTTAATAAAAGTATATTTTTTTTAGTAAATCCTAAATTTGCAAGTTTTCTGAGTTACATATATTTTATGTAACTTAGAAAATGTGCCACTCATAAATTTATAATTTATATACTGTGTAATGGAGATACACAGTTAAGCAATAATATGTTAAATTTGGTAATTTTGTATGTTGTTTATAAAATAATAATAAATGAACAATGTGTCATGTTATTTCTCTGTTTGATTTGAATTATTTTCCAAATTGCATAACTGTTTTCCATGAGCTTGAAATTATGTTCTTTGCTTTCCAGATGGTTGCACAGTCTTCACTGATCTAACCAATGATCAAACTATATTTACGGGAGAAGGAGATTACCAGTTTGAAATTTACAGGCCTATGAAAAAAACATAACAAGTAACCTGGGATTTTATGTTTTTTCAAAGAAAGAAATGTCAGGCACTTGTTCCATTCCCCTTTAAGAATTGATTTCTTTCCTTCTGGACAGCAATTTTTTTTCTTTCTAAAATGGCATAATTTTGCATATATATATATATATATGTGTGTGTGTGTGTGTATACACACACACACATAATTAATAATATTCTGAATATTGTTATTTGAAGATGTAGACATGAGGCATGTTAATAAGAATAAAAAAGTAATCAATCTGGAATTCGTAATGCACTGGTAATGTATTGTGATTATATGATATATTTTTGAAGACAGAAGTCTGTTTAAACCTTCACATTTGCAAGACTTATATTTAGTTAATGTATTTATGTGTGTTTTACTAAAAATAAATTATTAATTTCAAAACAGTTTTTTTAATGTTTCAACATTGATAAAAAAAATACCTTCAAGCATGTATAACCACTGTTAATTACATTATGTAGTTAACTGGTCTGTCATCACATGTTAGTTTATAATTTTCTGAAGTGTAAAGAGTGCAGTAGTGTACTTGGAACATGTGGTTGTTTTATTTCATCAAAATGGTGAGTTGTTGGTAAACAAAAGTATGAACAAAAGTTGAGGTGTTGGTAATTAAAATACCAACTTCACTGATGTTGACTTCACAGATTATCAAGTGGTATGTAATTCAATATGATGCTGATATGATGTAGTCATCCTCATTCTTTGTATTCTAATACATTAAAAACTCAAAGGATTCTATCCAAACTGCTGATGAGGAAAGCACAACTACCCAAGCTTTAGTTTTTAATAATTTTATATATTTATAACCTAAAAATAGTGATTATTCAACTCCCCACCTACATTATACCCAAATACACTGCAGCCAAATAACTGATAAGGAATGACTGTGGGAACATAAATAATTAAATATTAGTTTTTTAATAATAAATTTTGTTCATGCAATCTATGGGGAAAAAATTTTTGAATGTACTTTAATAAAGCTGTTTGTCACTGTTACTTAACTATGAAGTGTAAAAAATGCCTCTATCTCATATCTTAATATTTAGCAACACACCACATGTTACACTTTAAAACATGCAGCAAATGTTGTGTAGTACTCATGTCAATCTGCGAGTTTGTACATCAGCTGTTCTTATAACTTCTTACCTTTTTTAAAATTAAATGCCAATAAAAACACAGTTTGGTTGTATGTGAAGTGCAGTTAACAAATAGTCTATTTGTTTAACAGGCATAAGGACTTGAGTAACTCTTATTGAAGTGGTTTTGGTAATTTTTGTACTCAGATATTTCAGTTGTTACTGTATACACCATTATTGTTGACATTCTGGGTACATGAAGCATATGAATAGATATTTTTAGAGGCATAATCTTGAAAAACCCTAGTAATATTGTCATAAAGTAGACCCACAATGCCTCATCCAATATAATTAACAGTTATCCCACTATACCTCTTACATTCTGAACAGTTTGCCTATTAATTGGCTTCTATATATCTGTATATGTATCTATGGTACTTTAATATTGTAACAAATGCATATGAATATTCTTCCATTCATGAAATTTTAATTTCAAATCACACTGTCTAAAGTAATAGTAAATATTTTTGTGAACATGTTTATTATAAGAGATTTATAACTGAAAATACACATTTTCAGTTTGATAATTCTTCTATTTGCTTTTTTTTTATTTTCTTAATTATGAAAAGGCTTCCATCATGTATCATATTATTTCTGCAATAACAATTGCAATCAAAAGTCTGGAAATTTATTAAATAATTTTACTTAAAGTGAAATCATTGCTAATCTCAGTTTATATTTTCTATCAAAAACAATCTGTGTTTGCCTACAAATGATAAATTTATGCATTTTATTGATCGTAATAACTGTAGGATTGAATGATAACATTTGTATGCAATGAGATATTCATATATCTATTGCTCAGTACTAAGCAACTTATAAAACAAAAAGGAGCAAACAACAACAGATTACACTTGCATTACTTGTAACATGTTTTAATTTATTTCCTTTTTTCATTATGTACTATATCCTGTTGTGTCAGCCAACAATGTGATATCATTATTTATTTTTAAGATCCTTGATTTCAACAACTAGTAGTAAATAAATTATTGGTTCATTTGCAGTTTATTAATGGGAAATCTCCACTACTGAGTATTATTAAAAACAAAAATGTCATAGATTTTGTAGAAACTTTTAACATAAACTGTATTCTTTATTTTCATCAGTGATTGCTGTTACCTGTGTGTTTGCATATTTCACTTTAGCACACTAGTGTCAATGTTATTAGCACTCACTTTCTCACATCTTTAAGTTAAAACATATCTAGCAGGATTTCCATCCATGAAGTTATCATATTTTCAAGATTATGCATTGTTGATATTGGTTGTTGGGTCCAGTATCAGTTTCAAACAAGAATATAGTCTAGTGATACTTAAAGCTTAGTTGCTGAAATGTAATTATTAATTTTCAAAACCTTTTTATTGAAGGACTCTTGTTGACTACTATAACAATTTTTAATCGTATTTTAAAAACTTTTAAAAAGTCCTTGAATTTCTTGTCTTATCCTGGTGTATAAACCCTGATTCCAATAAATATATTGATTTTAACTGCTCTGAAATTAATTTATTTCCTAGGAATGAGAAATATGTAATGGTTACTAACTAGAGTACTAGCTAACTGAAAAATAATTTGTATTGCACACAAACTGAACAGTGTTTTTGAGGAATGTACATCTTTTCTTGATAAGTTTTATTTATTATTTAATTTACTTTTAACTATATAAATGGTATTTTTTGTTTACATAAAATAATTAATAGTTTTTAAAATTGGTTTGAAATATGAAAAAAGGAAAAATGTATATGAAAAATGGCTCATTTGGGTTGGGAAAATATTTTACATAGAGGAGCAAACAACGTTTCGACCTTCAGTCATCGTCAAGTTCACAAAGAAAGAAAGAGGTAACTGACCAGAAGCTGATCACATGTTTGAAAGGGGTTGTGTAACTGAGTGTTGGAATGTAGAGGGTAGTGTTAGATATTTGAATATATAATTTTTTATTATCTTTATTATTTTTAATACAGGTATAAAGGTGTTCCTTTGTATTGGTTTATTTTGGGTTTAAGTTGTTGTATAAGTAAGGCTTCTTTAATTTTGCATTTGTTCATGTTTGTTTTTTTGACTTGCAGTGTTCGAAAACGTGTGAAGGTGACTTTTTATGTTCTTTGAATCTGGTTTCCATTTTTCTACTTGTTTCTTCAATATAGAAGTCGTGGCAGTTATCACATTATATTTTATAAATAATGTTAGTATGGTGTTTGTCAGTGTAGTTTTTACATAGTATAGACCTTAGTATTGTGCAAGTTTTTGAATAAATTTGGTATTAACTAGAATGTCATATTTTGTTACTAGTTTTTGCCAAATGTTTGTTATTTTTCTGCTGATGTCAGGAATATATGGTATGCAGCAGTATATGGTTTCATGAATTTTTGATTCATGAGATATATTTACTTTTTTTGGTTGATTTTGCATTCTGTCTAGGTGTGTGCATATAATGTTTTCTACAGTTTGTGGAGGAAACTTAGTGATGTTGATGAAGTATTGTTTTATATTGTGTGTAATTCATTGTTAATTTTATCTGGTGAGCATAGTTTTATGGCCGTGTTTATTTGGTTTCTTAGAATGTTGAGTTTTTGTTTTGTTTCAAATGCTGAGTCCCAAGGAATGTATAGTCCAGTATGGGTAATTTTTTGGTGGATTTTTGTTTTAAACTGTGTGTTGGTTCTTGTAATTTTGAGGTTAAGAAATGATATTTGATTGCTTTCTTCCTGTTCACATGTGAAGTTAATGTTGGGATGTATTGAGTTAATGTGATTGAAAAAATTAAGTGTGTGTTCTGTAGATCTGAATCCTGCAACCGAGTCATTTACATATCTGTACCAGTATAGTGATGGATGTAATGCTGTGTTAATTGCTTGTGTTTTAACTTGTGTCATAAAAATATTGGCTAGAACTGGTGATACTGGGTTGCCCATGCTTAGGCCATATGTTTGAATATAGTTGTGGTTGTTCAACATGAAGTTTGTCTTCATCCTGGTGAATTCTATGAGGATTGCTAATTGTTTGCTGGGAATGTCTATAGATGGGTTAGGGTCTCAGATATAGAGTTCTAAGGCTATCTTGCAGGCTTCAGTGGTTGGAACTTCTGTAAAGAGGGATATAACAACAAAACTCACCATTAAGGCTTTATGATCAAGTTGATTTAGATTAGACTTGAAATTAAAAGAGTCTTTGACAAATGAGCTGGGTGATGTTACGTATTTGGAGAATGCCCATGCTAAGTATTTACCGAGATTGTAATTAAACGATTCATATGTTGACATTATTAGTCGAAATGGACAGTCTGGTTTATAAGGTTTGGGGATGTCATATATTTGTGGTGTGTGTGAGTCGGTTTTACATAGTTAGGAATAAAGTGTTTGTGAAGTTGTGTTTGGCTTTTTTCATTTTTAGTAGTATTTTGTTTAGTTGCATTTCATGTGTCTTTGTTAGATTTGTGTGTGTTGGTTTAAATTTGTTTGTGTCTGATAGGATGTTCTTCATTTTTTGGTTGTATTCATTTGTGTTCATCATGACAATAGCGTTACCTTTATCTGCTTTTAGAATTGTTATGTTTTTTACTTGTTTCAGGTTTTTAATGGAATTAATGTCTCTTTTTGTAAGATTGTTTTTTAGCTTTCTGTTTTGTGAAATCTTGTTGATGGTTTTGTGAAAAAATCGTTTAAGATGTTGTTTTTAGGTGTTTCTGGAAAATATTAATTTTTCCTGGGAAGTTTGGCTGTTGGATGTCAATAAAATTGTGTAAGTTGTCTTCTTTCTGTTGGTTGTTTTCTTGTTTTTGTTTTCTGTAGAAAATATCACAAGTCTCCTGGCTAGATTTTCTAAACATGTTTTGATTTCTAAGGTTAGAATGTACCTAGTTGCTATTGCGAAGTTGAATTCTTTAAGTAGATGTATCTCGTCTGTGTTTAATTATTGGTCAGATCTGTTAATTATGAAATTAATCAACGGTTTGTCGTGATGTCTTTTCTGTTGTTTGCATCTTAGTTTTTCTAGTTTTTTGTTGTAGCAGATCCTATTGTCTCTGTCATTTTTAATGTTGATTTTGTTTATGTTTCATTGTATAAGTCCGTAAATCTTTGGTTTAATGCAGCGTGCCAGTTGTTGGTCTAGGTTCATTTTTTGTTTTTGTAAGTCATGTAGTTTTTTGTATTTCATGTTCAACATGGCTTTTTTCTGTAAATTTTCGATAATGTTTGTGTATTTATAAAAAAAATTTTTTATAGCTTTACCCTCACAAAATTAGTGGTTAGTCGTCTTTTCTACATTGTTAAATGAAATAGATGTCATTTCTTCTATTGATAATTCTTTGGTTTAAATTTCTTAGTTTCATAATGATCATAAGATGTAAGTGTTCAGTGTCTTTATGCAAATGCAGCCTGAGAAACACACATTCTTAAAACTCACAAGTGTTCTACAGTCTTTAATCATACAAAATTTGAAATATCTTCTGTCTTAGAACTTGAGGAACTACTATTTATATTACATATTGCTACCATGTTTCTGTGATTAATCATGACAGTTCAACATGTTATAATGTACTCCTATTTGTCTAAGTTTACCAGTTTGTGATATTTGTGCTTCATTTTGCTGTATTCTGAGTAAAGTTTAAATTATGTCTGAGTCTTTCAATTGATATTTCTAAATTTTCAAACTGTTCATTTCTGGTGCCTTTGGAAGAGTTGGATTGTTTTGCTTTGCAGTTCAATATGATTGCTCTTGTAATACTTTCTACTTGTGCACAGCAGCCAGGATCTGAACAGTTAACATATGAAATGTGGTTTTACATTTCTGTTCAGATAATCCATTGTCATTTTCATGCTGTTGGCCTGGTTGATAGTGTACAACTAAAGTTGTACTCTTGTTGTATTTTTATCAAATTTACAATCATACTTTAAAGGTTCTTGAAATACCACATGGTACTCTTGAATTGTGGACTCTCTTCTTTACAGTAATAGCAACAATGCTTGACAGATATCACAATTGCAAGTCATTTCCTCATTAACATACAGTACTGGCATTCTGAACAGTTACTATTTGACTTATTTGCAGTTAGACACTCCAAACTGTGTTGTATCTGTGAAAATTGTGTACAATTCCCTGTAATTGGTGCCTGTGTGCACAATTTATGAAAACCCTAATGAGCCAGAACCAATACTTTGATTAAAGCATACTTTAAGAAGTGAAATGTGGTTTCAGATTCCTGCATTAACACACGATTTACATGTTGATGAGTCAAATTTGAAATACTGGCACTTTTGCAGCATGATCCTACTTTGGTATATACAATAAATGAGCAAGTTTTCCTATAATCTGTTACTGTTCACAAACAAAATCAAATCCTAACAGGTATGTTCATGTTTTTTACCTTTATCTTTCTAATAAACATGAAAAAGAAGACTAGAGCTGCCCTCTGATATGATTATTTGTTGTAAAAATTCCTTGCCTTCAGAAAAGTAAGGAAATTGTATGTGTGCACATTGTATAAATTTGTACTCCATAATGAACATAAAAGTGCAATTTGTATACAAAGTACAGTGTAGTGGTAAGTTTTAATTAAATATTATATTGCTCCAGTTTGATAAAAGTGTTACATCAAAAAAGTAATATTTGCACAAAAAGCTCTGAGTATTTTAGAAATCCTCTACAAAATTCTTGGTAACACTAATGCTATTTAAAAAGTCAGTATATATAACATAGATTTTATGTTACACACAATGCACATGCAGTTTATCTGCAAATAAAGATAAGTTATTTTTGACAAATGTTAAATAAATCATCACTGATGATTTTACATCTATATGTGTGACTTTCTTATGAGCAAGCAAAAGTAAAGCATAATCATGCTTTCAAATATTTGTGTATTGCCTAGAAGCACACTTAGGCTTGTTGCATTGATATATCCTAAACTTCAGCTTTTTGTTATCAAGAGGTTGTGTTTCAAGTCATCCTCTAATTGGATTGTTTAGGTTTTTCCCAAAATTGCACTCTGACAATTTATCCTCATAATAAGCTGAAGTAACTTATTGTGGCACAGTGGCAAACTAATTTTTGCATTGGCTTTTTGAAAAAAAATTGTTATATTTCATCATATTTGTGTCATTGATATCATTGTTTGACCAATACTGTCTACAAGCTCGTTCCTCAACTGATATTTGTTCAAAGCATTTAAATGCTTTAAGTAACTAGTTCTGTAATATCCCATCAAATTATAAAATGGTACAAGAAAGGAGCACTACTCTCTCCCAAGTTTCTCTGCAATTGATTTTATTGAGATGTAGTAATTGCTTTAATATGATTCTTAATCCACATATAAATACCATAAATACCAATATCCTCATGGAAATATTAATAAAAAAATTAGTACCCTGGTATCAGTGGACCATGTTATGACTGTTGCTGTCCTGTTTAGGATCTTTGAATTCAGGATGTACGTAATTATTTAACTGTTTTCTTTCTTTAATGATGAATATATATCATTCAACTCAACTTCTCCAGATCGTCTTTAGTGGGTGAAACTATTTTCTCTTGGCTGTGAAAACTTTCTGATAATACTAAACAGATTTTGATTTGAGTGTTTTAAGCATACTTGATATCCATTCATCAAAAGCATAATATTTTAGGTTATCCTTATTCTTTGGATTTCTACATGTTTTGTGTTTGATTGCTGTTTCCTAAACACAATAATATTGCATTTCTATGCCTTTAAATCATTTACTAGAATTTGTAAGGGTGAGATGATGTCCAGCTTAATCCTTTGTTGTGACATTTACAGAATGTAAAAGACTGAGTGGAGGTTCAATATACAAAAAATGTATTGATGGTTTTGTTATGTCACCATTTCCAACTGAGACAAGTAGAGACCCTGTATATGTCAATAATTATCCCAAGCGTTTCATAACTGCCACACAGTTTTAATATTCTGTTTAATGAAGTGGAGCTGTCTCTGAGTGCCTCAGGTTGTTTCTCAAGTCCTTTTGGGGCTTGTATTTATGAAGCCTAAAATACTGCCAAATCTGCTCATCCCAAACATAACCCTTCATTCTGCTTAAGTTCTGGGTCTTGTCTGCAAAACATTTATAACCTATTACACTAGTATTACTGTTAGGCCTATTACTATTAGTACTAGTAATATTACCACTGATTTGACAGTAACAGGTAAGGTATGGTTTAAGTTTAAAAAATAAATTGTGTTACCTTTCAAAGTTAAAAAGTAGCATTATTATAGGAATTGGCTTAGTCTGAAACATGTAACTTGTAGATACAATGACATAATTTAAAAAGAAATTTAGAGAGAAGGATTAAAATGAAGGGTTTCCTTTCAACAAGAATTTCGTATTGGAGGTAAGTCAGTTAAAGCATTTTGTTAAAGGGTGACATACAAAGCTCCTGTACTTGTTATTACCATAGCCACCTGAGATGATTCCGTGCCAATCATATTTTGACGAGGATTTATAAATATAAAAGTATTTAGATGTTGCTAAGTTTTAAATTTTCCTTTTGTAACAATGCATACTGCACAAATATTTGCAAAAGCAGTCTGTGTTATGTCCTGACATTGCTGGCTTTGTTTCTGTTGAGGATAAATGACTGATACTTGCCGAGCTGGTTGCATGACTTATCTTGGTATTCAAAGGATGAGGTAGCAGAACCAATAATATATGTAGCAGAGTAACATGAGTAGCAGCAATGAAAGAGGCACTTAGTACTATGTCAATATTACTGTCATGACATATGAAAAGATACAGCCTAGTCAATTAATGTAATTTTGCTTTATACCAATCATTTTAACATCGAAATATTTGTATTACTTTACAATTACATAGTCAGAATTAATCTGATTAATCCAAAATGCTATATTATTATAGAGGAAAATTTGATTACTTTGGTACAAAGCTACCTTTTAAAAATGGTTACACATATTATACCATCGCTGTAGAAATAAAACAGTACAGCTTCAAGAAGTTAAATAGATTTGTTAATAAGTATATATGTGTGTAATAAAGTAGTTTAATGACATTTTGAATATAACTCTACAAAAAAAAGTCTGGACATACGTACTTCGTCATACTCGTAATGCAAGGATTAAAGTTTAATGACCAAAGTCTGTTTGATTCGTTAAACAGTTGTTTTTTTTCGGTTTAAGTTATCTTAAATCATTGTTACCAGAGTAATATTACACCGTTTAAAATGTTTAATCCTTCCACATATCTTGCCTTTCCTGTCTTTAACCACAAAATATTTCTTCTTCTGATGAGATATTTTACTTGTGGATAAACGTAGTTGCACGGTAAAGTGTTAGTAAAAAATAAATCATTATCAGGAAATAGCGAATATGTCAGTATATATCTTGTTTTTTGTTGTTTTGAATGAAGCACAAAGCTACACAATGGGCTATCAGTATATGTCTAATAAATTACATTTCAAGTAGCGTAGAAAAGAATTATATCACAGATGAAGATTTGCTCTTACCACTCATAAATGATCGAATCAGAAATTAACCAATGGATCTGAAGTATTAAGTAAATAAAGCATCGCCACAGATTAACTCTGATAATACAAGCATATTCATATCTACAGGGTGGCCAGTAAGTCCCTATTCATCCATATGTTACATTCAATCACGCATGTATTATAAATTTCTTTTTTTTATCAGAGAAATATGGCCGATATAAGCCTATTTACACTTGAAGAGCGTATTGTGACCTAATCGTCGCATAATATTATGCAGCGAGAATGAGGGACAGCACTGTTTGTTTGTTTGTTTTGGAATTTCGCACAAAGCTATTCGAGGGTTATCTGTGCTAGCCGTCCCTAATTTAACAGTGTAAGACTAGAGGGAAGGCAGCTAGTCATCACCACCCACCGCCAACTCTTGGGCTACTCTTCTACCAACGAATAGTGGGATTGACCGTCACATTATACACCCCCACGGTTGGGAGGGCGAGCAAATTTAGCGCGACGCGGGCACGAACCCGCGACCCTCGTATTACGAGTCGCACGTCTGACGCGCTTGTCCATGCCAGACCGAGGGACAGCACACAGATACACTGGATACATAAGATATATGGATGGATAGGGACTTACGGCCACCCTATAGTGTTAGTTTGAATGTTGAATGTATAATTTTATCCCCAAACCATAGAATGTTAACTTGTTAGAAAAAAAAGGTATTAAGGAAGTTAAGTAAGCATAAATATATTGTAACCACCAAGCCTGATAAAGGTAATGAAACTGTAATTTTAAGTAAAAAGGAATTGACAATAAGGTTCTTGAAAGTATTAAAGATATGTTGCATTCTTGGAAAAGATCTAAATAAATATAGTGTCTTGTAGCTAAGTAGATGTTTATTGAAGTTATGAAATATATTCTATTATAAATAAGCAATTATATTTTGTTTGTTTTTTGGAATTTCGCACAAAGCTACTCGAGGGCTATCTGTGCTAGCCGTCCTTAATTTAGCAGTGTAAGACTAGAGGGAAGGCAGCTAGTCATCACCACCCACCGCCAACTCTTGGGCTACTCTTTTACAAACGAATAGTGGGATTGACCGTCACATTATACACCCCCACGGCTGGGAGGGCGAGCATGTTTAGCGCGACTCGGGCGCGAACCCGCGACCCTCGGATTACGAGTGCACGCCTTAACGCGCTCGGCCATGCCAGGCCCTAAGCAATTATATAAAGAAATAAGACCAGCTGTTCACATGCTGGTTATTCTTTACGAATTACTAAAAACATTGAATGAAATATTGTTTTATGTGTAAACTTGGCTCATAATAACGAAGGTAATTTTAACGCAAACAGGTATTTGTGTAAAATAGCAAGAAACGAACTACATTTTTTTTATTTAATGGAAACTAATGTGAACAAACAGATAGAGTTAGTGTGGTTTCCAGTTAGTCCAATGTATTTTATGTCATCATGAAAAGATTTGGTTAGAATAATGTCCTAGAGAATTCGACCATTGTATGAAAATATGTGTTTGATACATTTTCTATCTTTGAGAATGAAAACCATGTTTCTTTATTATTTAATCAAACAAAATACTAATATTAAATTAAAATTTACTATAGAAAAATGGAAAAATTGTTATTAATCTTTTTGATCACCCTAATTATCACAAAAGATGGGAAGTTTGGAACTGGAATCTTCAAAAAAAAAATTGTTTCGGGTATTTCAAGAGTAAAAGTTTTATACCAAATAAATTTAAAGACAACAGTCTTAAAATTTTGTACACAGAGTCGTAAACTTACCAGTAATATAGAACTATTTAGATTGGAGTTAAACATCATCGTACGCTATTCGAACAAGAATGATTTTCTAAGGAAAGTGATAACCAAGATAAAAATTATATCAGAACATTTGGTTTGGGTATTAACACTTATTGATAAGGAGAGTTAACCTGAAGATGACCTAGGAAGGTCGAACTGTCTGCTTTTAAAGATAGAATAGGTCAGTCAATCTACTCAAACATTATTTACCTGTAGACATTTTTTTGGGCGTTCTAGAATACACACACATATATAAATAACGACAAGAAAACTATAGGATCGAATTAAGGAACACACATTTCATGAATATATGTAGAAGTGTAGAAAGTTATTACTCATCTAAAAAAATGTATTGATATTCTAGTAATAGTCAAGCTACTTAAATAGAACCGCTGTCATTCACCATATTTATGAATTAAAGAGACTTTTGACATGAACTGGACAGATTTAATACTACTGACCTTCTGTTGAAAGTCTGATGAAATTATTAAAACATGTCACAGCTATTAATTATTATTTTAGCTATTTGTTTACGGAGTGAAAAAGTATTTTTATTCAAACTATCTCTGAAGCCTGAAATACCAATTCATGAACTTTATATTTTTTGTAACAACAGTAACGATAAAATCCATCAAGCCAGTATTGAGACTGAAACAGCAACTGGACACGCTAAATGTTATAAAGTTTTCTGATGGATCCAAGACATTGGACAGTTACCTAAACTTTAAATATATCCTGCATTGTAGATGAAAGATTATTCCGAAACAGTGGCGTAGCGGTGAAATATTCTATGTTGAAGCTTCAACCTAACCCTAATAAATTACCAATATTCGAATTGCTTGTAGACACATGTTCTGCATTTTGGAAATTTAAATTTGTTTAAACTTTTCACTTAGCATACGAGTCGTAAAAAGTGCTGTTAGTATATTATCTAAATTCTGTATATTTTTCCACATAATAAAATATCTCTACCTTTTTCAACTCCAGAACACTACAGAAGTGCTGCGGTGGTCCCCCATAGTTTCATCATTCCACTACTTCCAAGACGAAAGCTCTTGAGAGCTGTTTCTTTATTTGTTTTTGGATTTCGCGCAAAGCTACAAGAGGGTTATCTCTGCTAGCTATCCCTAATCTAGTGGTATCATCACCATCCACCGTCAACTCTTAGGCTACTGTTTTACCAACGAATAGTTGGATTGACCAACTATTGGGACATTATAATGCCCCCACGGTTGAAAGGGCAAATATCTTTGGTGCGATGGTGATTCGAACCCGTGACTCTCAGATTATGAGTCGAGCGCTTTAATCACCTGGCTATGCTATTTAATAAAGTTAAATAAGTAAAATTGTAAGAAAGGACTGCGTTAAAAACAGAAAATCCAAACTTCTGACTAATTATATAATTTGTTGTTTTAACTCAAAAACCAGCCAGAACAAAAACATATTTAAAAAAAAAGCTGTATCAACTGAACAGATTCCAGGGTACAAGCTACATTATGGATTTATAAAACTTGTCCTAGGTTTTGGAGGAGACTGCAGAAGTAGGACCCACATAGCGATGGGGATACATAGTCTATCAGTCGTAGTCTCTATTCGCCAGTCTCTTACAAGAACTAAATTGCAATAAATATAAGAAATAGAAATTAGGAGAGCAAAATGTGGGTGCTCAACTCCACAACGTCTCACAGCTATATCACCCTTCAGTGTCTGGAGACAATAGTGGGAGGGTGACTGCTCTCCAAAACAAAAAATAAAAAAAACTTGTGAGAGAAAAAAAAAGCCAAAGGTATCAGAATTAAAATAATTGAGAATTACGATTTTATGCCTATTTGTTTATTGTTGTTTTCGAAAACATTTGGAGTGCAAGAACTACAAAAAGGATATTTGTTTCATCTTTTCAACATAAGGTCTAATCAAAAATATTGAGAACCTTTACCGGATGCCAAATATTACTCTCCTGGCACCATGTAGCATGTGTTAGACAAAAATTCCCGGATTGTCACTTTCAGCAATGAGAGAAAGAGCTCAAAATAGATGCACAGAAAAAACAAAACCTCTCAATGTTAATTCTTAATCATGTTTGTTGTTCTCTTGAAAATTGTGTTGAAATTCTCATTTATTGTTCTTATTTCTATCTTTAGGCACTGTACATCAAACTTAAATGTACTTCGATGGTGCCGTCTTCAATCCAGGGAAGAATTACTCACAACCTACGATGTAGGTTCATTCACGTGCACGATCATTGTTACTGCATGTATAGTTATATTCAGAGGGAGGTTTATACTTTCACGATCAATAGATCCCATACCTGAATAATTTACCATAAAAAAGACAGCAAAGTAAATATTCAATGGTTAGATTATGTACACAAAGCTAATAAAGTAAATATTTTACGTGACCTTAATGGTGGTGAGAAACAAATCCTGAATTACATAATATAATTTTTCTGCATCGAATAGAACACGATATACGAGTTTTGCGAATGCTGCTTCTGAGGCTATATTAAATGTTATGACACTGAGAAAATGGATTAATGTTGTTTTTTAGGAATCGTAAGTTTGAAAAATATAAAATATTAGAAGCTTTCGACACGAGGTCATAACAATATGGGAGAATGTGTTAAGGAAAATGAAGTCTAATTAAATAGGTGTAATGAATTTCTTCAGGGATTAGAGAGTGCTTTCGTGACTTGTCATAAGAGGTGTCTTTTATGAAGGGAGAGTCAACGTGACAAAAACTATGAAATATTTAGTGCAACAGAAAAACAAGAACAAAGTATTGGTATAGGATATGACGAATGCTCGAGACGATATACACTCGTTTTCTTTGAACTTACACCCAATTTATGTTCTGGAGATTTTCACCTCAACTTGGTGAAATATGGAAATTTACAAATTTAAATACGTATTGGTAGTGTCTCACCCAACATTATAAATGATCTGAGATTTTCACAATTTCATTGAATTTTAGAAATCGATGAGTCTAAAAACATTGTATCTGATGCCTAAAAAAACCTATGAAATTTAGATCCCGAAGATATATTAATAACATATTTGTTCCTCATTTTCTTGTGAAACATTTCAAATAAATACGTCCTTAATTACTGATTCTTAAACATCAGTCTTAACAGTGACAATGTTAACAATAGGCTACTGATAGTTAGTACTGAGTATAATCTTCATACCATAATTATAAATACAGTAATTAAACCTATGTAAGAGCGAAGTGTTCACAGTTGTTAAATGTAATAGGTGCAACGTGAGGGTTTTATTTCGAAACTTAAGACTGTCATATACCTTTAAGGAAGCTGGTGACGAAAATTTGCAATTTTTATGTAGAGTTTGTAGGTTGGAGAAGTTAAGACAATAGATAAAGAGAGGCATAGACTGTGAGAAACGGCAGCAGGATTTCAGGAGGAGCTTAAGCTTTCACGTGCAAGAGATAAATCAGCTAACAGTGACTTTCAGGAAGGCAAACGAACGCTATTAAAGTAAAAAGTAATGTAGTCAGTTGCAATGTGCCTATTATGTTGAACCTTAAGAGCTATTGGATGGACAAAAAACCAAAGAATCAGAGAAGGATATGGATGATAAGGAGTATATAGTTATAGATTATTCCTTGAATAGACGTGTGTTGAATAACTAGCTTGTTAAAAGATGAGAAAAGAATGAGATCATGCTACCCAGTGGTACAGAAGAAGGATATAACTTATAACTGACAGAGCAGGAAATTTAATAGTGGGGACTTGTAGAGATACAGTTAGATATAGAAACGTTTAATGAAAAATACTATAATTTGAGTTTAACAAATATGCTACCAAACATTAACTGTAGTGATGAAGCTATAATTAGTTCACTAAGGATAAATATTAGGTTAAGGATGAGGAAAAGTTTTCTGGGTAACGTATGAGATCACTTCAGTGGAAGAAGAGAGATTTATTGTAATTGATGGTTTACATTTAGATAGGGTAGGGGCAGGCTCGCTTACTAAGACTATATACTCAGCTACATGAGAAAATTCAAACATTGTCTAAACAATGGTAAGGACCAGGAAAACTAAATACAAAACGAGTAAGAAGGAAAGAATTTTTTTTTTTTTTAATTTCACGCAAAACTACTCGAGGACTATCTGCGCTAGCTTTTTGTTTGTTTTGTTTTTGTTTTTTTGGAAATTCGCACAAAGCTACTCGAGGGCTATCTGTGCTAGCCGTCCCTAATTTTGCAGTGTAAGACTAGAGGGAAGGCAGCTAGTCATCACCACCCACCGCCAACTCTTGGGCTACTCTTTTACCAACGAATAGTGGGATTGACCGTCACATTATACACCCCCACGGCTGGGAGGGCGAGCATGTTTAGCGCGACGCGGGCACGAACCCGCGACCCTCGGATTACGAGTGCACGCCTTAACGCGCTCGGCCATGCCAGGCCTTCTGCGCTAGCTGGCCCTAATTTAGCAGCGCAAGACTAGAGTGGAGGCATCTTGTCGTTGTTATGTCTTTGGGTTTTCTAAAAGCACTTGTTATCGAGTAACAACAAAACTCAGACGTGCCGCAGCTTCATGTACTATATTTAGAATAGCCTCGCACATACAAATTACTAAGTGCTGATTGGCTAATAATGTCAAATACATAACATCTCCATTTTTTTTTTTTAAATTAAGACAATTAACTATTGCTACATAAATTTGGATTTACATATCTTATAGTTATAACATCAAAAGACATAATAAACTATGTTGTTATTAATGTCTATTTTGGTAATATGATAAATGTATTTTTCTTTTAATATGATAAGTGTAAACACATAGAAAATTAAATTTTTCTTTAACATTAAAAACTGGGCTTTTTTCTTTTACTAGCTACATAACACATTATATCAATCGAATATAACAACATAATAATATATAAAATGAAGTAAAAAAAATTCTACCAAATAACTACACAAATTGTTTGTTTTGGAATTTCGCACAAAGCTACTCGAGGGCTATCTGTGCTAGCCGTCCCTAATTTAGCAGTGTAAGACTAAAGGGAAGGCAGCTAGTCATCACCACCCACCGCCAACTCTTGGGCTACTCTTTTTACCAACGAGAGGGCGAGCATGTTTAGCGTGACGCGGGCCCGAACCCAAGACCCTCGGATTACGAGTCACACGCCTTACGCGCTTGGTCATACTACACAAATACAAGAGTATTTTAATTTTTACAAATACAAAAGTATTCTTTCTTTTACAACTCTTATTCTCAATCATTAAGTATTACATTTTTTTGTAACATTCTTGCTCATTTTAACAATTCACATAACAAAATATCTAGCCCCCCAGTGGCTCAGCGGTATGTCTGCGGACTTACACGCTAAAATCCGGGTTTCGATACCCGTGCTGGGCAGAGCACAGATAGCCCATTGTGTAGCTTTGTGCTTAATTCAAAACAACAAGAAAATCTCTTAGTTTTATAGGAGCTTTAGAAATTCTACCTGTTCTTGTTACAATTTCACTCTTTTGAGCAGGAGCAATATTTTGCATTTTATTTTTATTTTTAGCATGTGTAATACTTTGTTTCAATTGTGGAGATTCACATATATGGCTAGCTCTGGGTGACCCTGATTAAGACATATTTTGTCTTGGGGGTGTTTTAGGGATATTTGGCACATTTTCTGGGACAGAATCTTCTGCAATCAAATCATCTTGTGATTTTCTTCTAAGATATCTCTGTCGAGCACTGTGATAGACATCATCTTCATTTGTTTGCAATAAATGTCTACGATTTCTACAAATCATCCTGCCTGCTGTTATTTGTAATATGTAGCTTCGAGGTTTTTCAGCCTGACCTAATAACTGAGCTGACATCCACTTGTTTTCATGTCTGTATCTTACACATTTTTCAAGATCCAGTGGTGGCAGTGGTTTTGAATTCTGATCATATCTTGATTTACTTTTCTGTTTCTGAATGTCGATTTCTGACATCACTTTATCACTGTTTATCACTTGTGGAATAAGCAACTTCTCATTTGTCGGTAACCTCGTTCTGGTTCTACGACTTATGCACCTTTGCACTGGTGATTCAATTTTTGCATCTTTTGGTGAATTTCAGTAGTCTAACAATACTAAATGCAGGTCTGATTTTTCTTTCAGAGATTTTATAACAAGTCTTTCCGCTGTCTGAACTGCACGTTCCGCCAGTCCATTTGCTTGTGGATATCGGGCACTGAATGTTTGGTGTTTAAATCCCCAGATGTGACTGAAATCTTTAAACTCTTTAGCATCATACTGTGGACCATTGTCCGAATACACAATCTGAGGTATGCCATGCGAAGCGAAAAGTTTCTTCAACTTCTGAACTGTTTGTTTGGACGTGATCTCTTTTTCATGTTCATTGATCTCCAAATATCCACTGTAATGATCAACTACGACTAGATAATGTGTTCTTTGGTTTTCAAATAAGTCTGTTGAAACATATTGCCATGGCAACGTTGGTGTAGGTGTGCTGATCATTGGTTCTTTTTGTTGTGCATTTCTCATTGTTTGACATGTGGTACATTTTGAGACAGTGTCTTCGATTTGTTTGTGCATTCCATTCCAAAATAAAATGTCACGTCCAAGCTGCTTTGATCTCACAACTCCTTGATGGCTTTGATGTACGAGTTTCAGTATGTTATGTCTCATTGACCTTGGTATCATGCCTCTCTCTCCTTTGAATAATATACCATCATATACTGTCAGCTCTTCTCGGAAATCCAAATATGGCCTTGCTTCTGGTGGTACCTCGTCTCGATTTTCGGGCCATCCTTTCACAATCTGTTCTTTGAGAATTCGATATTCTGTATCATTTTCTGTCGCGACCTTTAGCTCTTGTTGCTTTTCTTCGGTGAATGCAGACAAACTTGCGACTTCAGTTGCGAAAACTTGACAATCTCGCATATCATCTACCAGGATATTCATCTTTCACTGGAAATCTGCTCAATGCATCTGCGATAGGTATGTCTTTACCTGGTTTTCCGACTAACCTGATGTTGTACGGCTGTAGTTTTACAAACATTTTCTGTAGTCGTAACGGTACTTGTCCCAATGGTTTGTCTTGAATACGGACCAATGGCAAATGATCTGTCTCCACTGTGATATCATTTCGGCCATATAACAAGTGATGAAATTTTCTGCAATCAAATACAACTGCTAATAGTTCTTTCTCTATTTGTGTATACGCTCTTTCTGTTTGTGTCAGTGTTTTAGATACATAGACAACTGGTTGATTGTTTTGTAATATCACAACACCTAGTCCACCTTGTGATGCGTCACATGACAATGTCAACGGTTCAGTAAGTGCATAATATCTCAGAACTGGAGCTTGGCTGAGAGCAGTCTTGAGCTTTGAAAACGCCTCCTGCTGTGGTACATCAAAATATAATCCATGCGTTTCTTCTGTCTTCTTCTTGACTACTTCTCGTAGAGGTTCAGTTAAATCAGAAGAATTAGGTATGTATTTGGACAGGTACGTAGCCATTCCGAGCAGTGTTCTTACTTCGTCGCGATTGGTTGGAGTATGCATTTCATGTATTGCACGCACTTTTTTATCAGAAACTTTGATGCCGTTGCTTGTGATCACATGACCTGTGTAGTCTACCTCTGGCTGGCCAAACAAACATTTTGATAGTCGAAATGTCACATCATTTTGTCTAGCGGTTTCCAACGTGTTGCGTAGCACTTTACAATGTTCAGGTAGTGTAACAGTATCGAGTAGCATATCGTGAAAAATGTTATTCACACGATCATGCTCCTGAAATATTTCTTCCATCGCTTTTTGGTAAATTCAGGACTCGACTTAATTCCCATCGGCAAACGTAAGTACATATAACGACCCCACGGAGTGTTAAAAGCGGTGAGTAACTGACTATTCTCATCGAGCTGTAGCTGATAGTATCCCATGTTCGCATCTAGGACAGTAAAATACATGCTTCCATTAATACGGGTAAGTACATCCTCTAGTTTATTGATAGGGTGGTATTCTCTCAGTAGTGCTTTATTAAGAAACTTAGAATCAATGCAAATTCTCACTGAGCTTCCGTTTTTCTTGTGTACAACATATAGTTGACTACACCACGGTGTCGGTATACCAACTGATACTTTCGAAATGATCCCTTGTGACTCTAAAAAGTCTAACTGTACTTTGGTTCTGACTCTCATCGCTACAGGAATCGGCCTAGCAGCCTGTGACACAGGGCCATCTTTGTAATCTGGGTCAATAGACAACGTACATTTTCCCGGTATTTTTCCTACTCTGTCTTTGGGAAATCTGTCTTTATACTGAAGCAAAATTTTACGAATACTCTGTGGCACTTTGTTTATATTAGGAACCCGGACTAGGAACTCGGAGTCTGACTGAGTCTGGGTTTTAGTACACTTATTTGATTTATCAATGAAAGGGGGGCGTACTTGTGTTGATTCATGAGGGGGGGCTTTGAACAGTGGGAATCTCGGGACCTGGAGGTAGCCTATGTTGTGAACTCCGATCATGCGAGTATTTACCTTGTACATAAGTACTAATTGCATTTACTTTTTGTATTAACCCCAACTTAGTACTAGATTCACCTCCAAGAAGATTAGGTACATCACCATCAATAACTTCACAATCAATATCATACATTTTGCTTTTGTGAATAACAGTAAATACAGTTTTACCAACAGGTGTGATCTTATGATTACCAAATGCTTTTATGGTTACCTGTGACTTAGACAAAGATAATGAACCATGAGGTGCCATACGATCAAATTACTGTTTACTCAATATATTACACTCTGCCTGTGTGTCTATTTTCATACGCACTGCACCTCTACCCTGTTCATATGGGGTACGTAATATGACAGACCAATACTCAGTAGGTTTGTTTACACCAATGGAGTAAATATTTAAAGAATTCATACTTTCCTCTACATTACACATTTCATAACAATCATAATAATCATTGACATCTTGAAAATAATCATCACATGTGTTTACAAAATGTACATTTCTATTCTTATTTCTACACATGACAGCAAAGTGACCTTTTAATTTACAATAATTACAAGTTTTCTCTAATGCTGGGCATCTTTGTTGACTGTGATGTGGTAGTTTTCCACACCGAGTACAGTTCCTCTGTGGCGGTCTCCGTGTCGTGGCTCCTCTGTAGACCTGTGTGCCTCGTCTTTGCTGGTTTCTGAAACCTTGACTTCTGTGGCGACTACGACCTATGCTTTGACCTCGACCTCGACGTACATAGTTTACATCTGTTACGGTACTTGTGGATCCTTCGATTTCCTTCAGTGATTCTAGTTTCTGTTCATGGTGATGACATTTCTCTGTAATCTGTTTCAGTGTCAGATCCTCTGACCACAGTCTATCTCTTAATGCTCGATCACTGACGCCTACGCTGATTTGTTTACACAACTGTTGTTCGAGAGTATCACCATACTCACAGTTCTGTGCTATCTCTCTAAGTGCACTGATATACTGGGACACGGTCTCACCTGGTTGCTGTTTTCGGTCCTCAAACTTTTTCATGTACAACTTTGTTACCTTGGTTGGCTGAAAATAGTTGTCGAATTTTCTGATTACATGTTTATAGTTCTTCTGTTGAGCTTCTGTCAGTCCAAAATTGTCGAAAACTGTCGTGTATTTCGACCCGAGTGTGTACAACAATATAGACACTTTACGTTCTTCTGTTGCCTCTGATAACCCTGATGCCATGAAGAAAATCCGCAAATCTTGTTTGAGATTCTTCCATGCCGCACTAGCATTCGTCTTGTCATTAAAAACAGGTGGCTTGAAACTTGCCTCCGCCATTTTTCTGGGTAGAACATGGGTGTTTCTGCGAGAATCGTATCTCGTACGATTATGTCAATTTACAGTTTGTGAACGTAAAGTTTGTACTTATCTTGACTGTGTGTCGCTTCTAAGGCACAATTTAAATAAAACTTCCACTTCTGACAACCATGTTATGTCTTTGGGTTCTCACAAAACACTTGTTATCGAGTAACAACAAAACTCAGACGTGCCGCAGCTTCATGTACTATATTTAGAATAACCTCGCACATACAAAATACTAAGTGCTGATTGGCTAATAATGTCACATACATAACAGTCGTCACCACCCACCGCCAACTCTTTGGCTACTATTTTATCAACGAATAGTGGGATTGACCGTCCCATTGTAACGCTTCCATAGCTGAGAAGGCAAGCATATTTGATGTGATGAGGATTCAAACACGCGACCATTGGATTACGAGTCGAGTGTCTTAACCACCTGGCTATGCCGGGCTGGAAAGAAATGTTTAAGATATGTAATAAACATAGAAGGATAATTTTCATTATTATTGTAATACCAGAAATAACGCCCCCCCATTGGCTCAGCGGTACGTCTGCGGACTTACACGCTAAAATCCGGGTTTCGATACCCGTGGTGGGCAGAGCACAGATAGCCCATTGTGTAGCTTTGTGCTTAATCCAAAATAACCAGAAATAAAAAAAATAAGGACACAGGTGGGAATTAACGATTTTTAGATAATGAGAATAATTGAAACATGCTTAATTATAGATGATTTTCATGTCGAAGTTGTTTTGAAACGTAGTTTTTTTCTGGCTATTTAATAGGGATAGAATACTAAATGGATAACAAAAGAGTGACTTCGGATTACGAGTCGAACGCCTTAACACACTTGGACATGCCGGACCTAAAGTACTTCCAATGACGTAAGGTGTGTTACAAAAATTGATCATTCAAATTCCTTTCTGGCCTGGTATGGCTAGGTGGTTAAGGCACTCGACTCATAATGTGATGGTTGCGGGTTCGAATCCCCGTCACACCAAACATGCTCGCCCTTTCAGCCGTGGGGGTGTTATAAAATCACGGTCAATTCCACTATTCGTTGGTAAAAGAGTAGTCCAATAGTTGGCGGTGGGAAGTGATGTCTTCCCTCTAGTCTTACACTGCTAAAATAGGACAGCTAACTCAGATAGATCTCGTGTAGCTTTTCGCGAAGAGTTACAATTGGGTCTGTATGGGACAAAATCAGAGTACAAAATTATACAGGTAACTTTTTAATTTAGAATGTTTAAGCCATTAAGAGGGACCATTAGAACTGTAATACTGTATATTGGAAAGAAAAATTGGGACACAAACCCAACAAGAAGTCGTTGTATTGACTATTTAGAATTTAAAATGATTTTTTTTCATTTCACTTAATAACTAATTTAAACCAACATAATATTTTAATTAACACGAAGATA
The DNA here is from genome assembly GCA_011833715.1 of Carcinoscorpius rotundicauda. Lineage (NCBI taxonomy): Eukaryota > Metazoa > Arthropoda > Merostomata > Xiphosura > Limulidae > Carcinoscorpius > Carcinoscorpius rotundicauda. Next base: position 36,450,637 of record CM022393.1, read on the forward strand.
GAGTCCAAATCAGTTTAAATTTGTCATGAAATCCTATTAAATGATATTTTTGCAGTAAAAGACTCTCAAGGCTCAAAAAGAAATACACGTGTAATGTGTGACTGTAAGGTTAGATACATGGGCAAAATTTTGCGCCAGTTGAAAGTTGACTTAGAGCACTTGCTGATAATGCGTAGATCTTTTGTTTGTTTGAAGCAACAGAATGAGCTATGTGTGCTGTGCCCATCATGGGTATCAAAACCCATTTTCTCTTATGTATGGAAATATAGGTATGAAGTAGTATTTAGTGATGTTTATTATTAATGTTATGAAGTATTCTTGAGTGGGTTCATGATGGGAACACATCATGGTTTGTTCAAAGAAAAACCGACATAGCATTTTCGTAACGAAAGTTCTAAGTTACTTGAATGACTTTCAGCCATGTTAAAAATTCGCAATCTTTCTATTAGAGTACGTTCCATAATTCTTTAGATATAGTTTCTAATCTTATGTATTATCAAGTTAGTCAAATAAGTTGACAATGAGTATCTAGCTGACATATGATTAATCTATATTACTGAGTGATGGTGCGATATAAACATTCCAACTCAACCTGTGATATATATATTCACAAACTAATTTAAATAGCTTTAACAACCTTTTTATTCTCCTTCAATGTATCATAACATCTATGAATATTATAACAAATTTATGTTTAAAACAAAATGTTTAAGACCTTACGTTGATTTTGTTTATCCAGAAATAAAACTTGAAAAATATTTCACAGAGTACTAAAGGGAAACCATATAGGCACGTAAGTGGGGTGTACAATACACAAGTCACATATTAAAACACACTAGTCAGGATACAAAATCGCTTTATTTACTATTTACAAATAATACTTCTATGAGAGATTTACTCTGCCGAGATTAATTATCAATTGTTACTTCGGTAAATGATTTAATTCATTTGTTTAATCTACTTTTCTTTCCTTTTTAGGATACGGTTAGTGATGTACATTACAAAACATTCCTTTATCTATGATTCATGTCTACCTGAGTAGTTCAGAAGCATCAAACAAAGGGAAGATGTCCTATGTACTAAAGATTATTATTGCAATTATTTTAGATTTTATACCTGTTTATCTTGTCCAGAAAATAAATATACAATTCCAGGAGCTTTCTTACTGGATGCATATGGAACTAAGTTTTATCAGGTACTTATAATTACACTGTGAACGACTTTATTTCAGTTATATTTACAAACTATATCGCTGTAAGTACTTAACTATAAAATAACTTTACAACTCCTCATCAGAATCATTAACAAGTAATGTTATTTATGTAATTCTGTATTATCCACTTTGTATATAGCAAATGAAGAAATATACTCTCTGACCATAATATGAAGTTCATGTAATTGATACATGTTTCTACTATTCACACAAATTATTTTTTTATAATTTTAATCTTTGGCATCCCTGATTCTATTTTATGTTGTTTTTTTTAACAGAGGTTTGACTGGTTTTTGTTTTGATTTCCTTTATCAGTTACATTTAAGGTTTTATTTTCTCTCTGTTTTTTTTAACCTTATTCTCACTTTTGTTATTTTTGTTTTTAGAGTTTCTTGCTAATTTTCTCCGACTTTTCAGTTTGTTGCTTAAAAATATGTTTATATTTCATAGCAATTTGAATAATACGTTCTCACAATACAGAGGGTAATGTGCTGTGACGATGACTTTAATAGTACCAAAATGGTACGGTTTGAAACGTCTTTAATATGTTTCCTTTTTCTAAACAAATAATACTAACAACACCTCATAATGAAAATATTTATTTATTAAAAAAAAAAGTTAAAAATTATGTTAATTATTTCATTTCAGTACCCGCAGTAGTATAGATAGCGCTACTTTCATTTCTTGTTGTTGTTGTTGTTTTGAATTAAGCACAAAGCTACACAATGGGCTATCTGTGCTCTGCCCACCACGGGTATCGAAACCCGGATTTTAGCGTATAAAGTCCGCAGACATACCGCTGAGCCACTGGGGGGCACTTTCATTTCTATTTGGGACAGTGGGAATACTATTTTTAATATGTTTATTGGGGTAAATATAATATTTCTGTTGTTTATTGTTGGGTACAGATCCATCTAATGGGATAGAACTCTTAATCGTACTGTTATTCACCTTCAAGTTTACAACTAGTTGGTTGGGCGGGTTATAGTTTAGAAACACTAAAATGTGCCTATAATTTATTATCACGATTTTTAAATTGATTTGTATAATGAAAATTTGCAATGGTACTTATGATTTTTATACCAATTAAATCTTTCTAAAATGTAAAAGGCTTCCGACTTAGAAATGTGTGAACTTTCAGAGGTATGAAATTTTTAACTAGCACTTACAGCAGGCAAAATAATTTAGGTTTAACTGCCAATTATCAATGTTGTTTAGATTTAGTAAATAGCAAATTAAATCATTTAATATAGAATTCATATTTTTGTATTTATTTCTTTATTGCCTCAATCTAGGATCTAATTTAAAATTTTCTTCAAATTTTCTTGATCAAAGCTAATAAGAATCCTGTCATAAAACGCACTCGCTCGCCAGTGTTTTCATATAGTACTGTAATATTATTACGACGTTAACAGTTGACATATTAGATTAAAATTGTTCCTACTTGTCGCTGGTTTCAACTTATTTTTAATATAAATGTATATCTACAAACATATTCAGCAAAATTATATATTTTTATTTTAGTATAATGGTTTTGAAGCGGAGAGGAATAAACAAGGATTATCTGGAATATCCACAAATTGAATATTCTAATGTAAAACCTGATGAAATTGAGGAAAAAAACTACAAGAGAAGCCACAACAAATATATTTCAAGAACATTCGACGTAAGAGTTAAAACCATATAGTTTAAGGTGTTGTTAAACAATATTTGTGTTTGAAAATTATGCAATTAACACAGAAATGTAGTTTTACTTTTGTTTGCTTGTTGTGAAGTATAAAGCTACACAATGGGATAATAGTATTCTCTCCACCACCGGTGATAAAACTCAGTTTCAACGTTATAAGCTTTCAGACTTAACACTGAAGTACTGGAAGAGAAACTTAGTTTGAAAGCGAAAATTGTTATTACTTCCTATAAAACGGATTTTCTATACTTTCATTTTTTCTGAATTGTGTTTTTGGTTTACGTACAACTCTGTACAAGAGTTTGGCGTGTCCTGGTGATTAGTGCACTACAAACACGAAGTCGAACGCCACCATTGATCAACGACGATCAATATCACACTTCGTTAGTCAAGAGTAACCCATGTCTAGTTTTGGTATTTCAAAATTAGGGACGGATAACGGAGATAATTTTAGCTTTGTACGAAATTCATCAATAGCTAACAAATAATACTCGCCACAAACGATTGAGCTACTATAATCGAATTATAGGATTTTACTGTCATTCTTATAACACACATTTAGACCGAAAATGTAGAGAGTAAACTTACAGAAACGGAATTTGAGCTATAGACCCATTCTAACTGCTAAGCTTCGCTGGACAAATTGCTCGAGAAACATAATAATATCCTTATGCTCTAATTAAGCAGTAAATCTACTGACCCATCAAATATAGATCACCCGACAGGGTGAATTCTGGAAAACATATATCTTATAATTTTTGCACTTACACTTGAAATGCATGATTATTCATATTGAATTTATATTAAAATTTAAATATACAACCTTAAAATTATTGTTGTCGAATGTTAATCCGTTGTTCTGAAAGAATTTCAAATTTTACTCCATGACTTTAAGAAATTAGTTGGTTAACGTATGTATCTATTATATTTCAGTGACAAGTGAAAGAGACAAATATGTTTTACAGTCTCAGATATACATATGAACTTTAACTCAGTTTCAGGACAGAAGCTAGAGTTTATATCATGTCAATCGTCAATCCTATATTACAAGTTCTGATGAACCAGATGATTAACGGTTTTTCTTTTCGGTTGTCACTTACATAAAGTGCATTTAGCTTTAAATTTAAGTTGGACGTAAATTAATATTGAAAAGCTTCATTAGCTTTGAAAATAATTCAACAATAATAATTTTTGCTCTGTATTTTTGTATATTCATCGATGCACTCTTAAATTCTAAAAATGAACCAACATTATAGATTTATATCCAGGACAGATTGATATTTACATTAAATATTGCTTTGAGAAAATACAAAGAAACTACACTGATTCATTAAAATAACATGAGTTTAATGCATTACCAACATTAAGATTAATATATTTGAGCAACTTTATCACCAGTATTTATTTTCCCACATAAAGATATTGATTATTTTATGAAACCAACACTGTTTTAGGAAAATATATCATTAATATATTTAGTAAAACACTACAATATCTGACTCTTTGTTTCTTCTTTTATTAATTTCTTCTTTAATATCTTTACTGAGAATTTATGACAAACAACAATACGAATACTGTTTTTGAACTAAACATAAATAATCTGAAATAAATGCATATACTTTTCAAATATACAAACATAATACAGTCCATGTATAAACTGAGTACATTACAAATGTCAAAAGTAAATATAATTATTCAATATACTTTCCTTTTTAAATTAAGATGTTATTCTAATCATTCTTTTCCCTATAATTATAATATCAATATAATTTATTTATCCTATAATTTCATACTTTGCTTACTTTTTCTTCTCTGGTTTGTTTTGAATTTCGCGCAAAACTACACGAGAGCTACTCTTTTACCAACGAATAATGGAATTGACCATCACATTATAATGCCCCCACGGTTAAAAGGGTAAGTATGTTCGTTGCGACGGGCATTCGAACCCGCGACCCTCGGATTGCGAGTCGTGTGCCTAAACCACCTTGCCATTCGGGGCCCTTATCTTCTCTATAAGGGTTATCAACTGTTTTACTCTTTCTTCTGGTTTTTCACAAACAGTTTCTTCTACCTTCTTACTACTAACGATTTAAAATGCCGACAAAACTTAATTGAGTTATTTATTTTTGAAGTTAAGCACAACACTACACAAATATTAACTCTGCTTTGCCCACCACGCGTATCGAAACCACATATCTCACATTGTAAATACGCAGACATCTGCTGTGTCACTATGATTCCAAAAAAATTAAAAATATTTTCCAAAAGTAATTTTATATTTTACATTATATTCCCAAAAGGAAAAGAAATGGAAATATGGCTGTCAGAATTTTATATTTTATCAAGATACATTGATAAAAATATTTACTGGCATATAATGGGCTATTTACCTATTATGTAACATGAAATTAATGTAAATTTATAATTTTCTTAAATTATCCGTTTGAACAGTTGATCATATATGATCATAATTTACGCACCTTAAATATATATTACGTTTTTTAAGATTGTAATTAAACATAAATTACATAATTTAAACTTCGAATCCCCGTCGCACGAACATACTCGCCCTTTCAGCCGTTGGGGTGTTATATTCCAACGGTCAATCCCACTATTCATTGGTAAAAGAGTAGCCCAAGAGATGGCGGTAGGTGGCAATGACTAGCTGCCTTTCCTCTAGTCTTACACTGCTAAATTAGGGATGACTAGCGCAGATTGTCCTCGAGTAGCTTTGCGTGAAATAAAAAAAACAAACAAACATAAATTACATGCTAGATTCTCAGAAAAAAAATCCACAATACGGCAGTAAACAGTTTTTAAACGAATCTTGAAAACATTTAAAGTTTAAAGATTTAAAATTAATTAGTATTCCTCTGTGCAACAAATGTTTTTATGATCTGAACGTATTGATATTTTCCATTCAAAAAGTCTTTGTTCTAATAATATTCACAAACGTGATTAATTTTCGGTGGCATTACACTACCTACACACTACGTAACATACCACATAACGTTAAAGTGCAGTTCGGATACTCTCTGCTCCACTTGTATTAACTGTGACTTGCTGATTTGCATAATCAAATCGTATATTTGCCTGAAAATCGTCGATGATGAATAAGCATCTAAGGTGCTCAAAAATTGCAGGACTAGTGTCACAGAGGTATGTCTGCGGACGAATACTGCTGAAGACTTCGATTCGCAACTTGTGGTTGGCAGTGCCTAGATAACTCTTTGTGGAGCTTTGTGTTTAACAAAAAACAAACATAACATTTCAAAGTTGTCAATTTGATTTTGCGTATGATATAATAAGGGATTGTAACACTAACTTCTCAGCTGATGAAAGCAGAAACTCGTGTACGAAACGCATCTTAGAGGTTAAGTGAAATGTTAGTATCAGTCTTACCTGAAAATTAATAATGACAGGTTATTGTTATTTTTTAACCGCCACAATGTTACTGCAACTGACATAAACAAAAGAAAGAAAATTTGATATTGAACTTGCATTAATGTCTATTACTTAGTCGTTTGGGCTTGTTAAAAATAAGAACTCTATAAAATTAAAAAAGCAAATGATAAAAAAATAACAAGTGTAAATCCAAACCTTCAGGCAGCCTACTTATAACTTAAGAACAAGGAGACATAAACTCTGGACACAGTTCTTTATCTTTAGTCACAAAGCAAGTATTTATTCAAACACTTAGCTTTTTCTCGCTTAACCTTAACGAAACAATAACTTTTGAATAAATTAGAGCCTATGGATTTTTTTGTTTGTTTGGAATTTCGCACAAAGCTACTCGAGGGCTATCTGTGCTATCCGTCCCTAATTTCGCAGTGTAAGACTAGAGGGAAGGCAGGTAGTCATCACCACCCACCGCCAACTCTTGGGCTACTCTTTAACCAACGAAAAGTGGGATTAACCGTAGCTTATAACGCCCTCACGGCTGGGAGGGCGAGCATGTTTGGCGCGAACACGCGACCCTTAGATTACGAAGCGCACGCCTTAACGCGCTAGGCCATGTCAGTCCTGCAAGCCTGTGGACTAACAACGTAAAATACCCGTGGTAGACAAAGCACAGATAGCCCATTGTGTAGCTTTGTGCTTATTTCAAAAGAACAACATCAACAAATAAATTAAAATTAAATATTGTAATAATGTTAAATATTTTTAAACGTTACAAGCAAAACTATCTGTTTTATTATTGACTTTAATAACTAATTCCCCTCGGTGTGGATTCCTGTACGTGGTAAGAGGACCTCCCAGGGAAGGTTCCGTTCTGCCTGGTTACCTTCTCTGGGATCTAACCATCCACCCACGTGTTTGCCGTGCGTGGCGACCCGTGAAGGGGAGGAAAGGATCCTGGTGGTTGAGGGGTTCAACCCTAGCACACCACTTTGGCTTTGAATTCCTGTAGACGGGCGGCCCCCTTGGGTCAATCGGCTGGTCCACTTGGACAAGAGTCAATCAAGTACCAGTGTTGGAAGTTCTCAACGGGTATTGTAGACATTGTGCCTGATGCTGGTGTTTGGGTATAGTGCTCACGAAATACTGACGTTGCTGCACTGTCTTTGCATAACTTTGTAGTGTGTCCCCTTGTGTGTCCATGGTGGGTGGGGTCAGTGGGTACCGAAATTTTTCTTTTTTCCTATGGATCCTCCTTCAAAACATTTAAATAAAATTGTGAAAAAACAGTCAATAGGTAAGCGACCACGCTTGAAAACTCTGAACAGCAATCTTCAACATCTGTAACACATGCACCTAATTTTCTTATATTACATTTTCTTTCGGAAAAACCTTTAGGGTAATAGTCCTCCTTTTTTATTCAGAAGGGACTAGAGGGACTTGTTGGCTCTCCAAAGTCAGTAAAGAAGCTTCGATCTGGAGACATATTGATTGAAACCTCCACATCAGAACACAGTGAACTTCTCTTGAATTCAAAGGCAAATGGGCATATACCTATCGAGATTACACCTCATGCTACTTTGAATTCATCACGAGGAGTTATTGTTGAAAGGAATTTGAAGAACGTCCCCGAATCAGAGATTCTCGCTGGTCTCTCCACTCAAGGAGTTTCTGCAGTGAGGCGCATCTCCACTCGCAAAGATGGAGTTACACTGCCAACAAATACCCTCGTTTTGACATTTACTTCATCACGTGCACCTGCCACCATCAAGGCAGGTTATCTCATTTGCAGGGTTCGGCAACACATTCCAAACTCCTCCAATGTTTTCAATGTCAGAGATTCGGCCACTCAAAGACATCATGTCGTGGTTCCCTGACATGTGCTCGTTGTGGGGGCAAGGACCACGATGCCTATGAATGTGACATGGACCCACATTGCGTCAACTGCAATGCTTCTCATCCCTCTTACTTTCGTTCTTGCCCATAATGGTTGGAGAAAAAAGAGGTGCAGCGTTTGAAAACAATACATAACATTAGTTATCCTCAGGCTCGAAAATTGCTACCCACCACTCCATCTCGGACATATGCTGCTGCACTTCATTCCACAACTACAGTGGGAGTGCAGATAGATCTCTCTGTGCCTCCAAGAAAATGATTTTCAAAACAAATGAAACGCCTTTTGACCTCCGTGGTTAAAAAGGTTGATGAATCAACGTCCACACCCATTTCTGTTCTTCTCATACGTTCGAACAAACCTAACGATCCACATCCCTCGGTTTCAAAACAGGCATTTCTTCTGATACATCCTTTTCTCCAACCTCACGATGCAAAACAATCATTAGTTCTTCGCATCCTCAGCCACTGAAATCCCCTTCCAATGACAAAGACCTGCCAAAATGACCCATGGCAGGATCCATGGAGGTTGATAGATCTCCTCCGAATAAGGACAGTAAGGAAAAATAGACATGGTCGTAAACAGAAAGGTTCTCCAGCCACTTCGCCTCCCATCATTAAAAATGGCCGCCTTGATACAATAGAACTGTCGAGGTTTATGTTCTGATCTGAATGATCTCAAAACACTGGTTGCTTCCTACCATCCTATATGTCTTTCCTTACAAGAAACATTTCTAAAACTTGCTGATACAGTCACCATTCGGCAATTTTCTCTGTGAAGAAAAGACAGGCTGTGTGATGGACGAGTACATGGAGGGGTGGCACTACTGATTGATCAGCATGTGCCTACCCTGTCTTTGTCACTCAACACACCCTTGGAGGCCGTAGCCATCCGTGTTTTCTTGGGTCATACCATCACTGTTTGTTTTCTTTACCTGTCCCCAGGAGGGACATATGATCAATCAGACCTTGATGCTCTTGGTGAACGGTTGCCGTCTCCATTTCTAATCCTGGGAGACTTTAATGGACATCAAACCCTCTGGGGAAGTGCTGTTATTGATGGGAGGGGTCGATCTGTAGAGCGTATGCTCTCTGATCACAATCTTTCTCTTTTCAATACTGATTCTTCCACTTATTTCCATGCACCTTGTCAGTCCTTTACCGCTATTGATCTCTTGGTTTGCTCCCCTTCATTATTCTTCCATTTTTCATGGAGGGTTGACAGTAATCCACAAGGCAGTGATCATTTTCCTATCCTTTTGAGAGAGACTGGCTGTGGTCCATGCCACCCTACCCACCTGCTCCTGTGGAAGCTGGATCAAGCAGACTGGTCCATTTTCACTGCTTTCACAGAACTTGATCCTGCCATCGTAAATCAGCCATCAATAAACGACTGTGTGGCAACGGTAACTGGCTGTATTATACAAGCAGCTGTTCAGTGCATTTTTAAAACCTCGACACGTTTTCCACGATATCCTCGTCAGTGGTGGAATCCTGCTTGCCACTTAGCACAGAATGCTCGAAAAATGGGCCTGAGATACTTTTCGTAGATATCCCACACTTTTAAACCGTGTCGCTTTCCAACAGGCCCGTGCAATGCTAAGTGGGTAAGACGTCAAAGCCAGAAGGAATCTTGAATTAATTTCACAATTAACATATCTTCTACCACCAGTTCCAAGATCATATAGGACAGGATTCGAAAGGTTAATGGGCACTACAATTCTGTCCCCCTCTCGATCTTACCCTCTGATGGTCAGGAGGTGGCTGATGTCTGGACCATCGCTGATACTCTAGGTGAAAGCTTTTGCCGGGTATCTGGCACTTCTGCTTGTTCCTCCACTTTCTTGGCCATCGAGACTCGGGCAGAGCGTTCACCTCTTTCCTTTCAAACTGACTGTTTCTTTGACTATAATTGTCCCTTTACACTGGTGGAACTGAAAATGGCCATTCATTGTTCTGCCAGTGCATCTGTTGGACCTGATGATGTTCATTATGACATGCTGCACCATATATCTCCTGCTTTTCTTGATGTCCTTTTGATTGTCTTTAACCGAATTTGGAAGGAAAATGTTTTTCCTGATGCCTGGCACCAGGCTATTATTTTACCTTTCTTTAAGCCAGGGAACGATCACAGGATTCCTTCAAACTTCCGTCCGATTGCTTTGTCGAGCTGTCTCTGTAAAACCTTAGAAAGGATGGTTAATGCTCATCTTGTTTGATTTCTCGAATCAAACAACCTCCTCTCGCCCACCCAGTGTGGGTTCCGACGACAGCACTCCACCACAGACCACGTAATTCGTCTTAAAACATCTATCAGAGAAACCTTTTTCAAACGCCAACATCTTGTATCAATAGTGTTTGACATTAAGAAGGCTTACGACACAACTTGGAGGTATGGCGTTTTGCGCGACCTCCATTTATTTGGGTTACGTGGCCATTTATTCATGTTTATTAAAAATTTTCATGGACAGGATATTCCAAGTTGGTGTGGGTTCGACACTTTCCCGTTCTTTTGTACAGGAACTTGGAGTCCCTCAAGGCTGTGTTTTCAGTGTCACACTTTTCAGTATAAAGACAAATGCCATCACTGAACAACTTCCTCTCACTATTGCGAATAGGCTGTGTGCAGACGACTTTCACATCTCATGTCAGTCGTCGAACGTAGGATATATTGAGCAGCAACTACAAACTTCCCTCAGTCGTGCACTGAAGTGGACTATGGCGAACGGCTTTAATTTTTCTCATCCTGAAACCGTATGCATGCACTTTTGCCGTCAACGGGGTATTCACCCTGATTCTGAACTTCATATCGGTGAAGTTTTGCTGCCAGTGGTCCCGGAGACAAAGTTCTTGGGGCTTATCTTTGACTGTAAGCTTACATTTATACCACACTTAAAGAAGCTTTGGATCAAATGCACAAGAGCACTGAACATCCTCCGTGTCCTCTCTTCTTCCAGTTGGGGTGCAGATCGCTGTTCAATGTTAAAGATATATCGTGCTCTTATTAGATCGAAACTTGATTATGGATCAGTGGTCTATGGCTCTGCCAGACCCTCGGCCTTAAAGATGCTGGACCCCATTCATCACCAAGGACTTTGACTCTGCATTGGGGCTTTCCATACCTCTCCAGTTCAAAGCATATACATTGAATCTCACGAACCTCCTCTACACCTTCGCCATTTGCAACTATCTTTACAATATACTTCGGAACTTCGTTCCTTAGCAAAGAATCCCACCTGGTGATGTGTTTCCCTTTCTCGGTGGGACGTACTTTTTCAGAACAGACGATCTGTCATTGCTTTGTTTGGCCTTCACATCCGGGCGCAATTGGATGAATTAGGTCTGTCCTTAGATAACATTGCAGATTCCACAGGTCAGCCCATTCCACCATGGCCTATGACAGCCCCCATATGTGACCTTTCTTTCAGTCATCTAGAAAAGGCAGATACTTCAGATTGAAAGTATCGTCTTTTATTTAATGAACATCTTTCGAACAATCATTCCGTTCCCAATTATACAGATGGTTCCAAATCAGGTAATTCAGTTGGCTTTGCTATGGTTTGCTGTGGTTCATTAGTTGCGCGTAGAATCCCCTCTACAGCTTCTGTGTTTACTGCTAAACTGTATGCCATATCTCTTGCCCTTGATTATATTGCAGCTGAGAAGTACTCCAACTGCACAATTTATACTGACTCACTTAGTTTTATACTGGCCTTGAAATCGCTACACGTTGGCTCACACCCTGTTCTCGCTGATATTCAAAACCGACTGGCCCATTTCTGATTAACAGCTACTTTTATCCAGTTTTTCTGTATATCAGGCCCTGTTGGTATTCACGGGAACAAGCTTGCCACTGTGCCTATTCCGTAAATGGACTATGGTCTTGTCTTCAAGGCTCGACTCCGTGTCAGCTGGCAGTCCACTTGGAATGAGCAATGCGACAACAAGCTTTTTCAAATCAAATCCTATATTGGACTTTGGCCATCTAGCTTCCATAAAGTTCGGAAGGAGGAAGTTGTTCTAACTAGACTACGCATTGGTCACAGTTTTTAACTCAACGTTTTCTTTTATCTGGAACTGATGCACCAGTGTGTAGTTTGTGTAACACTCAAATCACAATCAGCCACATTTTACTTTCTTGCCATCGTTACAATTCTCAACGACGGCAATATTTTAAACATGTTTTTTTCCAAGGATTATTTGTTACATTGGACAGTGTTATTGGTGATGGTGACACTGTCCACCTTGATAAAGTTTTTAGTTTTTTAATGACCATTAATCTTTTCAATCTTATTTAAGTGTTGCATATTTATTCATTATACCTTTTTAATTGTGGTTCCTTTTTTACAGTTTTAATCTCTCTCGTTCAATTTGACATTGGAAAATGACCAGAACATTAAATAACTGGACACCAGGACTGGAAAGGCCAACTTCAGGTGACTAACGCTGCTGTTTGAACTATCCGTTTAAACTTCTCGTTAGTCATCCTGGCGAGTTGTTATTACACTTTTACTGCATGTCATTTAACACTTTTATTACTTTACCTTTTAGTACTGGCCATAATGACAGATAACCCGGAACCAGGACTGGAAAGACCAACGTCAGGTGACTGACGGTGATTCTTATACTTACCTGTTAGTCTTCCTAGCCGGTTATGATCATTACCATTCTGTTACAGGTAGTGTTTTACAACTTTGTAGACTGGTTGTCAACATTGGTTTTTACGCCATTTTATGTTTTGTTTATACCTTCGTTTCCTTTTACAAATTTTACTACATTTACTTGACTTTTACCTTTTTACTGGACATTTGGCTACTTATTATTACGATTTTGCTATGTGTATATTAAAACTTCTATTCTTTTACATTTTGATAATAGCTGCTATGACACATAACCCGGAACCAGGACTGGAATGGCCAACTTCTGGTGACTGACGATGGTTCTTGCATTTACCTGTTAGTCTTCCTGGCGGGTTATGATCATTACCATTTTGCTGGAGTAAGTACTTTACAACTTCTTTTATTCTGCTTTTTCTATTAACATCGTAAACCAGGTGTCAACATTGGTTTTATACCTTTTTTGTTTTACCTTCATTTCCTTTTATGTATTTTACTACATTTACTTTATTTTTACCTTTTTACCGGACGTTTGGTGCAGATAGCCTAGCTGCCTTGTGCCATAAAACACTAAATCAATCAATCAATGACCAATTTTTACCCTTTCTTTTTAGTGCAACATTAAATTGAGGCCTTGATTAAATAAAAAGTCCAATGATAATTGTGTGAGTACGGGTAATGTACTTCCAACATTCAGTCATTATACATGAATAGGTATCTAAATTTCTCTTATAACGATATATCTCACAAAGTATACATGTATTTTTACCCGTATAGACGGTGAAATATGAATACTTAAGCCTGTTTTGTTTAACATGAGATCCTGTCAAAATGTTACTAAATTTAGTCCGAAAGTTATACCCATGGGTATTGTAGATTACCTTAAATGTGTTATTATCATCATCATAGACTACCTAATCTCTAGCATAAGATTTGTAAAGCATTAGATATTAAAAGAGAAAGAAGAACATACTAATACAAATACTACATTAGCAGAAAATTGTAAAAATATTAAAACAATAAGATGTGAGAGAAAAACGAGAAAAAAAAACCAGAAGTTTTCCATGTCAGTCTAACTAACAGCATACACTCGTTTAACCTGGCATAAAAATCACTGAAGTCCAGACACTTCTCTTTAAAAGTGATATTCATACGTTTTGTTGCTTCAAACTCTAATGGGTAAAGCACTAGACTATTGGATAGGACACCAAATTTTCTTACCAGAAGACCCGAATTTGAATTTTCACTGCAGCAATACAGAAAGTATTTTTCTTAAAGAAATTTTTATTGAAAACGTCAGCAGATAAAGTGTCAAAATATATGGAACAAGCAATACGAAGTAGTTGTAACCGAAAAAGAAAATGTAAGGCCTATCAAGTAAATAATCATTGGGAAACTGTTATTTGAATCTTCTGTTAGGGCAAATTTAAGATGTGATCAAATTATTATCACAGATGACAACTTTCTTTGGATTATATATATGTTCTTAACTGATGCGTCATGATTAAGAACAAAAGATTTAATAAACTTCAGGTTTTTTGTTAACAGTTTTGGATCCCTTAGTGTAACACGAATGTCACATTTCAGAAATAATACCCCTACGATTATGTCCTAATATTTTAACAATGGTTGTTGGGTGATCCTAGTCCACTGTGTGTAAGATATAAAAGTGATTAGCTGCATGATATTTGATGTATAAGTGAACATAACATTAAGTCGATTATATATCAGGACTTCTTAACTGAATCAAAATAATTTCTAACAAACAAGAGTATCATTTCAAAAAATATTATGTGCATGAAGATGGGTAGGTTGGTCTCGCATTAGCTCCTCTCCCCAAATGGTCTAGTTCTAGAACCTGTCTCTACGACGCATTTTGCTTTGTTTGTTTGTTTTGGAATTTCACACAAAGCTACTCGAGGGCTATCTGTGCTAGCCGTCCCTAATTTAGCAGTGTAAGACTAGAGGGAAGGCAGCTAGTCATCACCACCCACCGCCAACTCTTGGGCTACTCTTTTACCAACGAATAGTGGGATTGACCGTCACATTATATACCCCCACGGCTGGGAGGGCGAGCATGTTTAGCGCGACCCTCGGATTACGAGTCACACGCCTTACGCGCTCGGCCATGCCAGGCCAAAACTAATAATGCACGAGTTCGTAAGTGAAATTCCTGTAGCAAATAGTCTAGTGTTAACAAGATATGTAATCTCTTCTCTTACTCGTCACACACACACACGCATTTTGCGTGTCTCTATTAAATCGACATTTGAACAATAAAGACACCAATAAAAAGCACATTATTAAAATGTACAAATTATAAAAATATCAGTTGCATTGGTGTTACCATAAAGTATAAAATGTACATTTTATATGTAAATATAAATTTAATATGGCATATAAATTACAAATATATCAGTTTAATAGCTCGTACTACGGCATTTATACTACAAAGATGTTTCAAAAATATTTCTACAAACAGTGTTTGATATGGAGCAATTTGAATAAAAATTATTAGATTTTAGTGGTATTAAAAGAATTTTACTGTGGAACAGAATAATTTGACAGTGTTTTATATAAAAGAAGCAACTACTCTCATTACCAAACAAAAGCAGAAACAGAAAGAATCACATATAATCTATGAATAAAATATGTTCAGATATTTAATATGGTTTTGAAATAATTGATCACGAAGCTTTTGAAATGAATACAATGCATATGTAATAAGAAATTAGAAAAAAACACCCAAAAAATCCGCTGGTGGGCGGCGTTTGGTCCGCACAGGGTGCCCAAATGAGCATTGCATTTAGCATTAGTAGTTTTTGTCAATTTTAAGGGGTAGTGTTTTAGAATTATTACGCACTACAATTTATCGCGGTTAAGTCGTTAAAAATTTTATGTTACGTATTACGATTTAAAATAATTGGAAATTTTAATTTTAATTGAAAAAATTATCAAATGTTGATAAGTATTAATTTTTTTATATTTGCTGAAAAGATTGATACAATTTTCTTTTTTTTATTTTAATATACATAGAAAGGACAACTTATAATAACAATCATTACAAATCGTTTACAAACTCACAAACAACATTCAGTCCTCTGTCTGCTCTAAAACTGAATATTTTATCGATGGTCCACGACGAGCAAATGAATTCTGAGTTTATATTATTATACCTCGCTTAAGCTATCTCTTCTTGGCTGGCCTCATACTGCATACAGGCTGATTTTTGCCAATGAAGATATTTAATATTCTCGCAGAAGATCAGCAGTTTGTAATATTCGAATTTGTTTTGTTGTGGAATTTCGCACAAAGCTACTCGAGGGCTATCTGTGCTAGCCGTCCCTAATTTAGCATTGTAAGACTAGAGGGAAAGCAGCTAGTCATCACCACCCACCGCCAACTCTTGGGCTACTCTTTTACCAACGAAAAGTGGGATTGATGGTAACATTATAACGCCCCCACGGCTGGGAGGGCGAGCATGTTTGGCGCGACTCGGGCACGAACCCGCGACCCTCAGATTACGAAGCGCACGCCTCAACGCGCTAGGCCATGCCAGGCCTCCCGTAATATTCGAAATCTATAAACATTCTTCGTCAAATTCGGTACTTTTCCGATTAATAAACGTTTGTCAGACTTAGAACTTCTGCAACTTATAGTATACTAACTGTAGTGACCAACAATATAGAATATTGGCGCGTTGGTTTGAACAGTTTAAGGCGATATTCTCGAACAATGTTTGAAAACATTTTAGCGTTTCACGAAACACACATTGTCCACTTTTACTTTCAAAAACCTTCTATAAGTTTAGATTTTAGAATTATGGCTATTAGCGAAAGAAAAGGTATGTATGTTATAATTAAACAGACTATATTAAAGGCAATATCAGGAAAAGATCCACGTTACAACACCTTCACACACACACACACACATAATACCTCAAGTCCCTATAAGTAAATTTTCTGTGGTCTACAATTTTAAACAATTTTGAACACATAAAATAAACAAAGAAAAAAGTAATTTGGTTTACCGATATACTAATCAACCAGTACTTGTTATTGCTGTTATTATGTGTTTCTCTTATTGGGCAGAAGCGTACAGCTTAAAATGTACGGTTTTGATGTTCAGAGTTAAGGAAAAAAAATTGTAAACAGTTCATGATGACGAGAAACCCACTTGAAATAAAAATGTATCCCAGGACGGCTGGTATTAGTATTAACACTTTCACTTTGGTTATCATCAGGTTAACAAAACCTAAGAAGGTTGAAACGTTGTTCTTCTCGTTAATAAAGCCCCCCAGTGGCTCAGCGGTATGTCTGCGGACTTACACGCTAAAATCCGGGTTTCGATACCAGTGGTGGGCAGAGCACAGATAGCCCATTGTGCAGCTTTGTGCTTAATTCAAAAATCATTTATAGTACAGTATACAATTGTCACTAAAGAAATTGAAGAACATTGTACAGACAACACTAATTTATTTGTAAATATATTATACCGATGACAATAAATCATTTATAAGTACAATATACAACTGATACGAAATCACTTGCAGTACATTGTACATAAGACACTAAGTCATTTATGTGTACATTTTAAAACTGAAAATAAATCATTTATAGCACATAATACAACTTGCACTAAATCATTCATTGGTGCATAAAACAACTGACACTTAGACATTCATAGATACATTATAAACATCAAACTAATTTGTTTATAGATAGATACACTGTACAACTGAGAACAAATCATTTATAGCACAAAATAGAGCTTACACTAAATCCTTTATACATATATCATACAACTTAAAGTAATTCATTTATACAAAATGGTACAACTGAGACTGATTCTTTTATACGTGTATTATGGAGCTAGCAATAAATCATTTATAGGTATATTGTACAACTGTCGCTAAATCATTCATGGTACATTATACCACTGATGCTAAATCATTCATAACGACATTATCTAAATGGTTCTAAATCATTTATAGATAAATTATAAAATTGAAAACAAATAATTTATTGGACATTATACAACTGACACTAAATCGTTTATACATTCATTATAAACAGACACTGAATCATTCATTGGTACATTGTACCACTGACGCTAAATCATTCACAGTTATTTTTCACATCTTACTCTAAGTCATTTATAGCACCTTACTCAGCTGACCCCAAATTATACACCTGACACTAAATCAGTTTTAGTGCAGTACACAACTGACAGTAAATCATTTACAGCTGTATTATACAACTGATAGTCATTCATATATGTAAATATACATACATACATACAGTAGACAAAAAGTCGTTTATAGTACATTATAATCTGAGTGAAAAATTTACAGATACATTATACAATTGACACAAGGTCATTATTTTGTACATCAAACAGCTGACACTTAGTCATTTATTGGTTCATTATATAATTTATACTAATTCACTTATACATGAATTATACAGCTGTCAATGAATCATTCACGGGTACACCATACAACTGACACTATTTCACTGATACATAAATTATACAGCTTGCAATAAATCATTTATAAGCATATTACACAACTGACACTAAATCATTTATAATTGCATCATATAACTGATTCTAAATCATTTATAGTACATTGTACATATGACACTAAATCATTTATAGGTGCATTATAAAATTGAAAATAAATAAATTAGAGCACATTATACAACTGACATTAAATACTTTTTCAATCCATTATAAATTTGCATTAAATCTTTCATCAGTGCATTATAATGCTGACACTAAATCATTCATAGTTACTTTATACATCTTGTTCTAAATCATTTATACCACATTATTCAACTCACACTAAATCTTTTAAAAAAGTTTATACAATTGACACTAAATCATATGCAGATATATTATGTATTTAACACTTAATCATTTATATATACATTATACAACTGACACTAAATCATTGGCAGTAAATTGTAAAACTGACAAATCATCTATCGTACATCATACAAATGATACTAATTCATTTATACATGCATTATACAACTGTCAATAAATCATTTATTTGTATATTCATATGTAGATAAAATGTATGACTGACATTAAATTATTCATAAATCATTTCTAAGAGATGCTTAGCTACATCATACAACTGGCACTTTGTCATTCATAGTTACAATATACACCTAAGTAAAATCATTTACAGTATATTATGCAACTGACACTAAATCACAAATAGAACATTACATAACTGACACTAAATCGTTTATAGAATATTATATAACTGACACTTAATCATTTTATAGGACATTATACTACTGACAGTGATTGAGATATAGATACAATCTACAACTGATACTAAATCATTTATAGAACATTATACAATTGACACTAAGTCATCTACAGCACATTATACCTCACATTTAAGTATGAAATTATTTCAAAGTCATACATATATGGAATAAATTAGTAAATCAAATATGGCTACAACCTATAGTCACAGTAAAATTATAATGTATTATTTATAACCACAATTTTAAAAATGCAGACCTGTGAGATTGAAATTTGAAATTATTCTTAAACACCAAGTGTTACTCGACATTCTTGAACTTAATTTAATAAAGATAGTATGTTAATTTACACTTTATAACAGTAGAATTAAAAATAATATAGAATGAAGAGATATGTAACACTAAAAATACCGACACAGAGTTCGTCTCCGACAAGATAACTGTACAAGTAGTTCACTATGTTTGAAAGTTTTATTTCATGCAGTAATAGAAGTACAGTGATTAACTCTTCTGTGTTAGGTTGCTGCGTTATATAAATCTGCTTAACAGCAACTTTCAACTCAGTCACTGTTTCTGTGGCTTTATTTACAGCTGCTGAATCGCTGAAACATTAAAAGAAATATCATTGAAATCTGTTTTATATTGACACGTAAAGACGTTACCAGATTATGGTGATAAAAGTATTGTGCTTTAAAAAACAAATGAACAATAAAATATCACCTATTTAAAGTATTTGTAAGGTGATAAAACTGTATGCTTATCTTATTATACAGGAAATACAACATCACATATTGTTAAATATATCATCACATGAAGACTACTATAAAGTATCAATAAAAAATAAACAGCAGGTTATATTGACACTTGTAAGCACTGCTTTTTAAAATAACGTCAGTAACTTTTTGAAAGAGCTTTCAGCTGTTACAATCGAAATGCACTAGTAATGTGATGGTTTAGAATCTTTCCAGCTAAGCATTCATGAGTGAAATAATCCATTGGGGCAAATGTATGCTTTTAATCACAATAATATAAATATCACTATTGGTTATTCTGTTCTATAAATCTTGTAAATTTGTGTGTGATCAAATGTACTTTAAAATTTCACAACACAATGATGTCTTTCTCACTGTTATTTTATTCTTCATAATTTGCCAAATACTATCTTTTAATCAGATTGTGCAATTATTCTGTTTCAAAATTTTAACTTTCTGAACTATGCAACTATTTTTGCTGGGACTAAAATAGTTATTTTTTAACACAAACTTTTGTTGATGTAAAATGAAGTAGCTATATTTGTGTGAGATGGATCAAACTTCCCACTTGTAACTCTATTTTCTTTATTCCTTGGTAGGTCAGAAATTGGGAAGATGTTGCTAATATTGAACATTTCTATATTTCTTTATTTAAGTCACATTATCAATACATGAAGAATATCATTCTACAAACTGGTTAACCAGCACATACATTTTTTCTCTACGTTACACACAGTGTAATAATGTTATGAAAGTTATAATATTCTGTACACAAAATGTATTACCATGCCATACTTACCTCCTTCCATATAAATAGCTATTGTTATCCATTGTTGCCCTTTATATGCAAAACATTTTTTCATGCAAAACAAAAGTTTTCTGTTTCCCTTCCAATAGAAATGACTCTGGTAGTTAGGGGGTCTTACTTGTAATCTAAGGTTTGCAGGTTCAAATCCCAATCACACCAAAGATGCTCACCCTTTCAATCATGGGGGCATTATTATATGATGGTCAATCCCACTATTCATTGGTAAAAAGTAGCCAAAGAGTTGGCAGTGAGTTGTGATAACTGATCCAGTGTGTGTCCTTGAAAATTATAAAGAGGTAACTCTCAACAGGTGAGAATGCCACATACTCCGGTTACACATTCAATTTTCTCTATTTAATTTAACCAGACTATCACTTGGAATTTTGCCAGAAATTTGAAGTATTGGTTTTCAACGAGAAGGAAAAGTGGAATATGTAGGTGTATATTGGAAATAGATCTTTAATATATGAAAATTATACCTGCATTCACATTAATAGCTATAATCCCACATTCAAGAGGTAAAGGGACTGGTGCAAGGAAGTAATAGAAGCATTCTTTGAAAGTATGCAAAGGACACACCTGGACACAAGAGAATAAGGTTCAAAAAACTGATGTGAGGGACCACACCATGTCTCAACAAGTTAGTCTTTATCCATCCCAGAAAGGTATAGTACACATGGATGAAAAACAGAAGAGCACGCCCAAGTGGTGTGTGAGAAAATATAGATCTGCTCCCAAAGGTAAAGTGGTTAGGGCATGACAGGCCACACTCAGCAAGGCAACTACATTTAAAACCATGATACTGGGAACTGAAATCCATGCAGGGATAAGATGAGGAGCATACTGTCTTCATCTCAAATTCAGAAAGTGTAATAATATTAAGAGGGAGAAGAAAAGAAGGAATTATAACAATCACAAGTGCCTTCATTTTAATTCATGACACAGATGGAATATAATTGAATGAGGAATACAGACATTCATAATATATGTGTGAGGACTTATACTGATTGATTATACCATAAATCCAAAACCTGGCCACTGGCAACTGACATATATGTGGAAGTAAGATGAGAGATTCCAATCTAAGATGTAAACAACACTTTAATGTCTAATCTTTTTGTTTCTGTCTACTTTAATGAAGAGAAGATCACATCATCTACACCAGTAGAAGACTAAAACTCTACTCTGCACTGAATGGTATTTTCCTGTGGATTTCTTATGTCATTGAACCATTAAAGACGATGTCTCTATGGCTTACCACCACAGTAGCTTGGAAGTGGAAAAAGATAAGGGCTCTTAAACTCCACTAGAAGAAAACTAACAGGATAAAACATGGAGGAGATACTGGAGTAATGACAATATCTAAAACAACACAATTGGTGACCCCAACATCCTATGTTTAGAAACAGGCCAAATTGACTTGTTTAGTACAAGGTATATAAAATGGACAACCATTCCTTCTTTCCTCATGTAGTACATGTCTAATATGGTCCAGGACAAGAATATTTATGAAAAATTCCATTGTGAAGAAAACTTTCAACATCCCTTCCCTAAGTGTAGCTATGAAATATAATAAGCAAGTCAACATGACTGAGCGGTGTGGGTTTTAAAGGTTAAATAATACCTAATTAGGCACAATTTCGAACCAAGTGGTATACAGACAATGAGTAATTACCATCAAAATGGAAATAAGACCCCTTAAAAGATTAAAGAATGATAAAAGTAACCTAAATTCTTAACGTTACATGGAAATTTGCAAAAACGCTAATAATTTTATCTCAAGGAGGATGAAATGAAATAATGAAAAACGAATATATTAGTAGTAGTCCATATGCCCAGTTGAAGAACTTCCTCCAGGGGATGATAAAGATGAAATTCCAAAGAAAAGATAAGATGTCAAATTGTATGAAAATACATTTGTAACAAAGTGTAGGAAGACAACGAAAGAGTGGACTAAACTAATTGAATCAAATGCTCAAACTCAACTGGTGAAGGTGGAAAGAGAAATATCACAAACAGAGGATGGTTCCCAAGGGACAAAGAGAGAGGGGAGCGAAGACCATAGATTGAAGTTGAGTGAGCAATAAAACATGGAAGAACACATACAGGAAAATAGAATTATTTATACATAAGACGTTGATAAAGATGAGAAATGGAAGGATGGTCAGTCAATGTGTTATCCCTCTTCACCAAGCCACTGCATATTGTGGAAGGAAATAATGATTCGGTTGCAGAAGATATATTAGATGATAAAGAGTACATTAAATAGTGCTGACAAGTAAATTAGGCCGTCAAAGTATACAGGTTAAGAGGAGAAGGAAATGAATATTGAGGGACAGAAAGGTAAAACAAGGAACAGGTGGAAACCTGTTTAAATGGAAACAGAGAGAGGCAATGGAGAACCACATCAGCATCTCAGTCCAATGGAGCAACCCGCAACAAAGGACAATGAATCCGGAAGGAACGTATCAATATGAATATATTACGAAAAAATAGAAAGTGTGGGGCAAATCCACTTGATAATTGGAAACCAAAGAGACAGAAGATCCTTGATGAAAAATCCAAGCAAGAAACTCAACAACATGAGGAACAGTAGCCCAGTCAGGTGGAACATATGGTCTAAAGACCAATGAACGAAAACATTCCATTTACGTTGATAAACTTTAATGGATGAAAGGCAAGATTATGAAACTATACAGGATAATTAAGAAAATAACAGATGAGCCAGCCACTAAGGATCAATCAGAAGGACTTCATATGGAGTGGTATGTATAAATAAAATCATTTGATGAAGAAGTTGGATGGGATTATTAACATATAGATATCTGTTGACCCAATCCTGACTGAAAGCATAAATAATCAGGGCAAAAGAATAAGGAACCAGAGATCAAAAACGATATAGCTTACGGTAGAAGGATATGGTAAAGGTATCGGTGTTAGGAGTACCCCACTGAAGTCAAAGCCACTGAAAGACAAGAGGATTGAGAGACCACATCATTGGATACATTTTGTCTGGATGGGAAATATAATCTATTACAATATTCAAACACCCAGAACATGACACGCAATGATATGAATATCTTGCATGTTCATGCAGAAAATGAGATACAAAACATAAAAGCATAGGGATTAATAATGGGTGCCACGTTGGTGACTTACTAATGTAACCACTGTGGAGTTGCTGGAATGAATCATGATCAGACAATGTCTAACCAAATGGAAAAAATGATCTGAAGTTTGGCATACAGCTTCAAGCTGCAGAGGGTTGAACAGGTAAGCATTGGTGAGGATTAAAACAGAAAATGGGAACAAGGACTTGTCATGGTTTTACTACAACAAACAATTTACAAAGCTATAAATGGTAAATAATTTCTCACGTGATTTCAAAGTGTCAGGAACATGGTTGATACATACCACTAAAGAGAGGGGCAAGATGTAATTCTCCGAGATAAATTTGTGGCAAACTACCCTGGGATAAGGCCACACTGAAACCCAGAAGATCCCAACAACAGAGAAACCACGTTTGTAAGTCAAGAATCCAGGATGACAGATGAGGCCGTCACTTAATGAACCCTCAAGAGTTTGGTGCATACATAGCCTGGGAAAGATGATGTATTGTAGGATAAATACCGTCGGAATGTAGTAAAGTTGAGACGAATGTGTGAAAACGTGCTGTGATGTAAACACTGCAGAAATTCAGGGAGTGCCCAAAATTGAGAAAAGCAATGTGATTGGTAACCCATGAAATGAAAGACATGCTGGCACACTAAACCAATTGGTAAGTAAAATGCTCTTATAAAAATATCATATATTCAGAGAAGATAGGAAGAGTAAATAATAATGATAAGGATGACAAGGATAATAAGAAATCGAGAAAACATATTAAAGACCACAAACCTGAGAAATCGTGTCTTAATATGTCATTAAGGGCTAGCTGATTCCACAGATGGGGCAAAAGAATGCACAGCAAAATTAAATGTTAGAAAAATGTAATCAAAATCTTCGTTAAACCGAATAGGTTCTTGGGGAAGCGAGAAGGAAGTTGGCCCATACAGTACCTATCTCTTGGCAAATAATCGAAGATAAATCCAACAACGGGTGACTCAACCTGCTACGAAAGAAAAAGTGTTTTGTAAGATGTGTGGTGCTCAACTTGGTAACATTAACCTCGACATTCGTGATAAATCGTGAATCGAACAAATTGTTTTATAAATGAATACAAACGTGCGAAAAACAAACAAACAGGAAAACAATAAAAATTGGACAGTGGATTAACAATAATAAAAGCGATTAATAAAAAATATCATTTCAATCATTTATCGCGCTTGAACGTCGAGCCTATACCCGGCCGCCGCAGCAAGACGCCGCCACCGGTTGGGTGAGTCTGAAGACTGCGGTCAGGAGGTCGGGCAAGGGAAGGGTCTGTTAAGTTGCCTTGGCAAACTGATGGAGAGAATTATCTCCAACCGTCTCCTACATTTTTGTGAATCAAACAACGTCCTTCCAGAATTTCAAAATGCCTCCAGAAAAAATAGACAAACAACAGATCACCTCACGCGACTCACCGAATCAATCTACAAAGCTTACAACAACAATCAAGTAACCATTTGGGTATTCCTAGATGTCAAAAAAGCATTCGACAGCGTATGGCACAACGCCATCATATATAAACTAAATCACCTGCAAATAAATCCCACGATAATCAAATGGATCTCAAATTTCTTAACAAATAGAACAGCACAAGTAAAAGTCAACAAAACTATATCCAAATTATTTAATATAACGGCAGGAGTACCCCAAGGATCAGTCCTCTCTCCACTTCTATACATAATTTTCGTCAGTGACATACCTTTTCCAAATGTAACATACACACACAATTCACAATACGCAGACGACATCGCAATCTGGAGCACCTCCAGAAACCCAGTAATGGCCATGTCTCGCGTACAAGAATCATTAAACAACGTCTCAACATGGAGCAACAAGTGGAGAGTTGTGTTAAACCCAACAAAAACACAAGCAATTACTTTCTATAGGAAACTTAAGAAGCAAAGAAAAAATAAAATTATCACTTGGAAACACAACCATTAACATGAGTAAAAACATCACATTCCTTGGCGTCACTTTCGACACAAAACTAACATGGAAAAAACATATAAACAATATACACTCATCCATCAGAAAAAGGATTTCATATCTAAAGACCATAACCGGCAAACAATCGAAATGCGCACCGAACACCATTATACAAATATACAAGGCTTACATCCGTCCACTAATAGAGTACGGATGTCAAGTAACATACAATATGTCAAATAACACTCTCCAGAAAATCCAAGTACAGCAAAACAGAATATTAAAATCCGCATTTGGCCTACCGTCATTTACACCAACAAACTATCTACACCAAATTAGTAATTTAACAACGATAAGAGATAGAATAACAGAACTCTCTATCAAATATTATCTGAACGCCCCCCAGTGGCTCAGCGGTATGTCTGCGGACTAACACGCTAAAATCCGGGTTTCGATACCCGTGGTGGGCAGAGCACAGATAGCCCATTGTGCAGCTTTGTGCTTAATTCTAAACAACAACTAAAAGCAGAAAAAAGAAACAAACTAACGGCATCACTACACAAATTATCAAGTGCACCAACAAAATACATTTCACCGTACAACATATTTCAAGAATCACACTCTACTTAACAAAGAATCTAAACAAATATAATCCACGTCACTAACACGATTTTTTTTTTTCAGATACAGGGCACACGACAGGCAAAACTTTCGGCGCCTGTCCTGTGAAAGTGGGTTTTCTCGGGGCACTCCCGTTTCCCCCACATCAAAATCTTCAGGCATTGGATTTATAGATCCCAGCCCAGGCATCTCTTTTGCCAGACCCTGAATCGTGCCGTTTGAATTGTTTTATTTTTGATCTGGATTTGAATAATATTCATGTTCACATCTGCTCAACTTCTTCCTTTCGGGACAGGTCCCGGGCTTCCTTTCCGCTGCTGCCTTTGCCTCCATCCAAGACAACATTTAGAAGAGACATTTTCGACACAAATAGTCAAGAATTATATAAAAAACAAACCACCATTTAACCTTAATAACAATCCACGAAAGGGGACGAAGAGGAACCACAACGTTCCTGAACACCCCGGTTGGGGAGAGAACTCTTCTGATTTCTCTCTCTCTAAACTGAACCCCTGCCACGTTAGTTTAGTTTAGTTTATCATTTCAATAGCATAACTATTTAAGTTATAATTAGAAAGCACACCAAAGATAAAAGAACCGTCTAAACAAGAACTCTGCCAAAAACGAAATGATTGTCTGGCAGAATTGAATGGAGGGAGTCGTATATGTGGCACGATTATTGGTGGAGGGTTTTCGTCCGGTAATTTGCATGAAAGACCCATTGCAATGAATTATTTCCAATTGAGGGGTGGTACGACACTTGTGGTATGCGTAAAAACCTTTTTGCTTATGGAGGGCAGTACTGAATGAGAAAAGCTATTTAATTGAAAGAAGGTAACATACGGAAAAAATCCATTGCAATGAATAAAATATGTATTCCTTTGCAATATGTAATATTGAAGTCATTATGCGAATAAAATAAATAAACTGGTAGTTTTCAGTTTGAGCTAGTAAATTTCTCATTTCTACTGACATGTTTAGAACTCTGCTATTTTTTCTTCTACCCAAGGAGGAAGTGAAACACTGTCAAAGTTGGAAGTATTATGCAGAAAGTGTAAAGACATATTTCTCCACATATCAGTAGCCAGTGTATGAAAGTCACTTAACTTGTTAAACTTAAATTCAGCAGGATAATAATCCATAACTTGGTTTTCTCTGTATGACATTGTTTGAAAGAGAAGGAAAGAATTGTGTGTGTGTGTGTTTTCTTATAACAAAGCCACATCGGAGTACTTGTTGAGCCCACCGAGGGAAATCGAACCCCTGATTTTAGCATTGTATATCCGTA
This sequence comes from Carcinoscorpius rotundicauda, assembly GCA_011833715.1. Taxonomy (NCBI): domain Eukaryota; kingdom Metazoa; phylum Arthropoda; class Merostomata; order Xiphosura; family Limulidae; genus Carcinoscorpius; species Carcinoscorpius rotundicauda. Next base: position 36,478,271 of record CM022393.1, read on the forward strand.
GACATACCGCTGTACTAGCGGGAAGCGAAGGAAAGAAATTGGAACGTAAAATTTAGAAAGTGACCAGCTTAATGTCATAAACATTTTTAGTTGGAAAGTTTTAAAAACTAATGAATGTAAAACAAAAAATAAACAAAATAACAGGATACAAAATACAGTTAACTGATTATTGAAGTAATATAGTTGAAGTAATACCCGCTTATTAATCAGTGTTTTGTTGCAAAAATGATCTTTTTGTCTCTAATATTTTACCACTTAGTACAAATTTATATTTAAATCACTATATCATTATTTTGCAACTTTTCACAAAATGTTGAGTGCTTATTATTTGGATTCAGTCTTCTGAACAACTCACATACAGAATCTCAAACCAAAGAGTGTCTACCATATAGAATTTAACACACTTTTCTTTAAGTTTTAAATGTAGAAAAAGCTCCTGGTGTACATATTACATTTAAACTTACCCTTGACCAATCTGTTTTATCACAGTATATTTTTTTGTAGGAATCGTCCATTGAAACAATACTTTTAAACTTTTCATAATTTTTTCACCTGTTATTTTCTTTTTCTTTGACAAAATATCATAATATAACAATTAGCATGCAATGCAAAAATGCGTTTGTCAACAAATATTACTTGTAATGATTGCTGTAAAAACATTCGACATTGCACTATTAAATTTATGACCAAAGTTGAATCTACTTAAACAAAAGATCAATGTTATGTTTCGCAAGCGAAAAGATTCATTATGAAAAAAGCTCATTAATCAGGACCGTATACACATTTACAGTTATTTAACATATTTCATCGTTTTTTACAAGTATAAGAATTTGCTGTAATTGTCTACCATTTATACATGTTGTATACGTAATTATTATTTAGCATTTTCAATTCTTTATGTAACTCTTCGTAGCAGACTTTTAGTAAAAATTAGGTGTTTTCTTCATAAATTGTCATAAATAAATACTTTTTGTTGTTTTAACAGGAGACAAGAGAAGTTGCCACGACTTACTGTGGATATAACTTACATCACTGTAAGTAATCAACTTTGTTATAACTGCTGTATATATTTTAAATTATTGCTGAGATTTTGAATTAGTTGGTTTTAGAGTTATTTTGTTCCAATTCTTCCTCATCACTACAAGTCATCCTCTACGTCAGTCTACGATAAGGTGCTAAATGTTTTTAAAGTACCATCTTTACTACGGTTATTTTAAAATTATGTTTATGTTTAATTAACAGATAATAACTAGCAGGTGCTCGTTGAAACAATTCAACTGTTGCGCTGTTGGCAAAAATATTTTGGTTTTTAAGCAATGTTTGCATGCAGCACAACATAGAGCGCCCAAGTTCGCTTAGTAGTTGTGCAGATTTTCCAGTTGGATTCCACGGTTTCTTGTCATTTTACGGAGCGCAAGAAGAGACCTCAATCGAGATGAGCATTTTTTAACAGTTGTTGTTTCTATATGAAGTTTCAAAGGGATTTTATTCAATGCAATTTATTCGACATGATACAATAAAATAATTCATGAATAGAATACCAACATGAAAAAAATTACATCTTTAGACTGTTACTTTCATTTGGTCGACAAAATAAGTCCTCTTTTTCTATTGTTATTTCTTTCTTTCTTTCATAAAATTTCCTCGTAAAACGAAACATTTTTAATAAGATATATTTTTCCCGGATTGACTGCCTCCCAGTGAAACAGAATAAGTCTTCATATTGATGATCCTAAAATCAGTAGACACAGCATATAGCGTGATGTAGGTATGCTATAAGGTCTTTGATTGCTAAGATTTGTTTTGCGTTTCAAACAGGTTCTATGGCAGATCGTAAACGCGGAAGGAGAATTCTGTTACAAAATAAGAAGTTTTCTTCATCAAGTACGTTGTTCTTTCATAATCTGAAATATTTAAAACATTTAATTATTAAAGGCCGCGCAACCGTAACAACGCAACATGGGCCAAAGATTGATCGATTTCAACGGAGCACATCTCTAACAGCTCTAGCGGCACGAGTTAACAAACATAACGATCTTGCGCGGCTTTTGCAACACTTCGTGACCTTTCAGTAGTCCTCACATAATTAACCTCATTTAGTCACCTCATTATTGTTTTCCAGCACTGCTTTAGCAGGTCTGGTTACTCATAGAAAGCAGTTGAACTCATTGAATCCAAAGATTCTTGCTTTAATTATATTATCTATTTCTGTCAAGCAACTATTGTTAGTTTTTTCATACACCCTCAAGTCCTTCCTGTATATCCTAAAAATAACTGTTGAACATTTACTGATTTAATGGCTTCTCTGCAGCCTAGGTGATGACATGTGTTTGGATTCTATCACTAAACCTATTGTCATTTTAAGATCTATTCATGAAGTGTCTTTTTACTTTGGTTGTACGTAAGAATTCTCATATTACAAATAATATTTATATATATATATTATTTTTTATCTCATGTGCTTCACTACAATGCTTCCAATCTCAGTACCATTCTTGTGTTTTAGTTCAACACATGGCTCGGCATGTGAGGGCGTTTGACTCGCAATTTGAAGGTTGCGTATTCGAATCCCCGTTTACCGAACATGCTCACCCTTCCAGTCGTTGAGGTGAGATAATATGATGGTAAATTCTACCATTCACTGTTAAAAGAGTAGCCCAAGAGTTGACGGTGGAGGGTGATAACTAGCTTCCTTCTCTCTAGTCTTCCACTGTTACATTAGGGACAGTTAGCAAATATAGCCCACTTGTTACTTTGCGCGAATTTCACAACAAACCAAACAGTTCTACATTACAGTTTTAACAATATTATGTTTTGTTCCATTTTTAGTAAAAATCTTTTGTGTAGTAGTTGTACACTACAATTCCAACATTATTATCCCTTTACGGCCTCAGTAGAAATATTTTCTCTCAGGTCTATATCACAGTTCTAACAATATTATATTATTTCTGGCCTCAGTAGGAATTTTATTTTTCAGTTTTTCATCAAAACCAATTTACAGAACAAACATTATTATCTTCTTCCAATCTCAATGTTCCCCAGTTGCTCAGCGGTATGTTTGCAGACTTACAACGCTAAAAACAGAGTTTCGATACCCGCGGTGGGCAGAACACACATAGCCCATGGTGTAGCTTTGTGCTTAATTCAAAACAACAACAACCAGTCTAAATATACTATTACTAAGTTTTCAATTCGTAAACATATTCCTACGCCTATAACTTGGATTCGTAGAGAAAGCGGACTGTCTAACTATTTCATTGATGGTAAATTGTGGATTTAGACCACTGATAGGATAGAGTTCTTTGATCCAATGCTAACTCAGCGTGTTTGTTACCACAAAATATCTAAAATCAGCATCAAACGGGCCATCATTGCAAGTGGTGTTCGAATCATTTTGTCCCCCTCTCTACCCCAGTGACTCAACAAGAAGTTAGCAGACTAACAATGCTAACAATCAAATTTCTATATCGATTGTGCAGTTGCACGCTAAACAACCGGCCGATCAGCCAATTGAATCATTTTGTAAATACGAAGTTGCCGTTATGACTTCTTTTTTATCTTTCTGTTACTAGGTTGTCGTGGAGGCCTGGCATGGCCGAGCGTGTTAACGCGTGCACTCGTAATCCGAGGGTCGCGGGTTCGCGCCCGCTTCGCGCTAAACATGCTCGCCCTCCCAGCCGTGGGGGTGTATAATGTTACGGTCAATCCCACTATTCGTTGGTAAAAGAATAGCCCAAGAGTTGGCGGTGGGTGGTGATGACTAGCTGCCTTCCCTCTAGTCTTACACTGCAAAATTAGGGACGGCTAGCACAGATAGCCCTCGAGTAGCTTTGTGCGAATTTCCAAAACAAACAAACAAACAATTCCTGGTTATTGAAAAACATATAATTACTATAAATACCGAAACTTAATATATCTTTTATGCTTTTGGAGTTAAAGTTTCTTTCTTCCGATACGGCCTGGCATGGCCAATCGCGTTCGACTCGTAATCCGAGGGTCGGGGGTTCGAACCCCGGTTGCACCAAACATTCTCGCCCTTCCAGTCGTGGGAGCGTTATAATGTGACGGTTAATCCCACTATTCGTTTGTAAAAGAATAGCCCAAGAGTTGGCGGCGAATGGTAATGACTAGCTGCCTTCTCTCTAGTCTTAAACTTTTAAATTACGGACGACTAGCACAGATAGCCCTCGAGTAGCTTTGAGCGAAATTCAAAACAAACAAACAATACATTGGATGGTGGCTCAGCCTTATGCTAGTTATTTTGGATAACTGGTTGGGTCCCTTCACTCTAGTATTACTTGTCTGATAGGCTATTAATTACTTTCTCACCTTCATATTTGGGGCTAGAATGCCAATTTCAGGAGGTAAGTTTATCTTACTTACCCCCAAGTGGTGATATATTATTATTTTGATTTCCTCTTCTTCACTTCAGAGAGCAATCACTTTCTCACAACTGTTTGCTGGTAGTAAAGGGTGATACAGATGTGGGACGTTATGGGCTCGAACACCCACATCTCACTCTCCTAATTTCAGTTGATTTTAATCATTTTATTATTCTTGAATTTCTTCATGTGACACTGGTGACTGAAGGTTAAAATTGACAGTTAAAAGTTAGCTACACAAATACACAATAGGCTATCTGTGGCTGCCCATCACGCTTACCTAAAGTTATTTTCCATCATTGTAAGTCCACTGAAATGTAGAAGTGAAAGCCATTGAGTCATTGTTTAAGTAACACATATTAACATATACCTGCATAAAACATATTGAAGTTTTATATAAGTAAAAAAATAAGGTATTAAAAATGTAAAATATGCCATATATCTGAAGTCTTATTTTACAATAGAGTAAAACTACATTTACTAAAATCATAGTGTGTTGTTATTTTCAATCAGAAGATATTTTTAAAGTGACTCTAAAAGCAAAAACTATAAATCTGGTGTTATAATATGAAAAGATCAATGTTGACACCTCGTCTTGTAGTGATGGCATCACTTCTAGTAGCTCGCCCTCTGACATTAGTGACATGATCATATTATGCTGCCTAACATCCTCGTTTTTGAAAAAAACATGGGTTTTCATATTAAGTATTTTAAAAAAATTGATATTAAATTTGGTTATCACTCCAACTTGTATATTAATTAATTTAATTTTGCATATCATATACATGTCCATCACCTAAGTAATTTATTAATATGTAATTAAATAAAGTATTACTTAGATATTAATTAAGAATTTGCACTTCACCATATATTAATCACATTATTAATTAATCTTTAATTAATAAATCTCCCCCAGTAACACCTCAACCACCCTACCTCCTAGTATTGTCCTTTAGCAAACAGTACATGGCCAGCAAGTGTGATCACATCTCCAATGATTCCTGGGCAATGGACATAACTTGTGGATCTATCTGCTGTCTTCTTTGCGCTTTGGTGTCCTTGCACAGTCAACTCGTGAATTAGTTTTATCATTTGAGTCCTGTATTCTGTTGTTATGATTTGTCACACTTCCCCCGTATCATTTCTCTGTTTGATTTAGTACAGCAATTCCTTCTAATACTCTGCTCTATAAGTGCTTTACCCCTTTTATTTCTGCTCGATTTTTCCCATGTTTTGTTACAGAGATTGTGCAGTGAAAAGTGTTTCTTTTACGCTTCCTTCAATTCCTGCAAACCTTCATTCGTGATATAACCTTTTGACCTTTGTAAGATCTTCGTGTTATGTTTGCTCTTATTTTCTTGAGTTCTGTTGGTGACTGCCAATGCTTCTTCGTTTAAATATATATTTTTTTCACACATATAGTCTTTGATAGGTCTGATATACCACTCCCTTTTGTTCCTATATTTTGTTGGTACCGTCTCCTTTGTCTTCTGTTAAATTTTTTCCTAGGCATCGTCCCGAAGTTTCTGCAATGGAGGGACTTTCTTTCATGATTCCTTCAGTTCCTACAAACATACATTCGTGATGTCCCCTTTTTGACATTTGTAAGGTCTTGATGTCTTGCTTGCTCTTCTTTTCTTGACCACCAGTGGTGACCACTAATGTTTCATCAATTTTCTTTCGGTCTGGTATCTGAGTTTCTACTAGCTGCTATGTTTTAAACAATTTGGTCAGTATGAATGTTTTATACTGTTGTCTCCAGGTCTCTCACATAATATACTGCATCTATCTTCATTTTCTTATGGGACACTTTCTCATTGTGCCATCAATAAGTACACACACACACTCACATGTGTAGTTTGCCTCTCACTTGGTCATAATATAGTAGACTGGTTCTCACTACTGCAAACAATTTCTTGTAGGCACTTGACTCTTTTGTCCCCAACATATTCTTCACTCACTGGCATATTTGTTGGTACTTCTGAGTATCTGTAATATGCTCCAATCACCATTGGCATTGTTGATCCATTTGTTAACTTAAGTCGATTGTTAGTCGTGTACTGATTAACCATGGACATTGAACTTCCTTCTCATAGTAAATCTGGCGTCTTTTATTGATTCTGTTTCTCTTGGCAGCAGCATCTATGCTGACAGTCAAACTTTTCTAGTTTCTTAACAACACCATGTATAGAAGTTGCTATAGCAGCTTTATTCTCAGATTTCTGCTGTTGTTTGTTAGTAATGGACTTCCATTCCTTCGCAACATATTTTATAACAAATATAACATTTATTTACCCATTTGTCTGTTAACCCCATGTTACCTTTGGTAGACTCCTGTTTCCAGTCAACTACCAGTTTTTGTTTTAAATAATAATCTCTTCAAAATAAGACAAACGTACATACAAAAATCATTTACACCATGAAATATCACCATGACAATATAAACTATTTTTTTTCTAGTCTTATCACAGTTTTATTTGTAAATTATTCACTTAGTAAGTATCCCATGGGTTACAACAGTTGTATCATAACTTTAAAAAAATGTCTACTCCTCATCAAAATCCACAGAGAATGGTTCAATTAATATAGACCCCCCTTTTACAATACAAATTATTATATTTATTAAACTTTGAAACTAACTTTGTCATATCGCACATATTAATTTGCACAATTAATTGATACTTTCTTGTATATAAATACGATAGTTTTCCGATATCTTTTTGTTATAATTACTCGGTATTTCGCCTTTTTATTATGAAAGAACACCTCATATCTGTTAAAGCATATCTTGTTAGTTGGCATAAGTGAGAATATTGGTACGTGTATGAATTTCATGAAGTATAAATATTGTGTCGGTTGATCTGCAAGTAATTTTTAAAAAAATTATATTCAAAATTGTTCTGTGTGTAAACTTCTTTATAATAGAAGTTATATGTGGTTTTAACTACCAGCTTCGAGTTGTACTTATGAGAAAAAATTCATGTTTTTTTGTTTGGGTGTTGAAATATCCTTAAGTTATTCAATTAAAGTAATTTTTTGAAATATTTAAAGCATTTAAGTGTTTGAGTAATTTTGCACAGTAATTATTTGTGTTTAGAAGTTACACTGAGCTCAAAAGAAGCTTCTCTACTACAATAGAATACAACTGTTCATAAGTAATTTGTTGATCCTGATTCTAAAAATTGTTGAATATTACTGATCACCTCTTGTTTCTGAGCTTTGTTAGGTTTATTCTAGATATTCTTATATATTGTGAAAATAACTCTCTCTGATAACTTTATTTATTTATATGAAAATATAAATATGTAATAGCAACACCAGTTTCATAAAGCAATTATATAGTGAAAATACACTTAAGGTATGTTTTAAACTTTCATCATGGTATTATTTTTTATTTCTTTTTGCAAAATACCTGACTGACTTGTTGCATCTTTCATATATGTTGTCAGTTTCATGCTATAAGAATCAACAGTAATCTTCCGTCATCACAGGATTCCACTGTCTTCCTTGATGTTACTCTTTTATTATAGACATATCTTGAGGGAAGTGCTCACCTAGATTATTGCTCACAGCACCAAGATCATTTGATAAGAAGCTTAATTAAAAGTGTGAGAAGTGTAACTTTAGTGACGTCTTGGACTCAGTTTTCCTCTAGTTCTCAGGGATATCATCAGTTGTCACAACATAGTTTTTAACAAGTTTGAGTGATTACCTAGCAGTAAGTTCTTTCTGACTGAGTAATGACCATTCATCAGCACTTCCCAAATCTGTGAGCCAACAAAGATACCACCTTTTAGTTTCCACTTCACTAATTTTTTTGAAACATATGACAGATAGAGGGAGGGAAGAAATATATCTTGATGATTCCCTGAAAGTTTGAACTCAACTTTCTGTTTTCCTGTAACCTAATTCTCTCTCACTGCCCCTCGGTGTGGATTCCTGTACGTGGTGAAGGGACCTCCCAGGAAAGGTTCTGTTCTGTCTGGTTACCTTCTCTGGGATCTAACCATCCACCCACGTGTTTGCCGTGCGTGGCGACCCGTGAAAGGGAGGAGAGGATCTTGGTGGTTGAGGGGTCCAACCCTAGCACACAAATTTGGGTTTGAATTCCTGTAGATGGGCGTCCCCCTTGGGTCAATCGGCTGGTCCACTTGGGCAAGAGTCAATCAAGTACCAGTGTTGGAAGTTCTCAACGGGTATTGTAGACATTGTGCCTGAGGCTGGTGTTTGGGTATAGTGCTCACGAAATCCTGACGTTGCTGCGTTGTCCTTGCATGACTTTGTAGTGTGTCCCCTTGTAGGGCTCCATGGTGGGTGGGGTCAGTGGGTACCGAAATTTTTCTTTTTTCCTATGGATCCTCCTTCAAAACATTTAAATAAAATTGTGAAAAAAACAGTCAATGGGAAAGCGACCACGTCTTGAAGACTCTTAACAGCAATCTTCTCTTTCGGAAAACCCTTTAGGGCAATAGACCCCCTTTTTAATTCAGAATGGACAAGAGGGACTTGTTAGCTCTCCAAAGTCAGTAAAGAAGTAAAGTTCTGGAGACATATTGGTTGAAACCTCCACATCACAAGACAGTGAACTCCTCTTGAATTCAAAGGCAATTGGGGATATATCTATTGAGGTTACACCTCAGGCTACTTTGAATTCATCACGAGTTGTTATTGTTGAAAGGGATTTGAAGAATGTCCCGAAGTCAGAGATTCTCGTTGGTCTCTCCACTCAAGGAGTTTTTGCAGTGAGGCGCATCTCCACTCGCAAAGATAAAGTTACACTGCCAACAAATACCCTCGTCTTGACATTTATTTCATCACGTGCACCTGCCACCATCAAGGCAGGTTTTCTCATTTGCAGGGTGCGGCCACACATTCCAAACCCCTCCGATGTTTCCAATATCAGATATTCGGCCACTGAAAGACATCATGTCGTGGTTCCCTGACATGTGCTCGTTGTGGGGGCAAGGACCACGATGCCTATGAATGTGACATGGACCCACATTGCGACAACTGCAATGGTTCTCACCTCTCTCACTTTCGTTCCTGCCAAAACTGGTTGGAGAAAAAAGAGGTGCAGCGCTTGAAAATAATACATAACATTAGTTATCCTCAGGCTCGAAAATTGCTACCCACCACTCCATCTCGGACATATGCTGCTGCACTTCATTCCACAACTACAGTGGGAGTAGAGACAGATCTCTCTGTGCCTCCAAGAAAATGATTTTCAAAACAAATGAAAAGCCTTTTGACCTCCGTGGTTAAAAAGGTTGATGAATCGACTTCCACAGCCATTTCTGTTCTTCTCATACGTTCAAACAAACCTCAAGATCCACATCCTTCAGTTTCAAATTCAGGCATTTCTTCCGATATATCTTTTTCTCCCACCCCAAGAGGCAAAACAATCATGCGTTTACGTTCTCAGTCACTGGAATTCCCTTCCAATAACAAAGACCTGCCTGCTCGACCCAGGGCAGGATCCATGGAGGTTGATAGACCTCCTCCAACTAAAGACAGTAAAGAAAAAAGACGTGGTCGTAAACCAAAGGGTTCTCCAGCCACTTCACTTACCCGTTCTTAAAAATGGCCACCTTGATACAATTGAACTGTCGAGGTTTACCTTCTAATCTGGATGATATGAAAACACCGATTGCTTCCTACCATCCTTTATGTCTTTCCTTTCAAGAAACATTTTTAAAACCTGCTGATACAGTCACCATTCGGCAGTTTTCTCTGTACAGAAATCACAGGCTGTGTGATGAACGAGTACATGGAAATGTGACACTATTGGTTGATCAGCATGTGCCCACTCTGTCTTTGTCACTCAACACACCCTTGGAGGCCGTAGCCATCCGTGTTTCCTTGGGTCATACCATCACTGTTTGTTCTCTCTACCTGTCCCCAGGAGGGACATATGATCAATCATTTTTATATGCAAAAACGGCTGTTCTGGGCCCAGAAAACACTTCAAATAGAAGAGCGAACAACGTTTCGACCTTCTTCGGTCATCGTCAGGTTCACAAAGAAAGGGTTACTGGTCGGAAGCTGACCACGTGTTTGGGAGGGGTTGTATAATTGAGTGTTGCAATGTAGAGGGCGCGGTTTGAATATATAATTTTGTCTATAATATTAATATAGGTATAATGGTGTTCCTTTATATTGGTTTATTTTGGGTTTGAGTTGTTGTATAAGTAAGGCTTCTTTAATTTTTCGTTTGTTTATGTTTGTATCTTTATTTAGTATTTTAGTGTTTTCTATGGTTATGTTGTGTCCATTTGACTTGCAGTGTTCGAAAACGTGTGAAGGTGACTTTTTATGTTCTTTGAATCTGGTTTCCATTTTTCTACTTGTTTCTCCTATATAGAAGTCGTGGCAGTTATCACATTGTATTTTATAAATAATGTTGGTGTGGTGTTTGTCAGTGTAGTTCTTACATAGTATAGACCTTAGTTTTGTGCCTGGTTTTTGAATAAATTTAGTGTTAACTGGAATGTTATATTTTGTTACTAGTTTTTGCCAAATGTTGGTTATTTGTTTGCTGATGTCAGGAATATATGGTATACAGCAGTATATGGTTTCGTGATTTTTTGATTCGTGAGATATATTTACTTTTGTTGGTTGATTTTGCTTTCTGTCTAGGTGTGTGCGTATAATGTTTTCTACAGTTTGTGGAGGAAACTTATTAATGTTGATGAAGTGTTGTTTTATTTTATCTAATTCATCGTTAATTTTATCTGGTGAGCATAGTTTTATGGCTGTGTTTATCTGGTTTCTTAGTATGTTGAGTTTTTGTTTTGTTTCATGTGCTGAGTCCCAAGGAATGTATAGTCCAGTATGGGTGATTTTTCGGTGGATTTCTGTTTTGAATTGTGTGTCGGTTCTTATAATTTTGAGGTTAAGAAATGATATTTGATTGCTTTCTTCCTGTTCACATGTGAAGTTAATGTTGGGATGTATAGACACAACATAACCATAGAAAACACTAAAATACTAAATAAAGATACAAACATAAACAAACGAAAAATTAAAGAAGCCTTACTTATACAACAACTCAAACCCAAAATAAACCAATATAAAGGAACACCATTATACCTATATTAATATTATAGACAAAATTATATATTCAAACCGCGCCCTCTACATTGCAACACTCAATTATACAACCCCTCCCAAACACGTGGTCAGCTTCCGACCAGTAACCCTTTCTTTGTGAACCTGACGATGACCGAAGAAGGTCGAAACGTTGTTCGCTCTTCTATTTGAAGTGTTTTCTGGGCCCAGAACAGCCGTTTTTGCATATAAAAGTTCTCAACAAGTGGGTTTCTCGACATCACTGATATGATCAATCAGACCTTGATGCTCTCGTTGAACAGTTGCCGTCTCCATTTCTAATCCTGGGGGACTTTAATGGACATCAAACCCTCTGGGGAAGTGCTGTTATTGATGGGAGGGGTCGATCTGTAGAACGTATGCTCTCTGATCACAATCTTTCTCTTTTCAATACTGATTCTTCCACTTAATTTTATGCATCTAGTCAGTCCTTTACCGCTTTTGATCTCTCGGTTTGCTGCCCTTCATTATTCTTCCATTTTTCATGGACGGTTGACAATAATTCACAAGGAACTGATCATTTTCCTATCCTTTTGAGAGAGACTGGCTGTGGTCCATGCCACCCTACCCACCTGCTCCTGTGGAAGCTGGATCAAGCAGACTGGTCCATTTTCACTGCTCTCGCAGAACTTGATCCTGCCATCGTAAATCAGCCATCAATAGACGACTGTGTGGCAACGGTAACTGGCTGTATTATACAAGCAGCTGTTCAGTGTATTCCTAAAATCTCTACTAGTTTTCCACGATATCCTCGTCAGTGGTGGAATCCTGCTTGGCACTTAGCACGGAAGGCTCAAAAACGGGCCTGTAATACTTTTTGTAGATATCCCACACTTTCAAACCGTGTTGCTTTCCAACGGGCTTGTGCACATGCTAGGTGGGTGAGACGTCAAAGCCAGAAGGAATCTTAAATTTAAGTTCACAACTAGCATATCTTCTACCACCAGTTCCAAGATCAGATGGGACAGGATTCGAAAGGTTAATGGGCACTACAATTTTGTCCTCCTCTCGATCTTATTCTCTGATGGTCAGGAGGTGGCTGATATCCGGAGCATCGCTGATACTCTAGTTGATAGCTTTTGCCAGGTATCTAGCACTTCTGCTTGTTCCTCCACCTTCTTTGCCATCAAGACTCGGGCAAAACATTCACCTCTTTCCTTTCAAACTGACTGTATCTTTGACTATAAATGTCCCTTTACACTGATGGAACTGAAAATAGCCATTCATCGTTCTGCCAGTGCATCTGTTGGACCTGATAATGTTCATTATGACATGCTGCACCATATATCTCCTGCTTTTCTTGATGTCCTTTTGATTGTCTTTAACCGAATTTCGAAGGAGAATGTTTTTCCTGATGCCTGGCACCAGGTTATTATTTTACCTTTCTCTAAGGGAAAGATCCCAAGATTCCTTCAAACTACAGGCCAATTGCTTTGACGAGCTGTCTCTGTAAGACCTTAGAAAGGATGGTTAACACTCGTACGAAAAAAATATTTACATCCACGAAAGTGATTTTGGGGCTTATCAGGCCCCATATATTTTTCCAATAGAAACAGAGTGATTTAGCAACATTCATTACAAACAACTTTAGAATGGCGCTGACAAACATTTTTTTACAATTTGAGCAAACAATTTTCGACTGTCTATCTTTTGATCTGCCGCACAATTGGCATCGTCTTCTTTTTGCCCTCTTTGAAGGCGGTTCACATGAGGTTTTTTTGTCATTATCATTGCAGTAAATTTCTTTGATTTTAAGCACCAATTGCCGTATAAATTTTCTTGTGGCTCTTGATTTATGTTGACGAAGAAATTCTGGATGTTTTGTCGAGTATAGAAAGAAAGCATTGTACTCAGCAAGATCTGGAATGTTATAGAATATGCAGACTGACAAGCGTTTTGATCGCCCCTTTGTTGTATAATATCTCAGCAGTTGATCGAGAGTGTCGACACCTGCCTTCGTTGCATTGTAAAGATTGACGATTTCTGGTTTTCCATTCTCTTCTACTTCACTAGACTGATGCTGAGAACTCAGTAGTAGCACATATTTTCCTGGTTTGTCTGAGTGCCTGAGAAGAGTGATGTCGTCATGGTAGAAAACTTTGGTAATAACTCTCTAGATTTTGTATTTATTTCAGGAGGTAGGAAGGTTCTTGATTTCCGTATGGTTCCAACAAGTCCTGTTCTTTTTGTTCGTAGGTACTTGGCAAGTGTCATTGTTGTGAAGAAATTATCTGTCGTTATTGTCTTTCCTTTTCCAAAAATGGCTGACTCAGTTCTCTGACTATTCTTTCTCCTTGATTTGTTTCTGTCGTATTTCCAACTTTCCAGTATAAATTTGAGCGTTGAGGAGGTAGCTTGTCTTTGCATCTGTTTGGCACCAAATCTTTATTCCGTATTTGCTTGGCTTTGTCGGAATGTATGTTCTGAAGCCAACTCTTCCTTTGAAGTTACATAGTTGTTCATTCACTGTCAGGTATTCGCTTGGGTTGTAACTGTTTTTGCAATTTTCAATGAAAAAATTCCAGACTCCAGAGATGGCGACATCTTTGATTTCTCTATTTCTTTGAGAGTGAATGTCAAATTTGATTTTTGAGCACATTTTTTTGAATTTGTCTTGTGTAATCAGTTTTCGCAAAAAATGGCAAACCGAATTTGGTTGAAAACATTTCGTCTATCGATGCATTTTTGGATTTGCTTATTCCAAGGAAAAGATTAGCTGCCATCCATTTCCAGAGGTCTTCTTCAAAAATTGTTTTTTTTCATGACGGTGTTTGTTGAGTAAATGATCTGTTCCATCATATTATCAGAAATGAAAATTTTGAATGTTTCGAATGGTGTAGAGACTCTTGGAGCAGCTTGCCTTGTAATGCCTGGGTTCCCATTGAATATATTGAGAGCTGCGGTTCTCCTGTTGATCCTTGAAGGTGTTGTTGAATAACTAAAATTCTTATCTTTGGACAAAAGTTCGTTCACTGGCATCGTAGTAAGATCTTCATGATTACTTTCTTCACTTTCAGAAGGGTACGGGGCGATTTGTTCATCATTTTCGGCTTCAGAAGGATCATCATCACAACTTTCAGAGTAGTCTTCGACATTATAATGTTCACTTTCATCGTCGGATGGTTTTGTCAGTAAATGTACAGCTTCATCAAGAGATATCATTTTTGACTCGGTTTGAAGATTTCAGCTCCTATATATATAGGATTTGTGGATTCTTCTAGAATATTCTAGATCATTCTAAATAGTTCTGTAAAGTTTCTAGAATGTTCTAGAACAGGAGTGGGCACACTAGGCAATAATCAGGACCGACTAAAATCATTGTTGGAGTAGAATTGTTATTCTAAATATCCATCTTTTGAAAAGAAGTTGTAAAATTAATATATTTTTACTATAATTTGCTTTTTTCGGTTGCCCAGGCCTGTTCTAGAATTATTCAGGAAATAAATAAAGTCATTAAAGACTTTTACATCTCATGCCAGTCGTTGAACATGAGATATATTGAGCGGCAACTACAAACTGCCCTCAGTCGTGCACTGAAGTGCAATATTCTTTGACATAGAGAAGGCTTACGACACAACATGGAGGTATGGCGTTTTGCGAGACCTCCATACATATGGGAAATTTTTTAATGGACAGGAGATTCTAAGTTGGTGTGGGTTCGACACTTTCCCGTTCTTTTGTACAGGAACTTGGAGTCCCTCAAGGCTGTGTTTTCAGTGTCACACTTTTCAGTATAAAGACAAATGCCATCACTGAACAACTTCCTCTCACTATTGCGAATAGGCTGTGTGCAGACGACTTTCACATCTCATGTCAGTCGTCGAACGTAGGATATATTGAGCAGCAACTACAAACTTCCCTCAGTCGTGCACTGAAGTGGACTATGGCGAACGGCTTTAATTTTTCTCATCCTGAAACCGTATGCATGCACTTTTGCCGTCAACGGGGTATTCACCCTGATTCTGAACTTCATATCGGTGAAGTTTTGCTGTCAGTGGTCCCGGAGACAAAGTTCTTGGGGCTTATCTTTGACTGTAAGCTTACATTTATAGCACACTTAAAGAAGCTTCGGATCAAATGCGCAAGAGCACTGAACATCCTCCGTGTCCTCTCTTCTTCCAGTTGGGGAGCAGATCGATGTTCAATGTTAAAGGTATGTCGCGCTTTTATACGATCAAACTTGACTATGGATCAATAGTCTTTGGCTCTGCCAGACCCTCGGCCTTAAAGATGCTGGACTCCATTCATCACCAAGGACTTCGATTTTGCACTGGGGCTCTCCGTACTTCTCCAGTTCAAAGCTTATACGTTGAATCTCATGAACCTTCTCTGCTCCTTTGCCGTTTGCAACTATCTTTACAATATTCTTTGAAACTTCATTCCTCAACAAAGCATCCCACCAGGGGAAGTGTTTTCCTTCCTCAGTGGGACGTGCTTTTTCAGAACAGACGATCAGTCATTGCTCCGGTTGGCCTTTGCATCCGGGTGCAATTCGATGAATTAGGTCTGTCCTTGGATAACATTGCAGATTCCACAGGTCAGCCCATCCCACCATAGCTTATTACAGCCACCAAATGTGACCTTTCTTTCAGTCATCTAAAAAAGGCAGATACTCCAGATTAGAAGTATCGTCTTTTATTTAATGAACATATTTCAAACAATCATTCCGCTCCCATTTTTCAGATGGTTTCAAATTAGGTAATTCAGTGGGCTCTGCTATGGTTTGCTGCAATTCGGTAGTTGCGCGCAGAATCCCCTCTGGCCTGGCATGGCCTAGCACGTTAAGGTATGCGCTTCGTAATCTGAGGGTCACGGGTTCGCGCCCGAGTCGCGCTAAACATGCTCGCTCTCCCAGCCGTGAGGGCGTTATAATGTGACGGTCAATCACACTATTCATTGGTAAAAGAGTAGCCCAAGAGTTAGCAGTGGATGGTGATGACTAGCTGCCTTCTCTCTAGTCTTACACTGCTAAATTAGCAATTGTAGTACGTGAAGGATGGAAGTCCTCACATAAAACATTACACGTACATATGTCTCTCTGCTACTAAATGGAATGAGTACAATCCAACTTTACGAGGTAATGACTCATAAACAGAGTCATACAGTACAAATCTACAGAATAAACATTTATTAAACGTTGGAGACGGCTTGAATGGTAATGAAGAAAATATTGTCATATGCTGGCGCAAGTACTAGTCCGCTGGACGGAAGTTACGTAACTTCATAATTAATGAAAAGTTATCTAACGACATGAAGAATTGTCTCCATTATATGCGACTAGATCAATGAAAACCATGAGATAAAATACTGATAAAACGCCTTCCTTTCCCCGTAGCGAGCTTAGAACTATAATTTGAAACAGCTTCTATCCAAGTGGAACTGTTTTAAAATGGTCATATTAGAAGCATCTTTCATATATATTCCCAAATGTTAATACAGTGAAAAATATATAATTTTTACAATTTTGTTGTTCATACATTTCACTTTATATTTTGAGTACACAGATTAACAAAAATATCAAGTTATACTTTTGTTGCTAAGCGACATGACATAAAGTTGTTGTTGTACACCTATACCAAGTTAAGATTCATCCGTAACTATGTCAATAGCGCAATAACTGTGAAAACAAATGATTCATAAACAGAGTCAATGGAGTACAACAATTTTAAAAATATTTTGAGATGGCTGCAATGATAAAGAAGAAACCTGTATTATATATATATATATCTATACACAACGTCTCTAGAAGCTAGTTATCAAGTATCCATTTAAACCGACAACAATTTCCTTCTAAAAATCGATACCATTAAATTGAAACGTTTCTTATAAGGTGGAAGATCATAGTGTACAGTTTATAGCCTTAATACATAATATTTATAACAGTGTCTAAACTTCACGCAGAACACCAGCATAAAAATGTATAGAAACTAAGTAAATATGTGGAAGAATATTACATTCTTGTTATGTTCGTCTATTTGTGCTCTACCCACCACGGCTATCGATAGCCGGTTTCTAGCGTTTTAAGTCCCAGACACTCGGTATTAAAGAGTGAAATATGATGACATTTCCCGTTATCACGATACTTACTTCAGGAAGATGAAAATTCCAAACTTTTTTGGCCCTCTTCTCTTTTACACTTTTGCATTTTCTCTTCTCGTCTCTTTTAATAGACTGATGTTCGTCTTTTTGTGGTACAAGCGAATATTTTTTTTCTCTCATCTTTATTCGCATGGTCTTCTGTGTTCACTGATTTTACTGTTTTACATTCACAACAATTCCACTTCCAAATAATGACACTAACAAAGAAAAGCGCTAATAAATGATACAGATGATTTAATTTGACTCTTATTTGTACATCAGTGTTATGTCAATTAAAAATGGAATATAATTATAATCTAGAAATAATAATATTTAACAACGACAGCCACACTGACTTTCTCTCCCAGTGGAACGTCAGTAAGCATGTGAACATATAACACAAAAATAGGCGGGTTCAGTTCCCCACGGTGGACATGGCAAGATGACCCCTGTGACATCTTTTTAAAACAAAGTTAACAAATGTAAACAAGAATAAAATGTTACAGCTTATGGCATGCAGTTACTGATCCAAAAACTTACTTCAGACAACAGAACAGCTCAAACTGTGAATTAGTGGGAATGATAGACGTGGTTTGGTAAATCATGTTTTACCTAAGTTGCTATGAGTGGTGAAATGGTTAGAGATTTATTATTTAGAATAGAAAATAATATTCACAATGTACTGGAATATTATAAGAGATCGCGTCTTCACGCATTACTACATTTTTTACCTTCATGAATAAGGGACTGAAGAAATTTAATGGAAAGAAAGAACGACACGCGTCAACACAAACATCGTCACTCTAATATTTTTCCGTTGTCGTTTGTCGTTTTGAATTAAGCACAAAGCTACACAATGGGCTATCTGTGTTCTGCCCACCACGGGTATGGAAACCCGGATTTTAGCGTGTAAGTTCGCAGACATACCGCTGCCCCATGGGGGGGCGTTTTTCCATCACGACATTTTGCCACCAACCTTTCCACACATATTGTCTCACGTTAAAGGTACGTTTTACGTAATCTTATATATAGCATAACTTACTTTTCTTTTGAGAAGGAACGTATGTTTCTTTCTCCGTTCCTGGTTGACTTGGATCTAAGAAAAAAGCTTGAAATGTAAACAATGTTAACTTTGGCAATTAAAAATAGAATAATGGATGAAGTATATAATTACTAATTTATTGCTTAGTTTGTTCAAAATAGTATTTCCTTTTTCGATTTATTTAAAAATTAGAATTCATAAATACTGATCACACATATAAACGCTTTGAAGGAAAGCACAACTTACAACACAGGTTATGTCTCAGTGTGAGTCCTTCAGGACATTTGTAGTTTTCACTAGGTTGTACGCATGCTAAAATAAAGTATAAGATGGTTCGTATTTCAAGTATTGTCGACATAAGAAATAATATTTTGCACTGTTTGTTTGGAATTTAGCATAACACTACATCATGGACTATCTACGCTCTGCCCATCACGATATTGAAACCCGGTTTCTAGCATTGGAAGCACGCAGACATTTTGCTAAACCTCTAAAGAAATTTTTGACCTGATATGACACTTTAGGCTCATAACAAATTATTAACTACTTTTGTTCGTGATAGCTCACACATTGGAAATCCTGTAAGGTATAAACAAAATCTAAAAAATATAGTTGATGGCTTATCTTGCTCTTTATCTTTTGTATCGTAAGTCACACGAGGTTTCAACTCAATGTGTTTTCATAATTAATAATAAATAAGGATTTACAATGCTAAAGTTAAGGGTTCGATTTCCCCTCGATTGGTGCAGCGAATATCCCTTTGTAGCTTTCCTATATGAAAAAGGTAAATGTTGGTAATTAAAGGCCCGGCATGGCCAGATGTGTTGAGGCATTCGACTCGTAATCTGAGGGTCGCAGGTTCGAATCCCCATCACACCAAACATGCTCCCCTTTCAGCTGTGGGTGCATTATAACGTGACGGTTAATCCCATTATTTGTTGGTAAAAGAGTAGCCCAGGAGTCAGCGGTGGGTGGTGATGACTAGCTGCCTTTCCTCTGATCTTACACTACTAACTTAGGCCAGTGCAAATAGCTCTCATGTAGTTTGCGCGGAATTCAAAAACAAAGAAACAAACAATCGTAATTAAAAATATATATAACATGACTGGACGAAAAATAAAGTGAAGTGTGAGAGAGAATATAAACCAGAAAAATTAAAATTATTTACGAAATCATGTACTTTTTCTGCTTTACGGAATAGAGTAAACAATACACAGTGCTGTATTTATTCTAGAAGTTTGTCTTTTTCATTAATATGTGACTGTTTAATATTAAATTCCAACAAATGAAAATGTCTACCCAGATCAGAATTAAAGATATGCTCAGTAACAGATATAGTTGATCAAATAAGCTCTTCAAACTTTCTTATTTCAAATGATAAGAATGTAGTGTTTCATCGCTTGGATGTGAAAAGTGGCTAAACAATGTCTCTGAATACCAGAACTTGGCTGTGCGTTTGTAACAAAAGAAACTTTTCTGCTATAATACTGTAGCATTTTGTAATTTCAATATTTTCACAGACGATTAAAAAAATCATTCAGCACTTTTGATTTTTTAAAATTATTTATTCTATAGCTCGTAAAGAAAACAACAAAACCTTTCTAGTATCTCACATAAGATGTGTTTTCTGATTTCAGGGAATGTCTAATTTCATTAAATGTGTTATGCAATTGATTAAATTTATTCATATCTATGTATGTATTTAGTTATTGTATATAATAATAATAAACCAAAAATTATTTCGTAATGATAAATTTATATCTGCAGACAAGTTTGATTTTCAACATTTTAACACCTCAGGCTTAACGCGGAAACAAAGGCGGTGAGCTGTATGTAGGTAGTTGGAAAGGTGATTTCATGGATTTTGGAAAACTAATGCACAATCATTAAAAATATATCGAACTTATAACACTTTACGTAAATTATAGTAAAAATGAATGAAATCCGATTCATAATTCAAAGTTTTTTTTAACTTCTAACACTACCAAAATCGATTCTTATAAGCATTTACCTTCCAAGAAATGAGTGATGAAAATTGGTTTGTGTGCTTTTGTCTCCCAGTTTCTTGAGTATTCAATAACGCACTTATACACACCAGTGTCAGAAAAATCAAATTTATGAATCATTAAATCACCCGTGCTTTGTTTACCCGAATTTTATCATTGTCTGTTGCTATTTCACCGTAGGGGCCAAACCAATAGTACTGGAAAACGTCAAATGTATAACTTTTGATCCCATAGCTTTCAGGGACACACGGAATCACCTGTGGGACGCTAAGTACAATACTTTCAGGTTTAAGTTTTATGTGTCCAGGCATTGCGATTATTACAGCATATTATGCTATAAAAATCAATGTTTTCAAAAAGAACTTCATCGTCTCTATATCTTAGTTTGCTTGCAGTAGTAACTGTGTTGTTAAGATACTGTTTCATTGTTAACATTATAAATATTGTAAACACGTAAGAACCACAAACAATATGTTGTAAAAGTTACGGAGTTACGGATTGAACGCTAAAAGCTGGCAAAGTACAGAAACTAAAAAATGTAAAATTTATGATGAGGCTACAGAAACCACAATTCCATTTTTAAACAGTTTTAATTTGAATTTAAAATATACAAATTCAAAAATGTGTGATAAAAACATCTAATGTTTACGTTATATATATTACAAAATAAGGTATTGTTGTTTCACAATAATACTTAGTAAATAATCACAATTATTGTTGTGAAAATAGTTCAAACAACTCTTCTGGCAGATAAATTACATATACGGAATTTAAAAAGCTTCTATTCTTTCCTTAAATTACCCCAATTTGAGTTAAAATATTAAAAAATAAAAGCATCATAACCAAACTGTTTACATACTGGTTGGACCAGAATTACAAGAAAAAGAAAATTATTTATTTTCTCCCGTGAAGATACCTCGGGGGCTGAATATAAAAATCGTATAGTTAACAACATCACAAGCCTGCTATCAATGTCTTTTCACAAGTATAATTAATTTTTATCACACTATCAATTTAGAAAACGTCTTCACCGTAAGATTCGTTGCCGTGATAAACTGCTTATATAAACATTGTGCTCATTGTGTCCGGTCATCGGCAATGGATTGGGCAAACTATAGTTGATATAATATTGTACATGTTTGTTTTTGAAAAATTCGTGAGTGCTTACGAAGCACACGAGGTAGACTGAGCACAGAGTGCCGGTTTTGTAACTATGGCTGGAGGTGCAAGCAACCCTGTTAATGGAATTAACTGGAATTATTCAACGAGAGACTGGTCGTTCTTTGAGTCAGCCACTTTCTCTTGAAGTTATTCACCTCATGAACAATCTGAACTTGTTCATTCCGAGAAAGATTTTTAAAGCCCTTTTCCACCACCGGATTTTCTCATGTTTCCTTGTACACCTCCTGCAGAGTCAGATCGGTCTAATATTGCGTATTTAGGTATGATTTCTCAGATATGTGATGTTTTATCCCTTTTTATGATTTCCTACAACCCTCATCCCTTTTTGTTGTATGATAGTTCTTAGTTCTTCTTTACCTTATTTAGTTTTCCCACTTTCTTTGGATATTAGGGTTCATACAAAGCATTTTATTTCACAATTGGTTGAGAGTTCCAGCATGTCTTGCTTCCTATGTGCTTTGGATAGTTTGTTTGATAAACCATCAAGTAGCCTATCCGTTTTAAGACTCACAGGTGTTGGAATCTATTTTGCCAATTTGGGAGTACTCCCTGATTTCCAGTGCTTTTAACCCATGCATCGGTCTTATCCTTACTTTTGCGGTATTTATCTACCATACATTTACTTTCAAATACTCTGTGCCAAAATCCTAAGGTTTTTGAGGGACAGCCTCTCCTTTGTTACTTTTAAGATGACTAATTTTTCATTCTCTACTCTCACCTTGCATACATAATTTTTCTGTTGTTGAAACATACTGGGTTAAAATGCAGCCTTCTGTCAGATTTAATTGCTGCCCACTTAGAGAATCATGTGCAGCTCTGTTTCTTAGTATATTTTCAAACATATTCCAGACACTTTGGAATTGCATACTGGGAACACCTGCATCAACACTCTACCCTTTCGTTTTTGGTAGCTCATTTGCCACAGTTGAAATCAAGACAAGCCCCTATTCCTGTTTCCCATCCTAGCACTTCCAGCATTTACCTGTTTCTCTTTTCAGGTGTTTGTTTCAGTGTAGATCATCATAATATTAACAGTACCAGTTGATAATTGGATGGGAGCTCAGTTGTGTGACTTTCTTCCCCTTTGGCAATGTTTCACCACAGATTGGTGAATTATTTGTACACGTTCTATGCTTCCTTTACCTTCCTCTTTTTATCACAGATATCCATTTCTCTCCTTCTTCAGGATCCCATTAACAGTCAGCTTCTGTCGGAGGTAGTTCAAGACCTTCTGTCCAACAGAACATTGAATCTGGAAATCATCTCTCTCACAGTTTCTATTCCAGCTGTTTGTTGTTGTCATTAAAACTGAAGACTGGCTGTCTGTCAAAGTCTTTTGATCCATTTCTCAGTCTCCTTTTTTTGTTTTATAATAAAATTATTTCTCCCCTTAATTGGTCTTCTTTCTTCTATTAGCTTATGGATGTTGGTGGTCTGATTTATTTGCTATTAATGTTTCATATACTCTTTATCATTTAATATATTTTATTTATCCAGATTATTCTTTCCTCCATAAAATCTTGGCTGCTAGATATGGTTACTCCAATTTCCCTTCCATTTCCTGGCCTTCTGTGTCCTGTATGTGCTCTTCATTGTTGTATTGCAAAGCTTCTATTCATGATTTTCATTTCCACCTATTTATCCCTTGGAAACCATTTTCTGTTTGTGATTTTGCTTCTTCCACCATATGGATTCATCTTTTGATTTGATTGGTTTATTCCTATGTTTCTTTTTCCTCCCATACATTGCTCCAGGTGTCTTCTCATCAAATTAGGCATCTTATCTTTTCTCTAGCATCTCATCTTCATCATCTGTTGGAGGAAATTCTCAGGCATATGGAGTACATTATTTGCATAGGCTTTCTACTTCCTCTTCAGGATGTTGTCTTCCACCTGTGACTGTTCTTTAGACTTCCATGTGACAACAAGCCTGGATAAGTTATATTTCATCTTTTTCTACATTTTCAGAGGCCTTATTTCTATTCTCATTCTAATTCTCTGTTTGGATCACACTCCATGGCAAGTGCTGCCTTATCAAGTATTCTTTAACCTTAAAATCCACACATTTCTGCCATGTATACACACCTAAATATATTCCATGGCCATTCAGTGCACGCTGTTGAGATAGGGTATTCAACAAGGTTGCTTGAGGATTAACTTTGCAGCATAAGTACTTCACAAATACACCCATCTTAGACTGTACCAATTAAGGACTACAGGAGTAAAACAGAATATGATAGCTGCCTGTCTTGTCATTCTTTGTATTGAATGAATAAATCAGCTTGGTCTACTTTAAAAATAGTTTCATGGTCACCTATTTCACTCTCTAAGGTGTTGACATATTTCAAACTTTCCACCACGTGTCACACTCCCTTTCTTTCTAGTGGAGTTGGGTGTTCTTATCAATTTTCAGTTCCAAGTCACTGTGGTAGCAGAATGTGGGGCATTGTCCTGAATTGTTTAATGGCATAAACTATCTACAAAAATACAATTCAGTGCAGAGTAGGGAAGTGGTTATCTGCTGGTGTAGATGACATCATATATATAGACCAAAGGAGTGAGCCCTCAAATTGCACTTCACTCGTTTGGTTGGGTTTCATCATCCTGGTCCCATATGAAAATCAGTTCCCATTGGCTGGATTTTGGATATAGAGTAAAAGCAAAAAACACAAGTTTTTGCACATTGTAGTCTGGACTTCCTCCTTCAATAATTCTTTATCTGTATTGTGGAGCCAGGGCTGAATTATTTATTAGGCACAGTGCGTAGGGCCTATGAAACTATAAGTCCATGAAAATTTTCCTTAAAGTCAATTTTTGGTTTAATTTATGTGGCTGGTAGGGCCTACAATCAGAAGGTGCCTACGTCCTAAAATCGTCTTGATACAGCATGGTGGAGGAACTTGGAATTGTTCTGGTTCTTTCCCTTCACCTGTCTTTTGTGTAGCCTATTCTGAGGATGTTATTTGTCTTAGGTTGGTTCTGGTCAATTTCTCTCTCATACACATTTTTTCAATCCAGGACATCAGGTTTTCTAAGTTGATATACCATTTTATATTCTTAACATACACTTTCTTCAGGACTCAGATGTTTGATATCCCTTCTGGTCTCATTAATTTTAGGTGAAGATGGCATGATCCTCATTCCACACCCACCCTCTTTATTTTTGTCAGTTTCCAGCAGCATAGATTTTGGATGTAGTTGAGTTGTCAAGTACAGTCCATCATGCCCAAGCCACTTTGTGTCTGGGGACACTTCCATTTTTCCCCAATACTAATATAATTCACTTCTCAGTTTTTGTCTACAAGAATATGCAACACATTTCACAGATTGGTGAAGAGTATGGCTGGTTTAGAAGTAGTGTAGTCTCCCACATCATGTCTGCATGTCTAATTCTTTAGACTCAAGGTATGTCCTTTGTACTCTTTCAAAGGGTGCTTCTTTTCTTACCTTGCACCAATTCAGTGTGTGATTCTATCTGATTATATAAGCACAGCTGATGTACCATATTAGAAGTTAGTTTTTCTATACATAAAATGTACTTCCTCTCCACTCAAAATGAGTGATTCAATTCTCCACCAAAACTTGATAGAACTGAATAGAGGAAGTTGCACTGTAATGAGTGTATAGCACTTTCCTTTGTGGAGGATTATCCGTGATAATTTGTATGAGAGACATTAAAATTAGTCATTTCCAAAGGAAAGGAGGAAAAGGGTTTGTGGCAAATTTTACTTTCTTTTTTCACATAGAGGGCAGCACGAAATGAGACTAGTTATATGAAATACGTTTTCAGTATAGGAAACATAACTTTCACTGTTGCCCTGCTTAATATCTTATTTTGTTGAAAATCACCTATATTTTCATGAAAATTGGGATCATATAGAAATTTTTCCCTCTCTCCAGTATGTTTTCTTGGCCTCCAAATGAACAAGGTGCCTTATATCCAATTTTAACTGGTAAGCTTCGACAAGCACATATCATCCAGTTGTAAAAGAGACTCAATGCATCTCTCAGTCCTAACTTGTTAATTTGGAGGCCAAAAAAAAACATCCTGGATGGAGGGAAAAATTTCTAGAAGATCTCAAAATATTAAAGAGTCAGTGAGTTCAGTACAAAGGTAGATGATGTGAAAAAAGATTGAAGTAGGTGATGCAACTTTGAACATTTTACAGTTTTAAGTCATCTTTATCGTACTAATAAGATATAGTGTATAATGTAAGCCAGTAGTGAAAAGGAAAGCATGGTTTTTTGTGGACAAATATTTAGTCCCATATTTTTAAGTAAGGTGTATTTTCTCTGAATTCAGCTTGACAGTGAAGATGAATCACATATATTAACCTGGTTTTGCTTGTGTTATTCAGTTGTTATATTAGTGAGGTGCAATGTATGTATAATGTAAGTACTGTGGTTCCTGGGACACAAACAGCACAGTATAAAGATAGACTTTAGTACAATAATAGTTTCCTTACTTGAATATTTTCCACATGTTGCAACACTGGTATTTCTGAAGATGGAAATTGGTCATTTAGCAAACACATTATGCCTGTGATCTTTTTATGGACAAAATTGAAAGTACTTTTGTTGTTATTTTTTAAAGCTTTTAACGTCTGGGGAAATAAGATTAACACAATATATGCAAATCAAGAAATTTTAAGAGTTTGGAAAATTAGTACCTTATGGACCATCACACTTTAATGTTATTACCTTAAAATTTAAACTGTTTAGTTAAACCACATCTGAAACATAAAACCATTTTCATCAAAATCCATTTTCAAAGATACCCAAGAATAATTTACTTCTTAAAGTTTTAGGTCAATTAGGAATTGTATTTTTTTAATGAGATTTAGTTTTCTGTGAAGAGATTTATTTTTGTTGTTGATTAATTAATGAAATTCTTATTGTAGTTTTGTTCTTATTTATTTTTCAGTTGTGTTTTGTAAATAATCAGAATACTTAATAGTTTTACACAGTATTATTTGTTTAAGGGTTAATTTATCTTTTGAGAACAATTTCCAGGTTTCCTGCTTCCCTTGGAACTATTTCATTGTAAATCATGCCCAATTTTGATGGCCATAATAATGCATTATTGCCTGAAAATACTTCTTTCATTGTAGTAAGTTTCTACAAAAGTTGATGAGGTCAATTTTATTCCACACATTTTGATAAACTTCACACAATCTCCACTGCATTTGAATGTTGGCTTTCTGGACTATGTTTAAGCAGATCAAAGACAAAAACGAAACAGCATTTTATGCTTCAATAAAACTGAATTGTGTTGGCAATCCAAATATTTTATGTTAAGGCCTTCAAAACAAATACAGATAATAATTATTCACTAATGGATATAAACTAAACTGAGTTCTTTTTTGTCTTCAGTAGTGTTTGCTAATTCAGAGCCTGTTAGAAGGTGTGAAGAAGGTGTACTCCAGATGTGCTTTGCTGATCTTAGGCAGGTTAGGAAGCCTTTACAAAACTCTACTATTTAAGTTCATATCAAAAAATATTACAAGTAATGTAAACATTGCTTTTGGACTAAATAGATTTTATGTGGTTTCTGTAGAATAGTCATTGTATACGTATGTAACATAGGCATATATTATGTATATAAATATGTAATTAACAGTTACATTATGGAAGACATTAAACCTTGAAGAATGATGTATGCTCATAGGGAGAAAAGTATGCAACTCTCATGAAATGCCTTTCAAAAATGAAAGTAGTTAATTGACACTCCTTCGAAAAAAATATTTACATCCACTTAAGTGATACCCTTAGTGGATGTTATACAAAAAATTTTAATATATTATTTCGCAAATGTCTGAAAAGTCAATATTATTGCTCCTTAAAATATAAAGGGATAGGGTCAGTTAATGGCAATTTCATTTAAATACAAAATTATTAGCCTAATATTAATAACCTTTCAAGTTGCTCTGGGGCCTATTAGGCCCCAATTTTCGTAGGAGTGTTAAATTATTTCCTTAAAACTTGGTAACAAACTTTCATTAAAGTAAGTTGTTTCAGCAAAAGTTTTATTTTGTAAACATTTTTTGGATTTTTCCAATAAAAATTCATTATTTAATGTAGTTATTTACACTTGGACTCTGAGTAGTTCACATGCAAAGTAATTTTTACATAAAGGATAAAAATAATACTTTTTACCTTGCAGTTTTTACATTTTCTTTGCATAACCTCTAGAACCTCATAAATGAACATCATTTGTTGTTTTTTAAGATAAATGTTTGTACTTTATTTTCTCTTTTATGCACTATATTAATAACTCTATTTATCATCATCAACAAAGAGTACAGGGAAATGTTTTTAAAATTAACAAATAAAAATGTGTACATACCTTTTACATCTTTTTCACATATTCATAATTTAATGTCTTTATCTTTTCATTTATAGTTTATTTTTAATTCTCCTTTAAAATTCTTTGTCTCTATTTATTCTGATATGTTAACTGATACCAATAGGCCTTTTATGAAGAAGTTATTTTGACAAATTCCCCACATAGATATGTTGCCAAAACAGGATGGCTGTTATAGATACCATCTTGTTTATAAAGCTTTCACAATCCATGTAACAAGTTAAGCTTATAAAAACCATTATATTGCTCAAATTTGATTTTTAAAACATAAATTATACACTGGCAACTAAAATATAAAAATTAGATTTAAGTACAGTTCAACTGTCTCTAACTATAGCATTTTGAAGTAACAAACCCCTGTAAGTGCTGTAGACAATAGTATTGCAGACTGTTATTTAGACTTCAGAACAAAAACTGTACACCAATTTTATATTAACTGTTGGTGGAGTGGAGTGTAAACTGAGCTCTTTATAACAGCTTTGTACACTTGTATTAACTGATTACTTGTACATCATAAATTTGTTTCCAAAGTATAGAAGATTGATATAGCAC